>CM064327.1:94058571-95395714 GCA_032595735.1 Pelochelys cantorii
ACAATCTTCTTCTTTTCCTTTTCCTTCTATTAGTTTCTATTTCTTGTTGGAGAGTTCTCTTTTCATAGTGGTTTTACTGAAGTTATGAAGACACTGATCATTCTGTATTTAATTTAGAAGTCCCTGACTGATAGTTCGGTGTTCTTGTCTTTCTTGCCATAGTGTTCCTTTCTGGTGTTTGCTGACAGCCATGAGTGATTTGCTATTATTTTCTACATTCAGTGAAGAATGGAGTGGGGCCTATGTTGGTTATAGACATCTTCCCACAGAAGGTCTCTGGAGTCCCTTGGGGATTGTACTTAGAACACAGAAACCTTATTTGCTTCATCTGGTTTATGTCTGTGGATTTTGAGTCCTGGTGACCAAATGTCCTCTTTTCATTGCTTTTATATTATTCTTTTATTTTCTTTACTTCTCCTATGTGCCTTTGTTGGTAGGATAGGATGCTTAGTTTTGTGTATTTTTTAAAAATATAATACTGTAGAAATACTAGTTCCTCTAGTTCCTGGTGTTTTGTGGGGGTTTTTTTTGTATTGTTTACAATGATTTGTCTGTTGGACAGTACTTACATATCCCACAGTATGTGATTAGGAGAACAAAAGGACAAGATAAACAAAAAACAAGTTTTAGTTTTGTGCTTATCTACACACAAAGAGAGGAAACACACCTCTAATGCTAGAATTTAATATTCCATGTGTCCAGATCTCCATAGTACAATACCAGGACTTCTTCAAATATTAAGGGATCTCATTAAGTTAAATTGAGGTAGCTGTTTATTGGATATCCTTAAGGCACTTAACTCACCTAAGTGATGTAGGATAGCATAACAGAAGGGTCCATGCCAATTAATGAATTGAACTAGAAGAGAATGTTTTAAACAAAATGGCAATTTGAATGATTCACAAGGAGTAGGTTCCCATTTCATCAAAATATTTAATGCCATTTCAAGTGTATTTTCTCAATCCAATTATAAGTAAGCAATTTTATACTCATTACCCTTGAGAACAGAAGTAAAGTAACTCTAGTTTGATTTCTTTTCTAAGCTGTACATATTCTTTACCCCCTGCTGGGTATCCAAAATATTCAAATAATAGTTAGTGTGAGTGACAGAGTGTTTTAATAGACAGTACAAAATATGTTCTGCTGTGAGAGATGAATCAGAAATAGGAACTATTCAATTGCAACTGAAAATACTATATGAAGTAACATAGGCATCGACTCCATGGGTGCTCAAGGCCTGGAAGACCCACTGAAAAAAACAGTGGGTGCTCAGCACTCATTGGCTGCCCCTTGAATCAGCTCCTCCTACTCCACACAGTGCCTCTCCCCTACCAGCAGCCCAGCCAATCAATTCCTCCCACTTCCTTTCAGTGCCTCCCACCAGGGGCGCCATTTAGAGGGTTAGGGGTTAGGATAGTTAAAAGATATGGGGGGGGGGAGTACAGGAATGAGTGTTGTGCTGCAGGGATCTGTATTTGGAGCATTGCTGTTTAACTCCTCATAAATGTTTTTGAAGAAGGGGTAAACAATGACCAATGCAAAGCTGACTGCAGTGAGTTACAAAGGGATCTCACAGAACTGGGTGATTGGGCAACACAGAGACAGATGGAATTCAGTGTTGATAAGTGCAAAGTAATGTACCTGGGAAAATATAGTCCTGACTATAGATACAAAAATGATGGGGTCTAAAATAGCTGTAACCACTCAAGAAAGAGATCCTGGAATCTTTGTGGATAGTTCCCTGAAAACATCTGCTCAATGTGCAGTAGCAGTTCAAAAACTAAAAAGCTAAGCAAATATTGGGAATCATTAGGAAAGGAATAGATAGTAAGACAAAATACCATATTGCCTCTATATAAAATCATTGTATGTCCACATCTTGAATACTGTATGAAGATCTGGTGACCCCTTATAAAAAAAGATATATTGGATTTGGAAAAGGCACAGAAAGGGCAACAGAAATGATTAGGGGGTGTAAGGAACAGCTTCCATATGAGGCGAGATTAACAAGACTGGG
The DNA here is from genome assembly GCA_032595735.1 of Pelochelys cantorii. Classification (NCBI taxonomy): domain Eukaryota; kingdom Metazoa; phylum Chordata; order Testudines; family Trionychidae; genus Pelochelys; species Pelochelys cantorii. The sequence continues at coordinate 94,060,589 of CM064327.1, forward strand.
ACTTTTCAGCCTGGAAAAGAAATGATTAAAGGATGGGTAGATACGTTTGAGGTCTAGAAAACCATGAATGGTGTGGAAAAATAGAATAACAAAATGGTATTTATTCCTTCACTAACATAACACAAGAAGCTGGCTCAATTAAATTTATAGGCAGCAGATGTAAAACAAAATAAATTATTTTTTCATGGTCAACTTGTGGAACTTTTTGCCAAGAAAGTGTGTAAAGGCCCAAACTCTAGCAGGGTTTCAATAAGAAGAAAATAAGTTCAAGGAGGATAGGTCCATCAATGGCTACCAGCCAGAATGGGCAGGGATGGTGTCCCTAGCTTCTGTTTGCCAGATGCTGGGAATGGGCAACAGGATGGATCATGATGATTGCCTCTTCTGTTTATTCCTCCTGAATCACCTGACACTGGCCACTGTTAGAAGACAGAATACTGGGATAGAAGGACCTTTAGTTTGACCCAGTATGGCCATTCTGATTTTCTTTTATAGAGCTGAAATGTATCTGTCCCCTACTATAACCCACTAGACCCCGCTCCCCTTCCAGAGCAGAAAGAGAGCCCAGGAGTCCCAACAGAGTTATTAACAAAGTAAGAATATACATTAACATTTTAAGGCTAACCAGTGTGCCTTAAGTGACTTGCCAGAAGATGTCAGAATATGTTAGTATTAGAGCTGAGTGGGTCTAATGTTTATTTATTTTTTTTCTTTTATAGAGGAATTAGATACAGTGCTCCTGCCAGCTAACTGCTATGTTGTCTGCCAAAGAGCAGGATTTTCCAGAGCCCTAAGACAGAGATGATATGGGGCGAGGAGTGGGTTGGTGGGAGGAATGGGTTCCCCCCATTTGGCTTGTACTGAGCATGTTCAATAACACTGCTGAAATTGCTGTCCCCAGTCTGCCTCCCATGCTCTCAATCCCTTCTCCCCCCCGCCCATCAGAGGATGCACAGGTTGCCCCTCCCCATTTGAAATGTTGCCCCTGCCTTCCAGCAACTGTGATCAGCTGTTCATCAGTGTTCAGAAGGCACTGAGGAGAGTGGGGGCAGGAAGAGATAGGGAAGGGAATGAGGTGGGGGCAGGAAAAGGCGTGGTAGGGGTGAAGGTTTGGGGCAAGGGAGAGGATGGGGCAGGGCCTGAGGCTGAGTAAGGTCAACCACCTCTGTCCCCAGGAGTGCAGAAAATAGGTGGCTTTGTGCAGTAATACCGCAGTGGCAGCACTTAAGACTAAGGCAAAGCTCCCATTGACTTCATAGGTGCATAGAGATTTACAGCAACTATGATGTTGAATGTTCATGTTCCACTTTTAAGTTAAGATTTTGTACATGCAGAAATTAATTATTGGTCTACTATCCTGGGAAAGGGAAACAAGGGCTAGCCTAAGTTTAAACAATGAAGAGTGAAAAATTGAAGACAATTGATGAGCTATACACAGAATAAGAAAGTTCAGAACAGTATCATAGTCTGTGCAACCTTGAATGGAGTAGAGTAAAATGTTCCAAGACTTTTGCCGCAATAAGATTTATAGGATATGGTCTTGGTTGAACTAGCTAACGTTCTTTTCTATAGGATATATGCTTCCATTGTATTGAACTTTGTTAATCTTGACACTGTTTTTTAATACCTACGAATTAAATATCTTTCTTGATGCATACTTCCTTCTTTGTTCTGGAGTCTGGGAGAAACTGTCTGTGGCCTAATTTTCCTAAAATAAGCCTGAACTAATTGCTACTTCATTAGCTTCGTTTCAATTGAGCCATAGCAGTAAATGTAAGTCTTGTGAAATGTTATACACTTTGTGCGTTTTATACAATAGAAATGGCATGCCTTACTCTGATAACCCTAGGACAAAATCATACTGCAAAATGTAAAAGGCCAGTGCACTGTTTCCATTCTGAGATTATGTTTTGCATGCCTTCAAAATGGTTTATAGTACAGCTGTTGATTCCTCCTAGATAATGGATTGTAACTGTTTTTAATGGCATGGTTTACTGAAGCATAGTAATACAATGTAACCTCAAGGTATTTGTCATAAATGTTGTGGAAATTCTTGTAGAACAGCAGGTAGGCAATTTGTCCTTGTTTATCTATGAGGCAAGACCAGAGTTATATGCTCATATAGTACTGTCCTTTTGTCTTCATTACATTTGTGACTGTGTGCTGTTGGTTAGGGGATTTACTGACTGCTTCTTCATTCTGAAGTTATCAAAATAATTGTGCACTGCTTTCTCTGAGTTAAGGAAAAGTTATCTGTAAGCCTAACAACTCTAGAGAGATACCTTTATTGTCTATTTACAAGTATTATGTATATGTGGAGTTCTGATTTTTTTCTGCTGCATTTTAGGCTCAGAAACAATTCACCTTGTATCCATAATTAGGATAGACCAGCATTATACACAACCACCATGATAGCAGTTTTCAAATATCTAAAAAGGTATAACAAGGAGGAAGGAGAAAAATTGTTCTCCTTGACCTCTGATGACAGGACAAGAAGCAAAGGGCTTAAATTGCAGCAAGGGAGGTTCAGGCTGGACATTAGGAAAAACTTCTTAACTGTCAGGGTGAATAAACACTGGAATAAATTGCCTAGAGAGGTTGTGGAATTTCTATCACTGGAGATATTTAAGAGCAGGTTGGATAGACATCTATCAGGGATGATCTAGAATGGTGCTTGGTCCTGCCGTAAGGGCAGGGGACTGGACTTGATGACCTCTCAAAGTCCCTTCCAGTTCTAGTATTCTATGATTGTATGCTTTGGACATATTAAAATATATCATCTAGTAAGTATACCCAGTTGACTGGGAAGATCATTGCCTATAAGAAAATCATGTGGGTGAAGTGGTGTCAGTGTGAGGCTGGTATAAGGGCATGTGTGTGTGTGTGTGTGTGTGTGTGTAATTTTAAAAGAAATTAACCTCTTATTTTTATTAGGACATCTGTGAGAGAAGGACTATAGAAAACCATGGAGCTTCTTCCCAGAAGACAACATTTTGGGGACTGAGATGTTTGGGAAGGGAGCTGCTTGAGAAAGAAGATGGTGAAATTATAGAAATGTCTGGTGACACTAGGGTTTCCAAGACAGCTTCAGTGCTATGAACCCAGGTGAATCAAATCTGCCAGAGGTGACCTCAAATCAGGTGGTTTCAAATTTTGTGCAGTAAGCACACTATAAACAGTATAAACAGGGAAAATAACTTATTATCATTTTTTTATCATTACACAGTTAGATAAAATGTTGATGGTCCTTACAGGTCGCCTCAGGGGTTGAAAGGGGAAATGTTATGGAAACACAAGTGAAAAAGCAATTATGTTAGGAGGGAGGAAAATGCTGCCCCAAGGTCTCCCGGGGTTCATGGTGGGGACCACTTGGCTCCTGCGGGTTCCACTGCTGCAGGGTGTTCTCCAGGGTTCCTAGCTGAGGCGGCCCTGCTGCTGCTGGGGATTCCGGCCACCCGCCTCCACCAGCCCCGTTTCTGCTGGGGGTTCCCAGGTGGAGGCTACCTGGTCATTCCAACCCTGCTGCCACTGGGGGTTTCCTGGGGTTGCTGTCTGGGGCTGTCCGGCCGCAGTTGCAGCCAGGGGTTGCCCCAGCTGGGGGCAGGGACTCACCGGCCACGTGGCCCCGCGAACTCCAGGGGTTCCCCAGCCTGGCCAGGAGCTCCCTGGCTGCCTCTTGCCCCCTCTTATGCTGGAGATTCCCTGGCTGGGGCTGGGACTCCCCATCCACCTGTCCCCATTAATGTTGGGGGTTCTGGCCCAGGGCGGGAGCTCCCCAGATGCTGCTTGGCCCAGCCGGGACTCCCCAGCCCCTGTGTTGCTCCGGGGCTCTTTGGTCCAGTAACATCCGTGGCCCTGCTGGATCATGGTTGTTGCCAGACCAGAGAGTCCTGGATTTGGGAGGTTCAACCTGTACAAGTGACCCAACTATGGTGACAGCTCCCAAGAAGTTTGCAAGGAGACACTTCACAAAGTATTTAATACATACTTCTAGCTGCAGATAACCCATTTTAATGGAACCAGTGATGCAGCTCTCAAAACATGTTACATCACATGCACCACTGTATTCCTATATTATATTTGATAAGAAAACTGTAACAGTCTCATGTGCCTGAAGCATAGAGGTTTGCGTTCTGGAATGCTGAAGGTCACATGCCAATCAAACTCAAGTTGTGAAAACTAGTGGGATGAGGAACAATGAATAGAAATGCTTCATATCACATTAATTCTCCCTGAAGAGCTGGAGATTGTTTTTCTCCTTAATGCAGACAATAACGTTTTACCTTCGTGGCCTTGAGTAGCTCAGATTGGTGCTTGACCTTGCATATAACCCGAAGAGCATCCTTTTAGTGTTAGAAGATGTGCTGTGGGTTTTTTTTTCCCCTTTCAGAATAAGTTTCTGACTTGCCTTTCATTGACTTGCCTCAGCGGAATATATAGTCCCTTGTAAAGGCATATTCAAGTTTGTAAAATAATCTGTATAAGCCAAATGTGACCTCAGAATAAAATAACTTGATAGTGAAGAAAAATACCATATATGCAAAAGGTGGTGGTAAAAGGGAAAACACACACACACAAGTGCACACATATATATATTCTGGGAGAACATTCTGCTAATGATAAGTGGGATATGACTGTGACAAATGACAGAGTCCATTTCACACCTGTGTTGAAATATTACTTGACTCTTCATTGAAAGACTATCACCAAAGGCCATTGAGACCTCAATCCGAAGTTATCAGTTTTGATTGTCTTTCAATTAATGGCCCATTCCCATGAAACAATTGCTTTCTACAGAAAAGCCTGCAAAAGGCAGGGGCAATCACGAGTGGTGTATGTGAAATGCCACAGTCAATCATACAGAACAGAGACAGGGAACCTGTTTAAAAGCAAGGCCTTACTGTGTGCCATATGCAGGAGGGGGGCACACAATTGTTACATAAGGACTTGCAGAGGAGAGAAAGAGCAGGAAGGACTCAGCTCAGCATAGAATACTGACAAATCTTAGGATGTGTCTAGACTACAGGGTTTTTTCAAAAAAAGTGGCCTTTTTTCGAAAAAAACTTCCCCTGCATCTAGACTGCTGTCGCGTTCTTTCAAAAATAAATCAAAAGAACGTAGCAGTTTTTTTTACCTCAGAAAACCTTGTTTTAATGAGGAAGAATGCCTCTTTTTGAAAGTGCACATTTTAAAAACGTTCATCTCTATCTGTCCATCTGTTTGTTCAAGAACTCCTCCTTCTAAGAGCTGATATGCACCTACTCTTATCATAACTTAAATCAAGGTCAGGGTGTGGTTATGCAAGGACAATGGGATGTGCCTGGGATGTGATTTTTCTCTCATAAAACGAAAAGGAAAGGGTCTGCTAGGGCCAGTTATACTCCATAATGACCACAGGGGGGCAACAAGTTGCCATAGATGGGGACTGGGACAGCTATAACCTCACTGGGCCAGCAGGGTGCAGGGGTAGAGAAAGGGACTGCTGTCTACTATATATTTCAGACAGTTTGTCTCTTTGTGTCTGTTTGTATGTGTGTCTGTTTGCCCCCCCATCCAGGGAACATGCACCCTTCCCCCAACTGTGCCCACTGCATCTGCAGTGGCAATGGACAGGCGCTTCTCATCTGGCCCCAAGCTGCTACGGTGAGATAGGGCTGGGGTTGTCTTCTGTCCCCAGTGCAGCCTGCATACTGAACCCTTCATCCCCAGACCCACCTCAGAACAATGATTTAAATGAAGAAGAAAACTTTCAGTTAAGGATCAGAGCAACACCGCATAAATCTTCTAGTAAAATATTAATGTGTAATGGGAATGGAATTAACTACTGGAACAATTTACCAAGGGTTGAAGTAAATTCCCCATCACTGGCCTATTCCAAGAAACTTTTTTTCTTATTATGTTTCTGGATCATGATGGTAATGACACATATCACAGGTTTTTTTTTTTTAATTTCAAATACTGAATGTGATGATTGATATAGAAAAAGCCTATTTCATCTTACTTTTGATAGCCTGGTAAAGTTGATAGTCCTGTAGATACCATTACTTACTTCATTGTAGGGAGAGTATTATCTAACTGATTTGCAGTAGAATCTAACTGAGATCCAAGACGATGAGTAAAGGATATTAAAGGAACTGGCACATGAAATTGCAGGTCCATTAGCAAAAATTTTTAATAAATCTCTAAACTTAGGGGTTGTACCATTTGATTGGAGAATTGCTAATATAGTCCCTATTTTTAAGAGAGGAAAAAAAAGTGACCCGGGTAACTATAGGCCTGTTAGTTTGACATCTGTAGCATGCAAGATCTTGGAAAAAATTTTGAAGGAGAAAGTAGTTAGAGACATTGAGGTTAATGGCAATTGGGATAAGTTGCAACATGGTTTTACAAAAGGTAGATCGTGCCAAACCAATCTGATCTCTTTTTTTGAGAAAGTAACAGATTTTTTAGATAAAGGAAATGCAGTGGATTTAATCTACCTCGATTTTAGTAAGGCATTTGATACAGTACCACATGGGGAATTATTGGTTAAATTGGAAAAAATAGGGATTAATATGAAAGTTGAGAGGTGGATAAGCAACTGGTTAAAGGGGAGACTACAGCGGGTCATATTGAAAGGGGAACTGTCAGGTTGGAGGAAGGTTACTAGCGGAGTTCCTCAGGGATCAGTTTTGGGGCCAATTTTATTTAATCTTTTATTGCTGACCTTGGCACCAAAAGTGGAAGTGTCCTGATAAAATTTGCAGATGACACAAAGTTGGGAGGTATTGCTAATTCAGAAAAGGATCGGGATATCATACAGAAAGATTTGGATGACCTTGTAAATTGGAGTGATAGCAATAGGATGAAATTTAACAGTGAGAAGTGTAAGGTTATGCATTTAGGCATTAATAACAAGAATTTTAGTTATGAGCTGGGGACACATCAGTTGGAAGTAACGGAGGAGGAGAAGGACCTCGGAGTCCTGGTTGATTATAGGATGACTATGAGCCGCCACTGTGACATGGCTGTGAAAAAGGCTAATATGGTCTTGGGATGTATTAGGCGAGGTATTTCCAGTAGGGATAAGGAGGTGTTAGTGCCATTATACAAGGCATTGGTGAGACCTCATTTGGAATACTGTGTGCAGTTCTGGTCTCCCATGTTTAAGAAGGATGAATTCAAATTAGAACAGGTACAAAGAAGGGCCACTAGGATGATTCGAGGAATGGAGAACCTGTCTTATGAAAGGAGACTCAGGGAGCTTGGCTTGTTTACCTTAACCAAAAGAAGGCTGAGGGGGGATATGATTGCACTCTTTAAATATATTAGAGGGATAAATACTAGGGAGGGAGAGGAATTATTTAAGTTTAATACTAATGTGGACACAAGAACAAATGGATATAAGCTGGCTAGTAGGAAGTTTAGACTTGAGATTAGACGAAGGTTTCTAACCATTAGAGGAGTGAGGTTCTGGAATGGCCTTCCAAGGGAAGTAGTGGGGGCAAAAGATCTACCTGGCTTCAAAATTAAACTAGATGGGTTTATGAAGGGGATGGTTTGACAAGATAACATGGTCTTGGTAACTAATTGACTAGTCATTATCAGTGGTAAATAGGTCAATGGAGGGATGATAGGGGTTACTATAAAGAACTTTCTGGGTGTCTGGCTGGGGAGTCTTGCCCACATGCTCAGGGTTTAGCTGATCGCCATATTTGGGGTCGGGAAGGAATTTTCCTCCAGGGTAGATTGGCAGAGGCCCTGGAGGTTTTTCGCCTTCCTCTGTAGCATGGGGTACAGATCACAGCTGGAGGATTCTCAGCATCTTGGGGTCTTCAAACTATTTGAGGGCTTCAATATCTGAGATATAGGGGTGAGGATTATTCTAGGAGTGGGTGGGTGAGATTATGCGGCCTGCATTGTGCGGGGGGTCAGACTAGATGATCATAATGGTCCCTTCTGACCTTAAAGTCTATGAGTCTATGAGTCTATGAGTGCGTTTTGTGGATTAATATGGAAGGGCTTAATCCAAAGTCCACTGAAGTCAAGAGAAATCTTTCCATTGTCTTCAATAGGCTTTGATTTAAGACCAAAGTGAACAAACAGTAAAAATTTAAGGATAATGCACCACACCTGTGGAGTAGCAAGATTCTGCTATACCAAAGAGATATGTGTACTTTGTCTCACTAAATTGTTGGTAAAACTTAGAGAGTTCAGGACATAGATGGTCCTATTATTCCTACCCTTAGAAAGTGCTATTGGGCAAGGGATTGTCTTCTTCACTAGAATGTTTTTTGTGTTCTGCCCTAGAGAATTACAATCTGTTTTTCACACAAGCAGTCAGATTGGTATTTAGAAATGTCTTCTCCGATATGGTGATATTTTTCTATTTTATTCCAAGATAAATATAACCTTTCATTCCTGTTTACTTTTTTTTAATTATGTGGTTCCACAGACAGTTGCTTAATTTTGAGATTTATTTAAAAAATAGTATCAAGTAAATAAATCATTAGTGTCACAGGCAATTTTATTTCCGTGGAGAGTTCCATGCAGCAACTAGCCATAAAGAATCTTAGTCTCATTATGGAGCAAACTATAAATAATGAAACACTTTCAGATTCAAAGAGATAAGGAGAATTGATTTACCTGCATTAGTTCTCTATATGCTTTATTAATCTGTGCTCTGGTTATTTGCAACCTAAAGTGGCCACACCTAGTTATTTCTTTTCTGGTGTTAAAGATATTACTAATTTCAGTGGTATTCCCCATTGTAAATATAATATCATCAAAGTTATTAATCGCTTTATCCAGAAAGAACTTTTTAAGTGTGCCTATGATCCATAACTCTGAGAATGGAGCTATGTTGTAGTTTTGCTACGTAAAAGAGGATTTAAGCATTCCTCCCAAAATAAATGCCATATCAATATGTGCAGCCATTCTGCCTGCTCACATCCAAGGCAAAACCAAGAGGAAAGAAATTTACTTCCCACGGTGCCTTTAAGATTAGCAAACTATTGCTTTTTCAGACCAATACAGGAAGCAAATTAGAACTGAATATTCAGTGAATTCTTTACCGCCTCTCTGTGTATGTACACACACATCCATTACACCTATTACTCATGCTGTACAGGTTAAACTCTCTAGTCCTGCACCCTCGGGACCTGACTGGTATCAAACCAGAGAATTTGCCGAATCGCTAGTCAATATTGTCTAGCAGTATTACCAACACTTCCACTGCTTACTGGGCTCTGAGAAGACATTCAGGGGTAAATTAAAACTAAATAACAGCACAGAACACTGAGGCGCAGAACTTTATGGAACTGTGAGAAACTTGGCCACACCGATAATATAAGTGAACATTGAGCTAATTAAAGTCATTCCAGGCCACGGATGTTGCTGGACCAGAGAGTGTTGGACTAGAGGTTCAACCTGTAGTACCCTGACAGATCTCCATTGGCTCAATGGTATGTGAGGGAAGATGTGATCTCTTAGTTGACCAGTATCCAGGCTTTGTAGAGCAAGGTAAACATCACTTAGAATACATAAACAGTCATATAGACTTCAGGTACTTTATATGGCCTTCATATTTTAAGGTGTGCATTTAAAACATAATCAGAAATTTAAAAAGACTAACCAGATAGAATAATACTAAACACATGCAGTATGGCTGAATTTCTATTGCTGTTAAGCAACCTTCATACACCTATTTTATTTCTATTCATTTATTTTATTTCTAAACTAGGATTTAATATAACTATTAATTTAAGTGATGAATATTCCACAGAGGGTTTATAGGCCTACACTCTTGGAATAGGAAGATTCATTAAACTTCACTTTTCTCTTTTATTTACTTAAAATACTTTTAAAGGCATAAGCATAAAGAAGAACCTACCCCCCACCTCGAAAAACTCATGCATGCTTAACTTACTTTTTCTAATTTTTTTCAGGGAAGGGGAGGAGCTCGAATCAATTAATTATGAATTTATTACAGAAAGATATGTTGTGCAAACTGGATATGTTGCTTTTGAAAATTAAAGATTATATTTCTATTAGTGATGGGCAAATCTCAAAAGTTTTAGCAATTCAGTTCAGACACTTAACAATTTTAAATCTTTTATTACAACTACTACAGTAGTTAAATACAAGCAGCTGCATAGATTCACCTTGAATCTTGGAGATTAATGAAAAGTTTTATTTTGCAGGTGGTTAATATTTGAAAATATAGATAAAAGTAATAGTTAGCACTCAAATACATTTTATATGTTGAATATTCAAACTGTAAAGCTTAGATCCAGGTTCTGGGGTTCAGCTAACTACGTATAGCACAAGTAAGGGGAGCATGAGTGCCAAAACCATGTAAAGTTCATTATTATACTGTCCCAATCCTGGGCCACTGCATGCAAAACAAATCCCACAATGTAATTTTAAAATCAGCTACTAATGGACCCAAGGGACAAAACCACAGAGAGGGATCAGCGTAATGAAGATCTGTCCTGGTCTGATAATGGAGTATGCACTGAAAGCAGGCAGAGGCAATCTTGCTATCTCTTAGGTATCAGAATATCCCTTTACATTAGAAAATGTAGGATTGGATATTCTGGCTTTGTGGTAAGAATTTGCTCGACATCTAGTATAGGAGTATGTGGCAACTAATGTTTGGAATTTTCAAAGCATTTGACTGTCTTTGTTAAAGGGATACAGTCAATCAGTTTTTAACATGGCAATTAAAAGTAATTTCATTTGCCCCAGAACAAGACTACTAATTCTTGGAGTTTACAATCATTGTTTTTCTCAGTGGTTTTCATTTGAAGACTCATACAAACAGGGTAAACTTTGAAACTGACTGTTTAAAAGTACTTTAAAATTCAGCAAAGCAAAACATGCTGGTAAGCACAGAGAAAATGTTTTAATTTCCTGTAGTAAAGGAATGTTGCAAGTTTCTTTTAAAAATAGGATTTTTTTTAATGATCTATAAGATCTTATATGATCTTTAAGTTGATGGTGTCCCTTTAAGATACTGCAAGTATGTAGTCATCTGACTATCAGTGAAAACAATTTTGTCTCATATATGCTTATGTTGATATGGTGAAATAAATTATCTAAGTATGATTCAATAATATATTAGTTTTAAGGCAGGTAAGTTGTTCAGTGATAAGAATATCTCCTATTAAATCTAAGGGTATGTCTACATAGTATTGTCATTTTGGAATAACTGATGATACTGCGAAACAACAGAGTCCGTGTCTACGCTACAAGCAGTTATTTTGACATAATGTTGAAATAATGTCGAGCTGGAGGATTTCTTACTCCAATTCCTGTAACCCTCATTTTATGAGAAGTAAGGGAAGTTGGAGGAAGAGTGCTCTACCTCGGACTTCCTGCTGTGTAGACAGTACCAAAAGCCAAAATAAGCTATTTCAACTTAAGCTACGCAACTGACGTAGCTCAAGTTGCATAGCTTGTTTCAGCTTTAGCCCTGCTATGTAGATGTGCTCCTTGGCTGAGAAATCAGGCTCCTCTTGGCAATATAACCTTAAAATATATTTAACAAAAACATTATTTGCATATTTATTGAACAAGTTTTTACTATGGTAACTGAGAGTCAATCTTTTTATTCAATGTTTACATCCATTTCACATATTTCCTTACCTTTCAAATTCATTGGTTTCCAATAATTATACATAAGATGGTGTTCAAGGATTTTATTAATAAGACCTCAGATAACCACAGACTCCATCAGTTTTATTTGTCAAATTCAAGATAAAAGAAGTCATACATTATCCTCTTCAGGAAGCAATACTGCAGGGTTCTACCATAGTGTAGCTCTGTTTCAAAGATAGGCAATCAAGCCTTTCTATATTTATAAAATAGTTGTTTATGAATGATGAAACCTATTATTTACACCCCAGTTTTTACCAGTTTCTCTTTTTGTCTTGAGTGTAACGTTTCAGCAAAACAGAGACATCTGAATCCTGGTACATTCATTCTGCATGTTAGTCAAGCTTCAACAAGATCATTTATCTAATCCTGGTTTTGTGGTTTTGGGTGGGTGGGGTTTTTTTTTTGGTTTGGGGTTTTTTTTTTTTTGGTTTGTCTCTTTGTCTCTATGACTAGCAATGAAATTACAACACTTTACATTTCCGTTCAGCTAAACTTAGCATTAGTAACATAATGGTAGGAAAAGCTTAAATGAATGAAATTAATATTTATAAAAACGTATGTAATTATGTAATATTAATATTGCATATTAGTATGATATTGACTAACAATATTTTACTATGGGTCTTACAGGCGTTCTTTTATCTGTCTCTATACGTTTCTTTTTAAAGTCATAAAGGTATCTTGTACCAAACAGACTATGTTCAGATAGCTACTTTCACTTGTAACGTGCACATTTCATAAATCTCAGAGGAAAAAAATCTTCTGACAGATTGTGCCAGCCTCTACACATACACAGAACAGAGGTATATACAAAGAATGAAACTTCGGTTATTATTTACCAGTAAATATCCACAGCTAAGTTTAGTACAGATATAAACAATTCTGAAAGTACAATTCATGAATATAAAACATTCTAAATATATATATTATGTACCCATTTATTTACTAGTAGTTATTCTTACACAACACACCTGATTGTATTTCCAGCAATAAACCAATTTACATTTTGGTTAATACATCTGTTTGCCAAAGCTAATTACACATTCCTCCTAACAATTCCAAGCCTTATATGGAAACCATCACTGTAGCATCAGTGCAGTAGTTTCCACTCTTTTTTTTTATCTAGCCATAAACCATTTTAGTTCAGTTTGGTCAAAACTGGATATACTTAGAAAAATATCTCCTGACATTATTCTCTTGACAAATGACAAAAAAGTCTGAACAGAAATAAGTACATCACTTGAATCATAAATATGCCTGAATTTGTTTTCCCTTTTAAGAGAGAGTCCATCCACAGAAGATTCCATATATACCTTGTTAGAGAACTTCTTATGTTTTTTGGCAAAAAGCTCTACTTTAATTTCTGTTTCTCTACTCTTGGTCTTTATAACAGGGGACATGATAATAAAAATTAGATCTTACTTTTGCAACATATTGCATCCTTTTTAATGGCACAGGTCTTAGAAGTGCATTCACACTTTTTCCTGAAGTCATAATTCCCTTGATGATGCCAACATTAGTTGAAAGGGAAACTATTATGTTTTAACTTTTCATTAAGGGAAAGTTAAAATAAAATTTAGCAGGCTGTCATGTTACTTTTTTAGGATCAGGTTAGCATTAAAAGAACTAGCTAATGCCTCTGACTTGCTGGCTGGAGAACATTCCTCTTCTAAGCATTGAAAATTACTAAATTTTCAATTACCCATCCTCTTTTTGGCACTCCTCTTGTGTAGGAAAAACATATGAAAGCATTTCCATTACAAGAACAATCCATAATTTACTGTAGAACAATTCCATAGGAAGAAGGGGGTCACATTTTTCCAATATGGTCAATGCAGAGTATAAAGAAAAGGTAAAAACTGAGTCAGAGCACTTAAATAATGTGTTCTTACTGTTTTTTTAATGCACACAACTTGCATTAGCTATAGCTCAGATGTAATTCAAGAAGGTTTTAGATGGTGTTGTGAAGACTTATTCTTCTCAAAAATATTTTCCACCAGATTAGGCCGCCTAAAGGGCTCTTCTGAAAAATGTTAATAAAATCTAATGTCCTATAAGAGGCCACTTGGACATTTTTGTTTCTTTGTTTATTGATCTTTTGAGTCAAGTAAACTGTCTTCAAGGATTACTTCAGAAGTCAGACTTTCATGTTCATATGAAGAAAATTGGTGTATTTTATCTGTGGCAATTTTATTAACTTTGTTATTAACAATGGCGCAATAATGCTTAGGTATTATGGAACAGTGAGACCTACAATGTTTAAAGGAGTATAGTTCAATCCCATATATTGCATCGGTATGTATCTTGAGCAAATACATAAACCCATTACATTTTATTTCATTTTGGATTGTTTGACCTATATTCAGCACTTAAGAACTTAAGCTACAATAGTTACAGTGTTGAATGGGAACAATGTGTGCACTAAATGTATTGAATATGCAAGATACCTGTAATTACAGCTGTAGTTTTTAATTTAAAGAGAACTGTATAGCTAGGAAGCAGCAAAATCTGGCATTTGATACATACTGTGGGTGGGCTGGTGTCACTAAATTCAAGAAGTATCACACATTTGCATGTACTTCCCACTTTTCAACAAAGTACTCTTTCATAAAACATGTAAGATTCTATTCTACTCAGCCCTGAGTGGGCGTGTGCATGTGTAATAATTGCTGCTCCTGACTGACTCGGAATCGCACACAACCAGTTATCTTCCCCCCCCACCTCCACCAGCCCACCCACCACCCCAATATGCTTGCCTTATGTCTAATGTTATGCCCTGTCACTTTTAAATCATTAGCTCATTGAGACAGAGACTATGATTTTCCATGTATTTGCTCTATAACTCTATAATGGCCTACTTGGCCTTTAGGCACTACAGCAGTGTAAATGTTAACTGATGGAATAAGGGAATATTCTTTTGGGAGGGGCTAGGGATTATGCCCGAGAAATGGAGGCTACTTGTAGGCTACTTGAACATTTCCTAAAGTACCAGTTACTGTCCTCTTCTGCCCCTTTCTCCCCTGATTCTCTTCATAGTTGCTGTGTGCAGATGCTCCTGTTACTCACTTCCTGGACGATAGCTTTCATTTCTCTACCCCTCACTTCCTGATACCACAGTTCTGGCTTCAGAAGTGACCCCAGGGACTCCAGTAGACTGGCTGCAGGTTGGAAGAGGTGTTTTGTTTTAAGGAATTTTCTTGTTGTGTTCCTCACTTTGTATTTAAAAATGCTATTTTGGATTAAAAGACACAGCTATGAATATCATTATGTAAGTTTAATTGAAGTGTTTATTTTAAAAATAACTTTTAAAAATACCAAATAGTCCTGTGGCACCTTAGAGGCTAACACAAATATATATATATATATGATCTCCCCTCAAGCCCATCTCATCTGAAGAAGTGGGTTTTGCCGAGGAAAGCTCATGATACTATATATACATTTGTGTTAGTCTCTAAGGGTATGTCTAGACTATATGGCTCCGTCGACGGAGCCATGTAGATGAGTTTACTAGACATAGGAAAATGAAGCGGCGATTTAAATAATCGCCGCTTCATTTACATCAAAATGGCTGCCATGCTGTGCCAATCAGCTGTTTGGCAGCACAGCGGGGCAGTCTGGACGTGCTGCGGTCGACAAGGGAAGCCCTTGTCAACCGCTCCGTTATGCCTCGTGAAATGAGGTTTACCGGAGCGGTTGACAAGGGCTTCCCTTGTCGACCGCAGCACGTCCAGACTGCCCCGCTGTGCCGCCAAACAGCTGATCAGCACAGCGCGGCGGCCATTTTGATGTAAATGAAGCGGCGATTATTTAAATCACCGCTTCATTTTCCTAGGTCTAGTACACTCATCTACATGGCTCCATTGACGGAGCCATATAGTCTAGACATACCCTAAGGTGCCACAGGATTACTCATTTTTAAAAGTTGTTTTTAAAGTTACAGACTAACACAACTATCCCTCTGAGACTTTTAAAGTGTTATTGTCTTCCTTAATATTATCAGGGTAAGCAAAACAGCTTTCAGAGAGAGTACCTTTAACTTTTGAGAATATACAATGTTTATTATTATTCTTTTTTAAAAACTTCATAATTAAATATCTTGTAATTCATCTTAATACATCTACAGTAGAAGTAATTGCCCAAATTTCTGTGAGAAGTTGAGATAACGGGTTTTAGTTATGATTTGAGGGTGGATCAAGATTCCTATATAATTCTTCAATTAATTATTCTTTAATCTATTAATAAACCTTCCATCTGCTCTGTTTTTATCATAGCATATGGTGACAATAACAAATTAATAAGATCTGGGAAACAAAATAGCTTCTTCATTTTGTGAGCATTAGGATGACTAGTTATTTGTATGGGGGATTGATGCTGTGGTTCTACTGCATGACACTACAGGGTTAAACTCAAAATTTTATTCTCTTGATTATATTTACTGCTCAGGCTATCATAAGCAACTCTGGAATTTGGGTAGACCTGTTTTAGTTATTCCACTATTTTAACAATGTTGGCAAATTCCATGTTAACAAAGTTATGTGCCCTTCAAAACAGCAGGGATGAGGCACTAATGAAAAGCCTTATTTGTCATCCTATTTATATAAATTATTATCTCATAACCAAACTCAGGAAAGAGAGAGCAAACAAATATACATTAAGTACATTTTCAGGAAATATTCTATTTCTTCAAAAAATTATACTAAGCTTATTGATAACTATACCAAGCTTATCTTAGGTTATGTCTACACAGCAACACATAAGAACATAAGAACATAAGAACATAAGAATGGCCATACTGGGTCAGACCAAAGGTCCATCGAGCCCAGCATCCCATCTGCCGACGGTGGCCAATGCCAGGTGCCCCAGAGAAGGAGAACAGAAGACAATGATCAAGTGATTTAATTCCTGCCATCCATCTCCTGCCCTTGTTATGAAGGCTAGGGCACCATACTTTATCCCTGGCTAATAGCCATTTATGGACCTAACCTGCAAAAATTTATCAAGCTCTTTTTTAAACCCTAATAGAGTCCTGGCCTTCACAGCCTCCTCGGGCAAGGAGTTCCACAGGTTGACTGTGCGCTGTGTGAAGAAAAATTTCCTTTTATTAGTTTTGAACCTACTACCCATCAATTTCATTTGGTGTCCCCTAGTTCTTGTATTATGGGAAAAGGTAAATAATTTTTCTATAATCACTTTCTCCACACCATTCATGATTTTATATACCTCTATCATATCGCCCCTCAATCGCCTTTTTTCCAAACTGAAAAGTCCCAGTCTCTCTAGCCTCTCCCCATATGGGACCCTTTCCAAGCCCCTAATCATCTTAGTCGCCCTTTTCTGAACCTTTTCTAATGCCAATATATCTTTTTTGAGGTGAGGAGACCACATCTGCACGCAGTACTCGAGATGTGGGCGTACCATAGTTTTATATAGGGGAAGTATGATATCTTTTGTCTTATTATCTATCCCTTTTTTAATAATTCCTAACATCCTATTTGCCTTACTAACTGCCGCTGCACACTGCGTGGATGTCTTCATAGAACTATCCACTATAACTCCAAGATCCCTTTCCTGATCTGTCGTAGCTAAATTTGACCCCATCATGTAGTACGTGTAATTTGGGTTATTTTTTCCAACATGCATTACCTTACTATTTTGACACTTAACACTATTTTGAAATAACTAGTGTTATTTTTTAATAACTTAGTCCGCGTCTACACAGACAGCAGTTATTTCGACTTAATGTCAAAATACTGTCAAGCTGGAGGGCTTCTTACTCCAACTCCTGTAACCCTCATTTTATGAAGAGTAAGGGAAGTTGGGGGAAGAGTGCTCTGTTTTGAAATAAGTGCTGTGTAGACAGCACCAAAACTCAAAGTGAGTTATTTCGAAATAAGTTATGCAACTGACGTAGCTCAAGTTGCGTAACTTATTTTGAGTTAAGCCCTTCTGTGAAGATGTGCCCTTAGTGTTCTGCTGATATAATTGAAAGTGTGAACATGTAGGTTAGACTCTTTATATAAAAAAAAAAAAACCCAACAACTTGCCATTTGACATGATCTAGTCCATTGCAGAGGTAAATACAGCTCCTCTGAACTTCAGCCGGGATTCTGTTTGGGCTGTGGTTAAGTAGCAGTATCCAAATGGCACACAAGTCAGTTCTATCACAACCTTTCCTTCAATTTTGAGAAGAATTTTAACAATGGGCTCCTGAAAGATCTGAAAGCTCTCTCCAGTACCTTCCTGTAAAGTTGTATGTTTCTAACAGAGACAAAGATAGAACGTCATGTATATCACTTCAGTGCAAGCAAACTGTGCCTTAAAACTTTTCACCATGTCAAAGACTTAAAATATCACTACGCTGTGACCCTTCTTAAGTCTGTCTCTATTCTTTTCGAGCATTTTTTTCAAACCAGGAATGCTATTGCCACTTATGTAGTTAATCACAGTATTTTGGATTGGCTCATTTTAGCTCCTCAAAATTGTTTTGGAATAATCTAAGCTAAAATTCCACTAAACAGCAAGAATAGAATTTTTTTTAAAAAAGAGAGTTATTTGAAATCCAACATTTTTATCTCTGCAGTAACCTATCGAAAGGCCAGTGAATTAATTTCCATAAAGGGATGCTTAATTGTAAATCCATAAAATGAATTTAATTAACCTCTTTATTAGCTTGACTGTTTTCTTATTAATCAAATCCTCTGATATATAGTTTTTATAATTTTCTCTATATTTGAAATATAACTGATCATTCTCTCTAGTTTGGTGTTATTGAGTTAAGTTTCCCATTAGAAATTCTCCTTTATTTCACAACTCATTTTGTATTATATCTCAGTATGCCACTTCTGACAGGTTTTATTGGCACTTTGCTGTTCCATTGGATGGCAGGACAGAAGTCATAAAGAAAAGAAAAGTTGCCTTTTGTTGTTGTTACTATTTATTATTGTAATCTCTGAACACTATCTAATTTGTCAACATCCTTCTTGAATTGTGGACACAGCAGCAGTCACACTAATGCCAAATACAGAGGTAAAATAATTTGAGATTCTCCTGTTTATGCACTCAAGGATCAAATTACCCAGTGTTTTGCACTGGGAGTTTGTACTCAGATGATTATACATCACAACTCCCACATCTTTTTTAGTCACTGCTTCCCAGGATAGAGTTCCCTATCCTGAAAGTATGGCCTCCAGTCTTCTTTTCTTAAATGCAACCTTAAGCCACATTAAAATGCATATGGTCTACCTACCAAATGATCCAGATAACTCTGTAGCAGTGACCTGAGGTCTTCATTCTTTAACACTTCCCATATTTTTGTACTATCTGCTAAGTTTATCATTGATGATATTATGTTTCCTTCGAGATCATGGATAATAGTATAGTATTAAATAGGGCCAAGAATTGATCCCTGTGTGACCGTGGTAGAAAAACACCCACTCCAATGATGACTCCCCATTTACATTTAAATTTAGAGAACTAGATTTTAATTGATTTAATGTGCACTATGTTAATTTTATACCATTCTAATTTTTAATCTAAATAATGTACAGTATCAAGTCAAATGCCTTATAGAAGTTTACAGTAGTCAATGTAATATGCTACTTTCATCAACCTAACTAGGGAAAAATATTTTGACGTGGTCCATTTTCTACAAATCCATGTTGACTGGCATAAATTTTATTACCTTCCTCCAAGTCTTTATTAATCAAATCCCATATCACTCATATAATTATCTTGCCCAGGATTAATGTCAGACTGATAGTCTACAATTACCAGGGTCATCTGACTTAACCTTTTTAAATATTGGCACACATTAGTGTCTTCCAGTCTTCTGAAACTCCCTCAGCCCTGGTCTACACTACACCTTATTTCAAAATAATAAGTGGAGCATTCACCTTGCCAAGGCCATTATTTCCATATAAGGGACTGGTTATTTCAAAATAATCGTTTCTGTTTCCATGAGGAATAACGCTTATTTCAAAATAGTTATTTCAGGAGTTGTTATTTAGATATAAGTTATTTCAAAATAATTTCCTAGTGTGGACATATCCCCAGAGTTCTATGATCTATTGAAAGTCATCATTCAAACTTCAATGAGTTCATCAACTGTTTTAAAACCCTTCTTCTCTAAGACCCTTGTGACTGGGGGAGGGTCTCAGAGTCTGGACTCCTTCTTAAGTCCAAATATCCACTCTGCAATTTTATAGCCCTGTAACCTGAGCCACATAAGCCCAAATCAGCACTCAGACAGCTATCGCTGTGCTGCAGGTCTTTTCATTACAGTATAGATGTTTCTGTGGATACAAGATATCTAGACATATTATTTTAAAATGTATATGTTTGTTAGAAGTTGTTTAATATCTTTCTGAAACACTCATGAAATTGAAAGAGTATTGTCATTTGATATGACTATATCATCTGTTTTTTCTCATATATACAACAGAAATATTTATTGTTCACTTCTTCATTTTTTGCATTATTATAGACAATTTACTATTTCCATCAAGTAATTGACTAATAACAGTTTGTTAGTATTCCTTTTGTTTCCAGTATGCTTTTAAAAACTCCTTTTTATTGTCCTCAAGTTTGTTGGCCTTTACACGCCTTATCAGTTTCCTATAATTCCTGTACACTGATCTATATTCATTACTATGACTTCCCCTCTATTCCATTTATTTTTTTTAAGAGAGACCGAAAGAAAATAAAGCCATAACATAAATATTTAGTGGTTTATTAGGAACAATTTTAGAATGATAAAAAAAATTCTGAATCAGATCAGCTGGGAAGAAGAATTTAATCAGACCAAATTGCATGATAATTGGGAATAGTTTAAGGACACTTTAATAAATTCCCATGAAGCTACAGTGTCTCAATTAAGAAAGATGTCCAAGCTGATTAAAAATAGCTTGATTTACAGGGTAATTGAAGGCAGCTATAAAACAAGTTTATTATATTTAATATATATTGATTAAATTTGCCCCATTAAAGCACCAGCTAGTAATGTTACTGGTTTGGGCTTCTTTCATATTTATTATAAATGTGACCAAGTCACGAGCACTTGTATCTAAGCTATTGTTTATTTTTTGTTCTGTGATAAAAGCATTCATTCATTTTTCATTCATATTTATGATCAATTAATTTTTATTTGTAAAGTTTCAGGCAGCGATCCCAAACTTGATTCAGTTATACACTCCATAGTAATGAGTAAATCTTAACTAGTACTTCTTTTCCATTCATTAAAAGACACCTTTCTTTGTTTTGGGGGGAAATAAATATTATCTTATCACTGGTCATATTGTATCTACTTTGGCTATTCATGAGGTAGCAACCACTAGGATGATTCTTTCTGGACAATATGTAGTAGTGACAGTGGTTGAACTGTTGATCTGTTGATAGGATAAGAATAAGAAGATGCTATAAAAAAAGGGAAAAAGATCCTCTTATTTTTCTTCTGAGCACAGTTCTACATTGTGTATGTGTGAGCGTGCACTTAACAGGGGATTCCATTGGCTCCCAAGAGTATATGTGTCTCAGATGACATTGTACACATGCCATTCCCTGCAGATATTAGCTCTTGCTACTAGCTCTTGCTATCTAAATCTCACTAGTGTGAATAAATAGGAATTTATCTGTCCCACAATGATAGTTATGAGCTGTCAGAAATTTTATGGGCAAACATCTCTTGCAAAGATTACAGAGATTTTTAGAAATTAAGATGATTACCCTTGAAAGGTGACCTGGCTTCAGTTTGATATATATCTAAATTGTTCAGGTTAAAATGTGTCAGGGGATTTTTGTTTGTTTCTTTTTTTTTTTCTTTTTCTGAGCTAAGAGAGTTCCTCTGGCTCAACTCTATGAACACTGAACAAGCTCTCTTGTTATCACACCACCCTTGAGAGGCCAGGAATTTAAATTTTATTAACAACACTTTAATGTGAAAGGTTGTATGTATACATCTCAACAAAGGGAGTTCAAGTTGCTTTCTCCTTTGACCTTAATTCACACTTTGTGACTGTCTTGGTGAGTGGGGGATTTTATTATTTAAAGCTCCCCCATTAAAGCCCAATTCTCCTTTCAATTACATCTGTGCTAATTCCACTGACAACAGTGGAGTGTAAACAGAGTGGAGTGGTCCTTGGCAAGCCCGCTGATGGCAGAAGGGAACAAAGGAGGCAGGTGCTTTGGAGTACTGCGATTGGAAAGGGGCCAGGACTCCTGACCACCACCCCTGTTATGATTTAAAGGGCCCTAGGCCCTTTAAATAGCCCCCGGGGCACTGTGCGGCCACTCCCAGCAGCACTAAGGGCTGAGGGCACAGGTATGCGCTGCGGTCCGGACAATGCTGAGGGAGAGCTGCCGCTGGCTCCACCCCTTCTGCCCAAGGCTCCACTCTTACTTTGCCCAGGGGTCTGGTCTAGCTGTTGGCTCCACTGGTCCTTGACATGGTTTCAAAATATAGTTTGGCACCATTTTTTAATCACAGACTTTCTATCTTCTCACCACTTGCCTCAGATTCCAATCTCCTTGACTAATGTGTACATATGGATTCCCATGCATTTCTAGATGTAAAACTGGAGTGCACAGTCTCCACCAGACCTAGGTACTATATATGCCCACTTACATAATGTAGTAGATTATAAATCTGTCTTTCTTTGTATTGCAGTCTTTTCTTGGCTATTTTTCTCAAGGAAAAATTGCTCAAAATGGTTGCCATGATATTTATTTCAAGACTGAATTACAGTTTACAACTGAAAATATGAACATTTGGGGATTGACAACAATGTGAAGGATTCTAAAACACACAGCAATTTAAATATGTCATGTTGACTTAATTTTCTACAATTTTACAATCTAGTACCTTCAAACAAGTAACTCTAGTAGAAGTTGACCTTATATCGCTCAGCAAATAAAAAAGATCATTGTTTTCCAACTGCAGCTTTAAAAACAATTGGGAATTTGAAATCCAAGAAGGGTTACAATGTTTTTTATTTTTTTAATGAACAATTCAGCAAAGCTTATATGAATTTGCAAAATCTTTTTGTGCCGCCCAATCTGTATTTAGTGTTCTCTAGAAATAAATAATGTGCCATCAGAGTGTAGGTAACCAAATAGAATCCACCTGCTGTATTTTGGAGTTCTATTCAGACAGCATAAAAGTTTGTACTGAGTGTACTGTTAAGCAGTCATGGTGAAGCAGTACTGGCTCCAGCAGCCTGCTTAATACATCACAGCCATACTCTGATCTACACCAGTCTTAGCTACTACTTGGCTGGTGACCCCAACACACCTCCAGTATCAGATTTCCCCAAACTGTCTGCCCTGAAATGTCCAATCCTTTTCTGGAACAATCAGAGAATTAATAAGGTTGGTAGCTTGCTAAAAGCGAGAAAAGCATAGAATTGCTTTCACCGGAATTAACAATCTCGTTGGATCTGTTATATTGTTCGGAGTTACAGAGTTTAGAAAGAAATTACTTGAAACACAGAGAGCTGGAAGCAGCTGCAAGTGTCCATTTATTCCATAACACAGAACTAACTAGAACTAGTCCAAACCGAATGAGCTGACCCATAGTCACCTAACCCAGTTACTATAATAACAAGATTTATATCTACAACAACCCAATACACAATATATTCCTCCCCCTTTAATAAGAATGTCCCTTTAAGAAAACAAACACTAAACTAGAGAATGAGGGTAGACTGCCTCAAGTTCCTGGCTAACCCCAGGGATTATTTTGCCCCATAAATGAGGGTTAAACTCAACTAAAGGTCCAGGCATTGAGGAGGCCTTCTTTCTATATGTGGATTATGGTGGACGTCTGGTGTGATGGGTGCAGGCCTGGTAATGGGCTCGGGACTCGAAGTGTGAACAGATGAAGTTGTCAGATCAGCCTGCTCAGGGAGGGGGTTTATGTTCACCGCAGGCAGTGATAGAGGATGAGAGTTAGGAACAGGTGACTTTTGACTCAGTAGCTCATCGGTAGTAGTGAGGTCAGACAACTCAAATTGGAGATGTGTCCTGAGGGTAGGCATAACCTGTCAACAACTGATCTACATTCCGCCACCAGATGAGATCCTCTGCAGTCCAGACAGCATAGGAAAAAGGTCCTGTTTGAGTGATGACAGTGGAAGGGACCCATTTAGCTCCAGAAACATAGTTCTGAGCCAAAATCAGACTAAAGATTTGGTCTTTTGCTCTGGACGAACATCTGATGACTTGACCTTGCTATTGACATTGTACAATTTTTCGTGATTCGGAAAGTTTCAGCAGATCAAAGCAAGTACGCAGTTGACACCCCATCATTAGAAAAGCCAGGGATATTTTGGTTGTAGCATGAGGTGTGTTTCTGTAGGATAGTAAGAAGGTGTCCAGATGCTTTTGCATGGGTGAATGTCTGAAATCTCTAACTGATTTTAAAGCTTGTTTCATTGTCTTCACAAACCTTTCAGCCAATCTGTTGGTGGACAGGTGATATGGTGCTGAAGGGATGTGATGAATCCCATTTGCTTTCATAACATTTCCAAACTCTTGAGAGAGAAACGGCAGACCGTTGTAGCTCACAAGTTGTTCTGGAAGACGAAAATGACAAAAGATTCCCTGTAGTTTTTGGATAGTGCTATCAGCAGTAGTGGACAGTATTATAGAGATTTCTAGCCATTTGGAATGGGCATCTACCACCACCAAGAACATTTTTTCAGGCCAGTCCTGTGGGTGTAGAGGTGTTAGCTGAGATGCATTCCTCCCACCCTGGCATGAAATACAAGCTCTTGCCTTCTCTTCAGTGGTACCGTCCAAGCCAGGCCACCAAAAATAGCTTCATGCAATTTCTTTCATGCGCACCATTCCACAGTGATCTGAATACAGCAATTCTAACACCTGTTGTCTCAGTAGCTTTGGAATAATTCCTACCTATGACCAGGATGTCATCAAGATAGCACTGGACTCCTGGCAAGCCACACAAGATCTGGTCCATAGTCCTCTGGAACAAAGCTGGGGCGGAAGTTATTCAAAAGGGTAAGTGACAGTAATGATAAAGCCCTTTATGCATCACAATAGTCAACAGCTCTGGGGACGTCTCATCAATGTGTATCTGAAATATACTTGACTTAGATCAATCTTGCTGAACTTTTGTCCCCCAGCCAGGCCTGCAAAGAGGTCATCAGTGCAGGGAAGAGGATATTGCTCTGCACACAACACTGGGTAAACAGTGACCTTAACATCTCCACAAATCCGAATGGAACCATCTGTCTTCAATATCGGAACGATTGGAGTTGCCCCTGGGCTATGGGAAACTGGTATTAGGACTCCATTTTTGACTAGGTGCTCTAGGTCTGCTTCAACTGTTGGCCTGATGCCATATGGCACAGTTCTAGCCTTCCGCTATTTTGGTTGGCTGTCAGGTTTAATATTCAGTTTTGCGGTGATTTCCCTCATACTTCCCAGATCTTCTCCAAAAACAGCAGCATGTTTCTTTAATATATCGGTCAGACCTGTTTCTTCTTTAGTCATCTGGTGCACTTCTGCCCAATTCAGTGGGATTTTCCTAAGCCACAATCTACCCATTAAGGCTGGGTAATGGCCTTTCACTACAAACAGTCTGTCCTTTGAGCTCCACCTTAACATCAGTAATGCCCAACTGGGCGCTTCTCCCATATATGTCTTCAGAACAATCTTTGTTGTCTTAAGCGGAAGATGCTTTAGCTTTTCCTTATACACAGTGTCTGAGACCAACAAAACTGCTGCACTGGAGTCCACTTCCATGTGTACAGGTTTGCCATCCAACCCAGTATTCATGGGAGCCCACTGCCAAAGACAAAACACAGCAGGGTGCTTTTTCTTCAGACGGGATGTCACCTTGATCATCATCAGTCTGCTCAATGGTTTGCAGATTTTCCTTTTTGGTTTGCCAGACCACCGGCCTTTTTTTCATTTGTTTTCAGGCACACTCAATGTGTCCTTTTTCCTTTACATTGTCGACACACTAGGTCCTTACACCAGCATTCTGATGCATGGTGACTGGGCTTACCACAGCAGTAACATTTCTAGCATTTCTAGTTTTGTGAGTAGATTCTTGGAACACTTTATGTACTCTAGGGGGCACTGAAGTATTGTGCCTCCTGTGTGTCCAGTTCCATGGAGACCACAATATCAACAGCCTTCTACAGGGTGAGATGAGCCTCTGTTAATAGGCATGTCCATATAGCTTCGCTGTGCAGGCCACACACTAACCTGTCACACTCCTCATTTAACATCTCCTTAAATTCATAGTGTTCCGCAATCTTTTTCAAATTTGCTACATATTGTACAACTATTTCACTTTCTTTTTGGTCTCTGTGGTGAAACCTATACCTTTTTGCAAGTAGCAATAGTTTCGGAGTCTAATGTGACCCCAGAATTTCCACAATCTCACTGTAAGATTTGGTCTCTGGCTTAACAGGGAGCTGCAAATTGCATCGCAGAGAGTAGGTCTTAACCCCTACAACTCTTAAGAATATTGGCACCTTCTTCTCTTCCTTAATGCAATTTCCAATAACAAAACGTTCAAAACATTCAGTATATATGTGCCATTGTTCTATTGTCTCCTCAAAGGATCCCAGAGTGGCCCTATAAGTGTAGCCATGCTGCATCTTTCTCTGCCTCTGCCTCTGGGCTTCACTGATTTTAGTTTCCGTTTGCATTGTCAGTGTGACAGTCAGTTTTCACCCCCACTTTCCAGAACAGCAAAAAGGTTTGTTTTCTTAGATTGACTTCTAGTTCTTCTATTGCTAGAGGCAGCACAGGTATCCCATCCTCATCACCACTTTGTTATATTGTTTGGAGTTACAGAATTTAGAAAGAAATCACTTGAAACACAGAGAGCTGGAAGTAGCTGCAAGTGTACATTTATTCCATAACACAGAAATAACTAGAACCAGCCCAAACCATCTGGCCTGACCCCTAGTGACCTAACACAGTTACTATAACAACAACAAGATCTATGGCTACGTCTAGATTGCAGGCTTCTTTCGGAAGAAGCTTATCGGAAGAGATCTTCCAAAAAAACTTTTTCTGAAAGAGAGCGTCCACACTGCCAAAGTGCATTGAAAAAGGGATCTGCTTTTTCGAAAGATAGAGTCCACACTGAATGGACACTATCTCGCATTTAAGCCATGATTACTATGGACGGAGTAGCCAGCAGGGCACCTCTGCTTTTTCTTCTTTCCTCTTCTTTTGAAAGAACTCCCTCTTCCCTGTCCACACACGCCTTTTTCCAAAAGAGCTCTTTCTGAAAAAGGCTTCTTCCTCGTAGAAAGAGGTTTAACAATGTCAGAAAATCCCCTCTGTTCTTTCGATTTTCTTTCAAAAGAATGCGATTGTAGCATGGACGTAAGTGAAGGTTTTTTTGGAAAACTGTCTGTTTTTTCTGAAAAAAACTCTGTAGTGTAGACGTAGCCTTAATCTACAACAACCCAATATACAACAAGATTAAATAAAAGTAGTAGGAATAAAGACAAAATGTTTAAAAGCAGTAAACAGTAAATAACAGTAAAATATGCTGGTCTACTGGCTAACATTTAAAAAG
This sequence comes from Pelochelys cantorii, assembly GCA_032595735.1. Lineage (NCBI taxonomy): Eukaryota > Metazoa > Chordata > Testudines > Trionychidae > Pelochelys > Pelochelys cantorii. The sequence continues at coordinate 94,087,788 of CM064327.1, forward strand.
CTACAGCTTTGATTCAATTTCTCACATTTTTTCTTTCCAACTACAACTGACTTTCTCTCCATCAGGACCTTCAACAAAAAGGACAAGGTGCTGGTTTCCCTTGTTGTACAAGGTAAAAGATCTAACAAAGCAGGTTTCTTACTTATATTTCATTCCTAGAGACTTCAACCTTTTTGATAGAAAGACCTAGCTTTCTGACCTTGCAAGAGCTCTTTCCCTTTGTGTCTCATCAGTGAGAGATACCAAGATGGCTTTGTCTTATTTGTCTCATTTCATGCACTTTTTTGTTGGGGGGGAGGCATTTAATAAACAGGATGAAGTGCATCACATGTTGTGATAGGCATGTATAGACCATATGGATCTTGAAAGGTATGTTGTGGAGGATATTGATCATTGTAGCAATGGAGATATGTTTACAGATTTTGCATTTATTGCTCTGGTGGGGCCACTTTGAGTTGCGCAGTCTTAGTCTATAGGAAGTTTGCTTCTGATTATGAGTTTGATAAGTTTGGGGAGTTGTTTGAAAACCAGAAGAGGAGGTTGGATAAAGATTTCTTTCAAGATATGGTCCCATCAAGTTTGGGTTATAACTGATCTAATCACCTATGACACTGGGGTATCATCTATCACCCCATATGAATTCCAATGTGGGGTGATAGATGACAACCAGAAATGTGTAATCAGAGGGTTTTTATTGAAGTAGGTTCTCTAGGGTTATTTGGGTGGCTAATTGCATGATGCAAGCTATTTCTCTGGTGAAGTGTTCTTGTTTGGTGAAGAGAGTTTTAAGTGTGTTAAGATGTGCATTTTGGTTTATCATCCTCAGAGTATATTCTGGGGTATCTGAGTACCTGACTGTTGGTAACATATTTCTTGGTGTCTTCAGGGTTGGTACCGGAGCCGTGAAAGTAAGCATGGTGATCCATGAGTTTCTTGTATATAATTGTCTCCAGGGCTATCTTGCTGAAGCTGATTGTGATGTGTCCAGGAAGTTGGTGCGAGTGCAGGAATGTGCTAAACAGAGATTGATGGATGGGTGGTGGTTGTTGACGTGATGGTAGAAATTCATGAAGTAGTTTAGGTTGTCTATCCAGAGTGTGAAAATATCATTGATGTATCTCAGATATATCATTGGTTTAACAGTGACTTTGTGCGGAATTTTTTCCTTGAGGTGGCCCATGAAGACATTGGCATGTTGGGAAGTCATCCTAGTGCTGTAGTCCCCGTGGCTATACACATGCTTTAGAAAAGTGTTTTCTTATTGAATGTAAAATTATTGTGGTTGAGGATGAAATGAGTGAGTTTTGCCATTTGTTTGGGATGGACATTTGTGTGTTGTCCATTGTATTAGATATTTAAGGCAGGTAGCAATGCATCCTGCAATGCATTGGGTGCAGGAAATTTCACATCTTTGCTCTAATGAGCAATATGGCTCTTAGTTCCAGACATCCATAAGGAAAGTGATGTTCTCTAACACCCATAGTGTCTTGAAAGACTGTTCCTCTTTCTGAATTAATAATATACCCATATATGCTTGAACATAAGCCCATTTGTTTAGAAGTTGACCCCCCAAATTTACAGAGGAAAAATGGTAAAAAGTCACTGGTCCTAGAATCTAGAGTCACTGAATCTAGAGTACAGATGTTCAATCCATGCTCCTCAGGGTTGACATCAGCATGAAGGCTCTCAGTTGAGCTTTTAACACTTCCTGAGCTACAGGAAGTAACACGGGCTGAAGAATTTGCTGGCTCCTGGGAAGTGTTAAAAGCTTATTGTTAAAAGTGTTATCAGTTAAGAGTGTTATTATCTAGTGTCTCTGAAGACTCCTGAGCTAGCAGCTAGCAAGTCCTTCAGCATGTGTTGCTTTGTGCAGCTTGGGAAGAACCTATTCATAAGCCAACCCCCATTCTTCACAGAGGGATTTTTTTCCCAACAAACTGTTATCTTATGAATGAGTATATCGGTATAGATACAGATATAGTCTGCCTTCTTTGCTCTGTCCTGCTACTGCCCAGTTTGAGGGATGGAGGGAAGGATGATGGATAGTCAGACAAGAAGTCTGTTCTGCTGAAAATTTCTGCAGACTGAAAAGGTAGAATTATAGATTATAATAATAATTTGTTTGGCCAACAGCTTTCCTAAACAAACAATGTCACTGGTCATGTTCCTATAGGCCGGAAAAGCAAGTGCTTAATATCAAGCTGGACCTACAGAGTAATAAGTGCCCCACAGAGCTAGGTGAAGAAACCATGTTTCCAAATTTCCTGCTAAATGAAAATAAAAACAAGTTGTACCAAAACTGAACATCTTTGAAATTTTCAGCAAATTGAAAAGGCCCAAAAAGTTTGGTTTGGGTCAGTCAATCAGTATGACAAAAATCACAGTGGTTTGTTTGGGTTTTGATAATTTTTAAACATTTTTGAGTGTTAAATAAAATAAAGTACATTTTGAAAAGAAATTAACTTGAAGCAAGAAAATGAAATGTTTTTTCCAAAATGTTAAAATAAAAAGGTTACAATTTAATTTTGGTTTAAATTAACAATTCAAGAAGGCTGATATGAATTTGAAAAACCTCTTGATACCACCCACTGTGCTTTTTTCCCCAAATAAAGTTTCAGCTAGGGTTCCCATATGTCTAGATTTTCCTAGTAAGAGATGCTTTCTTGAGCTTCCGTTCTGTCTCTCAGTGGATTTTTCAAATAACAGGAAATGCCCAGGGCTTTTGCAGAACAGAAAAGCTGCAGCTGAAAAGGAGACCCCGAATGGTTCTCTTGCTGATTGGTCTGTCCGCTGCATTCTTAGCTGATTGGTCCATTCTTCTGCAAGCCATAGCTGTCAGATCCCACCCACAGAGGTTGCAGCTCCCAGCCCTGTCACAGAGACAGGAAGCAACCCGGACCCGCTCCTCCAGTGTACTCCAACCACAGGTACCTTCTTCACCAGCCTAACTGTACCCACTCTTCAGCTCTTTTTTACCTTCTCATTTTCTCATCCTCTTGGCAGTGACCTTTTTTGGGGAACCTGAAATATGGTAACACTAGTTTCAGTTGAAAAATTTTGCCCAGAGATGCCCAGAGACAAGCAAAGGGAAGAGGCATAAGAGCTGAGGTGCATAGTCTTAGGAAGACCAGAAAGGAAGTAGAAAAGGTACATTTAGCTTCGCAACAATGACAGTGCCATCTTCACATAGTTTCTTTTTCATAGTGAAATGTTGTAATAGATAAGTAATAATCTCCTGACTTCTTATTATTTCTCAAGTTTCCTATCTTCCTGGAACTGTGAATAGCTTTGTTAAACTTTAACCCCATCTTCCTTCTTTTTGAGGTAGATAATATAGTCGTAAAGGGTAGATGAGGAGCACATACATAACTGACACTAATCAAGGGACCATTTTCACTACAGTTATAGTTTAATAACTCTAGTAGATAAGCTTTTAGACGTTCAATGTCATCCAAGAGCTATCGACCATTATTTAACATGACATATGGAGTTGCCTTGAAAGAGCTTTAAACTAATTACTATACAATACATTCACCATCCTGCCTGTACTTTGAACATCACATTTAAAAAACCAGGTGGGATAAAAACAAACCATTTTTCAGCAAAATAGGATCTTGACTTTATTGTGAAAGAGGCTGACCTTATTACAATCTCCCTAGGAGTCTACAAATTTTTGAGCACAAAGATTAGTTCACAGGCATCTCTCTCTCTCTTTGTCTGTTTTCTTAACACAATGAATGCTACACTTTTCAAATGCCTAATTGTGACTTAAGAATCACTTATATTTCCTGCATCATGCCTGACATAGTGATCATTTCAATCCTGTAAGAAGAGTTCTAGATGACTGTGCTTAAAAACAAAGGAGCAGGGAGAAAACAGTGATTTTACCATTTGCTATAGTGGTTTTAATCATTATACTCAGTACTTGTCAAGTCATTTCAGCTTTCCCTGATGATTCATAGTAAATTCTGAAATACTTTCTACTTTACAACTTTTTATTGTATATTTTGCATTTGTTGTCTTTGTCATAGTAGTAGCAGTACTAGTAGTGAGGGAATGTGAAATTGGAATATTGTTTGTTTCTTAAGAGTTTATGTTCTCTCCTACTACTTATTCCTGACCATTGGCAGGATAATGTTTTCTTTATGGTGTTATTCCCACTTCATCTACACGTAATATTGTAAATATAGCTATATCAACTTTTAGTTCACTTGCTAATGGATTCAGTGAAATATTTAACTGGTCCAGTTTCCATACATGTTCATGGTCAAATGAACTTGAAACACAAAGTTAAACAAGAATAAATGTCAGTAGTTTTCCTCTAGCATGTCTTGAACTATTATACATATCATATTCCTCTTTTCTTGGAGGAGGTAAGGCATGATGGTCTAAACACTCACTGCATCCCCACAACTTGATATGCTTGGTTAGGAGGAGATGTCAGGATCTCCTTTGTTGGGCAGGGGCTACCTTTTCAGTCTGCAGAAATTTTCAGAAGAACAGATTGCTTGTTTGACTATCCATCGTCCTTCCCTCCATCCCTCAAACTGGGCAGTAGCAGGGCAGAACAAAGAAGGCAGACTATGATAGTGAGGCAATAATACAACATGTTTATTCTAGTCAGTAATTTTGTCTTCTCTCCAGCTCTGTTTATATGACCTATATTGTCATGCAGATTGTTTGTTACTATCATTATAATTCTGGCCAGCAAAGCAGTTGCTTGGTATCTTCTACAAACTTTATAAACATACTCTCTATGCCATTATCTAAATCATTAATGAAGGTATTGAACAGAACCTGTTCCAAAACTGATCCCTGTGCAACCCCACTTATTATGCCCTTCCAGTGTAACTGTGAACCTTTGATAACTACTATCTGAGAATAGTTATACAACCAGTTATGCACTCACCTTATAATAGATGCATCGATATTGTATTTCCTTAGTTTATTGATAAAAAGGGCATGCAAGACTGTATTCAATGCCTTACTAAAGTCCAGATATATCCCATCTACTGCTTCCCCCTTATCCAGAAGGTTTCTTATCCTATCAAAAAAAATCCATGCTGTTACTTATTATCTTCCAAATGTTTGCAACTGGATGCCTTAATTTTTTTCCTGTTGTATTCCCTGACACAGAAGTAAAGTTTAGTAGTTACCTGGCTTGTCCTTATTTCCCTTTTTATAGATGGGCACTATATTTGCCCTTTTCCAGTCTTGTGGAATCTCTTCCATCTTCCATGACTTCTCAAAGATAATAGCTAATGACTCAGATACCTTCTCAGTCAGCTCTGTGAATATTCTAAGATGCATTTTATCTGGTCCTGGTGGCTTGAAGACATCTAACTTTTGTAAATAATTTTTAACTTGCACTTCTCATATTTTAACTTCTGTACCTACCTCATTTTCTCCAGCATTCACTATGATAGACTTCCCAATCACCACAACCTTCTTGGTAAAAACTGAAACAAAGTCATTAAGCACCCTTGCCATTTCCACATTTTCTGTTATTGTTTTTCCCTCTTCACTTTGTAACAATTTCCTTGGTCTTCCTCTCGCTTCTAATATACTTGACTGTTTTTATGTCACTCTTTATTTCTCTAGCTAATTTGAATTCATTTTGTGCTTTGGCCTAATTTTGTCCCTACATGCTTGTATGATTTGTTTATATGCATCCTTTGTAATTTGAACTAATTTTCATTTTTTTGCAGGACTCCTTTTTCATTTTTAGATCATTCAAAATCTTCTCGTTAAGCCAAGATGGTCTATTCCTAAACTTGTAATCTTTTCTTTGAAGTGAAATAATTTTCTCTTGTGTCCTTAATAATGTCCTTTTGACAAACTGCCAAATGTCTACAATTGTTTTTCCTCTTAGTTTTGCTTCCCATGGGACCTTACCTACCAGTTGCCTAAGTTTTCTAAATTCTGCCTTCTTGAAATCTGTTGTCCTTACTTTGCTTTTGTCCTTCCTACAATTCCTTAGAATCATGAACTCTCTCCTTTTATGATAATTTTCACTCGAACTGCCTTCCACTTTCAAATTCTCAAGCAATCCTCCTATTTGGTAAAATCAATCTAGAATGGCCTCCCCCAATAGCTTTCTCTACTCTCTGAAATACGAAAGATTATCTCCAATACCTTACAAGAACTTGTTGGATTTGACTTTCCCAACCGATGTCTGGATAGTTGAAGTCTCTTTCCCACCAAGTCCTGTGCTTTGGATAGTTTTGTTAGTTGTTTATAAAAAGCATCATCCACATCTTCTTCCTGGTTAGGTGGTCTCTATAGCTATGTCTACACAGCAGTGTTATTTTGGAATAACTGATGTTATTCCGAAATACAGTAGACTTCCGATAATCCGGCACTTTTGGGACCTAGGTGGTACCGGATTATCAGATATGCTGGAGTATCGGGAGGTACTCCGGCAGGGGGCTTTGATGGGTCTGCCGGGACCTGCACTGAGTCTGGGGGGTGGGCGCGGAATGGCATGGTGAGGAGCGAACACTCTGCCGTTTTGCAGGAAGGCTAGGGAAGCCCTGCACTGCCGCTGAGAGTTTCCAGGAGGGGAGTGGGCTCCCAACCCCCCAGACTGCAGTAGTTATCACCGTGCAGGGAGGTGAGGGGCGGTGCTGCGGGACCAACCCAGCAGCACCCCAGCTGCTCTACTCTGCAGCTTCCCCAAGTCTGCTGCTCATCAGCTTCAGCAGTGGCAGCGGCAGACTTGGGGAAGCAGCACAGAGCAGAGCAGCTGGGGTGCTGCCGGGATGGTCCCGCAGCACCACCCCTCACTCCACTGCTCGGCGCCCAGCAGCACCCCAGCTGCTCTGCTCCACAACTTCCCCAAGTCCGCCGCTCGTCAGTTTCAGCAGCAGCACAGGTGGACTTGGGGAAGTGGCTGGAGCAGAGCAGCTGGGGTGCTGCCGGGTGCCGAGTAGGGGGGCAAGGGGTGGTGCTGCGGGACCAACCTGGCAGCACCCTCATCTTCCTGCAAAACGGCAGAGAGTTCGCCCCTCGCCGCGCCGTTCCCCACCCACCTCCCACCCCCCGGCTGGTTGCAGTGTGGGTCCCGGCAGACCCGTCACAGGGGTATAATCCCCTTTCTCTCTTCTCCCCTTCCCTTTCCCAGCCGCGAGCACCCATGGGGCTCACAGCAGCTCCAATTGTCCGGCTGGCCGGAGCACTTCCAGGTTCCAGTTGGTGCTGGACTATTGGGAGTGCCGGACCACTGGATGCCGGACAATTGGAATTTTACTGTAATATAGTCCACGTCTACACATCAAGCAGTAATTTTGACATAATGTTGAAATAATTTCTAGCTGGAGGACTGCTTACTCTGACTCTTGTAGCCCTCATTTTATGAGGAATAAGGAAAGTCAGAGGAAGAGTGCTCTACCTCGGTCTTCCTACTGCATAAACAGCACCAAAAATCAAAATAAGATATTTCCACTGAAGCTATGCAGTTGATATAGTTCAAATTGCGTTGCTTAGTTTGGCTCTAGCCCATGCTGTGTAGATGTGCCCTACTAGACTATGAAGGAATTAACAAAAACTACTCCATGTCCCAGATGGGAGGTTAACAAGTGGTACTGTGTCTGCCATTATTCCTGAGAGGATCTCGCACAGGGAACAACAACAGTAGGTTGAGACAATAGAGCTCAGGTCTTGGAAAAACCAGAACAAGTGCAATTGTCTCCCTCCCTTCCCCCACCCACATCCACAGCAGTAGCACTGATGTTCCAGTTCAGCCCCTCAGGTCCAAGTTACAGTGTGAGACTGAGGTTCATAAACCAGTTTGATCTTGCAATGCTGAGGGTAGTATTGTCAAAATATCTTTAAAAATCAAATTTGGGCCACAGTCCACATATGTAACCATAAATTTCACCAGTGAAAAAAGGGATTCACCCAGACTCTAGCTATATAAGGCATTTGAAATATAAGGCACTTCCTTTGATATTTGACACCCAAGAAATCCAAGTATTTGTTATGATTTTGCTACATCTTCAAATTACACTGATGGGTTTGGTCCAAGAAACCACACAAAACCAATTTGGCAGTTTTTTCCACCTATTGTTAATACACAACTACAAATAGAATACCTGTTGTCACAGGTAGAGACTCAGCCGATTAGTGATTAAGGAGACCATATGACATCTTACAATGCACCCATCAAACCACTAAACTCTACTAGCAGCTATTTAGCTTGAGTTAAAAAAACCCACACATCTTGGTTTTGATGAAAAATTATCAGGCTTGAAAGAGACCTTGGGGCATTCATTTTGTGTGTGAGCTCGAAAGCAGATGCTATGCTGCAAATATTTCTCACTATTTGTTTGCAAATGGAGGATTATGACTTCTGGTGAGGAATAAACACCAAGAGCAGAAGGCTACAGAAGGCTACTGTTTTTATGCAGATGTCCCTAGTAATAGAAACAAAGAAAAGAGCATGTGACAAAATTATTTCTAAATAACAGATTAGAAGACCTCAGCTGCTGTGATTTTTTTTCATCAATTATAAACATTGGAAAGGTTTTCAGCCAAAATATGTTTACAGTGATGTGTTCTCTTTTTACCTTCAGTCACATTTTTCTCCCCACTTGCAGCATAGTTGCATTCATTTATGTTTTTATTTTTTATTTTTTGGAAGATCTGGGCTTGAACACTTGCATGAGTATATAAAATATAGTGCTTTGAGAAAAGTATGAAAGTTATATGAACTCAGTGCATTGAACCAGCCCAAATGACAATAGATCTGCAGAGAAACAAAGGAGTGAGGTAATATTTTTTTATTGGATCAACTTCTGTTGGTGAGAGACAGCTCATCGCAATTGAAAGCCATACACCACTTAATTGAATAATTTCATTTACAATAGCTAACAGTACAAAGAATACCACTGAATAAACATAAAGTTCTACCTAAGTATGACAACAAGGAACATACAACATCAAGATAGTTTGAATATATTGAATTGATCATATAAATTGCACTTTAAAGATTTATTTGTAAATTTTGTGTAATTTTAAAAAAGCTATTTCATACTCACAATCCATATTTATCAGTGCATTTTCTGTATTGATTATGCTGCCTTGAGGTTGCAAATACATCAAAAAACTTTCTCTGGATTTATTTTTTGTGTGCTATTAATTTGGTTGCCTTTCTAATGAAGTCTACGTACACAATACTAAACATCAATAAGTTATTCAACTGAAAAATTTCAAGGCTTATTTTATATGCTTAGAGGGTTTCTACATCTCTGACAAAGAGTATGGGTAATTGAAAGTGAGTAGATGGCACGTTAAATGATTTAATGGTCTACTATGCTTAAAATGGTAATGGATTCCCAGGTTACTTCTACGTGTGTTTTTAGAAAATGATTGGTACCATCTGCATTTTCAGTATTAATTTTAAATAACACTGAAAAGTATTAATAAAGAACCAAAAGCTAATTGACAGCCAACAGCCAGCAGCATTAGTTTTTCTGCTTATCTTGGATTTAGTTCATACAAAATTATGATTTACTTTTGTTACATGCACTTTTTCCACACATGAAGTAGCTGTTCGTAAGGTCAGTGAAGAAGGCTCATTTTAATAATTATTGATTATAATCAGTTTAGTCTCCAATATATTGTACATGATAAGCTCAATATTTATCTAGGAACTGATTGCATATTTCAAATATGAGTACAGAGTATTTCTTTGCTAAAACCACAGGGAAAAGCATAAGATCAAAAGTCAAGCAAATGTGTTAAGTGATGGGTAGCTTTTATTTTGTGAATAAATTTGTTGAAATAGTATAGACTTGGATTAGCCCTGGTCTACACTAGAGAGTTATTTCAAAATAACCTCCCTTATTTCGAAATAACGGGCTTTGTAGTGTAGATGATCTGCTTATTATTTCAAAATAAGGAAGGATTATTTTGAAAGAACTCTTTGGTATAGAACAGGGCTAACGTGCCATAGGACCTCTTGTAATTTTTTCTAATGCTAATCACTTCCTCAACCTGTTAGTGCTGCTGAATGTTCTCTAATAATGGATCACCAGGAATCCTTGTAGTATGTGTTGATCCATCTTGTTCATTTTGGCCAGTTCAGTTTCATCTTCTGATAAGCTGCCAAAATTCTGGTGACTTGAGTATCAATTCTGAATAAATTCTTGGATTGCAGAATCACGCTCCGCTCTATTTTTTTTTTCATTATAAAGCCTGTTGGAAGCTCTAATACATATGAATGAAAGGAGGACATGAGGGATTACATTTGTTTCTTTCCTATTTCCTAAATTCCTAGATGGTTACATTCTTGACATCTTTTCCTAAGTGTTGTATGGACATTGATCTTAAATAATAAAAAAAAACCCCTATTTTACGTATTCAAAAATGAATTACTAGATAAGTTATATTACCTAAACTGTCAGATTTGCTAATTACCAATGGTTCCAAGATATAATATCTGTAGGAAAGGTAAAGCACCCCAAGGAGCAGGGGTGTTTTAGGCTTCTCACTACCTCATTGGAGTCAATCAGGATGTATACTAGGGTAAGAAAGGTCAGTTTGAAATAAAGCATGAGATAGTCAAGTCATTCAAAAATATGGAATTAGGATGAAGAGAATACCTTGAATGCACTGAATATGGTGAGATATATAAAGCCAAACAAACCCTTTTCTTATTTAAATGTAAATATAATATAAACCATTAGTGGCTGCAATGTATTCAGCAGTATGTAGCACGATATTGATTTTTATCCAAATATTCTTTTTATCAGTGTATTTTTCAATCATTTTTTTATCACAAAGAGAAAAAAAACACTCTGCTAAGATTGGCCCCTTTTCAAAGAATGTTGTATAATCCTCTTGATCTTTTGTGTGATACTTTTCCTAGTGTTGTCATCAGCAGTCAAATAAAAAAGAGAGCAGAAGATCAGGGGAAGAATAGAGATGAGAAAATAATTTTTGTATGCATATCTTCATGTTATCCAAAATTAAATAAACAAAAAAAGTTTTTTATTTTAAGCACTTCAATTATGTTGGATTATTAGCAGTGGAGAATTCAGTTTTTGATACATTTCAAAATATTGTATTTCAACCAATGACTCTCACATAAGAAGATGCTATGTCTGTCATGAATTACCTGCCTTTTGCCAAATGACTAAAGTCCTGAATAATCATAAAATGTCTCAGAGGTGTAGCTTTAGTTTGTAACTTTAAAAACAATGAGTTGTCCTTTGGCACTTTGAGACTAACAAAAATATACAGAATCATGAACTTTCCTCCATAAAACACACTTAATCAGATGACTTGGAGTGGAAAACATAAATCTTAAAAAGAATTACTCAATATAATCTTTTGTTAAATGACAAGACTTTATGAAGGCAATAGTGTTCATAAAGGTTTTTTTGAAGTGAATAGTAGAGAAACCTATGTAATGCCTGTGTTTCAATTTGTGCCTTGAATACCCTATGCTCTATATTTCTTAGATTTCTCAAGTGTTTTTCTGAAAAGTCCACCAAAAGGAAGCTGGAGAAGACTGCTTTTATATTGCATATTATGTAAGAGTAGGTTCTTTGCATGGGAGAAAAAATACTTTTAACATCAGATAATACATACTGAAATTATAAGCATGAAATCCTCAGTACCTAAATAGCAACTAATAAAATGTACTGCAGAAGTCTTGTGACAGAAGACCATGTTAGCTGTAAAGGCTAAATCATGAAGTTATTTTTATTGAACCCTTAATTTGGTAAACACTCAATAACATCTATGGGAATTTTTTTGAGTAAACACTGTGTCAAATTTGAGTGACAGCCTCAGAAGTTAGTTGACCCATTAATTATGCTCTGGCTGTATGTTTACTAAAAACATCGCCTAAATACCTTAATGCAATAAAAACATTGAAACAGAATTGACACTAAAGCCCCTACTTTGCAATTTGATTAATAGAATCTGACTGAAGCCAGTGAGGTTCTGTGTGGTGCTGGATCACAATGAAAACACCAGTGAGGTGGTTGCTACCCTCCTTATATAAATGGAGAAACTTTGAGTGCAAAATTAAATGACCCTCTCAAGGCCATATAGGGTACGTCTAGACAGTGGGGCTATTTTGGGATACCTCCTTCCACGAGGGTTAAGGGATGTCTCGAAATAGGTTCCTTTGAAATTTGGTTCATCTACACAGCACCAAATTTCAAAATAACATGCTATTTCAAAATACAATTGAAATAAGATACGCAAATTGCGTAGTGCAAATTGTGTCTCATTTCGAGTTTAGGGTGCTGTGTAGACACACTTATAGAGACTTAGTGTCTGAATTGGGATTAAAATGGCTCTGAAGATTATACTCTCCACCTAAGTGAAATGGAATATATAAAAGTTGGTAGAGAGGCAGCTTTTATTCACTGTCTTTGTGAACTTTAAATGTATAGAGCGTGCATTACAAAATACTGTACAAATGAATCTCTAAATAGCTGTAAGCTATATAAGAAATAAAGTGAAAAAAAGTCTGATATATAAAAACGCACTCAGAAAGATGAGTATCTACAAGACAACCAAGCTTTAAAAATAAATCTACTGGGAAGAAAAGTGGAACAAAATGGGAGAGAATTAGAGCCTTTGGAACAATCTGCCCACGGTGGGAATTCTAGAATGAGGAATACTAGTCTTACCAACTATATCAGTTTTATGTGATGTTGTGATAACATTTCATAAATACCCTTTGCTAACTGCATGCTCAAATATTTACTCAATAATCAAATGACATCTTAGGAAGATAAATGAAATGCCTGTGACACAAACTGTGCTCTGAACAGGATCATTTACATTTTTTTAAAAAATCTTATGTTGTGTCTGTGTAAGAAGTACAAAAATTGTCAATTAGTGCAGCTGCTTCAGTTAGTTAGCATCCTGACTAATCCAAGCTATTTGTATCTTCTGATATATGAATCTCACTGGGGGAAGTTTTAAAATTCTTGGCAAATATTTCACTTGGATTTGGAGCAAGTTCTCATGTGGAGGAGGACAGAGGGATTGGAGGAATAATAAATGTAGAATCTTCACTGTTCATTTGGATTGCTGCTTCCAGCACTTTCTAAGGCTCTGGAAGTATTGGAAGATATATTATTTACTTATGATGTGTAGTTACATCCATCCTTTCTGGTAAAAGAGAGTGGGGAACTTGTTGGAAATTCCTGTTAATGCTTACATGAAGCTTCCAGTTTCTGATTCAGTATTTAATAAATCCCTGCTCAAGGCAAAATCTCTGTCACCCCATTTTTGGGCATAAATGATCGAGAATGGTGATGAAATAGCTCCAGCAGTTTCTTGAGTTCTCAATCTCCTGATTCCAGACACTTAAGTTTTGGATAGTGCTGCATCATTGAATGGGTGTTTATCTTCTGGCAATGGACAGAGAATAGGTATCCATGACAAATCTTTTTCCTGCCTTGGAAATTATCAATTACAAACTGCTGCTGACATATCTGCAGACCACAGGACAGGTCTATGGAATCACGGTAGAGTGTATATGCTTCGTAGCTGATATATCTAGAACAATGGTTTTCAGCTTTTTCATTTGCAGACTTCTAAATTTCATATGGAAGTGAAGATCTCTTCAGAAATCTGTTGTCTGTAAGTAGATAATTTAAGCCCCTGTTTCATACTGGGGCCACTTGTAAAGGTACTGAGTTCACTACACTTACCAAGGGAGCACATCCTCAAACCATTTTCCTTTTGCACTGGTTGCAGAGTATCCTTTGCATGGAAGAACAATTAGCTAACCTTACCAAGATCAAAAGGAATCTTACTGAGAACACCCCTTTAACAGATCTTGTTTCTGGAAATTATTAAAACAAGCTGTATCATCTAGAGCAGTGGTCCCCAACGCGGTGCCTGCGGGCGCCATGGCGCCTGCCGGGGCATTTATGTGCACCCACCGAGTGACCAGGGCTGGCCCAAGCCATTCTTGTGCCCTGGGTGCGTGGTGCATGCGGGACTCCCGCCCCGGGTGTGTGGCGCATGCGTGACCTCCGCCCCGGGTGCCCGACAGCCCCAAAAAGTTGGGGACCACTGATCTAGAGCTTTCACGCTGAAGGGCAAATATTCCAAACTGAAATAAACTGCACAGGAAAAAGGAATATGAGCCCCATGTGAATGGTCTCTACATCTACTGACAAACTGTTATCAACAACAACAGAACAAACTTACCACTTTGCCATCAGTTCCAATGAGATGGCTGAGCTTGCTTCTTGGCACAAAACATGTAAGGGCTAGGTAGGATAGGTGTCAGTAGCAATCTTAGATCTCCTTCAACATACATTTTGTTTGATATTTCATTTTTGTGGATACTGAGACTGAAAACACACTTTCACGTAAGAACGTGGTAATGAACAGCATGAAGATTGTAATGGCCTTATCTGTCATATGAGAGTACTCCTTTTTTTTAAAATCAGAATTGGACAAGAGGTTCCTGCTCGAAGTAAAATTTCGGTCACCTGTCACCAGATAATTCAAATAATTGCTCTTCTTCTTTAGCTACTCAACAGGACCTAGAGTTGCAGGCTGCTAAAAGGGATTATATATCCACTCATTTTAATTGCAAATTTCAGAAAAATACTGATGAAACGGAGATTTGAGTGCCACCAACCATTCCTCTATTTCTCTTTTCACATCACTGTCCAGTGTCAACTCATTTTCAGCCAAAAAGCTGTCAAGGGTTTCAACTGTGTCAAAGTTGTTTTCTCTTATTCAAGGTTCCCAGAGTTGAAGCCTCTTGATGAAAGCCTCAATTTTGTCACACGTGTTGAAAGCCATTACTTTCTTTCCCCTCAGTCCTAAGTTGAGGTCATTCAAGCATGAAAATATATCAGAAAGGTAAGCAAGGTGACACAATAGTTTAAAGGGATGGTCACACAAAAAGTTGGTATTTCTGAAGGCAGTTTGAAAAAAAGGCACAAGTATTCATGTTTGCTCCCCATTTCGCTATGCAGAGTTGAAAACACATATTTCAGTGATTGAGTTTTGATCAAATGAACCGTTTTTGCAGTCATATATATGACTACATGCAACTTACCCAAATACATACAACTTACCCAAACTCTCACCAAACTGGTAGTAATTCAACCATTAGCTATACCAAGCTATTAGCAAAGGTAAACTTTTGTCTCACCACACTTATTAACAAGAAGCCAAAAACACAATCTCCTCAGGCACTCTAGCACTTATTTCACCATCCAGATACTGGGTTTAAGATAAGTATCTATTGAAAACCTTTTATAAACATGGAAAATGATTCTTCTGATCCCAAGAGATCAGGAACATAGGTCAATATGTAACTCGGATCTTACCCAACAATCACATTGTTGCCAATCCTGTAGTAACAAAAATATAAAATTTTATTCATAAAAGAAAAGAGGAGAGTTAAACTGAGTAAGGAAATTGTGTACATGCAAATGATTGCAATGTTCTTATATCAAGTTTGTATCAGTGATGGGATAAATTGCTAGTTTGCAAAAGTCTCTCTGGAAATTACCTGGACAGCTTGGCAGTCATTGGTGCTTGTTCAGGACTTGCTTGTTAGGTATCCAGTCCATAGAAATGAGTTGGAAATGAAGACAAAATGGAGGTGTTCCCAGGGTCTTTTATATCCTCACCCCTCTAAATGGAATTTTACTATCTCAAACAAAACACAGAGAATAGTTTGTGGAAAAGTATAGGCACAAGATGGAGTCCAGAGTCACATGCTTGTAGACGCACGAAAGAAAGTCATTGACCCCTTGGAAGCTAAGATGTCTGCAAGAAGAGCCATCTGGGTAGACTTGTCTAGCTGCAAAGCAAACTATGAGCTTCTCTTGATTCAAGCTGCAAGCTGGTTTATAATGTCTTCATCCATTTTATTAATTTAGCATGCAACAATGTTGTCTGAGAGAGGTATTAAATCAAGTTGCTTGACTGCTTTTTCACTCATCATTGCTGTCACATCTTTCGCTGAAGTTAGCAACAGGTTTTATATGACCTCCTATGTGAGGGTTTCCAGCCTTAGTAATTCTCTGGTTCTCATGAAAAGATGCTTCAAGCACTTTCATATTCACACTGAAGACAGAATGGACAATTTTCTTTCCTATTTCAATTCACCACGTTTCTGCTTAAAGAAATCAATATTTTTTTCTTTAAACTGAGAGTGCTTTGTTTCAAGGTGGTGACAAAGATTGGCTGATTCCAGACCCTAATTTGAGATAACTTTATAACACAGGACATGAAGAGATGATTGATCATCTCCTGACCTGGTCCAAGTGAAGCCCACCTGAATATAATTTGGGTTATCTCATCTACTTTATTTCCCAGGTTCAATAACTCTGTTGAAATGTTCCCTTTGTCATTTCTTACTGGTTATAAGAGCTGCATCACCACTTTCATTTTTTCTTTGTGCAGCACTTGTTAAATTGTTGAATGATGAAGCTTTCTCCACCTTACAATTTTATTAAGGTTTCACTCTTCCCATCTTAAGCCACAGTTCCTTTTTCATGTTCAAAATGCAAAAGAACAGTGTAACATTTGGACTGAAAACTGACTTTACAGATTTAAACTATAAATATTTCACACCCTTATCACAGCATTTGATTCAGTGTAAGAAAGGGCGCTAAACTGTAGACTTCTGAGGTAATGACAACATTTCCAGGTTTTGAGCTGTGGGTGAGGGTATTCACATACTTTCATCAGAAAAAAAGAATGTTTTTTCTGAGAGTTGAAACTTTATTTTCATAGTCACCTTTTGCAGATCTCCTAGACATCATTTGTGGACACTTAGGTTCCAGGGATCACAAGTTGAAAGCCCCTTGTCTAGCAGGTAATATTGGAGGTTTGTTTGCTTTTTTTGTTTATTTGTTTTGTTACCCGAAATATACAGGACATATCTGGAGCCAGAAAAGGGAATCCTAGACTTTGAAGCCAGAAGGAACAATTGTAATAATCTAATCTAACCTCCAGCACATTTCATGCCACAGAACCTTGGACACCCTCTCCTGTCATAAACCTGTAACTGCTGAGTTACTGAATTCCTCAAATCATGATTCAAGGACTTCAGTTAGAGAGAAAACACCATATGATTTGCATGTGACCCATGCCCCAGGGATGTACTTAGGATTGATGGAGTCCTATGCAGTGCTAATAAACTGGTGCCCCATGCCTGTCAGAAGTCTGAGGAGGGATGTCAGTTTTTTTAGATTTATGATTTTCTAATCTTAATCAACACACTAATTAAATATTTTAAAGCAAATTTTAAAATAAGGTCCTGTAAACTAATAGAGTAAATTCAGAAACTGACAGTACGTACATGGGGTTGGCAAATGCCTGTTAAATGGCTTCATTACCACTTGAATGGCTCTTTCACAGGTTCAGTGTTCTGCTAATAGGTCTGGCAGGCTTTTCACTTTTAAGTTACCAAGGTCCTCTCCAGAGGAAGCAGGGCCACAGAACAAGGACAGGAAGAGGCAGGTGGGTGGACATTAAGACTCAGTTGGGCTCCAAATGTTCAGGTGCCCTATGCATATGGGTAAGGACAGCCCTGCCAGGCTCAATGTTGCAGAGCAAGGGGAAATCTGCCCTCCCGCCCCCCAGGGTCTCTGACAATCTGACTTGGGGAAATTTCCTTCTTGACCCTCAATATGGTGATAAGTTAGACCACGAGCATGTGGCCAAGATTTACCTGGGAAAGAATTCTATGTAATTAATCAGAGTCCTTCCCATATGGTGTCCTTTCCCCAGCCATTGGAAATATTTTCTACTAGAAATGACAGATTTTCTACATGCCATTAATTGTACATAGTCTTATCATACCATACACTGCATAAACTTATCAAGCTCGGTCTTGAAGCCAGTTAAGTTCTTAGACCTCACAACTCCTGTTGGAAGGTATGATGAATGACTGTGTCCTCATCTTTCAGGCAGGGTATAGCCTCCTCCATTCTCTTCCCTCCTGCAACCTATGCTTCTCCCTCCAATTTCCATGAAAGTTGCTACAAAAGGTTACTTCATTTACTGAATAACATTGATCTTACTTCCCATAAATGATAAACTCCTGCACAAATAGCCCAGCTGGTTATAGACCACAAAATTTGGAAGATCCTAGACAGATTCATCTATATAGGTTTCTTTCTCCTCTATTTTCTTCTTCAAAAGAACTATTGTTTCATTTTTTTTTATTTTGAAAAAAGCAACCCTGTCTGTATAAATGCACCTCATGTTGGTGGGAATGATGAACTATGTATTACACACTCAGTGCTCTGCTTCTGAGTATTATATTCATCAACGAAGGGGCCCTCATCTCCAGACCCTGCTCTAATTCACAGACTCACAACTCTGCAGAAATGCGAGCACAATATTTAGCTTGCATTCTGTGCTATGGATGTCTGTAGTCAGAGATTTTCAGAACCCATGGGAAGCAGAACAGCTAAACTTATTCACCATCTGCTGGTACAGCCAAGCTGTTCTGTGGAATGTTTTGCATAGCCCACATGGGGCACATCTACACAGCAGGGCAAAAGTCAAATTAAGTTACGCAACTTCAGCTACGCCAATTGCGTAGCTGAAGTTGAAATACCTTAATTCGGCTTTTGGTGCAGTCTACACAGCAGGAAGTTGAAGGAAGAACACTCTTCCTTTGACTTCCCTTATTCCTTGTGAAATGAGGGTTACAGGAGAGGGAGTAAGTAATCCTCCAGCTTGTCATTATTTTGGAATAATGGCTTGCAGTGTAGACACGCTCTAATATCAGTTATTCTGAAATAACGCTGCTGTGTCAACATACCCATGTAGAGCTACTTCCAGAGTTTCCCTCTTGGTACTTACGTTGAGGCAGCAGAGTTCAGCCAGGACATTATTCCAACTAATGCTAACAATGGATTGAGAATTGCAGAGCAAGCAGCATGCTATTTGCTCAGTTGCTTTCTTGCTTACAGAGAAATGACAGTCTGACTCTTGGAGTTACAGCTTCTCATTTTAGCAAGATGTATTGCAGCCTTTAGCTGAAACAAATTTCTCCGTTGTGGAGAGGAAGAACAGTCTCATGGCCAAAGCAATGGCCTGATAATAAATAGATCTGTGTAGTATAGCCAGCTCTACTACAGATATTGCATGTGGCCTTAGACAAGTCACTAAACAGCTATTTGCCGGAGTTTCCCTATCTGTTTACTATGGATGATACGTCCTTACTTAGTGGGTGATTGTGAGCACAAACTGTTTGTGAGGTTTTCTGAGCCTCTACTCCTGAGGGCTACCCAGAAATCTAAAAATAATATTGAGTAAGAAGAATTATGTGCATTGTCTCGTGGCATCTGCATATGACTAGTGCAGTTTTGAACTTTTTTTGACTGGCTTTTGAATATACTTTGTCAAACCATTCCCATCTGATAATCCCCTGAACTCATCACATACATGCATATGGTTATCCATTATCTTTTTTTCAGGTATATGCATGTATGTGGATTCCCACAGCTCAGGAAGTGTATTTTGTGAATTGATTCCTGGCTTTTCAGGCTATCTGCATGGTCACACTTCTGCCCTGGATTTGAACAAGTGTGATTTTGTACTCTCATCTACAAAGTATAATATTTCAGTTCCTTAATTTTTTTAACATCTGGACTGTCTTTAAAAATAATGAATTATTGGATACTTACCCTGAATAAGCTTCATAAAAATGGTAGCTGTGTTCATGCACTTAATGTTAATGGGATATTATAGATTTGTCCATGAAGTACTCATTTTATGTTCATATGATATATGTATGTTTGTCATGTCCTCGCACTTATATATGACCCCTATACAGACCATTTTTTAGCAAAGCATTTATTAATTTCCAGTTTTCTGTAGTAATTTTTTCATACAGATATGTTATAACTAGCAAAAAACACAGTTGACCTAGAAGCTCAATAATTTAACTTCAGTGAACAGGGCCTTTAATTATATTCTGTGCTGCTGTATGCATGACACCGTAAAACTACTGAAGAGAAGAGTAAGCAATTGAATAGTAATTTAAGTATGAATTTATTAAATCAATTAGATTTATAGAAATTATTCTGTAGAAACATAGTACTGCAATTTTGGGCACACCAAGTATATAAAATCTAAAGTAGTTGCTTGCAAGGGTGGTACGGCTTCTAATGGGAATTTGTCTTGGTTAAAATAGTAAAAATGATTGATTCTACTTGTCTTGGAAAGCTTATTTTGTAAGGTATTCTTTCCCTAATAGCACCTCTGAGGTAGGCCATATCGTTTTAGTTTGTCTGGGAATCTCTGGACTTAATAAAGGGTTTAATAAACTGGTAAGAATTTATAACATCAGTTCAAATGGATCAGTTTTTCTTCTCACAAGACAAGCAATACTATATTACATGGATCAAAAAGTGATATTTTGTATTATTAGATTTCACATATATGTTACACTTACTTTTCCATCTTTATGAACATCAACTGCAGAGGTAATATTTGAAAAGTAAATCAGCATGAGTTTGCGCAAAGGATGGTTTCATATGCCATACAGCAACTAAAGGAAAGGAGAGTTAATAGCATAACAAGGAAGAGGTTGAAGTGCTTTAATAGCTATTTTACTATAGTCTCTGGAAATATAACATTACTTCTGCATTTATCATTTGCCAAGGTGGGAGGGAAGTCACTAGGCTGTTCAGAAAGGAACACAACAAATCACCAAAATAGCTCAATGTTTTATTCAAATAAGCAGGATCTGATCAAGTTTACCTTAAGGAATAGGTGCAGTAGGAATTGATACACAGTAGTTAATTTTATTCAAAGAGGCACTTAAGGGGGTCTACGAATACTTGTACAGGCTGACCTCATATAATAAAAGCTTTGTTATCTGGAATGTTGGGAGAGTAAGGCAGTGTTGGTTAATCAAATATACCGGTGAACTAAGAGTTATACTTAGCACTGGAATACCCATTTTCAAAGACTTAGAACACAATAAAATGAGTGAAGTATAAAAGAGTATACAGGTACTCACCTATCTAGTAGTAGTACTGCACTGCAGAGTGGTTGGCTTCTTGAAGCACTTAGGGGTATATAGGTAAAGCTTTATATATAGTGAACCTTACGACACTTCATATCACTATGGGCAGCACGTGGCCTACACCCAGCTCACTAAAAATACACGTACCACTAAAACTATATTGAATATAATTTAAGGCACTTCAAAATCTTGCAGTGCTTCAGGATCATCATTATCAACAGCAGTTATCACTGTAGATGTAGAAGATGTAGGAGACTGCTCTGAATCTGTAATGACCATATGACACAACCTGGAAACTTTTTTTTAAATAAATGCTTTATATCAGCTTGCTTACTTGTTTTCTTCTTCCTTTGCATAAAAGGTAGAGTGCAGAATGTGCAATTGTATAACCTCCTGGGCAGTATACCAGTCCTGGTTACTAAACTGAAGATTTGTATTGAGAGATATCAGAAATTCTGGTTAATAGAACTTCCCAATTGGTAAAGTGCAAGATAATACAGCTTTTACCATAATATCTTTTTGAAGATTCAGAGAAATTAAAAAGGGTTTATACAGTCTATAAAAAAGGAAATAAGTCATAGTATACTTCCCATGGGCTTTTTAGAACCTGAGGGACCCATTTATTGAGGCAAGATAAAAACAAAATCTAGTCTTAAAGCATTTCTGTTCATAAATAGTAGAAATTAGGGCTGTCAAGCAATTAAACATTAATTATGATTAATCAACACTGCTAAACAATAATAGAATACTATTTAAACATTTTGGATGTTTTGTACATTTTCAAATATACTGATTTCAATTACAACACAGAATACAAAGAGTAAAGGGCTCACTTTACATTTTTTTACAAATATTTACACTGTAAAACCCAAAAGTAATAGCATTTTTCAATCACCTAATACAAGTCTGATTTATTTTTTGGGGTTAATCTCATGAGTTAACTGCAATTAATCCACTGCTCTATTAGAAATATGCTGAAAACCAGTTCTCCACTTATTTTAGACTTCCTGATATAATTTTCTCTTTGAGGCATTAGAGAAGCTCATGAAAAATGTAAACACAAATACCAGCTACGTCCATGTTCTTGCATATTCTGAATTCACCCCCTAATTAAAACTGATGGAGAGAATTTCAGACAATGGCATTTATCTTCATTGTCTTATAAATTGCTCAGACAACTAATTTCATTTTGAAATTATTTAAATTCTGGGGGAAAGTTGAGGTGAGGCATATGTGAATGCACACAGTTGGTTTCATCAAGTTAAAACAAAATCTTTCTTTTATATGATATCTAGCTTAGAGTAGATAAAGAAAATGGAGTGGAGTTTATTTCAGTACTGCATTTGATATGGTTCAACAAGTTACTGTCACTGGGGAAACTAGGGTGATCTAAATGAGATCTGATCACTACAAATGTGCATTAAAAATGCACAGAGTAGGACTGTTAATTATAAACTGGGAAGAAATGTTGATGTCCTGCTTGAGTTTCTCTCTAGTTGTCACAGGTTATGACTAAGATGGAGCAATGTGATCGGTTTTTGGCACCTGGTCTTAGGCACATTTAAGAAAGTTCAAAAGAAAACCAAATTTATTCCAGTAGAACTGGGCATGTTCTTTGAGGTAGAGAAAAATATGTTTAATGGGATGCCATGATATAACTGACTGTTTCTTTTAAAGGGAATTTTATTGCCTCGTTTGAATTTTTTGCCACTTTTGTCAAAACACACATTTTGCTTTTTTCTTAGTGTGTGAATTTGTCAAATGCTGCTCTCTCTGTATTCTACTATTCTTTGCTTTGATGGCAAGATTAGTGTGATCTTGGAACCCAATTTATTTCATTTCTTTGATGTACTCTTGTTTTGCATTCCTTTTACGTGCTTCTTTTTGAGCCATGGTTCAACTAAATGTCAAATAAGTAGATTGGCTTATAGTGTCCATAGTCACTGTACTTTAATCAACTTCTTTCCATGTCAGAATAACTTTTCTTGCTTGTGTTCCCTATTAAATGCAGCTGAAGGATAGCAAAGCTACCAGTATGTAGCAATCAAGCTGGACCCCAGTTACAGAAATGTAGTTTTACAGTCATTGTCATACCATGTATTATAATTTATGTGAACTCAGGTTCACTCTGAAAAATAGCCCAGACAGACTGATTATAAATGTCGATGGTACTTCTTTTGTTATAAGGGGGCAAAATTCCTCAAAAGATTTTTTTTAAAAAACCCAACCTCCAACAATTATTTCTCAAGTAGCCTTTTTTTGTCAGAGGTATTCAACCTCCACTCATAGCTTTTTCCTTTTTTTTTCTGTTTCCATTCTTACTACTACAACTGTAGTCCTGTCAGATGTTTTGATGCCAACTTTATTCATGCCCAGTGCCAAATACTAAAGTTAGGTGCTTTCACATTCAAAAATTAAAATAATTTCTTGTGCAAAAATAAACTTGATGTCCACCTCATTGGTCTTGTGAAAGTAACACAGTGCATTCCAAAACATACTGAAAGAAAAATTATTTTATATGTCACCTTTACTTATGAAAGAGTACCCCAGCATCAGGGGGACTAACAGACTTGCCTGGTCCCTGGCAAGTTAGGGAGGGCCAGCTCCATGTTCTCGGAAGGGATGGGACCTCAGACAGAAGGAGTGAAGTACGGTGGCCAGCCCTCAGTACTGCACAAACCATACCACGTCCTCCCCACCAGCCCTAAGCGCCAACCGGAGCATGCTGGCCGGGCTCCAGTGGTGATTTAAAGGGCCCAGGGCTCTGGTAGCTGCTTCTACTGCTGCCACAGTAATAAGAGCAGCCAGGAGCTCCAGGCCCTTCTGAATTTCTGGGATCCAGAGCAGCTGCTCCCTTTGCTTCCCCTGGCTGCCTACTGTAAAGCTGGAGGCCTGAGCTTGGTTCAAAGTTAGCCAGAATGGACCAAGTAACTGGGGTATCATGAGGATCAGTGGTGGTTTTAGGGCATATTGCAGGTGGGCTGTGGAGCCCTATTTCTGAGAAGGTAGAGCAGAGTGGGAGTCAGTGCCCAGGAAATATGCAAGAGACACTAATTGAGGAACCAGTTGGTTGAGGCTATAGAAGCTTGACACAAATGAGGGGATACAATACACAGCAATCCTAGTAGGTGGGCAGGAGTGCGCACTTGCTAGGGTCTCTCATGCACAGCCTGGGGAGGAGAGGCTTTCTCTGAGCTATCAGGGAAAGAAAACCTTTCTACCCCCTTTTTTTATTAATGGATGTTACAAATAATCCAGTATGGACACAAAATCCTATTCAACTCCATGACAGCTCCAAACTCCTGTTCCCCACCTCTTTTCTCAGAGGTCCCTATCAGAAAGAAAGGGTAGTATCAGGGATGAGGAATAAGCAGCCTGCAGGCCAAATGCAGTTTGCCAGGGTTAGCCTCTAGCAGTACACTGGACACTTTATTTACCTGAGTGTCCACAGGTATGGCCATTTGTAGCTCCTATTGACCGCAGTTTGCTGTTCCTGGCCAGGAAGTGCCACGGGCCAGGCTACATGCAGCTGGCTGATTCAGGATTGCAGTGGACAGTGTCGGGAAAGAACCTGTTCAAGCAAGAGCACCCTCATTCTCAGCCACTGAGATTGGTGTTTGGGTCCTCCAGTGTTTCTTGTGATGACTCAAGATCTTATAACATTAACAAAAGCTACTAAAATATCCCTATCCTTGCAAAAGCAGAAAAGTACTTGAGACAGTCAACATCCTCAGTCACTTTGTGTAAGTCTTCAGAACAAGACTGATAATTTTAAACCACTGTAGCCAATACCTGAGTTATACCGTTTTAGCTAGTGAGAATTAGTTTACACATTTTTGGGAAAGGAAACAGAAAAATAAAAGTTTTGTGAGCAATGGAAAGACAGTAGTTTTTTAAAAGCATTACCTGACATTGTATCTGTTAATATTAAGGATTTATTGGAAGAAATATAGTTAACAAAACAACAAGAACCTTTATTTGATCATTACCTCCTTATGTTGGATTCTAGTCACTAGCTATTTGGCCTTTAATGTGCACATCAGACTTTAGATGACTTCGAGCTACATCTGCACTCAAAGTTAGAAAAAAGTAATTTTAGTATTTAAGGTAAAACAGAAACACCAAACAGAAACAGCAACTTATGGTATGTGACACTAAAGGACTCCTAGTAATCAACTGTAGCATTCATGCCCTGAAAACAGAGATGTTATGTGGGGCTCTGGAATATTAGTCACCAACCTCAGAAATGGTATGTTTTAAGACAGACTATGACATCTCAATATGAGGCTCTTAGACTCCTGCTGTCAGTGTTAGACTCCCATACATGAAAGAGAGGCCTTTTCATCTCTGGTGACACAGTAAGTCTGAATGAGGACAGACTAACCTGGCATGTACTTACTAACATCTTGGGAAGAAAATTACAAGGAAGCGATTCAAAAGGGAAGTGATGTGATCTGACTGGACAAAGAACATGATGTTAACAGCATGCTTTTTAAGGGTGGAGAAAGAGCTATAATAGTAAGCTGTCAAGAAAAAAGACATCACTTGTTAACTACATGATCAGTCAACTCATACTGGTTTTATGCATGTGGGGAACAGTTAGTTCATAGGGGGCATGTTCACCTATTACCATTGTCATTTGCATACTAATAATTTAAAACTTAGGCACATCGTTATGTTGAGCTAAACTACATCAGTAAACAGCTGCTGTAGTTATGACACTGATTGTGAGTGTGACTACTTAGCTCCTTGTGTCAGTGATGTGCTTCCTCACCAAGAGTATGTCTATCAATGTAGAATGCTGTGTGCCATGGGTAGATATCCCCTTGTGCAACTCATCACCATCCAGTGAAGGTTTTTTGGGGAAATTCTTGCAGAAACAAGCCATACAGGGATGACAGGGAGCAACTGTCCATAATTCACTCTCTTCAACACATCTAGATTTAATAATTTGGGTGCCACCTTTTCAAAATCCCCACAAATTCACACTTCTCTCCTTGCTGCCTATCATCTCCAACAGAAGCATGAAGCCTGCAAATCTCTGCACCATTATCAAGTGCGTTGCAAGCACAGGGTGCATAATCCTGCCATATTTGCAAAGATGTAAGAGAAGCTGTGAGAAACATGATGATTTTCTGGAGGCTTGATTGCTGTGGAAAGAAAGAAACAATTTAAGGTTGCCAGTGGCATAAACAGACCACTGGCGGTGATGGAGCACCAGTTCTGGCCCTGCAAAACAAGCATGGACTGGTGGGATCGCATTGTCATGCAGGTTTGGGATGAAGAGCAGTGGGTGTAGAACTTTCAGATATTCAAGGCCACATTCCTGAATTGGTGTAACAGTCTTGTCCCAGCATTCCAACACAGGGTCACCCAAATGAGAGCCTCATGGACAGTTGTGAAGTGAATGGTTATTGAACTGTGGAAACTTGTAATACCCGATTGCTATGAGTTAGTCAGGAATCTGTTTTGAATTGGGAAATCCATGGAAGTAGCTGTTGTCATGGAACCATATGGGGTCATTGCCTCCTGTTATGCAGGACTGTAAGTCTTAGCAATGTACTGGATGTAGTGGATAGTTTTGTAGCAATGGGTTCCCACACTGCGACAGGGTGATTGATGGCCAGTATGCCCCTATTTTGGCACACAATCACTTTGTTCCTGACTTTCATGGCCTCCATACGTCTTGAAAGACGGTGGGATGCAGCATTAAACTGGTCACTTTTTGCAATTTTTTGTGTGGCTTAGTAGACCAATGCGAGAAAGGCATGTTCGGCTGCAGTAGGTACAGCTCCATGCTGTAGTACTGTTAGTTGTTATCATCCATTCTTTCCTCTTCATTCTTTTCTTGTTCTGGTTTTCTGCAAAAGTCTTGTCATAGTGCTTTTGTCCGTGGCGGAGGTGTTGATGCCAGGTATTTCTATCCATTGCCAGGTTTTCCCAACTATCAATGTCTATCTGAAACTTTACCAAAGCAGCTTTGCAGTAGTCCTTGAAATGGAGTTTAGGGCGTCCTTTTGGTCTTGTTCCCTCTGGCAGTCCTCCATACAAAATGTTCTTTGGGACGCGTTTATCGTCCATTCTCTTTACGTGACCCAGCCACTGTAGCCTTCTGTTATGGAGAATGGCTCCCACGCTTGACATTCTAGCTCTTTCTAATACTTTCTCACGGGACTTTATCTTGCCACTTGATGTTCAAAATTTTGCGTAAGCAACGGAGATGGAAAGAGCTAAATTGTTTTTCTTGGCTTGCATAGATGGTCCACGTTTCTGATCCATAGAGAAGAACGCTCAGCACACATGATTGGTAGATAAGTATCTTTGTTCTAATTGTGAGCTTTGAGTTTGCCCATGCACGTTTTGTTAGTCTACTGAAAGTAGTAGCTGCCTTCCCAGTATGGATGTTAATTTCTGCATCTAATGACAAGTTGCTAGTTATGGTTGAACCTAAGTAGCAGAACTTCAGAACTGCTTCCAGATGTTTGTTATTTAGCATAATACATGGTGGAGTCGTGTTACCTTGTGCAAGGACCACAGTTTTCTTAACACTGATGGTAAGAGCAAATTGTTGACAGGTTCTTGACAGTTGGGCCATAAGATCCTGGAGTTGTGTTTCATTATGAGCTACAATAGCATCATCATCAACGAAGAACAGTTCTCTGATAAGCACTTTCTTTCTCTTGCTTTTTGCCCGCAGTCTAGCTAGATTGAAAAGTGATCCATCAGATCTTGTATGGAGGTAGATGCCGCCATGTGAGTTCTTGAATGCACAGCTTAGGAGGACTGAGAAGAATATTCCAAATAGGGTTGGGGCAAGAACACAGCCCTGCTTTACTCCTGTGTTCACCTGAAAGCTATCTGATGTATATCCATCAAACTGGATAGTAGCTTTCATACTCTATCAAACTGGATAGTAGCGTCATGAAAAGCTATGATCAGCTGCAATAGTTTCGGTGGGCAGCCTATTCTCTCAAGTAGAAGGTAAAGTCCTTGTCGAGTAACAGTGTCGAACACCTTTGTGAGGTCCACAAAAGAGATATAAAGTGGCATATTTTGCTCAAGGCACTTCTCCTGTAGTTGGTGAAGGGAAGACGATCATGTCGATGGTCGATCTTCCTGTATGAAAACCACACACTGACTCTGGATATATGCGATTAGCCAACAGTTGGAGGCGTTTTAAGATGACTTTTGCAAAAGCTTTACCTGCGATGCTAAGGAGAGATATGCCATGATAGTTGTTACAATCTCCCTTGTCTCCTTTGTTCTCATATAAGGTGACAATATTTGCATCTTTCATATCTTGTGGTATTTCCCCTTTCATCCAGCACTTCAGAAGGAGGTCATAAAGAGGAAGAATGAGACCGTCTTTGTTGTGCTTGAATACCTCAGCAAGAATGCAATCTGTGACCGGCGCTTTTCCGCTTGACAGTGCGTCTATAGCATCTATCAGTGCGTCTATAGCATCTATCAGTTCCTGCTTGCTTGGTATGGCATCGAGTTTTTGCATTTGTTCCATAGTGGGAATGAAGTCTCCGGTTTCTGACATGATGTTTCGTTCCTCTGAATACAGCTCTGAATAATGCTCAATCCATCTGGTCATTTGCTTGCTCTTATCTGTAATTGAGATACCCTCCTTCGTTTTTAGGGAAGCAATCTTAGTAATGTTGGGACCTAAAGCTTTCCTAAGGCCTTCATACATGGCTCTTACATTTCCTGTATCGGAGGCAACCTGGATATTACTGCAAATATCTATCCAGTACTGATTTATGCGATGCCTGATCTCTCTCTAGAGTAGGCCTTTTGCATGCTGAAGTTTGGCCTTTGCACTGACGGATAGATTCTTGATGTATTCAAGATATGCCTCGTTTTTCTGCTTTATGAGGGGCATCAATCTGTCAGCATTTTCCTCAAGCCAGTCCTTATTGGATGACTTTTTTTCGTCAAAAACTTCACGGGCTGCTTCATAAATAGCGCTACGAAGAGTTTGCCATGTTTCTTCAACTGATTCTACATGTGCATTCTCTTCCCCCTTTTTTGCAAAGGCTTTGGCAAAGTCTTCACGTTTAGCACTATTTCTTGTGTTCACACAGTTCATTTTTGGCTTTTTGTTCAGTGTGGTTCGATGGAATTTTTTCACTTTTCATTTTGTTTTACTGACAATGAAGGAATGGTCCGTGTCACAGTCAGCACCATGATAGGTACGTGTGGACTTTACGCAGTTTAGGTCCTTTCTTCGCACTAAGACAAAATCCAATTGATGCCAGTGGCCTGACCATGGTGGCGCCAAGAAACTTTGTGGTATTCTTTTCCCTGACTACATCACCAAAAAGGGCTACTTTTCTATGGTTATGCAAGCATTGGTGGATCACCAGGAACCCTTTACTGATATCAGTGTTCACTGATCAGGGAAGATGCATGACACATGCATCCTTAAGAACACAAGACTATTCAGAAAGCTACA
This sequence comes from Pelochelys cantorii, assembly GCA_032595735.1. Taxonomy (NCBI): domain Eukaryota; kingdom Metazoa; phylum Chordata; order Testudines; family Trionychidae; genus Pelochelys; species Pelochelys cantorii. Next base: position 94,117,247 of record CM064327.1, read on the forward strand.
AGCAGGGACTTTCTTTCCTGACCATTGGATTACCATTAGAATAGTGATCCTGAGTGATTCAGCAGTTGGTTGCTGAATTTGAACAGCAAGACACAAAGATTAGTTGAAGAGCCCAATGAAAGCTACACAGCTCAGGGAGTCTTTGAAAGATCATTTTAATCTGGAGTCAGTGTAGTGTGTGTTGCTGCAGTGTGGTCTATCTGGCCCTACTTTTTTTGCAGAGTGGCATGATTCCTGTAGTGATTGCTGTGCATGTAGAAATATTACATTGTCAATGCACTAATTAATATGGTTTGTGAGTAGTATTATGAATTACATGACACAGTGCAGTAACAGGCAGTTGGTCACTTTTAGACCTGCTTAGCACCAGGCAGCATATGGTGTGAAATAAAGATTAATTTCGTTCCAAAAATAGAGTTTTATTCTGTAACATGAATCAGGTAATTAAAAACATTTAAAACTTAATACATTAAGGGAACAGAACTTCTGAACAGAAAAAACAGTCATTGCAATTTCAGGAACATGGACACCAACCATGGCTTTCACAAGTCTGTGTAGGTGAAGCTGTTACTGTCTATAATGTTCCCTTGGTTGGAGTGGTAAGGGTAGTGCACCAACCCCACTACCATATGGAATGTAGAGGGGACATAGAGAGGCACCTATATTAAGTTTTCCAAAGACTGCAGAGGGAGGTGAACATGGGTTTATTCAATCTGCAGGTTCACCACAATCTTCAAGATCTCTGTTTGATGTCTGAAAAGCACAAGCAACTTCTGCTGCACACCCCTCTTCTTTTCCTTCACTTTTCCCCTCACCCTTCTGTCCTTCCCCAAGCTGTTTATAAGACTGATCCTCCAAGCCCTGTGATCATTATCTGCAGCATGCACTTGCATGAATTCTTGAAACATATTACCCCAAGTCCTCTTCTTTTTCCTCATTACCGGGCTTGGACATTCTGCAGGTGTGGAGGAGAAGAGCCTGACAGCCACTGTGTCAGTGACATGCAGAAGTACCATTGTTAGTTTATTCACCACAAAAATCAAAACTGAAAATGCTGAACTCACTCCACTTGCTTCCCCAAAGTGGTAAACACTAACTTCTTACTTCTGCTGGAGACTGATTAAGCAAGACACCAATGGCTAGCTCTGGTGAGTATGGCCCTCTTGGGGTTCAGAAAGTGAGAATAGCTTGTTTTCCTGATTCTAGCTGTATAGTATTGAAGTTGTAATGTGATTGCATACTGGCACCATTTTCCATAGATGGTGATAATTTTAGCTGACATCTCACTCCTGTGAATCACTGAGAAAGAGAGAGCATAGCTGCTGTTGCCATCCAATGCCCTGCGTGCCCATATGCTACTAGTCTGTGTACTGCTGTGATGCCTGTTGAAGTGGCAAGGGAAGGTGTCCTCCCATTGCAAAAGAAATAAGGCAGCCCTCCTCAGAAACCTTGTACCTTCCTGAAAGTTTCAGTGAGAACTCTCCAGAGGATTCGTGAAACATCCCAGTGCACAAACTGCTCTGACTCTTAACGGGGCATGAAAAGCAGAGAGCAACTCTGTCTCTCCTGGTTGTGCCACTACTACTTCTACAACAAATAAAATGAGTAAATCAAAACATGTGTCCTGCTACTTTTGGAAGAGGGGTGCTATCCCTGAAATTTCATAGTAAACAGCATATTTACCAGAGCTTCCATCCCCTTTATTGAATTCACCTGCCTCAGATGTTGTGACTGGCTGGACTGCCGTGGTGAATAAAATGTTCCTAGCTTGCTGCACAGCTGAATCCTCTAGTTGCCTGTCTGGTTCTCCTCCTCCTTCTTCCTTGATCACCTCTTTCTCTTTGCCATTCATAGCAGGGACCTGTGATTCAGGCTTATGCCTTTGGGGGATGGTGGCAGAGTCTCTACTGAGGATGGCATGCAGCTCTTTGTAAAAGAGGCAGGTCTGTGGCTCACCTCTGGATTGATTGTTGATCTCCCTGATCCTCTTGTATGCCTGCTGCAGCTTCTTAGGCTTTCACGTGGCCCTGCTGCTGGTCCCTATTGTAGCCCTTCTTCCACATCCCACAAGCAGTCTGCTCAGAGCTGTCTACGTTTCTACAGCTGGCTCAGCACTGTGTCTGCATAGCCTCTTCTCTCCACAAACTTATGGGGACCAATATCTCCTGCCTACTCCAGGTAGGAGCATGTTTGCAGTGTGTACCTGGCATGATCAGCTAGTTACTGGTGCTCATCAACTGAGTGACCAGAAAAAGGAATTTCAAAAAGGTACTGGGCTTTAAGAAGGGTAGGGGCTTCCTGTCTACCTGACCATTGGACAGTTGAATTCACAATAGTGACTAGCGAGGTCAGCGTGGGGCAATATGGGACAGCTGCAGGAGGATAGAAATGGTTGACATAAGTAACACAGTGATTACACTCTCACTGCATTGACCTGAGTGCAAGGACCATGACACCATGCCACTCAGGTAGGTGATGTAATTAAATCTGTGTAGCATTGCAATTACATCAGTAGGAGCCAAATTTAAGTGAAGACACATCAACCCCGCTGTGGATGTGAGTTGCTTTATGTCCACCTAATTGTGCAGTGTAGACGAGGCCTTGCTCTTAAAGAAAGAAACTGGGAACCAAGGAGGCAGGAGAGTACAGTAGTTGAAGCAGATGTTAGTACTTGCAGACTTTTAAAATATTATAAATGCTAATTACATTGAAATTTTCATAGGGCTTCTGATTTTCTGTTTTTAACCAATAAACATTACCTCCAATAAGGTAAGGAAAGGAAAAATAATATACTGGTGTTTATCTATTAAATGCCAGAAAAATACTGAAAATGCTTACTTGCATATAAGGGCTTATCTGTAGGGATCAGTAGTGCAAACTGTGGGGGTATACTGCTACATTGTACAATAATTGTTCCATGTAGACCCTGTTAGTGTGCACCAAAGGTCACCTAGTAACATAGCGCTGTTTGGGACATTGAAGCACACTAGGGAACATTACAAAAAGATTACTTATTCCAATATATACATTTACTCATTACTGTTTATGTTAAGAGAAAACCTCAAAAAGCCCTGATTAGCCCCCAAAATGAACTAAATATAAAAAAACCCCCAAAGGCCTAAAGGTTCAGTATAGAGGATGCTGAAATAAATGCCAGCTAGTGGTCCCGAATTTCAGATGACATTTCAAATTCTTTAAAATATACTCAAGCTGCAAAATACTTCTACTTAAATTATAAGGTGTTCAGGTTAGAATCTGCCTTCCTATTGTGTTTGTATTATGCCTAGCATAACAGAGCTGGGCACTAGCACAATACAAAATAAGGACTAATAAAAATAATGTGTTTATAATCAAGTTTCTTATTGCATGAAAGGTAGTTCTTATACACACTGCTGCTGTCAAATGTAAAACATTTTGTTTTGACTAAACTATTTTATAATTAGTTGCATCCACCTGCTCCTGCTTTGATTCTCACACAGTTAAGATTTCTGACCTGTAATTGTAATCTTAGTACAGAGAACAGAGGTTAACAAATTATGAAAGTATGTATTTGATTTAAAAGGGATCAAGAGAAAACAGGTATGAACAGACTTGGTATTTTACTTTTTAATTTGTTCCTGAAACAGATGAACTTTATTTTAATATTTGTTTCATCTGCCTTGAAATGAGAACTGCAAGTGCCTTGATAAATTGTTTGGAAGCTTCACCAGTTTAACTGTAACAACCTCTGTCTTTTGATAAAATGTCATGTAATTTTCCACAGCAATTCACAGTCACAGATAGCCTTGACATTTCTCACAATTCTATACTGAAGTGACTATTTTATTCCTCAGTGGTGGGACATTACAGTATGATAAAAGACCAAGGGCCAGATTCTCAGCTTATGTACATTTTTATAGCTCCACTGATGTCGGTGGTGATATAAAGGCAATTTACACCATCTGAGGATCTGCCCTACCTATATTTTTTTGTAAAGTGAAGTGAATAGATCCCTCTGCTTTTAAGTTCACCTAAAAATGTAGAATTATTCTTGTTGGAATAAACATACAGGAAGCTTCCTTTTAAGAAGATTTTTAAGCTGTTTCAGTCTCCAGATGTGTTTTAGTATCTGAATGGTATTGTCTTTCTTTAAAAGGCACTCATTGATCTACAGCATGCTCACCACAAGCTAAACAAGCAGCATCATGATAAAGTGGCGGAATTGATACATGCAAACAAGAGAGTGGAACAACATGAGGCTGAGGTTAAGAAGCTGAGAATTCGGGTGGAAGACCTAAAAAGAGAACTAAACCAGGCAGAGGATAAGGTATTTAAACTTTTAATTTGTTAAAGAATCTGTCATCACTTCCAGTTTACTCACATATTCAAGGGTAATACTGCTAATGCATTTATATATTGCAGTGTTATGTGTTTATTATGGTCCTAGGACTGCAATCTTTGACATTAGACATGGAATTTGACATCTTCAGACTTTTTGTCCATTACCTTACTAACATAAGATTATTTCTTAAGATTTCATATGTCTCTATAATACTAACTAGCCAATTAGCCCATCATAAGACGGGATTTTCAGGTCTCTCCTCCACGTCGGTCTTCTCTCCTGAGCCTCCTGTCTCTGTCTCTGTCTCTCTCTCTCTCCTCCTCCTCCTGCCTCCCTCCCACTCAGCTCTCCTCCGCTTTCTGCCTCTCTCTCCATCTCTCTCTTTCTCTTCTCCCCCTCCTGCCTTTCACTCTCCCTTTCTCTTTTCTTCCTCCTCCTGCCTCTCACTTTCTCTCCACTTTCCTCTGTCTCCGTCGGGGATGCATGCTTGTCCAGGCCTGCCGCGGGGCATGTACGTCACTGCCCCACCACCTTTGCCTCCCGCCGTGGTGCTCGGCAAGGGGGGTGGGGCGGTGACATTCACGGCCAGGGGGCAGGGCCTGGAGCTGCTGTCACACCACATGTCACCACCCCACCCCCCTTCACCTCCCGCTGTGGTGTTCGGCTGAGTTCTGCGCCACTCAGCCAGGCCGCCATGGGGGAGCAAGCGGAGCAAGTGGCTGTTTGGGCTCCTCCGCAGTGGCCCGGATGAGCAGCGCAGAACTCAGCTGAGTGCCACGGCGGGAGGCAAAGTGGGGCAGGGTGGTGACGTACATGGCCAGGGGGTGGGGCCATGTATGTCACCGCCCCACCCCCCTTCACCTCCCGCCGTGGCACTCGGCTGAGTTCTGCGCCACTCAGCCGGGCCGCCGCGGGGGAGCAAGCAAAGCAAGTGGCCGTTTGGGCTCCCCCGCGGCGGCCCGGCTGAGTGGCGCAGAACTCGGCTGAGTGCCACAGTGGGAGGCAAAGGGGGGTGGGGCGGTGACATATAGGGTTGCCAGGTGTCTGGTTTTCTACCTAACAGTCTGGTTTTTGGGCCCTCTGTCCCGTAAAAAAAATCAGAAAATACTGGACATGTACAATGTCCGGTATTTTCTGCTTCTCCGGCTGGGTGCCAGACGGAAGCCTGGTCGGAGCAGGGGAGTGGCTGGGAGGAGGAGCAGATCAGAGCTGGGAGCCTCTGGTTGCCTCTGGGAATCAGGGGAAGCTCTGTCCCTGCTCCTGAGCGCTGTTCCAGCACGTGCTGGAGCCACAGCTGGACTTGCTTTGCTGGGACCATGAGCAGGGTGGGCAGCACCTGCCCAGGTGAGTCCAGCTCCCCGCCGGCCGATTTCCTCTCCCCACCCCCAGCCAGCCAGTTCCTCCTCCTGATTTCCCACGGCCAGCCTGGCTGCCCCTGACTCCCACCCCCCACCAGCTTTGCTTCCCACTGACCAGCCCTGCAGCCTCCGACCCCCACCCCCGACCAGCTTTGCTTCCTGCCAGCTGCCCCTCCCCTGTTCTCCCCTGGCCAGCTACACTGCTTCCCGCCCCCCCCCCCTTCCCAGCCAGCCCCGCTCCTCTCCCGGCCGGTCCCTCCCCCCTCCGGGGTTTTTTTTTTACCCATGGAGGTGCTGCATGGGGGCCGCGGCACCCAAACGGCCGCTTGCGCCGCTTGCTCCCCTGCAGTGGCCCGGCTGAGCGGCGCAGAAGTCAGCCAAGCGCCACGGCGGGGGGCAACAGCACCGCCCAGAGGGAACAGCCAGCATTTCAGTGTTACAGAGGCACAGACAGTGGGCTACTATATATATGATAGCTCCCCCCCATTATGTTTCTATTGAATATGACAAATAGGCAGTAATAGGACAATTTGGACAAAACACACGTGTTTATATAATATATAAATATAAGAAGACATCATGAACCAACTAATTTTTCAATATTCCTATGAATCCAAATAATTCTAAATCACAACGGCACAAAATTACCATCTTTTAGTGAATATAACCCACGGGTTATATTTGTTTTTACAAACCCCGCCCCCCCCCCCCCCACGGGCTATACTCGTGAACGGGGTATATTGGGGTTTTTTTTACTCAGTGGAAGAGGATTCCCTCCCCCACACCCTTTCACTACGCTTGCCAGGCTGGGGTTAGGCTCCCAGCCCATGACCGAACAACGCGGGGAAATTTACAAGGGGCGCAGCAGCCGGGAAGCTCCAGAGCCGGGACAGAGGCATCCCCAGCAGAGGCGCAAGGCGGGAGGCTCCCAGCCCGAGCTGACAAAGGGAAGGAGCCCGGAGCAAGTTGCGGGCACGGGGCTCGGTGGCCAGCAGCAGCGGCGGGAGTCTGCAGGCGGCCACGGCTCACAGGAGCGGGGCCGGGGCACGGTGCTTGTTGCTCGTTGCTCCTGCATGATCCAGCCGGGGGCCCTTCCCTGCCTGCAGCCGCTGCTGCCCCACGCCGGACCCGCTGCACGCTCGCTTGTTGCTCCCGGGCCGGCGCCTGCCCCGCCGCCCCGAGCCATGCCCCAGCCCAGTAGCAACAAGCGAGCGTGCAGCGGGTCCGGCGTGCGGCGGCAGCAGCTGCAGGCAGGGAAGGGCCCCCGGCTGGATCGCACAGGAGCAACGAGCAACAAGCACCGTGCCCCGGCCCCGCTCCTGTGAGCCGTGGCCGCCTGCAGACTCCCGCCGCTGCTGCTGGCCGCCGAGCCCCGTGCCCGCAACTTGCTCCGGGCTCCTTCCCTGTGTCAGCCAGGGCTGGGAGCCTCCCGCCTTGCGCCTCTGCTGGGGATGCCTCTGTCCAGGCTCCGGAGCGTTCCCGGCTGCTGCGCCCCTTGTAAGTTTCCCCGCCTTGTTCGGTCGCAGTCTGGGAGCCTGACCCCCCTCGCCGTAAATATACCCCCACACTCTAAATATACCCCTGGCACAGTCTTGTATACCCCGCGGGTTATACTCGTGCGCGGGGCATACAAGATTTTGTTTACTGAAATAGCAAAAACCGTGGGGTATTCGGGTGCGGGTTATATTTGGGTGCGAGGTATATTCGCTAAAATATGGTATGCTGCTCTTGCCCACCACCACCTTCTGGATACAAGCACCAGCTTAATCCTTTTCATTATTCATTACCCTTAGACATCTTAGATTACTTTACATTTAAGATAATTGCTGATAGATAATTGTATGTAAGCTGCAAAATTACAATTTGAGGAGCTGTTAATTAGACTTGTTCCTCCTTTCACCAGCACCCCCCCCCAAAAACAAAAAAACAACCACCACCACATGTGCCTGTCTCCATGTCCTGATTACCTTTCAATAGAAAAAAGAAAATCTAACAACATTTTTATTCTGAAAATAACTTTCCCACCAGCCTGAGAAGAGTGATGATTATAATTGGTTTATGTGACAGAGGTATCTTGCACTGCTGAAATGACATCATTTCCCGGCTCACATTGGGTACATTGATGCTGAAATAAAAGCAGCTAGCCTGGGTCAGCTGACTGGACCTCATGGGGCTTGAGCTGCAGGCTATACAATTGCAGTAATGGTGTTCAGGCTTGACCCTGGGTGCTAAGACTCCACAAGTGCAGAGTCTGTGCTCCAGTCCAAGCCTGAATGTTTACATTTCAATTTTTAGATCTGCAGCCTAAGACCTGCTAGCTTGAGTTATCTGACTCTGAAACTTCCTGTTGTGCTTTTTTCCCACCAAGTAGATGTGCTTAAATGAAACTTCATCCACCTTCGGAAGCAGGAAAGGAAATCCTCTTTTGGCACCCATGTGTTATAGTGGTACTGCCTGAAGGCCATTTCCTAACATTGAGTAGTAGAGTTTCCTATTTCTTCCATGCAGCAGCCTTTCTAGATAATCCTGCTATAAAAAGAGAGAGAGGGCCTGGATTTTCAGAACTGACTGGTGATTTGGGATGAACTAATGTTTAGATGCTTAGCTTGAGACACCTAGAAAAAATAATTTGATGGCAGTTGAAAATGAGGTAATAATACCTTTGGCATAGCAAGTGCCAGCCAAGTATATATAAAAGATTCCCCAATACACAACTTTGTGTGTGTACCTCAGTCCTGACATACTGTATCCCTGTTTACAACATAATAAAATAATTCTCTGTTCCTAAGCAAACATTACCAATTCTTCAGAAATTTATACTAGTTTTTTTTTATTTGGGCAGAAACTTAGAACTAGAGTGAAATTGAATATTTTAAGTTTTATTTATAATCTCAGAGTATTTGGGAACATGTTTGAATAATTAACATTTATTTTTTAAAAAAGCAGTTTTTTTATCTGGTGGGTTGGGTTAAATCTTATTGTTGTGGGTATCACTGCAACCTTTAATTTTGGAGGAATGGAAAGAAGTTACTGATATAACAGTCTTCAACCCCAAAACGAGCACAATATTCAACCCCAAGAAAAGCATAGGGAGGAGGGCTCCAGGGCCAGCACTCACAAAAAGAGGTTTAGGATGTGAGCAAAGAAGTGATGTGCTACTATTTGGTTTCTCAGGGAAACAAAACTTTGAAATTCCTTGTAAATGATCAAGATTGCATCTAAGAAAATATCTCACTCTATCATCAGTTTCTTCTCCTAACTGATACAACCATCAGTATCCCACATTTGGTTATCTGCTCAGGTCCAAAAGGATAACATTATTTTTGTCTAATTCAACACAGAACGGGTTATTTTCTCTTAGATAGATTTCAGCTATCTGTTTTGCATCACAGCTAAAATGTGGTAACATTGGTACTATAGCAAAGAATGAGTAAAATTCTCACAGGCTCTGAGAAGGATCCAGAAAGTTATGAAAACACACAGGAGCCTATTAAATACAGTCCTCTGAGATTTACATGTTACATTTGTAAATGAACCTGACTAATTTAGCCACAGGATGATTAAATTTTGAAGCCTTTGTAAAATGTTGCCTGGTAGCACAGTCCCTGTCATGCTGTGACGTCTGCTTGATCATTCAGTTCCTCCTCAGTAGCTTTGTATTTAAAATGGAAAATGTAAGAGCTGAAAATTCATTGTAAAAATCAGATCTATTCACAAAACCACTTTCTATATCTTAACTGTGTGTATTTCTTGTAGTACCCATAGTGTTCTATGTGCTGGTCAAACAGGGAAAAAAGCACAGTATCTATCCTGGAGTGCTATCAGTTTGAAATACAAGAGATACAAGAGACAGATGAAAAGCTGGGGAAGTGCGGAACAAAAAGAAATGAATCAGAATGATGATTAGCCAAATTTTTATTCAATATTTGAAAATTGTGTGTGTGTGTGTGTGTGTGTGTGTGTGTGTGTGTTAAGACATACAGAATTGGACTCTTAGTTTACTACTTTGTTTTTGTTTGTTGTAGCCATTCTGGAGCCCATCATAGACATATTAGGAGAGGGGGGCATGAGGAAAAACAAAGCTGGTAAAACAGAGTCCAAGAAAATATTTCGATACACAGAAAATCCTGTTAGGGACTGTATATTCAGGAATATAGTAATGACACATGAAAACTTTCACTCATGAGCTCAGTGAATACTAGAAACTTAGACATCACTGCCAACTTAGACATCACAGACCAGTCAGCTGATTATATGAAATTAATTTTGAGCCCCGCTCCTATTAGGATATAACAATCACATATTCTGAATTAAAACTAATTAGTGCTCCTGTTAGAAGTCACAACAGAAGAATTAATAAGGAAAACAAAACTACTTAACGTTTTACTTTAAAAGTGGCCTCTCAAAGCATATATGTTAATGCTGCCTTAGGGGATACTTGCATTGCAACCACACATCTTAAACCTGTTCTTTGAAGGAATGGGATATTTCTATTCCCTTGGCGTCAGTCCATCACCCAAGTCACCATTGTAACACACACAGTACTTGTACTTTATTATTAGGAGCTACAGTTAGATTTTTCCAGGGTCTACACAACAGCAGAAGGTCATATTAAAGATACACAACTTCAGCTATGTTAATTATGTAGCTGGAGTCAATGTATCTTAAATTGCATTTCCGTGCTGTCCACACAGTGGGAGGGCGATGGGAGCAAACACTCCTCTCGGCTTCTCTTACTCCTCATAAGGAGCAAGAGTACTGGCACCAATGGGGATACTCTCTGAGTTTGATTTAGTGGGTCTTTACTAGAGCAAACCCCAGCGTCGATCTTCCACATAGTGCAGACATACCCTTAATATCTAGGGAGCTATTCTTCATGAACTACTGATAGTATGGTAAATGTAAATGTAATATTTTTACAACCATGAAGTATCTTCTTGTATAAGAGGAAAATAATGGTATTTGCTGTATTTTAGAGAAGTTATCAGGTTTCCAGTCACTTGTATTTTCTCTTCTAATGCAGCAGCTTAACTAAGATTTAGCAAAAGCATGAAGATTTTCTTCTTATTTAAGCGCTGTCTGAGGAAGATTATATTAGCATTTAGGTTTCTCCTTTTATTCCTAACCCTCAGATTTAGTTTAATACACTGTTGCATTCAGCATTTGAAAGAATTGTGTTTGTGACACAATAGGCAGAATGTCTTCAACCAACCTCAAAAATAATGTGGTGTTTTCTGTGCTCCATTGGAAGGAAATTATCATTTTATTCAGGGTGAAATGTTCAACCTGATTATTTCTGTTCTTAAGCCCACATAAAAATGGAAAGTTCTTATTCTTTCTGACTACAAGGTTTTTTTTATATTTTATGATTTACATTATTTTTTGCTGATGCACTTAGTTCATTTATAGCTGAAGCCTTTTGTAACAGATTTTGAAAGCATATCTGAAAACATGCTAGATATTACATTTAAGGCTCCAAACATTTGATTCATATTAACGCAGCAACCTGGGTTACTGCCAGATTTACTCATTATTTTTCTCATTATGTAATACTTAGGATGTTTTCTTAAACCAATATGGGCCTTCAGAAAAGAAAAAGATCATGTGTATACAGAGCTGATTATAAACTCTTTATTGGTTTGCCTGAAATAAGAGGTATTTTGTTTCTTTGGTTTTGTTGGAGATCTTCAGTAGAAAAACAAATACAAGCTTGTGTGGTTGTAAACAAACATTATTTAACTTCACTATGTGAAATACTTCTTAGCATCTAGAACAGGGGTGGGCAATAAGCAATCTGTGGGCTGGAGGCAGTTGGACACGGTTGGCATCTGGCAGGCCAGCAGACACTTTATTTACCTGCACATCCACAGATATGGCTGCTTTCAGCTCCCTTGGCAACAGATCACCATTCCCTCCGAATGGGAGCTGCAGGATGTGGTGTCCCAGTTTGCACCACTTCCCGCAGCTCCCATAGGCCGGAAACAGCAATACACAGCCAATGGGAGCTTCAAGTGGCCATACCTGTGAATGCTCAGGTAAATAAAGCATCCAGCAGCCCACCAGAGACTAACCCTGGTGATGTGTGTCCGGCCTGTGGGATGCTTATTGCCCACTCCTGACCTAGAACAATGGGTACTGGCCTGAGACTGGTGTTCAATACCATAATAGAAATAAGTAATATTACTTTGTTTCTCTTAATAAAATTACTAGGAATACTGATGGTTGTGACATTCTGATATATACTTTCTCAGTTCTTGTGGCTTTTGTTGTTAACAATTTAAAATATTCTTTTATAATAACAAAGAAAAGTAGGTAAGGGTTACAGAATATGATGAGTAAATCTGGCAGCAGTTTCAAACAGTTCTAGTACAGGCACTCCCTGAGTTATAAACATCCATCTATACATACATACCTGCAAGAGGCACAGGTGGTGATGAGAAGCACAAATGCTGGCTAATAGACTACGGAAGAGCAGGGGACGGTTGTGCAGTCAGTGGCTGGAGAGAAGTGGAACTTTGAAGGGGAAACTGTTGCTTCTTTCCAGCCGCCAGATGCATGGCTGCCCTCTGCTTCTCCACAGTCTTCTATCCCATGCTTGGCTGTTCACTGCCCCCTGTTAAGTGGGGTCTCGGTGTAGGAGGGCTGTCTGGGGATGGGGCTAGATGCAGGAGATGTTGCAGCCAGGGGATGCCGAGAAGTCCCCTTCTGAATCTTCACCTACCTCCTAATCCTCCCCTAATTAAGCTTGCCTTTCCTCAAGCACCAACATTTAAGGTTAAATAAAAATCTATTTCAACTCTTTTTCCTTGCAAATAGATGCTATTTCAGCTATACTGTGGGTTAAATAGGCTTTTGTGGGCTAGTCTGAGACCCTAACTACCATTTATAATATTATTTCTATGGGAAAATGTGTTCCAAGTTCCAAACAACCTACTTACAAATGAACGTTTGGAACACACCCCTTTCATAAGTTGAGGACTTCCTGTATACATTATTTACCAGGTTTGTTTGAGATAGAAGGAATTTTTATTAGAAGGGTATTATGCATATTGTTCAGTACACATACACTAACCTCTTATGGTAAGTCTAGACGTATCCCAAAATAGCTACCCTGCACTTTTTAAATGCACCCATTATTTTGACATATTTTTTTAAATTACAGGTGTGCTATTTCGGCATCCCTGTAACCCTCATTCCACGATGGTTAAGGGATGTGTCAAAATAGCACACTATTTTGAAATACAAACGAAATAAGGTACACAATTCGCATATCTTATTTTGAATTTAGGGTACTATGTAGATGCACCCTTAAATATATTTTTTTTTCTGAGGTAAAGAGAGATTACTATTATTGGTGGAATGAGCTTGAACAAATATTTGTTCCTGCTTAAAAATATATTTAAGGGACTGTTGTATGTGCATTGAACAATATGTAAGAAATAATACCTTATATTTACTGATAATTCCTGTATGCAAAACAATCCTTGTAGATTATGTAAACTAAAACTCATTGGAAAATGAAGTGATTTCCATGGAAAATCTTGCATTTTTGGCAAAAACCAAAACCACATAATTTGATTTAGGAGAGTTGTAAGACTAATTTTATTAATATATAAGACATACTGAAATACTAGGGGGATGAGGACATAAAAAAATTATAGTTTTCAATTTTGAAACAACTTTTCATTTTGAAATTTGAATTAATGTAAATAATTGGCAAAATCAAGATGCAACATTTCAAAACTACTTTCAGTTGTTTTTACAATATTTATGGTCCTTTCCTCTTTAAGAATGTACAATATCATAGTTTTGCCAACAGGCATGAACTAGTTTTGTTTTGCAGTCCTATAGCCTGATAACTTTCCTTTTAGCATGATGATGAGTGAATCTAAATAGGATTGGTTCTGATAAAGCATTTCAAAATTGGGATGCACATCTGACTCAAGGGATCCTCTCTTTTTGTTATTTTCAGACATTGCATATCCCAGTAGGCCTTGGTTAGTGGCTTTTCACTAGTGAAAATAAATTTTCAAGGCATGTATGGGGACCAGAGTCCCTTCCATAGGTAACTAGCCTTATGGGCAGACGCAGAACTCACTTCTTGCCCCACTTCTTTTTTAAATCTGCTGTTGCTTTGTATTTTTCTTGTGAGTTGAAACAGAGTGGGGAACCCCAGTTCCTGCTGTGAACCCTCATTCCCTATGAAATTTTTCTTTTTGAAAGCCACATACATGTGACATGACTCAAGAGAAAGCTACTAAGAAATGTTCTTGAATTTTATTATGAGAACTAGGCTTTTCATGATTTTTTTTTTGACCACCCAAAATAGTTTTGTTTTTAAGCTGTTCTGATATAAAAAAAGATACTGGGAAACTCTGAAAGGACTGTTGTGAACAGAATAATAATTTCTCTTGGCTTGAGTTTCCATGGTTGGTTGTTTTCCCAACCCCCCTAGGAGCCTGGAAAGAGGATACATGTGTCTTCGTTTTGCTCTTATTGGTTTGATTTAGTTCACTTGCTGCTGTTTCCTTTGTCTTTTCAGTACATAAAATGTTAAAGACAACAGCAACGCTTAATTATGGTCTTCTCCAGAGTCTTAAAAGATATCTTCAGTCTGACAACAGGATTGATAAGCATGACGTTAGATAAACCTTTCCCCCTTATGATTTAGCAGAGATCAATAAATCAAAATGACAGTGGGTAATATATGAAGAATTTAACACACAAGAAAAATAACAAGTCATTATAATTGGAGTGAATGTTTAATTGCCATTTGTTAACTCAACCATGTTAGCTCCGGTGAAGGCCAAATCACTGTTATGCTAGTGTGCTGATATGTGACCAGCATAGAATTAAATTAAAAAATACTTAATACCACTGCAGTGGCATCAGTAATGAGTGATTTCTGTTGGAATTGCATGATGTGCAGCAAAGCAGAAACTGCTAACACAACAGAGTGCATTCCAACTATTATAGTACATAGAATAGGAGCTCTGGGGGCCTACTGTACTAAGGGGATAACAATACTTTCGTTAAGCACGCTTGCAATTCATACTTCCTTTAAACAGTGATTTCGACCTGACATTTGTTGTAACAGCTAAAGAAAACATACAAAACAAAAAAGCCAATAAAACAATCCAGCAACATCCACTAGGGAAAGAATACCTGGAAAAGCTGAGCAAGAGATAGGGGAAGGATATGATGTTTGCCCATGTTAAACAAAACAAAAAAGTCTTACTTCTTCATTGAGTTTCAGAGGGGTAGCCATGTTAGTCTGTAACTGAAAAAAACTTAAAAAACAATGAACAGTCCTGCAGCACCTTAGAGACTAACAAAAATGTAAACAAAAAAGAAGGTGGAGATATACCTATCTCATAGAACTGGAAGGGACCTTGAAAAGTCATCAAGTCCAGTCCCCCTACCCTCAGGGCAGGATCAAGTACCATCCCTGACAGATTTGCCTCAGATCTCAAAATGGCCCCCTCAAGGATTGAGCACATAGCCCTGGGTTCAGCAGGCCAATGCTCAAACCACTGAGCTATTCCTCCCTCTGTGTGGAGAGTCTCAGGAGCTTCATGGGCACAACCCACTTCTTCTAGAAACTCTGTTTTGAAGCTAGGACTTAACACCTAGGAATTGCTTTAATGTCAAGGAAGGGCCTTTGCTTTTCTTAGGAAAAATGCACAAAAAGTTATATGCATCCGAAAAATATCAGTTCACATGTACCCTGGTAACTTCTCAAATAAATTCTCTCAAGTAATAAGCATGATCCTATCTTAGATTGCAGAGCTTCAGCAGGGCTTTCTCTGTGTTTGCTGCTGCTGGTTTCTCTGTATCACTATGGTGCTGAGCACAGGACTTAAGAGGAGGAAGGGAGACTCTGTCTTCTAGATGCTGTCACTGCTCCCCTCTGCTGGTGTGTTGGCATCAAGAAGATGAAATGTGCCTGACTTGCTTGCATGGAGATGCAAGAATAGGAAGTATGGATAGGGGTGGGAAGTCAGAGGAAGTAGATAAGAGGCAGAACTGGAATTAGCCAGACAAGGAGATGAAGGCAGAGAGCCTGTGGTGGAGAGGAGAAAGGAAAGAAAGAAAGAAAACTCTAGGAGTGGGAAATACAATGACATGGATTAAATAAGGAATGGGGTGGAGACAACAGTGACTGGTAGAGCAAAGTACATGCAAGGAAACTGAAATGAGGAGCTCAAGAATTGAGACTGGACTCTGGTAACCGAAGTGTGGGAGTGAATGGGACTTAGCTAGGGAGCCTGGAGGATGAGATGGAGACTGGCTGGGAAAGAAGATACAGTCTCTAATGAAGAGCCTGGAGGGTTGGACGCTGGAACTGGTTAGGTGAGTAATCTTTGATAGGGAGCCAAAGGTGAGTGGGGTTGTCACTTTCCATTTTAGTGCCTCATCCACAGAGAGGATGGCAACCTATTCCTGCTACCTGTTATTCAGTTAGCTCAAGTGACAGAGGTCTGTTCTGAGAATCTAAATGTTCCAGCTGTGCTGATAACCCACGTGGATATCAATATGTTTCCACATGAGAAATTTTTTTTCAGCTTTTTAAAAAATACTTCAGAAATTGCACACACCCCAGGTCTGGAAAAATATTTTTTGGTTTGCTAAGTCAAGAACTCAAACATTGTGAAATGCTAGAGCAGGAGTGGGCAATAAAACAGTGGTGGTTTGCAAGGGTTAGCCTTTGGTAGGCTGCCTCCTCTGTATTTACTTGTACCTCCATGGGTATCAGCGATTGCAGCTCCCATTGGCCTCAGATCACCATTCCCAGCCAATGAGAGTGGTGAGAAGTGGCGCAGACTGGGCAGCGCAGACCAGTTCCTGCAGCTCCCATTGGCTGGGAATGGCAATTTGCAGCCAACAAGAGCTGTGATTGCCTTTACCTGTAGAGGCACAGGTAAATATATTGATAGACCAGATCCAGCCAACCATGGGTTAAAACATCCTTAATTTGACCCCCTTTTGATATGCATTATGATTCATACTTTAATTACATGCTCATGGCTTTTTTTCCAAAGGAAAAAGTAAGTGGATTTTTTTTTCATCCCGCAGCCATGTCTGCCTCAATATGGCATAATACTTGTAATAATTTTAGTACTTGGGAGTACGTCATCATTAGAAATTATATAATTATATCTCAGGTTTAAAAGGAGAAATTTAGCTTTCCTGAGACCTATTTACACTATCAGAGAAGCATTGAGCCTATGCAAACAGTCCATGGGCTAGCAATGAGATCTGGCCATGAGAAACTGGAATTTTTCATGGATTTTTTAGGCCTTCAAATCTATTAGAAATGCTTCTTGTACAAAAATTCAATAAACTTTTTGAACTCAGAGGAGTTTACACAGCTTTCTCAGTTCTTTGTTTATTTCATTAAACTATGCTGACCCTAAGAACAAAGCTCTTGTCTCAGTACCAGAAACTTCAGCTAACGAGATTACCTGTTTCTGTGAAAAGATATATTCTCAAATGTCATTTTTAAGGGTTGAGTTGTTGTGTGACTTTCTCTGTATATCTTAAATTGAAATTGAGCTCAAAGTCTTCCCTTGGACAAAAATACAGTCCTGGGTGTTTTAGATTCTGGCACTCTTTAGAGCTGTTTATGTTCTTTTCACAATTCAGTGTTGCTTATGTGGGCATGGCAGGTTTGGGAAAAATAGAAAATGTATTTATTTTTCAAGAGTTGGCAACTTTCATCTATCTGTTGATCAGAAGGCTTGGCCATAGATAGTCAAATTCAGAGATGGGATTCAAATTGAGGAATTTTTACTCAAAAGAAAATGTCCTTATTGCCAGTTTGGATTTGCCAGATTGGATTGAAGAAATATGCCCGTTGATATAAAGATCCTACTACATTTGCCAGGACCTAGAAGTCCATTTCCCATGTTCTGATCTGTTAAGCAATGTAAATTAAAAAAAACTTATGTTCCTTAAATAACTTTAAGGTGTAGATGCATAAAAAAACGTGGCTCTTTTGGATGAAGACATTCCAAAGAGGAAGGAAATTACAGATTGTCCCAACAATGTTGTTTAGAGGGTAAAAGAGCGGGAGCAAAACAGATCATATTGCTGCTATATTTTTAGGCCTAGCCTCTGGAACCACCTTTAAAAAAAGTATGAAGGAAAAAAACAGATACATGTCTTTAAAGCTAACAAATGATTGGACTGTTAACTTTATTTGCACTACTCATGATCTGGAGCTGCCATAAAGTATGATGGTGTTTGTGGTATTTACTTCCATTTTTAAAATGGCAATGATTGTTTCAGAGTTTTGCTTTCCTGTATCTGCCATTTTTTGGAATTTTAAGTATGGTTCTTCGAAAGTAACATGGAATGGTGTCTGATTAACTACCTTCTACCAGCTACAGTACTGTATTTTACTTAGAAATAGTCTGGGACAAACCTACTAGAATGATCATCAGACGTAAGCACATTCATGTATTAGTTTTTGGCAGAAGAGTGCATGGAGAGAATATGATTATCAAACTTCTCACTGTTTTCTCTAATTCTTTTCAATAGTTGGTTAGATTATAATATAGCATATGAATGTATTGGGCTGTTTATAACAGTAGATATAGTTTTTTAGAAAGATTTAGAAGTTTTGTCTCTTGTGCTAATAAAACACAGATGCCATCTTGGTCCCATATCACACACACCTTTCTATATAAAATATTGATCATACAGTGAAAAAAGCTAAAGAAATCTAACAAAGTATACCAGGCTGAAGAACAGCATCTAGGACATATTAATCTCTTCAAAGAAGAAACACAGTTCTCTGATTTGGGAGAGTCCACTGGCAATCTGTTCTTCTTTTTCACCAACAGAGACATATAGGGGCAATAAAGGTTCCAGCAGATTCTTCCCTGCTGCTCAGTCGAATTATGGAGCTATAATCTGTAGGAGGTAGGTCAAAACTGAAGATGTCCAAACTTTCAGAAACAAACAAGATGATGTCAGGCACTGCTGAACAATTATGCACTTGAACCCCTTTAATCCAGAAATATGCTATGTCAAAGTACGGAATTTTCCAAAACATGGGTGTTCACCATAATGAAGGGTAAACAAAATATATTACTGAAGCTTTTGTATGTGCAAACCATTATAAAATACTCATAAATACTGTATGTGTATAACATGTCATAAAATACACTGTATTTAAACTGTTTTTGGGGGTGCTGCTGTGGGGTCTGGGAGAAAGGGAGGGTGCAGGAGCACACTGTAGGTGGAGGGATGTGGTTTAGGAGGGAGAGAGGGGTGGGGGTTGAGGGGTGGGGGTCTGAGCATGAGGGGAATGGGGATGGGGGGCTTACCTGGCACCTAGCTCCTAGAAGCACACGTGGCTCTGCACTCCTCACCGCTCTCATTGGCTGTGATTCATGACCAATGGGAGCAGCAGGGGAAAAGCCTCCAGACAAGCACTTCACTGCACTTCCATTCCCCCCCACTGTGGGCGGGTGGGGGGGATGGCAGCACAACACAGAGCTGCTTCCTCGTCCCCTGCCAGGCAGAAGCCATAGGTGGGATCCAAACTGCGGCTTGCTTGGATCTAACCTGCAAGCTCGGGACTCCCCACCTCTGCAGTAGGAAGCAGGCACTGGCGTCCGAATCATGGTGTTCCTGGACCACAAATACCTGGCTTAAGGAAGTTCAAGTGTATTTGATCTGTAGTGACTATTTCTGCAGGAGGGGAACAGAGACACACTGAGTATGTCTAAACTGCAATTAAGGACCCATGGCTAGCCCATGCCATCCGGTGCAGGCTCAGACTCAGGAGCTATTTAATTGTGATGAAGATGTTCAGGCTTTGGCTGGAGCATCCTAGAATTTGGACTGCATCCTGAGCCCAAACATCAATGCTGGAGTTGAGCAGCCCCATAACTCAAAACCGCACAAGACTGAGTCAGTTGGTACAGGCCAGCCGCGGGTGTCTGTTTGCCGTGTAGATGTACCCATTGTTTCCTACATTTATGGTATCATCTGAATCTGGCCAGAATCTAGTGCCAGATTGTTTCTATAGGAAAAATGCATTCTGAGTTCCAAACAACTAATTTGGAAATTAACTTTTGGAACACAAGCTGTTTGTAAGTTGAAGACATCCAAAATAGGGGAAGGGGAACTGAAACTATGTTATAAATCGTAGCTAGGTTCTCAGGCTAACCCACAAAAACCTGTTTAATCCAACATGTAGCTGAAATACTGTATATTTGCAATGAAAAATTGTAGAAATGGTTTGTTTTATTGAACTTTGAATGCTGGTGCTTAAGGAACGGCAAGTTTACTTAGAGGAGAATGAGGGGGTAGATGGAGATTCTGAAGGGGACTTCTGGGCATCTCCTGGCTGCCATTCTCCACCACCATGTGATCTGTGCCAGCTCCTGTGGCCAGCCCCATATCTGACCACCTCCTCTCCTACCATGGACTGCACCCAGCCCCTATTTACCAGGAAGTGCTGAGAGGTATGAGCACAGACCGGAGGACACTGGAGCAGAAGGAGATGGCCAACTGGTGGCTGGAGAGAAGTGGTGGTTTCCCCTTCAAAGCACCACTTCTCTCCAGCTCTTGGCTGTGCTACTGCTCCCTGCTTCTCCAGAGTCCTCAGCCAGCACTTGCATTGCTCACAGCCACCTATGCCGCTTTCCTGCTCCTTGTTTGAATGGATGGATGTTTTTTAAGTTGGATGTTTGTAACTCAGAGAGTGCCTGTATACAAACATAACTTCCTAGACAGAACTGAGATTACACCAGATAAAAGGATGAAAGAAGACCATGTTATCTATAAAATACAAGTGTTTAGTGTTCTCACCAGGTGAAAAAATGTGCAGGAATGTGGCAGAATAAAAAACTATTAGTTTTCTTAATAGAATTATAAGCAGTAATACTTTAAAATATACATACAGATTAAATGCATACTGCTGTGTGATCAGGACATGGAAGATTAAAATAAATTGCATCCAAATCTCAATTCAAGTTCTAAAACTCATCCACAGAAGGAGACATCTGCTAAGAAGCAAGAAGGTTCTTTGTCTTGCTTTGACTGTTGATTTCAATCTAGAGTGGGTTGAATTATATTAATGATAATGATTTAAGACATTTCAGTCTTTTTAGAATTAATCGTTTAACAAGTGTGGATTTTTTAAATTATTTTTCCAACTCTATACATACTCATACATATTCTTTGAGGCTATCCCATTACAGCAAGGGAAGAAAAAGGTGCATGTCTGTCTATTCTTAAGAAAAGAAAGCAATTAGTTACACTCAATAAAAGGGAGTGAAACAGAGAATCTTACTTACATTTATACTGCGAACTCATTATTTAGGGTCCAACTCTGAGACTAAGTCAAGTCAATGGAAACTGCGAACATTCAGCAACTTGTCTGACTGGGCCTCTCTGCTATGAACTTCTTTGGGTAGAGACTATGCCTTCTTCAGCATCTCATACAGTTCCAAGCACATAGTCTGAGCTTAGCAAATACCTAATACAAATTAACCATCAGCTTTATGCTGTCAGTATAACAAATTGTCAGCATTTCCATTTAAATAACATAATTGCTTTTCTCAAATTGAAAATTAATCTGTCTTTTATTCCTCAGGGCATAATGCCACACGTCACTTTAATACAGTAGTTCTCAATGCATGGCCCAATTAACACACAGCAGCAGCCCAGCTGTCGGCTAAAGGCTGACAGGCCGCACGGTGGAGTCTCAGTTCCCATCTGTCCAACTGCCCCATGCAGCAGGGTCTAGACTTGCGGTTGTTGGCTGGCTCTGTGCTGTGAGGATCAGAGATCAGGGGCTGCCTGCTGGCTGGCCCCATACAACAGGGAGTGGTTTGGGGTGCCCTGATTTCCACCCAACAAGGCAAGGTCCAGGCTCCCTGTTGTTGGTCACCCTGGGACCTGCTTCTGGCTTCATTCTATGGAGAGGTCTCTGGAGAGAGGCGCTTGGCATAGGGGTTTCTGAGGAAGGGCTGGAGGGCATGCTGTTTTTCTCAAACTGCAGTCCAGGTCACACATTGTGGGTAGCATATTCAGTTCGCAGTGATAAATAGGTCGAGAACCATTGCTTTACATCTTTGAGAAGCATCGCTTCTAAGACCAAGTAACAAAATCATGAGAGAAGATGATTTGGGAGGAAGAAATGTGTAATCTTTGCCAATGATCTAATTCAAGGGCAGTAAACAAACATTTCAGTTTTCTAGCATTGATTTAAAAAAGTGTGTGTGTGTGTGTGTGTGTGTGTGTGTGTGTGTGTGTGTGTGTGTGAAAAATACATAAATGAATCTTAGGTTAGGCATTTTGTGAACACAGGTGGTGTATTAGAAGGACAGATTTTCCACTATGTATTTTAGCTTTCCAAAAAAAAAATGTTTAGTTGCATATCGATGTATTTTTTATCTATGTATATGTATGTTGTTCTTGTTTCTTCGTGTGTTTTTAAGGGATTTTTGTGGTGGTGGTGGTGATGGTTTGATTACTGTTTTTAATCTAATGTCATGGTCTAAGAGCCTCTAAAATGCAGGAAATTGTTTCAGGATTTACACCAGTTTTTCTTTCCTAAATTTACCTTGCTTACCCACCTCTCTCTGTTGAGCAATTAGACTGCTAAAGTTGATCATAAACAATGGCTAAGATTTAAGATGAAAGCACAAAGAAAGGCGAGAGACACTAGAATGGTCCTGGGAGGTACAGTAATAATGAGAGTAATGAAATAAATTAACCAAATTAAATGTTTGGCTAAATACTATGAAATATTTCCTAATGGTAAGATATTTCAGACTAAGGGAGCGCATTGCCTGTTGGATAGAGCATTAGCCTTTGGAAACCTATGTTCTATTGTGCGCTGGCCTCCTTGTGACATTGGACAAATCATTTCACGACTCTGCCTCTCTTTCCCGATCTATCAAAGCGGGATATTGATATTGACATCAGCACTTTGTGGTCTGCTGATTACAAGTGTTCTAAATAAATTATTATGTGGAGTCATTTCCTCAGGGAACTAGCAGATCAATTTTAAAATAATTAAATATAGTTCCATACACTGTGTTTAATTATCCTGCACTGACAGGGACATGGTCTTAATATCAGGTAGAATTGGCTGCCTCTAGGGTTAAGACAATGAGGGGCCCCAAAAGTGAATTCAAGTAGGTTGTATTTGATACAGTGGAGAAGGGGGCACTAGATGCACAGTCTTGACTGATGAACCAGTGGCTGCATCTTTCAATGAGATTTGGCTCAGGTATTAGCCAATATTTTTTTTAAAACTGAGAGTCAATAACAAATATGTTTGGTTTTCAGACACGATATGATGAATTTGTTCTTGCCTGGCAGGCAGTAAGCCTCAGTCACTTAGTGTGGCAACTTGAGTTTCTTGGAATTTAGAAAAGTGGAAGCATTTCTGCAAGAGTCAGCAATTTTAAGATAATGTATTGATTGTTTTGATGGTGACAGTACATTAAACCTTCTTTGGAGGAGGCACAACACCAAAGTTCTAATCGCTGTCATTAAGTCCCCTAGTACTAGGGATTTAACCAAGTGGAGCAAAATTCTGCCATTGATTTTATATTGATTTAACTCACGGCAGAATTTGACCTGTAGTATCCTTACCTAACTCCAAACTAGCTAATTTGATTTGGCCTAACTAACTCTTCCTGCAGTTTCAACTCCATCTTCTCTATTCTTAATTTCCTCCCTTGCTATTTATTCTTCACTCAGGAGGTGTCAGTACTTCTGTTGTGTGTCAACACAAAGTGATCTCTTTCGATAGTTTCTCTAGCATTGTTTATGACTTGTATTAGAGTAGTACCTATAATATGCTATATATCTAAACACTGTCTGACTCACACATATAGTTCCTGTTTTGAAGATCTGGCACATTAATCAGTTGGTTACATTTACAAATTATTTTGGGATCCTTTAGAATGGAAGGGGCTAATACAGTAATAGAGTAATAGCTAGGCACCTGCAGACAAGGAAACCACAACTTTAAGGTGTCACCCTTCCTCCACGGGTCACAGCTGAGAATATCAGATTTAGGACAAATTGTTAAGTAATGGGGCAGACTCACCCCAAACAGGTGGTTATTCTATCATAAAATATGCTAAGCCAGTAACAATAGTAAATGTCTGTCTTACCACACAGGTTAACAAGAAGTATCTTGGCCCTTGTTTCATTAAGCAGACACTACAATTTAGAGATAGAGATAGAGAACTATATCCCAAAAAACTCAGATTAGGAAAGCAAGAGATAAATATATACATAACAGAAAGAAGACGTGCATGCACACAGAAAATACTAATTTAATAAAAACTATGGCTCCATGTACTAATAGCTTGTCATGAAGATTTATATTATCCTAGAAATACCCTTTTCAAATTATTTGAAGACTGCCCTGTTCTGCTTCTCTAATTTTTCATTTAATTTCAGAAAAGGGAAGTTTTGCTTAAGACTCTGGGGAAGATCCTTAGTTGGCATAAATTAGCATGGGTTCATAGAAATTAGTGGAGCTGGACCAATTTACACTTGGGCTGTGTCTACACTGGCGCATTCTTGCGTGAAAACGGCTGCTCTTGCGCAAAAACATGCCGCTTGTCTACAATGGCCGTTCTTGCGCAAGTAAACTGACGTTGTACTGTAGAAAATCAGGGCTTCATGTGCGAGAACTCTGACGCTCCCTCTCAGGAAGAAGCCCTCTTGCACAAGAGCTCTTCCAGAAGAGGCCAGTGTAGACAGGCAACATGAATTTCTTGTGCAAGAAGCCCCTATGGTTAAAATGGCCATCAGAGCTTTCTTGCGGAAGAGAGCATCTACACTGCCATGGATGCTCTTGCGCAAAAGCACATGGCAGTGTAGACACTCTATTGTGGAAGAGTTTTTGCACAAGAACTCTTCCACAAAAGAGTTCTTGTGCAAGAAGCTGCCAGTGTAGACATAGCCTTGTTCAAGTTCTGCATCTCTAACTGTTAGACTGGTCAGGTTGCCTTGGCTTTTTCCATGTTCAATCTTCTCACAATCTGATTCTGGAAAATCAAAGCCATCAAAAACCCCTTCCATGTAAGTTTCTAACTTCACTAATAGCTGTAAGATTCCAGCATCTTTGCATGTTGCCATGAAGATGAATTCAAATTCCAGAGCACTTGATAGGAATATGTATATACACATATACATACACGCACAAATATACTAGAAGGCTTACCCAGTGTCCAGGTCTGCATCCATGCCAGGAGAGGGGGAGGCCATCCCGGGAGCAGCAGGGGCAGCATGGCCTACCTGTCAGCTTCTCTCCAGGGCCAGCTCAGGAGTGGCAGGGACTGTATTTCCCCCAGGCTGGTCCAGGGGCAGCAGAGGACACGGGCATGGTTGGCTGGGGAGGCAGGGGCTCTGAAGTTGTAACAGCCTGCAGGTGGAACAGAACCTGAGACCTCTGAGGCTAGGTGTGTAGGTTACACAATTGCTTGCCAGGGCAGGCTGGGATGGCGGGGGGCCATGCTGTCAGCCAGCGGCTGCTTCACAGGGCTGGGGTGCTTGTTGTTTCCCTGTGGTCATTCATGAAAATAACTGTCCCTGCTATCTCACCCCTCCTTCTCCGTTTGATGCAAAAAATCACATTCCATGTACATCCCATTGTTGTGGCACAATAAAACCCTGACCTTGCTTTAATTTATGATAAGAGGAAGCTGCATATCAAATTTGGTGGTGTTAGCTTTTATTGTTTAGGAGGAGGTCTTGAACAAATGGACTCACAGACAGATTGAGAGACAGATGTTCATTGCTAAAATATATAGATATAAATATTTATGACCTACCTGTCTCTGATACCTCCAGTAATATAAAACTGTTACGTTGGTTTCTCACAGCAACACCACTGAGTTTGTGTTAAATTCATTTTTCTTAGAAGTGTGGCCATATGACAAGAGTGTGCGTAGTCTAAGGTTGTCATCACTTGGCGAACATCTCAACAAAGGCCAAATTGAGGGCTAATTGTTTAAGAACTGTATGTTTAAAAATTATTAGGGGAATCAATAGCTCATCAGTTGGTGCAAGTTAAAAGACAGACAGGAGGGCTAGGATTTTTGAGAGGCGAGAGTTTCTCACATGGTGTTTGGAGGAAGAAAGTCTTAAGTTGTGAGAAAAGTAACATGTTGTAAATAAAATTTGTTGTGACTAACTTGATGGAGTGTTTGGGGACTGTTTGCTAATGGGAGAGCAAGGGGAGAAAGTCCCACTCTATTACAAGCTAGTATAAATATGTGCAATTGTATCAATGTATTCTGGGAGATATAAGATCAAGCTCTCCTTTTCTTTATAACTGCAGAATAGATTTATTAAGGAATTAAGATGTATGTTCCATACATAAATAAAGTAGAAGCAAGCTTTCACCCATTTATCTGTTACTGCTGAGAAATTCATTCTGTAACTCCAGGGATTTCAGAGGTCATGAACAGGAAAGATAGCATACATATCTGCAGTGCCATTAATTACTCTGTTTTTAACTGAGCTTTATTCTCTTGACTTCTTTAGTGTGACTGAGCCATCTGGATGTGATATGGTTTATTATTTCTTAGGGACTATGCTAACAAGGCTCATTTTTTGTGGCTTTGTGACTGTAAACTTATTGTTATGGTAGTTAGTGAGATTCTCCACAGGCATGATATTTCTGTCCCAAAATGAATGCAGATTTATGAGGAATAATGCAGAGAACTTGCAGACACAATGTGCTGTTTCATTACAAATTAAGCTCTGAAAAGTTGCTGAGACTCAAGCAATTATTTTACATTCATAACTGATGGAGCAAGCCTAGAGGTGCCAGGTCTATGAAATGCCGAGGCTCAGGCACAAATTAAGCATTGGCTGTATATTTTGAATGCAATGCTTTATGCACATATTCATAACTTTCACTAAAAGCCTTATAAACTCAAACCACCAGAAACTCTTCATCTGGAGAGAACTTTTGCTTTCCCTCGCCCAAATGCATCCACATACCTTGCATGCAAATGTGGAGGGCAGGATAAATCTGAGTAGGAACCGTTGGGCAGATTTGTGGAGGATGATGAAGGAAGAAAGCGGTGGGAATGTTGGGTCTATCTTTCCAGTTTTGTGCTTTGAGTAGATATTAACATCCTATGGCACTTTTGTAAAAATGGAAATTTGTCTTCGTTATTCAAAATTTTCTCCTTTTCTCATCTGGTTGAGTAGTGTTGTTTTCCTGCTATTCTTCATTCTAGAGATAGCTATGTGTCAGTTGTGCCTACCTATCTAGTTTTGTAAAGTGCTTTTGAAATCCTTTGGGATGAAGAACCATTTTATAAAGGGAAGATATTCTAAAGTATTCATCCTCTATTCTTGTTTCTCTCTCAGGTGTATTTACGATTCAGTAAGTTTCACAGCATCACAGATACACACTGAAGTCCTGAACACTGCAGTTGAAAACACTTTAAATGTTGAGGAGGCTATTCTTTCTTAAATTTCAATGTCATACTGGCTTTTCTCTTTCTTTTCTCTATATTTTTATTTGAGGGTAATTGAAGATTGCTTTCCAATGCCTTTTCTCTTACCCATTTGTAAGCTATATGGTCATTACCAGTTCATGAAAATAGATATTATTCATTTATCTTAATTATTATTATTCTACTTTACCAAATGTTCTTTTTCAGCCGCTTGTAGAAAACAGGTTTCTTGCTGATGTTACTAAGTCTGCCTGTTATGCTAGGCCATATTTCTATCAAGTTCTGATGACAGACTATATATTACTGATGACCATACTTTCCTTATATAAACAATGACTCACAGACTAATTCTGTGTGACAAAAAGTAATAACTTTCTCTTGCCTGTTTAATGCATGTGACCATTATAATGAGTTACAGTACTACCATTTTTTCCATTGGCATACTCCAGTTAGCTATGGACTTATACACATCCAGTCCAAACATGAAAACGAGGCTCTTCACAAATAGAATATATCAGAGATCCTTGGCAAGAAATATAAGTTCCACAAAAGACCCAGTTTATTCTATTGTCTGTTCCATCCCACTTCCTTCCACTGCTAGGAAGAATAAATTCATGGAGGTTAAGTCCATTAATGGCTATTATCCAGGATGGGTAAGGAATGGTATCCTTATCCTCTGTTTGTCAGACGATGGAGATGGATGGCAGGAGAGAGATCACTTGATCATTACCTGTTCGGTTCACTCCCTCTGGGACACCTGGCATTGGCCACTGTCGGCAGACAGGATACTGGGCTGGATAGATCTTTGGTCTGACCAGTATGGCCATTCTTATGTTAATAATTCAAAAGATCAAAAGCAAAAAGCAATGGTCATTTTCATAGTTCCAAAATGGTTAAGGAAGCATATTTAGTAGAACTCTTAGAATGGAATCATAGAATCATAGAACACTAGAACTGGAAGGGACCTCGAGAGTCATAGAGTCCAGACCCCTGCCCTCACGACAGGATCAAGCACTGTCTCAATCATCCCTGTCAGGTGTCTGTCTAACCTGCTCTTAAATATCTTCAATGATGGAGATTCCACAGCCCCCGTAGGCAATTTTTTCCAGTGTTTAATCACCCTGATAGGCAGGAAGTTTTTCCTGATATCCACCCTAAACCTTACAGTTGAAGTCCATTGCTTCTTGTCCTATCCTCAGAGACCAAGGAGAACAATTTTTCTCCCTCCTCCTTATAACACCCTTTTAGATACTTGAAAACCGCTATCAGAGTTATTGGAAATCAGACAGGATCTTCCATCTCCTAGCCTACTTCCACATCCCAATAAAGGTGTTGATCCTAACAGCTTGGCTACAGAGAAACCAGGCTTAACCAATATGGGATATCCATAAAGTCTATTGTGTCATTACTATTACTTTTATCAGCCAAACTTATGATCTCTTAAAATATCAAATTAGCTTGACAGAATCTACTTTCCAAAAATCCATGTTGACTGGACATTAGTTACACTATCACTTTGGACATTTGTTACACTGCTCTCCTTTAATTTTTATTTAATACTGTATCAGCTGCTTCTTTATCTTACCTGGGATTGATGTCCTACTCAAAGGCCTACAATTGCTGAGGTCACCCAGTTTATCCCTTGTAAATATTGTCACAGCATTAGCTTTCTCCTACTCTTCTGAAACTTCCCCAGAGTTCCAGGGGGAGAGGTAGATATGCTTGAGGGCAGAGATAGGGTCCAGAGTGACTTAGACAAATTGAAGGATTGGGCCACAAGAAATCTGATGAGGTTCAACAAGGACAAGTGCAGAGTCCTGCACTTGGGACAGAAGAATCCGAGCATTGTTACAGGCTGGGGACCAACCAGCTAAGTAGTAGTTCTGCAGAAAAGGACCTACGGGTTACAGTGGATGAGAAGCTGGATATGAGTCAACAGTGTATCCTTGTAGCCAAGAAGGCTAATGGCATATTAGGGTGCATTAAGAGGAGCATCGCCAGCAGATCCAGAGATGTGATTATTCCCCTTTATTCTGCTCTGGTGAGGCCACATCTGGAGTATTGTGTCCAGTTCTGGGCCCCCCACTACAAAAAGGATGTGGACGCATTGGAGAGGGTCCAGCAGAGGGCAACCAAAATGATTAGGGGGCTGGAGCATATGACCTACAAGAAGAGACTGAGGGAGTTGAGTCTGTTTAGTCTGCAGAAGCGAAGAGTGAGGGGGGATTTGATAGCAGCCTTCAACTTCCTGAAGGGAGGTTCCAAAGAGGATGGAGAGAGGCTGTTCTCAGTAGTGACAGATGGCAGAACAAGGAGCAATGGTCTCAAGTTGTGGTGGGAGAGGTCCAGGTTGGATATTAGGAAAAACTATTTCACTGGGAGAGTGGTGAAGCACTGGAATGGGTTACCTAGGGAAGTAGTGGAGTCTCCATCCCTAGAGGTGTTTAAGTCTCGGCTTGACAAAGCCCTGACTGGGTTGATTTAGTTAGGATTGGTCCTGCCTAGAGCAGGGGGCTGGACTTGATGATCTTCTGAGGTCTCTTCTAGCTCTATGGTTCTATGACTTACTGAAAATCAACAATGAGTCTATCAGCCACCTCTTTTAAAACTCCTGAATGCAAATTATCCAGGTCCACTAATTTAAAAATGTCTACTTTTAGTAGCTTCTATTTAATACCTCCTTAAGATACTATTTGGATAGAAAGAGTGTTGTCAATATCACATGACTACATCACCTGGCTTTGCTTCAGATAGAAAACAGAACACTTAGGGTATGCCTACAGTAGCCCCCTAGTTTGAACTAGGGAGGCTAATGAGGGCGATCGAAATTGCAAATGAAGTGAGGGATTTAAATATCCCGCACTTCATTAGCATGTTCCCGGGCGGTCGCCATTTTGGAAATTGACTAGCCCGGAATAACTGCCCGCGTCTACACGCGGCAGTGAAATGGGAGTTCGAAGTAATGCCCTTACTCAAATTAGCTGTTATTCCTCCTGGAATCAGGTTTAACAGCTAATTCGAATTAAGGGCTTTACTTCAAACTCCTGTTTCACTGCTGTGTGTAGATGCGGGCTGTTATTCTGGGCTAGTCAATTTCCAAAATGGCGACCGCCCAGGAACATGCTAATGAAGCACAGGATATTTAAATCCCGCGCTTCATTTGCAACTGTGGTCGCCCTCATTAGCCTCCCTCGTTCGAACTAGGGGGCTAACGTAGACATACCCTTATGGAACAATCCTGCCTATTCTGCATTGCTACTAATTCTACCTTTTCCATATAGCAATATACCAGTACTACTGATAGGATTATTTTTGTCTTAATATACTTAAGACACTCCTTATTGTCCCTTTGTGTCCCTCTAGTTCCCTTATTAAATTTTCTATAGTTCCTAGTTTCTGATTTATATTTATTGCTGTCAATGTCCCCTTTCTTTCCTTTGTTATATATTGTTTTTTACAGATGCCTTCATTTTCCCTGTAGCCCAGATAGGAAAACAAATAATCAGCCAGCATGGTTTTATTATTCTCTCACTGATGCCATTACCTTTTAATGAGACAGATATATGTGCTTAGGATTCTAAAAAACACAAAACATTTAATTTTGCCATCCATTTGCAAATGTGTATTTTAGTCATTGTCTGTGTCTAGTTCTGCAAGGTGATAAAGGGAGACTCACTGATCTCAGAGTCTCAGTCTTGTTACAATGCCATAATCATTGTCCAACAGCATTGCTCAGTAACCTGGCTCTTATCATGGTGCTCTGTATTAAATAATCACAATAGTACCCCTATCAGCTTCTCTATAGGGAAGTTTTCCTGCTCAGAAACACTACTACACTTTCTGCAAACTGGACACTATCTGTCTTTTTTAAGATGGCCACTAATGGTGTTTTCCATGGAATTTGGAATATCTGTAATGAAAACTCCTCTTCCTAGACAGTTTTGTGGGACCCTGAAAGCTAACTCCTGAAGTGAATGGGCAGAAGCTCAGAGGGAATGGTTTTAAGCAAAAGCAACTGAGAACAGTCAAGGAAGAAAGTCTTCTTATGGAGTTTCCCCAGCGATTTCTTTGAGATCAGGATTTGTCCCAAAGGTAATGTATAAAATAGACCTGTATGGTGAGAGAGAGATGAACTCCTATTGACTTCAGTGGATTTTAATCCTAGTATCAAGGAATCCAAGTAATATTTTAAGCATGCAGGCATATGTGGCTATCTCTAAGAGAGGCCATACCTCTTTGCTGTCATTCACCTGGAATGACAGTCCATATAAGGGAGAAATTAGCTGGCTCTAGGGTATAAACCCTCAGACAGGGCAGAGTAGGGAATATTGTAAAAATGCAGCCGTAACCGAACCTGCATCAGTTAAAAGCTAGCTGGCTCTCAGCTAAGACTGTAGAGCATACTCATTCTTCTTCTCTGAAAGTGGTCTAAGTGTCACTACATGAGACAGTACACCACACCCAGAAGGCGTGTGGGTTACACAGGTCCTTCCTGGGATGGGGCACCCAACAGTCTGAGGCTCTGGCCCTTAGGCAGAGCAGTCAGTAGTTTATGGGCTACAGCCCCCAAACAGAGCAGGGCACCAAACAGTCTAGCATCTTGGTTCAGCAGACAGTAAAGCAATTCAGGCCTCCTTGTTGAAAGTGAGGAGGTTGCCACCCCAGAAGTTGGGTGGCAGGAGGTAAGGAGACTGAGGACTCTACAGAGGCCCAGCCCAGGGCCCTAATAGTAGAGGAGTGTTCCACCACTGGGTCAGCATGGATCCACCCACAACACTCTGCCCTGTCTCCAGGCAGCAATGCAGCCTGACTACCATCGGCTGTCCCTGGATGGTTTGGATGCTCTCTGCACAGTTGCATAATATGGAGTCTTTGGGTTTGTTCCACTGATACATCAAGGAGCTGCAACTTTTATGGTTTGTTCAGATGTTTTTCAGTGTGGTCCAAAGTCTGCATGGCAGGTAAAAACCTTTAGGGTGGCTTGTTGACTCAGTGATAATGTGCTTGTTTGAAACAGATGAGGTCCAGACACTGCCATTCCCTGGCTAGATCCAGGGACCATGAGGTGGTTATGTGTTGTCCATAGAGGGTATTTTTTTTTCCAATTTCAGGAATTCTTGAAGTATTAAATTGTTCACTTGTCCAATGGGAAGTTATGGGCCATCTTTGGCACATTCAAGTTCTGATTTTTGGTCTCAGCTGCCACATTTGGAAATACTCCCCTGTGATCTTAAGGTCAGATGTAGGAGCCACTTCAAGTTCTTTAAAGCTATGAGACTGATTTGTGAAAGCCAAATCATAAGCAATTTTAAGATGGAACAAACTCAGAATAAAACACTATGAGACAGATATTTTGATTTGTGCCAAACCAACCCAAAACAAAATATTTCATTTGTTTTCCAATAGAAAATGAAAATTGCCTGTGAAAGCTTTAGCTATTGCAGATACTACATTATCTACCCATGCTCTACCTGCTCCCTCAAAAACTTATCACCACCACCACCCTTGTACATTCCAAAGGACAATTTCAGACTGGCTGTTATAGGAAATAAGTGCAACCCAAAAAGTTGCTCTTGTTTGTTTTAAAATTAAACAATGCTGTTTATAAGAAATCATTTTACTGAATAAAGAATGTGTGAATATAGAAAAAGCTTTTTTAACTTACTTCCACAGTTTATTTTTATCTTTATAAAATTCATACCTTGAAGATGAAAAAATTACTAGTAATAACATGTAGTAAAACTATGTTAATCTGCAAGAAAAGCAACTTCCCTCCCTCCAAAAAATCATTATTTATTTTTTTCTCCATTTAGACACATTAATAGGCTTGCAAAAGAGGCAAAATCGCACAAGTCAATAATTGTTAAAGATCTTGTGAAACAAAATATATGCATTTTACAGATGGGTAAATAAAGACATGGAATTATAGCTGTTTAGCTTAGAAAATGGGACTGAAAACAGACTTATAACACTGCAAAAACATAGAAATCCAACAAAAAGTCTAGTAGCACCTTAAAGACTAACAAAACATGTAGATGGTATTCTGAGCTTTCACGGACAAAGCCAACTTCTTCAGATGACTGGAGTATTAGAAGTCCAGAGCCAAGAACAAATAAGGGAGAGGGGGAGGAGAAAAAAGAAAGGAGAGAAAAGGAGGGGGGAAAACAAACAAACAAAAAACACTCCAATAGAATCTGGAAGATGTATTTAGGTAGAGAGAATGTAAGTACATAATCAAAATAAAAAGATATCTAAGAAAATAAAAATAGGTAATTTAAAATAATTTGGTTCTAAAGTTTTCTGTACTGCTAAGCTTTCTATAAATTGTTAGTAAAATAAGAGACGTCAGATGGCTGAATCAGATGCCCAAAGACTAGAGATAAACCCATATCCTCATAGGAGCCACAAGGTAGCTCCTCTGCTGTAGGCATGTTGAATCAGACAACTTTCAACCAAGTAATGTTGAACATGATTAATCTGAGTGATCTTATTAGTACCTTTTGTTCTGTAGCTTGCCACTACAAAAATAGAAAGTAACAATAAGTAAAGATTCTAATCTGCTTTACTGAAGACAAGTTACATTTCTTAAAAAACCAAAATGATGAGAAGTGCGATAAATATTTCACCTTTCAGATATGGAAAAACTGAAACCCATGATTGTCATAATCAGGAGTGCTAACCAGCACCTGGTAACTAAGGAATTAACTAATGTCTCCTGTATCTAGCAGGTATCTGGTGGTTAGCCAATAACAATGCAGGTAGGAATTTCAAACTGGAAGAGAGAGTTTTTTCTCTCTCTCTTCTGGATTTGAGATTTAGAGCAGTTTTCTTTCAGTAATGAAGGAGATGGGAGACACTTCTCTCTCCGGGTGTGTCTACACTAGCCCCCTAGTTCGAACTAAGGTGGCTAATGTAGGCATTCGAACTTGCAAATGAAGCCCAGGTTTTAAATATCCCGGGCTTCATTTGCATGTTCCCAGGTGGGCGCCATTTTTAAATCCCCTTAGTTCGAACTGACTGCCCGCGGCTACATGCGGCAGTCAGAAGTTAATCTGAACTAAGTCCTTAGTTCGGATTAACTGTTACTGCAATGATATTTAAACCCCGGGCTTCATTTGCAAGTTCAAATGCCTACATTAGCCACCTTAGTTCGAACTAGGGGGCTAGCGTAGACATACCCTCCAAGAATGGACTTCTTACAAGGTTTAAGTAGGGAAAAGTGTAGCCAGTCCATCAGGATTTGTTGTTTTCCTTGTTTGGGAATTTGGAAATAATGTCCAAGCTGTTAAGTGTGTGTTTGTTTTTCTTTTGTAACTAAGTCTTTTAGCCCAGGGGGTTCCTCTGAGTATCTATATCAATTGGTGGCTCTTCCCATCAAGCTACTTTACTTGCTTGCAACTGTAGTTTTTGTTTTGATAATAAAAGTTTGTTTTTTCTTTTCTAATTAACCAGGCTTGATTGATTGTTGTGTCCTTAAGGACTTAGCACCTGGTTACAAGGGCAGAATCCATTGTTGTCTATGAATTCCCTGTTTTTCCCAACTCCAAGTAAAACAGAGGTTGGGGCAGAGGGAGATTTCCTAAGTGATCTCTTCCCTGGTTTTCTTGGAATTACTTGGGTGGTGGCAGCGGATTTCTCCAAAAGCTGGGTATTAGGATTTTGAGGGGAAGTTTTTGTACCAGAGTCTGTAGAGGCAAAGTTTTGGAGTGCTTTTGCAGGCCCCCACTTCTGCATTCATCGTGCCAGAGTGGGGAACAGTCTTGACAATGTCTAAGTGACTATGGCTATGATGACTTAATCAGAATTCCTTGGGAAACCAGGTAAAACTACGACATTGAAGCAGTTATTAAAGCTAAATGAACATGATAAAAGATAGTTGAGAAAGTCCAAAGACTTGTCATCTGAAAAATGAGTATCTGTTTTGCACTCTTTCATGAATAAATTATCATTGTGTTAATATCTCATGTTTCAGGTGATTAAGACTGAGCTGTGAGCATGATTTGATGGAAGCCTTTATAAACTGATCACAATAGAAACAGAACAATATAGTGAATGAAGCGCAAGTCATTTCTTGATTATGAAATGGCTCTCTAGCTGATAGTTATGTGTACCATTAATTCCAGCCAGCCATTATCACAATAGAAAGGCTGGGAACTAAGATGATTGCTATTAACATTTCAGAAAGATAATTCTTTCTTATTCTCTCTTTCCCACTTTAGCCCCCAACACTTTTCACTATAATAGAAAAATATTGATTACCATTATTAGTCACCGTGAATCATATACTGCCCTTGGTCTGCATATAACTGCCATTGATAGGAATAGGATGACTCTGATTGTAAGCATTTACTAGGCTTTTTACTACATTGGCCAGTCACACTGCAAAGATCTAGCTAGAATATCATTATTTAGGTGTACAGTTAGACCCTTATCTAGCAAAGCCCTTTAGCACAGCCTCAACTTTAAGCATGTGCATCATCCTAGTGCAATCAATGGGAGTATGAACATTCTTTAGGGTTTTTTGCTGGATCATGGTCTTAGGTACCAAGATTATATGTAACTCATAATGCCTGCAAATAAGTTAGATACTCTTGAGAATCAGAATAAATGGAACTATAGAACTAAACTGAAATTTGCTGTATTGCTTAAAACAAGTCTTGCCATTTATTTGGGGAAGGTTGTAATGGAAAGTTTCACTGCAACTTTGAACTTTGTGTGTTCCCTAAAATTCAATGTGACTCTTTTCCAAACTGTAAATCCTGAATGTGGGACAGGTCACTGAAAACTCTTTTCAGGTTTGCCAGTTTTGAACTCAAGGAATTTGTTTTCACCTGTGAAGTGCTAACGAGTTTGATTTGCCATCTCTCTGGTCATCTGAGGCTTTGGATAAATGGTTTGGTGTTAGAATGATGTTGGCCAGCAAGTTCATTCTAAACTGTTTGTGTAGGCAAAGGCAACCTAGCATATGCTAATCTAATTACAATGAAGTAAACTCCCCTATACGCTTCGACTTGACCAGCTCACTACATACTAAAGTCTATACAAGTATTTTAGCACATGGTGGTTAACACCCTATAACACTCTACAGCGTGTTGTAGTAAAGACAAACACTTAAGACTCCACTTCTTTCCCTATTCAGTACTGCCTCTGCGGAGAACAAGTGTCAGCTACCCTGTCTAAAAGGAAGGAGGCTGTTGGCTGGTATGAATGCACTTTGCCTTTTGGAACTGAGTCTCTACCTTGGGCTAACAGAACCCACATCTTTTAACTTGCTAGCATGCTGCAAAGCTTGCCTATTTTTCCTGGGGCATAGGGGAACTGTGAGTGGAGGTTCTCTGTGCTCTAAGGACATGGCCATTTTGTTTTGCAGGTGGTTATTTGCTGTGAATATTAAATTGTGTCATAAGACCCTGCAGCACTGAATGGGTGGTTAGTAAATCTTGTACTGACTGAAATAAACAAGCAAGCTGGGGAGGAGTTTGTGTTTACAAAAACTGATATCTTTGGGGGTGCCTACAGGCTTTCCATTTAAAATGTTCCCAGCAGATTTAACGGAACATTTAGGGGAGTGGCTGAGAGGATGAACTCCACTGGGATACTGCTAAATTATCCTTGAAAAGGATTATTTATCCTTGGGGCTTACAAAAATACTCTGACAGCAACCAATTTATCTTCTTTAGAAATGGGCCAGGTTGCTCTGCCAAGCATGAGAGCTACCTGCATATCCATAGATCCACCAACAGGCTTTTATTAGTCAACGTGCACTCTCCATTTTAAATTGGCTCAGTTGAACCTATTTTTGAAGGAACAGAAATGCAAGCTTTTTTCCTTCTACAGAGTACAGCTGTAGAGAAACTTGATTGCCCAAGTTTTTGTTGTCTTGGGAGACAATTATTTTTTCTTTTGTTTAATTGGGAAAGTGAATAGAGTCTTCAGTCTCTTGATACTCCTTTCTACAAGCATCAAAGCCCTGAGACATGGAAATTTATCACAGGCTCAGGAAGAACACTTGTGGGAGCCCCTTACCAAAACACTGGCTGTGCCTCAGTGGGTTTGTAACAAAAAAAAATGTTGGTTGACTTTCATCTGTTATCAGGTTTCATTCTGCAAATTTCACAGAAATCAAATGAGTATTCTGGAGAGAAAGCTGCTTGTGACCTTATTTTTAAAATCATGACTGTATTTTATTGTGTTTCCAGTGGCTTGGCAGGTACTTTATTGACAGCAGCATACAAACTGGGAGAAATATATAAGGATAGATAAAATATCATATATAAAGAGAATGCATGTTCTAAGTTATTTCTTATTCTTCTAAAGCATCCCATAAAGTTTAAAAGAAAATTAAGAAAATAGGATATGTATTTCATGTATTTCACAGAAAATGCAGTAAATAATATATAGGAAATAAAGCTTGAGCGTATGGCACACTCAGTACACGTGAAAGGATCCTGATCCTGTGTGTATGTGTGCATGAGAGAATAAAACACATATGTGATAAACTGAGCCTTAACTATTAGGGATTTATTTGTATCTATGGTACATGGTAAAAATGTGTGTGGTACAGTTCAAAACAAATCAGTTCTGTTTTGCTTTCAGCTTGATGACTCACTAAACCAGATTCGAAAGCTACAGAGATCTCTGGATGAACAGACAGAGGCAAATGATAATTTACAGATTCAGTTTAATCATTTGAAAAGCAGGTAAGTGCTTTACACGCTTAACACTTTGAATCTGGGCAGGAATGTTAATGCAGGGAGATCAAGTAAAGATGAAATTTCATTGATTATCTGTCACATTTCCAGAGTCCAATCCACTAACTGTTGCAATTGTTTAGTTCCCCCTATGTTTCTGGTTCATGTGAATATATTCAAGCACCTACGGGAATTTGTTTTTTAATCAGTCTGAATGAGAATGGATAATGCACAAAGAGATAGGTCTAGTGAATCAGGATAGGATACCATGAGCCCCATGCTAGGGTCAGTGTGCAGCTGCGCCACCCAGTCGGAGTGCTTTGTGCGTGAGACAGACTTTGCAGTGGAGTTTTAAATATGCAGAGGGGAGCATGCCTGCTGGGTACCTCCTAAGCAGGATAAAGAAACTTGCTTCACTCTCAGCTCAGCCAGCTCAGAGTGGCCTTCACTCCTTCTCACACCTCTGCCCTCCCTTTAAGTGAGTTGTGTTCTAGCTCTCACGCCACACCATCCATAGCCTCAGACACAACTCTGACATTATAATCAATGTCATCATGAATAGGTCAGATTACTAATGGGAAGCTGCTAGACAATTCTTCCAACACTGCATTCTATAGTCCTACTTCTGATGCCACTGAGGTGTACCAAATCAAACTACACCATCTATTCAGTAAAGTACCTGAAAAAGCACAGGAACAAATTCTCACAGACAAACCCTTAGAGCACAGACCAGGAGTACTCTATTTGGTACCCAAGATGCATAAACATGGAAACCCTGGATGGCCCATCATATCAGGCATTGACACTTTTACAACATGACTGTCTAGCTATATTGACTCCCCCCTCAAGCCCTACACTACCCAAGTCCCCAGATATCTTTGAAACTCCACAGACTTCCCGAGGAAACTACAATTCATTGGTGATTTCCCCCCTTCACACAAAAAAACCCACTATGGATATAGATGCTCTCTACATCAACATTGCACACAACGATGGACTGCAAGTGATCAGGAACTGTATTCCCGATGATGCCACAGAACAACAAGCCACTGAACTTTATGCCTTTGTTCTCACCCACAACCATTTCAGATTTCAGAATGCTTTATGCCTTCAAAGAAGAGGAACTGCCATGGATATCCTCATGGCCCCAGAACACACCAATTTTTTTATGGCTGATTCAAAGCAATGCTTTCTCAGCTCCTTTCCCCAAGTGGCCATCCTCTACTGTGTTACATTGATGACATCATCATCTGGATCCACAAGAAGGAGACCCTTGAGGAATTCCACTGGGATTACAACAATTTCCCAGCTTCTCCTACACATCATCAAGGATCAGCAACCTATCATAGATGATGATCACTTGCTCTCAGAGACTTTTGGGTGACAGGCTAGGCCTTGCTTACAGACTGTCCCCCAGCCTGAGAAAATACCACCAACTCCACACCCCACAACAGAAACACTAATCCAGGAACTTATCCCTGCAACAAACCCCAGAGCCAACTCTATCCGCACATCTACCCTAGAGACATCATCACAGGTCCTAACCACTTCAGCTGTACCATCAAAGGCTCAGTTATGTGCACATATACTAATGTAGTATATGCCATCATGTGACAACAAGGCCCGTGTCATGTACATCGGACAAACTGTACTATCTGCA
Organism: Pelochelys cantorii; assembly: GCA_032595735.1. NCBI lineage: Eukaryota > Metazoa > Chordata > Testudines > Trionychidae > Pelochelys > Pelochelys cantorii. The sequence goes on from CM064327.1 coordinate 94,156,741, forward strand.
TGCAAAAGAATAAATAAACACAAATCAGATACTAAGAATAGCAACATATAAAAACTGTGGGGAAGCAATTTGACCTCCTTGGCTACACAGTTTTGGACTTGCATGTTACCATTCTCAGGCCAAAAAGACTTAAAGATTCAAAAGTCTCAAAAACAGACTGCACCAAGAAACTGCTGAGCTGGAATTCATATGCAAATTTGATACCTTGAAACAAGGTTTAAACAGACACCTGGAGTGGTTCTCACATTACAATAGATAATTTCCCATTCAGGTACTCTCACCTTCGCATCATTGTTGTAGATGAGCCACATCCACTCTAATTTAATTTGCACTGATATCACACTCCCATCCCTTCCTTTTCTGATTTCTTTCCTCTTTAGCAGCTGAGGAAGTAAGTTGTATCTCAAGAAAGGTTATGCCCTAATGTCCTAATGAATTTGTTAGTCTTTAAAGTGCCACCAGACTCCTTGTTGTTTTTGCCAGGGATAAGTTACTCCACTCAGCATATGTAGGAACCTCCGGTGTCCCAAAATAGCTATTCCATGTCTTTAAAGGCACCTGTTATTTCAAAATATATTTCAAAATAATGGGCATTCCACAAGGGTTAAGGGATTTGTCGAAATAGTGCTCTATTTTAAAATAACTTCAAAGTAAGGAATTTCGAGGTAAGGATGCTGTATAGATACACTCCAAGAGTGACTGATCCATGCAAAAAGTAGGAGGAAAAAGTAGTAATTTCCTTGTAATAAAATGTAAGTCAGTGTGCATTTATATAAATGGGGCTGAGAAACCAACTTACATTTCAGAAAGTAGTAATTTTTTTAACAAATTAAAAGATTTTTCCCTTTTCTGTTGCTGCTGGTGTGCATGGTGTTTGTTGTTAAGTGTTGCAGCTGCAAGACAGCTTGGAGCTATTTGCTCGATCACCCTAAATTAATCTTGAGCCTCTACCTTGTGCCATGATTTACATCTGTACAAAATGAACACAAAACTCTCTGTACTCACACTCATATAAATGACAGTCCAAGGGGCAAAGTACTGGAGAATTAGTGATCAATCAGAGAAGCTAGGACACTAATGTACTTTGGGAAAGGTAGTATTCAGTCATCATATTTCCTCTTGATATATTTTAAAATATGCAAAGTCGGATATATTTTGAACCATTTTCATGTGCTGGGTTCAAGATTTCCCCATGCTGCTTCAGGTCAGTCTTCCATTGGGTGTTTACTGCTTGCTGAAGTGAGTTGGAAACCACAACATTTTCAAATCTTTTTTTCTCTTCTTGTTTTACATTCTCATGGTATATGTCTCATTTGCAGGGCGAGCTACATCTTTGTCCCCTTTCTGGTATCAGAGTGTACCCCCATAGGTGGCATTCCTTGTCCCTTTATTCTTGTGGGGTAGATTTTCATACCCTTTGGATCAGTGTTCTCTCTAAACTGCATGGCAGCACAGCTTCACAGGTGATTAATCAGCCCTGCCCAGTCAGTCAGGCAGTCCTATGAAGCTATGCTGCCGCGCAGTTAAGAGGGAACACTGCTTGGGATGTCAATACCCAGATCCAAATCTAACTGTGCCAATGGCTTATCAATGTGCAGAGGCAGGAACACAAGTTGAAAAGGTTTTTCTCAACCTGAGGAGAGTGCTTTAACCCCTAGTTACAGGATATTTTGATGTGGGGGATCCCTCAATCTCTCCTGTTGAATGTGTTCTACTATCTATTAAATAATAGTGATTGGAACAGAAGAACTGGACTTGGGTATCCCAGCCTCAGGTAAGAGAAAGTTGATATTGTGAGTAAGAGTGACCTTGAGCAGATAATTGGGCATATATATATATATATATATATATATATATATATATATATATATATATATATATATATGAATGTTGTGAAGTAGTAAGAAAAAGCTATGTACCATAGAGGATACAGACCTGCAGTCAGGCAGGAATTGTATAGGATTAAAAAGACTATTAAGAAGGAGATGACCTGAAAAATGAGAATAGAAGACTCTCTGATGACTTTGCAAGATTACCCAGCCATAACAGCCCAAAGAATAATGATTTAGTGGCTTACAATGGGGCACAGAAAGGAATCCAATTTAACTTTTCATCCCTACCCAGCGATTTCTAAAGGCAAGCAAATAGTGACTTCATATACTGTGGTTGGAAAGAACACCAAGATAACTATCCTTCTATGCAGATAGAAGGTTGCTGTTAACTCATAGTAAATTATCAAGAATGAAAGTGCTCTATATTCATCTCCTGAGAAGGAGCTCTATCAGGCTGCAGAATGATCTCCCTCAGGAAGTGATGCACAATCCATCGCTTGAGAACAAGCTTTGGAAGGGTTTAACCATGTCTATAGGGAGCAATGTGCTGTAGGAAACAATCCTACATTGTCAGAGAGGTCAACATAATAGGTTTACGACATCCTTCCTTAATTCCATGAAAATTATTTGACCATTTTGAAAAGCATTTTGTAATGTTTCCAAAGCACTTCAGAACTTGGTTCCACTAGGATGCCTCATTTTACAGTGGCAAATGTTTATGGGGCTTTGGTAGATCATCTCCATAAAAACCTGAGTGCTTGCCTTCATATGCCAGGCCATCTCAATAAACATGACAGTATGTTCTTGATCTATGTAGAGCACACTACACTGCTAAAGATCAAGGAAACAACATTTTGTCATGGTAATGTAACCATTGTTATGACACAATAAAATCAACAGCTACTCTTTTCTTTTTAACAAGGTCTTTATTTTATAGCATTACCACAGCTCCTCCAAACTTTAAGGAGACGATTAGCAATGCATAAAAACATGAGAAAATCCTTCTCGGAGTTCAAAGTCCTTTCAGAATTCCATTTCTAAATACTGCTTCAGGGATTTGGCCATGCAGTATTGACTTTATAGCAATGTCCCTCTTGTCAGCCACACTTTAGAAACAAGGTTGTATTAACAAAATGACTATGCTATGCTACTACAGTACCACCTGCTGCTACCAGGGTTTCTCTCTTTGAGTTGGTGCTTTTAGGAGCATTTTGAGACTAAATGGGCTCAATAAGAAGATATGGGAGCATCGATACTTTTAGACAGAAAGGAGTTCCTTTGTGGTGGCCTGGGGGACTCAGCTACCTTGAAGGACTGCAGATGTTGAAGAAGCTCAAGCCCAGTAGTCTGCAACCTTTTTGTGCCCAAGATCACTTTCTTTAATTTAAGGGCAACCCAGCATCTACCCGCCCCTTCCCTGAGGCCGCATCCCTTCCTCAAAGCTGCACCCCACTCACTCCATCCCCCCTCTCTCTGTAGCTCACTTTCAGCAGGAAGAGGCAAGGGATTGGGGTTCAGAAGAGCTGAGGTTTGGGTGCAAGAGAGGGTGAGAGGTGCAAACTCTGGGAGGGAGTGCAGGAGGGGCTCTGGCCTGGGCAGAATGTTGGGATGTAGGAGGGGGTACAGGGTGCTGGCTCTGAGGAGGGCAGGTGTGTGGGAGGGGATATGAATACTTGATCTGAGAGGAGGTTCTGGTCTGGGGCAGGAGGTAGAGGGTGAAGGAGGGAGTATGGAGTGCTGGCTCTGGGAGGGGTCAGCTCCCCATTCCCAGCCAATGAACACCACCAATAGAAACAAAAGAACAAGAAATGATATATTTAAAAAAAAACCCATATGGCTAATTACTCCATTCAGGACATGTAAGGAATTTTAGACTCAAAATTAAATTTAAGTGTAAGAGAAATAAAAAATTTAAATGAAATGCACAGATCAGTCAACCCCCTTAAAATAAAACACTTAAAAAAATAAAATTACAGAGAATATATGTGCAATGCAGGAAGTACAGAGTAGTAACAACAATACAAGTGTGTTTTGGGAGGTGAGTGTAAATGAGACTGGGTGTAATCCAGATATTGTGTGTGTGTGTGTGTGTGTGAAAGAGAGAGAGAAAGAGACTGTGACCGAACTGTTAGAGCAATCTCAAAAACAGTGCCCTACCTATGGCACTCACCATTCAGAGCAGACTTCAGACCACAGCAGCTTCCAGTCCTCCTGTCCTGACCCAGGCTGTGTCTCCTATTCCCTGCTTTTCAGAGATGGGTATGAGGAGAGAGGGTGGGGAATTAGTGGGTGAGTGAGTGTATGTATATACTCATGAACATGAGAGAGAGACTGTGAGAGCTGGCTGCTAAGGGAATCTCAGAAAGAGGGCACTGTCTCTTTAAGAAATGGAGACTCTCTCACATTCAGGGAGCGCTTTGAGTCCAAGCTAGTCAGGTTGACCTCTCTCTTCCCTGCTCTGTGGAGATGGGATACAGGAACAGAGGGACACCCTGACATCAGTGCCCTCTCTCACTTCCTGCTGTGCATAGCCAGCCGCCCAGGAGCAGCTGCAAGAGGGAGCAACACTGGGAAAAGGGCTGCTGGCTGTGGAGCTCTGCTTATCCACAAGCCTGTCTTCCTGCCAGAGATTGTGGTTAACTGTGAGAGTCTCCAGGATGGACCAGTTGATCAGGACTGAGGGGTTGATGACCACTGCTCTAGCCCAACTAAGAGCCATCTTATGGCAATAGCTGGTACTGTGAAATAGCTATGCAATCCATACTGCCATTTATAAAGTGGTTTAGAAATCTGGGTCATTGTTGGGGTGGCTTAATCCCACCAGCCCCAAATGATCAGCTGTCTGTGTGTCAACAAAGCTTTTAATCTTTGAGGCAGATTATCTCTCAAGCATTGTTCACTCTTACTAAATGAATAGTGCAATAAAGGATAAAGTAAAAGGAATCATTATTTAACAGCTACTTTTTTCAAAGCATTAATGTAAAATATTTTAGCTACGGCTTTTCCCTTTGTTTTTTTTTTTCCATATAAAATCTACGCTATATTTGAAAGAGTTTGTCTGGCTGTTTGTTCAAGAACTCCTCCTAAGCAGTAAGAGCTAGCACCACCAGATTTGGTGTCAGGAAAATGGGATGTGCCTGGAATGGGATTACATCCCATAAAACCATACAGAAAAAAGACCAAATCACCAGGCAGGTGAAATGGGTGGGCTGGGGGTACCCCATCTGTCATCCAGGACTGCCCCAACTCTGAGATTTCCACCTTCAGGAACCCTTTAAGGAAAGCAGCAGGTGCTGAAGCATCCCCCAGTTCATACATTGCTCCCTGTTCTACTTTGTCAGGGAGTGAGGGGAAAGTGAAGTTTGCTGCATTCCTCACTCTGGCTGGAGAGCACTGTGGGCAGGTGAACCTGGACCTTCCGCAGCTAGGGGACATTCATCCCTTCCCCCGGCTAAGCCCATTGTTGGCAGTGGATGTACAGAATATCTAGAGTACAGAAACATGTTCTGCAGAGTATACTGACTTACATGAATAAATGCATAAGTGTCCTGAAATACATTGTCTAGAAATTTCAGGTAATATATGTAAATTTAACAGCACTACATTACTTACTTGACAAATTCCTATCCCTCATCATTTATACTTTAAAATTACATAACTTTAAATAAAGCACAATTTTCTTGTTAATACCTATCCCAGTGGAAAACCTTTTTATATAGCACTATTACTAATAAAACTTTCAGAATATTAGTAAACCAGTATCATGCCCATGAACTGAGAGCTTTTGCATGAATTGGTATCTGCTTACAATTCATGTATTATGTAAGAATACTTCAGATGCAGCCGTCTGTAAATATAACTTCAATTTTTTAAAAAAATTGAAATGTTATTCTCTTACTGTCAACTAGCCTATAATTTTCCCAATGGTCTTTCAGATGAAATTGTGCTGTTGCTGCCATTCAGTAGGTCAGTTAAATATTACTGGGCCTTTAACACTTAGTTGACAGTACAGGAGAAATAATATTGCAATAAAAAATGGTTTAAAATAAATCTGGACAGCGTTATCTTTCACTGAAAAGAACACCTTGTTGAATCTATAGTTTTCTTCTTTTTTCCTCAAGGGAAGTCAATCGACCTACTGTTATAGATTACAAAAGGGGAATTTTAAAATGCCCCCAAGAGCATATTGAGGCAACCTATCACTTATTTTCTCAATTTAATTGTTTCCTATGATATTGACAATGCAATAAATACATTGGGAAATCTATATCCAGGTATAGGCTTGAAAGGCTAGGGGTTATTCATTCTTGCCACAATTAGTAATGATTGAATGAGGATACATAATTTGGTCATTTTTATTTGTAGCCATGTTGGTTTCCCTTCATGGGCCCCCAGAAACCAGGATCTGGCCTGCACCTAAACATATAAACCGCAATTAAACAGCACTGTAGTCCTGGCCCCACAATCCTGACTCAGCTGACATTGGCCTAGCTACAGGGCTTCAATGGCTAGGCCATTGGTACTCTGGCTAGGCCATAGGGTACTCTGAGTAACTTTTCCAGGAGTAATTTTTCCAGACCTGAAGAAGAGGTCTGGCTATCCTGAAAGCATATCTCTTGCATCAACAGAAGTTGGTTCAATGAAAGATATTCCCTCTATCCCATCATGTCTCTCTAGACCAGGGGACTGCAAACTATTGCTCTCGAGTCAAATATGGCACAGTATGGAACTAACTATGGCTCTTGTGTCATTCCCAAAATACATGCAACTTTTAAAATTAAAATGAAAAATTAATTCTAATTTTTAAAAACACATAATTACTCATGCAGCTTGAATGTATGCATGTACCCTGAATTTGACCAGTTAATGTAAACTTCAAAGAAATGTGTGAGAAGATGCAGCAGCAGAAGTTCTATTAAATAAAATGTGAGTACAATGTTTCTTCTATGCTATTATTAATCATCATGTCAGTTGTCGATAGTATTAAGTTGTATATTTTCAGTCATGCAAATGGGCATTCTGATATTGGCTCTTTATTGATCACTTGTTCTGAATTTTGATGCAGTTTGGCTCTTTGGTTTGAAAAGGTTGCCGACTTTTTTTGTTGTTTTGGGCTTAGGTCTTTTAATTTCTGTTATTGACCTTTGTTTTTAGAATAGTTCTGTTTTGTTTTATGAGCCCTTAAGTGACAACTGTCAACCTAGATTGAAGAATTTTAATAAGTTGACGTTATGCTACAAACGATTTTCTTAGACTTTGAGAATCTTATCTGTGCAGTATACAGTAACTTGGCTAACATATTCCTGCTTGGCTCTTGAAATGTAGACTAAAAAAGGGTGGGCTTTCAATAGCCAAAATGAATCAGACCTCACCAGCATGTCACATTGAATTCAGTATCACTAAACATTTCACCAACTGCCCCTTAATGTGAGAAAAGGGTTCAAAATTTGACCCTTACACAATAGGATTTGTGGATGGGCTCATCTGACAGTCAGGCAAATGTGAGTGTTTTAAGATTGATGTGCTTTGTGATGCTACCATCAGAAGTATGCTTCACCTGTCAAGGGGACTCATCAATATCTGGAAGTGTCTATCAATGATAAACATCTTTCTTGGCATTCCAAGTGCTGTCAGCTCTTCCTATTAAAGATGGCATTAGAGAGAGTCTGGACTGCCAAAGTTCCCTATGAAGCTGCTATGAAGTCACCTAAACCCCTGACTTCTTTTCAAAGTGTTGGCTCAAAAGGATCAACAATCACACAATGATGCCACATAGAAGTAAGTCAGTAATCTGGTGGGGTTAGAGTATATGCCTACTGTAACTGCCTTTTGTAAGGAGCTTCATTTTTTAAAGTGATTTGTGCTAACTCATGGGCTTCTGGTTCTAATGTATTGTCCATTTTGAGCATAAAATTCAAATGCAGCAGAGGGGGCTGCCCTGTTTATATCACCCAATGTAGCATGTATGGTTACTTGTCATATGGACAGGTGACATATGTGTGCATTTGGTGCAAGGAGCTCCTGGCCCTCAGAGACCGCGTATGGGCTTTGAAGGCTAGGGTGGCTGAATTGGAGGAGCTAAGGGAGGCAGAGAGATACATAGATGAGGCTTTCTGGGACACTGTAGAATTGTTCCACCTCCAGTCAGACAGCCTCTGTGCTCGTAAAGAGAGTAAAAGGCTCAGGGAAGGAGAACATTCAACTGGAGCAAAGGGAAACCATCCCCTAGTTGGGACCCTCCTTTCAGATGATGTGCTAGCTTCTCGCACTGAGGATACTTCTCTGGGGGAGGGAACTCCAGTCATGAGGGAAAGGCAGGTGTTAGTAATGCGGGATTCAATCATTAGAAATATAGACAGCTGGGTTTGTGTTGGCCGGGAAAACCGTATGGTGACTCGCCTGTCTGGTGCAAAGACTGCAGATCTCTTGAGACATCTAAATAGACTTATGTATAGAGCTGGGGAAAAGCCGATGGTCATGGTACATGTAGGTACCAATGACATAGGGAAAGGTAGGAGCAAGGTTCCCTGTAAGCTGTGAGTCCATGAGAGTGCACAGCCCTTTTCTGAGCCTCGCACAGAGGTTCAGAGCTCCCAGCACTGGCAAGGAGCTCAACTGATCGACTGGGGAAAGGGGGGACCGTTCCCTCTCAGAGGAGCAGAAGCAGCAGCTGCTGCTGCTGCCTACTGTAAATGGAGAAGCTGGCTCCAGCCTCTACTCCAGGACCAGGCAAAAGATGATCTGTGGGCCAGATCTCGCCGCAACAGCCTCAACTGGCTCCCTGCCTGCCCCACTCCCACTCACTACTCCAAAAAGCCAGGTGCAGGGTCACATGTATGTTTGTGACCACGGAGAGGGAGGGGAGAGAGCTTCTCATGATACCCGCACCCCCCAGTAGCTCTTATTGGCTGGTTTCAGCCAATACAGCTGCCTGTTTGCAAGACAGGTAGCAATTGAAGTGTCCCTCATGCCTCTCCCTCCCTCTCCCAGCCCTATGTCCCACTTCTGCCCTCCTAACCCATGTAACCCAAACATTATGCACCCCTGCCCCAGCCACCATACATCTTCCCAGACACTGCATCCCCTCCTATACCTTTTCTCAGGTCACAACCCCCCTCAGACCTTGCACCCCAATTTGCTATCCCTGGTCACAGCCCAAATCCCTGCACCCCTGCCCCAGGTCACAACCCCTTCCCAAGCTTCTCACCTCAGGCCATTGCCCCACGTCACAATCCCCTACTTTACCCCAATCCCCATCCCAGACCCCACACCTCAACTACTTACCAAATTCTTGAAGTGCCCCCCATCAAAAATTATTGCCCACCCCTATGTTAATGGCTTAAAGAAAGAAAGACAGAAAGAGAAAGAAAGAAAGAAAGAAAGAAAGAAAGAAAGATTCTTTTAATGGAATTTTTTGAGCGTTGCAGAGATCTAATACTCTGATCTTAATGATTTTTTAAAATCCTGTGTTACTGATTAATACATGTTAAACTGCATTGCATTAAGGCTGGAGCTTTGCTATCTGGTAGAGTTCTAGCTCTTATGAGTCACAAATAGCAAGTACTAGGAATGATGCTAGCTGTTTTGTAGGATGAAACCTTATGTGCAAGATCTTTGAAATATGCAGCTGTCAGAAGGATGATGTAACATTTACTCCACGGTCTCAGAGGGGGTAGCTATGTTAGTCTGCAACTAAAAAAAACTTAAACAACAATAGTCCTATACCATCTCAGACTAACAAAAATATATGAATAGTATCATGAGCTTTCGTGGGCACAACCCACTTCTTCAGCCGAGGGTAGTATTAATTTTCTTTTTATTTGATTTCATATTAAATAATCATAAGCATTTCTCATTGTTAATTATCCCTTGTTTTAACATATTTTTTCCACACTTATGGACTATTTAAAATATATATTTATGTCTATGATTTTTGTTTGTATTGGTGGGTGCACATCCACACTACCTCAATATTGGTGTTACACATAAGAACATTCAGCCTGCACAAAAGAAAATTTACCCGCCCAAGCATGGAAAATCTTAGAAGGAACAGTGGGTAGGAGAGAGGTTCTGGAGGCCAAATTTAGACTTCTAGGAAAGAGATTGAAATCCAGGATCTCTATGGTAGCATTTTCTGAAATCACTTCATTTCTGTTTCTCATATTTTCCTTTCCCAGTTTCTATCTGATTTAGATTCTAAGCTCTTCAGGGAAAGAACTGTCCATGCATTTTTACAGTACTTAGAGCAATGGAACCATAATTTCAGCCATTGCCTCTGGATGTTTCCATGATAAAAATAACAATAAATAATATCAAATGTCATTCATTCAAGGTATTAAACAAAACCAAACAAGCCACAAATGTCCATTCCACCCTCCTAGCAGTTGGAGAGGACTACTGCAAAGTAAATTCTATCATTAATCAGCCCTGTACCAATTTTAAAATCATAACTTGAGTAAAACTTGAAAATAATTAAATAGTCATATGAGTTTTATTCAGATGCCCCTGTGATGATGTATAACAAACTAAATGAAATTAAATAGAAAGATAAATTATGTATAACCTTTTAATCAGACTAATACATGTCTTTAAGTTTATGAATTCATTCACTTTCACTTAGTAGAAACATACTCTTTTCCTTTTCTTCATTGTTGTTGTTTCCCTCAATATTTTGTCTCCTTTCCTATTGTAGTCTTTCTAATTATCCCTTCATTTTGCAGGGAGCTAACTTTAGTTAGCTGGGAGACTTAGTTATGTGCATGAAATTGTACTGTGTGCAAACAACCCTGGTATTTTCATCCTAACCTGAGAGGGGAGTTAGGGAGAAGATAAATATGAACTTGACGAAATTGGCTGCTTAGCTCCCATGTTGCACTGCATTTTTATCTGAGATTGTAGAAGTCCTCCAAAACCTTCCAGTAAACATAGCTCTAATCTAGAAAAATTGTCTTCATCTCTCTAATAAAGCATATAGTGTCTTGCCTTGGACAATTATTTTGAAAATATATATCCTGATAAAAGTGGATGCAATACTATTGACTTCAGTGGAATTGCCTGCTTATGCTAGTATCAGATAGCCCATTTTTCAATTAATATATTTTAATGTGATTATACTGTAACTAATCTATTGTACTCAATTTGTCAGTGTTTTTGTGTCTCTTTCATTAATAATTAGTAAACGGTATTGCTAGTTGCTAAAGCCTTTTAAAATCAATTGAAAGAATTTCATTGTTTCCTGTAAGTATAGGATTGGACACTTGAGAACCAAAATATTTTCTAGCATTCAGGTAGCATTTGTCTATCTTGGAAAATTCCTCTCTTCATAGCCAACCTGCCTGTATCATAGAATCATAGAAACATAGAGCTGGAAGAGACCTCAGAAGGTCATCAAGTCCAGCCCCCTGCTCTAGGCAGGACCAATCCCAACTAAATCAACCCAGCCAGGGCTTGGTCAAGCCAAGACTCCATCTCTAGGGATGGAGACTCCACTACTTCCCTAGGTAACCCATTCCAGTGCTTCACTACTCTCCTAGTGAAATAGTTTTTCCTAATATCCAACCTGGACCTCTCCCACCACAACTTGAGACCATTGCTCCTTGTTCTGCCATCTGTCACTACTGAGAACAGCCTCTCTCCATCCTCTTTGGAACCTCCCTTCGGGAAGTTGAAGGCTGCTATCAAATCCCCCCTCACTCTTCGCTTCTGCAGACTAAACAGACCCAACTCCCTCAGCCTCTCCTCATAAGTCATATGCTCCAGCCCCCTAATCATTTTGGTTGCCCTCCGCTGGACCCTCTCCAATGCGTCCACATCCTTTTTGTAGTGGGGGGCCCAGAACTGGACACAATACTCCAGATGTGGCCTCACCGGAGCCGAATAAAGGGGAATAATCACATCTCTGGGTCTGCTGGCAATGCTCCTCTTAATGCAACCTAATATGCCATTAGCCTTCTTGGCTACAAGGGCACACTGTTGACTCATATCCAGCTTCTCATCCACTGTAACCCCCAGGTCCTTTTCTGCAGAACTACTACTTAACTGGTTGGTCCCCAGCTTGTAACTATGCTTGGGATTCTTCCGTCCCAAGTTCAGGACTCTGCACTTGTCCTTGTTGAACTTCATCAGATTTCTTGTGGCCCAGTCCTCCAATTTGTCTAAGTCACTCTGGACCCTATCACTGCCCTCAAGCGTATCTACCTCTCCCCCTAGCTTAGTGTCATCCGCAAACTTGCTGAGGGTGCAATCCATCCCCTCATCCAGGTCATTAATAAAGATATTGAACAAAACCGGTCCTAGAACCGAACCTTGGGGCACTCTGCTAGAAACCGACTGCCATCCTGACATTGAGCCATTGATCACTACCCGCTGGGCCCAGCCTTCTAGCCCTCTTTCTATCCATCTTACTGTCCATTTATCCAATCCACATTCCCTTAATTTGCTGGCAAGAATATTGTGGGAGACCATATCAAAAGCCTTGCTAAAGTCAAGGTAGATCACATCCACTGACTTTCCCACATCCACAGAGCCAGTTACCTCATCATAGAAGCTAATCAAATTGGTCAGGCACGACTTGCTCTTTGTGAATCCATGCTGACTATTCCTAATCACTTTCCTCTCTTCCAAGTGCCTCAAAATGGATTCCTTAAGGATCCCTTCCATGATTTTTCCAGGAACCAAGGTAAGACTGACCGGCCTATAGTTCCCTGGATCGTCCTTCTTCCCTTTTTTGAAGATGGGCACTACATTTGCCTTTTTCCAATCATCCGGGATTGCTCCCGATCTCCACGACTTTTCAAAGATAATGGCCAAAGGCTCCTCAATCACATTTGCCAACTCCCTCAGTACCCTCAGATGCATTAAGTCCGGACCCATGGATCTGTGTACGTTTAGCTTTTCTAAATAGTTCCTAACCTGTTCTTTACCCACCACGGGCTGTCCATCTTCATCCCATCTTGCGTCACTTGGCTCCTGGACTTCTGCGCTGACCTTGTCCGTGAACACAGAGGCAAAGAAAGCATTGAGTACTTCAGCTTTCCCCACATCATCTGTCACTAGGTTACCTCCTTCATCCAGTAGGGGCCACACACCCTCTCTGATCACCTTCTTCTTGTTAACATGTCTGTAGAAACCTTTCTTGTTATCCTTCACATCCTTAGCCAGTCGCAATTCCATTTGCGCTTTGGCCTTCCTGATAACCCCCCGGCATTCTCGAGCTATACATTTAAACCCCTCCCTGGTCATTTGTCCAAGTTTCCACTTTTTGTAAGCTTCCTTTTTGTGCTTAAGTTCACCAAGGATTTCCCCCGTAAGCCAATCCGGTCTCCTACCATTTTTGCCTCTCTTGCTACGCGTCGGGATGGTTTCTTTCTGTGCCTTCAATAAGGCTTCTTTAAAATACTGCCAACTGTCCTGGACTCCTTTCCCCTTCATGTTAGCATCCCAGGGGATTCTGCCCATCAGATCTCTGAGGGAGTCAAAATCTGCTTTTTTGAAGTCCAAGGTGTGTATTTTACTACTCTCTTTTCTTCCTTTGGTCAGGATCCTGAAATCTACCATCTCATGATCACTGCTTCCCAGGTTGTCACCCACCTCTACTTCCCCTATTAGTTCCTCCCTGTTTGTGAGCAGAAGGTCAAGCTGCGCATGGCCCCTGGTCGGATCCTTCAGCACTTGTACCAAGAAGTTATCCCCAACATTCTCCAAAAACTTCCTGGATTGCCTGTGTACTGCTGTATTGGTTTCCCAACAGATGTCAGGGTGAATAAAGTCCCCCACGAGAACCAGGGCCTGCGATCTGGAAGCTTCTCTCAGTTGTCCGAAGAAAGCCTCATCTACCTCATCCACCTGATTCGGTGGCCTGAAGCAGACAGCAACCACAACATCACTGCTGTTGTTTGCTCCTTTAAACTTAACCCATAGACTCTAAACAGGTTTTTCTCCCTCTTTATACTGGAGTTCAGAGCAATCATAGTGCTCTCTTACATATAGTTCAACTCCTCCTCCTTTTCTCCCCTGCCTGTTCTTCCTGAACAGTTTATACCCTTCCGTGACAGCGCTCCAGTCATGCGAGTCATCCCACCAAGTCTCTGTTATCCCAATTAAATCATATTTCTTGGACTGGGCCAGGGCCTCCAGTTCTTCCTGTTTGTTGCCCAGGCTTCTCGCATTAGTGTACAAACACCTCAGATAACCAGTTGATCGCCCTATCTTCTCCATTCGAAACAGGGGTCCTCCTTTCTTGCTCGTTCCTCTTTGCATTTCTTCCCGGTATCCGACTTTCCCACTCCCCTCAGGGTTTTGGTCACTGTCCCCCGATGAACCTATTTTAAAGCCCTCCTCACTAGGTTTGCAAGCCTGCCCGCGAAGATGCTCCTTCCTCTTTTCGTTAGGTGGATCCCATCTCTTCCTAACAATCCTCGTGCCCGGAACAGAGTCCCATGGTCGAAGAAACCAAAGCCCTCTCTGCGACAGCACCTGCGCAACCACGCATTTACGTTTGTAGTGTCATAGCGAGTTGTCTTCAGCATTAACAGTGCTACTGATTATAACATTGTACACTAAGATATGCTATCAGGAGAGATTTCCTTTCTGTATCTGCTTAAAAGTGTTAGCTTTAAATATAAACTGCAATACAGATTCAATTTTGAATTGTTATGTTTGCCTTATTTATTTTGAAGTTTTACAGTGAAAAGCCAGTTGCCTATGTCTCTTATGACAAACTGTTTGAAAATGCCGATGTGTCATGCAATGCTATAATACAGTGGTCCCCAACCTTTTGGGGCTGCCGGGCGGGCGGGGGCGGGGCCGCGCATGCACCGTGCGCCCGGGGGCGACACCGTGCATGCGCCGGGTGCCTGGGGCCTGAGGCGCAAGAATGGCTTAGGCTGGCCCTGGTCACTAGGTGAGCGCACATAAATGCCCCGGTGGGCGCCATGGCGCCCGCGGGCACCGCGTTGGGGACCACTGCTATAATTCAATTTTATTCATTGTTTTAAATTTGATATAATTTTGTTAGCGAACCAAAAGGATATTTGTAAAGAATAATTTACCAGCAACATGCTATTGAAATGTGGCTTCTACTTTACTTAAATAAACTTTTGAATTCCACATTGTGATAGAGAGAGATTCAATGTAGCTAAATAAACATATACCATACTGAGAAATAAGAAAAAAATGATATCACAATCATTATAGCCTGAGTTTATAGTTGTAATTGGTGTCATTCTAAATGGTGAATTATGTCCTTTACCAGACCATGAGCCTAGCACATTATCTAATCAGTACATCAGGGCCTGACTCTATTGGGGGACTAAGCTTCTAGTGACTCCAGTAAGAATGGATAAGGTTAAATAGTCACAGACTCAGGGTACCTGTATTCAGTCTTTTCTATATTTTATGTGTGATATAACCCTGCTAACTTGATTTAAGCAATAAAGAAATAAATCTCTTAGAAGATCAGATTTACTCTTCACCGACCCTTTGCAGAGGTCTTCTCTGTTATAGAAAATAGATCATGGATTATATATATCAACAGTTTTGAATATTTTATAGTCCTTTACTATCTCCAATTTACTCTTATTCACAGGGAAGGGCAACAATTGTGGCTTACCATTTTTCTATTCAATAAGGTCAAGCACATCATAAATACATTACTTGTATTCTTTTGAGAGTTTGCTTCCTGATCCCACTGCTGTGGTGACATATCTCAGCAAGGTCAGCCAGTGGGCAGCATATCTCTCCAGGCATTTTATCTCACTTTAGAAAGGACAGTGATGATAAATCATCCAGAAACCGTTGCATTCCCAATTTCTCATTAGGTCTCCATTCTGCCAGCATACCCAATTTCTCCCTTCTCCATTCTGCCAGCAGGCTTGACAATTTTATAATAACCAATTGTGTGTTGGGAGGGTCTGTAAGAGAGAGAAAGTATTATTCTTCCTCTTACCTCACAGGCCATGCAATGCATCTGTGAGCACCCTTTAAAATGCTGCTTCCTCAGAGGCATATTTTTGAATATTAAGATAACTTACTGATAGCATTTGATCTATTAAACACAATTGATATACCTATGTTCTTACAAACTCTTATTTTAAAATATGCAAATATAAAAATGGAAAGAAATACATTTATATACTTTCAGCGTGAACAGTATTAAAAAGCTCATGTTTTAGCCATTTTTATGGCTAAGTTTAGAACAGTGTGCCTTCATAATGCTTACCTTCTTCATTTATCAGATTCTTGTTTCCCACTCCAAACACATATGTAGGTAAAGTATGATTGTTATGACTTTGGGTTCTATTTCAAAAGTAGCCTATACATTTTCATGGTCAAGCACTTGGGTTTGCATACTGAAATCCGAGATTTAGGGAACACTAATTTAGAGACCAGACTCAGGGCCCATTTGAAACTGAGCTGTCTTTGTGGCTATAATTAGCTCAGTCTTCCCAGAGTATCTTCTATGAAGATCAAAGAAAGTGATGATTGAGATCGAGGGACAGGGGGTAGGAGCAGAATTCCAAACCAGCTCCATTACACATTTCATTTTCAGACCAGGTAAAAATAAACACCTGTATGTTTCTACAACTTTTTCTACTCCACTCAAAAGTGAGTGACACATAGGCACACATCCCCCTATATAGGGGTGGGCAATAATTTTTGATGGGGGGCCACTCCAAGATTTTGGAAAGTGGTCGAGGCCTGCACTCTTCCATGATATTAATGGAGATGTGGGGTCTGGAATGGAGGTTGGGTGCAGAAGAGATCTTGGGGTAAGGGACTGGGGTGCCGGGGGAAGACTGGAGTCTGGTAGAGATTTAGGATGAAGCAGGCAGTTGTGACCTAGGGCACAGGGGTTTGGGATATGACCTAGGATAGGAAGGGATTGTGATCTGGGGCAGGAGATTGGGGTGCCAGATCTGGGAGGAGGTATAAGTGTAAGAGGGGGACAGAGGGTTTGGGTATGTTGGGGGGGGGGATTGGGGCAGGAAAGGACTGGGGTGCCAGAAGCAGGCCGTGGCCAACAGACTTACTTGTCAGCTGCCAAAATAGCCTGCCTGTCTGAAGACTTAAAATGTTTCCCAGCCAGCCTGCCTACCTGGCCATGTGCTTCATGAATAACAGCCCAGAAGAGGGGGCGTGATTCTTCTTAGCTGCCGGTTATTCTAACAAGGAGCTCCCATTGGCTGTTTTCCCATTGAATGTGCTGGGGATGGGACGTCTCCTAAAACTTCCCCCCTCCCCTCCACTTTCAAACAGAAATGGAGCCCTGCAGGCATGTTTCTGCACGGCACGTGGGGCTATGGGGCAATCTGGGGAGCCTGCCTGGGGCTCCCTGCTGCCTCCGTGGGCCTGATCCAGTGGCTTGGTGTGCCGTATTTTGCCCAGACTTGCTTTATATGCACCACAATCCTGTGGACATTTCCCTTATTTTTGTTGACCTTTGTATGCTTAAGTTTTACTTGCATGCATAATTTTGGAGAAATATTTGATGGGCAACTTTTGTTCTAAAAGTCTTGACTAAGAAAAGTTCAATTTCTTATAAAGGTGTGTTGCACTAGGAGTGTAATATTTCATTTCCCAGTGGCTGATCCTCATAGGGAAGCAAATTGAAGATATATGACTGCACTTTGGTAGCAGTGCAAGGAAAAATTACAGACACATTTTGATCCGTCCCTGTCTTAAAATATTTGACAACAGAGTTGGAACGGTGACATAGGAAATAGAAGACTGAGTCAGCTTTACACATTCATAGATAAGGCCATCTAATCTGACCTTCTGTATAACACAGGTCATAGTTTATATGCACACTCAGGCCTGCCGATGTGCGAGGGGTTGGAACTGTGGCAGTGGCGGCTACTGGGAGCACTGGGCCCTATAAAACAGAGACAGACCACCACACCATGTGCTCCGGGCAGCTCTAAGGGCTGGGGGGAGGCCAGTGTGGCACACTCTACCCTGAGCCTCTCACCTTCCGCCCAAGGCCCCAGCCCTGCTGGGAGTGTGGAGCCAAAACCAACACCCCCCCACACACCTTGCCCAGGGACCCACAGAGACTGCTGTTGCCTCTGCATGCACTGTTTCCCTTTGCTCATGCAACCAGGCTGGCAGTGCAAGTTACTGATTGATTAAATAACATAAGGGCAGAAAAAATTACTGCATTTAGATAGCACTGCGTGGTTTGTCCTTCAAAGTTCCCTGAATTTAAGACAAGAAGAAAGATCGGAGGAGAATTTTTAATTGGATTTCCATGAGCTTGAAAATGTAAATTTCTCTCTGGGTGATGGGCATAGGTTCAGGTGAGTAGTGGGGTGGGAGTTTTTATTTGATATTTTCACAAACCTATTCACCTGATCCATATTATTCACAGCCATGGCTATATGAATACAGAGTGGCTTGGGCAGTCTAAACACAAAATCCTCAGCAAATATGAATATCCCCCTCCCTCATTACTGTGCCAGTCTTCTTTTATAACACACTTCTTCCCAGTTTTAATGCTTCAGTTGGCTGAAGTGGGAGCATAAAGGAAATCTCCACAATGTTGCCTGAGTCCTTCATGTCACAAAGGAATTAAAATAAAAATTAGATTTAATCAAGACTCATGAATGAATAATCAGATTGTACATTAAATCTTAATTACTTTTTCTAAAATATAACCAAATAATTCAGAATCATTGTTGCAGTGAGGTAGAACTTACATTAGCATGATGGAGGCCAGTAATTAGAATATTTTATAAAATGCTTGTAACGTGGTCAGCACCTAACTTTTTTTGCCCTTTATTATTCCTTCATCTTTTATGTATGAAACGTCTTCACATTTTTTGATAGGAAAGTTGTGTTGAGAAAAAAACACTCAGAATTTCTTTACAAGTTTAGATCCCTCTGTCCGATACACATTTTGTGTAGGCAGGTCAGCTATTATGTAGTTTTGTGACCTGATTTTCTTAAGAAAAAACGTACCTAATAGTGAAAGAATGAAAAGGTGTGAGTAGTTTCTGAACATATTCTCACTTCTCTTCCAAGTCTGCAAATATCTAATAGACTTGATCCTGCATGGTAGAGTGGGCTCTACTTCTATTGATTTCAGAGGGAGCTTAACAACTGCGGGAGGGGTAATCGGTAGGCTTTCTGTCATGGGATGTGAGCAAGAGTGTGAAACTACTACTCAGTAGCTTGTTGTGCAGTAATATCCCTTAGGGACATTGCTTCATTGCATTGTAAGTTTCCTATTGCGTTCCTGTTTCAAAAAGTAATACGTGAAACTGCCACGGAACTTTTAGTGTACTTTGGTATGATCTTCATGACAAATTACTGCGCATCAAGCTAGTGTGTTGTAGATTCACATCCTGGCTTGCTGTACACTAAGGCTATCTACACGTTACCACTTAAAAAAACGTAAAAAACAATGAACAGTTTTGCATCACCTTAAATACTAACAAAACATGTAGATGATATCATCTTAAAGTTTTAGCATAAATTATAAGCCACCACCTACGAAACATAAATTACAGTATGGACAGCACTATATCCTGCTGACAGAGGTACCACTACATAGTTGTGGGAGCTGGAGTAATTAAGTCAATGGGAGAGCTTTCTCTCATTCACTTACAGCATCTGTGCTAGCAGTGCTACAGCAGTACAACTGTGCTACTTTCTGTAGTGTAGCCATAATCTAACTCACCATGTAGACAAGCCTGCGACTCCAGGGATAAAAAACTAAGTGAAAAATAAGCTAAATGGGGATGGCATATGCTTTTTTCCGGGTGTCCCTAATCCGGGAACATGCATGGTACGGACCCTGGCAGGGGGAGGAGGAAGAGGCTCTACGTACCGCCACTCCCATTCCCCTCCAGTAGTGCAGTGATGTGCTTCTACTGGAGTTTTTCCCTGCTGCTTTACTGCTCTGGGTAAGCCAGGTAAGTGCCCGAGTCCTCTCCCGCTCAAGCTCAGACCCCTCAGTGCCCTCCCTGGCCCAGTAAATTCTTTCAGCTGACATATCCTGTTTCCCAGGATTGCCAGATTAAAGAAGTTCAGATGTATTTTAAAACATTCTGGAATTTTTGTTTCAACATAAAACTCAGAAGTTCAGCGTAGCTCATTTCAGAGAGGTAAGAGTGTTAGACTGTTTCAGCAAAAACAACAAGGAGTCCGGTGGCACTTTAAAGACTAACAAATTTATTACAATATTAGGGCATAAGCTTTTGTGAGCTACATTATTATAACTAAACATCAGCATGCAGTTCAAGCACCCTCATGTCTGCTTCCTGATAGTTTACAATATGTTTAGTCACTTTTCCGTTTTGACCCTTTATCAACAACCTTTACATTTGTTGCATAACACTTTACTATGTGAGTTGTGCAACTGAGCTAAGTGTGGCACTTGCTTGTTAAGGAACTGCCCAGCTTGAATAAGATAGAACAGGAACTGAAATTTACCAACAACATTATATATTTATCTCCTAAAAGAATGAATGTGTGCTGGTAGAAAAAGGCAGTCAAGGTTCATAAATTTTATGTAAAGCCACTTTAGAAGTTATAAAAGGGGATAACCAATGTGGTTCTTGTCTGAGGCTCAGGGCACTTAATGTGAATAATGATAATGAACTCCAGCCAAGGAGAAATTATTACTATTTTCAGCTAAGATTATTTTCATCACTGCAAAGGACTTGCCAAATTATGATTTTTGCAGAAAATAGAGATTTCATCCATTTCAACACTTTTTGAAAACTCTTCTCTTCTATAAACTAAAGTCAATGGGGCTAGTTACGTGAGTAAATGAGTGACAGTGTTAGTAAGCAGTTCATAATCTGGCCATCAAGAAAAGCAATGTTTGTGAATAAGGCTCTAACTTTTACTTTGTTCTGTGTGTTTTAGTTTTATCTGCAAGATAAGCATATTTAGTTTTACTCTCGTTTTATTTGTAATTTTTTTATATTTAAGCATATATTCTGATACCTTTCTTCCCTTGAAATAATCACCCACTCCATGACTGGTGCTATTGAAATCAACAGGAATACTTGTGGAGTTAGATGTTCCCCTGCATTAATAAGAGTATCAAAATCAGTGATTATTAACTAGCTAAATTCTGGGGACCAGAATATGTTATTCTTATCTGTGTTTTCTCTACAGGTACATTTCTCTAATTTATTTTAATTAAACTGCTCAACATGAATGAGTGGGTCAGAAACTAGCCCTCACAGATTTCACAGCAGAAGTAGGTCTTCAGGAGGGATTCACTATAGTACTTTATTATACATTCTACATTCTTATGCTGTAAAGCATTTCTAAGTATGATGCCTCTCCAACTGGAAAGTCTTAGTAGGCAGTTTTCTGACTGCTGATTAAAAATTCCATTTTTAATGTTACTTGTAATTCTAGTGTCGTCACCTCTGTCAAGTACAATATAGAACCTTGGCCATGCAACTTGCTTACATTGTCAAATGTAAGTACAAATGCATTGATCCAATCAAAGATGATTTTCTTGCCACCCAGCTGATGTACAGTGTTTGTCTGCATTTATTAAAATGTACCACAGGTTGAACCTCTCTAGTCCGTCATCCAAGGTATCTGACCAGTACTGAACCAAAGAATTTGCCAGTCCATAGGAGATTAATATTATCTAGCAGCATTACAACATTTCCACTACTTACTGGGCTCTCAGAAGACATTTAGGAGTAAATTGGAGCTAAATAATAGCACGCTGAGAGCCAGGATTGGAGTCTGTAAACAAACTTTATGTATGGGACCATGGAAAAGTTGGTCACACCAAAGCTAAGTGGACATTCATCTAACTAAAATCATGCCGCATCATGGATGTTGATGGACCAGAGAGTGATGGATTGGAGAGATTCAATCTGGATAAATGAAGTTTATAAATGTTCACATACTTGAGCAAACACTGATGATCCAAAATAGGTACTACTCCAAGGGCACCAACATAAATAATATTTACCAACACTATAGGGACATTACTGGTCTAAAATTGCACTCCTTTTTTAGAATTCCTGCTGTCTGCAATGGGAAACCTTCCAAGAAAGAGGTTCAGAATTATGTCCCATTACTGCTTGAGAAAACAAAATAATGACAACAAATGCAATCAGTTCTTATTTTATGTAACTCATTAATGAAATATGCAGTGTGTTCATTTCTTTCCTCCCTCTCCCCGCCCCTTGAATGTTTAACACTTTTCTTCATCTGTAAAGAAAATGAATTATTTCTCTCAGCATTATTAGAGGCTATGGTGCATAATTTACTTATTAAAAATGTCTGTGGAAATAAAAGATTATCAACCTTGGTCTTTTTTAAAAGTCTCAGGGGGTAGCCATGTTAGTCTGTAACTTAAATAAATTTAAAATACAAGTGGTTCTGTAGCACCTTAGAAACTAACAAAAAACGTATATAGCATCATGAGCTGTTCTGAGCACAATCCACTTCTTAGGATTTCTATACCTCTTTGTGCCTCTTGCTCCACTCATCCAAGTGGATTGTGCCCACGAAAGCTCTTGTTCCCGTTGTATATCTTGTATCAATATGAATAAACCCATAAAGCACCAGTTTACCTAGCACTGTTTTTATAGTTACATCAAACTCTTCACCTTAAATCAAATGATCATCAGAGAACTTAGAAAGGACATTTATAGGCAATCAATGGTGGAGCAACTAAAAATGTTACTATGGGTTAGTTTTCCTTTTTCTTTTATTGACACACCTCCTTATGGAACTTTCAACAATGTTTATTATGAACATGTATAATTTTGAGTAGTATAATCACAGGCTTAATGAACACTTTTTTTCTTTCTCAGCTGCTATAGCAGAAAACACATATTGAAAATACTTCATCTAATAACCATGTATTTACTTAACTTGTATTCAAAATAGAAGTGAAAAATTTTGCAACTACCCATGCAAATAATTATTTTCTCATGACGGCTTGTACCTTAAGTGTTCTCATAGCCATCTTGAACCTCTGATTTCCCTTTTCCTCTGTGTGTATGTGTATGTGGTTTTTTAAAAAACAGGTTTCCAGTTAAGAACAAGAAAATAACATGTGACTAATCACAACTTGAATAATAACAGCAGTAAAAATGTTATTCACATTGTGAATTAAAAAGACACAAAGTGAAGAATTCCAGAACATATGCTTGTTGAAATACATTCTCATGAAATGTTTATTAAACAGTTTAAAATAAAAGAACAAATTTGTAAATACCAGTCTATTTGCAGATAGTTTTGAATAGGAAAAAAAAGATTGTTTTTCTCTAGTTATTGGCTACATGTTGTTTACCCAGTCTTCTGCTGAATAGCACAAAATGCATAAGATCTTTTGCTTAGTACTTGGAATTTCTTCAATTATTTCGTTTGGTACTCTGTGAATATTTAATTGTACACCCATATACGACACTTTTGCAAATATACTTTGGGTCATGCTATCTGTGGGCATTCTGAGTTTTTTATCTTATCATACATCCCTGAGTGGTGGTACATCTACAAATGTACAGTATATATATTTCTCCTTACAAATACAACTGAAAAATTTCTGTTGAGAAATATAATTTTAATGTTAGACTGTCAACATTCTTCCTCCACAAACTACTCAAACTGTTCAGTGTCAGGTTTACTCTATATCAGTGGTTCTCAAACTGTGGGTCAGGACCCCAAAGTGGGGCACAATCCATTTTAATGGGGTCAACAGGGCTGGCTTAGATTTGCTTCCTGTGGCTCCCCTTGGCTGAAAAAGGTAAACTGGAGCCAATGGGAGTCACAAGACTCCTTGGCTAGGGACTTTTTAGGTAAACAAAGTGAGGCAGGCCTACTATCATCTTTCCCATAGTGGGCCCTTGGGCCAATTTAAGAAACACTGCTTTAGATTAATAATATTGCATTTGTAATCTTGATTTATGTTACTATTCAAATTGCTGTTTAATTCCTATTCCATATATTTTAATAAAGTTTTAAAATATATTCTCATACCCCATGGAGCCTATGTATACTCTGTGCAGCCTGATTCTGAATGGAGGTATGAACCTCTTGGATATTTTAGACATAGTCTGCAGATCTCCAGGGATCCATGGACCACAATTGAAAACTTCTGGTACAAATCACTTGTTGGGCTATTTCTTTCCCGACTGCTTTACTGGTTCAGTATTTTGAGCCAACATTTCAACTCTTTCTCCACTTAACTTTTTACTAGGATGTACAAATAATACATTTTAGCTATTTGAGTCTGATTTTTGTTAGGTTTGAGAGAACAAAATAGATTTTATTAATATGACATGTAAGTGTATGTGACAGTGTGAAAAAAATTGTGTTCAAGCCATTGCCTATGGAAATATATAGCAGACCTGAATAGAGTAAATGTTTTGAGCACAAAAAGATCCTTCCACAGTTCTCAAACATTTTTCATCTTTTTTGGAAATTGTCCCTTTAAGTTATGCCGTTTCCTAGCATAACTTGGAAAATTTCCACCCCCATGAAACTTTGGATTATTTTTATATTATACTGCTTGACTTTTATATATTAAAATTTTATTTTTTTCTCTTTTGGTATCTCTTTCACTCTCTGACACACCAACCCCCAATAACCATTTTCTCCTATTATACCGCCATTTTTTGTTATTGCCACATCTGCTTTTAGATGGCTATCCCTTGCTATATTTTCAAAGGCAGGTCTAGACTAGATACTTGCTGACTGTATGATATTTAATTCAAACACCATTTGTCCTCCTAAATATAACTATAGTCTTAGCTACCCTAATAATTCCAAAGGTACTGGAGATATTCTTGGTTACTTAATTTACCTGGGATTTTACTAGTGTGTAGCATCTGGCATGTTATCTAGAATATAATTGGAGAGGTTTTGATTTGGACATTTTCCCAATTCTAACACTCTTGCAGTGATTGGGCAAAGTTTTGTTCTTTAATCAGCAAAAGGTCAACCCAAACATTTCCTCATTTGGTTGTTAATATTTTGAGCATTGGCAGCAAAATTTCTGAGTACAGGATTGTCTTTGCTTATTTATTTTTTTCTGCTAACTATATCAGCCCCTTAAGGTGTATTGTCTTCATTTTTTAAAATCCAACCAGTCACACTGACAAACATTGTGCCCTACTTAATTATATCCATTTACTAACAGACATAATTAGAGACCTACCAAATTCATAGAAAAAATCTTTCACCATGAAATCTGGTCTTCTGTGTCCTTTCACCCTATACCATGGCATACAGATTACAGGTGGAAAACCAGCATTTCTCAAATTGGTCTTCACCCAAAAGGGAGTTGCAGGAAGGTCACTAAGTTATTTTAGAAGGGCCAGAGTATTGCTACCCTTACTTCTGCACTGCCATCAGAGTTGGGCAGCTGTTGGCCTGGCACCCAACCCTGAAGGCAGTGCCCCATCAGAAGCAATGCACAACTAAGGGTGGCAATACTATAGCATGACATGATTACTTCTGCTCTGCTGCTTTCAGAGTGGAGTAGCTGGAGAGTGGTGGCTGCTGATTGAGAGACAAGATTTGCAGGCAGAAGTGAGGGTGGCAATACTTTAATTTTGAGCTGCTTGCTGGTGGAAACTTTGTCTTCAGAGCTGGATTCTTGTCCAGTAACCACTGCTCTCCAGCTGCCCAGCTCTGAAGGCAGTGCTGCTGCCAGCAGCAGTGCAGAAGTAAGAGCAGCAGTATCACAACGCTGTATAATTGCCCTGTGATCCCCATACCTTCTTTTGGGGCCAGAAGCCCTACTATAACATGATGAAATTTCAGATTTAAATTGCTGATATCAGGAAATTGACTTTTAAAATCTCATGACTGTGAAATAGACCAAAATGTACCAGGAATTTGGTAGGACCCTAGGTATAATTTTCTTGTTGATCCAGAAGCTGATAAGGCTGAAGTGGTTGGACTCCAGCCTTCCTCCAATGATACTTCAGAACTGTAAGCAATATGATCCATGCATTGAAGCCTGACAGACAATAAGCTATATTCAGATGGAGTCTCTCAGAAATGAATATGTTCATTTTCCACTGTTATTGCTATTATTACTCACCACAGCTAACACACAGTTATTGTCCTATGTCAAATATATCATTTAAAAAAGAATTGGAAAAGGTGATTAAAACACGGTTTCAGGCCCACCTGACACATGTACAGATTTTATTCTAGCTGACCACTGGGGACTGCCTACAGGTCAGGATTTCTAATAACTTGCTTATTTCCTGATGCTAGTTCATCCTCTGGTAATTTTAGAAGTGTAGCTAGTGCTCGAGGCTCACCTACTGAAAGAAAACCAGATTACATTTGATTTTAAAGGTAGGAGTCTGTCACTGAGGGGAATAGTGGGAATCTGGGTTTTTTCTAACAAATGGGTATTTAATGACACCTTTAGGATAACTTGAGCTTTGAATCTGTACTCAAATGCTACAGTTTTATAAGCAGGGTGTAAGTGCCCAGGAAATGGGGAGAGAAGGGTTTTTTTTAATCAAAATCTTGGAACTCCATTTCCAATTGTTCCCCTCTCTAGTAATGGATAGTTTTGAAACAAAGCAAAGCTAAGGGTTTTGTACAATAATAGGGTGGAAAAGCTGGGGGTGGCTACCAGAGTTGTCAGAAACTCTGGCATTGTTCAATAACAGAAACAAGGGCAGCTGTTGGCATATCAGCACCATCTACAAATCATTACCCACCTTTTATATATAAAATCTTCTACAATACGTCTGTGTGTGTGAATATGTAAAAATGCAACAACCAAAAAAGAAGATTCTTCCCTGGCTAATTTTCGATATGTTCCTGTTGCAATAAAGTGGAAGAAAGTATTTCCCAGGAAACGTTCCAGACAGAGTCCACAGTGAGATACATCGTATTAAGGGAGTCCATATGCAGACTTTTATAGTACTGCTCAGAAGCATAAAACAATCTGTACTTTGTCTTTGCCAAAACTGCCTCTGCTTTGTTCTGACCTAGATTTCAACTTCAATCTTTGTAGATAATTACTTTCATATAGATTTTGTCCTTGTACAGAAAGCAAGCCTTGTTGTGCTGTGATAGTTTGCACATTATGTATGAATGGTTATAATATTTCTGGATTCATGCTGCTATACCTTTGTATTAAATTTTTCCAAGTTCAAGAACTCTGCTATTTATATTACACTTGTTTTTGTGCTCTTTTCATTTTAATATGTTTTTGCAACTTTGTTTAGCTATTCACATCCCCTCTCCCTTATTATACAAGGAAACAATATTTAAAAAAAAAAACACCTGGACTAGAATCTGGCAGGGGCCTTTCTCTAATACATTCATTTGTTAGTTCAGTAACAGGATGCACTTGGTGTTTTGGTCTAGTTTATGAAGATAAAATGCTCAAAAGTTCTGTAAGAAATTTGTGTATACAGTAAATAGTTCTAAAATATCACATGGTCAATTTTTGACAGTATAAAATGTGTGGACCCAAGGTTTAGATGCACTAATACAAATGAACGGAATCTCACTTTCTTAGAACTTCAGTAATTTGCTGCTGCTGTATTAGAATAATAAAATGCTAGAACTGGAAGGGACCTCAAGAATAGGATGTTAAATTTAGGTTGACGAATCGAATAGTCAATGGGATTTCCATTAACTATTCAATTAGCCTATAAGGGCGCCTATGGCTTTAAATTATAGCAAGATCCCTGCCAAGGCTCTTGCTACAGTTCTGAAGGGACTCCCCTGCTGGCCTGGCGCTCCCTGCAGCATCTGTGCCTTTGAAATGTACAAGAGCCCCAGTTGGGCTCTTGTACATTTCAAAAGCAGCAGCCCCACAGGGAACGCAGGGCCAGCAGAGGAGTCCCCCACTGGTCCCGCACTCCTTGCTGGGCTTCTGCTTTTGACATGTACAAGAGCCTCACTGGGACTCTTGTACATTTCAAAAGCAGAATTGCAGCAGAAGCAGTGCAAGTAGAGACTGCTTCAATCCCTGCTCACGCCATTTTGTGCTGTGCCTCTACCTCCCCTACCCCCCGTGGAGACGGTGCTGGGGGAACTGGCTTTTAAGCTGGCTCCCCCCAGCACCGGCTCTTGTTCCCCCCCCCCCCTTGCTGCCTCTCTCTCATAGAGGCAGAAAGAAGGGGGAAGTGACTAGTCACATCACTAGTCCACTATCCAATAAGCTTATGCTTTATTGGATAGTTGACTAGTTGCTTACATCCCTACTCAAGAGGTCCTCAAGTCCAGTCCCCTGCCCTCATGACTTGGATATTACTGACCAGTAATCAGTACCTGGATATTTCCTAGGCAAGCATATATTTTCATTATGAAGTCACCACCCATTGGCACCCTTCTTACTAATGCCCCAAATTGTATCTAGTATTTGAGGCTACACATTGGCAATAGACCATATAAAAAATGATTGGATGAACCTGGATCCAAACCAGGCAGCCCATTTTAGGATCCTCTAGTTGAGAAATACACAGACCACTGTTAATTCAGATTGCTTTCTTTTCAGATCAGGTCCTTGGTTCCATATCTGGCCTCACATTCACCTGTTTCCTTCCATAGATTCCTTCCTCCCAAGTCCTCATAGATACTAAGCACCTTTCTTAAAAAAAAAAAAAAAGACTCCTCCATCATTCCATATCCCTGCTATTCCTTCAGCCCCACTCTCACCCCCTTTTTCCTTCCACTGGGATATTCCAAACCGCACTGAGTTTTACCATTTTTTCTCCTCCTTCCTTCTGACTCTTCTTTCCTTTCCCATACTTCTCCCACAAGATTATTGCCCCCAGGATACTCCATGGCCTCCCATTGGGCACTGCTTCCCTGCATGATGCCATCTGGATTTCAAATGACCTCATGTTCTTGAATTGTTTCGATTTGTAATGAGCTTGAGGCTATCATGTGATTTTTCTAATCGTTTTGTGATCATTTTAAATGTACACATAGTTCCAGAAGGCAAGGCAATAATTATTTAAATGAGCAAAGGTTACTTTACCTTGTTAAAATCACAAGAAAAAAGAAGAAATGCAGTGTAAAATGTTCCACATTCCTAGAAGCTGAGAATTGAAAACACACATCCCTTGGCAAAATATGGGGAATGATAACAAACCATGTATGTTTGAGTCACATAATGAAAATAATGTACCCTTTCAATACAAACCAATTAAATGTAGTCAAGTATTTCACATCTATTCTACAGGGTCTAGTCCTGATAAGGTCAGTTGTAAGAAAAAAAATCATCATTACCAGTCTGTTTGATTTGTAACATGAAATGAGTTGATAGTATCAGCTCCTTTCCTAGTGGATAAATGGTTAATCCATGAAACTTGTAAATTGCTGTTGCCATTGGTTTTAGTCATCTTAACACAGAGCCCCAGGCTGAAAGGCCATAGACTCTTATCAGCAGATGTGATTTGCTGAGGCATATTGGCATTGCTGCTACCCACTCTTTGCTTGTTCTCTGGATAAAGAAAGGGCTTAAACTGCAGCTATAATCTATAAATGATTGTATTAAAATGGCATTGTCATATGCTATGTCTATTGTATCTCTCTGGATTAACCCTTATGGAGCACTTACTCAGTGTGAGTCATTCCTTTGACTTTATCTCCCATGACCTAAGTGAGTGACTAATGATCCTTTATAAAATTTGTTCAAGTAAACAAGAACAGGAACTGGTTTCTCTTTGCTCCCCAGCTGTATACCTGTCAAGAAGATTTTCAGTATATATCAATAAGATAGTTTGCTTTTTTACCCAAAGCATGGTATTTCATGCATTTACCTGAAATCCTGTCTCACTCTGTTTTGGTAGGTTTCATTTTTAATTGCCATTTTCCACTCTCATGGACCTTCAAGGCTGTTCCCCACTTTGGAACTCTGAAGGTTGGTGTATGCATGACACCTTAAAAATATCTTGCTACTAAAGACTTGTATCAAAACTCCTCACGGTTACAGATTTCCTGACCTTTGATTGGTATCAGTGCCACCACCTAAAAGCAAAACCCTACTGAGAACCTAGGAAGGCACACTTGGGAATTCTTTCCTGTGAGGTACTGTCAAGGTCTTTTAATTGTCCCCCAGAGAGAGCTTGAAAAGCATAATTTCTCTTAGTAGTTTGCTTAGCAATCTTAGGCATGTTCACAGAGAATCTCCTGCTCTCAATGCAAGGAAATCAGACCATGGTCTTAAAAGGGTTATTTTTATTAACAAAAAAACCCACACTTGGTGAAACATTACTTGGTTGCAGCTGAAAAAAACCCTAAAAATACAGAATTGCTTCCCTGGGATTCAGCACAGAGAAGTCCAACAAACCTCATAATAAAGAAAATAATGATCATGTCTGACTAAGAATTCTCTTCAGAGGGGTAGCTGAGTCTGTAACTGGGAAAACTTACAAAACAACGAATAGTCTAGCATCACCTTAAAGAGTAACAAAACATGTAGATGGTATCATGAGCTTTTGTGG
This sequence comes from Pelochelys cantorii, assembly GCA_032595735.1. Classification (NCBI taxonomy): domain Eukaryota; kingdom Metazoa; phylum Chordata; order Testudines; family Trionychidae; genus Pelochelys; species Pelochelys cantorii. The sequence goes on from CM064327.1 coordinate 94,186,994, forward strand.
GCACAACCCACTTCTTCAGATGAATAGAGCATTAAAAGTCCAGAGCCAAGAGTAAATAAGGGAAAGGGGGTGGGAGAGTTAGAGGGGGAAAAATGTAAATCAGAGTGTTCAAGTTACAAGAAGCTGATAAGAACAATTTGCACCTTCTCTAAAAATCCATTGTTTGGTTGGTTAAGTCATTACCTTCCACATCCTAATGACTGCAGCAGTGCAATAGCATGTGTGCCATCATGAGAGAAATTATGGCACATCCGCCTGCTGTCACTCCTCCTGCCTACTATCTTCCTGCCCCGTCCCCCCCCCCCGCTATGCCCATTCCCCTTCCACCTGCCCCCCTGCAACACCTCTCTGTCTCCTTCCCAAAGCAATGCCCATGCCCCCTCCCTCTCCCCCCACTCCAGCCCTCCCTCGCTGCCCACCCCTGTAGTCCCCGGATCCACCCAACCCCAACTCCGACAAGGTCCCTGCACCCAAGGTGGCACATCTAGCCACCCCACACGCCACTCCAAGCCCCCCTCCCCACCTTTTCTTAATGTAACAAATACAGACTTCTTTTTGTTGGAAACCAAACAGGTGTGTTTATTGAGAGGTCAGGGAAGGGGCTAAGGGAGGGGTTTTGGTGGGGTAGGGACAGGGCAGCAAGCCAGAGGCCCCTGTTGGGGAGACCTCTCCCTCAGGGCCTCCTGGATGCGCACCCCAGCCTGATGGGCCTGGCGGATGGCAGCTGCCCACGGCTGCTGGAAGGCTCACCCCTCGCAGCTGGCGGCTGCCCTCCACAGGAGGAAGGCCTCCCTTTCCTCTCCACAATGTTGTGGAGGACACAACATGCCACGACCACCTCAGGGATGTTGTGATCCCCCATGTCGAGGCGGGTCAGCAGGATCCTGAACCACACCTTCAGGTGGCTGAAAGTACACTGGACCTGGATCCTGGCCCAGTTCAGGCAGCCTTTAAATTGGTCCCTGATGGGGTCCAGGTGTCCGGTATAAGGCTTCAAAGCCATGGCATCACGGGAAAAGTTGCGTCCCCCACAATGCACAATGGCATCTGCATGTCCCCAACAGCAAATTCACGGTGGGGGAAGAATGTGCCCACCTCCAGTTTTCTGTACAGGCTAGAGTTCTGAAATACATGGGCATCGTGTGCCCTGCCTGACCACCCAACAAAAATGTCCGTGAACTGTCCACGGTGGTCGACCAGGGCCTGCAGCACCATAGAAAAATAGCCCTTGCGATTTATGTATTGGGCTGCTCAATGCTCCAGTCTGCGGATTGGAATATGGGTTCCATCGATGGCTCCACCACAGTTCAGGAACACCAGGGAAACAAATCCAGCTACTATGGGATCTAGGTCTTCCAGGCGGATGACACTGAGCAGCAGGATAGAGTTGATGGCCCTCACAACCTGCAGAAGGAGACTAACAAACACACACAAAACAGAGAATGAGAGAGGGAGTGCCTGAGTCCTTGGGTGGTGCCCAACCCCTTCCCCCCCCAAACATCCCAGAAGCCATCCCCTATGAGGCCACCCTCCCAGCAGCAGGGCTGTGTGAGGGTGGGACTGCAGAACCCCCCAGGGATAGGGTTTTCCCCCCCCCCCATGGTCCCCACCCCCCTTACCTGAGGGTCCCCCTTTTCCAGGACTCCCCTCCCTCTGTGCAGGGACTGCAGCCCCAGAGTGGCTTATCTACATGAGGAGAGCCCCGACGGTAGACTTCCCCATGCCAAACTGGTTGCCCACCGACCGGTAGCTGTTTGGGGTGGCAAGCTTCCAAATGGTGATTGCGACCCACTTCTCCAGGGAGATGGCGGGCTGCAGGTGGGTGACACATCTCCGGAGGGTGGGGGCAAGCCAGGCACATAGCTCCAAAAAGGTGGCCTTCTGCATACAGAAATTATGGAGCCACTGCTGGTCGTCCCACCGCTCCATAACCAGCCGGTCCCAACAGTCTGAATTGGTGTTGAGCCTCCAGAAATGCCTCCCCACTGTGGGGTGTGGTTGCCAGAATGTAGCTCCCGCACCCAGGGAGAGGGTCCCAAGAATGAGCTCAGTGTAGAGCTTGGTCAGGACTAGGAAGTCAGCTGGCAATAAGTGCTGCAAAAACTGAGAAAAGCTGTGGTGTCCAAAAAAGCAGGGCAACCACAGCAGGCTTTGCTGCAAGAGCTTTGCTGTCCCTCAAAGAGGTAGGCAAGCACACAGCAGAAGCAGAGAAATGGCTGTCCGGGGGGGTCCCTTTAAGCACATGTCTCTGCAGGGCTCTGGCACCAGCACTCGGAAGCAACTGGTGACCTAAAGCCCTGCCTGAAGTGGTTCTGGGTGGCCTTTTATGCAAGAGAATGTCCAATCCGTCTGGACACTCTCTTTTGAAAAAGCAGATCGCTTTTTCAATGTGCTTTTGAGTGTGGACGCTTTCTTTTGGAAGAAGTTTTTTTGGAAGATCTCTTCCAAAAAAAGCTTCTTCTGAAAGAAGCCTGCAGTCTAGACGTAGCTTTGGTGTTTCTGCTTATAAACTAAAACATACTTCTATGCAGATGGAACAACTGTTTTTAAAGGGACCAGAAGCTGGAATGTACTGCTTTCATCATGAACCATGACTTTTATGTCTGATTATTTCTTCATCAGCATCAAGTGTTATGAATATATCATCTGGATTTTCCCAACAGAGGGCAGAAATATTCATTAAAAATTATTTTTGTTCTGCATTACCATTGATAAATATACCATTTTCATCTAGTAATGGACTAATACTATTGCTAGGTTTCCATTTATTCTTGATATATTTTTTTAAAATTCCTTATTCTTCTTGACAAATATTTCTCCTTGTCCTTTTGTTTCCCTTATCAATTTTTTATAGTTTCTAGCTTCTAATTTATATATGTATATATTTATTTATTTCCCTTCCCATTCCCTTTGTTAACATCGGAACATTTGTATCTGCTTTCACTTTCCCTCTAAACCAGGTCAGTGTTTAACCTTTATAACATTCTTTTTTGATTGTGGATTTTGGGCATCTAGTAAAATGTTCTTAAATAATTCCCAATTATCATTAAAAAGTAGCACTTATTCTTAGCTTTGTGAACTTAGCCTATCTAAACTAGTCTGAACTTTGTTGTGTTGGTACCTAGCACATATAATAATGTCATTGTCACTTGCGCCTACCAACCAACTAAATTTTAGTTCCAAAATCAATTTCTATTCTGTCAGGAGGGCTCATGTAGAATTACCCCAGGTAGCTGTGTCATTTCATTTAAGGAATTGTCATTTTTAATTTTTAGAAATTCTGAGGATATTTTTTCTTGTGTTTTCAGTTAGAACAGTGTTTCTCAAAGTGGTCCGTGGACCCACTCTGAGAAAGTTGCTAATTGGCTACTTCGGTTTGTTTACTTACTTGCTCCACAGCCACGGTGCTTCGTGGTTCCCATTGGCTCCTGTTCACCGTTTGCAGCCAAGGGGAGCCGCGGGAAGTGATGTTGGCTGGGCCGCTGCTTCCCGCAGTTCCCCTTGGCTGTAAACGGTGAACCAGAGCCAATGGGATCCACAAGGCTCCATGGCTGCGGAGATGGTAAATAAACAGGAGTGGCCAGTTAGCAGATTTCTTAGTGTTGATCCATGGTCCACTTTGAGAAACACTGTGTTAGAACATTGATCTCTGAACATTAAGATCATTTTGGTTCTGTGATATTAGTGACTCAGTCAGGTAATGCCATTTTTTTTACATAAAGTACTCCTCCCCATACCTTTTTTTTTTTGCCCACTTGATCCTTACTGAGTAGATTATAACAACTAATTTTAACATTCTAATCATATAGATGATCACAACAGGTTTTAGTATTATGAACTACTCAAACATATATTCATAAATCAATAATTTCAAATCCTCCTATTACCCAGGCTCCTAGCATAGGGGTAGATATTCAGTTACAGACTTTCTTTTCTACACATCTCTTGGTGCCTTGATCAATTTTGTTCTCAACATCTTAATTTTGTGCTAGATTGCTCCCCACCTTGTCCTTTCCTCTTTTATTGTTGATTTAATGCCTTCCTGACTAGTCTAGCCAGCCTATCTCTGGGAAGATCCATTCTCCATCTGCTGAAATGGATGTCATCCAAAGTGTACAGATCCCTCTTCCCACAGAATGTGAGTGGTATATATTACTAATGTGGACCAATGTTCCATAAAACCTAAACCTTGTACCACACACCTATTCTACACCTAGATAATAGTTCACTTCCAGAAACTTCTGTCTTCCTTCACTGCTGAGATGGGAATAATATCAGAGAAGATCTTTTGAACTTTTCCTCTCCTTCAACACCCTTTCTTTCATGTCATCTATTCTATAGTCAGTGTGGTATCAGTATATAATCAAGACATTGGTGTAGCTTTACAAAAAGCACCTGTTGCAAGGCTAGTGATAAACACATGAGTTGGCAACAGTGTAAGTAGAATAACTGAGGAAAATATATTGTTTTTCAATATGGATGGGCCTCCTTTTTAAAAAAAAATCAGAGTTCTTCAAAATCTCAAACATACTCTTCTTATTTTTTCACTCTCATGACAAGTATCCAATTGTTCTGCCCTATTGGAGAATTATTTTAAGAATCTGGGAATGGGGTCTAGCCCAATTTTTCTTGATAAGTGATGCAAAGGCATTCATTATTAAAAATGCTGTTAACAGTGCTGTTCTCTGTATATATGCCAGATGCTGTAGATGGCAGGTCACATCTGATATGCAAAACTCAGTTGCTTTACTAATAGAGAAAGAGAAGCATGTTAACATTCTCTCCCTTTCATCCAGTAAATTGTATCTGCAGCTTGATTGTTTTCTTGCAGAAGGAATGAAAGCATATAATACTTGGAGGTGGTGAGATCCAGAAGTTCTGACTATATTAAAATTAGCAGAGGGAGTATAGTTGCTGGGATCTAGCAGTGATGTAGACATTTTGCTACAGCAGACTGTTGCAGCTTCTCTTAAGGCTGGTCTACACTAGATGCGCTACATCAGTGCAGATCTTCTGTTGGCATAATAAATCTATCTCAACTCAGAGCACAGGCTTATTCACACTCCTGAGCATCTAAAGTTATTACTGTAGTAAGCGGTAGTGTAGATCTAACCTTAGTTTCAGTAGGGACAGGGAACAATTCTGGAATTATTCTTCATTTGTCCTGGTAAGTAACCATGAAGGAGTGAAGGCATTGCTTTTCATGGCTCTAAACTGAAGACTTGAATCAATATTCACTTCTGGGACAGTGAGCACATGAGTGTGTTTGGAAATTGGTTTCTCGTTCTCTGCAGGAAAAGAGTAGCTTGCCTGCCTCTTCATTGACTCTGGTAAGTTTTTTCACTCAGGTTGAAAGGGGTTAGCATAGAGACACCCACCCTTTCTCAGCCAGATACACTTCATGATTTCAATGGGAGATGCCTAAGTGCTTTTTAGGATTTGGACCAGAGTCGTCAATTTGAGGAAGGGAAAAAAAAATCTTCCTGTCTCCTTGCAAGGATGGGAACACCGCCTATCCATCATTTCCACACAAGGAAGGAAAAAGACATACAGGGAAATAACAAAACCAGTTGCATTTTTTGTTTGCCTTTTCAACTCCTCTATAGGTTGATTTTCAAATGTGCATTCATAGGGAGGTTTACTAAGTATATTAGGTACTTATCTGGCCTAATTTCTGGAGTGTCTGTACACCTTACAGTCTTTGTGTTTATCTTCCCAACACACCTGTGAGAGAGGGAAGTGCTATTGTCCTGACTTTGGTATCTGGGAAAGTGAGGCACAGAGAGGCAAACAGCCTTGCCTATGATCACATAAGAAGTCTGTGAAAGATCAGGGAACTGAACCCAGATCTCCCCAGTCCTTAACTAGAACCTTAATGTTTGGACCACCCTTCCTCATGTGCACAAGTGTAACTAGCATGTCTTCTCTAGGAGTCATGCCTGTTTTCTGTATATATCATTAAGACTTATTAATGCATCCTCTTCCTCTACAACTATAGATAATCTCCTGCATCTGCAGTGCTTTATCTCAAAGTTCAATACAAATTTGTTTTCTTTCGGTATGTAAGGGACATCTTACCTAGTACCTTAGGCCCAATATTAGATTTAGTTAAAATCTATCAACTTTGATACATTGATTTGCACATATTCATATGCAAGCTTGACACTATCAGAATGGGTCTGATAGTGGGATAGTCTGACCGGGTATGGCTAGCTCACTACAAAAACTAATTTTCCCCCTTTTGGTATTGTCACCTTCTTATCGAGTGTTGGGAGTGGGCCACATCCACCCTTCCTGAATTGACCGTGTTAGCACATGTCCTCTGCAAAGTAATGCAACACATCCATCTTTGCCTGTGTATTTAACCCTGCTAAACTGAAGTTTACATTTCATGCATCTGAGGAAGTGGGCTCCAGCCCATCAAAGCTTATACCCAAAATAACTGTTAGGGTACATCTACACAGCTGGGCTAAAGTCGATTAAGCTACAAAACTTCAGCTACATCAATTTTGTAGCTTTAGTCAAACTAGCTTAACTAGACTTTTGATGCTGTCTACAGAACACTTTCCTTTCGACTTCCCTTACGCCTCGTGAAGTGAGGGTTACCATGAGTTGGAGCAAGAAGTCTTCCAGCTCGACATTATTTTGAAATAAAGGCTTGTAGTGTAGACACACACTATGTTATTTCAGAATAACATCAGTCATTCCAAAGTAATGCTGCTGTGTAGACGTACCCTTAGTTTTTAAGGTGCCACAGGGTTCTTCATCATTTTTGTTGAAACAGACTAATATGGCTACTGTTCTGGAATTTGATACTGATTTGTTTTCACTTGCCTACTTACCCATAGACCTTGCTTACAAAATTTTATTCCTGAATGTCAGAATCTCTCTTAAATTTTTGCTGTAAATTATATATAAAATCATGGTGGGTAATTTGTTCTGTTGATAAATATTAGCAAAACTCTATATATTTAAAACAAACCTGGGAAGGTGAGACTACCTAAATAAATCATAGTATTTTTTATAGTGGTGAGTCAATAGTATATTTTGCCATATTTTGCTCTGGAATAATTTTGATGATCAAACATTAAGAAAGAAACAGAATGAAAGATGAAAAGTTAATGGAAGGAAAAACACATATATCATTCATTTTCAGTAACTTCAATTGTGTAAGATTCTTCACTAGGCTTTCTGATCTGTGCCATTTGTTTTGTAATAACTCATCAGAATGATAGCTCTCTGATGTATTCTTCCAAAATTTAATTACTCATTTAATGTTCTCATGATGCTTCTATTTTGGCAGATGTAAAACGGTCAGGTTTGTTTAGTGATAAACTATTTCCCCCTTCTTATAAAGCCGTATCTGATAGAATGTTACCTCTCTATAGTCATACTTGTAGTTACTCTGAGGGGCTTTCTTTGTTAATACATTTTCATCTCTTATTTTTCTGTAGCATATGGCACTGTTGGCTTACTGCATATCAAGGGGAGACAATTGTTGTTGTTGTTATCCTACCAATTCAGTTTATATTTTGTCATATCTTTATGTTATCACAATTTACATATAATAATTAGTAGGTTTAGTTTGATTAGAGCATGCAGCTGCTACTGAAAAGGAAGATGCTTTAGTATTTTGCTGTTTACTCTCATATTATAATGACAAGCCATTGCCAGTAATTAGATTATTGTTTACTTCAAAACTTGAAACTGAGCAATAGTCATATGCCTTCAGTAGCATCTGTATGCACTCTTGTAGGACCTGCCATCTGTTCTTCTCATGTGGTTCTTCCTCTTTTTACAGTATATAAGTGAGTAGCTATGTGTTCAAGACCTCCTACTATTTATTACTGAGCACTGCACTTACATTTCCTTCTTTGGAATTATTAAGAGCCACGGCATAATATCCTTCCCTTCAAATGATTTCTATAGCTTAGGAAAGATTCATATTTAGAGCAGGTTTGTCTTTCAGAAACAATTGCTGCAAGATTAATGTGCTGGCCTCTGGAGCTAGACAGCAATAAACTAAAGCCTCCTTTAAGAGGTGATTAAATTGTATTCCCAGTAAACTTGTTTGTATTTTTCTCGCTGTGAGAAAATGTACAAAAGATGGCATTTAAATGATCAGTGCAACATAAATTAACAAGAAAAAGGAAATACAAAACGAGATCCATCCATCGACCAGGATTGACAGAAAGAAGTGCTGGCTTTAAATAGCACACCACACATATGCCTTGGGGACGCTCATAACATTGCAGTCATATAACTGGTTCCAGTGCAGATTACAGAATGCTGGCCATGAACCAAACCATTCAGGATAGACTCTCCCCAGTCTACCCCATGGAATCAGTTCAGTTGTGCAACCTCTACTTAATTGGGGCTGTAGTGAGAGGACACAAGGTTAGTTGAGGAAACTTCAGTCAACAAAGACTGTAAGCTGCTCCCTCCCCTGAGCACAAGGTCCAACAGTACAATCCCAGGTCTGGGAGCTAGCCTGTTTAGCATTTTCTCACTGGACACTGACCACAGGGAGTACCAGTTATTATAATGGTCACACCCTATATCCACCATCCCATCCTCTGCCTAGCCAGATTTCTGCCCCAGCATCTCACAGACGAATTCTGTCCTGCTTAGAGAGCTCGGGACTATTGTATCAGATATCACAATGTGTTACACCCTACAACTCTCAAAATTATCCTGGCTTTCTCACTGTGTGTATGTTTTTTCTTTGCCCTGTTGTTGAGGATTGGCTCAGTGGTTCCCCACTAAACTCTTCTTGTGAAAATCTCTGGCCAAATCAACTGAAGGAAGACCACATCTGTATAGTCAGCTCCAAATTCCTCTGTTCAGTCCGACAGTCCCAAAGACCATTTTTGCTCAGATAAATAATCAACTCAGAAGGACATCAACAAACAGCTCACACCCCACACCGTACTATCAGCCCCAACCTTCCAGATGCCTTACGTTGGCAGCCATAGGTTTCCCCTGACTACTTGGGTGAGTAGGGATCAGAGCCTGGTGCTGTCTGTACAATGGATTCACCATCAAGTGGGCTCTGGCAACCTTCCCTACAAACGGGAAAGGAGAAAGCACTCCATGATCAGTCCAGGCAGCATGACCTAGGGGGTCAGATGATCCCACTGCAAGAGCAGCAGCCCCACATCCAAGTCAGAAGAGGGAGAAAGGCAGTGACTTCCCTCTCAGTCACTGTAGTTTCTCCTGAGTAGATTTTTTGTGCCTCTGGAAGAAAGCTACCTCAGTCTCCCAGCAGGCTTGCTCCTTGTCTGGTCTGTGCCTCCAGGTTGGGAATCCAGGGTGCCAACTCCATGGTGAGACAGAGGGTATGTCTAGACTGCACCCCTCTGCCGGCAGAGGGATGCAGATTAGGCAGGTCGAAATTGCTAATGAAGCAGGGATTTAAATATCCTGTGCTTCACTAGCATAAAAATGGCCATCGCTTTTTTTCGGCACAGAGCTTTGTCGGAGAAAAGCGGCAGTCTAGAGGCTGATCTTTCACTGAAGAAAGCCTTTTCCGATAGATCCTGTATACCTCATTTTACGAGGCATAAGCAATTTCGACCTGCCTAATCTGCATCCCTCTGCTGGCAGAGGGGTGCAGTCTAGACATACCCAGAGATCCCTCTGTCATTGTTGCTTCCTCCACAAGGAGCAATGGGGTAAAAGAACTCCTACCTTCTCTTTGGGTGCCATGTCTTCAGTGTTCAGAAGGCACCTCTATTCTTCCTTATCTTGGCATACTGGTCATGGGAACCTAAAAGAACCTATGCACTGGTTCTGTTCCCATCTCTCTTCTAGCACTGCTCATGTGTTTTCTTGCTCCAGGCATGGCTGAGCTGCTTCCTTGCAGCTAACAGAGAGTAAAAGGTTTTTGAAATGCCCTGGTTTAACACAAGTAGGCAAGAGGGGAGAGGACACAGCAGCCAATCCCAGTGAGTGTCTAAACAAAGAATTGAAGAGAGTTTTGGAGGATGCAGTGGACTCATTATCACCACCACACAGTGTATTCTGCACTTATTTCATCCCCGACTGACCAATCAAAATGTCTCCATAACTAATGGTGGTAAGAAGGGTTGGGTTTGCTTTTTGGGCATGTTTTTTTTGTTTTGTTTTTGTTTTTTGTTTTTTATGAAGAAAACTTGAATAATTTGTATTAAAAAACCTGCTTGTTCTGGGTAATTTTGTAATATAGCTGAAACTCGGTTGTAAGTTTTGCATGCTTTAACAATGTGAAATCCTTGGATTTTTAGCACAGCTAGGAAATATTTAACATTGGATCCTACAATACCAAACTATACTTTGACCTTGTTGAGGAACTACCATATTATATCCCACAGCATGGAAGTGATTTTTTATAAAGTAGATATTTAAGTAGCTGTTTAAGTCAGCTTTTGCTGCAATCTTTGTGTGCTGTGATCTGACTATTTTCTGCAGGATTGCTAGTGAGCAATGTTATAAAAAACATAAAGCTGGTCAGGAATTTTGCAACAAAACATTTTTTTTGACTGGCTTCTTAGCTTTGTGTTGTATCAAAATTAGTTTAAGAAACTTGCCTGTTTATTCTGTTTTTGTGTGTTGGTGGGGGGGAAAGGTAGTCACCTGTTATAAGTCTAAAAGGAAAGACAAAGCAGGAAATAATGACTGGAGATAAAAAGAACTTCAAGGAAGTTAATTCAGAGCAGAATACTGTTAAAAAGCATAATTTAAATAGGGCTGTCAAGCGATTAAAAAAATAACCATGGTTAATCGTGTGATTAAATATATTAATCAGGATTAATTGCACTGTTATAAAGTAATAGAATACTATTTATTTGAAATATTTTTCAACATTATCTACATTTTCAAATATATTGATTTCAATTACAACACAGAACACCAAGTGTACTTTATATTTATTTTCATTACAACATTTGCACTATAAAGAACAAAAATATATTTTCAATATCATACACATTCTGTAGTGCAATTTGTTTATCATGAAAGTTGAATTTACAGATATAGAATTAGGTACAAAAATAACCTCCATTCGTAATAAAACAATGTAAAACTTTAGAGCTTGCAAGCCCATTGAATCCTACTTCTTGTTCAGCCAATCATTAAGACAAACAATTATACCGACAACTTGCAGAAGATAATGCTGCCTTGGTCTTATTAACAATGTAATCAGAAAGTGAGAACAGGCATTCACATGGCACTTGTACCTGGAATTGCAAACTATTTGTGTCAGATGCACATTCATATATGTTCCTTCATGCTTCAACCACCATTTCAGAGAACAAGCACCAAGGCTGATGATGGTTCTGCCTGATAATGATCCAAAGCAGTATGGGCTATTCATATTCATTTTCATCATTTGAGTCCATTGGAGCATTCTTTGCTTTTGTAAAAATTTCTGTAAAAGCATTCTTAAAATGAATGTGTGCTGGGACATCATCCAAGACTGCTATAACATGAAATATATGGCAGGCTATGGGTAAAACAGAGCAGAAGACATGCTCCCTCAAGTTGTTCAGTCACATATTTAATGCATTATTTTTAAAAGAGCATCAGAATGAAAGCATGTCTTCTGGAATGGTAGCCGAAGCATAAAGGGGCACACAAATGTTTATGGTATTTGGCAGTAAATACCTTGAGACTCCAGCTGCAGACATGTCATGCAAACACCTGTTCTCACTTTCAGGTGACATTGTAAATAAGAAGCAGGCAACAGTATATCCTGTCTATGTAAACAAATTTGTTTGTCTTTGTGACTGACTGAACAAGAAATAGGACTGAGTAGAATTACAGGCTCTGAAGTTTTACATTGCTTTGGTTTTGGTTACATATGTAACCAAAAAAATCTACATATGTAAGTTACACTTTCATGGCAAAGCGACTGCATTTCAGGATTTGTATGAGGTGAATTGAAAAATACTGTTTATTTTGTTTATCATTTATATAGTGCATATATTTGTAATAAAAAATAATATGAAGTGAGCTCCGTACACTTTGTATTTTGTGTTGTAATTGAAATCAGTATTGAAAACATAGAAAAAGTCCACAAATATTTAGCAAAATTCAGTTGCTATTCTATAATTTGACTGTGTGATTAATTTTTGAGTTAATCATGAATTAACTGTGCTTAATCAACAGCCCAAGTTTTTTTACAGCTCCTAAAATGTCCTTCTTAAAATGAAGAAATTAAGTTGGTAGGTATTTTACCAGTATATACTTGAATCCAGCTAAGCATTAAGTTAATTTATTATCTCATTTCTTCTTTGTTAAACCCTAAATCAAGCAGTGCAGCAACAGGGAAAAGAAGTGGAGAGGAAGGTGGTTGAGTAGATCCAACGGCATTATGTTGTTACCTGATGGTGGCTAGAAGCTTCCAGCATAATTGTGCTAGGTATTGTACAGACATTAAACAAACTGACAGCCCCTATGCCAGTGAATTTATAATTTAAATATAAGATGAGAGTTGGATACAACAGAGGGCAACGGAGATTAAGGTAGCAATAAGACAATACTGGTCAACATAAGCATGAGATTTCCAGTTTCCTCTCTTCCTTTGCTAGCATATAAAGAATTGTGGCAACACAAAGAAACATTTTTCATTATTTAAAGGAAACTTGTATATTTTCATAGGAAATTACCATATGTGGTAATCAAGTGCTGGTCCTCCCAACTTCCAGACATATTTGCAGTTCTATGTTGAATAGTGAATGATTTATCTGCTTTCCAATGCAAGCTTTAATTCAGGAAGTAAGGCAAATGAAAAATACCAGCTTGGCCCATATCTGAATCAGTAATTTAAATACATTTTATTGATTAAATGAAGTTAGTTAAACATGCAATGAGCAAGCATAACCTCATAGTGAAAATACTGGCTCTGCATCTGTTTGTTAATACACTTATACCATTTGAAGGTGGCTTGAAAAAATATTGGTGGTTCAATTTTAGCATGAAATTTACAACAAAGGGAAAATGAGAAAATTGAAGGAGTCTAATGGTCTTTTAAAGAGACAAATCAACTTTCAAATTAATTTCAATAGCAAAAAGCTAATATTTTGCTGATAAGCCATAATTTTCTGCCTAATAACTATCTTTTAAGAAACAGTCACATTTTATTAAAATGACTAATTAACTCACTATACTGCTGTGCTAATAGCAAAGGAAGCATACTAATTGAATATTGATAGGACAAGTTTTTAATAAAAGGAAGAAGTTAAATGGTGATATGTCCCCCATATTCCAGCAGCAATTTAAATGCAAATATGCTCAGAAAAGGGAGAGGGAGGTGGAGGGAGGAACCTTCTGCCTATAGAGGCAGGGAGTGTGGGCATTCTAGCAAAATGCATTTATAAAAAGGGCACTGTAGTGGATTTCACATTCAGACTGAGAAGTGAAAAAGAGGTTATAACGGCAAATTGCCAACCTGTCAAAATAGAGCATGAAATTCATTGAGTTTAATGTGGCCAGGAAGTTTTGATACTGACTTTACTTTGGCCAGGATTTCACCAGGGTCATATATCTCAGCAAGAGAGTTCCTGATGAGGTTTCTAAGAAACGTTTGGTTTCTGAATCTTTCTTAGACTTCACAGTGGTCACAAAATACACACATAATCTGTGGCCAAAACTGTGGGGCTCTAATTTTTTAGATGAACAGAACCCCCTTCCTTTCAGATTTTTTTGCCAGATCCTGCAAGATTTTTGTGCACAGAACTCCCAGGGTATGTCTACACTAACCCCCTAGTTTGAACTAGGGAGGCTAATGTAGGCATTCGAACTTGCAAATGAAACCCGGGATTTAAATATCCTGGGCTTCATTTGCATGTTCCCGGGCGGGCGCCATTTTTAAATCCCCCTAGTCCGAACTAACTGCCCGCGGCTACACGCGGCAGTTAAAAGTTAATTCGAACTAAGTCCTTAGTTCCACGAGGTGTAACAGTTAATTCAAACGAAGGACTTAGTTCAAATTAACTTTTAACTGCCGCGTGTAGCCGCGGGCAGTTAGTTCGGACTAGGGGGATTTAAAAATGGCGCCCGCCCGGGAACATGAAAATGAAGCCCAGGATATTTAAATCCCAGGCTTCATTTGCAAGTTCGAATGCCTACATTAGCCTCCCTAGTTCGAACTAGGGGGCTAGTGTAGACATACCCCCATTGACCTCAATTGAGCTATGTCTACACAGCAGGGCAAAAGTTGAATTAAGATATGTAACTTCAGCTATGTGAATTGCATAGCTGAAGTCGAAATAGCTTAATTTGGCTTTTGGTGCTTTCTACACAGCCGGAAGTTGAAGGAAAAGCACTCTTCCTCTGACTTCCCTTACCCCTCTGTGAAAGGGCATTTGCCCTGCACTGGCCCTTTAAGGGCAAAACCCCAGCTCTGAGCAAGGGCTGAGAGCAAAGCCCCAGATGAGGCAGTTTTGGCTAATGAGGGCCCAGCTGGGGGCTATATAAAGAAGGACTCCTGGAGGGACAGGGAGGACTGACTGATGCTCTGGATAGAGAGCAGTAGAGACCTGACTGCCAGGGAAATAGGAGGCTGCCTGGAGATAGAGCAGTGCTGGGGAAGGAAGGCCAGGGTTGGGGAGGCTCTGGCCAGCCACCTCCCAGGCTGCAAGGCCTGAAGCTACCGGGGCTGCAAGGGGCAGCCATGGTAGGCAGGGACAGCAGGTCCATTCCCCTTTGCCAGTGGTGAGTGGCGATTACAGACTGCCGTTTGCCCCTGAGTCAGGGGCTAGATGAAGACTGACAGTAGGTCACTGAGGCAAGGTGGGTACAGGGGAACTGGGTGTTCCCTGGGAGAAGAGAAACACGGGGAGACACCAGCCAGAGGGAGGTGTCCAATGAGCCAAAGAAGCTAATTTGTAGGACTGCTGGCTTGAGGCACTATGGTGGTGAGACAGCCTCGTGACACCTTTGTACAATTAGGGTTACCAGTGTTGGAGTAAGAAGTCCTCCAGCTAGACATTATTTTGAAATAATGGCTTGCTGTGTAGACGTGCATTTTGTTATTTCGGAAAAAAACGCGGCTGTGTAGACATACCCTAGGAGTTTTACACATGGGCAGGTAGGAGGATTTGACTCACCACATGCAGCATGCACTGCTACGTGCCATACTCAAAACAGCAACATGCACAATGCAGCAAGTATAATAACTATTGTATAACTGGAGCTCTATCTTAAAAGCCAGGATATAACCAGGTCCCACACTGAATGTGTGAGAGATGCTAAAAATGAAGCCACTAATCTTTTATTCTAGGATTAGATAGGAAGGACTCAGGGTGTATTCACCTATATATGAATCGCTTGTTCAACTATAAAACCAAGATAAAAGAAAGGTCATCTTTACATAATGCCTCATGGTACATGTGAATAATAAATGAGAACTGCTCTACACATTGTTTTCACTGAGCAGAATTCAAATTCAGAACTGTCTTTTTCATGCAGATACAAAGTACTGACATCCAAACGTTGAATCCAACAGGATATTTCAAGCTACTACTATATGCATAGGCTGATTACCTTACGTTCCTTTGACATTTCTAATTTATAACACATAGAGCCAGATGAATAATTTGAAATGGATATTTGCATTTGAGAAATGCAGAAATGCAAAAGCAAATATTAAAGGAAACCCTGTAATCACCTTACTAATACCTTCTAATTGTGCTACATGGGGGAGAGGGAAGTGGGGTATAAACAAAGGAAAATCCCAAACTGTGTAATCCAGTTTGGATAACTTTTTCTTAACCTTAAAAATACATGTTGAATCTCTCTGGTCCGGCACTCTCTGGTATGGCAAAATCTGTGCTCTGGCATGATTTTGTTTAGCCAGATGTCCACTTATCATGAATGTGGTCAAATTTTCCATGGTCCCATAAAGTTTGTTTACAGCCACCAGTCCTGGCTCTCAGTGTTCTGTGCTGTTTAATTAGCTCTAATTTACCCCTAAATGTCTTCTAAGAGCCCAGGAAGCAGTAAAAGAGTTGATAATGCTACTAGACAATATTGACCTCCCTTGGTCTGGCAAATTCTCTGATTTGACCCTGATCAAGTCCCGAGGGTGCTGGACTAGAGAGGTTCAAGCTGTATAAGCTATATTTTCTATATCTACTGTGACTAGCCCAATGTCAGGAGCGTTTATCCCTCAACTATTAATACAGTGCGAATTTGGATCCAACAACTACAAAAGGGTAGGGGACATGCTCTTCTGTACTGATCCCCCCAAAATATTGTGAGGCGATGTATGCACCACCTTTCAAAGGGTTGTAGCCTGGGTCTATCCTGGCACTTATATCCAGGAAGCTGAGGATGAGGTGCAGTGACTCCCAGAACATTTGTTGGACCAGAGAAGCTCTGTGCTCTTTATGCTGCTGGGAGTGGGTTAACGCCACAGTCTCACCTACACTGCATTCTGCACTATGGATAGGAGAAAAGCTTTATTTACTCTACTACTTTTCTAATGAGCATCACAGGTTTGTCCATCTCACTTTGTAATTGGGACTGATGCCTGCCCTGTAGTAGCTAAATTTAGAGCAAAAGCTTTTTATTGGATTGGATTTATCTTTTTTCAAAGTGTTGTCTTCCATCGTATCCATTAATGTCTGAGCTGCTTTTTCAAGCTTTAAAGACAGTGACTTTTGTTTTTCAAAAATTAAGTATATCTTTCCTAGGGATAGAATTAGATTTAACTAAGTACAGAAGATCATATGGCTATATATTACCAAGTGCAGTCAGTAGCAAACTCTCAACCCTGTATCCCATATTCCTGTTGATCAACACAAGTTCAGTGAGCAAACAGACTCGTATCATAAGGCTCTCATCAAGGGCACATCTACACTGCACACTTATTTTGGTATAAGCTATTTTGAAGGAAATATTCTGAAATGGCTTATTTCAAAATAATGCATCTACACAGCAAATGACCATCGAAATAGAGCTGAGCTCTTTTGAAATAGAGCATCCACACTCATTGGATGCTGAATCGCATTTAAGGTTCCTGGAAGCACTTCAGGCAGGGCATCAGGACAGCACTCTCTTCCTGGAGCTGCTGCCTGAGGCTATCTGAGCCTTGAGCTTAAAGGGTCCCCCCATACAGCTGTGTCCCAGGCTCCTCTTTGCCTACCTCATTAAGGGACAGCAAAGCCTTTCCTTTGCCTTTCCTTTGTTGTTGTCCTTTGTTGTTGTCCTTGTGGACACCTCAGCACTCTAGCACTGGAGCTGGACCTGCCTTCCTGTAGTCCACGGCTCTTACAGGTTGTGCTGCACCACCTGCTGCAGTTTCAGCAGGCTGCCTTCCTGGCCCTGCAAGACCAGGACTCCCAGCTCCTTGTGGGCCAATTCCTTACCTCTCTTCAGGCACTGTTCATGCAGCTCGACCCCACCCACATCATACACTGCCGCTTCTGGAGACTGGGCACCAGCTCTGACTGGTGGGACCAGATTGTCCTGGAGTGGTGGGATAACCAGCAGTGGCTCCAAAAATTCCATATGTGGAAGGATACCTTTCTGGAGCTGCATGAGTGGCTTGCCCCTGCCCTCTGGCATCAGGACACCCAGATGATACCCACCAGCCCCCTCCAGAAGGGGGTCACAATCACCATCTAGAAGCTCACCACACTGGACAGCTAGCGATCCGTCGAGAAACAGTTGGGGCTGTGATCAGGAAGGTATGGTGCTCTTGTACTGTTGTCCCATGAGGGTGGTGAACTGAACTGCATGAGTGGGGTCCCCTAGGCAAGAGGAGTGGGGGGGGGGGTGGAAGCCATCTCCCTGGATTTTTAGTCCCATCTTTATAAAGCCCTGATGGGGGATGAATCAAGTTGGGGTTGCTCCTGGTGTGTGGTGGGGAGGGAGACAGGGTTGGGAGAGGGGAACTTCCAGGGGCCCTGGCAACCCTGTGAGTCTCTGTTTGTCTCATTCTACAGGTGGTGAGGCCCATCAACACCATCCTGCTGCACAGTCATCAACCTTGGTAACGTGGACCCCATCATCATTGGCTTCGCCGCCATGGGCTTCCCCAACTGCAAGAGGGTGACTGAGGCACCCATATCCCCATCCAAGCACACAACCACTGGCATCTGGATATATTAACCAGAAGAAGTACTTTTTGGTGATCCTGCAGGCCCTTGTGGACCACCACAGTCAGTTCACGGCCATCTACATTGGGTGGTTGGGGAAGGTGCACGACACACCTGTCTTTTGAAATTCCAGCCTCTTCCGGAAGCTGCACGCTGGCACCTTTTTCCCTGACTGCACCATCAAGGTTGGGAACTTGGACATCCTGATCTATATTGTAGGGAACACAGCCTACGCTCTGTTCTCCTGGCTTATGAAGCCCTATACCAGACACCTTGACCCCATCAAGGAACATTTTAACACCAGGTTCAGCAAGGCCTGTAATATTGTTCAGGGCACCTTCAGGCATCTTAAGAGGAGGTTCCATTGCCTTTTCATCCAGCTGGGCTTTGGCGAGCGGAATGTCCCCCATGTGGTGGTGGTGTGTTATGTCCTTCACAATATTTGTGAAGGCAAGGGGGAGACATTCCTGCCAGGAAGGCAGGCAAAGACTGACTGGATCAGCAGGGCCTTCGAATAGCTGTGCACAGTTGCTATTTGGCAGGCCCATCAGGGGGCTGTGTGTATCCATGAAGTCCTGAGGAAGAGTTTTATACAAAGACCTCAGTGACACTCTTCCCTGAGCCTCCCTACAAAGGGCCTTTGCATTGCCCCTCTGTGTCTTTCCTTCTGCTCCCTTCCCCTGATTTCCTTCCCCCTCCCCGCCTCCCGCACAGACAATAAAGTACACTTTTGGTTTGGAAACAATAAACTCTGTTTTTTAATTGGGGTGAATATAACTGGGGAGGGACTGGGAAAAGAACCTGGTGGGGAAGGAGGGAAGTGAAAGGGGGAGGAGCAGGGAGGAGAGGATCAGGGCTAGGGCTGGGAGTGGCACCTGTGTTGGGTGGTGCCACCACCTTATGTGTGGGGCCCTTGGCCTCCACAGAGGGGGTTGGGGGAGAAACTAGAGGGGTGGGAGCCAGCATGGGAGTGGCCACCAGGTGGTTGAGGATGACAGAGAAAGCCAAGCAGATGGATCAGCCCTGCTGCAGCAGTTCCCACCAGGGGTCACGGCACAGGTGGAGGTCCGTCTCCAGTCCTGCTGGTCCATGGAGCAAGCACTGCAGGGCTCACAAGGCAGCAACATGCACCCTGTGGAGGTCCTCGTGGTCTCTCCGGTGCCGGTGGATCATGAGGGGTAGGAAAGTTGACATGGAAGGTTGCGACTGTTCCCCTCTTGCAGCTGGTCCAGCTGTGGAGAACAAAGAGAAGGGCAGTCATCCCGGGAGACATCATGCATGAAGCATAGCCCCCATCTCTGAGCTGAGACTGAAATGCCACAGGTCAGACAAAGGTGATGTCTGAGGTCTAGACAGCAAACCCTTTCCTGCAGAGACACAGATGTCCAAGTGGGGAGCCTCACTACCCCCAAGTCCCAGGGACAAGCAGGCATGGGAAGGTGCTGTCCAGACCGGGAGCCTGTGACCGGGGGCGAGAGGTCATGGGGAAACTGGGCTTCTCTCCATGCTGTGCACACGCCAGGTTAGGCAGTGGCGGCATCCCACAGGGAAAGGACTTGTATCTCTGGCTGCTGGAGTAAAGGGCAGGCAGGGTGTTGTGGGGAGTGGATGCTGTCCCAAGAGTGAGAGCATGCCAATGTACCATGTGCAGCACTTCTGAGCGTGGGTAGATGTGTGGATGGGTGTCTCCATGTCCCTAGCCTCCTTCTAGTGGTGGCTTATGGTGGGTCCCACCCCATATGCCCCACTCTCCAGATACCCTGTGAGCCAGCGCACAAGGGTCCTCTGTTGCAGCCTCTTGGAGTTGTGTGCCCTGGAATGGCACTCCACATAGACTCATGTGCACCGGCTGCTGCATGATCCCCAGACCAACAAGGCAGAGCAAGGAGCACACAGCAGTCCCTCGCCATCCGCCACGTCCACCCATGTGTGTCTAGGGGAAATAATGGCACTCACGTGAGGGGCCTTTTCCAGCTTCAGATGATGGCCAGGAGACATCCTGGGAGTGGGGTACTGGCTGCAGGGCAAGCATTAAATCCTGGCTGGTGGGCATGGAGCTGGTGATGGCCTCATCTGGATCTTCTCCTCCTCCTCCTCCTCCTCGTCCATACCTGCTCTGCCCCCCAGGAGGGTGAAGACGGGCATCTCCAGCCCAGAGTCCACAATGAGGTCCCAGGATGTGATGGAGCTGCCCGTAGTAGGGGCAGTTCTGGGGTGCCGCCCCAGAGTGAGAGCTGTGCTCCCTGGCCATAAATACCTGCATTCTTGTGTCTGGTGTAAAGAGCCCTCTGGTTTTCCTCCTCACGCCAGATCTCAAGACGATCCAAGGTCTCTGCAGCAGACCAGAATAGTGCCCTCCTCTTTCAGCCCTGGGAAGAGTCCTGGGAGCTTCCTGAGGCAGTGCTGGCAGTTGTGGGGGGCTCAGCTGGAGTGGTGAGCTCGGCCATGGCAGCAGGAAATATCTATTTCAGAATAGGCATTATTCCTCATAGAATGAGGGCTACAGAATCCAGAATAAGATGCCCGTTATTTCAATATTATTTTGAAACAGCGGGCTTGCAGTGTAGACGCTCGCAAAGTTATTTCAGAATAACTTCCATTATTCCGGAATAACACTGCTGTGTAGACGTGCCCTGAGAAGAATCCCAATGTTGTCTTCATTCCTTCAGACTGGACATGCTTATCAGTATTTTTTGCCCTACGTACAAGACTTCCCGAGAGACATTATTTGACAAAATACTGATGTAGCTGTACTTGTTTAGTAAGCAGTAGGCCTCTTACAAGAAAAGGTTTAGGTGTAGGAATTACATAGTGTTAGCAGCGATGTAGGTAGCCTAAAAGGTGGTCTATTAATCCGGACATTACAAAAATAATTTTTCAAAACGAATAGCAAGAGACTTAAAAGCTGCTCTTCTTGGCAAAAAATAGCTTTGTTTTTTCTTTTCCTAATATAAATGTTGATTAGACACCCTACTATGGAATCCAAAAGCAAATATTGTGTCCCTAATTAAGTACAAGTTGTCAGCCTAGTCTCTTAAGGGTATGTCTACACTTTCACCCTCTTTTGAGAGACAGATGAAAATGCAGCTGAGCAAAATTGCAAATGAAGCGTGGATTTGAATTTCCCGCACTTCATTTTCATATTTGTGTTATGGCGCTATTTCGAAATAGTGCTATTTTGAAAAAAGAAACTCTGACTGGACACGGTTATTTTGAAAGAAAACCCTTCTTCTGAAATAACTGGTAAACCTCATTATAGGAGGAATAAGGGTTATTTTAGAAGAAGGGTTTTCTTTCAAAATAACCATGTCTCGACAGCATTTCTTTTTTCAAAATAACGCTATTTCAAAGTAGCGCTATAACGTGAATATGCAAATGAAGCATGGGAAATTCAAATCCACGCTTCATTTGCAATTTCTCTCAGCTGCATTTGCATCCCTCTCTCGAAAGAGGGTGCAAGTGTAGACATACCCTTAGGTTACTGTTTTATGTTGAATCACAGCTAGTAGGAGTATTCCAGTAAGAAAGATCACTCACTTTCAAATAGTTTTTGTGAAAGAATATGATAGTGAATCATTCTGGGAGTCATTAGTGGTAAATTAAATTGAAATGTCTCTTTTGATGTGTGCATTGCTGCTTCTTCTCTACATGGGGAAGAGTTATTTAACAGGAACTTAGTGGAATGAATCAAGGAAGACTTTTTGCTCTATTGATATTCCATAAAAAGAGTTTGTTTCAGAACTTATGTGACTACCTATTGTGGCAGCTCATCATTCATTGCCTAAAGATATTTTTAGAGTTTCAGGAAATGTGATTGCTGAGCGAGAGAATAAGGCATAAACCTAACAATACTATGGCAACCTGTAGCTTTTCTGAAATGAATGGTAAATATGTGGCAATCTCTCTTTAACACAGACACAACATGCTAATATTCAGACTACATCTACACTGCAGGCTTCTTGAGCAAGAAGCTTTTTGTGGACGAGATCTTCTGCAAAAACTTCTTGCGCGGAGCGCATCCACACTGCAAAAGTGCATCGGAAAAGCAATGCGCTTTTGCACGAGAGCATCCAGACTGCATGGACGCTCTCTTGCAAGAAAGCTCTGATTGCCATTAACAGAATGGCCACCAGGGCACCTGTGCTTCTTTCGATAGGCTATTTTTGCACCAAAAAATCCTGTTGCCCATCCACATACACCTTTTTGCACAAGAGCTCTTGCGCAAAAAGGAGTTATTCCTCATAGAAAGAGGAATACCTACACCACAAAAACCCCTCTGTTCTGTCGATTCACTGTAAATTTTCTTGCGCAAAAATGTGCTTGAAGTGTGGAGGCTCCACGAGTTTTTGCACAAAAAATGGCCATTTTTGAGCAAAAACTCTGCAATGTAGACATAGCCTCAGTTGTTTGCCCCTAATAAATCTCATGCACTTCTTTACGTGGTTGTCTAAACTCAATTTACTCATCAACCATTTGAGGACTCACTGTTTGGCATCTCAAGGAAGGAGGTGATGGCTGGTGATAGCTGGCTTTGGAAATTAATCGGTTTGGTGGGCTTTTCTTATTTCAAAGCAGTTTATCTTTAAACCTCCTTTATTTGAGACAATGCTGAAGAGGCAGGCATGAGATGTAAACCAGAAGTATATTACATCTGAAAAAACTGCCTACAGAAGCCAAAGTACTTTCAAGTATTCTAAATTTTTAGGTGTTTTGTTTTGTTTTGTTTTTCCATTTTTGATTAATACATAAGGAGGAATAATTTGCGCTCTTGAGATTTTTGGTTTCAGTACCTCTGATTTGAAAAATGACCCAAATTATTTCAGTTGTTGCCATGGCTAGGAAATTAGATGATGAAGGAGAGCATACTTACACAAATTTTATACATTTATGATTATGACTATCAAAATGTAATATGCTCTCCATATTTTGTCAGCTCTACTGTCAATCACAAATTCTTTCTGAAATGTTTCTGTACATTTCAAAATCAAAGAGAAGAGATTCTTATGGCTTAAAAAATTCTTTCTGAAATGTTTCTGTACATTTCAAAATCAAAGAGAAGAGATTCTTATGGCTTCAAAGCTAAATCATTATAGTCCTCACCGGTTTCCCTCTAAGCGGCGTGGAAGCACAGCTTCACGGGTGATTAATCAGCCCTGCCCTGTCAGTCAGCCCCTTTCAGGGAGCCCTGAGCCTCTAACTGGGTGGGACTGATTAATCACCTGTGAAGCTGTGCTGTCACACAGCTTAGAGGAAACACTGGTCCTTACTAGGGGTATGTCTACACTGCAGGCTAAAGTCAAGTTAAGATACAAAAATTCAGCTATGTCAATTGCATAGCTGAAGTCGAAGTACCTTAACTCAACTTTAGGCAGTGTCTACACAGGCAGAAGTCGAAGGAAGAACACTCTTCCTTTGACTTTCCTTACTTCTCGTGAAATGAGGGTTACAGAAGTCTGAGCAAGAAGCCAGTTATTATGAAATAATTTTGAAATAATGATCTTGCTGTATATACGCGTACTCTGTTATTTCAAAATAACATCAGTTATTTTGAAATAAGCATTCAGTGTAGACATAGCCTATGATACTAGCATTCTTGCCCTATATGCTTAGTAATAGGATCAACAGCCTTCAGTATGCCCCCTTATGGCCAGGGATGCTTCGTCAGAGCCCCGTTTTTTCCCTTCTTCAGAACTTAAACGCCACACAGTCTACAGGAAATTAAACATTCCCCACATTTTAGCTTCATATCCACTGGCCTGTCAGGTCCCAACCCCAGTTTAGCATTTCTCATTTGATAAACTAAAAATAACATAAACTCTCACCGTCCCCATCCCAGTTTCAGGAAGGAGCAGCGCTAAAGGTCTGTCCTCCTGCCTCCCAGTGCCTCATTCCTGGAGTTTGGCCTCTCTGGTGGTGTTTGTCCCCAACTGACTCAGATCCCTGCAGAAGTTTATTCCTTCCAGCAGCCTCTGTAGGCATAGACACACCGTATTAATTTCTAACATCCCCCCCTTTATTTCCTATGTCGGTTGTGTCTGATATTTTTGCCATTAACTGCCAATGGATTTCCCATCAGTGCTGAGAAATTCTGCCTCACAATGAAAAGTTAAAGGTTTGGATCTGCTGCAGAGAATGAAGCACTTACAGGAAGCAGTTTCTTTTCAGGTATGAACAGTAAAATCTTTAGTGACCTTAAGACATTATACAGGCATACTGAAGGCTCAGTCCTGCCTTCAGCTATGTGGACAATGGGCATCACTCATTGCATGACTTTAGAAATCAGCTATTCCTCTTCCATTTTTTCCATTCGTATTAATTCAGCCACTGCTCTTGTGCTTTTCCACTATGTCTTTAGAAGATAGGTCGTGAACACACCCACATGCTGGGAGCATGGCCAAGATCAGCGCATACTAAATGGATGTATGTTAAAATTTTACTGTGTTTTTTGGTTTTGTTTTTTTTTAGAGGGTGCAATGGATGGGACTGTAGTTTTTATGCAATTTAAATTGAAATATGAATTATAGGTGCTTGAGGTAAATAGTGATCCAAAGAGGAGCAGCCCAAACTTTTTTACTAAATTTACAAATATCAGCTAAACCCGTGTGATGCATGTAACAGGACACCATATTAGCACCACGAGTGGTTCTAAGATAGTTGGAGAAATTGTTTTTGTTTTATTCAGCTATAAGAGCATATGTTCTTATGTTGCCTTGGCACACCTACTTGATAAAATACGTATCAGTCTCTTCGTTGTTAGAGCAGGCATGGGGTGGTGGTTTTGTGACAATCCTGTTGACTATTTAAAAAATTTTAGGGGGAACTAAAAGTACTCACCAACCCTAAAACACTTTTACACCAATTATTGCTGGTATATCAAAACACACAAACATATTTATAGTATTTTCTATATTCCTGTCTCTCATGAAGCATGAGAGAATATGTTTATAGACTCCTTGTCTTAATTGTATATTTTCTTCCTCTAAGGACATGGCTCATGCCCTGAAAAATTTTATAATTGCTCATCTGAATTTATAAATTGGGCTGATATGGATAATCTACTATTTCAACAGATTTTTGTTACAAAGATTAAAATGGCAGACATAAGATTTTAAAGAAAGGACACAGGAAAAAAACAAGTCTTACTTAGGGTTATGAAGAATTGTTATGAGAAAATGCTGCAGATGTTCAACATACTCATCTTTTAAAAACATGAAAGACAGTGGCTTTGATTATTGTACATATGTAAATAATGAAGGATGAGTCATTTTGTTTGGATTTGACTGTGTTCTTAGCTTATGAAATGTTCTGCTGAATAAAAAAGTTGTTGTTATTGTCATTAAAAAATGTAAAGTATAGATATCTAAGTGGAGATCCAGAACATTATGTCTGTAATTGCTGAGAGACTGACTTGTTCTATTAGAAGGTAGGGATTGAGCTAGCAGAGGTAGAAAGAAGTGTTTGTAGGTGGTGATTGGCTAAATTCCTGCTAAATTGATAATAACACTTGTCAGATTTAATTGTACTACCCCTACAGTCTTGGGTGAGTATCTTAAGCTACTATTTAAATGAAATTAAAATAGGTGAACCTAGAAGTTATTAATCTCTTTGGTTCCAAATTATCTTTCTCTCTTGATTTAAAGAATATTTTCCATAGACATTATCAATTGTCAGCATAGCTATGGTGTAAATTGCTTTTTACAAGGTCAATAAAGGATCACAGAAATGCTTGACAGGCTTCACGAAGTTGTTGCTATGAAAAGGTTACCCTTTTACATTTTTCAGTGAGTAAGCAGAATGGTTTAATCATGGGTCAGGGGGCTGGAACTTCAGGGTTCTGTTCCCGCTCTGCCATAAACTTTCTCTGTATCTGTGAGTTATCAACACTTTTGATAGGTGGGAGCCAAAAGAAATTCTCAGGTCTGTGTATTTGCTGGGAGTGTGTATAACTAATGCAATCTCTACCTCTCTCTGTGGCTTGTGTAAAATGGGGATGATGATAATTCTCTGCTCCCAGGAGTGTTGTCATGTTATTAACATTTATATATCTGAAAGGGGGGGGGATATGTAAAAGCAAAATGTGTGTTTCTTAAATAAAATAAAAATCTAGAGTATATTCCATACATTGAATTGTGGCAAAGATCTGTCAGAATTTAAACTCTGAAATCTAAAGTCTCTGATAACTTTATATAACATTTATCATTTCTATATGTGAATCTGTTGCTGGTACTTTTCATAAAACAGTAGGAACAAAGTAAATCTAATTATGCAGTAAGTGAATCCTGTGATCTACATATCAACACAAAGGGGCAGAGAAGTTACACCAAAAATCATGGTTGCTTATTAAAATTCTTTCCTGAACTTGTGCTATTTCTTTAAGATCTTTCATAGCTTTAGTTTATGGGAATATACCTGTTAATTTCTGTCATATTTTTCTTCTCTTCATGGTTTGAAAGAAACACCTGCCACTCATACAACTTAAGTTCAGTACATAAAAATCTGGGTTAAGTAGCACTTAGCTCATTTCATTTGTGATGTACAAGTTACAAAGGATTTTAAGTTTCCTAGAAAAGGTTCAAAAGTCACATCTTTAATGTAAAGGGAATGCACAAATGCATAATTCCATTTAATGAAGCTGCTTTGTTATTGAAAAATAAGAGTTTTGGATCAATCTACTTCACAATTTAATCAGGTTTTCTCAGTTGCTCTGAATATTTCCTAAGGCACTGCTGTAAAATGATATAGAAACTACTTGTGGTGTTCATTTTCATTAAAGACCAGTAATAAACTTGCACATCTAAATTTTTTGGAATATATGGCCTCCCAAATATGTTAAGAGCAACTGTTAATCCACTTGTCAATTGGTTCCTGAAGCCATCTCCTAGAAAGTATTTTAGTAACATTACAGTTATTTAGTCAGCCCCTATTTGAGAGGAATTATTTATGTTCATACACTGAACTTTGAGGACTAGGAGACTGTACTCATGGTAATATGGCATTTAGTTGTTTTCCACCTCTGAAAAACTAATAGCAACAAAACTCATATCTAAATCTGAATCTCAAACATCTGCTGGTGTTCAGTTGTGAATGTTTGGTCTAAACCTGTTTCTATTAACATCTGATTTTTAAACATGAAGACTGAACTGTAATAGATTAATTTCTTCATCATTTTGCACAATAAAAATGATGTGCCATCTTGTATTTTTGACACACAGCATAAAAATAGTTATGCAATGTATCTAAGTACAACTATTATTATTTTAGTTTTTGAAACTTTTAAAATGCAATATTGGTGCCCAATCAGTTCTGGTTGCTTACCCCATAAATTGTATGTGTGTGGGGGGAGGAAAGAGGGGGGATTTCTTATAGACATATCCACTTTAGTCCATGACCTCCTTAATATCCTTGAAGACTGAGGTGTGAGGAGAGGGGAGAAGGAAGAGGTTCAGGAAGACCAACGGCCATTCGCAGAAAATACTGCCATCAGATCCCTCTCATTTATACTCAGCAGGCCTCATCTGAGTACCCCTGTTGAACTCGATTGTGGTAGTAGAGGAGAGAGAACCTCTCAGGTTCAAGAATAAACACCAGATTGTCAAGTGGAAAACAGAGCAGATCTCTGAGATGAAAGAACTGGTGTATCTTCTCTGTGGAGTGTTTTTTGTTCGGTGTTTGTATTTTTGTACTAATGTACGCTGGAGGTAGACATTTAGTTAAATGACTTATGCCATAGGGCTGAGTCAGTGGAGCAGCCAAAGCAGTTTTTGAGGTTTTTCAAAGAACCCTTACAAGTGGAAACTGAAGCAGGAACTCTGCATGGCCACTTCAGAGGGCACTGAGGAGGTTGACTTTAATTCTATACAATGTCAATAACTTCAGCAGGCTGATTGTGGTTTAGTCAATGAAAGATCTAATTCAAAACTTTTTGAGAAAAACTTCTCTTTTTTGCATTCACAGGACCACTCTTCTGTTCTATAATGTGGACATGAGTGAGGGTGTATCTACACTATAGGGATCTTTCGAAAAAAAGTAGCCTTTTTTTGAAAAATCTTTACCTGCATCTAGACTGCTGCCACGTTCTTTCGAAAGTAAATCAAAAGAAAGCGGCAGTTTTTTCAACCGTGGAAAACCTCATTTTATGAGGAAGAACACCTTTTTTCGAAAGTGCTCTTTCAAAAAAGTGACCATGTAATGCAAACTGTGCTTTTTCAAAAGAGAGCATCCAGACTGCCTGGGTGCTCTCTTTCGAAAAAGCGGCTTGCTTTTTCGAAAGTACTGATTGTAGTTGAAACACTCTTTTTCAAAAGAGGCTTTTTCAAAAGATTCTTTTAAAAAAGCCTCTTTCGAAAGAGGCTTGTAGTCTAGACGTAGCCTGAGAAAAACAATGTGAGCTAAATCACCCTGAGAACAAATGTTGTTAGTTTTTTAGGGTTTGCGTTCCCAAGGATACAAGGTGCACACATGGCCATGGTCTTGATATAGTAAACTATTATAGGGTTGGGATTTTTTTAGAGAATGTATGCATTTATGAAAACAGTATATAACTTTGCATTATCAAAACATATGTAAGTTGAGATGAGGAAACCTATTAGGCAGTTATGATTGTTCACTCTAGTCTCTCCAAAACTGATTATGTTGTCTGGTTTTTAGTACAGCAAAGGAAAACATTTCTTCCAAATTTTCTTAATAACCAAGAATAATAGAAGTCATGCTCCTTTATAGGAACTAGGAAATTAACAAAAAAAGCATTTTCTTACTAATCAAACAAGTTTAAATTTTTCTTTGACGTGAGAGGATGACTACAGAACTATTAGAGAAAAAAATATACAATTGCCAAGAAAATACAGCTGACTAAAATGATCTTCCAGTATAAGTGATGTTAATGTTTATGAAATTTAAGAGGTGTATATTTTTGTAACATTTTATTCTTTCTCACACAAGGAGTACCAGTTTATTTTGTTCTTAAAAGGACAGCACCTTGTAGAATTGTGTTCTCAATTATAAACTAAAAAGCCTAAGAAAATGACACTTGAGCAACCAAAACCAAAAATTATTCATTTCAGCAAATTACAATTAAAATGTATTTTCCTTTAATATTAAAAGAATCCAGATGATAGCACTCCAGTAACAATATATAGCTATTCAATTAAAAATCTCACCTCTTGCTTTTCTGCATGTGATCTGGACACTAATTCAGGGCCTAAGGAAGGACAAACTATCTCAACAAAAATCTGTTGCAGCCTGCCTTAGTGTGATAGTACTGATACTTTCAATGAAGGAAAACTATAGTAGCATTTTATTTCTTGCCCCCAATATATTCCATAGCGCTGCTGACTATTTCTGATTAACCTGGATTCTCTGGCTGGAATGCAGCATTCATTCATTCAATGGCTCAGAACCTCTGGCAATGTTTTGCTTCTCAGAAATTGGCACTGATCTTGCCCATTGGCCTTGATAATTAAATTGTACACCTGTTAAAGAATAAGCACCAGATTGTTAATGATTCTTGGCCATCATACTGTTAGTAATTTTCCAACAATATTTCTCTTCCAATTAGCAGTATATTTCTGTGTACATCTAATTGTAAGACAAACTGTTTCAAGTGTTCCACTGTAATATATTGGTAAATCCTTAAGCATCAGTGTTCTAAACCAATAATGCTTCGCTTAATGTGGGAAAACTGTTGAAAAAGATTAGCGTTTTTAATGAAGGCTTCAAGTTATGAGCTCATGGTCAGTCTTAAAAAGGCATATTTAATTGAACAGTTTTGTTCCAAAAGATCTCATGAATCCATATAAAATAAATTACTTTGTGGCATGATAATGAACTAATTTGAAATCTGTCATATCATATTCTCGTGAAAAATAAGTCAGCTTAATTGCATTAACAACTACATGTTATTGAATCACTGTGAAAAAAGATCAAATATGAATGGAGTGGATGTGAAAAAAATGACAATGAACTGCCATCTATGAATGTAGTTACTGATTAGACTTTCCCTCATAATAGATATGATAGTATAGTCAAATCTATATAACAATCTTATATTACATGTTACATTACTAAATGTGTCATTACAAGAAGCATCAGCCTTCTGTTGCAGGCAGACCATACTTTCAATCCTGCTCACCTTGTGATATTTCATAAATTCATTGGTGACACAAATATTAAGTTCAGAAGTGACCTGTTCACTAAACATATTTTCATTTTAATTTTGTCTTTTTTTTTTGTGAGGCAGTTTATGGATCAGAAAGGCAGAGTACTGGTTGGGTAGGTATTTTTTGAGCTGCATGAAAGCACCTGGGATTATCCAGAAATTACGACCCCAACTCTTTTTTTAATTTGAAAAATGAAAAGTAGTCAAGTATATAACATGAACCTCTTAACTTCCAGGGGTATTGGATTGCCAAATTTGTTAAGCGTTAACTATTGGCATACATTCAGTTTGCTTCATATATTTTATACATTCCTCATTTGCAACTTTCTTTAAATTTATTTTATCAGTAGTTCCAAATTTTAAAAAGAGCTACATCCCAGACACTGAAACGAGGTGGAACACAGGATTTGTGAAAAATCCCTTAGTCTCTCCCAGTAGTGAGTATGATAGTTGCACAACACTATTGGAATGATTCTTTCCATTTGATAGCAATTTTACAGAGTTGCTGCCTTAGGTTAAAGTATGGATAATGCTCTGGGCTTAATCTTAGCAGGAGCTCAGATTATCTTGGTAGCTTTGCATCTAATTATGCATGTATTTGGTGGATGACTGGGAAAGGGAGAATGTTTTTTTCTTTATTTCCTTCATTGGCACATCTATGTTTGTTGTCACTCCCTGAGCGTCCCCACCCGCTGCCACCCCCCCCCCATATAGGGGCATGCACATAAACAAGCTGTCTAGCCTGATCCAGCACTCCAGAAATAGCTATGTAGACAGTGCTATGGAATTGCAGTGCAGGCTGGAGCCTGGCTCTGAAGACTAGAGAGCATGCATAAGGCCAGAAAAGATGGGACCTGGCTCAGAGGGAACATGATAGGGTATGCTACTTATTTGAGGCCAAGGAAAGGTCAGGATGATGTCCACTTCAGAAAACACTGCTGTTCTATGTCTTGAGACAAGAATTATGTTGCAGGAGACCATATAATCTCTCAGGAAACCAGAAAAACTTCAAAAAACCACAAATAGTCTTGCAGCACCTTAGAGACTACAAAAAATGTAGATGGTATCATCAGTTTTCATGGGCACAACTCAAAGTTATTTCAGAATAGCAACCGTTATTCCAAAATAACTGTGTGAGTGTCTACACAGCAATTCCGTTATTTTGAAATAATTTCGAAATAACGGATGGCTTATTCTGACTTCTGTAAACCTCATTCTACAACGAATAACACCTATTCCGAAATAAGGCATGTGTAGACGCTCCACTTCTGCTATTTCAAAATAGCCCCTCATGAGAGCCATTCTAAGTTATTCCTCCTGGAGCTCTAAATCTAGATAGCACATCTACATTAGGGAAACCTGCCTTGGACTAATTTTGAGGTTTCCCTGCAGTGTGGATTTTGAAATAAGCTATATGGGAATAACTATTCCAGAATAATTTATTCCGAAATAACTGTGTAGTGTAGATGTAGTCTAAAGTGCTGCAAGATTAATTGTTGTTTTTCCAGTATTTTCTAATATGGCTACCCCTCTGAATCTCAGGAAACCAGTTAGGAATATAAAAAAGGCCAGAAGTGATTGAACAACCAAAGTATCTGATGAGTAAGGGAAGGCTCACAGACTGCTGTTTTATATTAACACTAAAAAAATGGATGTTTGCTTATAACTCAAACATTTAGAAGGGATGGAAAATCTGTTTTCTCAACAGCTTTATTTAGAACCTAAATCTCATCATTCATTCATATTGCCTATCAGAAAGTGTACTGATTTCCTGTACTTACAACTATTTCTCTATCCACTAGGCAATACTTATCAGTGTCAGGAATAAAACTGAAAAAAAAAAACATTCTCCAGTATTTCATTGCTATCAAGTGCACGGTTGCATATGCACCCCTCAAAGTATGTTTTATCCTACACTATGTCTATGCAACACAGAGAATAGTACCCACTCTTTCAGGTCAAATTGCAGACATTTCTACTGAGGTCCTGAAAATCTGGAATTCAAACCCTGATGTGAATATGTGGGAGTTGGAGTCCTTATGGTTGGATATGATGTACCTTTTTTTTCGAATCTACTTATTTAAGTCAAACCAAGTGAAAATATCTTTTAAAATAGGTTGTATTTGAACTCAGTTACAGTCAGTCTATTGCAGCATGATGTTTAGTAAAATGCAGGTGGCTCATTGAAGGCATATCAGTAGACATAAACAAGTGGTTTCTGCCATAAAGCATCATCACAGACTTACAGTGGTTGTCATCAAGAAGTCAACATTTACCCATTATTCTCATACAGTTTTATCTGAGATACTGCATGAGGGAATAAAATGGTATGTTAGATACTACTGTTTAGTACTTCTAGGGAACTGACATCCCAATGGCAATCATTTAGGGCACGTCTACACTACACAGGAAGATCAAAGCTGCCACTGTCGATTTTCCAGGGTTCGAATTAGTGGTCTTGTTAAGACCGCTAATTCGAAGGGAGGGGCATTCTGGTCGATGCTGGTAACCCTGCTTTCACAACAAGTAAGGAAAGTCAAAGGAAGAGTGCTATTCCTTCCACTTCCTGTGGTATAGACAGCACCAAAAGCCAAGTTAATCTATTTCAACTTCAGCTACGCAATTCACATAGCTGAAGTTGTGTATCTTAATTTAACTTTGTCCTGTAGTGTAGACATACCCTTAGTGTCCTTGGACTTACATTTCATGTGCTTCCAAATTTCAGCAAATAAGAATTGTTCTACAGTTATAGCTGGTTTAGACAATGGGTTCTCATAAGAAATGTTGGTGGTCTGTGACTGTGTATGTTAATGTAGCCATCATGGGCCCCTCAAAATCAGTCACATGGCATTCAAGTTGCACTCTTAATGTCTGTGTATAACTGTAGCTTGTCAGTAACACACTATTCATGCTCTGACTTCCAGCATGGACAACCACTTGCAGGGTGACTCCATCACACTATTGCTCCTGAATTATGTACAAAAATGTGTTTACCCCAGAAATTATCCCCAAAACACTATCCAGCCTTCTCCTGTACTGATCAGATACTGTTGCTTTTAGAAGGGTCAATATTCAACAGTTAGTTTTTTCACTGGAGTTACCCAAAGAGTTCAACTTTAATGTGATACTAGATGAGTTTTGATTAAAAGAATAAACAAAGTTTATTTAACTTCAAGAAGAGTGATTTTAAGTGAGTACAAATATAAGGTATTATAGCCAAAAAAGACTACTAGAGAAATAAAAACAAAACTTTTTCTAGGGCCTAAAATTTAACAAGATTGATGTGGTTCAAGTTAAAATCTTTAGCAGATATTACCAGAAAGAGGGTTGAGCCACCCAAAGGCTGTTTCCTTTTTCAACGTAGGTGAACAATACAGAAAGAGATAATTTGTGATGTTTTTGCCTCTCACTTTATAGTGGGTCTCCCTTTAAAATACATTTTCCTGAGGGTTACCCTTAAATAAAATTCCTTCCCATTATGAGGACAGAGTTTCCTGGTGCAAAAAAGTTCCATGTTGTTGCTTGCAAAAAGGCACATCAAACTGTTCCTGCTCCCTTCATTGCCAAAGAATGGGTACTTGACAAGAGGTTGCAACTCAGCTTGTCCTTTTTCTTTGAGGAACATCTTTACTCTTGCTCCAGACTTGCCTGGTAAACACATTTTAGTCATAATTTCAATTAATGTTCACAACTTTACATATAATGTTGGGTGATGGGGTGAACTAAACTCTGAGGCCGCCTGCTTCAGGCTTTGTGGTCCTCCCACACCTCATCCCCAAAAAGGGCAGTAGAGAGGTCCTCCAAGCAGGCTAGAGTGGCTGCAGGAGAAGCAGCCAATCAGGGGCCAGGAAGGCCATATAAAAGGAGCTGCAGAACAGAGTAACAGTTAGTTGCTGTGTATAGCTCAAGGAGTGAAGACTGGGTGGCTGGCTGGTAGGCAGAGTAATAGTGCCACAAACAGCTCAGTGTGGAGAGCTCACAGCAAACAAGAGAGAGCCTTATGGCAGGGGTTCTCAAACTTTTTGATACCGCAACCCCCTAAATGCTCAAAATTGTTGAGCAAAAAAATAAAATAAAATAAAATAAAAACCGCTTGACTCACCCCTCCTGCAGTTGCTGTGCTGCAGAGAAGCCGCCGGCACCGCACTCCTCCTCCACAGCTGACACCCCCTCCCAGCATGCTACGCAGCTGTGGGAGGGGAGCACACTTCCGGAATCCCCGGAAGTGGCGCAAAGGACCCCGGCAGCTGCGACCCCCCTGTAAGTTGGTCGCGACCCCCCTGGGGGTTGTGGCCCACACTTTGAGAAACGCTGCCTTATGGTAAGAACAAAAGAAGCACAGGGCCATGAGGAAATGGTGCAGAAAATTAGAGCAGCAATGGAATGGACATAGCAGTCAGATGCTATCTACAGGGTCCCTGGGCTAGAGTAGAGCATGGGACTGGGTCCTCCCCATCCTCCAATCAGTCACAGGGGAAAGTGGTCTGGATCTTGAGGCATCCCAGTGGGAGGGGGGAATTGGACAATGAATGGTCCTGAGAAGATGAAAGTGTTACCTCTAAAAAGGAAGCCTGGAGAGGCACCGCCGTACTCCAGAGTAGGGAACAAACTGAGACACGTTAAAGAGAGCACTGAGAGAGATCCTGTTGAACTTGGACCCCAGAGCTGGTTTGTTGGGTGTTTTTGCACACACAGTGTGGCTGTGTCTATACTGGCGCGATCTTGCGCCAGAGCTATGCAGATGAGTCTCAGCGTGGAATATCGCCGAGCCTCATTTGCATAACTAATGAGCCGCCATTTTTGCGGAAGAGGCTCTTGCACAAGATGGAGCTGTCTACACTGCCCCTTCTTGCGCAAGAAAAACCCTCTTGCGCAAAGCCATTATGCTGATTATTTTCAGGCATAATGGCTTTGCGCAAGAGGGTTTTTCTTGTGCAAGAAGGGGCAGTGTAGACAGCTCCATCTTGCGCAAGAGCCTCTTCCACAAAAATGGCGGCTCATTAGTTATGCAAATGAGGCTCGGCGATATTCCACGCTGAGCCTCATTTGCAGAGCTCTGGCGCAAGATCGCGCCAGTATAGACACAGCCACACTGTGTGTGGCTCAGCCGGAGTGCTGTGTCACCAGAGAGCTTCCATATACAAAAGGGAGTGCAGGCACATGTACTTGGCCAAGGGGTGCTCACAAGAGGTGAGTGTAACCCCATTTCATAATGTGTCACACATGTCACCATGATATTATTGACAGTTGGTTATTAGTTTTCAAATGATACCTCATAAGGCATATTTTGTACAAAGATTTTTATGGTAGTGATAGAATGTGCATGCAGAGGTACATCCTGTCACAACCACTTATTAAATAGTTTTATTGTGAACAAAGCAAAGAGTGTGTTATGAAGCTGTTTCTTTGACATTTTGTCATATTCTGGACCAACTTTCATATGACAAGACAAAATAAAGTTCCTTACATTTTTTTTCCTGTGTCATTTGGATCAGAATAAAGGAATGTACGGAGTTAGTGGTAGCAAATCCAAACAAACAGAAATTTGGCCGTAAAGGTGGCAACCATATTTTCTAAAAGAGAGAGCCTGTCTAATTCTACACCTTCTATTGCTCAAATATGGCATTTATTTAGCATGCTTATCATCATCTCAATACATGAAGTAATACCACTGGGTTAAATGAGCACAGCTAAATCATCAGTTAAACTGGAGATGCCCCTAAAGCAACTAGACCCTCATGTTACTGAGGAAAATGAGCAGAAATTGCTACTCCATGTTGATTTTGTCTGAAATAAAAAAATAAACCTCACTTGCATGAGTTGCTCACATAGTTCTGAAACTCTGATGCAGCTGATAAAACTACAATTAAAATGTACCAAAGAAAAAATAATGAAGATTTTTCTCCCAGCATCTTCCATTTCAGGGTAGCAGCCTTTAATTTTGGTATGTTCTATTGTGTAAAACAAAGAATGTTAAATTTTGTTATCACTTTATTAACATTACCTAATTCTCACATCGTCTGTTCAAGGTATGTACTGTAATATTAACCTCCAATTACAAATGGGAAAACTGAAACAGATGGTGTTATAGCTGGAATTCCTGCTAAGGAGGTTTTTTTGTTGCTGTTCCCATATTTGAGATTATTACTACTAGGCTGCCTCTAGAAAATTAGGCCCTGTCTACACTACAGAGATTTGTTGACAAAAGTTATGTCAATACTCTTAGGCTATGTCTACACTATAGCTTCTTGCACCAGAAAATATGCAAATGAGGCGAAGCGTGGAATATCACCATGCCTCATTTGCATAATTAATGAGGCTCTGTTTTTGTGCAAGAGGCTTTTGCGCAAGAGCCATTCTTTCACATTTTTTTCAGGAAGATCGGCTCTTGCGCAAGAGGGTGTTTTTGCACAAAAAGGAGCCATGTAGATTCAAAAATACTCCTTAGGGGCCCTTAAGGGGAAGGGTCAGATGGCTCTACACTTGGCTGCACAGCAATGGAGTTCAAACTGCTGACCAAAGGAATCAGGATGGGATACCTCCTGGAGGCAAATTACAGTGATAAAATCAAGCCCGGTGTCTATTCTGGCACTTTGTCAAGAACATTGTTGCACAGAAAACGCTGTCTCTCATCGGGTGGTTTTATTTTGTTACCAAAATAGGGCATTTTTGCTTCCTAAAGTTCCATCACTGTGTGTAGGTATTCACTGTTTTGTTGACAAAACTCTTTAGTGTAGAAAAGACCTTCAGTCTAGCTACTCCTGGTTGATCTCATTGTCCACCCCCCCCCACCCTTTTTTTAAGTTAGGGACATTGACTCTTGGCTTCTTCAAATTAGAAAATGTAAAACATACCAGTGTAGGTTTCATGAATTTCTATTCTCATTTCCTTTAATTTGGGGGTTTTGCTACTCTAAGAATGTCTAATATTTTAGATC
This sequence comes from Pelochelys cantorii, assembly GCA_032595735.1. Taxonomy (NCBI): domain Eukaryota; kingdom Metazoa; phylum Chordata; order Testudines; family Trionychidae; genus Pelochelys; species Pelochelys cantorii. The sequence continues at coordinate 94,224,168 of CM064327.1, forward strand.
AGTTTCCATTGTTGCCACTTGGACAGTTGTATTGTAAAGACTGACTGGAAAATGATTATCATCTTCTGTTCCTAATTTTCTACCATTGTTTTAAAGACTACCATTTTTGTTCATTTTACTTTTTTTTAACTTCTAACATTTTGAAAATTCCCTTTTTATTATTATGGTCAATGACAGATAACTTTTGCATCAGTGAGTGCCCATTGGGATACTTGCCAAGTATCCAAAGCACACACCTAATCTACATATAAATTTATATGGGATTTTAATCAAAGGAAAGCACAGTTATATCTTAAAGTCGTATGAGTATATACAGTCCTTCAACAGATACACACAAAAATATATTTCAAAGATTGCAGGAGGAATATAAAAACAAAACTTCAGAAAGCTTTCATTTTATTGTTTTAGGAGTCGAACTATATAATCAAAGAAAACTTGATGCTTTAATTACTTTCTATTTCTACAGTGCTATGTATGTGCATGGAGTTTTACAGACAAATTAAATAATTGGATTCCTGCTCAGAGAAGCTTAATTATTTTATTAAAAGTTATTAAGTGATCACTAGAAAAAGGAAGATGCTCTAAGTAAAAGATCAAGCTTATAGCTGAATGAATAATAGATTTTGTGGTACGCTGGCAACACTCAGAATATTTTTTAATGGTTTTGAGATTTCTTAAAATAATCAGTACATCCAAAAGACCAAGTAAGTTTTATTTCAGGTCAAACAAAACAGTTCATTTGGAGTGTAAGCATTTTAACATATCTTTTTAAAATAAAATTAAAATTAAGAGAAATTTTGAAATAGCCATTTCAATAAAAAATCTAAATCTTTAGAAAAATGTCAAAGATTTCATTTTTTAAAATACATTTAGTTTTTTCAGATAAATAATTCTGCAAAATTACCAGATTTTGAAATCTTAGTGTGGTAGCTATGTTAATCTGTAACTTTAAAAACAACTAACAGTCTTGTGGCACCTTAGAAATTAACAAATATATTGGGTCATGAGCTTTTCCGGATAAAACCATCATAGACAAATTTGAGTGGAAATTACAGAATCCAGGGTATGTATGTGTAGATATATAATTTGTTAGTCACTAAGGTGCCATAGGACTCCTTGTTTTTACATTTGGAAATGTTTTAATGGCATAAAATCTGTATTTTTCACCCACCAAAAAAAAAGTTTGTCAAAAAATTTCACTTGGCTGTAGTCAAGGTGTTTTTAAATACACATTTTGTAGTTTCTATTGGTTAATCTTTTGTTTTACACATGTTGAAAGTAGTGAGCAATACAGCATACCTTTCCCAAGTCCTGCCCATACATCATGGTTTCCCTCTATTACCATTTGAGTTAACATAATATGGCACCATTAAGAACACTGAACACAAGAAGCAAGCAGCCTAATCTTCTGCAAATCTAAACAAACTTGTTTATCTGAGTGATTGGCTGAATAAAAAACAGGACTGAGTGGACTTGTAAACTTGGGGGTTGTACATAATTCTATATATGGATGTGCTACTATCATGATAAAGAGGTTGCACTACAGAACTTATATTTAGATTAATTGAAAAATACTTTTTTACAGGGCAAATATTTGTAATTCATTTAGCATTGCACAGTGTTCTGTGTTTTTAATTGAAAAAAAAATTGAAAATTCAGAAAGCATCCAAAATATGTAAATACATGGTATTGTATTACTATTTAACAGTACAGTTAATTTAATTAGTAATTGCAATTATTTTTAATTGCATAATTAATCCACAATTAATGTTAGTGGCTTGACAGCCCTACTTCTTATGTTGATTATCTCATTATTTTCTTGTGTTGTCTTTGTCTGTTGCATCTACGTTTTGGGTCTTGTTTTATACTTAGATTTTTAAGTACTGTTCAAGGCAAAAGCCTTTTATGCTATATACTTGCCAGAGCCAGCAGAATGGGGCGATGATCCATAATTAAGGACCCTAGATGATATGGCAATATAAATAATGTGACTGGGCCTCTTCTTTCATATATCCCTTGATCAACAGTGAAATAGTTATAATTTAAATTATCATATTTATTCTTTTGAATTAACACCCCATTGTAATGTATAGAGGCATCTCAGACCTATTTATTATGTTGTGTGCAGACTAAGACAGTTATTACTGCAAAGGCTATGGATATGACTATGACTTCTAGAGAATTAATTTCTTAAAATGAAAGCTTAGATTTTGTAGTACAAGATGGAAGCCTCCAAACAAAAGGTATTGACTTGTAGAGCTATTACAAGGTGGCCCAATGGGATCCCTGAATTTTTAAGCACTTATTAATTCAGTAGAGAATATGTAAAGTTAGAGGAAGCAAAGTTGTGGAAGAAGGCTGAAACAGTGGAAATCACAGAGACAATAGTTAAGTTCTTTTCTTGGGCACATTTTTAGCAAGTTCTAAAGTTGGGGGGAGGTCAGACTACTAAAACTCTATGAACAAGCTTCAGCTTTGTAAGTTTATCTTGACAGAAACAAATTTAGTCTTTCTCTTAAGCTAAAAATATAAGTCATTTTAGGTATGGCTGTATTTATGAAAAATTCAAGGCCATTGTAACATTAGTCACCTTCAAAACTCCAAACAACCTGTTAATATTTCTCAATTGAAAATGCAGTATACCTTATTAAAACTTTCCTTCTCCTGGAAAATTAAACTTACCAATTGCTCTTTTATAGGAAGGGGGAAAAAAAGAATACATTTGGTGTATTAATCTGGCAACATTGCAACACATGTTCCGTGCCCCAAAGCAAGAGTTACCACCTGTGTATAGCAGATCTTCCTATTCATTTTAGGTTTCATTTGGGAATCTATTATTGTAAATTCGTAATGTAAGCAACATGATCTAATCTGGTTCACTGTGGTGACAATAAATCATGATGCTGAGGCCTCTCTTTCTCCCATAATATTTTCTCCTGGGAAATGACACAATGATGCTGAATTATTTTTTTCTTTCCACTTACCTGCCTATGCAATGAGCAGTGATGCTCATTCATTCTGACTGGTAAGGGAGCACTACACAGAGAGAGACATTATATATATTTAATGCAGGATAGTCCCATGAATTCCAGGGTCTCCACAAGGTATTGAGCATATGTATAACATTCCGGTGCTTCCTTCCGATCTTTTTGTTTTCTCCATAATGGCAGAGGTTCCTCAAAAGTGATGGTCCCAGCGTGTGGCAGAGGGACTCAATGGAAGATTACTTAATTTCTTAAAATGAAAGCTTAGATTTTGGAGTGTAAGATATCAGCCTCCAAACAAAATGTACCGACGTGTGGCACTGTCACAATGTTGCCCAATGGGATGTCTGAACTGTTAGCTCAAAATGGGGGAAAGAGGCTGGGCAGAGCAACACAGCTGTCATGGGTTTTGGACTGGGCAGCAAATTATTAGTAGGTTTTAGCCTGAATTTAGGGTAAGTAGTATGTGAGCCCAGTCAGGGTGAAAACCAGCACAGTCTAAGGGCTCAAGTAAGGGTGAGCACCAATGCTCCTGGCCCATTATGGGGTAACTGCCACACTCGCGATGGGGTCACAGGAATAGGGAGATATGATTCCATGCAACTCCACTCTGTCCCAGCCTAGGAGGCCCGAACAGTGGCTGAGTGCTCTACCGCTGAATAAGCAGGGATCCATTCACAAGATGCAGACCTAGAATCAGGCCTGTGCTTAACAAGATGGTCATCAAGTTCCCCCAGGCTACTTCCTACAACCCTGGGGTTTGGTACCGTCATAGCATGGGGGTCTTTTATCTTCTTGGGGAGCTCTGGCCAGTGGGATTCATCTGTCTCCCTTAGCAGCTCTAGCCCATCTGAGATGCAGGACCCGCCTTTTATACTTCTGCTCCCTGTCCCATCTTTTCTCTTTTGGCAGGGTGGACATGGCTGTCTTTGTTCTGCCCACCAGGGGGAGTGTTGTGGTCCCTCCCTGTCACTCTCTGAGGAAGGCCATGACTCCTTGCTAAACCCATGTTGAGTATAAGAGCATCACACAGATGTACCACTCATTCCTTCTCCTCATTTGTAATCCCAAATTTGGGGTTACAAATGAGTGCAGACACTTAAACTCTAGTTTAAAAATCTAGGATCTGCTAACTCAGGCTATGCAGACTTACATTGCTCTGTAGCCATAAATTTTAATGGTCCTGAAAATAAGGCACATTAAAATGTGAAACTGACAATGAAATTGTTTTCCAGCATGGTAAACAAAGAAAAAACATTTATTTTAAGATACCAGCTATCAGTATCAGAACTTGGTTGTATAATGTTAATTTCCATGATTTCTTATTTACTATCACATGAAGCAGGTGAACTGTGTGGTTCAGTCAAAAGGACACTATCAATTATTGCTAGATTCCAATCATGTAGATTTTGTAGGGCCAGACTATGTTGTTACTTACATCAGTGTAAATCATGAGTAATCGGGTGAAGTCAATAGAAATACATTAGTGTGAGCAAATATGTACAATTTAGAAGCTACCATAAGAGAAATGTAAATGCAATGAACAAAACAGCATTTTCAGCTTTACTCTCTGAGTTCCCTTAAAATTTATGAAAGGTCCTGCATTTGGCATAGATTTCTAGATAAACCATATTACTTAGCAGGATTTTCTTTAAAGATGTTTTCCAATGGTCTAATTGTACACTATTTTCTTTAGGTGAGTGTTTCAGTTTGTGTAAAATCCCTTCATGTTTCTGAAAATTTAGGAGCCTTCGGAAGCTGGGCAAATTTTTATTTTTTCACATGGTTTATATTTTTATTTTCTCATCCCCTCTAAAATTATGTTAATTCCAAATTATCTGCTATTCATATGAATACATAATTTTCAGAAAATAGATCAGAGGTACACTTAATTTCTGTTTCCAAAAGAAGCATGTCATTCACAATCAGCTACTAATTTCTGTTGTCACGTAAACCTACAGACCAATACGAAGACAAGATTTTGGAAAAAGCATCAAATGGAAGTTTCAATATATCTAAATAACAAAGGGTACGTCTACACGTGCTCCCTATCTTGAGATAGGGATCCAAATATAGCTGACCAAAATTGCTAATGAAGCGGGGATTTAAATATCCTGTGCTTCATTAGCATAATCTCGCCCGCACACTATTCCAATCTTGAGGAGTAACGTTAGTTCGAACCAAGGGGTTTGATTCGAACTAACGTGGCCCAGAGCGCACTTCCTGGTTCGAATCAGCTGGTGATCGGAATAGCGTGCGGGTGAGATTATGCTAATGAAGCACAGGATATTTAAATCCCTGTTTCAGTAGCAATTTCGGTCGGCTACATTTGTATCCATATCTCTAAATAGGGAACAAGTGTAGACGTACCCAAAGTAATGTAGCCATTAAGGTGTTATGAGGAATTTGGAGAAATGAGGTCTACTAGGCTATGTCTAGACAACAGGACTACTTCAGGATACCAGAAGTATCCTGAAATAGCAATTCCTCAATTATAAATGCACCCCTTATTTTGAAATAACAGACTCACTATTCTGGCATCTCTGTAACCCTCGTTCCATGAAGGTTAAGGGACATTTCGGAATAGTCCTTTATTTTGAAATTACCTCAAAATAAGTGACACAATTTGCACAGCATATTTGTGTAGCTCATTCTGAGGTAAGGGTGCTGTGTAGACACACCCCTAATGAGCTGTGAGGAAATAGTTGAGGGTAATGAGTGGGATTTTTACAGTGAATGCTATAATATATAAATCTTCATTGAAGAAGAAAAAGAAAAGGCATATGTAGATTTCTATACTTGCAGTTAAATGCAAGAACATCTGAGAAAATATTTCTCACTTTCTTTCTCTGAAATCTATTATCTACAATAGATATTACTGCCATAATCGTGTTAAATTAACCCATGCAACTTGAGGTGTCAGCCAAGTGTAAATACCTAAAAGAAAATAATGTTTTCATGCTATCTTCTGCCTATGAACTAATGTAGTGAGTTACCTGTGTTGACAAATAGCATAATTTTTCACAAATAGTATGTCCGCTTTTAAAAACACCTCAAAATCTACTGATAAAATGCTGCAGCTGGGATTTCCGAAGGAGAATAAGGGATTTAGGTACCCAACTCACATTGAATTTCAATGAGAGATGGGGCTGTTGCCACCTTATGTTCCATTAACTATTCCACGAGGAGTAATGGTAGTTCGAATTAGGATCTTTAATTCGAACTACCTAGTCCGTGCCACGTGTAGCCGCAGGCATGGAGTTCGGACTAAGGGGGATTTAAAAATGGCGGTGCCCGGGAACATGCAAATGAAGCCCGGGATATTTAAATCCCGGGCTTCATTTGCAACTCCGGTTGCCCTCATTACCCTACCTAGCTCAAATTAATGAGCTAGTGTAGACATACCCTTAGAGTGTGTTGTGGCAATATGAATCTAAAAAAGACAATAAACATGTTAAGAGCAAAATACTGTCCTGAGACTTTGACCTGTTAATTTGGTAATATTAAATAAAATTCATCCTTAAAGATCTATGGATAAAGTAAAAAAGGAGACACCTGATACCTACTTGTAAGTGTTCTACTTTTTCTCCTTACCCATTATTATAAGTTAAGGAGCAGTGCTTTTTGCTATCTATTTGTATGTTTGGAAAACTCTAATGGCCCTGAATGTACTTGCACTAGTCCATCAGACTTGATTGGTCCTTTGATAATGAAACCTTAATATTCTCATTCTGATTATCATCTTCTCGTGTTTGCTTCCCACTTCAATTGCAACATAACTTTAGCATTTAAAGGCTTATGAACCACAGAGTGAGAGATTATTTTTTGTTACATTTGAAAATTTGGTTTTCAAATCTCTAGATAAAATGGAGTCGTGGAACTGGTATCCATCGCTAGCAGTTTCTGACATAGTAGCCACCATCATGTCAAAATTTAAGTTGGGGTAGAGTTGCAAGGAACAAGTTAATAATTGGAATGATGTGCATTCACACTCTGATATCTTGCAACCTCACAAGGTTTTAAATAAATGTTGTGCACCAATGGAAAGCTCATTGTCACAGCTTTGCAATTATGTATAGCATTTGTTACTAGTCCTGCCACTCCATGAGATATCAGACCTCAGTAATATCATGGTCCAGCACTGTAGTTTTGGCACCTGTCCAGTGCTAAATATAGTGAGTACCAGACCTACACCCAGGTATTTTTCATTCTAAGAATATAAAGTAATTTTATGGAATGATATTGCAGTGTGGTAAGTAGTGTCTTGAGTTACAAAAAAATTAACCTGAAGGTTTTTATGTGTCACTTTGTTTGTAGAAGGGTGATGTATGTACTTATGCTTTTTGGTTTCCATGTGAACATTATTTTGGTTTATTTAAACCAGATTTATCAAAAGAACTAGACATGAAAAAACCAGCACAGAGCAAAGAATCTACATTTAATGTCTTCCAAGATGTTATGTATAGACTAGAGTGGGCTTGATTCAAGCTCTCATGGAAGAAAGATAGTGGGCAGGGAGGAGGGTTTGAAACAGTGGCATACCTGGTAGAGGTTAAGGGGGAGATAACGAAGACACATATTGAGTAGCTCTTAAAAGATATGAGTTCTGAGAGGGTAAATGGAATTAAAATAGAAGCTGGTAACCATGTAATTACTGGGAAAGAAAATTATTAGGCTTTCTATAGGCCTGAAGATTATGTAGGTACAAATATTACTATACAAAGTCAAATTCACATGTAGAGAAGGAAATGGAAAAGGAGCGAGTGCCAAATGCACTTTCTTATGAGTATCTTATTGCTAAAAACAAAACAAAACAAAAACCCTCCAGAAATTTCCCTTACAAGACATATTTTACATTCCTTCTTTGTCATTTTTAATGCATGTAGCTAGGGAAGCTATTATGGATTTTTGTTTCCTGGATAGTGCGTGTGATAGAACTCTCCTGATGTACAGAGTTCAATAGCCTATTTGTAAAAAGCTGCAGCCCATTGTGTTGGAGATGTATGTGTTATGTTCTGTCAGGTTGAATTTACATTTGTTCGTTCTTGTTCTTTTTTTCAATCTACAGCACGTAACTTAGACTAAGAACACTTGTTTTGCATTTTTTGCAAGAAATCTTAATGACTTTTATCATATGAATTGCTTTATAGAAATGGCTGCACTGTATTTTCTGACAGAGGTTCTCTCCAAGGGTCTGAAGACAGGCTCAAAATTTGGAGCCAGAACATGAGGCTCCAGTGCAGATTAGGCCTGCTAACAATACACCTTAGACTCTTCCAGTCTGTGGACTCTGTATCTAATGAATTGAGGGTTGCTGAGAAAATCCATACCCCAGATTGTGGAGTTGATGGTGCTGAGGGTAGCAAAGAAGGGAAGAGTTTTCCTTTCAAAAATAATTTTCTTTTGGACATTCTTGAGTTAGGAAGCATCAAAGATTAAAAGGAGGCTTTTAACTGTAAAAAAAGGAACATATAAACACCAACTGACCATAAGCGTGGGATTATCTCTGAGTCTGGGTTTGAACTGGAACCTTTTAAAATACTGGTTCAAACTCCATCCACACATCCGGTTTAGGAAACATAAACTTTAATGTAAGATTCTGGGATACTTCTTCTGAAAAATTAACACAAAAAATTGCATTTCCAGTTGTTTGAATTGCACTTTGTTCCTGCTATAACCCTTCTCCATTGTATTGTAGTTATCAACTCCCATATTTGAAGTGTTCACTGCCCAGCTTACCTAAACTATGTTATATCATGGTATCTATGGGTCAGGCTCTGATCTCATGCCAGCATAGCTCCATTCATTTCAATTAGAAACTGTTACTCCTAATTTACAATTTTATAGGTGAGATCAGAGTCAGGCCTCATGTATCATATTTGCTTCTACCTTAGAGGAAAAAAAATAGCCTGAAAATCCAATAGTTCCATGGCCAAACTATTTTTATGTTGTTTCACATACTGCCTGATATACTCATGGGTTTACTTGGGAAACTAAGCTCTAAGGAAAATGATTTGAAGTTTATGAGAAAAGAAAAGTAACAGGAGAAAAGACAAGATACTGGTTATCTAAGGAAAAGAAACTATGTGGAAACTGAGACTTGAAAGAAACATTAAAGAAAATGTCATACAGCATGAAGTCTTAGCATACTGTTAATGGAAGAGATTTCCGGTGGCCTGGTGGTTAAGTTTACAGCCCACAGTTTCTATTTTATATACATGAGTAACATAATTCATTCACCACCAGTTCATTTATGCCATGTGACAATCACCTGTTGCCTTCTGGCTCAGGTGTGTGTAATTGAATCAGAATATCAGGTAAGAATCTGGTATGGTCTTGGGCAGGAACCTCTCCACCATTACACTTTAATCCATACATCCTATTAATTGCTAATTCAATCTACTGCAAACTCAGCCTTTTAGAGGTTAATCAGAATATTATGAACACTTTATCTTTTTGATTTTTTACTATTAAGGTTGCAATATGCATGATAGTTTAGCCCCTACTGTGCAATGGTGCTTCTTTCATGTCTGAGTAATTCACAGCAATTTCCTGTGTTGTCAGCCAGGCATTTTAAGAGACCCAGCAAAATCTAAAGTGAAAGTCTTTTGTATGCTATTTCTCGAGGAAGCCCTTTTTAACTTCCTTTTATATAGATGCATATCAGTGATAGGTACCTTGTTATGTTCCATAAATAGATGCATTATCTGCTACTCTCAATTTCCACATCATGTAGACCTGTATCATAATAGAATCAACACCCTATTCAAAAACAAATAGCTTACACAATGCTCATGTGTCATAATCATGAGGGCTGACCAGCAGCCTGGGGTCTAAGGGGTTAACTAGCCAGGTAGTTGGTCAGCCAATAGCAATGCAGGTAGGGATTTCAAACTGGGACAAAGGAATTTTTATCTTTTCCCTTCTTTGTCTGAGTCAGACCAGTTTTCTCCAGGTACTGAGGGAGACAGAAGACACGTCTCTCACCAAGAAAAAGACTCTTCACAATGTATAAGTAGGGCAAAGTTTAGTCAGCCCATCAGGTTTTATTGTTTTCTGGTTTGGGAATTTGGAACTGATGTCTGTGCTGTAAAAAATGGGTTTTTTCTCTTTTGTAACTAAGTTCTGAGCCCCGGGGGTCACCCTGAGTATCTAGATTAATTGGTGGCTCTTTTCCATCTAGTCACTATGCTTGCAACCGTGGTTTTGTTTTGATAATAAAAGTTTGTTTTCTCATTTTTTCCTAATTAACTGGTATTGGTTCATTTTTGTGTCCTGGTTTTATCTTAGGGATGAAATTTCCCAAGTGATTTCTTCCCCGGTTTTCTTATAATTACTTGGGTGGTGGCAGTGGTTTTTATTCTCCAAAGTCCAGGTATTAGGCTTTTTGTACCAAAGCCTGGAGAGAGAAGGTTTTGGGGTGCTTTTGCAGGCCCCCACTTCTGCATTTGTCATGCCAAAGTGGGGAACAGCATTGACACCATGGAAAAGGAGTAAGGTCCATTTCATTATAAGACAGACTATCTGCACATTTAAGTTCAGATTCTAAAACGAGGCTTTTTGAGCTAGAGAAAGAGCGAGCACTAAGAATGGTTCTGATCCCATACTATACATACTTATGTAGAAAATATTGTTTTTGCCTTCCTTTCTTCCTCCTGTTGCAGTGCATCACCAAAAGTGCTGCCTAGACCTAGAGATCACTGAGGCCATAAACAGTTTTTAATACTGTAATAAAAGTAAGTTTGTTCAAAAAATATTGAAGAATTTCAGAATGAAAATGGCCCAGACAGCAATTCAGCAGCCAGGATACCAGACTCAGACCCAGAGGCAATTCCAAAGGCAACATCCTAATTTCCTGAGTCTTGTGCCAAGGGGACAGATGCTTTTTCTAGAGGTATCTTCTTTCACAAGTAGCATCTGGCTCTTTTTATTTAAAATAATAATAAAATAATTGTATAAATCAAACTGTAGGATGAGTTGTGTGTGAGAGTCTGATGGCTTCAATTTTTTATAAATGCCCCCCTAGTCACTACATATGAATGATGTGTTTCATGTAATAGAGAAAATAAGTTAAACCTTCCAGTCCTTCCCATGGAAGTGCAAAATTGGTTACCAATGTTGTTAATGAGAAATAGATTGAGAGGTAAATGGTATACACCTCGCCTGAAAAGAAATTTAAAGTGAGACCAGATGATTATAATACACTTTTTTTTTTTACTTGAAATCTATTGTGTCAAAGTTTACTCTTGAGAATAGTGAACTATGTCTGGTGAATTAATTATTTGATTAAGTTAGCCGTTTTTTCTTCTCCAAAAACATTCTTGAATATTAAAATTATTTTGCCCACAAAGTTCATATATTTTTATTGGTCTCTAAGGTACAGTTTTCAGTGAATCATGCAACATGCATTCCAAGTGTGAAGCCCAACACATGGGGGATATCTGAACAAAAACTGCTGTACCCTCAGTGCCAATTGACAAAAGGCACCATAATCTTGCTGGGACTGACACACTTATTGCTTCAACTCACTTTGTAATAATATTCATTTAAAAGGTATCATGTCATATGCAAACTGATCACATGTTGATCATCAATATTATTACTGATTATTTTATTTCAAAACCTTCTCAATACTGGGCATTAGATCAAAGTGTAACATTCTCAGCCAAACTAAAAGGATGGTTTGTGTTCTGTCTTTTTGGAGGCACAAAATGTGATAATATCTACAAGGGTTCAATGAGAAAGATTGGATATTGCACAGGATACAGTTTTGGGGAGCCGTGGGACTAAAAAGGCTGTTAGTATTGGAACTCTGAGCCATGTTGTACAACAAAGAAGCATTCATGGTTAAAAAGTAGGCAATGACACAACAACCCCTTACTGCTCCGCATGAACCCCCAAAGCATTAAACATCCCAAAATGAAATCCTTTGTTTCTATTTTCCCAACAAAAACAAGAAAAAAAATGGGCAGAATCCACATTCTTAAAAAACGTTTAATTTTGTAGAAACCATGTTTTTCACCCCCTTGTCCGCAGTTAATTACAAATTGCCTTAAACAGGTCTACATTTCACATTCATTCATGATTATACCCTACATTTAGGATGATAACAAGCACTGGTTATGGTTTTCCAATTAGTCAGACCCTCACCGGTATGTAGAAAGCCTAACAGAGCCATTTGGGGCATATATACATACCAACTAAACAATCTGGCTGGTCTGTATCATATGTGGAGTATTGTGTGCAATTACAGAAAGGATGTGGACACATTGGAAAGAGTCCATTGGAGGGCAACAAAAATGATTAGGGGGCTGATGTACATGACTTATGATGAGAGGCTGAGGGTTTTGGGTTTATTCAGTCTACAGAAGAGGAAAGAGGGGGGACTTGATAGCAGCCTTCAATTACCTGAAGTGAGGTTCCAAAGATGATGGAGAGAGGCTGTTCTCAGTGATGACAGAACAAGGAGGAATGGTCTCAAGTTGCAGTGGGGAAGGTCTAGCTTTGATATTAGGAAAAAACTGTCACTAGGAGAGTGGTGAAACACTGGAATTGGTTAGCTAGGGATCTCTCCATCCTTTGAGATTTTTAAGTCCCAGCTTGACAAAGTCCTGACTACAATGATTTAGTTGAGGTTGGTCCTGCTTTTAGCAGGGGGTTGGACTTGATGACCTCCTGAGGTCTCTTCAAAGCATATGATTCTATGGCTTGGGCTCACAGGGCTCTGGGTACAGGACGTGAAATTACTGGTTAGACATTTGGGCTCAGGCCATGCTGAGGGGGGGCAGCGGAGGAAAATGTTTCCAGAACCCAGTCTTCAGCTCTAGTCAGAATAACTATACAGCAACTTTTAGTCCTGCAAGCTTGAGTCAGTGGCTCCAGGCCTGCCACAGTCATGCTGTGGCTATTTTATTCCCATGTAGATATACCCTAAAAGTCATCTCCTCAGAACACATGACAACAAAAAGGAGTGGCTCTGTTCCAGTGTGGGATCGTTATGTTTCTTGCTTTTCCCAGAAAGACATCCATGATTTTAGGGAAATAGTGATCCTGCTCAGTAGTCCCCAAAGATATTAGATGGTAGGGCAAGATACTGGAGTTCATGGCCAGCTATCCTGCAGAAATCTGCTTTCTCTCAATCATTCAATATAATAGGTGTGGCACTCACTTCTACAGAACCAAATTTCTCTTGATCTTTCTCCTTTATCCCTGCTGCATTAATCTTTCACTTTACTGCTTCCTTTTGGGAAGTCTTCCTACACTACTAAAAACAGCAGCAACAACTCTGCAACATCTCCCTGGGTGATATTATAGCAAATTGCATGAGGATTTGAACACAGATACAATGATAATTATATAGGTCCAGGTGCAGCAGTCCGCTATGTTAAAATAATCCCATTTAGCCACCTCATTACATTTAGGTTTGTAAACAAGAGCCTATCCCATTTTAGTACTTTAGGACAATTGCACTGTGATGAAATTGGTTCTAAACAATAACAGACTTTCAAAGTATTGAACAAAAAAATTCAGATGCCAACTATATTAGTCGAGCCCAAAGTTATCAATGCTAAATAAGAAAAGTGAGAAAATGCACAGTTAAACAGCAAATGTACCATATGTTATACTATACCTAGGCACAATAGGACACCACCTAAATGACGTTCTTAATGTCCCCATTGTGCTATTGGTGGACATATGGTACACTGTCTGCTAAACTGTGCATTTCCATGATTTTGCTGGTTGACTTTGATAGCATTTTCTGTTTGTCTGTTGCCAGGCAGGCTTTCAGAATGTTTTGATTTTCTATCCAGAGTTTAGTAGCATTACATTTTATTTTCTCATTTCATTTTCACCTAGATGTTTGTCCCTACTCTCTATTGCATATTCCAGTTATTGTCAGGCCATCCAATGTGTGCTAGTTGACAAGTGATCTGTTTACACGTTCCCATGTATACAACAGAATTTTTCAATAACTCTCAATCATGGGAGTAGCCAGATACCCTAGTGATCCTAGTCATCTAAAGCTCACATGGGCAGCAGCACAGTATTGTTTTGCAGGGACTACTTCCATATTCTGTAAGGATTGGGGATACGAGTAACAAGCAATGTTCCCTATAAGCTGTGAGCTTGCGTAGCCACCCCAGAGAGATTCAGATGTTGCTGGGCTATTTAGGAGAGCACCCACAGCCGCCCACAGCTGGCAGCATGTGTTTCTACTGGTGGTGCACATCTGGATATGCCTCAGAGCACATCATAAAATTTATTCCACACATGGATTGAGGGGGGAAAAATAGAGGGAACATTGGTAACAAGGGGAATAAATCCTCTTGGGGCAACTTTTGTCCAAGTTATTTGGACCAGTGACAAGCTACTTATGAACATTGTTAATCATCCTGTAGAACTAGGGTGGGGAGCCTCTCTGGTGCTGGCCGCACATGGCTCATGAGGGTTAACAACTGTCGGGTGGCCAGATGCCTTGCTTACCTGAGCATCCACAAGTACAGAGACTTGCTGCCCTCAGTGCCTGGAGTTTGCCATTCCCAGCCAATGGGAGCTGTGGGAAGCAGGAGAATGGCAAACTGTGGCCACTGGGAGCTGCAATTAGCCATGACTACAGATGCTTAGGTAAACAAGCTGTCTAATGGTCCACCAGTGGCTAACCCTGTTGGGCCAGAGGTTCCCCATTCCTGCTATAGAGTTTGGCTATTTCCTCCTTACCAATTGTTTTAGCACAATCGTATACTAGTTTTTCATACCTGCTGTCTAGTCCCTAATCTACTGATCTTGGGGATCTCTTGGGAATATTTTACCTGCTGTCAATCATTGACCTCCCAGGAAAACCCAAATTGCATCAGAAGTCCAATGGTATTCCTTCACTCTCTTGAATCTAGGCTGATCATCCAAGTTAAAACACATCCTCTGGAAATAAGGTGGTTCTTAAGCACAAAGGGCTCACCACATTACAGTTTCTGTATTTTATTTTTAAATTTTATTTATTTATTTATTTATCTATTTATTTTATTTTAAATTACTCTTCTTCTATTCTAATATTCTATAGGCTGAAAAGTTAGATCCATTATCACTATTAAACTACTGGCAAGAGTCTCTACACATTGCACCAGATTCTCAACAATGCCCCAATGAAGCTCAGGCAAAGTGAAGATGAAGGTGATCAGTGAGTCATAATGATCTTCTACCAATGGAAGAATAGGTATAGCAGAGCTAAGCCACATAGGCTACATCTACACGACAAGGTTTTTGTGCAAAAACATCCATTTTTGCGCAAAAACCCGGGGAGCATCCACACCTCAAGCATGGTTTTGCGCAAGGAAATCGACAGTAAAATGGCAGAACAGAGGGCTTATTGCGGTGTAGGTATAGCTCCTTCTACGAGGCATGACTCCTTTTTGCGTTACAGCTCTTGCGCAAAAAGGCAAGTGTGGACACTCCACAGGGGTTTCTTGTGCAAAAAGAGCCTATCCGAAAAAGCACAGTTTCTCTGATGGCCATTCTGTGAATGGCCATCAGAGCTTACTTGCGCAAGAATGTCCATGCAGTGTGGACGCTCTCTTGCGCAAAATCGCATTGCAAAAGCGATGCACTTTGAGGTGTGGATGTGCTTTTGTGCAAGAAGTTTTTGCACAAGAACTCTTCCGCAAAAGACTTCTTGCTCAAAAACCCTGCAGTGTAGACTTAGCCATAATGTCCACAACCCGTCCTTTCATGCTGGTAAGGAGCTGCAGGTGCAGGAACCAGGTCTCCCTCCCTCCACCTTGGCACAATTCCCTATTCTTCCCTATTTCTGGATAATTTAAATTCAGTTTGAGGGGCAGAGGTTTTGGCCCATTTTCTTTCACTCCTCTGTGGAAACACCTTTTTCTCCAAACTTTCTCTGCTACATTTGCACCTACATCTTTAAAACTGAGCAGTTTTTCATAAAACATATCCATGTCTGGATTGAACAATGTGTACATAGGGACCATTTGGGACCCTATGGAGAGAGCCAGGTTATGGTGAACTGTTTTACACCCCATGTAATGGTCAAGTTCATTTCCCTTGTGTGCAGTCAGGAAATTTGTGGAAAGTTTAGAGGTTTAAAACAAACAAGAAGAATAAAGTCGATTTAAAAGACCAGTTACTGAAAAGTAGAAATGGATTGGCTGTCAATGAGACTCTGATTCATATAGGCACTTTGGAATCCTACCACTTAAGTGTAATTGACTTTTTTGTTAGTCTTCACATTTTATATAAATGTTTTCAGTAGACAGTATAATGCTTTCTCTCTTTTTACTTGTTTTGTACATTGTACCTAGTGCCTGGGGCCCCTATATGCCATGGTAATACAAATAACAAACACATATATTTAGAAGAATTCACCCTTTGCTTGAAAATCCATATGGAGATTTAAAGTGTGATTCCATTTTGAAAAGTGACTGTATAGAAACAACACCACAGGTTTCTGCATTTTTTTCCATTGGTTCAATTTCAATTTTCCCAATGCCTCATTAAAAAAATGATGGTTTTTCTAACTGCCAACATTCTAAGTACAAGCTCTGTGACTTAAACTGCAGTGGGCTGTTCTCTTCTTGCACATGATCACTGGTAACAATAATTCTGCAGGACGAATGATGCCATCAGTCACATTTGGGCATCCCCATTGTTTTTATATTATCCCTAAGGGCCCAGATCCTGCAAGATGCAGTACCTGAGAAGAATCTCCTTCACATCAATGGAGATCCATGCAAGCACAGAGCTCCCCCAGTGTAAAGCAGCTTGTAGGAACTGGGTTCAGTTACAAAAATATAGCCCACCTGAAAGCTTTAAACTGTATTTTATAAAATAGTGTAAATTGTTATTAGATTCTTATGTTTCCAAGTGCTCAAAAATCATAAGCACATCTTCTAATCAGATTTAATTTAATCTGAGGACTCTCAGAGTGAGTCTTCTATCCAAAAGACCCCAACCTATCAAAACCAAACCAAAACTATCAAATAAAAAGTATTTTTAATTAAAAAAATCAGAAACAAAAACCATCCTCATCCAGAGATTTAACTTTTCATAATAAGAGCCAGAGACTCCAGTTTGTGCAGGGATTTTGCAGTTGTTTTGACTTTTACATGGAAGGCTTTCAGTAACTAAGTATTTTATCCTACAGGCTATGCATCACCCAGATAAAATGAGGTAAGTTAAGCCAGGCCAGAGCGCAACACAACAAGTTCTTACCGAATAAACCAAAACATTCCATGCAAATTGATTAATTATTTTTCCTTTGGTATCTCTAGTCTGCAACAGTTGTTTTAGTTTGGGTTTTTTGTTTGTTTGTTTGTTTTGTTTTGTTCATTTGCTTTAAATGCAATATTAATGCATAGTATCTATATGATTTCCAGAGCCAGTAAACTGTGCCTGCAAAACACAATGGGAGCTAGACCCACAAGTGTAGTTCCTAATTATAAAGTCTAGAATTTCATAGAGAGGGACAGTGAGATTGGAAGAGACTCAGTCCTCAAGTTCCAATAATAATTACACCAGATGTTAGAAAATAAAGCAATTAAACTGTGACCCCCATTCAGTGTTCCCTCTAATCTTTTCATCCATGTGTGGATATTTTCCATTCATGTGTGGAATACATTTTAAGTGCACTAAGTCAAGTGCAAATGTGCACCACCTGAAGAAACAAAAAGCCTAGCTGTGGGTGCTCTGTTAATCGGCTGGAGAGCATTTGAATCTCTCCTGAGTAGCTACACAAGTGAACAGCTTATAGGGATGACTGGTCCTATTCCCACTCTTCGGGAGACTGGCACCCACTGTCACATTAGTCTGCACTAGTCCCTATTCTGCCTAGGGGAATTGTGCTTGGCCCCTCCATAGACTATGGAAGAAAGATGCTCTTCTCCCACCATTGTGTTCACAGTTATGTGGGACTGCCTGCAGCCAATTACATACAGTGCATCTCTTGCGTTACTGAAGCTGAGCAAATTTAGAGCCTATTTATTCTCCAGACACCACTTTCTTTTTTACAGATGGAATCAAAGCTGATGATACCTGCTTTGCTTAGGTATGTTTTTATTACTTATTTTTAAAATTTAATTTACAAGCAGTAACCATAATTAAATTCTGAATTTGCGCTGCATTATTGGACAACTACTTATAGAATAAATGTCTTCACCTCATCACAGAATCTCTCCATTAGCAATAGCCTGCTTACTCCGATACCATAAATGTTCTCTTAAATAGGACATTACAGCAGTAATACATAATACTGGCATATGAGCAATAAAAGCACAGAACTACTTCAGACCTGTTACGAGTATATATTGCAAATACGGGAAATGAAAATTGAGCTAAAAACATTTGCTATCTGTGCAGTGCACTCCATTTATACCTTGAGAAGGATTAGCTTAAATGGAACAGCAGTCTCAGTATTTCTCACCCAGTAGGAGCTAGTTTTGATTTGTGCTATTGCAGATGGTTGCAAATCAGTGCAGTTGGGGATGCAGGGTTTCTCTATATTAATTGGGTCTGAGAGCACAGCATAGGTTATTATGGATTGGTGCTCTCGAAAAAGGGTCAGCTTTCCAGTTTATTAGTGGAGGCTGGCAAACATATTTTCTTCAATGGACACTTTAAAAGACTTGTTCTAAATATTCTAAAAGTTATTAGGCAAAGTATTGATTTTACTGTTGGTTCAAAACATATGTAATTGTATTCATGCAATTAAATAATTGACTAAAATGAACCATTTGTCTCTGCTAATACATTAAAGAAATAAGAAGGGCAGGAAACCATCAGCTAATTTGTATATAAGTATCAGAGCAATTCATCCATTTGAAACTATAAATAAAAACGCAGGGCTTGTATTAATGGAATTGACTGTGTTTCTATTAGCAAGATGTATTTATTTTTTAAAGGTAAATTAATTGCTATTGAAAATGTAACACATATTATTGAGGGAACAGAATGTCATTTGTATAATTGACGCGCGTATCCTTCATTTTTAATGATTCTTTTCAGTTTTTAATTTTGATGGTTGTCTCCCTTTGGGAGGAAAAAAAAAGAAAATAGAGAAAAGTTTAAAAGTTTCATCGTTCTTTGTTGCCTTGAAAACCACCAAACTAACATATGTGCTGATGTATTCATATGAATATATGAAATAGCATCTCTAATTTGGTTAAGTGGCAATAGTGAACTATAGTAATAAGAGGGTGTTTCTAAATATCACTGTCTCACTGTACAGAAGATTCATTTATTTTAATTCATATCAACCTCATTTTGTATAGGAGGTTTCACTAATGGGCAATAGTTATTAAAGAATGAGAGTTAGCTGTAATTTACAAAATGTTAACCTGGGCTCACTGTTATTGACACAAATGTTATGCTATAATTTATCAAACCCAATATATTTCTTCAAGGTGGCTGTTTCTATTAATTTCATAGCTCCATCCTGCCCTCCAGAAACTAAAACTTGGTCAACCAGTGCTTTGCATTATCTTGATTATTTCAGTACTTGTTATACCTCCACACACACACCCAAAAAAGTCTCTGCAGTTATTGGTCAAAATAGATTTTTTAAAAATGTGTACATAATCCTGCCACAGTACAAAAATGTCATTCAGTCAATAAATGGTGATAATCATCTGAAAGTAAGCAAGCAAGCATACCTTGCCTTGTGTTTGAAAAGATTATTTTAGATAATAAAATCTAAGACCGTATCTTTTTTTCCCTTGGGTGCATGAAGGAATCACTTGTTGGGGAAAAAATATTCAGTATCTGCCCTAAAGTTAACTGAGCTGCAAAATTCTTCTCATATCTAAACTTCTAGTGTTCTACACTTGAGCGATAAAACTTTTTATTGGAAGACATTTGATGTGCTGTGGTTTTAAATTTACAAGTTGCATTTCTGATTTATTTTCTGGTCACATACTTCGTTTGCTTTCAGGTTAAAGAGACAGCAGAAAGTGAGCTCAGGATTTGGCAACACACAAAGTTCCATGTATGATTTTGGAGACTTCGTGGAGGCAGTGAGCGAAGAAGAGGGGGGCCAACCTGCTTCCTAGAACAGCCCTCCAATGACAAAACCCAGACTGATCATTAGGAACAGAGAAAAACTAATAAAGCTTTACAAGAAAGAGAGAGTTGTTAAACACGTGGCAAATCTATACAAAGGAATATAATATGTATTTTTTCTATTAATCAGGGTTCATTTTACATTAGACTCACAGGAAATATGTTTGCTATCATATGTACCAAATCTGAACTGGAATTTGCAGTTGTACATTTTTCATTCTTAGTTATCTTGATTGCTTTCTCTTAATGCAAAAATCTGATTTTATTTACTATGGCGATGTCCTAGACAAACTGAATTTAAAACACACAGTGTGAAGGCTACCTGGTTCAGATTTAGTATTGTGCAGGGGACAAGGCTATGAACTGGGAACCAGGCGTCTTAAATTCTATTCCCTGCTTTGCTTCTGAACTTTTGTGTAAATGTAGACAAGTCACTTTGCTCCTCTGTGCTTCAGTTTACATCGATCTAATGTTAGAAGGTGCCTATCTTCCTTCATAAAGCATTTTGAGGTCTGCAGATTTCAAATCAACCCTCCCCTTTTATATTTTCCTGATATTCCACAGCCCTTCACCTTACCCCCCACATATGCATGTAAACATGTACATATTAGCTTTGCAAAACAAGCTTAAGATCTTAACTGTGCTTTCATTTAAATTTCTCTGTTTTATTAACTATATGTGTATAAGTATTTAAATTATGTTTAAGTATCAGTAATCTTTTTATATGAAATAGTATTCTAAGAATTAGGACTAGCATTAGGAATTTCAAAATAACAATATAAGAAAACTTTGAAATACCATTCTCTCAAATGTTAATAAATGAAGGAAGTGACCAGCATTTCTCTGCCATTGGCTCATGGGTATTCTCTATCAGGGTCAACACCAACTAAAATCATTAATAGGGATATGAAAAGAATTAAAAGTTTTGGTTCACAGGGATTCTATGGACCCAACATGACAGTTCTGCAGTCCTCTTGTTGAAGTTTGATATTGTGTCCATATGAGCCTGAAACTCTAAGCCCTGGTCTACACTAGGAATTTATTTCAAAATAATCACCTCTTCCCCTCCCCCCTCAGGACAAATTTATAAGCAGAGCATCCCCACTACCAAGCCCATTATTTTGAAACTAGCCAATTAGCCCATCGTAAGACGGGATTTTCAGGTCCCTCCTCCACGTCGGTTTTCTCTCCTGAGCCTCCGGTCTCTCGCTCTGTCTCCGTCTCTGTCTCTCTCTCTCTTCCTCCTACTGCCTCCCCCTCTCTCTCTCTCAGCTCTCCTCCACCTCCTGCCTCTCTCTCTCTGTCTCTCTCTTTCTCTTCTTCTCCCCCTCGTGCCTCTCACTCGGGGGACTGCGGAGCCCAAACGGTCACTTGTGCCACTTGCTCCCCTGCGGTGGCCTGGCTGAGAGGTGCAGAAGTCAGCCGAGTGCCACACTGGGAGGCAAAGGGGGGCAGTGATGTTCACGGCCAGGGGGTGGGGCCTGGAGCCGCTGTCACGCCGCACGTCACCGCCCCTCCCCCCTTTGCCTCCCGCCGTGGCGTTCAACTGACTTCTGCGCCGCTCAGCTGGGCCGCTGCGGGGGACCATGCGGCTGTTTGGGCTTCCCCGTGGCAGCCCGGCTAAGCGGCGCAGAAGTCAGCCGAGCACCACGGCAGGAGGTGAAGGGGGGCGGGGCAGTGACGTACATGGCCAGACCCCACCCCCTGGGCATGTATGTCACCGCCCCGCCCCCCTTCCCCTCCCGCCATGGCACTCGGCTGACTTCTGCGCCGCTCAGGTAGGCCACCGCGGGGGAGCAAGCGGCACAAGTGGCCATTTGGGCCCCACACTCCCCAAGCAGCATGGGCCGCCCAGAGGGAACAGCCAGCATTTCAGCAACAGCGCCACCCAGAGGGAAAAGCCAGCATTTCAGGCAACAGTGCCGCCCAGAGGGAACAGCCAGCATTTCAGCGTTACAGACTCTCAGACATTGGGCTATTATATATATGATAATGGGCTGTGGAATTCAAAATCTGTACTCCTGCTTTTCATAAGGAGTAACACTAATTCTGAAATAGTAATTGTAAAATAGCATTAGGCTGGACACTCCAGTGCTGCTATTTTGAAATAATTACTCCCTAGAGTAATTTGAACTAATTACTTTTCAGTGCTTCCTGGAGCTCCAAGTCCAAAGTAGCATGTCCACATAAATGGAGCCTGCCTCGGACTAATTTCAAGGCTTCCCCATAGTGTGGACATGCTAGTTCAAATTTGTTAAATAGGGAGTTATTAAGCTGAGTCTACTAATTTCAAAATACTTTCCTAGTGTAGACATGTCCCAAGAGGAATTTTTAATTTTTTTAGAAACCGTCAAGTTTGGCCACACCTTCAAATTCCACTAGCACATTGGATGTTCCTTCTCATTTTCCTTACAGTATCCTACAGTCCCTCTTCCCTGTCCTATATCTTCATGGACACCTGCCTGGCCGGCTCCCCCTAATGCTGTCTTTTGAGGAGATTTAGGAATAGTAAAATGGTTTGCTGTCCTTTCTCAGATATCCATAGCTGATGCTCTCCTCTGGGGTGAAGTTATACATTGACTGAGATCAGTCATTTTTAAACACAATTCAGAATTTGTGGGAATTAAGATGCTGAGAATGTTAAAAAGAGTGATTTTGCTTTTTTGTCCAAACTCTTTTTATCCTGCCTTCCCAAATCTGACTTCCCCACTATTTCTTATTGAGGATATATTTCTTAGAACATATTTGATTCAGAATACTCCTTTTACACTTACAAGCCACAGAAGGAAGTGAGGGAACCATAGTAGATAAATTCAGTGTTTTCTGTTCATTTACATAGGCATATCCCCATTACATGACCATTGTGCAGCAAATAATATTGATCAGATTTTAAATTATTTTTGCAGTTTAAATTTACCTTCAAATAACTCCATGTTTTTCTATCTTTTCCACATTTAATGGCCTGAATTCTATATTAGATTTCAGAAGAGAGAGAGCTTTCAGAACACTAAAACTGCAAATGTCATTTCCTTGACTTCACTTTTCCTTAATAACTTTTTCATATGCAGCTACATACAATACCCTGGTGAATGCACTCTAGTGCTTGCTGTCTTTCACTGTCACAGCAGAAATAAATTTCTGTAAGGCTATCCACTGAGAAACCTGCTGGTATCCATAAGAATTATGCCACACAAACAGCTTGATTTTCTGTTCTTTTCCTGCCTCTTACCCACTCCCAGGTTCCTGTAATACCCATGAATACTCTAAGGCACATTGTCTCCCCTCTTTTTTTTTCAAGGGTTTCTCCATTTTCACTTGGATTTCTACTTCTCTATGCCTCTAAGAGAAGGAAAGCAGACATTTCAGGAAGACCATTGTTTTTCTGCCACGTTTTAAAGCTAGAATAAGTAATGCTTAAAAAAGTAAAGAATAATCATACATTGGCTAAGAGATATTCTTTTCCAAAAGGATTTTTTTCATGTTTTGATTTAAAATCTGAAGATTAAAAATAATCATTTTAAAAATTGCAAGTGAAATTGAATTTCCATCCAGTAAACATTATTCTTTAGACTGCATTTTCCTTGCTGAAAAACAACTCTACCACAAAATTAAAATATAACACACAGACTGTTCTAATACCCTCTTCTGGTCTTACTCATTCTGAGGATGGTGTGGTGAACTACAGAACACACTTGAGCGCCGCCCCCCACCCCCATTCAATTACTGCTGCCCACTCAGAATCTTCCTGTCTACCCAACAAAATTCATCACACTCCTATGTGTAATTAAGCCATAGTGAAAATGCCAATATACAAAATGTAAATCAAAAGCATACAATTCTTCATTTTCAAATTCTTTATCTTCATCTTAATCATTACAGTAATGAACTTAGAAATGTAGTAAAGTCATGCAATATGCACAATGTTAAAGTACACTATGCCTTAGAATGTTGGAAAATTGATGTGGTTTCAAAAATTAGTTTGTTGTACAACATGAAAATCCTATAGGCCCAGCAATGGGCAGAATTCTTAAAGTTTCAGGAGTCATGTTCATGCTATTTCAACTTGTCATCAAAACATGACACCAAGGCAATAGACAGTACGACTGGGGAACTAGGGCTCTGTAATTATTCCTGTCAAATCTCAAATAGCAAGAGAAAGAAAACAATCATTGGATCCCAAGAAGCACTTCAGTTTAAGGCAACCCCAACAATCTAGCTAGCACTATGGGTTAAATCTTTTGTATTTGTCAGTTCCCATGGTACGATACAAGTGGTGGTCACATTGATATAGTGTATCTGGACAGGACAAAGGTTGCAGTGGCAAGTATAAGATTAGAATAGTTTGCCAGAGGCAACTTACCCAGCATATTTAGTATCTCTTCTTGTTCATTAGAAAACTATGGTTTCTTCAAAAGTATTCATTCAAATTTATTCAACACCTTTTTCCTTTTTTTTAAGTCTGGGCATTGATATGCTTTCAAGTGCCTACTAATCAGTTCTGGAATTCAGATTCAGTTGCTTTGCTAACAGGATGAGTACTCTGCTGTTTCCATAAGAGACAGCTATATGTACAAATAGAAAATTTTATTTCAGCAGCTGCTTAAGAATGTAACCTTGAAATATTTTGTCTGTGAATAGCCAGGCCAGTTATTTTAAAGGTGTCAAGAAGAGAGCACACACAATGCAGAATCATGACTAAAGTGCATTTAGCTTTAAATTTTCATAAATATCTGCTCAACATCCTAATAATTGTATGCCTTATTACAGCAACTTTAGTACAACACCTTTGTGATGCAGGGACATTCAATTATCCTCATTTTACAAATAGGAAAGTAAGGCACAAAGAGATTATGACACTGGAAAGCTATGACCCAGCTCAGGAACGCAGCACTCCTAAATCCTAGTCTAACATTCTAATCATTAGTTTTTCTTCATCATATAGAAATACATCAGTATTCAACTCTACTTCTTTCTGCAGAAGCTTACTATAAGTTAACAAAGGTCAAAAAGTATACTTATCAGATGTGAATGTGTCATAAATGCTGCTCAAACAGTAATGGGAAGCCATACGAATAATCTTCAAAAATCTTCTAATGACAATCTTAGATATCTGTTCCTTAGGAATCTTTGAGTGTGGCCCTCCACAACTTTACCTGCATTGCTGCTTAACATTTTTATGAGATAAATTCCAAAACAATATGCTTATCCTATTGTCCACCTAATGGCAAAACAGAGTATTTTGATAGGATTCTGTGCAGTTCAGAAGAATGCAGGGGCTGTAATAACTTTAAGCCACTCTCCCAATCTTCAAATTCCCATAATTGTTTGCTGATACCATGTCTCTCCAGCCTAGTACATTTGGGAGAAGTCCTTAGAAGACCATTCACAGATATCTTCCTCAGTTCTTGTGAAGGAGAAAACACTTGCATATACTGGATCAGTAGGTGTATTCATAGATAATTCCCCTACAGCTGAACACAGAAATGTATAACTCTTTATAACTCCCCCTGCCTATTTACGTAGAGCCTGAGGCAGGAGATGTGGCTTTTAAACCAATAAAGACACAAACAGAGGAATAATCAAAACCAAAAATCTAACATCAAAACACTCTTCTTTCCAATTAATATTCCACGGGATGTGTTGAACAAACATAAGCACGTTCGAGCACAAATGCAATTATGTTGGCTGTTTCAATCACAAACGGAATATATTCAAAGTGGTTCCATTTTGGGTGCAAATTGATCATAATCAGAAAAGTACTCTGCATAATGAATCTATCTCATGGCACAAATGGATATCATAATTCTTAGGTTATTGCCATTTGAAAGGGGGGAAATATGGCTAAGAAAAGGACAAACAGACCTGTGCCATTTATCATTTAGTTTTTGTTTTCCATGGAAGAGGTTACAGAAGGGGAAAGAGTTTGTATATTCTGAATCAGTAAATACATCAGAAGTCATCAATTCACTTGCTAAACTCATTAGCCGAAAACAATTCCTACAGTATTTATACAATGCAGTGTTTTTCTTTTAATACAAGTGAATTGGAGTTCCAGTCATATAATCAATATGAAAGTAAATGGATTCAACATCCAGTTTTCTGCATAGTTTCACATTATACATTATTATACTCCATTAGTATGTAACTCATAGAAATGTTAGTTAAAGGCACAGTCTTACAGATGTATTCAGCCTTGGACATTTTATTTCTGCACACTATGGTAGTCAGGGTATAAGCCAGAGCCCATAGGAACCAAGCCAAAAACAGTTCCCAAATTGTACTGCATTATTGTATGGGCCATATGGAAATGCTATAAGAGATATTAAAAAGTCAGAATTCAGGAGGATCTGGCACTTTGATGTTTCTGTATATTAAAGGAGACCATCTGATATGTATTCTGAAAAGGGACTGGCAAGTTAGAGGAGTAATCACACTGAATCACATTTACTGTATTGATGTAAACCAGACTGTAGGGACTTGGAGGTACAGTGGATTCCCTCCAAGCTGTAGTGTGAGGGACCACTACACTCTTTTGGGGGAACAGAGCCAAATCTGCCAGAAATACCAGAGCAGAATCAGAAATAGAAAAGGAGAACCTTGGAGCTCGGCTGCTGCTGAGCCACTGGAGAGAATGGACCTCTCTTCTAGGGAAGAGGCACCTCTGCAAGAGCCTGGCCTAGCCCCAGAGTGGACCACAGGGAGCTGCTAGCAGCTGAGTACCCAGAGGAGACAGGTGAACTTTGGACCACAGAGCCCTGCAAATAAACTGTGGTAGAAGGTAGCCTACGGGTATGAGACTCTAGTCTGGTTCTGCTGCCCATGAGTGGGTCAGCGTGTTTCAGGAGGATTCCTGCTGACCAAATAGTAGACCCATCCATCACTGTTTGAGCCCTGGGCTAGGACCTAGTGAAGTAGGGTGGGTCTGGGTCCCACGACCACCTGTCACGATCTCCACCGCTGCACTGGAGACCAGTTCACCCCTAGAACAGTAGGCTCGTGTGTTGCTTGTAGTCTGCCCCAGCTAGGTGACTGGAGGCTAAAGACCATTATGCTTGGTCCTGTCCAAGGGGCTGGAACTTTCTCCAATAAAACTCTTACTTGCGGTCTGCCAGTAGTGAGGTACAGGGGCCTCGGTCCCCCTCGAGTGTCAGGAGGAGCACTACACAGTCCCTACTGTCTTTATTAAACCTTAGTGGTATTTTGCCATCAATATGTACTGTATTGTTGTCTTCATCCCTAGTATTTGTATCTTGTGGAATACAGAGTTCAGATAGGTGAGTAGTTTTGTTTCCTTTTCTATAACAATGATTTGTTTGGCAGTTGCAATACCCTATGATAGTTTACATGTTCTTCAGTAGAAGTGATGATTGATCATATTTTTTTATTACAGCATATTCTTCTCAACAATCAAGCTGTCCTTTGTGGAGTCCTTCAAGCAATGGGCAATACAGAAATCAAGAACTACCTTGCTGCCCTCTAATCATCTTACCCAGTTAAACAAATCAAGTTTGTGTGGCCATTATTGTATTGGCTGCTACTGTGTTAGTTCTCTCTCAGCATGATTTACTGGTACCAAGTATGACACTGGCTATACTGCAAGTGTACCAGCATGTTCCAAAGTCAGGCAAAAATATCAGAAGAATACTTCTCCCTGGATGATTCCAACTGCAGCCCTTATCCGGTCTACTACTTTAATTATCAGTGAAAAATCAATGTACAACAAAGCCATATCTTTTAGTAACTAGGGTGAAGTTAATATTGTGGCATTTGCCATGTAATCAATATGGCTTCCAAAGAAGGTACCAAATAGTTACTTGTGTATACATACACATATAATAATGTAATTCACACCCTATATGTATTATTCAGCCATAGGTTGCAGTAGTTGTGCAGTTTAAACATGGCATATAATCTGTGGCATGTGTACTTTTAAGTGGCTCTTTTCTAAGAGCTCTGCATTTCTTGGGTCTTCAACTTCTTCCATAAAAATATTTGCTTCAAATAATATGATTCTTTAGGTTGAAGTACCTTTAAGGATTAGTTTTATTCCACTTTGTTATATTTGCTAAGATAGTGACATGTGCACAGGACTGGGGCCTCTATTTTGAACATGTAGTTGCATCAGGTAAATTAGTCTCTACACAGCTTGAAGGTGGGACAATTCAGATAAAGGAAAGACATAGAAAGTAGTACCAGCAATAGACCTGGGGAAGGGCCACACATACAGAACAAAAGCCTCAGGAACCCTCATTTTGAGATTAAAATGCCCAGAATGCCCAGTTCTGCCTTTGGTGCTTAACTCAACATTTAAGAGTGCATATAACTATGTAATAGGCACAAATGTCCTTTTGCAATGCTAAATAAGGGCTGTGATTGCTGAAAAACAATTCACTCAGTTGTAGTGGTAAGTAGTGTGTGGTTTGAGTCTTCTTATGACTGATAACTTCTACCAATGCTTAGGACTACTTGTAGAAGCAAAAGTTTGATGCTCCCTGATATGCATGTTTAGTATAATAATTTTAACTGTCTTTAAAATACTACAAGAAATTTATTTTATAAAACTAGCTTAAATGAAAAAAAACTTGCTTAATAAAAGTGCATTTTCAATTTACTTTTTAATACAAACACTGTTCAGCTACCTACCTTATGTGCAACAACACACAGTACCTAGGCATGTTCATGAATGGTTCATGGCCAAAAGGGCAGCACAGAATGGATCCTTTTGCTATACAAGCAACAGGATAAGATCGCTCTATATGTCTGTGTTCTGTGTGCCCCAGGAGGTAGAGCTACTTGTGGATTTTGAAATATTGTTGCATTTTTTCCACAGACATTGGTGCTTCTCTTTATTACCAATATATGAGATCATCGAAATTTTTCATAAATTCAAAATTTAGATGAAAACAATATTTTCAAAAACCTTTTCTGTACTTTTCCAGCCAGCTCTTTGAGGAGGCGTGGTTTCTCCAGCCCCCAAATAGTCTCAAATGTATACGGCTGTCACTATAAACTGACAACAGCACATCCTTTTCAGAGACATCAGCAAGCACTTGAAGCAGAGGATACAACTGGCAATTTCTGTTCCCTACTGCATTGGCTTATCCAGGGAAAAATATAATGCTTATAATACATACTTTTTCAAACATCGTTACTCAAAACTCTGTGTCTTGTACAAGGTACATTCTCAGAAACCCCCTAGCTGAACAAATACTGGTAATTAACGTTGCTAAGGTACTGAGGACAGTGGAGCCCCAGTACTACTGAGGAATATGTAAAATCACTTCAAACATACTACATCTGTCCAAGGACAGAATTCAAAAGCTTGGTTAATAAGCCCACTCTGTTTTCTCAGTCCTACTACAAATGACACCCTCGTCTCCCACCATCAAAGGTTAAAAAGCTAAACTATGGATGCTTTACTGCAGGCCTGCACAACTCGGAAAGCGGCGAGGGCCATATTACTTCAAAGAAAACAGCTGCGGGCCGCAAGTAGGGTTGCCAGATGCTCTCCCAAAAAATACCAAACACGCAGGCTTTTGCACATGTCCGATATTTTCTGAATTTTTTTACCGGGCACAGAGCGCAAATACCGGACTGTCTGATAGAAAAATGGACACCTGGCAACCCTGGCCGCAATGGTAGGTTTGGGGGGAGAGTGATACTTTATTAAGAATTTTTCAGTTAAATCGGGTCTGCACAACATACGGCTCTCAATGCCCTTACTCTCTCCTCTCCCAGAATCACCCTGCCCCCCCTCCCACTGACATTTCCCCTCCTGCCCTTTTCCTCATTTTCTCCACTTGGCCCCCTGGCATTTGTCTCTCCTGCACCCTGTCCCTCGGTGCCTTCCCCTTTCTCCTGACCTGCCCCCCTCCCCTCAGCACAAGCCTCTTCCCCTCCCCTACCTGGCTTCTGCCTTCCAGTTTGCGGGGCTGCCGGAGCCTTTTTTAATCCGGCGGTCGCCGGCTGTGACGTCACGATGCCACGTCACTCCAGCGTCCTGGCGTCTGCCGGCGTCCCGCCCTCTGGCTCGCGCCCCACCTCCTTGCGCTGGAGCTGCACGCAGGCAGCCCACCAGCAAGAATTGCCACACTTCCCCCTCCCCGGCAGTGCTCCGCTCCTCCACCCAGCCGGCGGATCAGATGGGGCCGCACCGCCCGTAGTCGTCATGGGCCGCACAGTGAGCCCCTGCGGGCTGCATGCGGCCCGCGGGCTGTATGTTGTGCAGGCCTGCTTTACTGCTCTGGTAAACCTGCTGTTGCTTTTCATTTACTTGTGATTATGGGAGGCAAGCATATTACTTGGATATATAAGAGCAGCACAAATGTTAAAGGGAAGAAAAAGGCAAGCAGCTTTTAGAAACATTAGCAATAGTCTAACTAGGGAGGGATAGGCCATAGACAGGTTTAATGAGATTAGGAGTTGGTAGTTGCAAGCTACTGAGAATTTAACAAAAGCAATGGGCCTGGAAATCAGCTGGTGTAAATTTACACCAATAGAGCTATCTCAGTTTATAGCAAACCAACATTACCCTTAATTAAAGTCCTTTATCTTGATTATGATTTGATTTGTTGAATGAGAATCTTGGAATGGATTGGCAGGAAAAGAACCCAAGATGCTGCTTGCTAATAAGTTCAATTATATTCTGTTTTTCTACCCAGCTATGTGATTGCTTAAACAATTTTTAGCTTAAAATTTCAGTGGCTGTGAAACATACCAGACTGATAGCCATAGACACAGAAGCCCAGTATTTATTTATTGTGTAAGTACAGCACAGATAGAAGAGTGCATACCATCCTGCTCACTCCCAGGTTCATTGATACATTATTCCTTTGCATAAGCTCAGGTAACATAGTTATGTTTGAAGCTGTACAGATAACTAATCTGCTTAGTTGGAATCCAACTGTGATATTAAAATATCCATGGGACTCTTCCTTTGTTTTTCTTTTGTACTTAAAAAACATGTTTAATTTTCTTTCCTTTCATCCTGTGATTTTCCCCTTTATCTTTTTTATTTTTACATCGCTAGAATGAATGAGGTTTCAATAGATTCAAGAATCTAAAGAAAGAATGTGAAATGCAATTTTTTTCATTGACAGGTTATTATTTAATGGGATAAAAGTCCAAAAATATAAGGAGCAATTTTTTAAAACGCTAATAAAACTCGTAATAGCAAATATGTTACAATGAAATAAAAGTCCAGCACCGTGCTTCTAGAATCTAGGCATTGCAACTTCTCCCAAGAGTAAGCTTAGCAGCCACTGAACCGGAGTTATATGACAGGAAAGGTATGGCTTTTCTTTTTTATTCTACTCTAATCTAATCTTCTTATCTCTTTATTGAAGTACTGTGCTTTGTCCACTGGATCGTCCAATGTTTGTGGTTCAGTTGCCATTGGGATTTGGCAAATGTATTGGATGGAACCACTGGTGTAATGATGACTCAGGAGCAATCTTGCGAGTCCCTGGAGTCAATATTTCAAAAGCACTAATCTTTTTCAACAAGGAATGTGACAAAAGCTGAAATCAAAGAAGAGTCAGTGTGCTAACATTATGGATGGGATGGATCTTTGAAAACGGCATCGATTCCTGTAGATTTTAACCTTTAAAAGTATCTGAAATTTAAAAGTGTAGTCCCAGTTTAGCAATCTGGCTTCTCTGTGGTGCTTTGTTTTAATCTACGTGCAGGCCTGCTGATAGTAATTCTGGACCACAGGAAAAAAAAATCAGTAGGACCCCTGCCCTCTGCCTTGGCTGAACCCGGAAACCACTCTCCCACCCAAAGAAGCTCCTAATGCCCTCCCCTACCCTGACCAGAAGACCCCCTCCCCAACCCTGGGCCAGTC
Source organism: Pelochelys cantorii (assembly GCA_032595735.1). NCBI lineage: Eukaryota > Metazoa > Chordata > Testudines > Trionychidae > Pelochelys > Pelochelys cantorii. The sequence continues at coordinate 94,256,061 of CM064327.1, forward strand.
ACAGACATGCCTCCCCACCACCACCCAGAGGAGTCCCAGACAGGCTGCAACCATGCCTCTCCTCCCTTCCCCAGACCCAACCTGCTCTGGGCAATACCATCTCACCAAAAATACTTTGGTTATGTCTATGCAGGTCTGGAGGCAGCTGAGTGCTGTATTCTCTATTCAGCTGCCCCAGAATCTGCATAGGACCTATCCAAAGCATCTTTAGAGAGATGCTATTCCCCAGAGCAGGTGGGGTCTGGGGAAGGGAAGGGTGGTGCAGCTGGCCGAGGGTCCTCCGGGCAGGGAGGACGGGCCTGCAGCAAGCCTGGGAGTCCACTCTGCCTGGGGTGTGCAGGGGCACTTGGGAGTTGTGGCTTCGGCCGAGGAAGGAGGGCAAGGGGTCTCGCAGCTTCAGCTACAGGAGGAGGGTGCAGGTGGAAGGAGTGGAGCAGAGAGCTAGCTTCCCCCAACGGGAGCTCCGTCCTCCATCCACATGCCCATGCCTGCAGCTGCCCCAGTTATTTAAAAGGGCCAGTGGAGTTCCCAGCTGCTACTGTGGTGGCACAGCTGGGGTCCCAGGCCCCTTTAAATTGCCAGAGACCCTGATTAATTGCCCCCTTTGCCTCCCTCGGTCAGTGGGCCTGCCTATGCAAGTAATGCCTGAAACTATAATGTGACCTGGGATTCTCACTTTCACTTGCTCCTAAATGTTTCAGCGGGTGTTGCATGCATGAAGTGGTTATATTACAGTGTTACCCTACTATTATTGTTGCATAGCGTGTATCCCACTCCCTCTTTCCTTTGTTCTCTCTTTCTCTCCTCTGGGCCCCCCCGATCTCTGCCTCCAGTAACACACTCATAAGCATGAGAATACTTACCTGTACTGAAAAATTGTCTCTTGCCTGTATGAATCTAATTCATTACGTGCCAAAGGCTACTATTTAACCTTGTTACATTATGAAGGGCAATAATGTTAAAGTTGATGAAAACTATTTTATATAAGACATTTAGCATGGAATTTCTAATAGCTGGTAATGTAGTAGGCCATAACTAGCTTTTTGTACCCATTATTTCCATAGCAACAGGAAGTAAGAGTACATTGAATGTCCGTGTCACTCTGAGCTGGGAATTAGAACAATCCACTGGTAAAGAAACCTGCAAGAATATGCAGCTAATTATAGTTTCCCAGAAGAACCTTATTTCTGTCCCATACATTGAAGAGTGAAGGTCAGGGAAAGCAGTTTTCTGTAAGAAACAGATAAGTAAATTTATTTGTGAAACTTATGAGACTCATCTCTGTGAGTTATCTTCACCTAGGGACCACTTTTGGAAATGCTTTCAAATATTTGCCATGCCTGTATTTAAGATTATGCTTTCTGCAATTCATTCAAATGAAGCGTCCACCCAAGCAGGGGATATTTAGTGAGACCAGAGAGAAAGCTGTAGAGTATTCAATGACTCCCAAGAATGTGTACTACATTTGAAATAACTATATGCTTTTTCTCCACTTAAAAATCTTTATTAACCAAAGCAATATGATTATCTACCTTCTTAAAATGTAAAGCTCTATATTTATGGCAAATGCATGTATTTCATATATTCTTATAGCATGATTACATCAATATAGCTGCGAAACACTAAAAATCCTGGCCTGAAAAGAGACACCAGATTTATGGTTTATTACAACAATCTATAACCTACTCCCAAGCCTGCCCTCATCCAAGCTATCTTTTTTCTTTGCCTTGCCTTTCTCACTATGCTTGGAGGGGTATTATTGGGACACTTCCCCCTGAACCGTTCCTTGAAATGTGTTAACTACTTATGATAAACAAATTGTTCCATCTTGTATTTAGCAGGGCCACTGAGCACATTTCCCAGACATGAAGAAGAACTCCGTGTAAGCTGGAAAACTTTTCTCTCTCACCAATAGAAGTTGGTTCAATAAAAGATATTATCTTATGCACCTTGTCTCTCTACACCCATATAAGGCTATGTCTACACTGCAGAGCTTTTCCGGGATACTTCTGGTACCCCGGAAAAGTTCTGCCATATCCAAGGAACATGTCTGCTTTTTTGGAACAGTTTCCAAAAAAGCGGACATATTCCTTCTCTGTCCCTGTATTCCTCATTGGTTGAGGAAGAAGGGATGTTCTGAAAGAGGAGTTTTTTTCTGAAATTTGGGCCCATATAGATGGGCCAAATTTCAGAAAAACCTCTTCAGAAGAAAAGTGTGGAAAAAGATATGCAAATTGTGGTTCACAGTTTGCATATCTTTTCCCAACTTTTCTTTGTAGTCTAAACATTACTCTCTCTATATAATAGTGCAGTCATAACTCTTGAGATGTATTCGATTGTGTAATAAACGCAAAGAAAGATGTTAAACACTCTTTTGTTTTGGACGCCTTGCAGTTAGAATAGATAAAAACATGAGAAATCAGACAGAATCAGCAATTCTATAGGCAGGGAGAGTGGACTCAGGCCTTAAATACACACATTTTTTTTCCTGCTCTGTCTGTATGGTAGCATTAAGCAGTTCAACCACTAACGTGGACACAATTGTACTGGTATAAAGTTGTACTGGTATTATAGTATACTGTTTTATACTACTATAGCTATTTCCATATGAGAAAGGTAATGAGCTATTCATGTTTAAGCACCTTCATACTTATACAACTGCAACCATATATCATAAGGGTTCAACTCTATTAGTTGAAGAAAAACATCGCAGCATTAACTAATGAACTCTTACAAATTCTGTGAATAGACCAGGCCACAGTCTTAAGGATCACTAACTTGGATGATTCCAAAACTAGAAAAGAGCCAAAATACCCTGGGTTTTAATATAGGAATTGATGAAACAAAATCATGATGAAATCTCTGTGTCTTGTAGTCTTTCTCTTTATGAATCATAGGCTTACTAAACAATATAAGATGCATAGTAGTTGAACTTAAAAACATGTTGATTACCTTTGACAAATATTTGCAATATTCCCTATCATGCTCTTTCTTAGGCCGAGTTTTGTTGCCAAAACTTCCTTTTGGTGACAAAGGAGTGAGCCTATACACTGCAATGTGACTTTTGTTGAGAAAAACGCCGATTCTGCAACAAACACCCACACTCATACAAGAAACGTTTTTTTCTTTTCGCCTCCCTTTATTGTCACCAAAGAGCAAGTGTAGGCACTGTTGCTTGTTTTGTTGACAGAACTGGCTTCTGCCAGTATACTACAATGCTTGCCCTTATGGCTTTGCTTGGTGTTTTGATCTGCAGGCATGCACCCCTTCTTTTTCAAAACTGAGTGTGCTGCACCATTTGGGGAACAAACAAAGAGCAAATCATTTGAATGTTCCTGTTCTGTCCTGCACTAGGAACACTCCACCCACTCCTACTGCAGGGGAAGGGGGACAGATTGCTGTGCTGTTTTGGTATACCTCAACACAGAGAACTCATAGAGCTACTCATGATGCAACTCCCAACAGCTAAGGAAGCTATGGAAGAACTCAGAGGGAATTCCAAGATGTGCAAGTGATCAGCTCTTCCCTCCCACAACACTGCACAGCGGGATACATAAACATAATGAATTGCTCAGAGTGTCAATGATGGTGCCCCCTGTACGGACGTGATCTGTCAACACAAGGAGCAAGTGTGTACAGTCTCTGGTGATTTTTGTTTTGTCAATTTTTGCATGTCAACATTAGTTTCATTGACAAAACTTTGTAGTGTAAACATACCTTTAGGCTAGGGAATGAAGTAGGTACCACAGGAATGATATCTACTTATCTAAGACAATGGCATGGGAATATTTTTACGTGAAACTACATAAGACCGGACATTTTGGGTCACACTCAACATCCATCTAGCCCAGTATCATGTCTTCTGACAGTGGCCAATGCCAAGTGCCCCAGAGGGAATGAACAGCTGATTGGCAGCACTACCAAATAGTTGTGGCTGGTGGGTGCTAAACACCCACTATTTTTCCCATTTCCTCTCATGTTATCTATCCCTTTCCTAGTGATTCCTAATATTCTGTTAGGGTGTGTTTGTTTGTTTGTTTGTTTGTTTGTTTGTTTTTATGACCACTGCACATTGAGTGGATGTTTTCAGAGAACTATTCACGATGAATCCAAAACTTCTTTTTTGAGTAGTAACAGGTAATGTAGGCCTCATCATTTTACATATGTAGTTGGGATTGTGGTTTCCAATGTGCATTATTTTGCATTTATCAACACTGAATTTCATCTGCCATTTTGTTGCCCAGTCACCAAACCACTCAACTACTGCAAAAACTTTAAATAATCAAATAAAAGAGCTTACATTGGAACTGACACCAGTCATTAGGTATTCACTTAACTCCAGATTGCCTTTGATACTTGCACAATCTCAGCAATGCTTCTCTGATGCTACTAGGGGTGCAAATAGAAGCCAGGTTAGAAAAAGACCATTCTGGCTTTAAAAAATAAATCATTCACAGAGACACATTTGAAAATCAAGAAAGTAGAGGCAAAAGAGTGATTTCTGGCAGTGTCAATTGCACTGCCCAGTCCCCCTGCAAATATGGTTTGCCTCAGTGCTTTCTGGAAAGAATGCTGTACGAAGCAAAGGACCTCTGGGTTTTGAACACAGTGATAGGTGTCCTAACTGGAAGTCATATTGGATGAGATGTTAAAAATAAGTACATAGGCACTGCCTTACTGCATCAGACCAAAGGTCCATCTAGCCTAATATCCTGACTTCTGATAGTGGCCAATGCCAGATGCCCCAGAGGGAGTGAACAGAACAGGGAATCTTCAAGCAATCCCTCTCCAGTCACCCATTTCCAGCTTCTGTCACAGACCTGGGACACCATTCCTACCCATCCTGGCTAATAGTCATTGATAGACCTAACCTCCATGAATTTATCTAGTTCTTTCTTGAACCCTGTTAAAGTCTTTGAACCCTGTTAAAGTAAAATTATCTTTAATGTTGTAGTATCTTGCTCTCCAGGGGCTGATCTGATGGTTGGAGAATGAGTACATCTCTCTTTGTTTCTAATATTCTGTATTATTCAGAATGTTTTTAGTTGCCATTTTTTCAGGCCTGACCACCTCCCAGGGTAACCTAATGATCGTAGGTTCTGATTCTATGGGTTCTGATTCTCAGGAAGTGTTTGGGGGAGAGCAGAGGGCAGCATGTGGGGGTGATGGTCAGGAGAAGGAAGGAGAGTGGGGGCAGGAAGAAGCAGAGTAAGGGTGGGTGGGGCCAGAGCAAGGACAGGAAGAGGGAGAGTGAAGATGGGACCTTGGTGGGAAGAGGTGGAGTGGGGCCATAGCCTGAAAGTGGAATGGGGTGGAGCACACTGGAGAAAAGTAAAATTTGGTGTCTATCATACATATAGTAGCCCAATGTCTGAGAGTCTGTAACGCTGAAATGCTGGCTGTTCCCTCTGGACGGCACTGTTGCTGAAATGCTGGCTATTCTCTCTGGGCGGCACTGTTGCTGAAATGCTGGCTGTTCCCTCTGGGCGGCCCATGCTGCATGGGGAGTGCGGGGCCCAAACAGCCGCTTGCTCCGCTGCGGCAGCCCGGCTGAGCGGCGCAGAAGTCAGCCGAGCGCTACGGCGGGAGGGAAAGGGGGAGCGGGGTGGTGACGTGCAGCGTGACAGTGGCTCCAGGCCCCACCCCCTGGTCGTGAACATCACCGCAAGCGACCGTTTGGGCTCTGTGCTCCCCATGCAGCACGGGGAGTGCAGAGCCCAAACGGCCATTTGGGCTCCGCGGTCCCCCCGAGTGAGTGGCAGGAGGCGGAGGAGAAGAGAAAGAGAGAGACAGAGAGAGAGGCAGGAGGTGGAGGAGAGCTGAGGGGGGGGGGGAGGCAGTAGGAGGAGGAGAGAGAGAGAGAGAGGGAGGGAGGGAGGGACAGACAGAGCGAGAGACCGGAGGCTCAGGAAAGAAGACCAATGTGGAGGAGAGACCTGGAAATCCTGTCTTATGACAGGCTAATTGGCTAGTTATATAGATTAGCCCATAGAAAAAAGAGGCAGTTGATTGGTGAACATTTTTTCCAGAGCATAATCCCTCTCTCCATATACACGTGTAGGAAGAAGGTAAGGGACAGGATTAGAGATTCTCTGTTGCTTTACTTGCATCACATTGTCAAATATAGTAATTATAGTAATAGCTGCAGTTCGTATGATAGTCTTTTTGAGTATTTCTACATTGCACATGGGAGGTTCACCTGCTAGCTCTGATTGAGCCAGCCCACTAAGAAGAGTAATGTGCCATGATGGATAGAAATACAATCCCATCCAAGATCCTAAATATCTACTCAAGCAGCTAGCCTCAGCTGCCACTCATTTTAAAGCACTAGGTTCAAATAGAGCTAGTACACGTATATCTACCTAAGCTAGCAATTACACCTCCAGTTCCAGTATAAATGTACCTTATTGCAACAAAGCAACTGATATATCAGCTGTTCTCAACTGGGTGAGGAGGGTCTGCGAGTCCTGCCACGGAAACCTGGTGCCCTGAGCGCCAGTCCCCACCCCCAGCAGGCTGAAGCCATGAGCAGTATGGGGCTGAAACCTGGAGCTCTCCCTCTCCCCTGCACCCAGGAGCAGAATAGACTAAAACCCCAAGTTCCTCCTGACCCAAAGCCAGCAGCAGTGAAGCTGAAACCTTGATGCAGGCAGAAACCTTGAGGGCCTGAGTAATGTTGAGAGGGCACAAAACTTTTACCCAAACTGCAGTGTCTTACCCAGAGTTCAGCTGTCCTGAGGACAGCCCTGCCCATTCCACCTCCTCTTCCCAGCCCTCCTCTTCCCCGCCCTCTGGCCAGGTTCTAAGTGGGAAGCCAGAGCCAGTCAGGGCAGGGCACCTGTTCCTTTGACTAGTGGTGCCATGGAATGGGCAGTTGTGGCAGTCCCCAATCTGCTATTCATGTTCAGGGTTGTGGCTGGTCCTCAGCTCCCAGTCCCCTTTGACTGCCCATGCAGCTGGTCAGAGCTGTCTGAGCAGCTCCAGGCCCAGCAGAGCCATCGGGGGCGGGGGCAGGGGTGGGATAGGAGTGGTAATCACCGGCACACAGCCCCAGACAGGTGGATGGCCTGCTGAGTTGAGACATGGGAAGGAGGTGGCATGAACTCCCTGGCCTCATTGTGTAGAGCTGGGCCAGCCATCCTGTGACAGGTTAATTCACTGTTTTCAATTAACCTTTAAGCCAAAAAAAACCCCCCACCCTCTTTACAACTCTATGGCTATCAATATACATTTCCATTCCAATGAAATTAACTGATGTTTAGAATGGTGAAAATATGTTCAGTATCACCTATGCTGGATATGCACCTGTGCATTCAGCAGCGGTAAGTCAGAAACATTTTGTTCTCTTAATGGGTGAAGATGAAATGGATGTGTTTGGCTATGAATTTAGGGTGGACATCCGAGTGCTGGCCATTCTCTTATAGCTATCTGAAATAGGCAGCCATACCATCAATGTGAGAGATGCTGGTGTATGGGGAGATAATAGCTATTGGGGAAGGCAGGGTTGTTTTATTGCTGTGTAGGCAATACAAGCCCTTTTCTTCCCAAAACTCTTCACACAAGTAAAGCTTCCATTGATTAAAATGGGAGCTTTCCCTGAGTAAAGGCTAGAAGATATAGGCCAGTAATATTTATTGTTTACTAACAACATCATCCATGCATTTGTCTCCACTGTGAAAACTTCTTTAAGATCACACTTTATTAAGAGAACAAAGACGACAAAGTCTCAAGTAAACACAGAAAGTTTCATAGCAAAATCTTTTGAAAAGATGCAAAAGACTGTGAAAATTAAGACTGTAGATAAAGAAAATACAAGCATTTCTAATATTATGTCCAATGTTTATTGTGCAAATGTAGTCTTGGAGTGCTGCTTTTTTCCTGTAATTTATTTATGATACAGTAGAACCTCAGAATTGGAAACTGATGAATCAACCACACATCTCATTTGGAATAGGAGGTACACAATCAGGCAGCAACAAATATAGTACAGTTTTGTGTTAAATGTAAACTACTAACAAAATAAAGGGAAAGCAGAATTTTTCTTCTTCATAGTAAAGTTTCACAGCTTTATAAAGTCAATATTCAGTTGTAAGCTTTTGAAAAAACAACCATAACATTTTGTTCAGAATTAAGAACATTTCCGAGTTACGGACAATCTTCCTTCTCTAGGTATTCATAAGTCTGATATTCTACTATAGTAAAGAAGAGCAGAGGTTTGTTTTTTAAACTTGTGAATTTTAGTGAAAGAGAAAAGAAGAGTTAGTGGAAAAGAGCAAACAAAAAAAACAAAAAAATTCCAAGAATTATAAAGAACAGTAACTAGATAAAAAACCTAAAGCAGAGAGTTCAATAGGCAGAATAAAACAAACACCTATAGTCCTGAGCGGATTCCTCTTCCATGATCAATATTTCTAACAAGTAATGCACAGAATAAATTAAAGGAAGAATACAACACATACCATAGCAACATAGCTAATTGTACTAAGAAAATAGTCATAAAATTATCAAAATGCAAAATATGGTACCTGTTACTGTGCTTTCTATCTTCTACTTTTAAATTTGCTTTGCTATCATGTGTTTTATGCTGAGTAGTTTTTAAAAAAATATTTAAAGTTTCCTTTTTGGATGATATTTTTACATAATACTGTTGAGGTTTTTTTAATTCTTTACATAGTTCTCATTACTTTAGGAAGATTTGCCCCAAAGAACTAATATTTGGTTCTTAAAAGTACTGTTCCATTTTCAAGAGTGATTGTGTACAAATACTTTCTGTTCCATGTCAGATTTGGTGATTTTAGTAGCAAACATACATGCTTTTTACTTCTGTGTGCCCTGGAAAGCCATATCTACATGAGGGAATTTTAGCTTCCACCCCTCACCCCTGGTTGCAAAATCCTCTTGATGCTACTACCAGGTCTTCTAGCACTTACTACCAAAATATAATTTTGAACCACTTACCAAATATTCCCAGGGGAAATCTGTCATGGTATTATCAAATTTAATACAATTGTAACTGAAGATAAGTGTTTGAAGCAACCGTTTTATTTGCTGATATGCTATTGTTGTAAGGGTAAGCTTGATGTATTGATGTTACATATACTTATGGGAATAGTGCAGCTTGAGTCAGATGGTGCAGCATTTGAGTTGCAGCTGGTCACGTCATATGCATCAAGAGGTCTGTTGTTTAAGAAATCAGGGAATGCTTTATCACAAAGAGTCTGAAAAATGAGTAGATGAAATGTCCCAGATAAAGATACAGGCAATATAAACTTGTGCCCAGGGATCCAGCTCCTGGAGTTATGTGATTACAGAATCTCAGTTGTCTAGCTCTCATAGTTAAAAAGGAAAGCTTGACACCATGGATTTAGCATACTCTACGTTATCTGTCTGCATTTGCAGACAGCCTGAATAACTTGATATGAGAATAATTTGAACTGTCCGATATATCAGTGCCCACTGCACTGATAGTAATAGAGATGTAGCCGTGTTAGTCTGGTCTTGCTGAAACAAAAGACAGGACTATAGTGCTGCATAGTCCTGTCTTTTGTCACTGCACTGATGACTCCATCATCAAGAGGCTAGCTGAGGAACCAGTGTATGGCAGGAGAAGTGTGCTGTAGGTCTGACCCACCCAAAGACATATATCTCAGCCACTGGTATAAGTCCTGAAATGCTTCCCTCTCCTGTTATGTGAGTGTGACTAGGGCAGCCCTCTCTGGAAATGCCACATTGAGGGCAGGCTGCAAAGAAGGAGAGCAGATACTCCCAAGACTAGAGGGTAACACTGAATTTCAACTCCCAACCAGTCACAAACTGTGCTTCTGATCCCCACGCTGGTTATCAAAAAGACAAAAAAAAATTACATAGCTCCCTTATTGCATTCCAGTTCTCAGGTTCCCAATTAGCACCTACGTCCAATACTGTGACAAATTGTTTTAAAACAGCTCACTATAGAATCATAGAAGACTAGGATTGGAAGAGGCCTTAACAGGTCATCTATTCCAGCCCCCTGCCCAAAGCAGGACCAATCCTTACTAAATCATCCCAGCCAGGGCTTTGTCAATCCTCACCTTAAAAACCTCTAAGGATGCAAACTCCAACACCTCCCTAGGTAACCCATTCCAGTGATTCACCACCCTCCTAGGGTGCATCTAGACTGGCAAGATTTTGCGCAAAAGCGGCCACTTTTGCGCAAAAACTTGCCAGCTGTCTACACTGGCCGCTTGAATTTGCGCAAGAATACTGACGATCTAATGTAAGATTGTCAGTGTTCTTGCGCAAAGACTATGATGCTCCCACTCAGGGATAAGCCCTCTTGTGCAAGAATACTTGCACAAGAGGGCCAGTGTAGACAGGGAAGAACTGTTTTGCGCAAAAAAGCCCCGATGGCGAAAATACCGATCGGGGCTTTCTTGCGCTAAATCGCGTCTAGACTGGCCATGGATGCTTTTGCGCAAAGGCACCCGTGCCAATCTAGACGCTCTTTTGCGGAAATGCTTTTAATGGAAAAACTTTTCCGTTCAAAGCATTTCTGCAAAATCATGCCAGTGTAGATGCAGCCCTAGTGAAGTAGTTTTTTCCTAATACCCAACCTAGTGCTTCCTCATTGAAACTTGAGACCATTGTTTCTTATTCTGTCATATGCCAACAGTAAGAACAGCTTAGCTCCATCCTCTTTGGGCCCCTCCTCCCCCATACAGGTAGTTGAAGGCTGCTATCAAATACCACCCTCATTGTTCTCTTCTTCAAGCTAAATAAGCCGTGTTCCCTCAGCCTCTCCTCATAAGTCAGGTGTCTCAGCTCCCTAATCATTCTAAGCTAATGTGGAATAAAAACAAATTCCAAAACTTCAAAAAAATCCACCCAGTTTCGTGGCAATCAATTGTTCATATAATCTAAATATCTAAATATTAAATACTGACAGTAGAGCAGCCTATTTCCTTAGCAGAGTGCCTCTTTCTTCAATGAGAGATGGAAAGAGATTTGTCAATGGGCTGGGCTTCTCTCCTTAAAAATATATTGTAGTTCCAAGTCTCTTTCAATAAGAAATTACACAAATAGAAGGACAGCTTTTTAACTTAGTCCTTATTTTCAGGCTTCACCTCCACTCCTCTAAGAAATCTCTGGCCATTTCCCAGTTTTGACCACCTCCACTCCACTGTGGCATTCTTTTTCCAGGCACAGTCCCCTCACTCAATCCCCACTTTTTTCTCCCGACTATCAACCCTTTATAGGCTTGGGTATGGCCCAGCCTTCTTTAATTGGCCAGATTGGACTCACCTGCTCTGATCTAGCTGGACCTAGTCTAGGGGAGCTGGGCCTAGTCTATCTAGAGGGACCTGCTACCCTGTGACACTATCACAATGGAATAAATGGGAGTACTGCACAAAATTTTAATAAATGTAGCTTCAGCCCCGAATAATTATCCTTTGCTGATGACATTAATCTCTCTTATCAATTTGAACTTTTATAATTGTATCTCTTCAATCTAATATATTCCTTTTCAGCTCAGTGATCTCCCTTGAGTTCTTTTACTAATGAATTAATTTGATCAAATTGATGTTTAAATTTCTGTGCAATGCTTTTTAAAGGCATTGCATGTTAGAGTCTTATAGTCGGCTACTTGCTCTACCATGTCACAACTTTATATCCAAAGGCACTGGAACTAGGAGTGCAGGGCTACTCCCATAGTCTCTGGCTTGAAGTTGTAATACAACCCAAATACATGGCTTCCAACTTTCAGCATCCTTCTTATAAACACTGCCCACCATTTTTGTCTCTTACAGCTTCCAGAAGAACCAGTACATGGTTTGCACAACATTTTTTGTTTATGTAAGTGCCCATACAGGAAAGCATCTGATCATCTGCTTCAGGACAGCACTTAAGCAGGTGCTGAATCTTTGGAACTTAATGAGACTTAAGTATGTGCCTAAAAGCTATCTTGAACAGGGATGAGTTTGATTAGGACCTCAGTTAATTGTCAATTGAGTCTTCATTGCTGTAAACAAGCATACTCCTTTCAATTGACTTAGAAGTTGGTTTTCTATGGCAATTATAGATTGCCTTATAGCTGTCAAACAGGTGCATCTTGGGCCAATTCTCTGCTAAATAAGGCATGTGTGATATTTTCATCTAGTCATCAAGAACCAGCTCCAAAGTGCACTGTAGCCAACAGAAGTCTTTCCATTGTCTTTGAAATCCATTGGATTATGGACTAAGAAAACAGAAAGCACCACAGTCAACCATATTTAGTAGACACGGAAAATATGCCCCACATTAAAATCAATACTAGTGTGTGAAGTGAGATGGAAATTTGTAGAAAGGAAGCCGGGAGTTTCAGTACTGTGTAATTGAGATGTTTTGTAGCTTTTATTTTTCTAGTAACTTCATTATGTAAATGATATTCAAGTTGATTTTTCCCCATTAGATGTGTATTCCTGAAAGTAAATCATTACTGTCAAACTAGACAATTAGCCCGTCATAAGACGGGATTTTCAGGTCTCTCCTCCATGTCAGTCTTCTCTCCTGAACCTCCGGTCTCTCGCTCTCGCTCTCGCTCTCGCTCTCGCTCTGGCTCCGTCTCCGTCTCCGTCTCTCTCTCTCTCTCTCTCTCTCTCTCTCTCCTCCTCCTCCTCCTACTGCCTCCCCCTCAGCTCTCCTCCGCCTCCTGCCTCTCTCTCTGTCTCTCTCTTTCTCTTCTCCTCCCCCTCCTGCCTCTCACTCGGAGGACCGCAGAGCCCAAATGGCCGTTTGGGCTCCGCACTCCCCGTGCTGCATGGGGAGCGTGGAGCCCAAACGGTCGCTTGCGCCACTTGCTCCCACGCGGCGGCCTGGCTGAGTGGCGCAGAAGTCAGCCGATCACCACAGTGGGAGGCGAAGGGGGGCGGGGCGGTGACGTTCACGGCCAGGGAGCGGGGCCTGAAGCCACTGTCATGCCGCATGTCACCGCCCTGCCCCCTTTCGCCTCCCGCCGTGGCGCTAGGCTGACTTCTGCGCCACTCATCCAGGCTGCCACGGGGGAGCAAGCGGAGCAAGCGGCCGTTTGGGCCCTGCACTCTCCATGTAGCATGGGTCGCCCAGAGGGAACAGCCAGCATTTCAGCAACAGCGCCGCCCAGAGGGAACAGCCAGCATTTCAGTGTTACAGACTCACAGACATTGGGCTACTATATATATGACTAGCCAATAGCCCGTCATACAACGGGATTTTTTGGGACTCTCCTCCATGTCCGGCTCTCTCTCTCTCTCCTCCTCCTTCTCCTCCTGCCTCCCCCTTCTCTCTCTCAGCTCTCCTCCACCTCCTGCCTCTCTTTCCATCTCTGTTTCTCTTCTCCCTCTCCTGCCTCTCACTCTCCCTTTCTCTTCTCCTCCCCCTCCTGCCTCTCATTTGGGTGGCCGCAGAGCCCAAACAGCTGTTTGGGCTCTGCGCTCCCCATGCGGGGGCAAGCAGTGCAAGCGGCTGTTTGGGCTCCACACTCCTCATGCAGCACAGGGAGCGTGGAGCCTAAATGGCTGCTTGCACCGCTTGCTCCCCCGCGGCAGCCCGGCGGAGTTGTGCAGAACTCAGCCGAGCGCCACGGCGGGAGGCGAAGGGGGGCGGGGACTGGCTATGTACATCACCACCCCACCCCCTTACCCTCCCGCCATGGTGCTCGGCTGAGTTCTGCGCCGCTCAGCCAGGCCACTGTGGGGAGCAAGCGGAGCAAGCAGCCGTTTGCGCTCCCCCGCGGCAGCTCAGCTGAGTGGTGCAGAACTCAGCCGAGCCCCATGGCTGGAGGTGAAGGGGGGGTGGAGTGGTGACATACACGGCAAGGGGGCGGGGCCGTGTACGTCACCGCCCCGCCCCCTTCCCCTCCCGCCGTGGCGCTCTGCTGAGTCCTGCGTGCTCAGCCGGGCCACTGCGGGGGAGGGGGGCAGGGCGGTGATGTACACGGTCAGGGGGCAGGGCCGTGTACATCACGACCTCCCCCTTCCCCTTCCTCCGTGGTGTTTGGTTGAGTGCTGTGCGCTCAGCTGGGCCACCGCGTGGGAGCGGTGCTCCATGGGGAGCGCGGACCCCAAATGGCCGCTTGCTGTCCCGCCACGGCCAAGCTGAGTGGTGCAGTACTCAGCCGAGCGCCACGGTGGGAGGCAAAAGCGCCCCGCAGAGGCGAGTCTGTAACGCTACAGAGTTACAGACTCACAGACATTGAGCTACTATATATATGATTCTGCTTATATGTTTACATTTTCAGGCATTCTGAACACTGATGCCAACTCTGAATTTAATAAAATGTTATAGTTTAAAGTCAGATAGTTCTATCAGGATAAGAGTGACTGAAGAAACATAAAAGAGCACATTGTGAAGAGAAAGGTTGTTTATTTTGAAAGAAATTATGGGTGTTTGAGAGCGGTTTTTATTTCCGTTAGATGGAATCCACAGATGCCCTTCAAGTGATGAATACAATCAGTGTCACAAACCTAACAACTACAATTTCCACTTCAAAAATAGGAAAAGCTAAGTTCCAGACAAGGAAAAAACCAAGACTTCAGACTAGATTATCTGCTGCTCCAGATAAGTATAACTCCATTATCACCAATACCACATCTGAACCAATTTACTTGAGGTGAATATGAACTGCTTAGAAATTCCATTGTCAGACTTGCTCATATCATTTGTTTTTGCTTTTCTTCCATCTTTGCTTCTGACTCAGTACAGTAATTATAGTTAGATAACAATACTTGAAAGTCCTCAATATTTCTTTAAAAGTTAATAAATGCATCTCAGTTATACCTTTTTTCCATAATACATTTAGTTAATCTTAGAACACTTTATGGGGCTGTATAAAATTGTCATTCATTCTAATCTGCAAATACTTCTTCATAGGTTAATTCTACTAACAAGTGTTTTAAAGTAATTTAAACCCTGATGCTATAATTTAATGCGGTCAAGCAGTCTCCAGAGACCTTCTGCTATGTGATGTTTGCCCAAAGTCTTAATGTAGCTCTATATTGGTGCAAGAAGCCATTCACATACATCATTGTGTAGAATAGAAGTTTTAAGCATACATTTGATGTAGTCAAGATGCAGGCTGGGTTTCAGACAGACTTTTGCTTCTTTCCAACCAGTGCAGTAACAAAAACTAACATTAAAACTCTTATTTTCCCCTAGATGCCTGCTAATTTTCAGTATGTGACCTGAACTAAATCAGATGGAATTGCAACTAATTGGTAAGTGTCCTCTGCAAACTAGAAAATATTCCTTTTTGTCAGTTGGTTGATTCATTTTCAGCTTGTTCAGCAGCTAAGTAATAAACATTTCTGTCACTCCACTGAATTCACAAAATTAACCAGCAGGATTGTGGAAAACAAATGGGAAGGCTTGGTTATACTTTCTTTCTATCTTTCAGTAGCAGCAAAAGCCTACTCTACTGATAATCAGTTTTGTCTCTTTATTGTAAAAAATTGCATTTTGTATTATAGGTAGCATGTTTTCCTCTCATAAACAGTACCCTACGTCTCTCTGAAAACATCTATGAATGGCCATGAAAACCTCTATAAACATTGAAACTCCACTACTTTTGGATATCTTGTTGATCATCTTGATTTTAAATGGCTATGTTTAACAGACAAGTGTGTGTGTGTAAGAGAGTGAGAGAGAGAGAGAGAGAGAGAGAGACAGAGAGGTATAGCCAGGAGGGGAATGCTAACACAGACTGAAGTCTTGTTGCTATGGAGAAGAGCTGCTGGAATATGCAATTCTCTCAATTTTCTAGCAATTAAAAAAAATGTGTGAGGTCAAACCGAAATCAAAATTTTAAAAAATTCCGGATGAAGCAAAAATTTGAAAAAGAAATTATTCCAGGTCAATCAAAACTATATGTTTGACCCACAACATTTCAGTTTTATTTCAAGTGTTTCATTTTTAAAATAAAACTGAATGATGTTTCAAAAACCAAATGTCATTTCAAATTGAAAAATCAAAACATTTTGTTCTAAAATGTAGAACAGATGCTTGTAAAAACAAATTATTTTACTTTGTTTTCTATGGTTTGTTTTTTTCAACACAAACTATTCAGTGAAACCAAAATGGATTCAAAAAATGTTTTGATGTCTCTGAATTTGTATTTTTCAAAGAAAAAAATTTAGGGTTAAAAATTTCTCTTAGGAATACCATGGAGCCACTTCATAAAGATCCCAATGAAAGCTCAAGCCAGAAAGGACACTGAAGACCAGAACAGATGCAAAGATATGGGGTCTCAGACAAATCTCTGATGGATCTGAGCAGTTTGTAGTAGTTCTCTAAACCAAACCAGATTTGGAAGCAAACCCTTTTGACACAAAGTTAGGGGAGAAACTCCCAAGGGAAAACCTTGGTGATTTCCTCCCCCAGATAGGTCCTTCAACTACTACCTTTTCTATGGAAGAGGAGGGCCCAGGTCAGTGTATTCTGCATACATACATTACCACAATGAAGTTTTTCACCAGACAAAGAGAAGTTTGTATTGCAAAAATTTTGCAAACAGTGTCCAGTTGTCATCTTTTGAAAATGTTGCCACTGGATGCATTCTTATGGTAACAGGTGCTCAATGCAGAACGCAATTACTTTTCCAAGTTTAAAAATACCAGTGCTTGTATGATACCTATTACAGTTTTGGTGCCAAAATAGACTGCAAGGTACTCTTTCTTTGTAGAAAAGTGAAAGGAGTAGATCTGTTTCTGAGAGAATATTCTTTTTTTACAATAGGTCCTACTTTGAAACACTTCTTGCATTTTGCATCTAATATATTACTGCTCTTTGCTGCCTGCTTTGCAGTTCTTCTTACTATGTTTTAAGATCAAACATGCCTCAGGGGAAATGAAGCTAAACCTGTTTCCTCTTATTTGGTGGAGCAGGTGCATAAATTCTGAGCAAATTGTTCAAGAGATGTCATAAAAAAATGAATAGCACTAAAACAGCATCAGAGATATTTGTGTATCTTGCATTTCCTTTGGAAAAGAGGCCTGAGGTAAAATAATTCTTAATCAGAATTCAAGACACTAATGCTGACAAGGGAATGAGTGACTTGAATAATAAACTGATGCAATGCCACAAACATTGCTGTTCCTCAGCTAATTTCATATATTGCCCAGATATATCTTAGGCAATGCACAGATATCTGCTTCCTCATCTCTAAAGAGCAGAGTTAAAGACATTTATGGAACTAGTCAGTCTAGTCAACTGGGCTGAAGAGATCAGAGCCTTAAAGTGTAGAGGAGGCTTGGTATTTCTTTAAGTAAAAGGCACAAAAGCTATCTGGAATTTGCATCCTAATCAAGAGGAAAAAATCTTGTAGGAAAGGGATCTAAACCTAACCGCATGACTAACCACTTCAAAAAGGATATAAGGAGTTAGTAGAGCATCTACAAGGAACAAAGGCTTGATCAGCAAAGAAAACTATATCTTGGAGGTCATAAATTGTAGGGTAGCAGTGAAAATTGCTAATAGTCAAGTTGAGTTAGACCATGTAAAAGAACAAAAACAAATATTAAAGGTTCTTTAGTCATATAAATAAAAAGAGAAAAAAAAGCAGTGGGAAAGTTACATAGCAAGAATGGGATATTTATTAACATTAATTTAGGCGTGACCCAAAACTCAATGAGTACTTCACCTCAGTTTTCAGTGAGATTGATAATGTGTAATACAAGGCAAAGGCACTAGAGCTACTAGAAATGAATATATAGAAATTGAAACACGCCATGCAGAAAGAGAGAGAGAAAACCACAGAGTCTAATGTTCACACAGGGACCATAATCTCCACCCCAGAATACTGACATATGAAATTGCAAGTGTGGTATCAGGGATTATTTTATCTATCAAATCAAGGGTGAGTGGAGAATAGCTAATTTGACACTTACATTTAAGAAAAGGAAAAAACTGATCCAGGCCCCTGCAGCCCCATTAGTCTCACCTCAAACATATGCAAGAGTTTAGAACCCGTTTTGCAGGGGAAAAAACCTAAACATATGGAGGTTAACAAAAAATGGGATAGAATGCAATGTAGGCTTGATTTTTAGACAAGTGTGATAGATATAATCTACATGGAGTTCAGTAAAACATTTGATATGGTACTACTACAACATGTGAAATTGTTACCTAAAACGGAAAAGTTGGAGATTTGAATATGAATTGCAAGATAGGTAAGACACTGTCTAAAGGGAAGATGGAAAAGGCTTGTGTGGAAAGGAGAACCCTCTGGCTGGAGGGTGGTTAACTTGTGGAGTGCCTCAAAAATTCATCTTAGGACTGTTCTTATTCAATACTTCCATGAATGACCTTAGCACAAAAAGTAGGAACCCACTTATGAAATTTTCTATGGCACAAAATTGGAGTTACCTTTGCCTGCAGTAGGTGTAGACTGGACCCAGGAGGTGCTTTCCAGTCCTATGTCCAATGTTCCCTACTGGAAGTGGCCCCATCCAGGAAGCCCAACCCCCTGTGTGAGTAGAAGGGAGATCATTGTTATCGTTAATTGCCTGGAGAATCCAAATGCTAAAAAGGAAAGATGAGTACTTTCACTAATGGAATCACATCTACCAGGAAGAGGGGTCCTGAATTAGCTAGCATGTTTCCAGGGTACTCCCAAGATCTAGGATTTAAAAAGAGGTGGAATGCTTGAATATGGTTCCTATGCTATGTGCATCAAGTCTTCAGCTAGTGCAGACCAATGTAGTTCTGTTAAAATGAACTATAAGAGACTGATCAACCTGATGATCAGGCCCTTATGGAAAGACAGAACTGTGTAAGAAGCTTATAAAATGTACACTCTTACCACATGGCGAGCTGATTGGCTCCTGCTTCTTAACCCAGGGTTAGCTCCTTTCTTCTTCCCTGTCCTGGGAATGAGCTTTCTTGTTACATAACACCAGTGGAAGATACAGAGGATAGACTTTCAAGGCAAGGACTAAGAGCTGTTATTTTCTTTCACTCCATCTTCTGGATGAGTTCCCTGATGGCAGGGATGTTAGAGGGTATGCCTACACTGCAGAGTTTTTTCAGAAAAACAGCTGTTTTTCCAAAAAAAAAAAAAACCTTCACTTACGTCCATGAAAAAAAATCGAAAGAACAGAGGGTTTTTTCTGACATTGGTAGACCTCTTTCTACAGGGAAGAAGCCTTTTTCCAAAAGAGCTCTTTCGGAAAAAGGCGTGTGTGGATGGGGAAGAGGGAGTTCTTTCGAAAGAAGAGGAAAGAGGAAAAAGCACAGGTGCCCCGGTGGCCACTCCATCCATAATAATCACAGCTTAAATGCAAGATAGTGTCCACACTGAATGGATGCTATCTTTCAAAAAAGTAGATCATTTTTTCGATGCATTTTTGCTGTATAGACGCTCTCTTTCATAAGAAGTTTTTTCAGAAGATCTCTTCCGGAAAAGCTTCTTCCAAAAGAAGCCTGCAGTCTAGACATAGCCAGAGTGCAGTTTATTCTCCGCACTATTGACCTGATTCTGAGAGGTGCTATGAATACGCAAGATTCCTGTTGGCTTAAATGCCTGTAGTGGGGTCTCATTATTACTCAGGACTGACCTTTATAGACAGGTGATATTCAATTGGCTGAATGGCACCATTATTAGTGGTATTAGTGGCCTCTTCATCATTTGACTTAAGCTTCTCCAGTTGCCATCAGTTACTTAATTTTTAATAAGATCTCAATAGCTATATTAATGTTGTTGGAAGCTTCAATTTCTTGCCACTATTAAATTAATAAATTGACTTCATTCATAATCACAGTCTTTCTCAAATGAAAATAACTTTGCATAGGCTAAATAAGATGAATGTGCTGACTGACAAATGCATAAAAATCACTGAAAAACAGCAAAGTGTAGATGGTTAGGAGCGAGCAAAAATTAGACTTTAGTCAGTGCCAGCAACTAATATGAACATATGAGCCCTCATTTAAAGACAAATGTACAGAGAAGAACATAGATCTGTATAAAAAAGTTAACATTTTTGCTTGACATACAATTGTTTTTAAGATTGAGCTTAATTCTTTGCACCTTCCACAAACTGCTTGTAAATATTTCCAAAACAAAATAGCAATATTTTATATCCACTTTGCTCTGATGTAAATGATCACACAATGCAATGAACTGGAGAGTAAGGCTGCATACATTTAGAGTACATATTTTTAATATCCAGAAAAAATAGCTGGCTGGCAGAAAAGTATAGCATGTTGAAAATCCCTTCTCCTCCTATTCTTTTTAGTTTAAGGGAGAAAAGCCAACAAATGCATTATTATGTATAGCTACTTTAAAATACCACTCCAGAGGCTGCAGCCAGCTCCTTCTCTTTCTAAAGACCAGATGCAGGCCACATACTATTCTTGGATACTATTCCTATACAAGTCCCTCACAGGAGGTTTAAGAGTGACAACATTCTAGCATCTTCTCTATGTTGTAGCAGAAGAACTGACAGGACAAATGGTTCACTTAGGTTGGGTAGCAGTGTTTTCTTGGATTCTTGGATTTTACAGCAAAGTGTATGCATGCAAATATTTTAAATGTGTACAGCCATTTTTATGGCAAAAATCTTCAATTATCTTCTGCCTTCGACCACTCCACAGATATCTCCCCTTCACTCTCAAAGTTACGTGGGAGCACATGTGAGCATTGCTCTTCAGCCGTCGTTCACCCTTCTTCTGTAATTCTCACACCTTGTTTCCCTCTTCTCCTCTCTTCCTCTTGGTTTTCATTAATTGCAGGGGGAATGGAGAATGGTGGAGGAAGGGGACGAAACCTTGTCCCTTTTGGTGCCCTGCCTCTGCCCTTCCTCTTCTCCCTTAGGCTCCAGCCCTAGGCAAGACAGAAGCCAGAGTCAAGCCAGATGCTCAGAGGAAAGGGGCCAAAAAGCAAATATTTGCTGACTCATGTCCCCACCCCCAGAATTCTCTAGATTCTGCAGTTCCCCACAGCTGCCCACACAGCATTTACTCTGACCCTACTCTGGCTTCCAGGCTGGAGGCAGAGTCTTAGGGGCTAAAGAGCTGCACTTGAGCCATGTTAAGGGCTGCATGGGCAACTATGGGGAGCCATGAACCCTCCATCTGCCTTGGGGGGGAATCCAAGGGTCAGGGACACAAGCAGGGGGGTGCTCCTGCCCCCCCCCCCCAGGCAGGTGGAGGGTCTGTGGCTCTCCACAGCTGCTGGGGCTCCCCAGGCTGCTCTTACCCAAGTTGTGTTCCAACTTCTGGACTGGGGAGCAGGGCTTTGGGGAGGAGATAGGGCAGTGGGAAGACCCATAGGGAAAAGTGGACTTGGAAAAGTGGGAAGGGCATGGCTCCTTGTCCACCAATTTTCTTGTGCTCCAACCCATCGCCCTGCTTCTTGTCACTTTCTCCTGCCCACTGGAACAGTGTACTGTATACTGTGAGCAGAATCATCGTTCCTGTATGTAAATGAATGGCATGCTGTCACTGTATGCAAGGCATGAATTGCATCTCCCAGGTGTGGCTGTGCCCAAAACCTGATTCTGTCTGGCCCCAAAACACATGTACAAAATGGCATCTTCTGTATGGTGTGACCTCACACATGCAGCCCTTTAAGCCACTTTATTGTGTAGGCACTGTAAAGGAGATGAAGATCATATTGTTGCTGCTTGGATGTCATTTCAATGAGGAAATAACAAGCAGCATTTCTGGCTCTGGTTGTTGAACTCCAGCACAGATTTTAGCATACCCCAGACTTGTATAAAATCTTGCTTTCCCTATTTTCCTGAGTGCCCAATGAGTCTTTTTTATTGTTTTCCTGGTTGGCTTTCATTCTCTGTCTCCAGGACTTGTCCCTTCAAAATTATATACTTAGTTCTATAGCATCTTTCATTACAGCACATTAAAGTTGCTAATTAGTTAATTCTTAGCGCCCACAGACAACACAGATATCTACATTAATATCCCGGCTTTATTGATGGGGAGGCTAAAGCAGGAAAGTGATTTGTTCAAGATTATATAGCAGTCAGATTCCAGAGCAATCTGCATTATAGCCAATGTTCTCTTTCTTTAGGCCTAACTATTTCTTGTGGAAACAATTAGAAGTATCATGAGCAAGAATTGTATGGGTAATAATTTCATATACAAATTTAGGCTTTTATTCATCCTGGTACCTAAGCATATACCTATCTTTAAGCATAAAAGACCTTTTAGTAGTCAGCAGGACTGCTCATGCACTTAAAGGCTATGTCTACACTACTGGAGAAAGTCAACATAAGATATGCAACTCCAGCTACAGGAATAGCATAGCTGGAGTCGATGTACTTTAAGTCAAATTTCAGCAGCATCCCCATTGTGGGAGGTCAACAGGAGAAACCCTCCCATTGATTTCCCTTACTTCTCATGACCCCATGGAGTTCTGGGATTGACGGGGTGCCATCAGTGGTTGATTTAGCAGGTTCTTACTAGACCCACTAAATCAAATCCCAGAAGATCAATATAGGCATCCCATTAAATATCTTGCTGATCTGTGACCTTTGTTTATTTCTCTTTGCATATTATCTTTGAGAGGTTTGATTTTATCAAGTTTATTTGCTATTGGAAATTATGTATCAAGAATTATTTCTGCATAGAGGTGCTTCTCCTGATTTCAGCAGTGCAAGATGGGCAGACAGTTCCTGGGAAGGAGAGATCATGTTCAGGCACACTATGGTTTACATCTACTTGTGCACCAAAAAACCCCCCCAAAAAAACATGTTGGAGTGTACCTGGGAATGACAGAGGGGTTTCTGTGCCTTCCACAGGCCACCTAAGCCACGTCTACCCTGCAACACTATTTTGAGATACCAGAGTATCCCAAAATAGCTATCCTGCATCTTCACAGCAAGCCTGTTATTTAGGGCTTGCTATTCCAACGTCCCTGTAAAATTTTGTCCTCACATCGAGCCAATTAAATATCTCATGTGTGAGAAAGGATGGGCAAATAGTGCCTTCTCCCACCTTGTTAATAAATTTTCAGCCTAGCACTAAAATCCTTCCCTGAGTCTGTTTTGCAGTCACATGCATGTCCTGATCAGTTTTGGATTGCTGCTTGTTTACCAATAATTTACTGTGAGTATACAATATCTGAAGTTCAAGCTATGTTGGTTAGCTAGGATCGAACATGCCATCGTGTATGTTTTTGATCCCTCACTGGATGAGAGTGACTCTTGGAATGAGACTTCCAACAGGAATACCTTTCATTGGTTCAGAATTCACTTTCAGTGCAAATGTTATAGAATCTGCTATTTCCACAAGCAGTGTAGCCAATAAACTTGTTCATTATCAATATCTGTGAAAAAGAATACATATAGAGGGAATAAGATTATATCACAATCAACATCCATTGTTATTTTCTCAGAAAATGTGCTGAGATATATTCCCCTAATACCACCCAAATGAAAGACTGCTTTTTACAACCACTCTAGCACAATACAGATTTTAAAAGCAGAATAATACTATGCCTACAACCAGGATTGATTTAACATAGAAACAATGGTAACAAACAGCACCCATTGATGTAAATGCTTATTTTAAAGGCATCTGTGACCAAAAGGGAACCTAATGAAAACATGAATATGAAAGTCTAAGATCTGTGCACATAGAGAAACTTAATCTCTCATCAAAGTGTAGCTTTCCTGAATTCTCCCTAAGGGGGCATGAGAGGATGCTATACAGAAAAATTAGCAAGAAAGCCTGAGGGATGAACTTATGTGTATTTCTTTAATGGTGCTACTATTAAAATAAATAATTTTGAGTCCAAAAAAATATTCTTGTAGTCTATCTGAATTGCCAAGTGCTGCAAATCATGCCCCTTCAAGTTACTTTCAATAATTAAAAATCTGAGAGTACAAAGCCAAGCTATGAGCAAACCACCAGCATTTTTAGCCACAGTACAGCTTTTAAATATAGTTTAAGCTCTTGACTATTTGCTGAGTCTGTGGGAGTTTAAAGGAATATTTGCTGGATTCCAACTGTGGACTTAACCTCTGCATCTCGGTAGTTACCTTTTCTTTCCCTGCTCCATAGTATAGATATTGATTTTGCTTTGGCTATTTTAAGTATTCAAGCTCTGATTCTTCAATACCTTGTGCTCAGTACAGTTATTTATCCTTGTGTACAGAGAATGAACAGTGGGGCTATGTCTAGACTGGCATGATTTTCCGCAAATGCTTTTAACAGAAAAGTTTTTCCGTTAAAAGCATTTGCGGAAAAGAGCGTCTAGATTGGCACGGATGCTTTTGCGCAAAAGCACTTTTTGCACAAAAGCGTCCGTGCCACTCTAGACGCGGTTTTGCGCAAGAAAGCCCCGATCATTTTAGCCATCGGGACTTTTTTGCGCAAAACAAATCTGAGCTGTCTACACTGGCCCTTTTGCGCAAAAGCTTTTGTGCAAAAGGACTTTTGCCCGAACGGGAGCATCAAAGTATTTGCGCAAGAAGCACTGATTTCTTAC
The DNA here is from genome assembly GCA_032595735.1 of Pelochelys cantorii. Taxonomy (NCBI): domain Eukaryota; kingdom Metazoa; phylum Chordata; order Testudines; family Trionychidae; genus Pelochelys; species Pelochelys cantorii. Next base: position 94,280,497 of record CM064327.1, read on the forward strand.
ATTAGAACGTCAATGCTCTTGCGCAAATTCAAGCGGCCAGTGTAGACAGCTGGCAAGTTTTTGCACAAAAGCAGGCACTTTTGCGCAAAATCTTGCCAGTCTAGACACAGCCTGGGTGTAAAATATTACATAATCATCAAGTAGTGTTCCACCCTCAGTTTGCACAGCTGTAAATGGCTTCAAAACATGAGAGGTCTTGGGGAATTTTGCCTTCAGTGTGTGTCTAAACTCTCATTTCCACACAGCTAGAATCAAATAAGCCCTCATTCTGTGTCCACTATATCCTGGGTTAGGACATATTATCTTTGCTTTGCCCTTTTTAAGAAGAATGAACATCACCAAACATGAGGGACAGCAGTGGGCTAGGTCAGAATTGCCCAAGTTGCTGAAGATGCTAAGCGTACTGTGATCTTGCGAGGAAAATCACACTTAATAGAAGTGTTAATAAGAAGCATCTCTTCCACTCAGTCATCACTTGTTAGAAGCTTCCTGCTCTCAAATTGCTGGCTGTGAGTACAGTACAGAGAGCTGTCAGTCACCTCATCATTGCAAGCATAATACTCCAGCTCTTACAGCTGCCTGCAGCAGCTGCTACCTCAATGAATGATTCCTCTCCTCATCATCAATTTCCTTTCTCTGGCCACTGGTGCCAATCAGTGCCCTATTTCTCCTGTTCCTCCTCCCGGCAGCTGGTGCCTCTATCTCTCTCACTACCTCGGTTCCCCCATTAAGGCTCCTATATACCCACACCCTTGTGCAAACTGAAGACTTTGCAAACTGCCAACCATTCAGAGTTTTTTCAGCAATGCTGTATGCTACTAGAATGCAGGATTTCTTTCAAAGGGGCTGTACACCAGAGGGCACTATAGAGACAACACATACTACTTGTTTGACTTTCCTCCTCCTTTCCATAGAGAAGAAAGCACACCCATTCTCATCCTGCTGGATCGCTCAGGCACTGGAGATCACTAATCACCACATACTTCCTCCCCACCTCCAAAAGTCTGTGACTGAAACCACTGTAACAGGGCTTTCCTCCTTTCCCTCAGAGTGAATCCAGACCGACGTTAATGGCCAATGCTCCTCTACCTCAAAGTTCTTAGCAGTGGAAATTCACAAGGAGGAGGGCTCTGCTCCATATCATTCACCATGAATTTGTATCTACTGGGAGAGTGGGTGAGATGAAGGCTGAAGTACTAGTGGACAGCACTATATCTCCTGTACATCAAATGCATACAAAATCTTTTCCCAGCTTTCTCAATGCCTAGCCACAACCAACATCGGGATAAAGAGCAGCTAGCTCCTGCTTCGCCTAGGCAAGACTTATGAGATACTAATAGATGAGCATTACAAAGAATTTGCCTCCTCTACTGCATTTCCTGCTACTAGGACCATCTGTTCTGAGATTTAAATCATTCATCTGTCCGTGTGGGATATATCATTTGGATCCAAAATCTTGTTGGATTTTTGGCCATGTAGAATCTAACCCTGATCCCTAACTCAATTTTGACCTCCAACTAAGACTAGACCTGGACCCAGGCTCTTTGGCCCAATTCATATTTATACACAAGCAAAAAGAAAAACAAAACAGTAGAGGCAAAATTTCTGAGGAAATCCAGCTTTTTGAATAAGCAAGCAGCAAAGCCAACCCAGAATATCAATCCTGGAATCATTTGCTCCAATTTCTCTGTTGCCATAGTCTAGGGTTGAGTCCACTGAACTCAGAGAGGAATATAATTCTGTGACTGAAACACAACTTTGCCTGACATGCCTCGCACAGAAGGCAATGCTGAAATATTTAGTTATTAACACCATTAGATTGCTTCACTCTAGAGAAGAGTCTGAGCTGCAAAGTTTCCTGCCAGTTTTAAGGAATGTAGACTCAAGGCACGGTTTGGGCAAATCTGTGTCCCTTCTGTAGTTTATTTTATAATATGCGATAGTATAAGATACAGCTGGAAATCAAGGTCATTATTTTGCTACTATATAAACCAATATGTTTGTAAATATATTTATTAATGCAATGCTAGGTACACTAGATTTCTTAGTTTCAAAATGCACCCACACGGTTCCATATCAGGAGTCGTATGTTTATATTATGAAAGTTCACTCAGTAGTTAACATTTACTTATGCAGCTGGGGTTATTTTCATCATATTATAATTGCATTTTAAAAGACATCTTCAACTGAGAATGAATTGCACTCTGGCTGTGCAGAGCCTAGATTGCTAATTAAAATGGTAACAGTTTGAGTCTTGCAGGTATATCTTAACTGTATCTTACCTCTGAGTATAATTAAAGAAACTAAATGTTGTGGATAGGCCTTTCAGGAAAATATCATCTTCAATTATCTCTCCTTGGAGAAAAAAAACTTAGCTCATGCTTATTGTAAAATTCAGTTAATGGGAGGCTGAGTATGGCAATCAACATGTCCTAGTGGCTATAGCATTCAATTGGACCTTAGAAGATGCAGGTTCTAGTCCTCACTGTCACTGGCCTGCCAGATGACTGTGGGCAAATAACCTCAGCAAACCGTGCCTCTGTTTCCTTAGTTATTAAATGGGAATAATAATAATCAAGGTGGGAAGCAGTTTTCCCATCCCATGAACATTTGAGATATGGAAGAACTCTGTTTTCACACACCAAAAATCCCAAGTAAAAATTATTTGAGCTGAATGAAATATTTCACATGAATAATATAAAAATATTTTGGTTTCGAGAGGTCATTTTTATATTTTAAATAAAATTAAATTAAATTACAAAATGAAAAGCTATTTTCAATTAGGAATCCAGAAAATTTTGTTAAGAAGTATCAAAAGAAAATATTTTGACATTTTTGTTTTTTTTTTTTTTAATTAAAAATCTTTCAGAACTTAACTTTTCATATGAGAAGTTTCAGTTTGGAATAACTGGCTTTTTCCAAAGAAAGAATGATGGAACTAAAATTTCCCAACCACCTCTAATAGTGATAGCTATCTGTTTTATAGAGCAATTGGAGATCTAGTGATGGAAAGCACAATGTAAGAGCTAGGTATGATGATTATTCCACAGAGCTGCCACAACAGAAGCAGTCATAATTTCATCTAATTTGCACTCATTGCAATGAAGAGCAGGAACATAACTGATTAAGAATAAAGGTTTTATTCAATAGCTCTCTCTAATAGGTGTTTGCTCACAGACTGTCCTGTTTCTCACTGCCTCATAATCATTTCCATTCTAAAATTTCTATTCTTCCCTCTGGTCTCTATGCACGTGGCTGCATCTTTTCTTTTACACATGGAACAAATTCATCCCTGACTTCAAGGCAGTTATTTCTGAACTTGACCCGTTCTTAGAGACTGTGAGAGTTAATGGCTCTGACAGCAGATTCTTCAATGGGGAAAGAATTCACTGACTATGGAGGTACCCGTGAAACATGATTTTTAATTTCAGGCTTTTCTGACTAGGAAATAGATGATCAATTCAGCTTTCCAAAGTATGCAGATGATTTTAAAATGTTCTTGAAGAATGATAGTTTCCAGACCAATCTGCCATTTCTTTGTTGTTGTTGACACTGATGGAGCTTTACTTGTTTCCACCATATTGCTTCCTGCTTTCTCTTGGGACATATAAAGGAGTAAGAGCACAAACTCACACAGTGACAGAAAAATAATCATTTGACAGTCTGTTAACTGTGAATGGTAGTGGTCAGTCATTCCTATTGCTATATAACACTGGTCCAGACCAACAGGGAATTTATAAACTGAATAGTATCCAATGCATTCTATAGGTGTTCCCTATCCCTTCAGTCTCCCACTTGCTTGATCTAAAATGTGCCTTGTTGTTTAAACAAACTCTTTTTTGGGGTGGGGGGGGGGGAATCCACGTCTGGAGCATGGAGAGTGTATTTCAAGAAGGCAGATTTTGGTAAGCTCAGAGAGCTGGTAGGTGAGGTCCCATAGGAAGCAAGACTAAGGGGAAAAACAACTGAAGAGAGTTGGCAGTTTTTTAAAGGAACATTATTAAGGGCCCAAAAGCAAACCATTCCACTGCATAGGAAAGATAGAAAGCATGGCAAAAGGCCACCTTGGCTTAACCAGGACATCTTGCATGATCTAAAAATCAAAAAGAAGTCATATAAAAAGTGGAAACTAGGACAAATTACAAAGGATGAATATAAGCAAACAATGCAGGTATGCAGGGGCAAGATTAGAAAGGCAAAGGCCCAAAACGAGCTCAAACTAGCTACAGACATAAAGGGTAACAAGAAGATGTTCTATAAATATATTAGAAGCAAGAGGAAGACCAAGGACAGGGTAGGCCCATTGCTCAGTGAGGAGGGAGAAACAGGAACCAGAAATTTGGAAATGGCTGAGGTGCTTAATGACTTCTTTGTTTTGGTCTTCACCAAGAAGTCTGATGACGAAGAAATGCCTAACATAGTGAATACTAGTGGGAATGGGGTAGGCTTACAAGATAAAATAAAAAAAGAACAAGTTAAAAAGCACTTAGAAAAGTTAAATGTCTGCAAGTCACCAGGGCCTGATGAAATGCATCCTAGAATACTCAAGGAGCTGATAAAGGAGGTATCTAAGCCTTTAGCTATCATCTTTGAAAAATCATGGAAGACAGAAGAAATTCCAGAAGACTGGAAAAGGGCAAATATAGTGGCCATCTCTAAAAAAGGGAAATAGAAACAACCCAGGAAACAATAGACCAGTCAGTTTAACTTCTGTGCCAGGAAAGATAATGGAGCAAGTAATTAAGGAATTCATCTGCATACACCTGGAAGATAATAGGGTGATAGGTAACAACCAGCATGGATTTGTAAAGAACAGATCATGTCAAAGAAATCAGATAGCTTTCTTTGATAGGACGACGAGTCTTGTGAAAAGGGAGAAGCAGTGGAGGTGGTATACCTAGACTTTAGTAAGGCATTTGATATGGTCTCACTTGATCTTCTTATCAATAAATAAGGCAAATACAGCTTAGATGGGGCTACTATAAGGTGGGTGCGTAACTGGCTGGATAACTATTCTCAGAGAGTAGTTATTAATGGTTCACAATCTTCCTGGAAGGGCATAACAAGTGGGAATCCACATAGGTCTGTTTTGGGACTGGTTCTGTTCAATATTATCACGCTGCCCCCAGTCCAGGCGGCTATACCCTCTTCCCCCAATAAGCCCAAGTGTCACAACAGACCGGTGCCGGGTGTAACACTCACTCAGTCCTTTAACCACATCATTGTGAGCACCCTGGCCCCTGACACCTTCTTCCCAGCTCCAGTTTCCCTTCCTAAGTCTCTAGCCTATGGTGATAAATCCAGCCTGGGAAACAATCGCTCAGTATCCTGTTCTGCAGGGCTGCCACTTCCCAGCCCCGATAACTCTCCGGAGATGGTAGGGGGACACAGGCCCTCCCTCAATCCAGGTCCCAGCCCAGGATCCTAAGAGTAGAGAAGCTATTCCTCTGCTCGGTTGGTGGGGACTCTGCCCGAAACTCACCAACTTGCCGGGTCCTTTGTTTTGGCAAAGCGTCCAGTCTACCCCTGTCGTGGGTCGCTTCCTACCCCCTTCTGTGTCCGTTCCACCCAGGTCATCCCTCGGTAGTCCAGTGTCGGCTGCCCCCAGTCCTTCTCCCCTGTGACACCAGCCTTTGCCAGTTGTCGGCCCTGGCCTGACCTCCGAGGCCTCGCCCCACCTCAGGCCCCTTTCCCCGGGTTACCGTGACCCTGGGGCTCCCAATGCTGCCTCCAGCCCCGCCACCTCTTCCCTTCCCCTCTGTCGGACGGCTCTCTATATGCGGTGCTCGGCCGCACGGATGCTAGCGCCAGTGCAGGGCTCCCTTCTGGCGCACCGCCCCCACGTCTGACTCCCTGCACCGGGGCTTCAGCACCTGCACCAATCGTGGCTGGGGAACACGTTCCGCAGTTCTGTGAGGGTGCTGCCTCCTTGCCCCACCTCGCGGCCCACCACTCGCCCTCAGTGCAGGGTCCGGGTGCTGCCAGCTTGTGGGATTCCGGCACCCCGTCACAAATATCTTCATCAACTATTTAGATATTGGCATTGAGTACACTTATTAAGTTTGTAGATTATACCAAGCTGGGAGGAGTTGCAACTGCTTTGTAGGGTAGGGTCATAATTCAAAATGATCTGTACAAATTGGAGAAATGGGCTGACGTAAATGGGATGAAGTTTAACAAATGCCAACTACTCTACTTAGGAAGGAACAATCAGTCTCACACACACAGAATGGGAAGCAACTGTCCAGGAAGGAGTACTGCAGGAAGGGATTTAGAGGTAATAGTGAACCACAAGCTAAATATGAGTCAACAGTGTGACGCTGTTGCTAAAAAAGCAAATATGATTCTGGGATGCATTAACAGGAGTGTTGTGAGCAGGACACGAGAAGTCATTCTTCCACTTTACTCTGTGCTGATCAGGCCTCAATTGGAGTATTGTGTCCAATTGTATGCACCACATTTCAAGAAGGATGTGGAGAAATTGGAGAAGGTACAGAGAAGAGCAACAAGAATGATTAAAGGTCTAAAGAACATGACCTATGAAGGAAGACTGAAAGAATTGGGTTTGTTTAGTTTGGAAAGGAGAGGACTGAGAGGGGACATGATAGCAGTTTTCAGGTATCTAAGAGGGTTTCACAAGGAGGAGAGAGAAAAATTGTTCTCTTTGGCCTCTGAGGATAGGACAAGAAGCAATGGGCTTAAACTGCAGAAGGGAGGTTTAGGCTGGACATTAGGAAAAATTTCCTAACGGTCACAATGGTTAAACACTGGAATAAATTGCCTAGGCAGGCTGTGGAATCTCCATCTCTGGAGATATATAACAGTAGGTTAGATAGACATCTATCAGGGATGGTCTAAACGGTACTGGGTCCTGCCGTGAGGGCAGGGGACTGGACTCAATGACCTCTCGAGGTTCCTTCCAGTTCTAGTGTTCTATAATTCTATGATTCTCAGTCACTCAGATCCCTGCACTCTTGTTTGCATAATGACAGTACAGTTCTGTCTCGCCAACCATACAGTATGCAAATCCCTTTACTCTAAATGTCAAAAGGCCATGATTGGCCAAGCAGAGTGCAGGGATTTACATTAATCAATGCATGACTATTTCTTAGTAAGCTTATAGTGATTATCTAAAGCTCTCCACTCTGATTAGCAAGGATGAGAGAGGAAGAAGGTGATACTGGGAAAACTGAGGTGAGTTGAGATTTTGAAGTCCCCATGTGGACAGGTGGATGGTGTTCTTATAGGTGTCATCATTTAGGTCTCATGAGTGGGAGGGAGCTTAACAGATTTTAGCATAATTTTGAGGCTATTTCCTACATACTCATTAACAACCTATTGTAAGGCTAAAACACATTGCTCAGCAGCTGTTGCATAATATAGAACAGAACTATGAAACATGCAAATAACACTTTATACCATCTATCCATTTTTCTTGATAAGTAGGCATAGACATGGTATATATTATGCATTATAAAAAAATAAAATATTAGATTTTTGTGAAGTATAGCTAGTATAAGACAAGATGATAAACATGGTATTAGAAATATAGGGCTAAATTCTAGCTGGTATAAATCAGTATAAAAGCATTGGCTCCAGAAGAACCATGTCAATTTATAACAGGTGAAGATCTATGGTAAAATTTTCAAAAGCTCCTAAATTACTTAGGTGCTTAAGTGCTTAAGTGCTTTTGCAATTTTTACCCTAGTCCATCATTTGGTCAAGATGAGATTTAAGAATAATAGAATTTATACACGTTAGAATTTTCATCCCCTATTTCACAGGCACTTTAGGTGATGTAACTGAGAGAAAAAAAATATGCCTCACATAGTAAAAAGCACAATTTTTCTAATTCTTCACTGGTAGAGTAGGGTGGTTTTTTTGTGTGTGTGTTTTTGTTTGTTTGTTTGTTTGTTTGTTTTTGGTTTTTTGGGCAGAAGCTTGGCTGTTAGTGAAGAGTAGCAAGAAAGAAGTATAGCCAAGCACTCCCATTTGTTTTCCACAACCCCCTTGTCAATTTGGTGAATTCAGTGTGGTGACAGAACTGTTTATTACATAGGTGTGGAACAAGCTGAACATGAATCAGATAACTGACAAACTGGAGTATTCTGTAGTTTATAGAGGATACTTACCCATCAACAGCAGTTCTGTCTGTCAACTTTATTTCAGGTCACACATTGAGCAATAGCAGGTATCTGGGAGGAAATAAGTTTTTTTTCTTAACTTTTTGACACTTTTACTGGGGAAGAGTGAATTGACTGGAACATGATAAAAGACTGCCTGAACCCCAGCCCAAATCTCTCACCAAATCAAACTCATGTTTAAATTATATTAAAATGCTAGCTAAAGTTTAGTGACATATTATAAATGATCCATATGTTAGATATCATTAAAAAGTTGGCAGTGGCAAGGAGCAACTGCAGACACATCTTCTGTAGATGGAAAAATTCCCAGATGCCTTTCATGTAAATTGGCATAATTCAAATGAATTCTATGTACTTCAGTGAAGTTATGTCAATTTATACCAGTTAGCCAGTATGGAAGTGAGGTTTTGAAATGTAATAAAGCACTGATAATTAGGATTGCCTGAATATTTTTCCATCAAAATTGGGTTTTTGAAAGAAATATGTTTTAACAATGTTTTCAAAAAGTGTCTAGTTAACAAAAAATTGCAGCTTTTAATTAATAAACTGGATGCCTGAAAACTGAAAGGTTTTAACTAAGAAATATCACCATGGTGCCTCATGGGATTTATAGTTCAGATGCTTCATGTCCACATGTATCAAGAGGGCATGACCTCCTTCCTAGATAAATGGGGAGACTCCCTTACTCACAGCTTGGGCATTCATGCCCACTCCACTTGAAACAGAAGGGCAGGACAGAAATAGGAAGTATAAAAGGTGGACACTGCAGCACAGTTGGATGGGAGCCACTGGAAGACAAAGACTCCTCTTTCCCACTGTTGGGGTCTGAGGCAAATACAGACCACTACAGCACTGCCTGAACTGCTTACTGCCAGTGACACTGAGGGGCTGCCATTAGCTGTCTGTGCTAGAGAGATGGATGACAATCCAGGTACTCCACAGCAGGCATGTAGGAAGTAGCCCAGGGGAACTAGACAATAGTGCAGTGTTTTGGCCAGAAACTAAGTCAGCGTATTTTGGACAGATCCCTGCTGATCCTGTGGAAGGGCAGTCTGCACGATGCACTGTGTTAACTCAATGAGAGGCAAGATTGTGGTGCATCATGAAAGATATAGTCCAGCTGGGAACCCCATCCACAGAGGACAATGACAGTATGCAGCACCTGAATTACAATTCCCATTCCAACAATGAGACAGGATTCCTACCAACAAAAGACATGCACTAACCGTCCCTGATTCTCTCTCACAGCATCTTCTGTTCCATCCTGTGCACTGATTTGGACAGGGGGATTGTTGAAAAGATAGTATAGCAATGAGCAACCTTCCAGATGGGTGAGCCATCTGAGTCACCCTCCTTCACCTCAGAAAACTGCAGCAACCCTGTTGTTTTACATATAACTCTCAGAAATAAGATAATGTAAATATTTGTAATTGCATGGAAAATTGCAGTAGCTGAAATAAAATAGTCATCAAACCACATCTTCCAATCCAATTACCCTTCTTCACCCTTTACTCCAGGAATCTGCATTTCCTATTGATTAATTTCAATAGTGCTGAATTTATGCCAGGCAACTGGCATAAAAATGCATATGAAATTGCCATTTGTTTGCTGTTTTTGCCATCAGCCAAGAGAAGTTATCCACAATTATTGTCTCTCGATATCCTGCATCCTTCTGCATGTGGATAGATATTTTATGTTAGTGCTAAACGGCCCTGAATTTGCAACAATTTACACATGCAATTAAGTTTATGGATTGTGAGCAGCCCCTGTGATATCAAATATAAGCCCATACATTATTGTATGCAATGTCATTGTATCTGTGTTGGTTCCAGGATATTAGAAAGACAAGGTGGGTGAGGTAACATCTTTTATTGGACCAACTTCTTTTGGTGAGAGAGACAAACTTGTTGATCCAATAAGAGATATTACTTCACCCACCTTGTCTTTCCAATAAGCTCAGGCATGCATTTTGCAAGACTGAGATTAAATCTAATTGATTAAGAAGTCTGTAATTATTAGTGGGCTAGTAATAATAGCAAACTCTTCTATATTACTTTTCATCACTGGATCTAGGTACAAAGTAAGTACAGGTTGAACCTCTCTAGTCCAGCACCCTTGAGACCTGCCCTGGGCCGAACCAGAGAATTTGCTGGACCATGGGAGGTCAGTATTGTCTAGCAGTATTACCAACACTTCAGCTGCTTACTGTGCTCTTAGAAGACATTTAGGGGTAAATTAGAGCTAAATAACAGCACAGAACACTGAGAGCCAGGACTGGTGGCTGTAAACCAACTTTATGGGACTGCGGGAAACTTGGCCACAGCTATGGTCAGTGGACATCTGGCTAACTAAAATCATGCCAGACTATGGATTTTGCTGGACCAGAGAGTTTCAGACTAGAGAGGTTCAACCTCTATCATTATATTCATTTCACAGATGAAGAAACCTGAAGCAGAGACCTGAAGAGACTTGCCCACATTAACCAGTGACATATACAAGACATACTTTAGCATACTTTTTGGAACCTGAAATCAACTGTTGCACAGTACTCTGTAGTACAAATTATGTAGATACTAAATAAATCAAAGGCTCATTCATGGAATTCTTTACCTTTCCAAGAAGTCATTGCATGTTCCAAATTGTTTCCTTTACTTCTTTGAATTATCCTTCCCAATATTTAGATTAAACTTTCTTTAAAAAGACTCTCATTACTTAGTGGGAAAATTGTTACTCTGTTTACTCCCAACTGAAGGGGGAATATTTGATTGAGTTTATAATCACAGCTCTTTTGCAAGGCATCAGAGGAACTTAAATCTAACAGGAAATTCTAATGCATAATTAACTGAAGGAGCTACAAAGTTCACAGCACTCTGTGTTGTGACAATTATAAAGAATTATAGGATAATTGCTTTTTTAAAAAATAAAACAAGGCAGTTTACTGGAATAAGGGAAAATACTATAATCCTTAAAGCTACTGTGTTCTTCACTCTGCTTTACTGTAGGGCATGTGCCTGGTTCTTACTTTCCTCTTTCCTGCCTACTTGAATTCCCTACAAATATTTAGCAGATTTAAGTGAGAACACCGACACAGACAAAAATGTACACAACAAAACATAAAATAATGTAAAATGTGTCCAGCCTGAGTTTTCATTCAAATTTAAAGAGCGGGTTAAATGAACAAACCTGTAGAATGAACCTGACTCCAGTAGACAGAGAAAATGAGGACAGACAAACACATAAAATTAAACCTCAGGCCACATCTTTTATAAAACTTTTAGTATGAGGGGAGGGTAGTGCTCATCCATCACCCATACTCTTCTATGCCAAGTATTTAAATGGTTCCACTATGGAGATTACAGTTCTCCCTACAATATAATGGGCTGCAGGGTTACAGGACTCTTTACGATATAACCCATAATATCGTGTAGGCTCTCCTTATAATCCTCATCTCCCTACCAGGAGAGAGCTCTCTCTGAGTCCTGGCACCTTTCCCCCACCTTTCCCGCCTCCCCACTACACAAAGGAGACAGAGGGTGCAGTAGGATGGGGACCTTGGCCTATGAGAGCCACAGGGTCTAACCTCTGCCAGAAAATGTCACAAGATCTCACCCTAATGGCCTAACACCAAAATCCCAGGTTTTTATCTCTGGAAACTTTATTTTATTTGTCAAACTGCATTGGACACAGGCCACAAGTTGTGACAAGTAAGGAACAACATCTCAGTGAGGTATCATATGCATTTCTTCTTTATCCACTGTGGCTTTCAGGCGCTGTAAGGATTTCCAAAAACTCCATGATCCTCTGCCAGTTGGTTTCACATTGGAAAACATTCCTTCCTGACCCCCTACACCCACATCTGTCAGGCTGGGTTCCTATTTCAAGTTCAGGAGGGTAAGGTGGGTTGCTGGAATGGGTCTAAAAGATGCTCTACATGGCCTGTGTTCTGGGCTAGATCCTAGGAGCTGGGGAATACTGGCCAAATAGCACCCTCTCACTGAGCTGGCCAGTGGGTACCAGAGACTCCCATGGGAGAAACTACCGATTGTGCCTCCCTCCCTTGCTATTAGGACTGACTCGACTCATCAGTTTCCTTGCCTACTGATGTGGGTGGGTGGCATTTTTAAGTAAACTTAGCCTGATTGATGATGCCATAGAGCAGGCCAAATTATTCAGAGAAATAGTTTATTTGTCAAAAAATGGCAGATTCCAATAGACCAAAACAAATTCAGCTTGAATTTGGCAAATAGTTTCAGTTTCATATATATGATGTAATTGAAATATCTCACTATATATTTCAGAAATGTGCATCTGTCTGTCCAGCTATCTGTGAATCCATTTGTTCAAGAACTCCTCCTAAATGGTAAGAGCTAGGCCCACCACATCTGGTATGCAATTTCCTCTTATCATACCTTAAAGCACGGTGAGGGTTGGTTTGTGCCAGGATAATGGGATCTGCCTGGAATTCAGTTGTTTCTCATAAAAAGGAAAGGGCGGGTTCAGGCAGGAGAGAATTATACTGAAGAATGACCATATGGGAGCAGCAAAGGACTAGCGATTGGGACCAGGATAACTATAACCCCATTGGGCCAGCAGAGATGGAATAAGGGACATCTATCTAATATGTATTTCAGAGAGTTGTCTGTTTATATATCTGTTTGTCTGTGTGTTTGTCCCCCCAGCTCTGGGGCGTGCATCTCATCCCCAGCTGTGCCCTCTGCAGCTGTAGTGGCCATGGACAAGCCCTTCTCACCTGTCCCCAAGCTTCTGCTGTTGCCTGATCTAAGACTGTTTACGAATTTCCAGTTACCACCTTTAGGGTTGACAAGTCCCAAACATATGTGAGCTAACTATGCTATCTGGGTGAAAGATCCCGACAAAAATACTAACTTTGCCTTAGCTCAACATACAGGATGTGGCCTGTAAGTCTCTTGTGTTACATCCAAACTGCCAATATAAACCTACTTTAACTTATTATAATAAACATATAATCAAACCCATAGGGAAATTATGTATATATAGGCAAGCAAGCAGGTTAGCCCTATAGGCTAAACACACCCATTGACAGGGTGATTTGTAAAATGAACCCCATCACACAGGTATGGATGTAAATTGTCAGGCATTTGTAGATATGGTTTCAGCACTCTTTTCCTCCACTGAGGAGTATCATAAAGATGATGCTCTTGATATATTTCTGGGATGTGCACCATACACACACACACTGTCATCAGTGTTTAGTACCTCTCTAGGTCTTTCTTTGTACCTGTTAGATTTGTATCCTAGAATAATGAAAATAATCTCAATAATCTCTGACCTATAATCCATCCTTTAAATCCAGCATTTACACCAGGATTGTTAAAGACTTTAACTTCCTTCATTAATTGGGAAAAAGCTTGGTTTGCTTTCTTTCTATGAAGTGGGTCTCTTAAGCTATATATACACAGCAACCTTATTTTGGAATAACTGACATTATTCTGATATAACAAAGAATGTATCTACACTGCAAGCCATTATGTCAAAATAATGGCGAGCTGGAGGACTTCTTACTCTCACTCCTGTAACCCTCATTTTACGAGGAGTAAGGAAAGTCAGAAGAAGAATGTTCTTCCTTTGACTTACTGCTATGTAGACAGTACCAAAAGCCAAAATAAGCTATTTCGACTTAAGCTACGCAATTCACATAGCTCAAGTTGAATAGCTTAATTTGACTTTAGCCCTACTGAGTAGACATACACTTCATGAGCTAACAACGTCTTTAACTGTAATCCTAGGGAAATAAGGGAAATTTCTTGATTCCCCATCAAAGCTAGGATACTTTGGTATAATACAGAAATTTGGATTTGTGACAGAAGACTCCAAGGGACCATACTGGTACCTACATTGATTGGTTTTGATTGGTTACCACACAAAATTGGCCATAATTACCATAGGTATTAAGAGACTTCCACTTAGTCAACCTCTGTAGGCCTGATGATGATTACTATTCCATAACTCCTCTCTCTCTGTAGTCAACACAGAACAGTGTCTGTATCAAACACATTACATTTATAGATGTATGTATTTAACCTCTATTATTTGCAACCCAATAACTTGGGGTTTTCCATTGGGCTGTTAGTCTGTACAAAGCTTATTTGTTTATATATTATAGGCCTCAAGACTTATACTAACTTGCTGAAGCTAATGTCTTAGGGATGCAAGCCTGTAGGTTACTTGAATTACTGCTGCATCTAATGCAAAGCAGAATAAAATGAAGCAGGAATAGAGTTGCAGTAAATGTAACAAAGGCAAACTAGCCCACTGGCTACACTGTGGCAAGAGAGGGCTACAATAGTTCTCTCTCCCTGGGGCAGCCTACATAACAATCCCTTCATCTGCAGTCCCACCCCAGAACAATGATTTAAATGAAGAAAAATAAAACTTATTTAAGGACCCAAGCAATGCCAGGTAAATCTTCTAATATATAATATTTTAAAAGTTAAAGCATTTTGACATTTTTGAAATGTTCTTTTTGTTTCAAAGCAATGTTTTGTTTAGAAATGTAGCTAGCTTTATTTAAAAAAGAAAACCAATTAATACAATCAGATGATCATGTCCTATCCCTGTTGGTTTTAAAAAAATGTATCTGATAAAGAGAAAGATTGGTATGAGAGCAACAAAAATGAGTTTTCAGGATACTAGTGCTCCTCTCAGGGATATGACGCAAAATTTACAACCAGAAAGGATTTCTCCAGAAAAAGATGTGGACACAATGACACCAAAACTTTCTGCAGATTTGTGTTGAATTTCCTTGTTGTTTGACACACAAAATTTAAAAACCAAACTGTTTTGATATTTGAAAATTAATCATTTTATTGAGTGATTTAAAATAATTTATTTCAAATTTTCTTCATTTTATTTATAAAAATGTTACAAATGCTTACAGATTAGAACTTGTTTTACGCTTCCATTCTCTGAAATTTTTGAAAAAAAGTTGTTTTCAATTTGACTCAAATTATTTTTTATTATTTTTCAGAATTGCCATTCACCTGAAAAAATCCCAGTTACTTGCTTAGCCCTGATCTGTAAATTAACCAGCTATGATATGTCATATGTGATTTCATATCTTGAATTTGAACAGATCAGTTGAAATCTCCCTTGACCAACACTCGCTGCTATTAAATCATTTGTCTGAGAGGACATACATGTACATACCATGGAATCAAAATCTTTTCATATGATCTTTTTCAAGAGCTTTGTTTGTGTTTGTTTGTTGAGCTCCAGTGTGCTGCTGTCATTTGTGAAGCTTGATCCAAAGTTTCTCAATAAGGCTACATCTAGACTGCAGGCTTCTTTCAGAAGAAGCTTTTCCAGAAGAAATCTTCCGAAAAACTTTCTTCCAAAAGAGAGCGTCCACACTGCCAAAGTGCATCGAAAAGCTTTTTCAAACGATAGTGTCCACACTGAATGGACACTGTCTCTTTTAAGCTGTGATTACTATCTATGGAGTGGCCACCTGGGCACCTGTGCTTTTTCCTTTCCTCTTCTTTAAGATTTACCTGTCATTACTTGGGTCTCTTCTTTCAAAAGAACTCCCTCTTCCCCATCCACACACACCTTTTTCCAAAAGAGCTCTTTCGGAAAAAGGCTTCTTCTTGTAGAAAGAAGTTTACCAATATCAGAAAAACCCCTCTGTTCTTTCAATTTTTTTCAAAAGAACGCTATTTTTGTGAAGGTTTTTTTTGAAAAACGGCTGTTTTTGCAAAAAAATCTCAGTAGTGTAGACATAGACTGAGAGAGAGGATGAACTGTATTCACCTACCTGTGCATTGGAGCCATTTCTTCAATAATTAATTTTCAGTCTTCATAATGGCAAAAATTTAGGAAAATCATGAATTTTTCTTACCCTATATGTGCAGATGTCATTGGAAACCTGTATGCCTCCAAACATATTTAAATAGTAAATATAAATAGTTGAAGATATGCTAAAATATTGGGAAATCAAATAGAAAAATCCACAATGTGCACTGAATAGTAATAACAACGGGGAGTCCTGTGGCAGCTTAAAGACTAACAGCTTTATTTGGGCATAAGTTTTTGTGGGTAAAAAACCACTTTGTCAGATACTTTAATTGTGTTTTTTACCTACAAAATCTTATGCCCAAATAAAACTGTTAATCTTTAAGGTACAATAGGACTCCTTGTTGCTTTTGCAGATACAGACTAACATAGCTACTCCTCTGAGAATTGAATAGTAATAACATTCTTCTAAAAATATAAGAAGACATAGATCTTGGTCCCCACTGACTGTTGCAAATCTGCAAATCATTTTTTTCAGATCAGGATGCAAAATGTCCTTATTGGTCTTGATTTCATTTTGTTTCCTGTTCTTCTTTACTATTTTTGTTATAGTCTGGGGGGATAGTACACTGCTCTACAGCCAAAATGCTTCTGAAATAAATGTAGTCAAACGTTACTAATTCTGGGTCACTGAGAACGAAAATGATGCTTAAAATTGTTGATTGGCTCTAGTTTTCAAGATATGCTATTGGATCAGTATATACGACCCTTGACTTGGGAATGGCGGAGGATAAGTGAGTTATAAAGGGAAGGGATCTCAATTTAAACCAGAAATGACTAAAATACATCTTTGACTGGATCTATGAATAAATCTATGACTGGGTTTGGGCAGTACTTGCTTTTTAGGCAAAACTATGAATGATGCAATCTGAAGCTGGTATTGCATCATACATGATATGAATTGCATCATATTATTCCTAGAAGTCATGGATGATGCAATCAGAACAAAGCTTACATCACTCTGCTGAACAAATTGCCCTATATCAGCTCTAGAAATCATACAGTGTTGTGCTCTCTTATTTGTCAGTGTTTGATTTTGCAAAGGGACACATTGCCAAAGTGAGCAGAGATGCCTCGTACTTGTGTGAACAGTGCAGATAACTTCTGCTATGTTTGTGGTGAAGTGACTTGTGCATCACAAAAGTGCAGTATAACCACTATGGTTAAGAAAGCCTATCACCTTTATTTTGGCTGCAAAATTGGAGATCAGGACAAGAGGTGGGCCCCACACATATGCTGCAACACTTGTGCAACAAATCTTCGCCAGTGGTTGAACAGGAAAAGGAAATCTATGCCTTTTGCAGTGCCAATGATTTGGAGAGAGCCAACAGATCATACCAGCAATTGTTACTTTTGCATGGTGCCTCCAGTTGGGAAAGGTGTGTCAAAGAAGAAAAAGTGGACTGTGTATTCTCCAAACATTCCATCAGCTATACTCCCAGTACCCCACGGAGAAGGACTGCCGGTTCCTGATGCACCAGAATCATTCTCACTTGAGTCAGACGAGGAAGAGGAAGAGGATGAAACTTCTGGTCCTGAACCATCAATGTTACAGGACCCACATTTTCTCCCATCCTCCTCCTCTGAACCACACCTCATAACACAAGGTGAACTGAATGACTAAACTATGTACATAATAGTTTTTTGCCTTTTGTTTCATAATAAATTTTATTTATATAACCCTTTTGCTGATTTTTAAAGTGTTACATAAACAGGACAGGTGAAATATTATCATGTAAAGCAACCATAAACACATGAAAAGACCTAGGTTTACAATTTATGATTAAAACTCTACTATCTACACAATATACATAGATGTAAAATGTAAAAACTTAAATATCTTGGAAACAGTAGCCAATCAGTTGTTTTAATTGTCATATTTGAATTCAGCACATCAAAATACATAATAAATAGCACATTTTATCTCTGAAGTAGACGACTGCTAAAAAATTGTAGACCAGTGTTATTTATGTTTTTCTTGCTGCTGCTTTGGCAGTTTGGTACTTCAGAGTGGACACTTTTAAGTTTTGTATTTTTTTTAATAATCAGTAAACAGTTGGGAAGCTCCAGATAAACATCCCTATTTGGGTTCATCTCTAATTGCTAATCATGATGCAGCTCACTGGGCAACATCTCTTCCCCCTGGAATTTTTCAGGGTTTGGTGTGATCCAGGTCCCATTGGCTTAGAGCAAACATGCTCATTATTGACCTCCCTCTAGTCCCACTGAAATCAGTGTTAAAATTCTCACTCACTTCAGTGGGAGCAGAGTTAGGCCAACACTGAGCAATTTTCCAAATCTGCCCCATTATCTGCAAGGGCTCAATTCACCTTTCAGTCAAGGGAAAGAATCCTGTTGATTTCAATGAGTGTTATTTGCAGGCTGCACATCATCAGGATTGGTGATGCAGAGCCCAGCACAATTTAGAACAGCCTCCAGGAACTCTAAATTCATGTAGACTTGATAACACCCCCTGAGGCTCTGACCTTTGATATCATTTCTAATTTAGAGCATTGGGATATTAGCATGAGCGAACTGGAACTGAATGCCACTTTACTATTGAGTAACTTTTTGTTTGCC
The DNA here is from genome assembly GCA_032595735.1 of Pelochelys cantorii. NCBI lineage: Eukaryota > Metazoa > Chordata > Testudines > Trionychidae > Pelochelys > Pelochelys cantorii. The sequence continues at coordinate 94,299,054 of CM064327.1, forward strand.
AAGTGTAAAGAAGAGTTTGAAATATAATTCAGTTCAGTAGAAATATTTGTTAAAGTTAATCCAAGATGTATACTATATGTGAAATAGGCTGGTATGTTATTTTGGTGTTAACAATACGGTATGCACAGAATAAGCAGCAGTAGAATTTCTTATTATGCAAGTTTCTTATGCTGGTAAATAATCAGGATGTTACATTAAAAGCGACAAAAGGAAACAAAGCTGAAAATGATGTTCTCTTGTCCTTTTCATGACACCCAATAACAAATGCACAGAAACATTGTATCACCTCGAAAATATTCTCAGCATAAAAAGAGCTTTAATATATAAGGTTCTAATAAATACAGAAAAGATGTTAATGGGAAAAGGAACTTTATTTGCATACAATTATAATTCTGTATCTCTTCTCCATATATTTTTCTATAGATATCTGCACCCTTATTCTTTTGATGTTCTATTGTTCTCCATATTAAGTATGAACCTCTACCACCATATCTGAGTCAGTTGTTTGGTCCCTAAACTACATTTTTAATTGATTACATTGTGTCTTCTATACATTTTCTCTTTTTGTCTCTGGCTCTTCTCTTACATATTGGTCTATTATAAGGAAAGAGGTGTACTTAAATTAAATGGTGTGAATATTTCACCAATCTGTAACCTGCATCTTTGATATACCTATTAGTGTTATGTAATGTTTAATGCACTTCACTAGATATTGAATATTCAGATGTTATTTATCCTCTTCGTGTATTTTTCTCATCAGTTCTATCATAAGTCTGTGGTCATTAATACTAAAGCAATGGAGTTTGTGTTTCCATTTGACAATTTTGACCAAATAGAATTTCTGTCTCTTTCCATTTCTCTTTCAAAATAAATGTTTGGCTCTTTCAATTTAAGTGATTCTCTTTCATTTTTACTTAGTTTAATTGTGCAAGTTCATAGACTCTGACAGGAAAGCAGATGTGGCCTAAAGTTACTCAAACAAACAACAACAACAAAAAGCAAGGCAAATCCATTAGGTAAATATAATTTACATACCTCAGATTCTGCAAACGCATGCCCTCATATTAACTGCCCCTATCGGTCATTAGTTATTATTCCTCTATTAAGGATGAGCAGGGGAGGAGAGAGAAAATGTAGTGCTAAGCCAATAGTATCGTTTCTGAGGTTTGATATACCGGCAAGTCCTCACAATTAATGTAGCGATGTCCAACAAACTAGGCAGTTTGGAAAAGTAAATAATTCTGTGTGTGACCTAAGCCACTGGAATTTTTGAAGTACAGTGGCCTGATGTTATAAGGAACTTATTATAAAAAGTGCAGCAGGGCAATAATAAATTTGAAAGGGAAGAACAGAGATGTAACTTTAACAATAAAGGGATTTAACACATATTTGCAATCCCTCACACACTACTATGAAAATTTAATCCATAATACAAACATTGTCCAAAGACTTGTTTGAAATAACTACTGTATGTATAAGAATGCAAAATTGGCAGTGTTTGATAAAGCTAAGACTGTTTTTAGGGCTGTCAATTAAACATAGTTAACTCAAAAAATAATCACAAATAAAAAACATTAATCATTGTTTTAATTGACTCATTAAAACATAGAATGTTAAGTGAAATGTATTAAATATTTTTGGATGTCTATCTACATTTTCAGACATATTGACTTAAATTATAACAAACAATACAATGGGCGCAGTGTTCACTTTATATGATTTTATTATAAATATTTACACTTGTATTCCAATAGCAGTTGTAAAAATGATAAACAAATGAAATAGTATTTTCAGTACACCCCATTCAAAAATTGTAGTGCAATCTCTTTATCATGAAAGTGCAATTTGCAAATTAGGCTTTTTTAACATTACTGTACTCAAAAAAACCAACAAAAAATGTTACAACTTTAGAGCCTACAAGTCCACTGAGTCCTACTTTTTGACCAAGCAATCACTTAGGGTACGTCTACACAGCAGCATTATTTCAGAATAGTGGACGTTATTCCGAAATGGCATACTAAGGAAGAGTGCTCTATTTCAAAATAAGTGCTGTGTAGATCTGCCCAAATTTGAATTAAGCTATTTTGACTTAAGCTACGCAATTAGCAATTTATGAGTGATAATGCTGTCTGCTTATTTACAATAAGTAGACACTTGAAAGGAAGAACAGGAGTTCATGCGGCACTTCTGTATTTGGCAGTGGAGGGTATTTATGTGCAAAAATGCTAAATATTCATATGCTCTATGCTTTCGCCACTATTCCAGAGGTCATTATGCAATGTTGATGACAAGTTTCATAGAGGTACTCATATTAGTCTGTATCAGCAAAAACAACAGGAAGTCCTATGGCATACCTATGGCATACAATAAAGACTAACGAATTTATTAGGGCATGCCATGGGACTCCTCATTGTTTTTTCAATGTTGATGGTGCCCATTAAAAAAATAATGTATTAATTAAATTAGTGATTGAACTCCTTTAGGGAAAATTGTATATCTCTGGCTCTGTTTTACTCACTTTCTGCCATATATTTCATGTTCTAGAGTCTTAGATGAGAATACATTGTTCATTTTAAGAACACTTTCAGTGCAGATTGGACAAAATACAAAGAAGGTGTGAATGTGAGATTTCTAAAGATAGCTACAGCACTCATCTCAATGTTTAAACATCTGATGTGCCTTCCCAAATCTTAGAGGGAATAGTTGTGGAGCAAGCTTTCAGAAATCTTAAAAGAGCAACACTCTGGTGCTGAAGCTTCAGAACCTAAAGCACCAGAAGAGAAAATTAATCTTCTGCTAGTGACATCTGACTCAGATGATGAAAATGAACATTCATCAGTCCACACTGCATTGGATCATTATCGAGCAGAACCCATTAGCAGCATGGTTGCATGATGAAGCATGAAGGGACATGTGAATCTTTAGTGCATGTGACATGTAAATGTCTTGTGACACTGGCTACATGTGCCATGTGAAGCCCTGCTCTCCCTTTCAGGTAACATTGCAAACAAGAAGCAAGGCAGCATTATTGCCTGAAAATTGTAACCACACTTGTTAATTTGAGCGATAGGATGAACAAGAAGTAGGACTGAGTGGACTTGTAGGTTCTAAAATTTTACATTGTTTCATTTTTAATGCCATGTTTTTACATTATGCTATATTTGTAAGTTCAACTTTCATGATAAAGAGATTGCATTCCATTACTTGTAATGGGGGAATTGAAAAACACTATTTTGGTTTTTTTTAATGCAACCAATGTAATCAAAAATATATATAAAAAGACCACTGCACACTTCATATTCTGCATTGTAACATAAATCAATATATTTGAAAATGTAGGAAATAGCCACAAATATTTACGTCAATGGTATTCTATTATTGTTTCACATTATTATTATTCATGGTTAATTTTTTTAATCATTTGATAGTCCTAATTTATACTTATTATTCAAAGAGGCTAGGATGTTATAGAAAACTGGGGTGCAGTTTAGCTTCAGAGTGAGCTGATTCTAAGGCCAACAGAGGCTATGTCTAGACTGCGGAGTTAAATCGGAAAAAATTATGCAAACTGTGGTTCGTAATTTGTGTATCTTTTTCCACTTTTTTAATGGAAGAGGCTTTTCCAAAATTTGGCCCGTCTACATGGGGCCAAATTTCAGAAAAACCTCCTCTTTCGGAACATCCCTTATTCCTCATACAATGAGGAATATAGGGATGCAGAAAGAACATGTCTGCTTTTTCGGAAACTGTTCTGAAAAAGTGGACGCGTTCCTTGGAGGCAGCAACGCTTTTAGGGGATACCTCTGGTGTCCTGGAAAAGCTCTGCAGTGTAGACATTGTTTACGATTCACAAATGGCCTAGTATCATATATATATAGTAGCCCAATGTCTGTGACTCTGTAACAGTGAAATGCTGGCTGTTCCCTCTGGGCGGCGCTGTTGCCTTCCGCCGTAGCACTCGGCTGACTTCTGCTCCGCTCAGCCAGGCCGCCACGCGGGAGCAAGCGGTGCAAGCGGCCATTTGGGCCCCGCGCTCCCCATGCAGCATGGGGGTGCTGCATGAGGAGCGTGGGGCCCAAACGGCCTCTTGTGCTGCTTGTTTCCGTGCGGCGGCCTGGCTGAGCGGTGCAGAAGTCAGCCACGTGTCACGGCAGGAGGTGAAGGGGGGCAGGGCGGTGACGTACATGGCCAGGGGGCGGGGCCTGGCCATGTATGTCACCGCCTCGCCCTCCTTCGCCTCCTGTCATGGCGCTCGGCTGACTTCTGCGCCGCTCAGCCAGGCCACCACGGGGGAGCCTAAATGGCCGCTTGTGCCGCTTGCTCCCCCACCGCGGCCCGGCTGAGCAGCGCAGAAGTCAGCCGAGTGCCACGGTGGGAGGCGAAGCGGGGTGAGGCGGTAACGTACATGGCCGGGTGCGGGGCCTGGCCGTGTACGTCACCACCATCACATCCTTCGCCTCCCGCTGTGGCACTCGGCTGACTTCTGCACTGCTCAGCCAGGCTGCCGCGTGGGAGCAAGCAGTGCAAGTGGCCATTGGGGCTCCACGCTCTCCATGCACAAGGAGGAGGAGAAGAGAGAGAGAGAGTGAGAGGCAGGAGGGGGAGAAGAAGAGGAGAAAGAGAGAGTGAGAGGCAGGAGGGGGAGAAGAGAAAGAGAGAGACAGAGAGAGAGGCAGGAGGCGGAGAAGAGCTCAGAGAGAGAGGGGGGGAGGCAGTAGGAAGAGGAGAGAGAGAGAGAGAGAGAGAGACGGAGCGAGAGACTGGAGGCTCAGGAGAGAAGTGTGAGATAGAAAGGGAATATGATGTGGAGGAGAGACCCGAAAATCCCGTCTTATGATGGCCTATTGGCTAGTCATATATATAGTAGCCCAATGTCTGTAACTCTGTAACGCTGAAATTCTGGCTGTTCCCTCTGGTGGGTGCTGTTGCTTCCCGCCGTGGCACTCAGCTGATTCTGCGCCGCTCAGCCGGGCCACCATGGGGGAGCAAGTGGCCCGGCTGAGCAGCTCAGAAGTCAGCCGAGTGCCACAGTGGGAGGGGAAGGGGGGCAAGGCAGTGACGTCCCTGGCCAGGGGGCAGGGCCTGGCTGTGTATGTCACTGCCCCGTCCCCCTTCACCTCCCACTGTGGCGCTTGGCTGACTTCTGTGCCGCTCAGCCAGGCCACCGCAGGGGAGCCCAAACAGTCGCTTGCTCCTCTTGTTCCCCCGTGGCAGCCCAACTGAGTGGCGCAGAAGTCAGCCGAGCACCACGGCGGGAGGTGAAGGGGGGCAGGGTGGTGACGTGCGGCTTGACAGTGGCTCCAGGCCCCGCCCCCTGGCCATGAACGTCACCACCCTGCCCCCCTTCGCCTCCTGCCGTGGCGCTCGGCTGACTTCTGTGCCGCTCCGCATGCAGCTCGGGGAGCGCAGAGCTCAAACAGCCATTTGGGCTCTGCAGTCCCCCAAGTGAGAGGCAGGAGGGGGAGGAGAAGAGAAAGAGAGAAAGAGAGAGACAGAGAGAGAGGCAGGAGGCAGAGGAGAGCTGAGAGAGACGGGGGGAGGCAGTAGGAGGAGGAGAGAGAGAGAGAGAGAGAGAGAGAGCGCGAGAGCGAGAGCGAGAGACCAGTTCAGGAGAGAAGACCGACGTGGAGGAGAGACCTGAAAATCCCATCTTATGATGGGCTAATTGGCTAGTTTCAAATATTAGGGTTTGTGAGGAGGAGATGTGATGGCTTTCTAGGGCCTGCAGGCCTCAATGAGAAGTAACCAGATTCCAGAAGCATCTGTCTGGCTTCAGGGTAGCTCATGTAAAGTAAAACTGCAAAGTAATACCAATATGGAAAATGTGGTATGTAAAGTGTATACAGGGAAGAAAATTCCCATGATTCTCATTTTTGTTTTTGCAAGGTCATTTCAGACTTTAACTACTGATTAATGCAAATTGCCTTCTTGCATTTCGCTAACAGGATCTCTAGCTTTCACTCTTTATACCCCCCTCCGGCCTCCCCGGAATTGGTAGCACTGTCTTAGAGATTTTGCTCCCCAATAAACCTGGAAAATGTACACCCCCACCCTACATAATCTCATGTTTGCTTGCATAATAAACAGCCACTAAACACTGTGCTGCCCTTAATATTTTGCTGCCTTAGATGACTCCTCATTCTGTCTCTGCGATGGAGCCAGCTCTGGGAGTTAGTGATGCCTGACATCCAGGTTTCTTATCTTGATTTTCATTTTGCACACTATGGTTGGCTGATTCTCTAAAGATAACTGTTGGCTCAGCTTATTTCAGTATAACTATGTCACTCATGGGTGCACAAACTCCACTCCTCCAGGCACCTTCCAGCGTAAGAGCACTATGGCAACAGGACGGCATTTCCCATCGACAGTGCAACCACCTGTCCTGGAGGTGTATTAATTGTGCCAACACGAGATGCTCTCCCATCAGTCTAGTGGCATCTTCTCTGAAGCATTACAGCAGTGCAGCGGCACCAGTGTAGCTGCACCACTACAGCACTTTAAATGTAGAACTGCCCTAAGATAACTGATTAGCTCCTAAGGTGACTTTCCTACCAATTGTTGGGGCTACCTTAAAATGGCTTGTTTTCTAGCATTGAGCTAGTTGTCTGACTCTGCTAACTTTTTGTTGGGCAGCCTTCCAATTGCTAACTTTCAAATTCAGCTTTGGAATTCATATGTCACTGAGTTAAGTGCTATAATCCACTTTCTCCTATCTTTTCACTCTTTAACTCCCTCATTCACTCTCTCCCTCCTCTCTTTTCAGCCTCTGGCAGGCTGCCGTTGTGTTGTCAGTTTGACTGGTTTGCAATTGATGGTATGCACTTGCATGACCCTTTGAAGTGCTGATAACTACTGCCACTGCTACTTGTAGTGTGGCACAAAGTCACAGACTGAACCATAAAATAAATAAATAGCACAAAGTGTTACTAAACTGCAAGCTCTAAAATTCCTCCCTGCTCTTTTTCATCTCAGCCCTACTCCCTCAGGGCTTGTCTGTATGGTGCATTAGTCTGCCCTGGAGGGGTGTCAACTGTAGTGTGCAATAACATGTCACAAACAGGCTGGCCCATGTGGTTGAAGCAATATTACAATAAGGCTCAATAAAGAACTTTTAGTGTGCACCAGTACGGTCCGAGGGCCAATTAGCGTGCAATATCATCGCATGCACTGGAATTTACACCCTTCTAGTACTGACTGATGTGTGAACAAGCCCTCCAGTGACAGTGCTGGATTACTCCTTTTAAAAAAAGTTGATTAACTAATTAAACATTAAAGTATCCAATTTACAATGTTGGGGGAGGGGGTTTCTGGCCTGTGTCACTGGCGTCTCAAGAGAAAGTTGAGTCTCACTTCACTCTGTAACCAATCGGCCTGGAGCATGAGCTGTTCTGAGAAAGCCTATTTTATTTCTTACCAGCTGATTTTTGTCTTCCCTGCACAGTGTTCATAATGTATATCCATTTCCAATGCGTATAGGGGTCACTATAGTTTTTTTTTATTTGCCTGTGGAAAAAATAAAATAGAAATAAAACCCGATATTCAAACAGGCTCTAAAGATGCCTCACTACAATACTCAAGTCTGCTAAAAAATGACTGGATTTGTCCTCTTCGCTAATTCTCCTTCATCCTATAAAAAAAAGATATACCAGATTTTTTGAGAAGCCATTAAACTCAGTAACGTTTTCTCTAAAATAAAAGCTTCATACTTAAGTGTTCTTCCACAAACCGCCTACTCTACTGAGAAACCATATAGGGCCTCAAAGCACCAGCAAAAATTGAGTGGATTTGCTAGAGCATAGCACTAGATGCTTTACTACTATCTCACAGTGAACATATCACCTCCCTCATGCAGGCATTATGCCTTCTTCCCCCATCACAGACACACATCTGATTTAATTGTTGGTCCTGGATGCTACTAGTGTTTGAACTTGTGGCTACTGCATGCAGGGGAGCAATAATAATGGTAATACTGAGTGAATGTTATCCCACTGGAATGTAAACAGTACTATATGTTTGAGCTGATCACAAGGGCAGAAACAATGACTAGAAAATATTCTGGTCCTGGAAGCATTTGATACCAGTCTACCGCAATAATTTTTTGGTCTAAGGAAAGTTGCAATATGTTGGCCATAAACTGTGGAGATCCTTTAATTTTGGGGTGGATACTACATACCTTTCTTGCATTGAGTAGCATTTACTCATATGAATAGCACTACTATTAAATAAGGGTCGCAGACTAAGGCCCTTAGTTTTGTTTTCAGTATATTTCTTCTTGAATGTCAATGTAAAATCTCTGAGCAGCTCTACAAAACAAATCTTAATATTTGTACCTTTCATAACAAAGTTTGCAGTACAGAGGCTTCCTCCTCCCACCTGATTCCCACTACTGCTGCTGTCATAAGCAATGGCTCTTTCCATAGTGTAAAGAAGAGTCAATGTCCTCATTAAGTATTTCAAGGATTCCTCCCCCCCCCCCCCCACACACACACACATCGAAATATTTTTTTCAATGCAACTTCATATGGCCATTATAGCTGCCCTGAGATACATATAATATCAGGAGCACCTTGGGAAACAAAGCTAGTTATTTTGGTGAGTTCACACTTTAAAATGAGTGTACAGGTTGTACCTCCCTAATCTGGGATTCTCTGGGCCGGACCATGGATGTTCCTGGACCAGCAAACCCAGGAACAGGAAGATCTGGTGATGGGGCAGGAGTGTGGTAGTGGCGACTCAGCTGGGGATCCCATGTTAGAGCGGGTGGAAGGTGCGACAGGGAGTTCTGGCCCCAGTGACGAGGGAGCTCCAGCCCAGCCAGATCCAGGGAGCTCTGGCCCCTGCTGCAGAGCTTCGGCCGTGGCCCCAACCACAGAGCTCTGGTCCCAGCCACGGAACCAGGTGGCTGTGGAGCTCCAGCCCTGGCTGCGGAGCTCCGGCTGTGGCACTCTGACCCTGGAAGCAGCTGAGCCAAGGGCAGCTAGAGAATCTCAGGGGTAGGAGTAGTAGCAGGGCTAGCTAGAGCCCTAGCCCTATGGGCAGCACAGGGCATTAGGGGAGGGACCTCCCCTGGTCCGGCAAATCCCCTTGTTCAGGACCGGTCAGGCCCCGAGGGTGCTGGACTAGAGAGGTCCAACCTTTATTGTAATTTACTACATTCCACTCCCCTTTCCTTACGTTCTGATTTGATTTCAGCATTCAATATTCTCAGGAACTACTTGTGTTAGAGCTTAATGCTTGAAATATATAACATTTGGAAGGAGGGGGAGAGAGCTTTCACAGGGGATAAGACTTTGATTCAAGCTGTAACAATTCTCCAGATAGCAGTCAGTAAACTAAGGTTAAAATTGAACTGAGGAGGAAAAGGCAAGAGGGCAATGAGAGTTATGTGCTTTTAAGGCCTGATATCTTACTAACAACCAGAGTTACAAAATACTGCTGTACAGTATCGGGCAGCTGGGATTTCTGTGTTTTCAATAGGGTATAGAATGACAGATGCAATAGAATAATGGAATATTCAAAAGCTATTGTACAGAGATGTAACAGATGCCATGGATTCACAGAATATTCAAGGACAATTGTATTAATGTCATAAATATTGTGTATATCTGTACAAGCTTAATAATAATTGTGTTTCTAGTTAAATGGGCCAGATAAACAATGCTTTCTGCTGGAACTTAAGTTATTGGGGTGTAATTAATGCAAATTTTCAATGCTGAAACAATGCTGCTCACAAGCCTGGACCCCCTTCATGAGGAGCAAGCCCACAGACTGGTTAAACAGGGTTCAAGAAGCTTAAGAAGGCCAAGATGTAGATAGTATATGCCAATACTAGCTCTGATCAGGGAGTCAGATGGTTGCTTTAAGAAGAAGCCCTTTATGTCTATAGCATCTGCAACTAACTTAAGAAAATCTACCAGATTTGCCATCTGGAAAGTACTAAACCTAAATGAGGTCAACTACTAGGTTTCATTATTCTGGTGTTGAAAAGACATAACATTGTAGTTGCTGGGGTGACAGTTGAGACTCACAAAAAAATCTTCATCCTTCTTTGAAGGATTCAGTATTCCTCCTGCTATGGAGAAACCAGCTACATAAGCAGGGTAGTATTCGTCCTCCATCCACCCTTTAATAAATCACTCACAATGTGGCATTATTTCTGACTGACTGCTATATGCCAGTTTCATTCATCACCATAAGCAGCTGTCCATCATTGTAACCTACTCCCACACCGAGGGTGCTACAGACACTAATAAAAATTAATTCTATCAGCATCTTGCAGCAGTGAAGCAATCTGTTCAGTGGCATGACTAACTTAGAGTTGGTGATATGAATGCCACACCAAGTTGTCCCAGAAATGGCTTTGAGACTACTGTCAGACCATTCTGCTTTACAACAATAAATGACACCTCTATGAGATTTCTCTTCTTCTGTGCTTCACATCATATTACTGTCATTGCCTGTTGATTCAGGTGTTTTAATATTCAATGGGAAACCTGGATTTCCAAGGAAGGAGTTGGTTCATATATTGATCCAGAATTGGAAAATCATATCAAGTCTACACAGGTGCAAAAGACTCACCAAACACTGGCTATGTCTCCTTGTTGCTAAAATGGTAATTACCTCCAATGTCAGCACAGGAGTGAGCCTATTATGGCACAATGTATCTGTGACAATTCAGCCCTTGCTAAAAAGTCCTCATTATAGTGCATAGATGCACTTGATACTTTCACAGATGACAGATTTACCTTGGACTGACATAAGTACAGTTGTCAAAGAAATCTTAGTTGCCACTCCTACACCAGAATGCTAAAAGCAAAACCGTTGGCTATTTGTTGAGACATTTCAAATCCTTCAAAAGAAATTTCAAGCCAGGCAGTGACAAGATGCTGCAGAATATAAAAATTTACGAAGTATTTTTCCAGCAAGAGAAAAAATGGATCATGAAGCTAATGCTGGGAACTTAGAAAAAAGAGGTAGAAGAGGGAATAAGATTGAATAAACTACGGCCCGCATTTAAAGATCTTCAATCATGTTCATCCAAAACTGGACAGTGCATGCTGATAAATCTGGAAAGAATACTATAAGGCTCAGTCAGCTCTAGATATGGGGGCTTTGTCTCCTGGCTAGCTCTAGTGACGAATGATATTAGCTCTGGAGGGCCTCTGTTCAGTCCCTTAAGATCACAAAATGATAGTTATTGTACTTCTGGAATCCCATGGTCAACCCACTCCAGATAAGAAAAGATGAACATCTGTTTTCATCATACATCACTCACATGAAAATCTGTTCTTTTTTTACCCCTGTTAAAGAACCAGTATTGGTTATATCATCTACCATCCTTCCTGTCTTCTAGTTTCAGGAGCCATCTTTAAGATGTTGATCAAGTTTTCCAGTGATGGCTGAACATCCTGCAGATTTGGACACATAGTTAGTGTTCATGTGACATAGATTCGGTTATCAATCAAACTCAAACCCTGAAGCTTTCTTTTTGAAAGTACATGCTGAGAATAAATAAGAAGGCTAGAAGTGACATTTTGGTCTTGGGGTCACCTTCATTCTGTGGGAATATAGAATATATTTTTTCTCTTTTTGCCTAAAGAAAAGTTTAGGAATAGAAAGGGCAAAAGCAACATTTTCACGTACACTGATATATGTATAGGAATGGCCTGTCTTGATATGCAGTGGACACTAGTATTGCCTAGGGCCAAGGGTAAATCTGGAATTCATTTAAAATGGGTTCTTTGCATGAATTTCTGGGCAGTTCTCTCTTTTCTTGTCACTTTCCTAATATTATTTATCTGAAAAAGTAACATTTAAAAAATTAGATTTGGATTTTCTTCTGGAATGAATGCTGGGTATAATTGGCTGCAGATGTATTCCATGCCTATCCTTTCCCCTCCTCTCCACTGTCACAGTTTGTTTGTATGCATATATACATACAAGTATCTACTCCCATGCCAGAAATCGTGTGTTGAGGAAAAGCAGTCTCCTCTGAACTTAAGCAAAAAATATTTATGGACATTTTTACCATTTATTGCACTGATCTTGAGTGCCCAGAATTGCGCAGCATATCTTGGTAGGATTCATTTACAAAAAACCCTACAGAATCTAAATCAATAAAAGCAAGGCATTCTGTGAATGGATGAAATAAATGGACCAATTATCTTGCTCCATCTGCTTTCAGATACATTTTTGAGAGAGGTGCAGAACTTTAACTTTTATGACAAAGCTCAAATTTAGCATTTCTACCAAGGTTTTATGTTTGTAATGTAATCCCGCGAAGAAAATAGTATTTTAATAACCAAAACACTTTAATTTAATGTGGTTTCTTTTCTTCTACAGCTGAAACTAGTACTGTCATAGTATAATGAATTGTTGCTCTAGAAGGACTTGGTTGTAAGAAATCTATACAGGGAAGTACTCAGGAGAATCTTTCTGTAGTTCCAATGAAGACTTTGAAATCAAATCCTAGGAAATAAAATCCCTAATGGGCCAGAGAATATCTTGTGGAGACAAAGTAGATTTAAGCTCATGTTCCAATAAGCTTTTGGATGAACAGACAAGCAATTTGGCCTGTTACAAGATCTCACTGTATTATTTGGGATGTCTGCTAAATGACGACAATTTTCTAAGATGATATTCAGTGTGAATCATTGACATAGATTCACTGCCTGCCAACAAGCTGCCTCAAACCTAATAGGTTTGAGATTTTAAAGTATTTGAACTGCAAACATCCCCCGAGAATCTAATGTTTACTCCACTCACACCAGCACTTCTGACATTAGCAGCCCTAGTTCTTACTTTCCAGTATAACTATAAAAAACGCACCCATGGCAGTAGTGGTGATGTTCCCTATCCCGATAGTCAGAAGTGCCTTTCTCAGAAATACAAAAATCTTTTTGGTCATCAGCAAAACAAGCCAGCCTTAGGCAGTCTAAGGTTCATGTCTGCCTGACAATGTGAAATTAGATGATAATACACAAGACACATATTGTGCTATGTGTGTGACAAGCTACAAATTATCTTGTTTGAATGCATCTGAGATATTGGCAAATATGCATTGGATACTCCTTTGTTCTGTGGAGTGTATCCCTCCATACCTTCAACTCCCTGAAGGGTCCACCTACCACATGGTCCAACTCTTAAACTGGATCACTGAGCTGTTTCCCAACCATATTAATTCAATAGGCCCAACTGAGTCTGGCACCTGTAAACCTTTTCCTCTTGAAGTTTGTAACCAGTAAGCCGATTAATGTAACCCAGAACTAGATTATTCAAAACAAAGCATTTTTATTGTTTCACCCAATGGTATAAAGAGCATATACTGAGCATTGGTACAAAACAAAAAAGACCTAAATGCATATTTCACTTTACCTGCACATTAGTCTTTCCTGACAATCTTTAATGAGCTCCATTCAGTCCAGCTACCTCTATTTCTAGTCTGGAAGAAGCAGATGCTTGCTGCAGAAGTGTGTCAGCCTCCGTCTGCTTACGGGCCTTTCCCTTTCCCTGTTCCCTATCCTCTTACCTAGGCTAGCATCTTTAAAGTTGTATAACCTTGAATCCTGGGAAGAGTAAACTTTGCTAACCTCTTGTGTGCCACACAGGGGATTATTTTCCCCTTAAAAGGTTCCGCAAGGATCATTGGTATTCCTTATTATAGCACCTTATCTTTGCCTTTTTTCTTGGTTTCCTTCTTACAGCCTGCTTTGATTTAACTTTATGCATTCAGGCCAGTTACTAACATGTAGAGAAAGAAAGGTGATATCACTTTTTATTATTCACAATAAAGTAAGAGGAAGTGTATAATTCCTCATGACAAGCAAATCTAATACTGGTACAGAGCTTTTAGTATTTGAACTGCAAACATCACCTAAGTGAGTGTCCCCCATTACAACTTGGATTAAGAGGATTAGGTGGAAATATGGGAATCTATCAGTATAATGTATTAATTCTATGTCAGAACATGTACGCTCTGTATTTTACCACACCAAAAACTCATTCTGAGTCTCAGGTCTAATTGCCTTCTCTGTGGTCTCTTTACCTTCCTGTTGGGCTGAAATTTCAAGGGGGGTAGTGACACAAGGCTAACAATGGAGGCTCACAAAATTAGGATAATCCTCTGTTGAAATTGAAATACCATAGACTGCAAACTACCTTCAACCTGAAGAAATGGTTTGACAGGGAAGACAATGAGGTCACCTGTTGGGAATGAAGAGACACCTGGCAAAAAGTGTGGAAGGTTATAAAAGTACAGGAGCTCGTTTCTTTGCTCTCTTCAGCCATTTTGACCAGCTCAAGATGAAAGAAGCTGTTGCTGAAGCCTGATATGGCAGAGGTAACCCTGCTTACCTGAGCTCAGGTGGTCTCCTAAGGACAAAGGAAGAGGGAGCCAGTCAGGTAAGCATGTACAATTCATTATTTTTCTATAGTTCTGTGTTTTCTTGTGAGATTAAGATAAGAGCAATAACGTGCAAAGTGTCTTGTGGTTTTTGCTACACCTATCTACCCTTGAAGAGGTAAGCCAGAAGGCTCACATTTTTAGTTGAATTTTAGGACTAGGGTGTGTTTAAGCTACAGGAGAGTCTGAAGAATCAGTTCCAGAGAGTGGGCAGAAGGACCATGAAGACCAAACTCTCAGAACAGGGTGCTAGAGAGAGGGCTTGCAACTTGAGTGTGCCTAGGAACCTAAGACTAAATGGATCAGGCCCTGAGACCCCTGCCAGAGACTCTGTAATCCTGCCACACCCCACTCCAGAGAAACAGTAGAGATGTCCTTCAAGGAGACAAGAGTGGCTATAAAGGAAGCTTGCCAAGCAGCATTGGTGGCTATTCTGGATGTTGCAGGGGTGAGCATATACACCCGAAGTAGGCCAGGCACCAAGGACTGTAGGCCAGTGCCAAGGCTGAGAAGTTGTTATGCCTGTGGGTAGGAGAGACACTGGATGACGGATGGAGCAAAGTGGCTCCACCCAAACAAAAGAAAAGATGGCTAGCACTTCCTGTGAGGGTAATATGGGAGCCCAAAACATGTTGGGCCTGTGGAGAACCCAGGCACATGAAGAGGGAGAGGCCTAATAGGATTGATTAGACCCAGATGGGATATGTAAAGAGGGAATGCCCTAATGGGACCAATGAGGCCCAGGCTAGACCTGAGAGAAGGGCTAAGCCATATGTTGACTGTGGGAGGACTGTGGCCAATGGAAGGCATGAAATATGCTTCTACTGCCTCACTAAGGGCCATATAAAGAGGCTGTGATGGGGTATCAGGGTTCCCCCCCCCAATCCTGCAGCCCCATAGCAGCAAGAACAGGCTCCGCCAGCCAGTAGAATAGAGAGGGTTTATTGCTTCTCCAGGACACAGCACAGCATAGACATGATGTGGCTACAGGAGTTAGGGCCAGGATGCCTCAGACCCCTTGAGATGGGGTGCCAGGGCCCCTAGACTCCCAGCTCCCTCCTTAGTCTGTCTCCTTCATGGTTCCAGCCAAAGACCGCCCCTCCCCCAACACTCACTTCCTTTGTTCTGTCCCTTCCCTTAACCTGGAGGACAGGTTCAGTCACTGTCATGGAGCCTCAAGGCACCCCCCACTGGGCAGTATTACAGACAGAGGCCAGTAGGGGTCGTCCACAGCCCACAGCCCACAGCCCAAGCATAGCAACCAGCAAGGTACTGACACTACATCGCAGAGGCATTGATCCTAGAGACAGGAGAGGGGGATGCCAAAGGGATCGGTTCAGCCTGAGTCTACCCCGAAGAAGGGGGTGGTAAGGACTCAGACCCAGGCAGAGAGAGGCCACGGTACAGGAAAGCCCCAGATAAATAAAGGAACCTACCTGGGAGCCAAGAGGCCTACAACAGGAACCCAGACAGAGGGAATCCACCCAAGAGCAGGGAGTGCTACAATGGGGACCCAGATTGTAAAGGAAGCCCACCTATGAGCCAAGAAGGCTACAGCAGAGACCCAAACAGAAACCTGGGCTCAGCAGGATATCAGAGGGACCCAGACAGAAGTCAAGGTTCAGCACTATACAGAAAGAACCAACCCAGGAGCTGAGGGGGCTACAGTGGGAACCCATGCAGAAAGGGGAACCAACCCAGGAGCTGAAAGCTACAGTGGTATTCCAGACAAGTTGGAGCTTGGACTAGAAATTATAAAGTTAGAGTGAGTGAGAGATTACCAAATCTCTGCAGGCAGAGAGGCCTGGCAGAGAAACTCTGGGAAACTGAGGCAAGAATTATTAAAACTCTCTGGGTGAAGTAGGCCAGGAGAGAGAACCCTGATGAACATGGGAAGTTGGTTGATGTTGTTTTGGGTAGACACCCCCAACCTGCTTCTCTGAGGAGGGAGGAATGTGATGGGGTGGACAAGGCTCTGAGGCCCCCTGCTGGAGCCCTTGTTGTCCTGCCACACCCTGCTCAATGGAGCAGTAGAGAAGTCCTCCAAGGAAGCTAGAGTGGCTATGAAGGAAACAGCTAATCAGAGGCCAAGAAAGCCCTATAAAAGGATTTGGGAACAGGACAGCAGACAGTTCCTCTGGAGATTTCAAGGTGTGCAGACTGAGAGAAAAGTCTGGCTTCTGATGGGACACTGAGCTAAAGCTCTGAGGTAAGGGCGAGGGCCACCACTGCCTACCAAAGTGGGGAACAGACTTGGAGGGACACCACAGAGGGCAACGGAAGGGGGTTGTTTGATTTGCATACAAGGTGTGAGAGACTTGGCCAGAAGGTTGAGTTTTGAAAGAGCCTTGAACAGGGAGAGAATCCATGCATACACACTCAGCCAGAGGAGACACTTATAAGAGGTGAGTGCTGCCCTGTTACCAGACCCAAGATTTGGGCAGTGACATGCTATGTAGGAGACCCAGTCTCTGCTCCAAATCAGGCAAAGCCAGGACCTGAACTTGGTCTCCAACTGGCCAGAAGCCAAGCCATCAGGCTGTAAACTGAGAGAGTCTCTTTTTCTCCATGTTGTGAAAGCTTTCAAAAGTGTTTGCAAGATTGATCATGATGTTATGACAAACAGGTAAAAGTACTCAATGGATCAACAGCAGCTATAGTAGAAATCAGTAGTGCACAGAAAGCAACCCTCACATTTCACACATTCTTGGATTTAAAGCTATTTCCAATATATTAACACTGTTCAGCCTCTTTCCAGCTCTATTTATTAATTTTTAAAGCATGCCTCATTTCAATAATTATTACTACTCAGAATAAAATTATTTTAGAGAGTTTAAAAACTTGATCTCAGGGATTGTACTAGATAATTTGTAACTGAAATACTCAGTATATGTTCCTCCTTAGATATTAAATGGGTTCTGATATTAAAAGTAATAATATGTAGGAACACTCACATGTTAGATCAAGTCCTAACATGAATCATCTTCTGAAATGGTCAGCAAACACCTCCAGAATTCCCAAGTACATTAGGTTACTTCCAATGTTAATAATATTACCATGTGGCATGACCCATAGACTATGTATATATAAATGGTTTGATGTTTTTTCTAACAGCGTGCTTCAGTTCTAGTTACCCTAAAGAAGATAAGTGAAAAACAAAAGGCAAGCAAAATGTGAGTGATTATATTTTCCATCAGAATTTTATGGCATTGTAATTTTTGAAGTCTTGTCATTGTTTAAAATACCTTGTTTAGCTCATTAGTTTGGGGGGTATTTTCTTTTTAACCTTCATGCTGATAGATTTAACACACTTTAAAACTTGATACAGACCTTTCTTTCCTCTTCCTTTCACTAACCTATACCTAAAAGGTCCAAAATCCCCAAAGTAAAAATACAGCAGCAACAAATCCAAATAATTATTCTATCTATGGTTTGATCTTCACCTTTGTCCACTTTGATTATTTGATTAGTACAGTCAGTAATTAAGAAATAACTAAAAAGGACAAAACTGTTGTGTTCCCCATTCCTGCTGGGATTAAAATTTTATGAAGCTTTTGTGGCCCATTTCAGATCTGACCTCCAATGGAAGCAACAGAGGACAACTTGTGATTTCTTTGGCTTAATTGCTTCCTTAAGGAGAAGGCACAGAATCTCTCTACTACCACCAGTGAAATTATGAACTGCAAATATAGTTGCACTTGGTAACTATTTTTTGTTGTAGTTTAATTATCAGTAAAATAACATAACTAATTCTACTGAAGAATACCCATTAATCCTGTTAGTTATGTTGAGCCACACAAGCTTTGTTCATAAGTTTATAGAGCTGATTCCTACATTTTGCAATATTAGGGCAGCTCCCATTGCTTTCAGTGGAAGTTGTGCATCCATGCATGTGAGAACAGAATCTGTTGGGACATAATAGTCACAAGGGTGTATCTACACTAGGAAAATGAATACTCTGATTTTCATGAATAGTGTATTTACCCCATGGCAAGCAACTGTATGCTGTAGACAGACCCAAGAAAACCAACAATAGAACACCACTTGTCATCACCTATAGCCCCCAAGAAAACCAACAATAGAACACCACTTGTCATTACAGGATACTACACTCCGAGAGGCTCTGGGAGACAGACCCATAGTCTCCTATAGACAACCACCTAACCTCAGGATGATTCTTACCAACAACCACAGGACATACCACACTAAAACCAACCCTGGAACTTTCCCTTGCAACAAACCCCGTTGCCAGCTTTGTCCACATATTTACTCTGCTTACACCATCATTGGACCTAACCAATTCAGTTATAAGATCAAGAACACATATTCCTGCTCATCCAGAAATATAATTTATGCCATCATGTGCCGACAGTGTCCGTCTGCCATGTACATTGGACAAACATCTCAGACACTTCGCCAAAGAATCAATGCACACAAAACTGATATCAGACAGTTTCACAAAGAAAAAACAGTTTCTTGCCATTTCAACCAGAAAGGGCATTGTCTCAACGACTTGACTACCTGTATCCTGCTTCAAAGACATTTTAACACAATAGTAATAGAGATGTAGCCATGTTAGTCTAGTCTAGCTGAAACAAAAAACAGCACTATGTAGCACTTTAAAGACTAACAAGATGGTTTATTAGGTGATGAGCTTTCGTGGGCCAGACCCACTTCCTCAGATCAAATTGTAGAAGAAAATTGGCATGACCATATATACCAGAGGGATACAATAAAAAAAAAGGGAACACATAAAAAGGACAAATCAAATTTCAGAACAGAGGGGGTAAATGTCTGTGAGCTAATGATATTAGAGGTGATAACTGGGGAAGCTATCTTTGTAATGGGTAAGGTAATTATCATCTTTGTTGAGACCCCGGCGTAAAGTGTCAAATTTAAGCATGAATGACAGTTCAGAGATTTCTCTTCCAAGTCTGGTTCAAAGAGAAACCTCTGAACTGTCATTCATGCTTAAATTTGACACTTTACGACCATCTTGTTAGTCTTTAAAGTGCTGCATAGTCCTGTCTTTTGTTTCAGCTGGACCAGACTAACACAGCTACATCTCTATTACTATTCCTAAACTAAATTATTCTTTCCATGGTCAAAGACATCATGTAAACACCAGCAACAAAAGATGGGCAGGTATCTCAACTGCCTCTGACAGCATAAGATCTCATTCTAATCCAATGTAAACACGTTTAATCAATTGCTTTGATACAGTGATTACAACTTCCTATATGGATTCAATTTCAAAAATACAATGACATAGCCTATTGCCATACATTCCATTGATAATGCTATTTCCAGGGTTGCATCAGGTAGCACTTACAGTCAGCCAAGCAATGTCCACATTCAAATACAGACATAGTCCCTGCTCTAGGCAGCATAAGCGGAATAAATTGCTGCACAAGTCTTGTACTGCCCTAGGACACAGCTGTAAAGCTCATCCACTATAAATAGTTATAAAGCCACCCAAGAAGAAAACAGCTTTTTCATCTACATTTTAAAGTTTAAAGGAGTCAGGTTTTATACCAGCCTCTTCCATTACATGCAGAAGAATATACAAAAGCACCAGTTTAACTTGAGACTTCTGAAAACCCATTTTAAAGCCCAGATTTGGGTTATGTGGAGACTGAACTCAAGAAAATATACTCAGACATCATATTCTCTTACAGCTCAGTTAAAAACAATAATAAAGTGCTGTAACTTTGCTTAAAATTACTTGAAGTGCGAATAGACTGAAGCTTTGGTTTTCTTTTCTGTACCTCAAATAGCAAGGCAAAGGGAAAACAAATTAAATGAATGTTCTTTTGAGTGTCAAATCCTCCTGCAAGTGCACGGCCTAAGTAGCTGGAATGTGGTCTGGAAAAAAGTTAGAGGCGAAACAGAAGAAGGGAGGAACCTTCCTTACAGATTAGAATGGCTGCAGAACTGTTGGTGGAAGCTGCTTCAGCCCCCACACTTCTAACATGACCTCCATGTCCTCTCCCCTCCCCCCATGCAGGGCCTCCAACTGGAAGATCTGCACAAAAGGTGATCCTTTGGCTCCACTTCTACCTGCTCATAGTCAACCAGAGAGCCTCTCCACACATCAGCAATCCATCACTGCAAGGCAGGAGAGGGAGGGAAGCATTCTCCATGATGTATAGCCCCCTCCTTGGTAAGTTTCACTGAGGAGACCATCTATGCCAAGAAAGTGGAGGCAGAATTTGTCCCATGCTAGATGAGCCTTTGATTAAAACATTTTCAAATACATTAAAGGCTTTTAAAAATCATTCTCTTTGTAAAATGCAGCTCTTCACTTTTCAGATCAGGAAATGAACAGGTTCCACCTGGCATGTGGGTAAGCACAACCATGTAACTAAAAACATGTACACAGTTAAATCCTCCTTCCTCCAGTCCTTTTTATCCTGTTAACGCTTCAAGGCTTGTGTCTATATAGCAGTAGTCACAAGAGTCAATAAATATTGACTTCCTGTCCTGTAATGTCTTTTGTCATCTGGCTGAGAACATGAGCCTGGGATCACGCCTAACATCAGCGTTTCCAGCACTCAAGAGTCAGACTCCTATGAGTGCAAGGTAAAAATGTGAAATTGAGGAGACAAAAGAGCAGATCCCCAGAAAATACAAATCAGAATAGTTCCATTGACTTCAACAGATCCATCTCACTTTATACCAGCTCAGAATCTGGCCCCAAGAGTCAGAGGAAACTATCTCCATATTAATGAGGTTTTTTGCACAGCGATCAAGTTACTCCAGTCCACTAACAGACAGAGAGCTAACTGCCTCATTAGTGTAACAGAAATGACTCTGAAATCCCTGTCTCCTAAAATAATCCTATTCTTTCTGTACATATCTACGTTTTACCTGGTGCTATTGAGTAAGAGAATAGATGCATAGAAGACTTGAGACTGAATTTTGCTCAGAGAACCATATCTTGTACGTAATTTTACTTGTGCCAGCACCAGCTCTTGCTCCTATTTGCACTGAAATGCAACTGTCATTCGCTCTTTGCCACTTACTGCAGGATCAAGTCCTTAAGAAAATGAAAATCTCAACAGCAGTAATGGCTAATTGTGGAATGTACCATCAATTTATCAGTTTTGAAAATGATACATTTAACAGAGAGAGAGAAAAGAATAAGGATCTTATGGAGTATGTCATATTAATTCTCGTTCTGATTAAAATTAATAAAATGCATAGCTCTATCAGCAGATGAATATTAGTGTCCTACTTTGGTACTAATACAATTTCATCTTTCCAAACTGTTATTCATTCAGAAGTCAGCTGGAATGGAAAGGATTTTTAACCAACTTTTTGCCATTTCTCCTATCCCCCAAGGAGACCTTGATTTAGCTGGCTACATACACACAACTTGTATCTCTTACAATTACAGAATTTCAACAGCAGTGAATAGCTTATATCTTTCAGTATAATTTTAGAAAAACAACAAAAGGAGCACAGAATTCAAATGAATATATTCTTCAAATTCTACCATTTTATAGTTCAGGTGAAAAGACTACAGCTGAAAATCTAAATTCAGTAAAGCTCTTGAGTACACAAAAGTAAATACATTATTAAGGGCTTTGCTATATAAGAACCTAAAAGCCCTGATTTTCTTTGGTTTATACATAAACAATACCTGTGCATACATGTGCATATTAAGACAGTATCAGGTCACAATCTCTGTGTCTGCAATTGGAAGTCCTGGCCACCTAATTTACTGAAGCTTCACATCTCTTCAAACACATTTGAATAGGGCCAGACATAATAGTCAAACAATGCCTCAAATACACATCATAGAGCACCTTTGTCACCCATTGTGTTAAAAATGTTGTCAAAGGTTATGACAAGACAAATGTGTCAACAATTCATTGTGTTAAGTTTAATTGGGCGAGTCGCAGTTTGATCTGAATAATACCATGAAAGCCATCATGACTTAAATAGCTTGCAGAACAAGATTTTTCTGTGCTACATTTTGAATGAAATATATGACCAGCTGGGAATTTTTTCTTTTAAAATGTTTTCCTTATTAGACCCATCAGAACCATTATTACAGCATACTTCCTTACTACCTACTTTTAAGCTGAATTGTTCATCTTGATTCATGACATTCCTGTTGTGAGTCACGCATATAAATCTCCACAAGATTTTTCACTAGGAAAGGACAAAGCACACACACACAAAAAAGGACTATTAGAAGTGGATGCCTTTAGCTCAGGGGAGTGGAGGGGGCAACAGAATTGCTCGTCCCTGGGTAAAGAGGGGGGGCTCTGCACTCCTGGAAAGGGCATGGCCTCAGGTGGAAGGGGCAGGGTTGGACCCTCAGTGCTACGCAGACCATTTTAGGCTCTTCCCCAGCCTTTAAAGCCACCTGCAGCACACCTCTGGGGATTCAGGAAGTGATTTAAAGGGTCTAGGGCTCTGGGTGGTGCTGCTGCTACTGTATAAAGTTTGAAGCCTATGACTTTTGGAACAGATATGTGGCCTATGTGTAGAATTGGGGGGTATAGTGAGTCAAAGGGGGAAGCTGGAGGGAGGCATGAAGTCTGAAAAGGGGAAGGAAAAATAGCCATAGAACATGTTGGTTGTCTGAGATAGTGGCACAGCATTCCTTTTTCACTTGGAACAGTACACAATTTTTTACTATCCCTGTTGCTTGTGTTTTGATATCTCTTGGCATTGTGCCATGTTGCAGAAACTGGGAGAAATGGGTGGGAAAAGGATCTAGTCTGGTCTGGTCTGGTCTGGTCTGGATAAAGACAATTGGGGTACATCTGCACTGCAATGCTATTTCAGGATACCAGAGTAACCTGTAATAGCTATCCCGCATCTTCACAGCAAGCTCCTTATTTCGGGCTCGCTATTCCAACATCCCTGTAAACCTCATTCTACGAGGAGTAAGGGATATTTTGGAATAGCACTTTATTTTGAAATTTGGTGCTGTGTTGACAGTGCCAAATAACAAAATAAGCTATTTTGAAATACCATGGAAATAAGATACACAATTTATGTAGCTCAAATTGCGTACATCTAGACTTACTTTCACTTTCAAATGAGGATATGCAAATTCCACGGGAATTTGCATATCTTCTTCTGATCACATTTTTGAAAGAGGATCTTTTGAAAATGAAAGTAGTCTGGATGTGGTTTTTTAGGGAAAAAACCCTTTTTCGAAAAATCACGTAAACCTCCTTTTTTTAGGAAGAGCAGGTTTTTTGGAAAAGATCCTCTTTCGAAAAATCTTTGTAGTTTAGACGTGCCCTTATTTTGAGTTACGGTGTAGTGTAGACTCCCTTGGTGTCCCTTTTGCATTGGAGAGTTGAAGGTTTGTGATGCAGATCTGAGGCTTCAGGGGCCAAATAAAGTTTCCTTCCTTGCCCATTTCACAAGTGTTAGTTAGGCATGGGGACAGGACTTTCTGGCAATTCTGGAAGTTAGGAATCATTTCATGGTTTGAATCTTCCTTTGCATGGAAACGCCACATGTCCACTGAGAATGCAGCCAGTTTCCAGTTACATTGCCTCACAGTTGTTTGAGCGTAATTCAGCAAATTTCTGAGGTGACAAAAATTCCAGCTGAGTCTTGAGTCTCAATGTCTGTGCAGATCTGTTTGGTCCTCCTTTATAGCTGGCCAAGCCCCTCTATTCAGCAGATGTAGAAGAGAGACTGACCACGAGCAGAAACATCTCTCTTGGACAAATTGATACATCTCTTTTGTGGGACTGGAAAGCTATCTTTTATTTGTCCACAAATCCATGTATGTGGAAAGAGACTGGTTATGTTATCATAATGTCATTATAAAACTGAACCTACATTCAGTTCTGGTTTTCCAGGTATATATGCCCAACACATCCTCAGGTTTTATTTACGAGCCCAGATTCTCAACTGTATGCCATATACACAAGGTGCAGGTGCTATGATTCCAAGAGGCCATTCCACCAGCCAAAAATAGCCAGTTTGCAATAGTATTTAGGCCACACCAAGGGCTTCATGGTACTGTAACAGAAGCCAGCAATGTTGGTTCTGTACCAGCTAAGGTCTTCTCCTCCCCAGGAGAATACTCAGCTAAGAAGACCCACTAGCTTTCAGCTCCTTTGCACTGTTGGAGCAGAGCACAGGGGTTAGAGCAGAGAAGATTATCTGTCTCACAAGGAGTATGCCTACAGGAATGAGAAGGGAACCATGTTCAATACAATACAGTCTGGTGCATTACCATACAGTCAATACAAATATGTTTGGTACATTGCGATTATTAATAATCACCAGAGTATGCAACACGTGACAGGCACTTTCTAAATATAAGAACGGCCAGTGCTCCGAACAACCATCCATCTTCATAAATAAGATATACAGTGCAGGTGGAGCAGACAAGCAGCATATGTGATGTCAGACACACTTTTATGCCCCTTTTCCACTACACCCACCTTCTCATTGCTTTCCCAACCCAACTTGCACCACCAGTACTGCCTCATTGTTCCTTATTTGAGCTGCAGTATAGCTTCAGACCAAGAAAACTAATCAACCTGGTATAATATTATAAGCCTTTATGTTTGTCAATGTGTCTGAATGCATTCTAGTGAATTTTGTAATGTTCTAGGTCTCTCAGAGAGAAGAGAGCATGTCAGAGAAACACAGCAAAGAAAGTCAACTATCTCTCTGATCTCAGAGATGACTTGTTTCATTCTTTACTGAAATTGTGGCCACTGCAGCATTGAGGATGGAAGTGGAGAAAGGTAGGAAGTAAAACATTCCCAGGCAGAATTAGCTATCCTGATTAATGATCTCAAAAACCCCAAATGGGTTTTTCACAATGCCTGAGAGTCAGCCTCTTCTAAGGAAAGCAGATGGACCTAAGCAAAAATTGAACGCCATTCTGCTGTGTCTGGGATCACTGGGGGAAAGTATTAAATGATGCCAATCACTAACAGAGTAAGGATTTGGATGACATTAAATATGTTCTGGAGAGATGGAGGGAAGCTGAGAATGTTTCATAGATGTCCAAACTGGCATATTTAATTTCCTCACATGAATTTTCTTCAGCAAAGATTATCTTCAGTCTATCTAGGTCACTGCATAAGGGTATTTCCTACATTTAATTTTTATTAAATGCTAATTGGTCTATGAGGATATTCATAATCACATTTCATTTGTCAAGTGCAGCAATATAATTTATATATTAACTCTGTCCTAACCAGGAAGGAGAGGTCATTTATCTTTTAACTTAATTAAAATACAGCATGAGGTCAGTGGAATTCAGTGGTGTTGTGAAGCATATATTGACTGCATGCTTCCCATTCGCTGTGCAAGCTAAGATAAAGGATTGGCTATAAAGTACATCATATATAAGGATGCTGCAGGTTTTATTTGGCTACAGATCTTCTAAAAGAACTATGAAAATGGTAAAAACATGAAATGATGCCCTTGGAATATGATGCTGTATTGCTAAATGTAATTAGGGCTGTTCTGAAAAGGAAGCTTAGAATCTAAATTCTACTTTTTAACAGTGGCACAAATAGTTATAAAGAAAGCACATGGACACATTATTCTTATCTAATTGTCTAGCATGTGTCCGTTTAGCAAGGCAGGGAGGCATACTCCCAGCTGCTATGTAGACATACCCATAGTAGCACCATTTCAGCAAGGTTCAGTTTGGCTGTGAAGGTCCCCTTATGGATGCATGGAACATTAGCTCACTTGTCCATCCCATTGCAAGGCCAAGAGATTTAAAAACAAAGAATGACCAGGAAGTGGGGGGCGGGGCTTAAAATGAAACCAAAAGACAGAACTAACAGGATGTGCACTGAACACAAGCTTTACTTTACTATGGTGTCCCTTTTCCACTCTTCTCCTTGCCTCCCTACCATCCTCTTCACCTTTATTTGTCTAATTTTGACCCTGAAGTTCTATGTGGAGAGATATCTGTTTTTGCACAGAGCACGCTGTCTCCAATGAGACTCCAATCATGCAGCGCTCATTACAGGACTAGGGACTTTGATATTACATGCTTCAGGGCAAGGACTTAATTTTTTAACATGTCTTTAGAGCACCAAATACACTTACTTGGACTATATAAATACAAACAAGTTAATATTAATCTCTAAATGGGCCTGTCTTGAGCTTCCATTTAGAATAACCTTTTTTCTATTCAGATGGTAGCTCACATGATCGAATTCTCAGAAATAAGAGAAATAATGTGGGAAGGCTAGATCAAAAACAAAGGAGTAATATACAAAATGCCCATCTTGCTGTAGTTGCATTGTATTATCCACCAAATATGTCATTGCAAAATCAATGATACAGCCCCATAAATGCATGCAGTGCTTTAGAAATACAGACCAAGACATAGGCTGAAGCTAATTCCTCCTAGGCTGATTGATTTGCTTTCTGTCCCCAAACTCTTATAATCCATCTTGGACAACAGTCCAGCAGCATGGAACAATAGTTCAGGGAAAGGGAGGGTGTGTGTATGGGGGCATTACTGGTGAGAAGAAGAAGATACTTGGAAAAAGTGGGTTAGAAGGAGGGCCCTAAAGAAGAGGCAGAAGATATTAGGGCAAAGAGTGTCAAAGGTATGTAGGCACCTCAATGCCACTGACATCAAAGGGAGTTAGATGTCTATATACCATTAAGGACCTGGGCCTTGGGAGACAAAAATAAAAAGATAGCATGATAGAAGGTGTGAGAGATTGAGAAATGTATAAGTGAGGGAGGGGAACAGGAGGAGGGGAAGAAGAAAGCAAAACTGGGGGAAAGTATAACCAGGGAATTTGATGGTGAGAAAATGGGACCAAATTTCATGTGGTAAAAAATAGGAAGCCAATGAAGGCCTTCCAATAAGGGGATGGTGCAGATCATAGCAGCAGGATAGGAAGTTGGCTTATCAATGGCACGTTGGATACACTGAAGAGGAAAGATTCAAGAAGGTCAATTTAATAGAACTAAGAGGTAGTCAAGGCATGTTAGCCACAGAACAACAAATATTACAGAAGAAGTGATAGGAGTTAAAAGAATCAAAGATTACAGTGAGACTGTGAGCCTAGAAATGAAGGAAAATGGAGTTGTCAGTTAGAATAGGGAGGTAGGTAATGGATATCAGAATGAAAATCTGGTTTTAGAGAGAACAAATTTGAGATGGCAACAGGGGACCTGTGAAAGATCATCAAATGCAAGAGAGTGGGCAGAGGTTGTAGGCTGAGAGCTAAATCTAGAAATCTTCCACGCAGAGATGTTAATTGAAGCCATCAAAGTGCATGAGAAAAAGAAGAGGGGAAGAGGACAGTCCCCTGAGGGACACCACTAGAAGATGAGGAGGAAGAGGAACTACAATAAACAATGAAGAAATTTGTAATAAGCTAGAAGAAGC
This sequence comes from Pelochelys cantorii, assembly GCA_032595735.1. Taxonomy (NCBI): domain Eukaryota; kingdom Metazoa; phylum Chordata; order Testudines; family Trionychidae; genus Pelochelys; species Pelochelys cantorii. The sequence continues at coordinate 94,326,824 of CM064327.1, forward strand.
AAGAGAGCACAGAACTAAAAATCCAGTAGAGGAGAGAAAGGGGAGGAAGACAGGCAAGGTACCAGAGGAATACAAATAAGAATAGAGAAGTATCCTCTTATTTTAGCAAGGGGAAACCATTGAGTGACATTGAGATTAACATTCAGTGAAGTAACGAGAATAGATGCTGACTAGGAAAATATCAGAGATGAGCTGGAGGAAAGGAAGGCAAGACAGCATAAATAGAAAATATTCTCCATGATTTTGGAGACAGAAGGGAGATAAAATAATAATTATGGAAGGAAGGTAGGATTGAGGGAAAGGTAAAGAAGGTACAGGCATATTTGAAGCTTGAAGGAAAGATGGTAGAATTGGAAGTGATGCTAGAAGTAAGGGAGGGAATTTGGGAAGGAGTAGTGGTTAACCCAAGTTGTGAAGAGATGAACTGTGGCGTGATCATATGGAACTTATATTTCACAATATTCAGAGAAGTTAGAAAAAAACATAAAATCTTGCGTCAGAAGTTTGCAATGTAGCACAGCTTTATTTCTTAGAATTCAGAATGATGATGCTTACAAATCATCACACAGAAAGAGACAAAGCAGGCTTCTCTGTAAAACTGAGAACATCTCACCCCACTTTACTTCAGGCTCATTATCTCAGAATGATTCTGATCACACACTTTCTTTCAGAATTCCCTATCCTATCCCTATCCAGGAAACCCCTCAGAAGTTAGAGTGACAGTCTATAATTCCAACACCATTTTCAAATACATGGTAGCTTTTGAAAGGCATTCCCATTCTTGCCTCTGCTATTTCTGTATTGTTCTTCGTTCTTGAACAAGACCTAGAAGGAGAAGTCCTGACTGGACTGAAGAGGATGTGTGGATCAGTTCCTTCAGAATCATCACAGAACATGAATATGCCAAGTCAATGATCAGTTTATAGCTTAGTTCCATGGTGTCCTACCAGTTCTGAAGCAGTAGCCACTGTAAGTGGCTACTGCTATAATGAATTAGCCACATCTATGGGCCAAACAGCCACATTGTTCAAGCCAACTAGCCATACTCAACCCAGCCAAATAGCCACATGTGGCTAGGGGCCAGCATGTTGGACACCACAGGTTTAGTCCTTTGTATACCAGAGGACTGGAATCAGAATGTAATTAATAAATGACATTCCATGGGTCCCAGGAAATCCTGTTATATCCCAACAGTCACCTTGAAGTAAATGAGACAATTAGTGATATAGGAAAAAACAAAGTATATGATCACTACAAGTAAACTGAGGAATCATACAAAGAAAAAGTATTAATTATTGTGCTTCCAATGAATTAAGAATAATAATTCTCTGGAAGCATTTTCTGCATGAAAATAATACCCAAGAAAATTGTATTCCATTCTATTCCTTCTTGCTGGCTTCAGGTCTGTTAGCCCAAAAGCACTTAGTACATTTCTTATTGCTTTTTTCTCCCCAGTGGCTATTTTGTCACTTTAATTCCAGATATGAGAAGGAGCCACTACTAGCAACCACTACTTTATGAGAGTATAGCCAGCATAACATGCAGTGCTACAGAGTAACTCAGATGGCATTCATCACCCAGGAAGCTAAGATTATGGTTTGTCTTTAAAGAACCCCCAATGCGCAGTAACAGAAATAGAATGATTGGTGCATTTTCTTCACTTTAATTTTCTTCAAGTATTGCAGTCCATTCTCTGGCCATATAAAATCACACTGCAGAGGATTTTGCTTTGTTTTTAAGCTTTACTTCTAACATAACTTCTTTCCAGGGGATTTTTTTTCATTCATCAAGATCCGCAATTGCCATACTATGAGAATAGAATTCTGAAAATAGTTTGAATGGTGCAAAATGATAAACATGTTTTTAAATGAACCGACAAACTGAGTGAAAAAAATCATTTATTTTGAATAAGAATAAACAATTTGAGGAAATCTGGCTATTATTTCTATAGAAAAGAAATTGAATCTATGTATAATAAATGGGCATAGTCATATGATTTTATTTTGTTGTTATAGTAAAAAAAAAATCCACTCTTGGAGTGTTTTTTTCTTTCTTTCTTTCTGCCTTACTCAGCTACCAGTCATCCCTTTCATTGTCATTCAGCTCACAGAATAAGGGTCAAATCTATTATGGTAAGGAAAGCTTGGCAAGTATATTTTTAAAATGGCCAATCCCAAACAGGGGAACCGGCTGCCTCCGGGGGCCCCTGGACAAGGTGAGGGGGAGCAGCTCTACCCCCCTGTAAGGGGCGGGGCCTCAGGCAGAAGGGGTGGGGCCAGAGGCAGCCAACCCTCTACATTGCAGAAGCAGCAGTGGTTGAATCATTGGGCCCCAGGGCAATTGCCCCTTTTGCCTCACCCTGTTTGGTGGGCCTGTCCCCAGGAAGAATGAAACAGATTTTTTCTGACTAATACAGGCTATTGCAGCCTATCTTTGGTCAAGGAAGCAAGGATGTCTAGTGTCTAGACCAAAGGATAGGGGAGTTTCTAATTTTAAAAGTTTCTAATTTTAAAAAGTTAAAAAATACCTGCACCTTGGTCACCTGATATTTCTGCCTAACAGAATTTAGACCTTTTCCAAGTTAAAATAGCAACTAAAGCCCAAAATAGGTCACCCTACATCCTGATCCTGAAGAATGATTATTTTTAGATCTTCTGCAACTCCTATTCCACTGCAGATATAGCTTTCCATAGGCCCAGTTTCCCATACTTTATTTACAAAGGTTTTTTTTTTCACTGAAATATATACAGCGTGTGATGCATGCTTGACTGCTCTAGCTTTTGCAATTCAAACAAAATTCAAGCTCCTATTACTTTTAAAAAGATTTGTAAAGAATCAGTACATAACAATCTCTTTCAGTCCCTAAATGTGTTTATGGTTCTCTGCCACTTTTATAGGCTAAATAACAGTACAATTTGAGACTAGATACCAGGAGATTTGTGAAGTTTAGATTATCACTATTCGCTATGAATAGCCACTGACATCTTTATAAAGAGTATGGTGGCATAAAGGGAGTAGAAAGAACCCTTGCAGAATGTTCCTCTCCTACTCACAGTTCCCTGCCTAGCACAGAGCTCACATAACTGCTGTAGATGAGCCCCCTTTGCAGATTCTAGACCTGCTGTATGTTGTGCCAGAAATCTGTGACTCCTCCATCAAAGATCAGAATGAAGAAGGTGCAAAAGTATTTTAGACCTTTTCTACACCGAATACTGTGAGCAGCAAGTCAGGGTGTGAATCTACAGTGCACTAGCTTGCTGTGCACTAACATTCTCTCATGTCAAGCACAACTGAAGGACTTTTAGGGTGCGTCAGGACTGGCAAGATTTTGCGCAAAAGCGGCCGCTTTTGTGCAAAAACTTGCCAGCTGTCTACACTGGCCGCTTGAATTTGCGCAAGAACACTGACGATCTAATGTAAGATTGTCAGTGTTCTTGCGCAAATACTATGATGCTCCCACTCAGGGATAAGCCCTCTTGTGCAAGAATACTTGTGCAAGAGGGCCAGTGTAGATAGGGAAGAACTGTTTTGCGCAAAAAAGCCCCGATGGCGAAAATGGCGATCGGGGCTTTCTTGCACAAAATCGCGTCTAGACTGGCCACAGATGCTTTTGCGCAAAAGCACTTTTTGCGCAAAGGCATCCGTGCCCATCTAGACGCTCTTTTGCGGAAATGCTTTTAACAGAAAAACTTTTCAATTAAAAGCATTTCCGCAAAATCATGCCAGTCTAGACACAGCCTTAATGTTTGGTAACATAATCCATGCAGCAAGTTAGTGCCCTGTGGATTCACATCCTAGCTTGCCACACTCTAACTTCCCATAGAGACAAGTCCTAAAAGCCACCTCTCTCCCATGATTCTTCGCCCCCCCCCCCCGTGAATCCTGTATTCAGAACTACATCTGATTCCCATCATCTAGCTTTCAGAAATAACTCTTCAGAGCCCATCATATACTTCAAAGAGCTGTGAATGATTGTTTTGAGAAACAACAAGCTGTCCATTTATTGAAGCAAAAAATATGACAGTTCACCATACTTGTAACTGTGAGCATTTCTTATTTCTTAGCAACATTTCACTATTCAATTATCTAAATAAAACATGAAAGTATTTTACAATACACCTGTTTATAATTGTTGTATTCCATTAAAAATGAAAAATATTTAGTTTTTTTGTTTTTGCAGGATTAATACATTTCGTATGAAAGAATCATGTTTAAATTTGTTTCTGCTCTTCAACAATTTACACTCAGTAAGTGTCTCCTTATTGCTGCATTTTACTTACCCAGCTCAAACTGTTATAGAAAAGGCGACTGAAATACTTACCTGTGTTTCATATACCCAGTGTCAAATAATAATGTGAAAGGAATTCCTTGTAAAACTAAATTGGCTTTTTACTGAGAGAACTATTTTTAATGGCAAAAATGTTGCAACTGCTGCTAGCTTTCTAGTCAGAAGCACAGGGACTGATTTCCTAGGGTGCGTCTACACAGCAGAGTTATTTCGGAATAACAGCCGTTATTCCAAAATAACAATGTGAGCATCTATACAGCAATTCCGTTATTTCAAAATAAATTCAAAATAACGGACAGCTTATTCCAACTTCTGTAAACCTCATTCCCGAAGGAATAATGCTTCTTCTGAAATTGCTATTTTGAAATAGCTGTGGTATGGATGCTCAACTGCTGCTATTTTGAAATAGCTCATCCCAGGGCTCTTCAGAGCAATTACTCCCTAGCGTTTCTTGGGGCTCTAAATCGAGGTAGTGCATTCACATTACGGGAGCCTGCCTTGGACAAATTTTGAGGCTTCCCTGTAGTGTAGAAGCACTATTTCGAAATAAGATATTTCGGAGTATTTCTTCCAGAATAGCTTATTCCAAAATAAGTGTGCAGTGTAGATGTACCCGTAGTGCCTCCTTCAACCTCTTTCTTCTTGCAACGTGTTCAGCTCCTTCTAATTTCCAGGTAGGAGTTAGTGCTAAGGATTGGAATGTAATTAATATTAAACCATCCTTTTTATCTTCCGGATCTTCAAATCCTCTGTGATCTTCAAAATTAGTGACTTGTGCTTATTTTAACACTTTAAAAAAGTCTGCTTTACATTGTAAGCTCCTTGGAGGTAAGGATTGCCTTTTTATTCTGTTTGTATAGTTCCTCATACAGTGGGATCTTGGTCCAGAACTACAGTTTCTAGGTTCTATGATAATACAAATAAATAATGCTGATAGTAGTCTGAAAACTGAGGCAGAATTTATTATTTGTATTGTGGTAGCTCTCCATTGTGAATAAGTCGTTGTGTTTTGCTAGGGTCAGCCATCCTGTACTTGTCTCCCACTGCAACCCATTGGGACCTCTCTATAGTCCCTTTAGCATTCCGCATGGTATCAGGATTGGTGCATTACTCTTACGACTCTAGCCAGGGAAACATTACAGACAGTAATAGCTTCACATACACTGACCTGTGAAAACCATGATTGGTGTATTTGTCCCTGAAATTGAAATGACTGTTCTTTCCCCTTCATAAGTTTTATTAAGCTTTAAATGTTTTTATTAAATGTCTTGGTTTATGTTACAGAATAAAATTCTATTTTTGGAACAAAATTAACCTTATTAGTTCATACCATATGCTAGCTGGGGCTGAGCAGGTCTAAAAGTGACCAATTACCTGCAACTGCACTGTGTTGCACAACTCATAACATTTGCAAATTATAGTAATAGGTTCATTGACAATTCCTGTGTACACACCAATCATTGAAAGATTCATACTAGGCAACAAAAAGAGCAAGGCCATGTACAGCACATGCAACAAGATACACACTACTCTGGTTCTCTATTAAAGTAGTCCTTCAGAGCCTCCCTGAGCTATATAGCACCATGTTGAGCTCTTCTAATAACCCTTGTATCTGACTGTTCACATGCAGCAGACAGCTGCTCCATCTCTGGCCTCCACCCCAGCAAAACATATACCCCCTTTGCTTCACAGATATTATGTACCACATAGCAGGTAGCTATAACCACTGGGATATTTTTCCAGTGACCCTCCAAATGACCAAAGTTGTGACCTCTGAAATGACCAAAGACATAAGGGAAAAGGGATAGGCTGGACTCAGGATTATCCAGGCATTGCAACATTCACAGTGGTAATTTTCTAGCTGGGGAAGAAAGTCCCTGCTTACAGCTTTCTGAATAGTCCTGTGTTCTTAAAGATACACACATCTTAGGAGGAAGACAAGATCAAAGCAATCTCTGGGAAGTACTGTGAGCTTCAAAAGACTATACTGAACAATGTAACAGACACAAATTGTCTTTTGGTACAATCTGTGTGGAGTGAAATTCCTAGGAAGTACTTGGGAGCAGGTACCACCTCTGGACTCCGCCTATGAAGTTTTCCCTTGTAAGGAGGATATTGTGTCTGCTGATCTCCAGTTATATAAGGGCAGTTCAAAGAGCAAGGAGTAACTGACTTATTCATGATGGTTCTTTTTCTGGGTAAAAATAGTGATCAACTGGTAACTATATGAAAACCCCTGACTGCCCGTGAAAGGTATGTCCCCTGGCTAGAGCACTTGTTGGAGTCAGGGATGATGAGCTTATTATCAGGTGTGTAGGTTATTTTATTGTTTTTAATTTCTTTTCTCTCTGCTGCTTTTCTCTTAAGAATAAATAAATATGGCTGTTTAGAAAGAGCTATTAGTTTAACTGTGGCAATTACACTGTTTATCATCTCTGAGGAGAAAAGTAAGGCAGGCTGGCCTAGACAGCCTGGCTTTGCTGGGAAGGTTATAGTATAGGTAGGAACTGTGCAGTCACGAAATACTTTGGGAAGGAGGAAAAGAAACACAGGTCTCCATCCAAGAAGGGTGGCAGCTGAGGATCCAGGAGTCTAGAGTTGGTGCCCTGATCTGTTACACTGTTGGCTACCAATTTCTATCACAGAAATGTCTACATTTCACTAGGGTATGTGTATAGCTCAGGAAGCCTCATAGTATCTTTTAGGGATGAAAGGTAGCATATGAATAGAAAAAAATTACAGATAATGGAGTCTCAAGTCTTCATTCTTTATGAATCTGTCATTAGGGAAAAAATTCAAAAGTGACTACTGATTTTAGGTTCTCAATTGCATACTCAACCTGAGACACTTTAAAAGGGCCTGGTTTTCAGAAGGCTGATGCTCAACTCTTTCCTGAAAATCCAGCTCCTTTACAGTGTTTCAAGTTGAGCACCCAAAAAATGAGGCATCCAAATTCATTAGACATTTGAATAACGTTAAAAAGATTTGTGTATTCAAATGCAAGATTTAAGTTTCCGACAATCTAGGACCTTTTAATTATATTTTCTTTCTGTCTGTCTGCCTGATTCCATACTTATGTGGAATTATATTTAGAGAAACATTGGAAAAAGTTAAGGATCCCCTTGTCTCCACAGTAAGCAAGAAGCTGAGCACACAACATTTTTCAATGTATAGCAGCACTAGAAAAAAGAGCCTTCAAGACATAAAAGTCCAATGGCATCCCAGTGCTATAAATGAGCATAGATGTTCAATGAAGAAAGAACATTGTTTTCTGGGGAAGATTAGATCTGATCTCTTAAGATGAATTGAATGTTTTAGAATGAACACAGCTCTAAAAAGTCAAGCCTATTTATCTGGCATTTTTGTCTTTTTTTTATACAAAAGCTGAGGTAAGTAATTTTTGAGATGCCCATCTGGAACCAAAGCCCTTAGCAATTCAAGAACAAAGCAGATTTGATGCACTATTGATTTTCTACCTTAACAGCACAAAAACAATTGCTGTATGCAAAGATCAGTTTTTCTGGAGCTGTGCCACACAGCTCTTTTAATATTTGTGTAATATAGACATTTAGTATAGAAAAGGGGAATCAATCTTAATGCACATGTAGAGACATGGCAAAAAAAGGAAATACAGCCTTCAGCAGAACAGTTTTAAGTAAATTCTATTTAATACTGCAAAAATCATGAAAGCTATCTGAATATTAATTGATAATTTAATATTTTAATTAAATTATATTATATTACTGACAGCCACCACTAGGTGTCCAAAGGGTGGGCAGAGAATGGACAGATACTTCAATTCACTGTCCTATCTCCCTGTGAGCCAAACTGCAGTATAACCTCACTGCGCAAAAGGGCCAGTGTAGACAGCTCAGTTTTGTTTTGCACAAAAAAGCCCCAATGGCTAAAATGGCGATCGGGGCTTTCTTGTGCAAAAGCGCGTCTAGATTGGCCACGGACGCTTTTGCGCAAAAAGTGCTTTTGCGCAAAAGCATCCGTGCCAATCTAGACGCTCTCTCGCGCAAATACTTTTAACGGAAAACTTTTACGTTAAAAGCATTTGCACAAATTCATGCCAGTCTAGACGCAGCCCTTGTGTTTGACAGATACCTGTGTGGCGTATTTTGTACCTTGAGAGCCCAGTGTCGGACCTGAGACTTACTCTGGCCGGCTATACCATTTAATGCAATGGTACATCTTTTCATAAATAATTAGGGTGAGAATTTCAACTTCACCCTAAGGATGTCTAAGAAAAATTCTTATTTTGAAAATATTTTACAGTGGTGCAGACAGTGATTTGAAATATGGATACACCGAGACTAATTCACTACCATGGGGATACATATAATCTCCAAATAAAACATGTCATTGCATTCTACTATAAATCTGCATTCAGGGGCCCTTATGATTATATTAACTGTTGCAAATAATCCTAATGCAGAGGACTGTTCAAAACTTTGAATGGAACATTTTCCCATCAGATAATGGGGTTTTATCAAAATTTAAATTTTCCGTCAGGAAAATCTCGAGAAAACTTTTGCTTCAGGTTGAGTGTATTTTAATTTCTGCATTTGCTATATGTCCCCATTTCCTCCTACTTTACTCTGCTTTCCTGGCTGGCTACTTCCTGTTTTTTTTTAGCAAGAGACCTAAAAAAGAGTCACCATGGCTTAACCACCATGTAAAAGAAGCAGTGAGGGACAAAAAGGCATCTTTTAAGAAGTGGAAGTCCAACCCTAGTGAGATAAATAGAAAGGAACATAAACACTGTCAAATCAAGTGTAAAAATGTAATAAGAAATGCAAAAAAAGATTTTAAGGAACAGCTAGCCAAAAACTCAAAAAATAATAGCAAAATGGTTTTTAAGTACATTAGAAGCAGGAAGCCTGCTAAAAAACCTGTGGGTCCCCTAGACGATCGAGATATAAAAGGAAAAATCAAGGACGATAAAGCCATTGCGGAGAAACTAAATGATTTCTTTGCTTCAGTCTTCATGGCTGAGGACGTTGGGGAGATTCCCAAATCTGCACCGTCCTTTGAGGGTGATGATTCTGAGGAACTGTCCCGGATTGAAGTGTCATTAGAGGAGGTTTTGGAACAAATAGAAAAACTTAATGTTAACAAATCTCCGGGACCGGATGGCATTCATCCAAGGGTTCTAAAAGAACTCAAATGGGAAATTGCTGAACTATTATCTGTGGTTTGTAACCTATCCTTTAAATCGGCTTCCATACCTAATAACTAGATGGTAGCTAATGTGACACCAATATTTTAAAAGGGCTCTAGAGGCGATCCTGGCAATTACAGACCAGTAAGTCTAACTTCAGTACCGGGCAAATTAGTCGAAAAAATAGTAAAAAATAAAATTGTGAGGCACGTAGAAGAACATAATTTGTTGGACAAAAGTCAACATGGTTTCTGTCAAGGGAAATCATGTCTTACTAATCTATTAGAGTTCTTTGAAGGGGTTAACAAACATGCAGACAAGGGGGATCCAGTAGATATAGTATACTTAGATTTTCAGAAAGCCTTTGACAAGGTCCCTCACCAAAGGCTCTTGTGTAAATTACATTGTCATGGGATAAGAGGGAAGGTCCTTTCATGGACTGAGAACTGGTTGAAAGACAGGAAACAAAGGGTAGGAATAAATGGTAAATTTTCAGAATGGAGAGGGGCAACTAGTGGTGTCCCCCAAGGGTCAGTCCTGGGACCAATCCTGTTCAACTTATTCATAAATGATCTGGAGAAAGGGGTAAGCAGTGAGGTGGTAAAGTTTGCGGATGATACCAAACTGTTTAGGATAGTCAAGACAGAAGCAGACTGTGAGGGACTCCAAAAAGATCTCACCAAACTGAGTGATTGGGCAACAAAATGAAATTTAATGTGAATAAGTGTAAAGTAATGCACATTGGGAAAAATAACCCCAACTATACGTACAGTATGATGGGGGCTAATTTGGCTATGACAAATCAGGAAAGAGATCTTGGAGTTATTGTGGATAGTTCTCTGAAAACTTCCACACAGTGTGCAGCGGTGGTCAAAAAGGCAAATAGGATGCTAGGAATTATTAAGAAAGGGATAGAAAATAAGACACAGAATATCTTACTGCCCTTGTATAAAACTATAGTATGCCCACATCTTGAATACTGTGTACAGATGTGGTCTCCTCACCTCAAAAAAGATATTTTGGCCTTGGAAAGGGTTCAGAAAAGGGCAACTAAAATGATTAGGGATTTGGAACGGGTCCCATGTGAAGAGAGGTTAAAGCGACTGGGACTTTTCATTTTAGAAAAGAGGAGATTGAGGGGGGATATGATAGAGGTCTATAAAATCATGAGTGGTGTGGAGCGGGCGAATAAAGAAAAGTTATTTATTAGTTCCCATAATAGAAGAACTAGAGGACACCAAATGAAGTTAATGGGTAGCAGGTTTAAAACTAATAAAAGAAAGTTCTTCTTCACACAGCGTGTAGTCAACCTGTGGAACTCCTTGCCAGAGAAGGCTGTGAAGGCTAGGACTATAACAGAGTTTAAAGAGAAGCTAGATAATTTCATGGAGGTTAGGTCCATAAAAGGCTATTAGCCAGGGGATAGAAATGGTGTCCCTGGCCTCTGTTTTTCAGAGGCTGGAGAAGGATGGCAGGAGACAAATTGCTTGATCATTGTCTTCGGTCCATCCTCTCTGGGGCACCTGGTGCTGGCCGCTGTCGGCAGACAGGCTACTGGGCTAGATGGACCTTTGGTCTGACCCAGTATGGCCATTCTTATGTTCTTATGTACATCTGTCCTGGTGCACCAAGGTCCCTTGCACAATTCATGATAAAAATTAATGTCAAGGTATTAGAATTTCCCAAGGGACAGAAAATCAGATTTTGGGGTCACCTTTATACATGAGAAAAGTTGCAAATCAGCCCCACAATATTGTCTTCAGGTATATTTAAAAAAATCTGCACCACATCTTCTGAAAGTATAAGTTTCAACAAATAGTGAATTTCCTCTTCCCCTTCATGTTCTGTTTTGACTTATAATTTTGTTCTTCATCCTTCTGGTTTTCACTGTTGTCCCTTGCTCTCTTTTCCCATGCTTGATTGCTCTGTTGTCTTGTGTCATCATTCTTGTGTTTTCTCTCCCACCCTGTACTATATTCTATCCAGATGCATCCATAGCTCAAAATAAGCTACGCAATAAGAGCTACGCAAATTGTGTAGCTTATTTCAAGTCAAGTCAAGTCAAAATAGCTTATTTCAAAAATCTACACAGCACTTATTTTGAAATAAATCACTATTCCGAAACATGCCTTTCTCCTCATGGAATAAGGTTTATAGGGATATTGGACTAGAGAGTCCGTTATATTTCAAAGTAACAGGTGCACTCAAAAGATACCTCCAGTATCCCGAAATAGCGCCACAGTGTAGATGTAGCCTCCACAGCCAAGACAGTGAAATCTACTAACATTTTTACATGAGGATTTCAGCAAGTTTTACTGTGTGCTTGCCCAGAAGCAATGTATTAACAAGGGCAAAATAAGCTGCTTGTGCACCTTAAATCTATTTTTTCGAGGAAAGTTTTAAAAACTGTGTGCTGTGAATACATAGCATAAGCCTGACTAAACCCAAGATTATGTGTGCACCCCTATCTACTCATCTACAATCTACACATCACATTTTAAACTGTCTATTTACACATTTTTGTTAACTGTTCTCTGGTGGGAAGGCAGGGGAAGGTTGCTGGGGTGAGGCAAAACATCAGTGTTGTCAGCTCTTGCATGTTGGTGTCAGGTCATAGGATATGGGCACCTGCCAGAAGAACCACTGGGATTATGCAAGAATCTTCTTGATCCTGCAAATTTTCAGGAGGCAAGGCTCTGTCTGAGAGCTTTGGGACTAGGGACAAGGACTTGCCTTTTTATGTGCCTTTTTGTGAGCAGACAGAGGGTCAGGATTATTGGGAGCCAGAGAGAGGGGTGTTGGAGAAGTGGTGCTTCTGGAACCTATGTAAAGAATAGCCCCCAGGGCTTGTGAAGGCAAGAGCTGGAGAAGAGGTGCGACTCAGTCCCAGATAGAACAAACAAAAGACAGAACTATGTCGCACTTTAAAGACTAACAAGATGGTTTATAGGTGATGAGCTTTCGTGGGCCAGACCCACGTCCTCAGATCAATATGTGGAAGAAAATCGGCACAGCCATATATACCAATGTGATACAATCAAAAAAATGAACGCATGTGAAATTGACAAATCAAATTTTAGAACAGAGTGGGGGTGAGGGGGGAAGGTTAGTTTCTGTGAGGTAATGACATAGGGGTGATAATTGGGGAAGCTATCTTTGTAATGGGTGAGATAATTAGAGTCTTTGTTTAAACCCATACATAAAGTGTCAAATTTAAGCATGAATGACAATTCTGAAACTTCACGTTGAAGTCTGGAGATAAAGTCTCTTTGAAGCAGTATACATGTTTTAAGGTCATTGAGGGAATGATCAGTCTGGCTGAAATGGCAAGCAACAGCTTTCTCTCTGTGAGAGAGTCTTATGTCTGTTTTGTGTGCATTGATTCTTTGGCGAAGTGTCTGAGACGTTTGTCCAATGTACATAGCAGACGGACACTTTAGGCACATGATGGCATAAATTATATTTCTGGATGAACAGGAATATGTGTTCTTGATCTTGTAACTGGCATGGTTAGGTCCAGCAATGGTGTCAGCAGAGTAAATATGTGGACAAAGCTGGCACCGAGGTTTGTTGCAAGGGAAAGTTCCAGGTTGGTATTAGTGTGATATGTCCTGTGGTTGTTGGTAAGAATCATCCTGAGGTTAGGTGGTTGTCTATGGGAGACTATGGCTCTGTCTCCCAGAGCCTCTCAGAGAGTAGTATCCTGTTCCAGCATAGGTTGTAGTTTATTGATAATGCATTGGACGGGTTGAAATTGGGGGCTATTGGTGATGACAAGGGGTGTTCTATTATTGGTTTTCCTGGGTCTGTCTTGAAGTAGATGGTTTCTGGGTATTCGTCTGGCTCTTTCAATTTGCTTTTTTATTTCTCCAGGTGGGCAATTGAGGTTTAAAAATGCTTGGTAGAGATCCTGAAGTTTCTGGTCCCTGTCAGTAGGATTAGAGCAGATGCGGTTGTATCTAAGGGCTTGGCTATAGACAATGGATCGTATGGTGTGTTCTGGGTGGGAGCTGGAGGCATGTAGGTAACTGTAGGAGTCAGTGGGTTTTCTGTAGAGAGTGGTGTCTAATTTACCATTGGTGATTTGTACTGTGGTGTCCAGGAAATGGATCTCTCGTGTAGAATGGTCCAGGCTGAGATTGATGGTGGGATGTAGGTTGTTAAAGTCTCTGTGGAATGTATCCAGTGTTTCTTGGCCATGGGTCCAGATCATAAAGATGTCATCGATGTAGTGTAAGTAGAGAAGGGGACGGGATCTGAGGAAACGTTGTTCTAAGTCAGCCATAAAGATGTTAGCGTACTGTGGGGCCATGCGGGTACCCACGGCTGTGCCGCTGATCTGGAGGTATAAGTTGTCACCAAATTGGAAATAATTGTGAGTGAGAACAAAGTTATACAGGTCTGCTACCAGATTGGCAGTGGTATCCTCTGGGATAGTGTTTCTAATGGCTTGTAATCCGTCTTCATGTGGGATGTTCGTGTAGGGAGCTTCTACATCCATGGTAGCAAGAGAGAACTCCAAAAGAATCAGGGAGCATAGAAGTGTTGCTTCAGGGTCAAGACTGTAACAGGGAATTGAAGATTGTTCTCTTGTCTTAGGGGTAATAAGAAAGTAAATGGAGTCTCCATCTGAGCAGCCATTTTTGTGTGCATTAGAGGTGACCTTTCAATGTCTGAGTATCACTCGCACACTGGAAGAGGACTAGAGGGGAGTTAACAAGGGAAAAGTCAGACTGAAAACATAATTTGTATTTTTTTTAATCTCCTGAATTTCTGGAGGTCTGACTCATGATTTTTTTATCTTGCAGTGTCAATACTGACAACACTTAGCAATATAGCTCTAACAGTAGAGGTGGGGAATAAGTGGCCCGCGAGCCAAATACGGTTCACCAGTGTTAGCCCCTCATGGGCCTCCAAATACTTTATTTATGGACACATCCACAGGTATAGACTCTTGCACCTCTCGTTGGCCTGGAATGGTAAACTGCAGCCTATGGGAGATGTAAGCAGCTGTACCTGTGAATGCACAGGTAAATAAAGCATCTGCTGTCCCACTAAGGACTAACCCTCTTGAACCACAGCCAACCTTCAGACTGCTTATTGGCCACCTCTCCCCACCAGAAGCACTCTAGACAAAAGGGTGATTCCTACCCAGGAGCACTGGTTTGTCAAGGGAGAGGTAATTGACAGTTAAATCATCTGACAGGGATCACTTATTCAGTCTGCTCAGGAGGTCAATTGCCAGAGAACACTGGGAAGTTTTTCTGGTCTTTAATTATTTTCTGCCTTCTTGAAAAGTCAACAGCTTGAAAATATTCACAAACCAATCAAAAATACTATTTTTTTCAATCAACTGAAATTTTTCAATATTTCATTTCAATTTCAGACTTTTTTGCATTTTAACCATCTGTTAGTTTAATTAGTGTAAATGTTTAAATGTTCAAAAAGAAAAGGAATCTCAAACTAGAAAACTATATTTTTTTCATTTAACAAACATAAAAATGAAGTTTTTTAGCACATTCAAAACTTCACTGTCAACTTTTCTTCAGTAATGACATTTGCCAGAAGTGCCTATTTTGTGGACCGTTTTGGTTTAGACAAACTGGCATTTGTCAATGAAAAGTTCTTCAGCCATTGCTTGTCATCCCATCCCTGCATAATGATGACATCCTACCAGCCATTGCTTGTTTCTTGGGCCTAGAATCATCAGTCCACCAGCTGCAGCTCTGTGACTGAGAACAGCAACCTTGAATTGTTTTTCTACATGGTGCATAACAAGCCAGCCTTCAAGGAATCATCATATTCCTCATGATCCAGAGGTATTGCAGGATTAGGTGTGTTGTCTTCATAATACTCATTGCAAAATAGTGCAGAGCTGGGCAAGATCCATGTTTCTCACAGAAATAGTGGGGCTTTTGAAAAGAGGTATAAAACATTAAGGGATGTTGACAAAATTATGGGATGGAGAAAACTACATCATGGGATATTGAAATTATGTTGTCAGTCACCACTGTGTGTCTTGTTTAGCCCCATAATGCACTGCAAACCCTTCCCCAAACACTCTGTGGTGAACTGCATGGTGGGATGCCTTGAAGATGCCTTCTCTCTGCCTTGAGGCAAGCACTGGTAATCAGGATGTGTATCATCAATACAAAGAGCATAATGTGGCCATGCAAAAAAATTAATTACTTGGGGGGCTATGTGCATTGGGTCGTTAATTTTGTAGTGTAGACTTTCTCTTAATGATAGTTAATTACTAACGGGCTTATTGTTCTTCCTAATTTTATAACTCAGAAAGCTTTCGATGAACAAAATCTTCAATATCCTCTTGTGACGGGCCACTAGTGGCCCGCACGCTGGGCAGCAGGGGGAGGCGGGAGGAGAGCAGGGCCGCGGGCGATGAGCACAAGCGGCTGGACGCTGCCACCGAGCGGCGGCAGGGCCAAAACCTGCCTCCTCGCCTGCGCGGCAGGAAGGACGCTGGCCCCGCCCCCAGCATGCAGCCGGGGGAGGGGGGGGCGGGGACAGTGAGTGACGGCCGGGATGTGACGGGGGGAAGCCCCCATGTCATGAAGAGGGCGGGACCCCCAGGCCACGTCACGACCGGCGGGCCGTTTCAAAAGGGCCCGCCGGCGTCAGGGAAAGGGGCAGCCTCCACAGCCGGCGGACGGCAAGCCCTGGCCATGGAGCAGCACAGGAGAACATCCGCAGCTGGTGGAGGGTGAGACCCAGCAGAGGAACAGCGCGGGGGAGCGGATCCCCAGAAGGAGCGGCCGAGAGCCAACCCAGGTGCAGGACACCGGAACCACAGTAGACATGAGGGAGCCAGAGTCCGGTCCCCAGGGACCCATGGGGGGAAGGAAGCAGCCCAGGGCGGGGTCCTTGTGGCGCCTGTGGACAGATGCATTTCGGGAGTGAACCCCGTCTGTCGTGCAAGGACGGTGTTGCACCCTGCACTTAGGGCCCTGGGCTGGGACCTGGTGGAGAGGGCGGGCCCGGGTCCCCTTTCCCCCTTGCCCCATGACCCAGCATCCATGGATACGCCAGTGTACGCCGGCGTCAGCAGCTTTGGCGGGCAAGGCTGGTGGACTCCGCCCCAGGGAGGGGCTGAACTTGGGGCATAGGGCCCCACTAACTAGACCTTAAGTCGGACAGAGGGTCTGCTGAATCCCCCCTGCTCGCCCGAAAGGGGGTGATCGCACCCGAATACCCCCTCCGCAGGGCAGAGGACCCGGACTACGGTACAGAAAGTCAGACAGGGAGTCCGCTGAACCCCCCTGTTCAGCCGAGAGGGGGTGATCGCACCCAGCAACCCATCACACCTCCTCAGAATATGAGTAGTTGTCTGTAATTGGATTTTGTGTCTATGAAAAATAAGTAAAATATATAAAGCTACCAGGCTGTGGTATCTCAGTAGATAAAAATATTTTGAACAGCCAGCTGTTTCATTTGAAACTAACCCATTTTGCCTCATCCCCTAGTATTGGACTGTTTATTTTTCTGACCATATGGATTTAACCTGAGCTGTAATCTAGTGTGTTTGAGGTAACGAAGAAGGCACTGAGGGTGAATGATGACAGAATTTTTTTTTTATTCTCTACAGGGATGTTTGCATAATGACAAATGCTGGTACTCTAGTTATCTTTGGGCGGAACTTTCTTGAATATGAGAAATATTTTATTTACTGTTATAAAAATTCTATTTGTAATTCAAAATACATTACAGTCAGGAACAAAAATTATGCTGGGTGCCTGATCTCACTGGTCAAATGTCTAATTAAATACTCTGTGTGGGGTGTTTAAAAAAGGATTGAATTTTCAACACTTAATTATTTTAGCCAGTTGCCATCTGTTTTTTGATTTCCAACCTTTTTTCCAACTTTAGACTACATGGGGTGTCTTCAGGCAAGCCAATTAGATCATGGATGTTTCATGCTGACAATACAACAAACTTAATGTCTATCTGAAAAACTCTGGTTGGGAAATTAATAGTGATGACACAATGGTCTTATGTCACCTTCATCGGACATAAAAAGCACTAATTTATTATGCCTGGGATCATTTTAAAAGGTGACACATTTTAATGGTGATAAAGTAAACTTTTGATTAGTTTCTTCAGTACATGACATTAATCACACACTGTCAAATGCTTTTCATGATGTAGCTGTTCACAGATATAAAAAAAAATTCTAAAAAACATCCCCACAGATATTTAGCAGAGAGATCATAGAAACTAAGCTGCACTCTATCCCCTGCATGAGGTTCCACAAGGACAGGATGTAGGCGCATAAGGAGAGCAGTGCATGAAAGCCTGTGATTCCACTGTTCACACTAACAATTCTGCAGCCAAATAGATGATTTCAATTCTCCAGAACTCTCAATCTAGCAACTTTGATGAGCACTAAAAATTAACAAATGCCTGACTATATTTCCAAACAATCTGTTGTAGTTTCTCATTGAAATGATGCAAAAATCTTTAAATATTTTAAATACTTTATTTAATATGAAATATATATACATGATTATTTCAGTTTTTAGTAAAATAAATATACACAGTCCATAATGTGGGCCCTATTTTGGGACCTGAACAAATACTATTAATTCATATGGGCACCTTAAAAATACAATTAACACACTTGTGTCCAAATGCTTTGTCACTAAATTATACAAAATGTCCCTTTAATGTGTCTGTAGCCTCTGTTACCTAAAAGTATTGCTTTCCCACAAGGGAGTTGCAGGGAAATTTCAGGGTAATTACTTTCTGTTTCATTTAATGTCTGCAAAAAAAAAAAAGTGTACTCTTCCTTGAGAAAGTAATCCTTTGGGGAGCCATTGAACTACAGATGTTGAGACAAACCTGAAGGCCATAATCCAAAGCTCATCAAAATCAGTGAGACTCCTTCTATTGATTTTAATGGGCTTTGGATCAGGCTCTACGTGCAAGATTTTGATAGTCTGTTAAGGATGACATCTTTCAGAACTGGACTCCTCATAATAATTTATTTGCTCAATGAGAGAAAATAAATATTAGCGAAAGAACCTGAGCCTACAATGGGGTAAAAGCACAAATCCTTACACCCATGTGGAATTCTATTGTTTCAATGTCTTTACCACTTAATTACCCATTGGAGGACAGACCTAGTTATAAGGAAAGATATATGTGGTACCCTGTTGCAGGGGATCTTAAACTATTATAGTGGAGATCAAATAGATTCAGTGTTACTAGAACACACAATTGTCTTTATGCAGTGTATGATCTCCCCTCCTGCCTCCATTTCCTTTTTGCAGTAAACAGAAATATAAAATGTGCATGGAATACACTTAATAAGATTCATTCCATTTCAATGCTAAGCAGTTAGGAAACTTGTAATGAACCACTTTGTATGTTTTGTTTATTTGGAAGCATCAAACAGAGAAAATTAATGCACCAGGGAAGAAGTCTGCAGGTCATGTCATCTTGCTGAGTCTATCCCCAGATTCATACTAAGTGGAACATTTCCAGTTTTCTGTGACCAGAATTAAACATGCAACTCAACAATAACAGATGGGGCTGAACACTAAATTTCCTACAAAAAAGGAACTGAAATTTAGTTCTAAAATTTATTTCATCTTGTATTACAATAATGTCTGCAATTATGGAATGCAATGCAGAGCAATCTAAACATATTGTCAGTCACCCCTATAAGCACTCCAGCATTGCTTCTTGTGTTCTTAAATATAATTCCAAGCTAAATTACTTAATATTACTTACCAAAGGTCGTGGTGGATTCTCTGTCACTGATGATTTTAAGGATGGATTTATTTTTCCTAAAGATGTTCTCATGAAGTATTTTAGCTCTCTGGCCTGTGTTATGCAGGAGATCAAATTAGACAATCACAAAGGTCTCATCTAGCCTTGAAATCTACAAATCTATGAAAAAACACAACACCACATTTAGAAAGAGACTAAACATATCTCTAAAGCAAAGTTCAAATGTTAACTAATTAAACTAATTAAAGTGCCTGGCCAAAGACCACACAGCAAGTCATTGGTGGATCCCAGACTTAGTGAAGTCTCAAGTGAAGCTCAGCGAGCCACCATTGTACCATTAGGATTTTGGGCTGAAACAATTTCCAGTTTAAATTAGAGAAAATACAGGGGTTTTCTAAGTGATTACACACCCCAAAAAAAGCTGCCTATTGGCTGCTCTACAGCCCAGAATCTCCATAGCGGCACAACTATACAGATTCTTCCTGATCCCTGATCCCCATTCTAGGACTTGTGATGTGGGCACCACTACATGAACTTTACAGTACATAAAGCCTGAACTAGGGGAATTTTCCCCGGCTTCTTGAGTTACAGCGTCAGTCCTTATGTGCCACAAGGGTAGGGAATCTGTCCGTTCATGGAAGAATACAGAGTAAATAAAAAAGTTCTCAGTCTAATCCTTATCCTACAAATCCTTATTCTTCAGGTTTGTTTAGTCATTTTGGGTGGATAAATAGTCCATGTGCAATTGGTACATTTCCCTGATTAAATTGTCAGACTGCATGTGTTCCTTAATTTCTTTTGACAAGTCTCAGAGGGGGTCTAAGATGAAGTGGGTTTTACTCATAAAAGCTTATGCCCTAATAAATCTGTTAGTCTCTAAGGTTCCACAGGACTCCTCGTTTTTAATTTCTTTTGTTACAGTTGATTTGATCAAGCCAGATGAAAGAAGATACAACTTTTCTCCCTTACAAACATTCACACATTAACAGGATGGAGCATGAAAATCTAATCAAAATATCACAGCTAACATCTCAATTAGTTTGTGAGAGGATAAGGAAAAAGTAGTACAGTGATCAAAGCAGAATGATAGACCAGCCAGTCTTTAATATCTACCTATCATGTCCCTACAACTGGTCTTAATATTCGTAGTATGGCATACTTGAAGCCTTAATTCGCAAAGATATCCACACTTTTCTTGATCAGGAATGACTCTATCTTGTTCTTCTTTCAATGCACCATTTTTTTTCAGATTAAGGAAATTTGGATTACACACCACAAAGGCTCAGCCAACACATAATGTCACTACCATGATTTAGGGCTAAATTTACACTGGGCATAAGAGTTTTATTCAGCTCCCACTGATCTCAATGAAAAGTCTCACGTTGACCTCAAGGTGAGCTGGAGTGAGCTGGAAGTAATTACAGCTTCACAGAAGTTGACAGAATTACAACTTTAGGCTGTGTCTACACTGGCGCGATCTCGCGCAAAAGCAGCCGCTCTTGCGCAAAAACTTGCTGCCTGTCTATACTGGCTGCGTGTTCTTGCGCAAGTAAACTGACATTCTAATGTATAAAATCAGGGCTTCTTGTGCAAGAACTCTGATGCTCCCGCTCAGGAATAAACCCTCTTGCACAAGAGCTCTTCCAGAAGAGGCCAGTGTAGACAGGTCACATTATGGTTAAAATGGCCATCAGAGCTTTCTTGCGCAAGAGAGCGTTTACACTGGCATGGATGCTCTTGCGCAAAAGCACATTTCTTGCACAAAAGCACATGCCAGTGTAGACGCTCTCTTCTGGAAGAGTTTTTGCAGAAGAACTCTTCCGCAAAAGAGTTTTTGCATGAGAACGCGCCAGTGTAGACACAGCCTTCAAGTCTCTTGCAATAGAAAAAAAGAGAGGAGTAATGTATGTAGGGCATGATTCTTTGTTTAGGATGAGGAACACACACAATTCCTGTATCTCAAATGCCACTTAGGACCATCTTGTGCTCCAAAGCTTTAACATGTGTGATCAGTCTAGTCTACACTAGAAAATTAGATTGGCATAACTACATTGAGCCTTGTAGTTAAGATTACCTAGGTCCCCATGTAGACTGCAATAGTGTTAGGGATAGCTAGTTACTCTCTCTAGGCCCGCTCTAGACTAGGACCTTATTTCAAAATAACAGCCCAAGGTTGAATTTATAAGCAGTGTATCCACATATCAAGCCCATTATTTCAAAATAATGGGCCATGGAATTCAAACTCTGTACTCCTGCTTTTCATCAAGAATAACACTAATTCTGAAATAGTAATTTCAAAATAATGGTAGTGTAGATGCTCCGGTGCTGCTAATTTGAGCTAAGTGACCTCCAGAGGCTTCCTGCAGCTGTCAGCTTTGACCACTGTGGCCACACCAGCATCTCCAGTGCTCTCCTCCTCATGCAGAGCTGTAAAAGTCCCAAGAAGAGGAGAAGGGCTTGTCCCATATGGCCAGCTGCATGAGCCCTGTGCAAGAGACCGGGACCCAATAAAGACATGAGTAACCTCAAGACTTCCTTGGACCCTCCGACAGCTTCTAGCACTTCTGCTGCTCCCACAGCCTCCACTGCCCAGGGAAGCAGAAGAGCTCTGGGCCTGGACTGATGCAGAGATCCTGGACCTCATCAAGGTGCGCAGGGAGGAGTCCAACCTCCAGGTTCTCTGTGCCAAGAAGGGCAATGCCAACATCTACGGTAGGATCACCACCAGCCTGGCTGAGAAAGGGCACAGCAGGACTCTCAAACAGTGTCAGCTGAAAATAAAAGAGCTGTGCCAGGCCTACCACAAGGCCAGGGAGCAGAGTGGATGCTCGAGGGTGGCACCTCAGACTTGCCACTACTTCAAGCAGCTGGATGCCATCCTGGAAGGGGGGGGCAGTCATCTTCCCCATCATCGTTGTACAGTCTGGCCAAGACACACCTGGCATCAGCCTGCAGGAGGGTGGGATGGCAGAGGAGGATGACAATGATGTGGAGGAGGAAGAGGAGACCAGCCAGCTGTCCATGCCTGAGAGCCAGGATCTGCTCCTGACCTTGGAGCTGGTCTACCCCTCCCAGGATCTCTCTCAGGCTTCTGACAAACCCGGGGAGGGCCCTTTTGGTGAGTTCTCTACCTTTCCCTATCTACAATCAGGCAATGGGCTGTGACAGGCTACAATGGGCTGCACACTCCTCTCTCAGTCTACTCAGCCTGAGGGGGTCGAACAACAGTTTGTTCACATGTGTGCACATGGAGCAGCATTCCGGAGCACTCCTCTCCATGACGCTCTCACACAGGAACCCCTGGATATTTCCCACAAGGTTCCAGCACAGGTCTGTCTTACTCCAGCCTCTGTGGTAGGACCCCTTCCCAAACCAAGTCTCCACTACGTAGTCTGGGGTTATGTACTGGCACACACAGCCCAGGGTCACGCCCACACTCAGTCAGCTTTTGCTCCTTGTCAAGCGTGATGATGTGAAGGAAACTGATATTATGCATGGGAACCTGCTGGGAGGAGGAAGAGAAGGATAACCCATTAGCACACTCTCTGGCAAGCAGTGTCACTCACACACACACCCCTTCTTCTCCAGTGGGCAGGGATACGAGTTCTCTCTCTGTGGGACACCACCAGTGCTGGACCCGTCATGTGTGGGACACAGAAGGAAGCCAAGCCACCCCATCCACCCCAGGCTCATAGCCTGTACGTCACCTTCCCATGCCCACTTGTCCACCTGGAGGCAGATGCCAGTCCCAGCCCTGTCCCTGACCCTTCCTCCCCCATTCTAGGTTCTTTACCCAGTCCCTCCTCTGGTATATGTCCCCCAAATAAAGATTCCTGTTTTTCCAATCATGTCTTTATTGTTTGCTCTGCAGGGGAGGAGGGAAGCTTGGAAGGGAGGGATAGGGAGGTGAAAGGCACAAAGAGGGAATGTAGGGGCCCCTTGTGGAGAGGCATGGAGGAGAGTCTCAGAACTGGCCTTGCATAAAACTGTCCTTCAAGGCCTCTCTGCCGAGCACAGCCCCATCTCCTGATGGCAGTGGTGTCCGGATGCTCAAACTCCCTGGCCCGGTTAGCCTCAGCACCCCACCCTGGCAGAAAAGTCTCCCCCTTACTCTCACACAGGTTGTGGCACAACAAGCCACCACCACAAAGGTGATGTTGCACTCACTGAGGTCCAGAAGGGTGAAGAGACTCCTGAACTTCCCCTTTAAACTGCTGAACACACATTCCACCACCATTTGGCACCTGCCCAGCTTGCTGTTGAGCTGCTCCTTGCCGGGGTCTAGGCTGCGCATGTAGGGCTGCATGAGCCAGGGGATCAAGGAGTAGGCTGCATCACCCAGGATCATGATGGGCATGTCCACCTCTCCAATTCTGATGGTGCAGTTTCTGGAAAAAAGTACCAGTGTTCATCTTTCGGAAGATGCAGGAGTTCCAAAAGATGCAGGCATCATGCACCATTCCCAACCATCCAACACTGATGTTGGTGAAGCATCCCTTGTGTCATAATCAGGCGTGCTGACCAGCACCCGGTGACTAAGGGGTTAATTATGTGTCCTGCACCTAGCCAGCTATCGGGTGGTCAGCCAATAACAATGCAAGTAGGAATTTCAAACTGGAAAAGGGGAGTTTTTATCTTCCCCTCCTTTGTCTGAGAGCAGAGTGGTTTCTTCCAAGACCGAAAGAGATGGGAGGCCCGTATCTCTCCAAGAACAGACTTCTTACAATGTGTAAGGAGGGCAAGTTTAGAATTTATTGTTTTCCTTGTTTGGGAATTTGGAATTAATGTCTGAGTTGGTAATGGTGTTTTCTCTCTTTTGTAACTAAAGCTGTTAGCACAGGAGGTCCCCCTGAGTACCTAGATCAATTGGTGGCTCTTTCCATCTAGCCAGTTTACTATGCTTGCAACTGTAGGTTGTTTTGATAATAAAAGTTTGTTTCTTTTTTCTAATTAACCAGTACTGGTTGATTTTTGTGTCCTGGAAGGTCTGTCTGTGGGTCCCCAGACAAAATGGAGATTGGGGCAGGAGAGAGTTTTACCTTAGGGAAGAGGTTTCCCAAGTGATCTCTTCCCTGGTTTTCTTGGAATTACTTGGGCGGTGGCAGTGGATTCCCCACAGCACGGGATTTAGGATTTGGGAGGGAAATTTTTGTACCAAAGCCTGTAGAGAAAAGCTTTTGGAGAGCTCTTGTGGGCCCCCACTTCTGCATTTGTTGTGCCAGAGTGGGAAACAGCCTTGACACCTTGTGATCCACAAGTGCCTTCAGCACCATGGAGAAGTATCCCTTGCTGATGATGAACTCCAAAGCATGGTGTTCAGGGGCCTGGTTGGAGATGTGTGTGCTGTCTATGCCCTCCCTCTGCCCCCCCTTTCCCCCCCACAATTGGGGAAGCCCATGTTGGCAAAGCAATCCACAATGCTGTCCACGTTGCCCAGAGTGACAACACTCCATTGATGGCCTTGGCTACTTACACAAACATGGCTCTGACTGTGGATTTCTCCACACTGAACTGGTTTTCAACAGAGTGGTAGCTGTCTGGCATGGCAAGTTTCCAGAGGGCAATGGCCATGTCCTTCTGCAGGGGTGAGCCACTCGCAGAGCTCCAGGAAGGTGGCTGCCTACCTGCAGAATTTCTGCAGCCACTGCTGATTATCCTATTTCTGCATGACGATGCAGTCCCACCAGTCTGAACTCATCTCTCTCTACCAGAAGTGGCATTTGACATGTCCAGGGGATTGAGGGGCATACATCAGGACCTGGGTGAGCAGGGCCTGAGGGCCATTCTGGGTTCATCCTCCTCCTCTTCATCCTAATCCTGGTCCCACTGGAGCAACATGCAAGCAGCCTGGAAGTACTGCACCATGAGGCACAGCAGGAGGCTAAGGGAGCCATTTATGGGAGGATGGAGGGAAGTAGCCATCTTCGCTCTCCCCCCGCAAGTTTGAACCCTCTGGATTTCAGGTCTGCTTAAAGCTTCATGCCCTAACTCCATAGGCAGTTCTTAAATGTAACAGAGTTTGAGATACTTGCATTTTTTACTTTGGGGCAGGAAGTTTGTTATAAAAAGAGGAAGGCAGGGTGATTAAGAATAACAAAAGGCTGTTAACTGAAGGATCATAATTCCAGTAACTGAAGAACTGTCATGAAAACTTTGCCTGGTACTCCACTTAAAAGATGTGGGGGGGGGGGGAGACAGGAAGAGTAGGAATGAGTGTTGTACTGCAGGGATCTGCATTTGGATTTCTGTGTTAAACTTAGAAATATTCTTGAAAAAGGGGTGAACAGGAACTAATCCAAAGCTGACTGCAAAGAGCAACAAAAGGATTTCACAAAATTGGATGATTGGGCACCACAAAGGCAGATGGAATTAAGTACTGATAAGTGCAAAGTAATTCACATGGAAAATATGTAATTCTAACTATTGATACTGTGACAGGGTTAGAACAGAAGACTATAAAAAAGTAATGGAGAAGAGATCTATAAGCCTCAGACTGAGGAGATCTCTGTTCCCACAGTAACAGGGAGGGGCTGGTTTAGAACCAGCGGAAGCAATCAGGGGTGGTGGAACACCTGGGGCTAATTGACCAGGCCTGCAGAATCAGGCCAACCTAGGCCAATTAGGACACCTGGGGGTAATTAAGAAAACCAGTTTAGACTGGATATAAAAGAAACTTTGCCTACAGTTGGGGTGCAGAGGATGGAGCCACTGAGAGTAGGAGGAAAGGAGACAACAAGTGAACACCTAGGCTGTGTCTAGACTACATGGCTCCATCGACGGAGCCATGTAGATTAGGGTTGTAGGCAAAGGGAAGTGAAGCGGCGATTTAAATAATCGCCGCTTCATTTAAATTTAAATGACTGCCACACTGAGCCAACAAACAGTTGATCAGCTGTTTGTCGGCTCAGCGCGCTAGTCTGGACGCTCCACAGTCGACATCAAAACCCTTTGTCAACCTTCCCCTTATGCCTCGTAGGATGAGGTTTACCGGGGAGGTCAACAAAGGGCTTTGATGTCGACTGTGGAGTGTCCAGACTAGCACACTGAGCCGACAAACAGCTGGTCGGCAGAGCGCGGCAGCCATTTAAATTTAAATGAAGACGCGATTATTTAAATCGCGGCTTCATTTCCCTTTGCCGAACAAACAAATCTACATGGCTCCGTCGATGGAGCCATGTAGTCTAGACGTACCCCTAGAGAACAAACCAAAGAGAAGGAAGGTACTGGGGAAGGTGGGGGAAAGTAGCCCAGGGGTCTTGGAACTGTCTAATAGCAGGTGTTGGGGACTCATATAGGCAGCTACTCTTACAGGGCCCTGGGCTGGAATAGAATAGAGGGTGGGCCTGGGTTCCCCCCAACACCCACTCCCCATTTCCGCTCAGGGAAAAGAACTGTGGAGTTTATTCTACATTTTACCATATGCTGGCCGATGATGAAAAGAGCTCAACAAACAGCAAACTAAAGCCCTAGGCATGGTGCCTAAAATTGTTGGCTACTGTGAGCCTCTGAGGCAAGCAAATCCAACAGGAAGCACAGGACACACCGAGTTTTTGTAGAAACTTTGTTACAACACAAAATGGCTGTTATCACTCAAGAGATCTTGGAATTATTATGGCCAGTTCCCTGAAAACATCTGTTCAATGTGCAGTGGCAGTCTAAAAACTAAAAAGTTAACAGAATATTGGGAATCATTAGGAAAGGAATAGATAATAAGACAAAATATCACATTGCCTCTACATAAACATTGTATGCCCACCTCTTGAATACTGTATATATATCTCGTCAACGCATCTAAAAAAATATAATGTATTTGGGAAAAGTATAGAAAAGGCAACAGAAATTATTAGGAGGAGAGACTAGGACTTTTCAGATTGGAAAAGAAATGACCTAAGTGTGGGGGGAAATGTTAGAAGTCTAGAAAATCATGAATGGTGTTGAAAAATAAAATAAGAAAATGTTACTTATTCCTTCACTAACATAACAGAAGAAGCTGGCTCAATTAAATGTATTAGGCAGCAGATTTAAAACAAACAAAACAAATTATTTCTTCACAGTCAACTTTTGGAACTCTTTGCCAGGAGATGGTGGAAAGACCCAGACTATAACAGAGTTCCAACAAGAACAAAATAAGTTCAAGGATAGGTCCATCAATGGCTACTAGCCAGAATGGGCAGGGATGGTGTCCCTAGCTTCTGTTTGCCAGAAGCTGGGAATGGGCAACAGGGGATGGATCATGATGATTGCCTCTTCTGTTTATTCCTTCTGAAGCTCCTGGCATTGATCACTGTTGGAAGACAGGGCTAGAAGGACCATTGATCTGACCCAGTATGGCCATTCTGTTGTTCTTATATATAGCTGAAATGTATCTGCCCCCTGCTGTAACCTACTAGATCCTACTCCCCTTCCAGTAGTCCTGATGGAGTTTCTCTCTCTTCACAGAATTAGTAACAAAGTAAGAATATACATTAAAATGTTAAGGCTAACCAGTGTCCCTTAAATAACTTGCCGCAAGATGTCAGAATATGTTAGTGCTAGAGCTGAGTGGGTGTAATATTTATTTAATTTTCTTTCTTTAATACAGAAATTAGATACAGTGCTCCTGTCAGCTAACTGCTAAGTTGTCTGCCAAAAAAAGTAGAGTTTTCCAGTGCCTTGGTAGCCTCTAGAGCAAAATGATATGTGGGGAGAAAGGGTGGATGCGGTTGGTTCCCCCCCACTTGGTACTTGGCTTGTACTGAGCATTCTCAGTAACATTGCTGAAGCCTCCATCCCCAGTCCACCCCCTCCCATGCTTTCTCCCCCCATCACGGCATGCATAGGTCACCCCCCACACACCAAAATCTAACATGGTGTCCCTGCACGAGGCCTGTGACTCTGGTATTGCTTTGCAGCGGCTTTGGTTCCATGGTGTCAGTGCTGTAGCAACTGTGTGGGCAACCAGAGCACGAGAAGGCACATGCCCACTGGGTCTCTTTTCTGTCCTGTGAAGGGGATGGCAGTGACTTGTGAGATGTGGTTGTAGAGAGGAGTCCCTGTAAGCATGCCTTGCAGCTTGCCAGACCAAGCAGCCACAGGAAGTATCCACCTTCCTGGCACCCTCTCTAGAGGGCTTTCAGGGGCTCTCAGTCTGAGGCAGGCTCTGTTCAATGTGGATGCACTATTTCGGACTCATTTCAAGGCTTCCCCATAGTGAGGACATGCTAGTTCAAATTTGTTAAATCGGGAGTTCTTAAGTCAAATGTAGTAATTTCGAAATAGTTTCCCAGTGTAGACATGGCCTAGGGGAGGTAGATGACAACAGTAGAATCCCTTCTATTGGCATAGGTTGTGTCTACACTTAAGTGCACTGTTGTAGAGTTTTAAGCGTAGACAAGCCTCAACTCTTCGCCCAGATTAAACTGTCATGGATTGGATTGCTTTCTACACTATATCCACCACCTACACTAGGTACGAATTTTCCAAAAGCTAGGAAAGTGAAAGCAAAAATAAATAAATAATTTATTTGTGAGCAAAAACCCAAAAATCTGATCACAAATTTTTCAGTCTTTACTCTAATTTTAATGTATAGAATACCTGAGTTGAAGTACTAAGTGATATAGTAAGGTAAAGTTATGTTAATCATCATTCACAACATTAATTAGTAGAAAACTGGACAGTGAATAAGAGCAGAGATCACTTTTGTTGAAAAAAATCACAAGTCATTTTGAAAGAAACAAAGAGAAAACTTTTCTGGCATTTGACATTACCTAATTTGACTGAAAATGTTTAGAAAAAAAAGCATTTATTTGACTCCATTAAAGAGCTAATAGAATTCTACATTCAACAAGAACAAGAGGAAGTATTGATTATACGTACAACTTCATGGTTAGTAAAATTCCAATTACCTCTTTCGGTCCAAGTATTAAAAACCACTTGTCAACATCAGTTCGTGTATCACATTCCTGGAAATCATCAATAATTGATACAGGTTACAAGCAAGGGACCTGGCCTTAATAAAAGTTATTCCAGTTGAGCCATAGAGTTGATATTGATATACTTTATATACCTTACATATAGGTTATTAGTGTCTACTAGCATTCAAGGGGGAAACTAAGCATTCTTCAAGAACAAAAAAGTAAATAATCATTTATATTCTAGTCAAATAGTACAACATAAAATAGAGAGTTCATTCATGTTTGCTCATTAGTTTGGTTATAATGTACAAAAAAGAAGATACCATACAAAGATAGGAATGTGTTACTGCAAAGCGATTTTGTTAACCAACAAATCAAATACTTGAATTTTAAAAATAACCTATATTTTTATAAAAACGTCTTTGACCCTTTCAAATTTTGAAGACACTGATTGTTCCTTGACTCATCTTATTTAAGATTTTTCTTTTTTTTTTTTCCTATGATGCAAGCAGCTACTGTTTCTATTATTTCTTTTGAGGTATGCCTAAGATATTTTAATAGGGGAAAAGGAGTCATCTTGATGACATTTTAAATAGCAGATTAATACATTCACAAGATAAAGCTAATCTTTATATAGAATAAAGAAGCAGAATATTTTGTTCACAGACATTGTTAAAATGCTGTCAAACATATTCATATATTTTAAAAGGTACTTTTGATATGACATTTTCATTCTCACAGAGATTATAGACCATCTGTATCCATGAAAGTGACATTTTTGCCAAAGACATGACTGGATCTGCCATCTTTTGGCTTGCTGCCTCTGGAATACAGCAACCTCCTAATCAACACTAAGTACCAAAAACATTATACTCATTAATTTTATTTGGTAATTTGCCTGTTAAAATAATGCAGTAAAGAAAGAACCATCTACTTAAACACCAAATAAGAATTTGACACTAGCAAAATTCATTCCTCATTCATCCCTCATGCAAAATTTATGCAAAATTTATATATATCAACGCTGAACTGAATTGTCTATGGAGCGCATTCAGGAAATGAACAAATGGGGGAAAGGAGCATTTTGTGCAATGACACTGGTACAAACCTCTATGTTTACCAAAGGGATTCTTTAGCACAACTTGGAGAAGTTTGTTTTTGTGGTCTTGTGTGAGGAATCAGGGTAAGATATTTCAGATCCAGACTGATGGCCTTTGTTCGTGAGAGAATATACAGTAACACATGTCCCTTTTCTTGTTAGAGATTATCCCAAATTGAAACATCAAATCTAAACACACTTAAACTTTAGGATGATTCAAAATCTAAAACTAGTCATGACATTTATTAATAGGGCCTATCTTTATATTTGGCAAGATCAAACAAGTCAGCTTTGAACATCCCAAAACAAGCAGTTATTCAAAATCCCTGTGTCACAGTTATTGAACTAGCTGTCCCATCTTGGCATTTCTTTGAGTGCACCCCTCCCAGGTGTCAGATCTTAGGCCTTTACCCCTTCTGAGTTCTGCAATTCTTATACCATAACCTAAGGTTGTGGGCCACTGGGTGCCAACCATGACTAATTCATTCATCATTTCTCTTAGGCTGTGTCTACACTGGTGCGATCTTGCGCAAAAGCGACTGCTTTTGCACAAAAACTTGCTGCCTGTCTACACTGGCCCCGAGTTCTTGCTCAAGAACACTGACGTTCTAATGTATGAAATCAGTGCTTCTTGCACAATAACTCTGATGCTCCCGCTCAGGAATAAGCCCTCTTGCACAACTGTTCTTGCGCAAGAGGCCAGTGTAGACAGGCAACATGAATTTCTTGTGCAAGAAAGCCCTATGGTTAAAATGGCCATCAGAGCTTTCTTGCGCAAGAAAGTGTCTACACTGGCATGGATGCTCTTGCACAAAAGCACATCTCTTGCGCAAAAGCACATGCCAGTGTAGACGCTCTCTTCTTTCTCTTCCGCAAAAGAGTTCTTGTGCAAGATCACGCCAGTGTAGACGTAGCCTTAGGGTACATCTACACAGCAGTGGTATTTCAGAACAACTGACGTTATTCTGAAATAACATAGTTTGCGTCTACACTACAAGCAGTTATTTTGACATAATGTCAAAATAATGTCGAGCAGGGGGACTTC
Source organism: Pelochelys cantorii (assembly GCA_032595735.1). Taxonomy (NCBI): domain Eukaryota; kingdom Metazoa; phylum Chordata; order Testudines; family Trionychidae; genus Pelochelys; species Pelochelys cantorii. Next base: position 94,358,066 of record CM064327.1, read on the forward strand.
TTACTCCAACTCCTGTAACCCTCATTTTACGAGAAGTAAGGTTTGTCGGAGGAAGAGTGCTCTTTCTCAGACTTCCTGCAGTGTAGACAGCACCAAAAGCCAAAATAAGCTATTTTGACTTAAACTATGCAATTAATGTAGTTCAAGTTGCGTAGCTTATTTCGGCTTTAGCACTGCTGTGTAGACGTGCCCTCAGGGTTTGGCTCCAGCAAGTCTTTCTCTTTGGCAGCTGGTGAGAGCATATGTTTACAGTGACAGGGAAGCAGATTCTCCAAAACAAAGCATGATTTATTTTGCCATTAAGCACTTTGATAAGTGGATTTTAAATCATAAAAGGCTGAATGCACATGCCCCTACCTAGCCTTGGCCTCTCTAGCCATACCTCAATCAGATCAGCATAGAATGTGGTACATGGGTGGCAAAAGAGATCAGATTACCCAAGGGGACCATCTGTGACTCTATGGTTAGTCTGGTATAATGCCTGAGGAGTTTACACTTGATGATTTTTGGTAAAATCTAAGTATAGAATTCACAGCCAATTTGCACCCTGGTTTTTAACAGTCTGCTCTGAAGTTGGTACTCACCCTCTTGAACCACTACAGGATAGCATGATTTCAGCTTCCCACAAAATCCTCCTTTGTAAAGTCTTTTAGATCTTTTGCCTCCTTGCATCCCAGATTTAGTTTGAGAGAAGGTACCACATTCTATCCTGAACTGATTGTTAACTTCACTTCTTTGAAGCTAGGTACCTGAGGGCATGTCTTATCTGTGACAGTGTTTTATCTTTTCTGGATTCCTTAACAATCTCCCTTTACAGTCTCCTTTGAGCCATATAACACTGAATAAGGAAACTGAATCAGATATGTTTTAAAATAATAAATATTGTCCCAGGCAATTTCACTCAATCCAGACCCAAATACTGTAGCTCCATATTATCTTTTTAACTTTCCCCTCCCTTTTTTAACCTTAGCTGCATTCCAGAGAAGGGTTTGAGTCTTTCAAGTCAGATTTCTAGGAAAAGACTTTGAAAATGTCCTTCCTTGAAAATGAAATAATCTGACAGGAAGAGGAGGTAACATGGTTGGTAGAGGAGACTATGGGAGAAGTCAAGAGCTCCTTTAATGATGAGTCTTCTACTCACTATTAATCACAGTTGAAGAAGGATTGGCTGATTTGGTATTACAGAATAGAGGACTTTACTATTCCATTACAGATGTGGTGAGGAGAGTATTTTCCTCTTCTAGTTTGTAACCTGGATTCTTTTCCGTGCTGCTTACAGTTTTGAGATGGAATAGGTTGCTGTCCACATTCATTCAGATATGGATTAACAGGAAGTCCGACAGCATTACAGCATTGTGGGTCCTAGGAACATGTAGGATCTTCCTGATCAAATGAGCCTGTTTGCAGCCACCATTCCTAACTATATAAATGTTCTGATGCCAATATATATTTTCTTTTTTTCTCACACACTGTTAGAACAGAACCTCTTATCTGAGCCCTGAAACACTCTCCATATATACAAAAGGTGCCTTTTTATCTTGTTTCAGTGTGGGAGTACATGATGGGGTGTTTACCTCATCCAGACCATGTATCAGCTAACGCTTGTTTGAAATGACAGTTAGAATACCAGACTGCACCTGGAGAAGGGGCAAGATTTAACTGATCAAGAAACGGAGGTGGGCAGAAGAAAGAGAAATTTGTAATAGAAAGGGTTAAAGGAAGAGAATCTGAAGTTACTCTCTGGGACTAGAGAGGATATAAGTAGGAAACCTGAGGTTTCCAGGTATCCTGGACTGTCCATGCAAATTCTTATGGAAGGATCTGAACAAAAACTTATTGGATTATAGCCTACAGAATTTATTCTGAAAGAACTTGTTTGCAACTCAACAGTTCACCATTTTTTCTGTGCAAGCGACATAAGATCTTATTCATATCTGCATGTATAATGATCTTTAATTACAATACTCTCTCTTTTTAAATAAATCTTAAGTTTAGTTAATAAGAATTGGCTGTAAGTATATATTTGGGTAAGATCTGAAATATTCATTGACATGGTGGGCAATGTGTCCAATCCCTTGGGATGGATAGAACTTTATAGCTGGTGAATAAGATTTTAAATGGCCGTCAGTATATTTGACTTGGCTGGTTGGGTGGAAGCTCAAGGCTTGACTTCTGTGTAACCAGTAAAATATTGTAGAAGATGTTTTGTTGTGTACTTGATTAAGATAATTATTACAAGCATCACCTGTTTGTGGGGAATTGTATGCCCCATCCTTGAAGCTTGCCTTGACTGAGTAATCTTAGCGTGGCCTCCTCCAGCACCACAGGTCACACCAGGGTTATCTTTGTCTAGACACACAGAGACTCCACCAGTGTGACGGCTCCCCACATTCATTCATTGGAACAGCATTGCAGCATCAGAGAAGTCAAGTAATCAAGGATTCCTGTCCTAGAGATTTGCCATCTACAAGAGGGAAAGGCAGTTTGAGTATTAATTTTAATGGGCCCTCTTGCCTTAATTGTTGGATTTTCCATGGTTTTCTGTCATATCCTTTTTCAAGTATGGCTCCCTGGATCACTGTCCCTAGGGATCAGAAAGGTGGGAAGCAGTTATGCAGGCATCTTTTACCTGGATCAGGGATGATCCATGCATGGAGGATTCCACTTGCCCAAGGAGCTAGACAACACTATCTGGACTTACTTTCCAACTAGTTACAATGTTGACAAACTAATTCAGGGAATTCTCATTTACAGAAACAGATTTTATTTGGGGAGAGAGTAGGAGTCTGAAAAAAGCTTAAAATCTACTAAATATGCGTCAGGAAGATGACATGAATAACATTTCTGAAAACTATTTGGAAGTGAATGCTGAATGTCTTATCAGTGATGGCACAGACAAAGGTTATCAGAATGTGCCATACATCAAACATTGATTCCATGGCAATTAATTTAAATGGAAAAATTGTCTCTCTCAGCAAATGCTATAGCACACCAAAGCTGTCTCTTTTACAGTGGAAGGCTTTAAACTGTCCAAGCAAGATGAATCTTTATTTTTATTGAATAGCATTTTCAGCCTTGTGTAACCAACTTCCAAATCTCAGGGAAGAGAGCTGAACCCTATGTGACTGTTCCATTAATGTCCAGGTACTTAAGTGGTTTTTAAATATATTAGTACTGCAATTAGTATTTTATGTACATCACGGACCAGACTTCCCTCGAGTCAATGAGATTTTGCCCACTGACTTCAATGGGTTTTTGATTACAGTCCTGCACCAATGAGTTCAGATTTGAATATAGAAAACAAACTGTGATTGCTGTTCTAAAAGTTAGTCTTCAGCAATCTGAGATACCAAAACTTCCTTAATTTAGCTTCAAATGGTGGCAACTAAAGAAAAAAAATCATGTAAAAAATAGAAGCTTATTTCTGTCAAAATTTCCTAATTCATTAATATAAAAACTTGCGCGGAAAGCATGGGCCGACTGGAGCCTTGATGTAAAAAGACCAAGAATTGCAACACCTTTAAAAATAAGGATGATAAAAACATAAATTTTATGTTGGTGGTATATGCAGGAAAACCTAAGATGGAGAATATTTGATGCACTCTCTAAATCTTTTTTATCAGAAATGTTAGTCGTCCCTGAAGCTTTTAAAATATTATCTGGATATTTTCAGTCATTTCAGTTTTCTCTTCACAGGTCTCTCAGAAATTTGATCTTTTATCTGGGTTTGATTACACACAGGGAATCTAATTGTGGATGTTTCTTCGTGCAGTGTTTCTTTTGGTTCCATGACTGGATGAGCTTAGTCCATGTGATCAGTAGAAATCTTATTGCTAGTTGAGAGGGAGTAGCTGTATCTGAATGCTACTGGAGAGCTTGAAGGAGTAAAATAGAATAAAAACTTTGTTCTAATTTTCAGAGCTGCTAAGCACCAGTAGCTGCCATTGATTATTGCTGGTGTTATAGCTATAGAGTCCTGTGAGGATACAAAATTTGTATCTACATCCGCATCTGTATATACAAAAATGACATATTGATATCCGCATTCATATTGTGGATGCGGATACCTGGGGATATAAAGTAGATATCTGCAAATTTGCTGGGTTCCAGATACAAAATTTGAATCTGCATCCATATCCACAAAAATGAGCCACGGATATCTGCATCCCTGTCTGTGGATGCAGGTACTCACTAAGGATGTTAAATTGCAGTTAATTTACTAGTCGAGGAGTTGATGAAATTTTCATGGACTAGTTGATAGGCACTTCTGCATTCCTCCTTTGAAATGTACAAGAGCCCCCACTGGGGCTCTTGTACATTTCAAAGGAGGAATGCGGAACACCGGGTGCAGCCCGGAGCCAGCAGGAAGTCCCACTGACTCCGGGCTGCACGTGGGCGTGCCAGCTTTGAAATGCACAAGAGTCCCCAGTGGGGACTCTTGTGCATTTCAAAGCAGAAGTGCCCTCATGGAGCCCAGGGTCAGCGAGGGACTGCCAATTTGAAATGCCATGTGGAGCCCAGGGTCAGCTGCGGACTGATCTCGGGCTCCGTGCAGCATTTCAGCAGAACCTGGGATCAGCTATTTCCCCTGAACCCAGGGTCAGACTCAGCATTTCAAAAGGGCAGCGCCGCACAGCTGAACCAGGATCAGCTGTGCGGGGCTGCGGCTTTGAAACACTGAGGTGGCATTCCAAGGGGTAGCGTAGCACAGTTGAGCCGAGCTCAGCTGTGCCGTGCTACCCTTTGAAGTACCCTATCTTCCCCACCTTTGTTGCCTCTATCTGATAGAGGCAGCAAAGGGGAGAATCAACTAGTTGACTAACTATCCGATAAGCATTTGCTTATCAGATAGTCGACTAATTGACAAGTCTTTAACATTCTTAGTACTCACAGATATAAAGCAGATTACCACAAATTTGCAGAGCTGTAGTTATGGCAGCTTAACACTCATTTCTTATTTTTTCTAGAAGATGATCCATTGGACTCTCCAGCATAACAGCAAAACACCAGAATGAATTCTTCTTGATACTTCATTATAAAACTCAGCTTAGCATTTATAGAGACATATTTAATGAAGCCTAAGCCCCAACATTCTTATTCAATTTTTCTCAGTGCTCTCAGAAGCAAAATTCCCCTTTAAAATAAGACAGAATGAGGACTAGGACTGAGTGCCTAATTCAAAATGAAGGGCTTAGTCAAATATTAACCCTTTAGTCCCTCTAATTAAATCCACCATCAGATTGCATTAATGACTTAGCAATAAAATTACTCACTTTTTGTGGGGGGGGGGATTCATAAAATGTTTTCTTTGAGCTTAGTAGGATTCTTCCAAAGCAATTTTCCTACTTTTTAAAAATACTGTTGCAAAATGAATTGGCAAGGTGCAGAGTTTAAATTTAACATTCTCACATTCAGACAAAGGAATAGATTTTTACATGTAATTATGCTTTTAACGACTAGGTTCTGTTTTATTTAATTTCTCTTGAGCCGAGAGCTTTGTGTCTTTAGGCAACACTGTCCTCCTGCTGCACCTCACAGCTTGCATGCCAACAAAAATAAAATATGCCAAGTTCATTAATACATTTCTTTATTTTTGTCATCCATGTTACCGAATCAATGAAATTCTATATGTAATCCTAGAGGCTGAACTTTCAGTTGGAGCTGTTAGTATGGATGCTCTCATCTGGTCTGAATTCCATGTCAGCAATCGAACTGTAGGACTGATGCCTGCTGTAATGGAATGATAAATAGGACTCCTTGTTGGTTTTGCTGAAACATACTAACGCTCTGAAACCAGTGTTATACTGTTCTACCACTAGGTGGCACTGCATACAATACCTTATTTACACTAAACTCAGCCAGACCCCTCAGAATATTAAAGGAACTTTAAGATGCTACCTACAACTAGAAGCTCTGCAGCCACTCCATAACTGGTACAGAAGAACATGGCGCTCTCAATGTGAAGAGACTGTTCAGATCCTCATCTGTCTCCTTTATAAATGCCAAGAGGTATGGGGAACATTGTGGTCCTGCTCTGTCATGTAATACCCCATTCAAATAAAATACTATCACTTCTTTTGTAAATAGTTGAAGACTCAGTCCAGTCTCACAGAAGGATACCTACTACTGGACCAGTAAAATGCAACTTGAATTTCTCTGAGAAAATCATATGGGAGATGCAAATCCCACATCCACATCTTAAAAATATAGAAACATAAAACATTTAGGATTATTTTTACTCCTCCCGCCATGTTCTGTTGCTCCCATCCCATTGTTCCCTGAAACCAATGTTGCTCATTATGGGGAAAGGTGGGTGAATGAGCTGCTTTCAAATTAGGGCACTGTAAGTGCCCACTTGACTTAATTAACTTGGAGGTGGAGAGACAGCAGAGGCCATTAGATGTTGGAAACTAAAATAGGGCCTTCAAAGACACACGGGTTGCAGAAAAGTGTGTAAGAGCTGGTCATGATGAGAAAGTGTAGGAAAGGAATCTGAACCAACTTACTGTATACTTACTATCTAAACCACATCCATGGTGTTGCTAACAGTAAGTGCACTTCTCAATATACAGTAGGGAAAGATTTATTGCTTCAATGGCATTATTGCTATAAGCCAGAGGCAGCTTGTACATAGCAGAGCTGCTAGAGTCTGCCTGACCTATGTTGGCCTCTTGTGTTAGTATCCTATTTGAACCACTGCAGAAGTGCAGAATTCTTGGATCATTTAAAAAAAAAAAAAACCATTTCCCTCCCTGGCTTGGAATATCCCTCCAGCAGAACCTCTGAGAAAGGGGAAAAGGTTGGTTGGAGAATTGCTTCATTCGCTCTTGCACAGGCCTCTCATTCCATGAGTGTAGGATTTATGCCAACCCTATGGTTTTTCACCAGTGTAGCCAGCACAAAGGGTCTATAGTACAGATATCAATCTTCCCCATAATTCTTTATAATGTGGAATACTTTACTGCTAGCAGGAAAAATATTAAGATCAGAAAAATAACTATATTTCAAAGTTAGGAAATATCAGCCAATTTGAAGCTATCAACAAGGTCTAGAATAACTGCCAGCTTTGTTTTAAAGAAAATATTAGCCCATTTTAACCTGCTCAAAGTTTGAGCATGGAAATAGATAAATACTGATTTACTGACGAGGGCTACAGTGAAAAGTAAATGGAATCCATTTTACTGGGAATCAAAAAAAAAAGTGACGTTTAATGACCAATGGTATTTGAGCATTAGGAGGCCAATCCAAGTGTGCTCTTACCTAATAGTCTGGGCATCTTTTTAAAGGTGGCAACACGAGGCACGTAAACTGGGGCTCTCCCACAAGTAATAAAATCAAATCAAGATTAACAGAAATCATCTATAAAAACAGCATAGTGGAAATGTCTGTAAAAAGCTTAGTCTCTTTCTATTCACAGAAGAGATTCACTTATGATACCATCTACATATTTTGTTAGTTTATAAAGTGTTACCAGACCATTTGTTGTTGTTCAAGTTTATTCTGTACTGACTAACTCGGCTACCCCTTGAAGCTTATGAAAATGTGCTATCTAAAAACAACTATCAATTTGAAAAAAGGGCTTGCAGTAACTAAGTAGTCACTAAGTAGTCATTATACAATTTCAGAGGAATGCTAATGTACTTAATAGAACGCTTTCTATAGAAGCTTGAATTATAAACTATCATTGTCTTAATGCAATTTAGTGGGGAAAGGAATACTTAATTTAGCTTTATGTGACTATATTCTGATGCATAAGAAAATATACATGTCTCAAAAGAGACACTTAATTTTAGGTGGAATCTATGAAACTGACATTGTGCACAACCAAACCTATAAAACTGCAGTCTGGCACTCAAATTGGTTCTATAGATATCGTAGTCAGGGGAGTTTAATAATTTGAAGCTGTCATTGCTGGTTGATACAGGTAAACTTGATGGCTAAAATGAAAGCCCTGTTGCTAGGGATTCAGCACTGTGGTGAACTTCAACAACCGGAAACAGCATGAGGGCTGTATGATTTTTACAAGAAGTTTGGTTCGTTGATTTATCAGAAAGATCATGGAGAGGAAATGTGTTAGCATGTTGCAGTCCTGTAATGCCAATGGAGCTACCATGGGAATGGGGGGGTAAAGAGGAATCAGCCTTGAAAAAAAGGGAATGAGGTTGGTATGGCTCATCAGTGTGGGTGCCAACCTCAGGGCAAACTGCTACAAATTCTATACTTAGATTTCACCAAACCAAATGAGAGTGCCTCAAGCACTATAACAGCCTTAACATGAGGTCATGCATTTCTATTGGGTACTCTGATGTATTGTGCCAGCTAAGAAAACTTGCTTTTGTGATAGATAGTCCCTTATGCCAAAAATTACAAAGGTTCAGGTTACTTACAGTCTCAAAGATCTATCCCCTAGGTCAAGTGTATCTGAGGATATGTCTACACTACAGAGTTTTTCCAGAAAAACGGCCATTTTTCCAGAAAAACTACACTTATGTCCACACTGCAATTGCGTTCCTTCAACAGAAAGTCGAAAGAACAGAGGGGTTTTTCCGACAGCAGTAAACCTCTTTCTACGAGGAAGAATCCTTTTTCTGAAAGAGCTCCTTCAGAAAAAGGCATGTGTGGATGGGGAAGAGGGTTTTTTTTCAAAAGAAGAGGCCTCCAGGAAAAAGCACAGGTGCCCTTGTGACCACTCCATCCACAGTGATCAGAACTTAAATGCAAGATAGTGTCCAATGAATGTGGATGCTATCTTTTGAAAAACCATATCGCTTTTTCGTTGTGTTTTTGCTGTGTAGACACTCTCTTTCTAAAGTTTTTCTGGAAGATCTCTTCTGGACAAGCTTCTTCCGAAAGAAGCCTGCAGTCTAGACATAGCCTCAGATCTCACACCAAAGGTGACACATATAGTCAATTCTATCATAAACTATCTGAAGATTTATCTTCTAGAAGAAAAAGAAATGTTGTTCACAAAGTTAAAACACGTAAACATATACACATAAGCATGAGTTACAGTCCTAGGTTTCAGAAAATAATATAACTTGCAAGTTATATATGTCCCTTAGGGCTAACCCAAGCTAAACCACAGGGGATCCCTACCTCATGTTTAGAAGTCATGCTGCCTTCCTGAAGTCCAAGCATCATAGGGATAATCTTTTATTCTTGACAGGGATTTTCATTCCATTCACCCATCCCAGTTGATGGGATGAGTATTTGTGCACATCTCCTTTCCATGGGCGTGTGGGGAGCAATCAACAAAGTCTTTTGACCACTCAAATTCCACAACAGTTTGTCTTGTGTCTACAGACCATTTTTGTTGGAGAGGCGATAGTGTTCTTGTGATCAGCTAGTATTTCACACTTGATAATGCTTCTCTCCTGACTAGTTTTAGATTAAACACTTAAATATTTCCTTAACACAGAGGGTACAGTTATTATAGAAAAGGTGAATACATGCAGCATACTACGTTGGACCTCCTTTGTCCGGAACCCTCGGGATCTGACCAGTCCCGAATGAAGGAATTTGCTGGATCGGGGAGGTCCCCTGCCGCCAGCCTCCCAGGATACTGCCCCTCTTTGGCTGGCTCTGCTCCAGCCCCATTGCCACTTGGCTTCAGCCTTGCTGCTACAGGGTTTGGACTTGGCATGCTGCCACCAATTGTCTGGGGCTCTCCAGGGATGGAACTCCCCAGCTGCCATGGCTCCACTTCTGCCCCACCCAACCAAAGCTTTTCAGGGATGGGGCTCTGCAGCTGCCCCACTTCTGTCCCACCCGGGGTTTCCCGGGGACTAGGCTCCGTGGCTGCCCTGCTGCTACCATGCTGAGATGGGGCTCCATGGAGATGTGGCTTGCCAGATCCACTGTTGCCCCACCCAGCCAGGGCTCCCCAGGGCTGGGGCTCATTGGTCCCACTGCTGCCCTGCCTGGCTGGGGATCTTCGGGGACGGGGCTCACTGGTCTGATGGTGGGGCTCCCCTCTGCTGGACTCCCTTACTGGCTTGGATTCTCAGGCACCGGGGCTCTCTGGTCCAGCAACATCCATGACCCTGCCAGACTATGGATGTTGCCAGACCAGAGAGTCCTGGATTTAAGAGGTTCAACCTGTACAAGCATTTCATAAAGTCGAAACATACTTTTAGAATTCCAATGTCTATGTTACTACTACATTTGTCATAAGAGGATAATGGGTCATCCATAACTGGGAGTATTGATGGGAATGATAAAGAAAGTGAACAAGGCAGGTGGGCTCCTCAGACATAGGCAAACCCAATTTCTTGTTAAGGATATTGGATATTATAGTAAATTAGAATTACCATGAGAGGCATTCAAAGCACTATGTACTCATATTACCATGTTACTCATCTCCTGAATTAGAGCCCCTTATTTTCTCTTTCAGCCTTTTATTTCAACCTCCTAATATTTCATTATGCACACCAATTACCTTCCTCTTTTAGAATAAGATCGCTGTGTGGTTTCCTTAGCCAACATCTGTCTCCAATACCCTTGCCTTTTCCAGAGATTTAACCGATAAATCACTGACTACTTTAAACACATGATAAAAATTATAGGTTTGTTACTATTGTTATAACTCTTAGAAACCTGAGAAGCCTTATTCTAGTGTCAGGCTCTATCATCTGCCTCTAAATTTCCAGCTCATAAATAAAAGTGACCTTACCTAGATTTACAACAGGACTCACAAAGCAGAGCAACCTGGAAAGTGGAGCTATAGTTATCCAGATTTATTTTAGTCCACAGATTTTAGAGGCACTGAAACCCTGCCATTTCCTGACTTTCAAGTTTTATGCTTTTGCATAAAATTAAGTCAGATTGCTTTTTTTTAATAATGACCTGTATTTTTTTCAAATTGAAATGTGTACATCTCTACTTTAAAAGCAAAATTACTTAAGCAGTTTGAAAAGAGAGGAGTGGGGGAAGGAAACAACCAGCTGTAAAAATGAAAGCTCCTGTTTATTCACAATAATAGAAGGCATTTATTTTTAAAAATATTGTGATTTGTGACCATCACAATATGGACCACTTTCAGTTGCACAGGTAAAAGCAAATTTCCATTGAGTGGCACAAGCAGAAAAGTCAAGTGTTTAGATTTCTTGGGTATACCATTTCAGAAAGAATTGCTTCTTGGAAGTACAGACATAATGTGTTGCATTGTATACTTCTTAACCAAAGGAAGCAGGCTTTGCTTAGTATAAGAAATGGATCAAAAATCTTAAGTCCACATTGTACAAGGAAAAGTATAACAGAACAGTCCCTTGTCAACTCACCTGTTGGGAGCAATATGGGGTACTAATTGACCTGCAGCACTAGTCAGGGTAAAGCACATGGTCTGACTATTACAGGACTGGCAGATGTAACTGCAATTAATTATTTATTATCTCTGGTAGCGCTGACAGTATGCAAGTTGTTTTCCACATAGAGAAGGCACATCACTGCCCCAACAATATCATATTCTAAAGCTTAGCTCTGTGGTATTAGCTCTCCTATGCTAGTGATTTTATTCAAACCCATCACAATATTACATAAACTTTCTAGAAAAGCACAATGTAGTAGCACACAACAGGAACAGCACCTAAGCAATTGGACTGAACATCTCCATCTCATGATCTAAGCAAACTACTGTTCCAGGACCTTGAAATAACTAATACTTAGAATTGATGTAAGGAGGGTGTGAATGAATGCTTCCATTACAGCCAGCTGGAATGGGGCAGAAACCCTCGGTGAGTCTATGTAAATACAGTTTGCCCCAGCTTTGCTTAGATGTGTTAGCTATTCAGCTGATGGAATAGAGTTTCACTCATTGTAATTAACTTGGCTGGTGTTAGGTCACAAATTGTGTTAACTCTAATTGTAATGTCTGTAATTATTGTGGGAATACAAAAGAAGAAAGTCTGTGTTTAACCTGGCACAAAGAAGAGAGACACTGTCAGGTTAAAGAAACTTGGATGGACAGCAGCTCCACTTCCAGAGCCCAGTGAGGTTAAGCTACGTCAATTGTATAGCTGAAGTCAAAATAGCTTAATTCGGCTTTTGGCGCTGTCTACACGGCAGGAAGTCAAAGGAAGAGCACTCTTCCTTCAACTTCCCATACTCCTCATGAAAAGAGAGTTACAGGAGTCAGAGTAAGATGTTCTCCAGCTCAACATTATTTCGAAATAATCGCTTGCAGTGTAGACATGCTCTTTGTTATTTCAGAATAATGTCACTTATTCCCAAATAAAGCTGCTGTATAGACATAGCCTGTGTAGTCAGCAAACTATAAGTCTTCCAGGAGTGAGCTGTAAGAGTGGTTCAACCTACTTCTCCCCACTATTTCAGTGATAGAGTTAAAGATAGGCTCCATAAGGAGTGTCTTTTATTATTTAAACTTACTCCAGTGAATGCTGGAATTTTTTGTGGCTAGACTGTGCTTTGGGCCGAGAACTGGAATCGCTGAGAACTAAAATCACTAAGTTTGGCCTGAAGCCAAATCCACCACAGAAGGAGCGAGTAGATGGTGACTGAGAGCCAACAGCCTGGTGGTAGAGAGATATGACAAGCAGCCAGCAGAGCGGTGGCAGCATAATGAGCAGCCAGCAGGGTGGTGACACAGAGAGGGTATGTCTACACTACAAAGTTAATTTGAGCTAACAGCTGTTAGTTCGAATGAACTTTCATAGGCACTACACATGCAAACCGCTAGTTCGAACTTAATTCGAACTAGCGGAGCGCTTAGGTAAACCTCATTCTACGAGGACTAACGCCTAGTTCGAATTAAGTAGTTCGAATTAAGGGCTGTGTAGCCACTTAATTCGAACTAGTTGGAGGCTAGCTCTTCCCAGCTTGCCTCTTCCCAGGACCAGGCTGGCGGCTCCCAGGAGCCTGCCCGGGGCCACAAGAGGCGGGCACCCGCCTGGTCTAGTGTGGAGATCGTGGACCTCATTGAGGTTTGGGGGGAGACCTCCAACGTCCACGACCTCTGCACTAGGCACAGGAATGAGGCCGTCTAGGGCAGGATAGCTGCCAGCCTGGCCACCAAAGGCCACATGCAAACCCAGGAGCAGGTTTGCATGAAAATCAAGTTGGTCCAGTGAGACCCCCAACCCTGAGCCCTGAGTATAGAACATAACATAAGAACGGCCGTACTGGGTCAGACCAAAGGTCCATCTAGCCCAGTAGCCTGTCTGCCGACAGCAGCCAGCACCAGGTACCCCGGAGGGGATGGACCGAAGACAATGACCAAGCCATTTGTCTCGTGCCATCCATCTCCAGCCTTCCACAAACAGAGGCCAGGGACATCGTTCCTACCCCCTGGCTAATAGCACTCCATGGACCCAACCTCCATGACTTTATCTAACTTCTCTTTAAACTCTGTTCTAGCTGTCATCTTCACAGCCTCCTGTGGCAAGGAGTTCCACAGGTTGACTATTTGCTTTGTGAAGAAGAACTTTCTTTTATTAGTTTGAAGCCTGTTACCCATTCATTTCATTTGGTGTCCTCTAGTCCTTCTATTATGGGAACTAATGAAGAACTTTTCTTTATGCACGCTCTCCATACCACTCATGCTTTTATAGACCTCTATCATATCCCCCCTCAGTCTCCTCTTTTTTAAGCTGAAAAGTCCCAGTCTCTTTAGCCTCTCTTCATATGGGACCTGTTCCAAACCCCTAATCATTATAGTTGCCCTTTTCTGAACCCTTTCCAAGGCCAGAATATCTTTTTTGAGGTGAGGAGACCACATCTCTACACAATACTGAAGATATGGCGTACCATAGTTTGATACTTCCCCTCCTCCTTCTGCCCCTGGCTTCCCCCTTCCAGCTCCCTCCTCCCAGGTTTCCATCTCCCCTCTCCCACCTCCTTTTCCCAGTATCCCCAGAGGTTAATCCCCCCCCCCCCGTTTTGTTAAATAAAGAGAGTTTCTATTTTTGAACACATGTCCTTTATTTTTTACATCAGGAAGGGGGGCTAGGGAGGGGTAAGTGGAAGGAGGTGAGGGAGGAATGGGACACGAGCCCCTGATGGGGAGGACTGGGGTGGCTCTGCGGGCTCCTCAGGGTGGAAGCTCTCCTGCAGGGCCTCCTGGATCCTGACAGCCCCCCGATTGACACCCCCAGATGGCAGCCTGCGGCAAGCGCAGCCGGGCTGATGGCCGAGTGCTGTGATGTGCCGAGTGTGGGCACTCAGGGCACTCCAAGACAGGACTGCTTTGCTGTCCCTCATCGAGGTAGACAAGCAAGCGGGGAACCCTGAGAACTGTCTGTCCGGGGTGGGGGCTCAGGTCCCTTTAAGCACAGCCGTCGGCTAGCCTGAGGCAGCAGCTCCACACTCTAAGTCCTGGTTCCGGCCAGCCTTAACTTCAGTTCAGGGTCCCCTCAATATGGACATGTTAGTTAGAATTAGCAAAATGCTAATTCGAATTAGTTTTTAGGTCTAGATGCACTAGTTCGAATTAACTAATTCGAATTAAGTTAGTTCGAATTAGTGCTGTAGTGTAGACGTACCCAGAGAGACCAGTGGAGTGAGTAAGATGACTCTTTACCTTAGGATGGGAGGAGAACTCTGCAAGGGCTTGTCTAGACTACACTGAAGTTTTGAAAGAGGAAAGCGGAGCTTTTGAACGTGAAAGTAGTCAGGATGCGTTTTTTTCGGCAACGCCCCCCTTTTTCGAAAAGCCATGTAAACCTCATTTTTTGAGGAAGAGTGGCTTTTCGAAAAGCGGGAGGTTGCCGAAAAAAACACATCCCAGCTTTGCATTCCGCTTTGCATATCCTCTTTCAAAACTTCAACGTAGTCTAGACAAGCCCCAGATGTACCTTTGAACTCTGGGTTTGTCCTGACCAAGGACAGCAACTGAGTGTGGGGTACAGAGAAAGATTGGGCATGTAAAGGGAATAGTTGCATTTCTGGACTTAAAAACCCGAGAGAGAAAGGACATCGCCCAACCTATGTGTAGCGGGACTTTTACTCATGCTCCGTGCTTGTGACTGGGGAAGCATCACCTCTCAGGAGTACCAGGAATGGCGTGTGTATTTCCCCAGTTACTGGGTGGAGGTTCAAGCCAGTTCTGTTTGGGATGGATGGAGAAGAATCCCTAGATATTGAATCTGACCCTGGCTGGCTCTAGATGGAAGAAGGGTTACATTTGTAAATGTGGAACAATTGTACATGCAAAACTATTGTAAAGTAGGCAAATATCATTATGTCCATTTTATAGATACAGAGATTTAGGCAAAAAAGAGAGAGGGGCCAAGATTTTCAAATGTGATTAGTGATTTTCAGTGGTCCACTTGAGCCACCATAAAGAGGCTAAATTTTAAGAAAGTTCTGAAAATCAGACCTCTTTAAGAAATCTCAAGTTGCATGCCAAAAATCAGTAGTCAATTTTTAAAAAAATTTCTGGCCTAAGTCGCTTTCCCAAGGCCCCTAAGAAAGTCAGTTTTAGAGCTGGGTTTAGAATTTCTAGAACACCACAGCCTGGCTTTTAATTTTGTGCTCAGATCAGCCTTCTCTTCCTCCTGCTCATTTTGTCTAGGAGGCATTTTTCTGAGTAAGAACAGCGGGATTCGGAGGAAATCTTGTTAACAGTGTATGACAGTAAAGGTTTAAGATAGATGTCTGGTATTGTTGCCTTCAGACATAAGAGCTGAGGTCAATATACTTTTTGTCTGAGTAAAAACTTCAGAAATGAAATTAACTGCAATGGGATTTAGGCACCTAAATACTTTTAAATCCCACCCACAATGACTGCATAAAATAAGGCAGAAATTTTACCACTGGAAAGAATAAGAGGATACCACAGGTACAGTGTTACTAAGATCAAGCTTAATTTAAAAAACATTTAAATTTCTTATAAATAAAAATGTCCATGTTAAGGCAGACATAGCAATCGATACTACTATTACTATAAAAAATTATTGAAAAAAGATGTTTCAGCTTTTTGGTATGACAGCATAGTGCCATCCAGAGGCCAGATGAACTTATAAATGTTTGTTTACTAGGGATGTTAAAGATCCCAGTCTTTGTATCCTATATAAAATAGCGTTTGGGTTATATTTTCTCACTGGAACTACATGCTTCTTGAACTACAGGTAGTAGATTAGTTTCAAATCCAATTAAATGTTTCCATAAAATGAGAATTTTGTCAAACATAAAGAGTTATGGAAGTTAAAAGTGTGCAGTTTTGACAATCTAATACTCTTTACCTTGTGGCTAAGTAACATTAAGCATGTGTTTAGACAGAAACCACTGAGGCAAAGACACTGGCACAATGCCTTACTCCCACAGCAGGTCCTTGGCAGAACTGAAATTAGAAATCAGATGTTCCCAGATTCCTGCTTCATGCTCAGACTCTGTACCAAAAAAAAGGGCTTGCAGATGACAGGCAATGTTGTATCTTACAATGGTTAGTTTCCTCTGCTCCCTCTTCCATTCTATGCTGATTTCCCTGTACTCATGGTCATTTACAGTCAGTGACTGTGACCCTCCCACGCAGAAGAGAATTCTTCAAGAGCCCATATAGCTAACATGATGAATTTAAGCTCATTTCTTTTTTTTCTCTTCTCTTCTCTATGAGCTGCACAACCAGGACTTTGAAACCAAACCCATGCTTTTACAATGGTTCTGGGAACCAGTTTCCCAATGTGGATACCTAAACTAGACATCCAGGATGTGAATCACAATGACAATTGCCTAAAATGGAGCAATTTATTCATGTAATAACCCTATCTGATGTACTATCATGTTTGGACAACCTCGCATGGTGCTTATGTTTGAAAACAAGGCTGTGTTTCTTAAACATACTTCTCTTGCAGTTATAATATTTGTTCCATGTGCTATATTTCATCTCTAGTTTGTCTCGTATACTGTATTTTCTTTCTTGCCTTCTTATCTGAAGATAATAGCTTTCTTGCCATATATGAGATGGAATCATCACAGTATAGCAAGACAGAAATGAGTTGGAGCAGGTTAACTCCACAAATCCCTGTTTAATGCTCTACAGTAATTTTACATGGGACCTGTAAGGGGGAGGATTTTATGCATGTATCTGAGTGAGGGAAACATGACCAGTACTGGCTTGAGTCAAAGCAAATGGAAAGATTCCCATTCATTTCAATATTTTTTGTATACAGAGCTGCATCCTTGCACAATACTCAGAACCCCTCTCAAGAGGTAACACAGTGCTACTGCTGCTATTTCTAAGCTCACCATGTAGTAACCTAGTGCCAGATGATGTGGGAAAAGCTGAAGTACTCAATGCTTTTTTTGCCTCTGTTTTCACAGACAAGGTCAGCTTCCAGACTACTTCACTAGGCAACACTAGGCAACACAGTATGGGGAGCAGGTGGGTAGCCCTCAGTGGAGAAAGAACAGGTTAAGAACTACTTAGAAAAATTAGACATACACAAATCCATGGGGCCGGATTTAATTCATGTGAGGGTGCTGAGGGATTTGGCAGATGTCATTGCAGAGCCATTGGCCATTATCTTTGAAAACTCATGGAGATTGGGGGAGGTCCCAGACAACTGGAAAAAGGCAAATATAATGCCCATCTTTAAAAAAGTGAAGAAGGATAATCCAGGGAACTACTGACTAGTCAGCCTCACCTCAGTCCCTGGAAAAATCATGGAGGCGATCCTCAAGAAATCCATTTTGAACCACTTGGAAGAGAGGAAAATGATCAGGAATAGTCAACATGGATTCACCAAAGGCAAGTCATGCCTGACCAACATGACTACCTTCTACGATGAGATAAATGGCTCTGTGGACATGGGGAAGTTGGTGGATGTGATATAACTTGACTTTAGCTAAGTTTTTGATACAATCTCTCACAGTATTCTTGCCAACAAGTTAAGAAAGCATGGATTGGATAAACTGACTCTAAGGTGGATAGAAAGCTGGCTAGGTTGTCAGGCTCAACAGGTGGTGATCAATGGTTCAATGTCTGGTTGGTGGCTGGATCAAGCAGAGTGTCCCAAAGGTCAGCTCTAGGGCTGGTTTTGTTCAACATTTTTATTGATGACCTGTATGAGGGGATGGATTGCACCCTCAGCAAGTTTATGGATGACACTAAGCTAAGGGGAGAGGTAGACATATTGGAGGATAGGGATAGAGTCCAGAGTGACTTAGACAAATTGGAGGATTGGGCCATAAGAAATCTGATGAGGTTCAACAAAGACAAGTGAAGAGTCCTGCACTTGGGACAGAAGAATCCCAAGCACTGTTACAGGCTGGGGACCGACTGGCTAAGTAGCTTTTCGGCACAAAAGGACACGAGTAATACAGTGGATGAGAAGCTGGATATGAGCCAGTGTGCCCTAGTAGCCAAAAAGGTTAATGGCATATTAAGGTACATTAGGAGGAGCATTGCCAACAGATCTAGAGAGGTGATTATTCCCCTTTATTCAGCACTGGTGAGGCCACATCTGGAGTATTGTGTCCAATTCTGGGCCCCTCATTACAGAAAAGATGTGGACACATTGGAAAGGGTCTAGTGGGCGGCAACAAAAATGATTAGGGGGATGGAGACTATTACCTGTGAGGAGAGGCTGAAGGATTTGGGCTTGTTTAGTCTGCAGAAGAGTGATGGGGGGATTTGATAGCAGCCTTTTAACTACCTAAAGGAAGGTTCCAAAGAGACTGGAGAGAGGCTGTTCTCAATGGTGATAGATGACAGAAGAAGGAGCAATGGTCTGAAGTTGCAGTGGGGGAGTATGATGGGATGGACAGGCCCTGCAATGAAGGGCTGGGAGTAGCCCAGGCCCAGCTGGCTGAGAAGGCCCTGCCCATCCAGCTCAGCTGGGCATGCTCCCAGCAGAGCCAGAGTATAAAAGCAAAGAGCCCTGCAGTGAGGGAGGCCTCAGGGGAAGGAGTAGGCCAGGCTGCACCCATGTTTCTGCAGCAACTGAGACCCGAGTTGCCGCCCGCAGCCGACCCTGGAGCCGAGCCAGCAGCCGCCACCCCCTGGGAGGCAGGAGCACCCGCAGCCCCAGTAAGGACCGGTCCGGGAGGCCAGCAGACCATGGGGGTCCCAGGGTGTGGTAGGAAGCAGCCCAGGGCAGAGGCTCCATGTGTATTGGCCGGATTCCTCACGATGAAGGCAGGAGCAATAGTCTCTGCCTAAAGGGCCCTGGGCTGGGACCCAGTGGACAATCACCCCTGGCCAGGAGGGGCTTTTCTTGTGACTGGGCCACAGGTGCTGTACATACCCTGATAGAGGGGCCTGAACTTTGGGGCTATGCTTTAAGGGATGCCTGTAACCTAACACGGGGGAAGGATGTTTTTGGGTTGGGCTGCAAGGGCTGTGTATACCCTAGGGGCAGGTCATAGAACCTGGATAGGCGGCCCCAACCCCAAGGGGGAGACATGCCCAGGGAGGTATAGGTTGGATATAAGGAAAAACTATTTCACTAGGAGGGTGGTGAAGAACTGGAATGGGTTACCTACGGAGGTGGTAGAATCTCCATCCCTAGAAGTTTTTAAGTCCCATCTATGAATCCATGATTCTATGGTATTCATGGTTTCAGTGCCTCTCTGTCATACCTTCAAAGTTAAGAAGAAGGATTTTATCCTGTTTACACCCCATGAAGTTCTGCTGCAAGTAATACTTTTACGTTAACTTTGCTCAGGGGATTACAATTTAACATTGACTTTTTTAACGAATTTATTTTAAAAAATGCTTTTGGATTGGCAAATTAATTTCCCTTTTTTTGTGCTTTTTCCAAGAATGAAAGAGAAAAAAAAAGCAAGAAATTGGGACTTCCATCCTTTGAAACCAGAAACCAGATCTAATTGTTAAGCAACAGTGGTATCAAATATCCATCAAGCCTTCGAAAAGAACTAGAAAATGACTCACAGATGAGTCCTTTCAGAGGATGCAATAAATAGTGAAAATCTGTGACATACAAGATTTAATAAACACACAATAGAAAAATAGCTAGTTCCACAAATATATCAGCCTTTGAATAAATATGTAAACCCCTGCCTTGGTGTTTGATTAGCCCTATCCTGAACACGAAAAAAAAAATGGAGGGGGTTAAAGGAAAAGCACAGACTCATTTTTCCACTGCTTCTAACATTCCAAGTCCATCCCTTCGTCATATGCCACATCCACACTCTCTATGTGTATGTCTACACTACAGAGAAGATTGAAGCTGCCACTGTCAATCTTCTAAGGTTCAAATTAGTGGGTCTAGTGAAGACACACTAATTCAAACTGAGAGGGGTACAAGGGTCAATGCCAATAGTCCTGCTTCCACAAGGAGTAAGGGAAGTCGAAGGAAGAGTGTTCTCCCTTCGACTTCCTGCAGCGTGGACAGTGCCAAAAGTCGAGGTAAGGTATTTCGATTTCAGCTACTCAACTAAGATAGCTGAAGCATATCTTAATTCCATTTTATCCCATAATATAGACATATACTCTCTGTTACAGTGCAGAAGAATTATCAAAAGGGGGTTGGGAGCAGCGAGAGGAGTATGCTACTGCTCTGTTGGTTGGTGGCAGTCCTAGAATAGGAGCGAATGGCCTTGAAAGATTAATAATGAGTTTGTTCCCCAAAAATGCCTGCATGTGCACTTAAAGAGTAATCATGTATGTGATAATGTTCCCACAACAATTGTCTATGAATGAACATCTAATAAAATAATATCTTGAGTCAAACATCAGGTTTGATGATGGCACATTATTCTTGCAAGTAAAACAATGAGGTCTGCTATTTCCAGGCCTTTTGTACTCATTCCACACCAAAATGAGACTTCTTTCTCCCTTTTCTCTTCTATCTAGACAAACTTAATTATGTTATGTCATTTTCAGCATCATACTACTTCCTTTACATTGTTTTAATCAAACCACTTTTCAAATTTTACTCCTGTCATGATTTGGGGAATCTACATACAAATCATAAATTCTGGCTGGTTTTGTGAAATTTCTGTAGTTCTGAATATTTCAGTGCTATGTGGAATCTACCATCTGTTGTCAAGGCTGTGTTATGTATCTCACAGACCAAGACAATTGAAGATTCTTAACATCAATGGCTCTCATTTCAATGGGAGCATGTTCAGACAATGAATCGGCTGCATCGTAGGTAAAACCAGTTTTATCCAATTTCTCTGCAGGAGGTTGGGGTTTGGAAAGGCTATAATCAGCACATAGAACAAGTAGAGCAGGTGTTAACACTGCATCTCTAAAACAGCAGAGCTTGTACCTCCACGTCTCCTAAATTGATGCAGGAAAGTTTGGCAGGAGAAAGGGACACAGGAGCAGGTTTTTGTATCCAAGAGGTCTCCCCTCAGAAGGGGAAAGACTCCATTTCATAAGAGAAGACTTGGGGGAGGGATTCTGGCCTCCTTAGAGGAATCTGATCTATGCCCAAAGAAAGCTCAACCGTGGTGAGAACTAAAAGATGTAAATGTGTATAGAGGTGTTTAATTGGTTGTCTAGAACTCTGTATTCCTTGTGCTAACTAAAGAGTGGCTGGGGATTTTGTTTTGTTTTTGTTTAGTTTTGGAACTGTTTGGAACCACATTCCATCTAAGAATGTTAAATATCAATTAATTTACGAGTCAATTAGTCGATGGAATTTCCATCAACTACTCGACAAGTCGATAGGCACTTCCACATTCCTCCTTTTAAATGTACAAGAGCCCCAGTGGGGGCTCTTGTGCATTTCAAAGTTGGAACTCCACAAGCAGCCCGGGACCAGCGGGAAGTCCACGGAACCCAGGATCAGCTATGCGGTGCTGCCCCTTTGAAACACTGCCACGGCATTTCAAAGTGGCAGCGCCACACGGAAACTGTACTCTGGACTCCTTGCTGCTTTGAAGTACCCTCCACCCCCCCCCCACCCCCCCGCTTTGCGGCCTCTATCTGATAGAGGCAGCTAGAGAGGGGGAAGCAACTAGCCAACTAGTCCTTAACATCCTTAATTTTATCCTAAAGAGGTGAACTGTAAGGTGCACAAGGTGGAGCTCTGGGAGAAAGTGTGCTTAAACTACTTAAGAACATTGATGGAGTGGACGAGGGAACTCATTGCTCTAAGCCCCTAGTATTGGGACTACAAGAGTGCATTTCTGTTAAGTGGAAACAGAAAGCTTGTGTCCAGGAAATGTGGCAGAGAGGCCAGGGAAAGGTTTACTAGACTCCTGTGCTCTTACAATACCATTAATCTAAGCAGACTTAAATAAGCTTGAATCACCCTCTGGAAATGGTTCCTCTTCAAACTGCTCTTAAATGGGACAATATATACCCCCAACACTAAACATCCATTGGGCCTGATTAGAAGCATAGAAATATGCATTAGAGCATACCCAGAAATGGGGAAACTAAGGATCTAGAGGGATGAAATCCTAATCCAGCAGCCTGGTGAATGTCTAGCTGGAAGAGCTTTAGTAGGACTGTGGTAACTTCTAAAATAAACAATCATCTGATCTTCAAATGTCAACAGGTTTTCACTTGTCACCCCATTCAGAAACACATCTTTCTGCAGACTGAAGTAATCATGCTTACACATAAAGCAATTATTTGTCATCTGGAGCGCAATAAAATATTATCTTTCACTAAGACAAAATGTACATAAAGGACGATTAAAGGAACATTGCAACAATTAGAACAAAGAAATTAGGAACTGAAAATAATCTGTGCTTAGACATTGGGACAGATGAAATGGAAAAAAGGCATAAAACAGATCAGTTTTTTGGGTTTTCTGAACTCTAGCATTAGACTTGATTCACTTTATTTGAAATGCCTACACTTGACTAGTGGTGTAAATGTACTATGATTCAAACATGTGACAAGTCAGTCCTAAGGAAACATGTATTTGGCAGATGAAGGGGATGATGGGGATTGGAGGTTCATACAAGAAAAGGCCTTAGCATGTCCAGTGTCTCATGCCACTCCTATCCACAGAGTTTTATGTACCACAAGCTGAGGTTCCTCTGCCCTACAGTGAAAGGTCAGGAGTTGGCATATGTTAAATAATAAATAGGGGTGTTGGAACCAGATCTTGCAGCCCTCACACAGGAAAAGCTCCCTTTGAAATCAGTGAGATCGGTGTGTTTTTATAGATAGTAGGACCATTCTTCATCTAACTCTCAGTCCCTTTGCCAATATTTCAGTTGGACTAGTTCCCATACAATTTAACTTAAAAAAGGATGGGATGTGAGCAAGAGTAAATAATTAGAGGGAAGGTCCAATTTGGGTACACTGACTTGTATAAAACCCCCTTTGCTATTCCATTCCACTTCAGCAAACTGCAGCAGCGATTTCAACATGCCAGTGGTCATTATGAATTAATTAGGTACTTGACATAGCTATTTGTTGTACCATGTACAAAAGCCATTTTAAAAGTCAACATTTGCTAACAGTTGTCATACAACTTACAGTTTCCACAGTTTCCTTATCTCTGGGCTACAGAGCATTGGATTATACTTGTGGAATCCATTTGTGATTGTCTGTAGAATGTGAGTGTATATTTTCTCTATGGTACATACAATGTGCCTTCCCACTTAATAGGAGGAGGAACCGGGGACAGGAGAATTGGATGGATGTCCTTCTACTCTGGTACAAAGCAGAGTCCTTGAGCCATTAGAGTTTATGCCCTCCTTTGGACAAAGGTTTCCTCCTTTTCCACATCTCTACCCATGAGCAGAGGAAGATGTAGTCTTCATCTTCCTGGTCACCCGCTAGCCAGTTCAAATAAGGGTGCCAATTGCCTCAAGCAAACTCCTTCTCCTTTACAAAGTTCTTTAACAAAGAAGATAAAGATTGTGATCCCTATTCTATAGATGGGACACAGAGATATGAATTGACTTGCTGAAAATAACAAGTCAGTGGCAGAGCCAAGCATGGTACCCTAACTCCTGGGCCAAAGCATCTGAGCTAAGTTTTGTTTTATGAGTGTCTACCAGATGAACAGCATTTACCTAGAAATCTGATTATGCTTTTGCAAGATAGAAAATTGAAACAAAAATGGTATGTTCAGAGAGATAAAATGTTTAAATTTGCTGCTGGCGAGTAGGCTTATATTAATCAAAAAATAATCATCAAGGAATCTGTTACATGGTTGGTTAGATGACAGCAAATTGGTCAACAGTTATAGGAAGAGAAATTGATTACTGAATATCTTATAGTTATGACAAAATGTGTTTAGTCATCTTTTTCCACTTTTGAATTACATGCACTGAAGAACTGCAGCATGGAAGCACCAGTGTGTTAAGAATAATTTATAGCCTAGTTATACAAAACCAGTTTAATTAATTAAATCAACATTAGAATTCAGGCTGTTCTGATAGGTTTCTCATAGCATTAGTGATTATTAATCTCAATCAAGTATGCAGCTTTTTTTCAAAGGTTGTACTTTAATTACCAGGTTAATACTGAAGTTGTTTTAATAACAGCTTGGAAAACATTTACCCAAATGACAAGATAATATTAAAGCTAATATTAGTAAGTCAGACTGTCCTTTTTCAAAAATAAAGTTAATATTTTGCTATCATCTATTAGGCTGTATGCTGGGGTCCATTTTATACTTTGTAATTTATTATTATATGGTTGTGAGCAACTCAACCTTGATACTCGGGAAACAGATAATTAGTGCTTAAAAACAAGTTTTTTTCACTCTGGGTGAAATTCATGCCTGTTTGGAGGGCCTGCACAAGGCATGTACCCCATTTAAGTATCACTTACAATTATTTTTAATGAATGTAGTGAGATTTAATTGTTGCATATGCCTTATGCAGAATGTCTACACAGGGATGAAGTTCACCTTATGTGCTTTGTTTCTCTTTATATTACTGCATCATTATTTCTAAAATGCTGTTCCTGCAAAAACATGCTTAACTTTCTGCACTTTCTAAACTTTCCGATATTGACTTTAAGTAAAAGCAAGATTGGACAACAGAGATGAGTAGCAAAATGTCCAACAGTTGATCAGGGGACAAATTGTACTTTACCACTTCCAGTAAAGTGTCTGAAATGAGCTAAGGGACACCATTTCCTTTACAAGGGTCTCAGAATTTGCGTTCATTTCTGACTGAATACAGGCAACGAGTTAGTGGTCAGAACAGTAGTCAGTTCCAATGGTCACAGCCACATTGGAGACATGATCAGGGGACAACCCAAGGGTTGGAGGCAAGAGTTCTGAAGAAAATAGGGGCTTTGGCTGGAATGAGAGCAGCTATAAGTTATAGTAAGGGCCTATATAGGAAGCAAATCTGAAACAGCTGTGAGTACAGAAGTCATTAAGCAGATACTGTTGGTACCAAGATTAAATGGGGATCTGTTGGCCCTTCTGTCAAATCAGGAAGCACAGTCACTCAGTAGGGTTTATTGTGGCCACCCAAGCTCACTGGGTTGCTAAGTGGCCCTACCCAGAGCCAACTGAGTTCCTGACAGTTGCAGACATAAAATAATTGTGATTCTTGAAATATTATCAGATGTGATGTGTGTACCCTATGTCCTTAATTTATGGATAAATAATGACTTAAGTAGTAACTGCACAATTGTGCCAGATATTGGAGGAAGCGAATGCATCCAATGCCCATAAATGCAAAGGCAATGATATGATTATTGGACCAATAAATGATTATAAATTACACATTCACCCCTCCAGAAAACCTACCCCACCATAAAGGGCCTCCAACATAACAAGAAATGAAAGGAAATACTCACTTAAATGTTATACCTACCATGTACCCCTCAATTACTTGGACCAACAAAGCATGCCATTAATTAATTCATTACTTTGTTCTTTCATGACCTAAAAGTTGGAAAATCTGGCATTCTTTATTCAATTTTATTGTTTTTTGACATCATATTAATGAGAATTTAATGTGTTTTTTGCATAACTATAAATAGGCAATGTTTCAACTCATTTCCATAAAACAACTTATTAAGTATTCAAAGACCCATAGGGAGGCAGTAAATTTTAAGCTGAAGACTTGTATTTTAGCTAAGTGTGATTTAAATGTTTAGTGAAGGTAGTAGTGGTTGCTGAAGTTGAAATATAATAGCAGCCTTATCTTTGAAGCCGAACTCATATGGCATATTTGCTAATGTTCAGTACACAGTTTAGTGTGTTCAACAAATAAATATCTTACATTATTTGGCATTATTGTCAGCTGAGTACTCTAAATAGGTAACATGTAAACTAAGTATTATCTTAAAGCACAAAGGAAACTGGAAGTTAACAGAATTTTAGCAATATTATAAATGTACAGTATATGAAATACTTAATGAATAAACTTGTATTATACATTTAATGATGTACAAGATACCATACAGAATAACTGCTTTGCTATATTTTTCCCCGTAGTAACAACCTATATTATCAAACTTCCCCAAATATAGACTGCAAATGGATTATATGGAATAGTAGAGATAGCCACATTATTATATTGTAATGACATTCCAGAATTGCCTCTTTCGGTTTATGCCTACTGGAACAATGAAAAAATGGGCACTATTGCATAACTATTATTCAGAGGCATATCTAAGGTTTCAGACAGGATTGTACTTAGGGCAGCGGCACTAATGCTATTATTTTTGGCATGTTAGCTCAATCAGAACTAGTATGTGTGTGTCTACTCATGTACTTCCAGCTCCAGTGCAGACAAAACTCTCTTTTCTGAGACTCGGGATATGTGGATCCAACATAAGCCCTTGAGGTGTAGCTTGGAGCTATCATTCTAAGCTGGCCATATCTTTGCTAAAGAGCAGGAGAAGAGGAAAAGACCTGAAGTGAGAAAGAAACTCAGAACTGGCATATCTGACACATCTGGAGAATAGCATGGATATCCAGGATAAACTGATAATGGAACAATTAATTAATGGCCAGATGGCCATTGATTTGCAGATTAAGATCACTGAAAGGAAACCAAAGGCACTTTAAGACAGTGGAATTTCCTACAGAATGGGAATCCTCCAGAAAAGAAAGCAGAATCCTCCAGAAAGAATCCTCCAGCAGGCCACCAGAAAAGAAAGCAGCTGCTAAATAAGGAAGGAGGAATTTGCCCTACAAATACACATCATTCTTTAATATTCATAATGAAAAAGGGAAATCTGATTTGATTTGTGACGTGATGAATGATTTGGTGAAAAATGTTAAATTCTTTTAGTAAAAATAAAAACATTTGTAATATAAAACAAAAATGTAGGAAATTGTTTCAGTTAAAAGCTGATCCTGTTAAAAGTTAGACCACAGAATGGAGTGTTATGATTTTAAGGCAAGCCAGGACACAGCATCAAAAATGCCTAAAGATAGTCCATCATCCAGTTTGGGAAACACTGTCACAATGGCCAATCAGCATAAACAAAAAGAAAGTCTAGCAACACTTCTTTCATTTTAACCACAAAGTATAATCTATTGATGTTTAGGCCTTAAGAACTATTCTTTAAAAATAGTCTGTTGAAGGTGAACATAAGATTATCCAAATTACTGAACAGGAAACAAAACATATAAAAAGTTTTCTACAGTAACTATTGCCAAAGTTAATTAAATTTCAGTTGTGAGAGTAAACAAGTGGAAATGACCTGAGTAGTATTGGTTTTTAAACTACTGAACTTTAGGCATAATAATTGTCCATTCGTATGAAGAAACTATTCCACTGGATGGAGCTGAATTTACAAAGTAATTATATGGTTCTCTGTGCTGCTATAAAATAAAATAACCTTTCCAAGACAATGGGTATCTTAGATTTATTTTCTTAGTAAGGAACAATATATTTATCATATGTTAAAATTTAGTGGATGAGGTCATTCACTGGAACTATACTGATTTTATATCTACTGAAGGCCTGGTTCTCTGTGTTTATTTTAACATACTAAAGAAAATATGCTACTGGGGAGAGTATCATATGTTCATCCTTACTGAAGCATTTTATGGTATCCCTTCTTTAGAAGATGTTAAGGTAGGAGCCTGCTCACTTTTGTTGTGCTTAGTTCACTTTTGTCAGTTGTGCAGCAGTTTTAATCTGAGAGTTTCAAGGTTAAATAAGGGTTAGTAGCAGATCACAGTCATGCAATGTTTTAGTAAGAGACTTCAATATATAACGTAAGTATAGTGCGTAGTTTTTCATGATTCTTTTAGTGATATTGAAACATAATTTATAACATTGGCTAAGCTTGCAGGTATGAAAAAAGGATGCATTCTCTCATCTCTCCTATTTGGCATTGCCATCCACTTCATTATAAGATAAAGTATAGGTGACATAACATGCACATTGCATGAATCAGCAACTGTATGCTAAAAGATCTAGATCTTCTTGATGACATAGCTCTTCTAACTGGCAGCTAAACCAACATGCAAGCCAAGACCACAAGCCTCTCCAACATACCAAAGAAGGCAGGGATAACAATCAGTTATGAAGCAACAAATCTAATGAGAACTCAGCACCTCCCAACTCAAGCATTACGTTAGATGATAAAAGAATACAAGAAGTCAGTCAATTTATTTATCTTGACAGAAATATGCAAGCTTTTGGAGATGACTACAGAGAGATAATGTCACAATCTGGCAAGGCAGGAGCTACATTTATTAGTTAAAACAAGATTTGTCATTAAAAATCCACAATTTAAGTAACTAAATACAAATCTTCAGATCAAATTTACGCTCCTCTTAATATATGGATGTGAACACTGGAAATCTACTAAAGATACAGACAGATATCTACATGACTTTGAAAGAAACTGCCTTAGAAATACAAGGCATTGGATGGAATTAATTTATAGCAATGCTAAGATTTGTGTCAGAGCTGAACGTTCTTTTAGCTCTAAAGTTATCCAGAAAACAAGGAACTATTTAGGATATATGTTGAAAATGAGAATGAAGCCAAAATATCTGCCATGGGAAGGATGGCATTGGGCAAGGGAAGGACCACATAAAAAGGGTTGAAGAGAAGAATCACTCGAATAAACACTACTCAGGCTATGTCTAGACTGCAGGCTTCTTGCGCAAGAAGCTTTTATTAGAAGAGATCTTCCACAAAAACTTCTTGTGCAAGAGCGCGTCCACACTGTAAAGCACATCAAAAAAGTGATGCACATTTGTGAAAGAGAGGATCCAGACTGGACTGATGCTCTCTCAAAAGTAAGCTCTGATTGCTATGCACAGAATGGCCACCAGGGTACCTGTGCTTTTTCCTCTTTCCTTCTTTTTGTGCCAAAAAACCCCTCTTCCCTGTCCACATACATCTTTTTGTGAAAGAGCGCAAAAAGGCGTTCTTCCTTGTAGAATGAGGAATACCTGCGCCAGAAAAAACCCTCTGTTCTTTCGATTTTTTTGCGCAAAAACATGCTTCAGGTGTGGCTGCTCCACGAGTTATTTTGGAAAAATGGCCATTTTTCCGAAAAAAAACCCTCTGTAATGTAGACATAGCCTCAAAGAGAAAACATATAGGATTTAACAACATCAGAAGACATGCAAAGAGCAGCTCAGGACAGATGTCTTGTTCATGCCCCAAGCAATGTCTGACAGCACAGGAAAGATTGAAATTCAGAGCCTCCCATTTCAGTTACCAGTTGCTGAATTGAATTTAGATGAGAAAGTTATGCTTTCCTGACTAATGTTCATGAAGAATGCAGAATAAGCTACCAGCATAAGTCATTGTACTTCTAGGAAGGCTTAGTACAAAACAAAGCTCACCATTTTTGATGAATGGGAAAGAAATGTAAAGTTTTATTGTTTTCTTCAATGAAATGTTGGGCTGGAGTAAACAAACCCAGCATTGAGTCACAAGGTGTTAAGAAGTTGCTCTGGGTTCAGCCAGCTCTGCCCCGATCCATAGACAGGAGGAGGAGGTAAAAGGAAGCAGAACAGTTGGCTTGGGGGGGCAGACCAGGAAAAGCATGTTCTCTTCTTACAACCATTGTCCAAAGGTCCTTCCCTGAGGGCAAGTAAGACCTGATGCTGATACACTATAAGGGGGAGGTATTCTCCCCACCTGGAGACTTGGATTTAGTTGGTTCATGTTAATTCCCATTTTGTTTTTGTTTTTTTATGGACTACCCAAGCAGGTGAGAGACTAAGAACTGACCTCATAGAGAGCCAAGCTGGAGGAGGAAACAGTCACCATCCTGAGAGGGAAGGAGCTAGCACACTGTGTACAGCCACAAGGAGAGGCCAAACAGTGAACTGACCTTCTTTGCATCACCTCACCACCAATCGTGAACTTTGGACAATGGTTGGGTGATAGCCCAGGGTGCCTTAAGACTGTCGTCTTTACGCCACTTCTTGTGAGACATTTGATAGCCCTCACAGAGCTACAGGACAGAGAATATTGGAGTGGCATAGCCTCAGCTCCCCTACCAAACCCCTCTCTACAGTTTGAAGGGCCAAAACCCTGGCCAATAGGCAACACAGCTCACGAATGATGCCCATAACAAATATATGTAATTTACTTGGGTTTCATGTGTCATACATTTTTATTATCAGTTTGGAATGACCAATCAGACACCATCCTTCAGCTTCCAGGCCACTGAGAGGCAGATAGCTCAATTACCAAGAACAAAAAGTCAAAGGAAGAACCTACTATGTTGCTGATAAAAATAAAGGTTTGCAATTTTGAAATATTAAGCCTTATGGATCAACCTCCTGTCCAAATTTAATAGAAAGAGAAGTTATTGCTATTTTTAAAAAAAAATATATATATATATTCTTCAGTAAAGTTCTATTAGAGGCAACTTTTTAAAAAAAATCTACTAAACTACTGAAATCTGGGCTTTTTTTAGCTAATGCCATGAGACTCCTGCATGAGACCCTTTTTTAGAAAATAAAAATTATTGATTTTGTATAGCACTCTTTACAAAAATCAGAGATTTTTTGTTACGGTAATGTACAGAAAATACAAATCATCTGTTGCAGAAAATACATACATTATCTGGAATGGAATAAAGAAGCAATTCTGTCCTAACAATATGACAGTATTTGAAGAACAATATGCTTAATTCAGGAGAAAGTCCCACTGGATTTTAAGTAAATTTTAGTGGTAAGGACCTCTCTTTGTAGCACAGTGCCCTGTTGCCGGCAAGAGTAAGTCTCAGGTCCAACACTGGGCTCTCTAAGTACAAAAACATGCTGCACAAGTATCTGTCAAACACAAGGAGTTTATTTCCAGTCAGACTTTAACTGTACCCCTTAACTAAAGAACAACGTGGTAGGAAAAGCGGCGCCTTATGTCCCTTCTGCAAGCTGGGGACCCAGTTACAACTGCGGACGAAGTGGGAGACTGTCTCAGCTTCCGAGGCACTGGTACCAGAGTCCATTGGTGAAGTCCAAATTGATGTGCTGTGGTGCAGCTTTAAATACCAGGTCTCTGCTTTGTTTTGCAGGTTGGAAATTTCCAGGAGTTACTCATCACTTGCTGATGTATGGCTTAGTTGGTAACTATCGATCTGGTAATGATCTGGTACCACTTGTCCTTTGACCTTGTTTACAAGATCAGTACATCTGGGTAAACAAGATTATTATGCATTCCGGTCCTTATCTATAACTAGAAGATAGCTGTCTGCTGACTATACATCCCCACTTCCTGCATCTGGTAAGTAATCCTAGATGGTCTTCTCGCATCCAAGTACTGCCCATCACTTCTTTGCTTATAAAATCTGATGAAGCTCAAAGCCCAAGGACGTTTGGATGCTA
The DNA here is from genome assembly GCA_032595735.1 of Pelochelys cantorii. Lineage (NCBI taxonomy): Eukaryota > Metazoa > Chordata > Testudines > Trionychidae > Pelochelys > Pelochelys cantorii. The sequence goes on from CM064327.1 coordinate 94,389,685, forward strand.
ATTAATTTGGACAGAAGAAATGTTTGCTTATAGAATGTCAAATGTTTTATCATCAGTGGGAGGATGTAGTGTTTGTCTAAAAAATGTGAGAGTGTGGAAATGACGATTCACAAGTCAGAATAGTATCTGTTAGGAGTTACAACACATGCACATAATTTATCTAAATTCTCAGTCATTTGGCCAAACACACATTTTTTCTCTTTAAGCATCTGTGGCTAAAACTAATAGTGAGACAATTTAATAATTTCATAATAATAATGGGCCAGATCATGCTCCCTAGATATTTTAACTTATTTCCATCCTTCTTCATAGTATCTCAAGGTACTTTTCATATGTTAATAATTAAACCCAGAAACTCCAAAGTCAAATCTGTAAAATGGAGACAATAATAATAATTGTGGGAAAGCTGAGGCACAGCAAAGTACTAAATTTTGTACATGCCCTCTGGTGTTACTACTTAATTCTGACTTCTTTTTCCATCATGGTTATGCAATCTAACAGTCTAGTACATGCACTTCTAATTTTCTGGTGAGCCAATGTTAAAAAATTAACATGTACATTTCTCAATTTTTCTCATTGAAAATGCACCGTATCACTGAAGTGTCATTTTTCAGAAGAGATGCAACCAGAACCTGACTGGTAATAATCATTTTTATACTCCAGATCATGGAGAGCAGTTAGTCAGAAGAGTATTGCCATTGAAATCATAGACTCATAGGATTGGAAGGAACTTCGAGAGGTTATCATGTCTAGTCCTGTGTACTCATGGCAGGTTCAAGCACCATCTAGATCATCCCCGACAGGAGTTTGTCCAACATGCTCTTAAAAATCTCCACTGATGGAGATTCCACAACCTCCTAGGCAATTTATTCTAGTGCTAAACCACTCTGACAGTTAGGAAATTTTTCCTCATGTCCAACGTAAATCTCCCTTGCTGCAATTTAAAACCATTGCTTCTTGTTCTATCATCAGAGGTTAAGGAAGATAATTTTTCTCCTTCCTCCTTGTAATAGCCTATTAGATACTTAAACCATTATCACATCTCCCATGTCTTTTCTTTTCCTGACTCAAAAAGCTCAGTTCTTTCAATCTTCCCTCATAGGTCATGTTTTTAGACCTTAAATTATTTTTCTTGTTCTGCTCTGGGCCTTCTCCAATTTGTCCACCTCTTTTCTGAAATGTGACACCCAGAATTGGACATAGTACTCCAGTTGAGGCCTAATTAGTGTGTGACTTCTTGTATCTTACTTAAAACATTCCTGCTAATACAATCAGGGGGACATGAGCAGGTATTTAATTCTATGAAGGGTTTGACAGGTGCTTGGAATAGACCACACTAAGAATGCCATACTAAGGGCAGGATGCAAGAAATAGGTCAGACAATCACCAATAAACTAGTGGCTTATGCTATAATTGGATTCACCAAGCCAGTAACAAAGCGGCTTCTGCAGTGCCAACTGATTAATTAGAAGCCAAACATGGTTCCCTTTAGGCATTCCAGCCCTTGTCTCCCACACGAACAAACAGCTCTAAAATAATGAGAGGTTACCCAAAACTCAATTCACTATATGTGAAGTTCTACCACTCCAAATGATCAGATTCTTGTCCCCAGGTCAAAACGTATCTCAGATCCTACCCTAATATCACAGTGTCAGTCATTCCTATGTAAACTAACTAAAGAGTTTATTAATTAAGAAAAAGATAGGGTTATAAATGGTTAATAATCTATATACACACAAATGACTGCAAAGTCGTGGTGTCAGGTTCATCGCAGTGACAGAAGAGACTGTTGGCTTGAAAAAGTCTCTCTTGTAACTTCCAGAAGACTGGAAGCTCCTTAGTCTATAGTTCAAAATATGGGCTGCTCCAGTTTGTTTACTGAACAGCTCCACAGCAACGGAGCCTCACGGCTCCCATTGGCTGTGATTTGCTATTTGCAGTCAACGGGAGCTGCAGGAAGCAGTGTGGCCTGGGTCATGCCACTTCCCATGGTACCCCTTGGATGCAAACGGCGAACTGGAGCCAATGGGAATTGCGAGGTTCAGTGCCTGTGGAACCCTTAAGTAAACATACCAGACAGGCCCATTAGCAGTTTTCTCAACATGGGCCTGCAGCCCACTTTGAAAAACATTGCTCTAGAGGATTCTGAAATAATGGGAGGTATTGATTACATTCAATCTTATTTAATCATTAGCAGATTTACCTGGCATTGCTCAGGTCCTTAACTCAATTATGTTTTTTAAATAAAAGGAAAATATACATGCGTTAGTGAAATGATTGTATTTTCCAAAAATAGTATTATTTTTATGAAGTTAATTTTAGTAAGTTTTTTTTTTAAAGGAAATTCCATTCCTATAAACTCTTATCATTTGCTATGTTTTAACAAAAAGGGACTATAGTCAATCTGGTTTCCAGCAACATGGTTTTTTAGTTTTCAAATCTTAAGCATTGATTTAGCTGTGCCAAAATAGAGCAATAATCCAAATTTCTCCATTGTATTGTTTCTGTAAGGTTTATTGAGAAGCATTCCTATTGCAGGTTCATCTTATTTTTCCGGTTCATCTTGCTTCAGTCTCTTCCAACTTTTATTCAGTGTGACGTTATTGAATTGTGAGACAAGCATCCAAAACACTGTTGCAACCACTGTTATATTTTTGCACCACATCTTATACAAAGTGGGCCAAGTCTCTATGAAAAGCTGATGATTTTCGGATTCTGTTTATTCTGTTCATACACATATATCATTTTTGTATTTGAAGTTATGCATACTAGCTATGTACCTGCATTTTGAATGTTTACTTCTGGAAGATATCAACACGAGGCTTGGCCAGCCTATTGTGAGGCTATTAGTCAAGTGAATAGCAGTACTTCAATGACAGTGCACCTTAGATGGTGCCAATCCACATCTGGTGAGCTTTGTTGTGAATGTTAATTCCACCATGTAATCAATGGCTTCTGCCTGAAAAGGACTGAGTCATGCGTGGACAGGTGACTTGATCATTTGACAAACTCCACCGTGAGACATAGTTTTACACAGTGAGAACAATGGGATTCTCTCCACATGGCCAACGGTATAAAGAGGGCCCTGGGGGTTCCTTTGTTTTGTCTTCAGTCCGGCTAATCATCTATGAAGGATTCCTGCTATGAACTGAAGCCTGAAAGGATGGATGACCCATACTAACAGAGGATATGAACCCACAGACTTAAACTAAAACAGCAGATTATTCTATCTCTTCTACAAGCCTGAATTTTACTATTGGCATATGTAATCTAATTCCTTAAACAATTTTAACTCTCATCCTTTTATTAATAAACATTTAGATTTTAGATTCTAAAGGATTTCCACGGTATGTTCTTTTGGATAAGAACTGAGGTATAAATTGAACTGGGAATGTGGTTGTGGCTGGTCTTTTGGGATCTGATTTGGTGAGATTGGTTTTCATAATCTCTCATCTGTATACGAAGTGATGCTGATGTTGGCACAGGAGAAATGGAGTGTCTCAGGAGATTCCTTGTGTGAGTTCTTGCTAGCTAGTGTAATGGACAGAAGTGCACTCTGTGACTGGTTTGGTATACCTTAGAGTGGAGGACCCCTAGTCTTGGGCTGTAAGTAGACCTGTCTCTACGCAGTTCGCCATCAATTGACCCTCTCAGCGGTGCCCCCAGAAACCTCCTGTATTATACTTAGTTATGTCAGTTTTGAGGACTATACTTGATTTGATGATTCTGTCTCAGTTGTCAAGATCAAATGGGAAACATACCCACTTTTGTCAAAATGTGGAGTGAAGTGTAGAGGAACATGCAGGTAGGGATGAGTGAAGATGCCAGCCCCAACTGGCAGAGCTGGGGGGAAGGAAGGCAGCATTCCAGCATGGGAGACAGGCTCTAATGAGGAACCACAGGTGTCCCATTTTCTCTTTGGAAAATGTGGTTACTATGTGTGGCTTCAATTGTGATAACATTTTTGCTGTCACCATCGCTTCTTGGTATAGAATAGAAATTCCATGTTACTGACCTTGAGAATACTTTGGCAGAGAGTTCACTGCAAATCCCAGAAGCTGTTTTTATTTTAACTAAATTTAAAATATAAAATGGCTTAGCTGTTAAATTTCAAAAAGCCCTAGTGGGATCTGCGCTGTGAAAAGAGGAGAATTCCCTGCAGCAAGTGGAAAAGGACAGGCCCAATAAACTTGGGTTTAAAAAAGAAACCCTGATGTATTAAAATGTGCTAAAGCTTTATTATAAAAACATATGTAGTACTTGTGTCTTTAGGTGCCTTTTACTCTCCCACGATGAAGTCTGTTTCATATTAAAAGTGTATGTATAAGAAAAGAAAAAAGAAATATTTCCAAAAAATTAAATGAAATGTCAAAATAAAAGATCCATTTTTAAAATTAAGAGACTCCAGTGGCTGATTTACTTGGAGATTAATGCACTTCTTGGGACAACAGCCTTGAGCCTAACAGTGCACTAGAGGCTTGTATTAATGATCTAGTAAAACACATCTTATTGTGTCTTAATGCTATAGCTAGAAAGATAATGCATTGCACACATTTTCCTCAGCGTCTAAGGGATTATTCAGATGGGATTGACCTTCAAAATTTCCAAATCAAAGCCTGTGTATTGTGTTTCTTTTAAAAATTAAAAGCAATCGTACTCTCCTTATCCTCTAATCAGCTGCTGTGTTACTTTTTAGAGATTGTAGTGAATCAGCTTAGCCTCTTACTGACCTAAAAGGGGAAACCCTCCCTAAAGTTACATGGTGGGAGGTGCCAGAGCAACCCAGCCCCTCTCACAGGAAGCAGAAGTATAAAAGCAGGGGCTGAGAGCAAGCCAAATGTTCTGCCCGAGTGCCCAAGGAGGAAGGTGTGGCTGCCCCACTCTAGGAGGGAAAACTGGTTTAGGCCACCAGGGCCACTGCCAGGCCCCGAAGACTGGCCTGGACGGCCAAATAGGAGATTGAGTTGCACAGCCTGGATCATTGCTTGACCCAGACATGGAGTCTGTGGACATTCTGCCAGCACCATTGTGCCCAGTGGACCCCAAGGAGCAGAGGATGAGTCAGGTAGGCCCACAGGGAGAACTGGGAAACAGCCCAGGGATAGCCAACATTGGGTTGGCTGAGGACATGGAGGTCAACTGGGCAGCGCGATGTGGCCAGGATCCTCGCTGACCCAGTGGCAGCCAGTGCTGCCACTGTTAGGGCCCTAGACTGGGATGCAATGGAGCAGGTGGACCTGTGTCTCCCCTCCCCCTTGCCACTTCTCACTTTGGGTGGAAGGTTTCCCACTGGGATAAAACCCCTGTGCTTGTCAGCTCTCCACCTGCAAGAAGGCCCAACCCCCGCTCAGCCTGCAGACAGGTCTGAGCTTTAAGCTGTTTAACTGTTGGTACTTGTTGCTGCTCCCTGACTAAGGGTCTGGCTTGATAAACTGTAACTCAGCCTGAGACTGGGAGGGGGGGGCAGGAGTTACAACAAAGCACGTTGGGACTTTGGGCTCAGCCCAGGTTTGTATGCTTTTTTAATTAGGTCTTCATTTATTAACACCTGACATCCTGGAAACGGTCATCCTTAGAGAGTTCATGTGATCACAAGCTGGCTATAAAAGGGATAACTTTCTTCCTAGTAGAAATCAGGGGGCTGTGTGTTGTAGCTGTTCTCTGGTTATTCACAGTGGTCAGCTCTATAGTACAAATTTGTGCTGGCATAGCTGTGTTACCTTGGAGAGTGGAAAAAAAATCACACGCTGAGGTGACCTAGCTAGGCTAGCAAAATCCCCACACAACTAAGCTAACATAAGAGGAGTTCTGACAGCTTAGCTAATGATTTTCAAGGAGGTGATATTATTATCATGGCAGAAGAATTTCTTCTGTTGACTCGTGCAGCATCTATGCTAAAGTGCTATGAAGGCATAGGTTCTGCATTATAGCCATAGCCACCTCTCATTGACCACAGACACCTCTGTCTTTGTGTGACAAGGCAGAGGTCCCCTTAGGGATGTCAGCTGATGTGCTGGTCATGCCACTGAACCTGCCAACCTGCCCTCTGGGGCACCCCACCAGCCTATCCTGCTGTGCCAGTAGCTCTGGCATCCCCCAGCCATGGTACATGAATGGAGTCACAGCCCCTTGCAGAGCAACACAGAAGCTGAATCATCTGAGCTCTGGGAAGGCACAACTATAAGGCCAATGACAGCACCCAGAAACACAGCCCCAAAGAGGACCAAAATCCCAAATAAATCTGTCTTATTTTGTATAAAAGTTTTACACAGAGAAAGCTCAAAAGTTCAGACCCCCTTTATCAAAGAAAGAAAGATATGCACAAATAACATTTATACTGGGCTTCATAATTTTTTTTATTAAGTATAAAAGGTAGGATTTAAGTGATTGCAGATGAAAACAGACAGATCAAAGTAAATTACTAAACCAAAATAAATAAAACACGCCAGCTAATCCTAATCCAGTAAGAAACTAGTCATATGCAAATTCTTACCCTAACAGTTGTGAAAGAAATTATTAGAACAAGCTAAGCAGCCTCCTATCTTAGGCCTGATCCTTTCCCCACTCAATATTAGATATTTCCAATAGGCATCATGGGGTAGTAAGTGTGGGGGGAGGGGAGGAGGTTTCCTGGCATCTAGCAATTGCCAATATTGTTTGGTTTCCCACTTCTATATCCCTTTTGCCCAAGGAAGGAATTATTTGTGTTCAGTTTATTTTTTTCCTCACCTTGAGTAGAAAAGTACCAGATCCAAAATTGATTCTGGCATCAAGTGGCCTGGTCACATGTCCTGGCATGAACAACCAAAATCTAGGGTTACAGGAAAAACAAGACCTTTCAGAGATTATTACCTTGAGCACAGGGCCAGTAAGTTTCCAAAGTGTCAGTAATGGCCCTCATGAGCACATTGAGCAATATAAACAGATCTGCACTTGACATTCCTAACTTCACATACAAGAATGATACATGCACAAAAATAGAATATACACATTCAGCAGATCATAACTTTAAAAATATGCTATATGATGCATTTTGCTGAAACCATTTTCAAGTTATGCATATTCATAAGACAATTTTTATAAAGCCTAGGGGACTTGTGACATTATGTGACAGAGGCTGAGGCCTGATGTGCACTTAAAAATTAGGTTGCTCTAATTACATGATTGAGGGCTGTGAAAAATGTTGTGCTCTAAGCACTGTAGTTAGGTTGAGATAATCCCCTGTAAAGGCTGGACCAAAACCAATATTTTTTTTCAAAAATGTTAGTTAATCAAAAAGTCAAAATAATTGCTTTGAGCCAAAGGAAACATTTAGTTTTGACTTTTATGAAATTTTGAATTTTAAAAAAGGAAATTTTAAAACAAAAAGTTATTCTGAATCCAAAAACTGAAATGCTCTATTTCAAAACTGTCATGTTTTTAACCTTTTTGAATTATTTTTACTTTTGCTTTTTTAAATGAACAATTCAATTAAATGAATGCAAATCCAAAAAAACATTTCAATGTCACCAAACCTGAATTTGTGGCCAAAATTTTGCCCAGTTCTAGTTGTAGATGCTTATGCTGTTCTAAACTCAGGCCTTGATAAATTAAAGGATTTTCTGTTTATTGTTTAAGGTTTTAAAGGCTATACATAAAAGATGAGAGAGAATATGCATTTATTAGTTTAAAATGTATTTATTAGTTTAAGTGAAACCCTGTTTTAGTCTGATAAAAGTATCTTAGGAACATATGTGAAGTATTATCACCCATAGGGAAAAGTTCCCATAACTTTAAAGGGTAACTAAACCTTTGCTAGCCCCCTCTTATCAGACATAGATGAGTGACTGCAAATTTTATGGGAACTAAACAGGATCATCATCTCACAACTTGTTCATCAATTCCACCCAAAAATGAAAATCATGTGTACACCCTGATGAGAGAGGAAACAGCCCCCAGCAACACTGACATAAATGATAGAGATATAATGGGGTACTGTGGGGCTTTGTAACTTTTGTGGGACTGAGACACTCATTTTCACCTGCTGCTGTATGTCTGAATGAGCCATGATGACACATATGTCACGTTTAAATGCATACATTGCTTTAATTCAGTAGATACAAGCAAACGTAAAAAAGATGAACTAAAAAGCAATAAATAAAACCATCTTCCAAACCTGTATGGGAAAACAAACTGAATATAGGGCACATTTGAATGGGTGCTGTTGTAGTTAATATAGTGGGTCTCAGAAGGCATTGGAGACTCAAAGTTTTGTAATCATTTCCACTCACGCACAATGAATACAAAGCGGGGGGCAAAATGCCGTTGCCACTGTGAGTGTGGAAGTTGGATTTGATAGTGTCTTACGGGTGTAAATGACAATGTGATATGCAAGACAGTACAGGTTCAGGTGAGTAGTATCCAACAGTAATTTATCTTGTTCTTGATTTCATTTTCTGTGCAACTAATCTGAAGGTTTTTCTTTTTCTTTGTAGAAGACAAAGAAAGGACTTTACCATCACCAAATTGCCCTGATCATCACTGGCGGTTCTTATATTCTCTTACAAAAGGGAGAAGAATGAAGACAAACTCCAGATTTGTTTAATATCTTCTGATTGTGGCTAGTGCTCCTTAGGGCCCTGATCCAAAGACTACTAAATCAATGTGAGTTTTCAATATGTATCTGAAACAAGAGGAATTTGCTAGATAATACTGCTTGGTTTAGGAGAGTATGAAAGATATTTCTCATGAAAACAGTCAACAATCATTAATATAGATAAGCACCCGTGATATTTTATATGGACTGGCTTCTCTTTCAAGAAAAAGAACAAAATATTATTTCAAAAATGCCTAGGAATCGAGACAAATATAAATGCTTCGCTTAATTATGAAAAGCTTACTGTTTTAGTGGTACAGTAGTAGGTTTTGTATTTTTTTCCAGCCTTCAGCTTTTATTCCTCTTTGTCATATGTTTGTATGTGTGGTCCTTACCAAAACTTTATCTCATTTTTTTTTTCATAGATATTGAGGATCACGACACAGCATGGATACTTTTTGTCAAATAACTAACTAGCTCCAAAACAAAAATCTGAATGTGGCTCCCCCAGGGTTTTCACAGCTTCTTCTCATCTGATTGCTTCTATCAGTCTCTCCCTAAATACTGTAACCCTTGCCTGTTTTCTGTTTGACTTGTGGCAGGAAAGTACTACCAGTAGGTAGGTAAAGCCAGCCACCTCAAGGGCAAATGTAGAGAAAAATCACGTCTGGTGAGCAAGCTCTTCACTTTTCCTGCCCTAGTAAGATGTGCTCCACCAACTGAGGAAGGCTTAGGAGGGTGGTTTTGGGCATTTTGTTGCACAGTACTTACCGTTATTCAACTATACAGAATAGTTCTAGTCCTGGGTCTCCTCAATTTCTTAACAACCACATACACTGACTTTTGTCTGAAATCAGACCCTCAGATGCTAGTTCACTTTGACATATACACTCCAAACAGTTTGTGTACCAGAGACCTGCTTCAGGATAAAATAAACAAAAGGTTTTGTAATAGAAAAATCACAGATTCAAAGATGAAAGAGCATGGGAAGCAAACATGTACAAGTTATAAAAAAAAAAAAAAAACCCTAAAGCCACAACCTCAGGCTTTATACTTTCATATTAAATAAAAGATCCCTTTTCTAATACAAGTTACCTAATACCTTTGAGTTTTTTCCAAGCATACCCCATCTCATAGAAAAGATACAGTATTTCAAGAAGAGTACTGTTAGTTTTTGAATCAAGACCTCAGTCCCATCTCTTCTATTTAAAAGGACTTTTCCCCCTATTTTTTCTTCTGGCATGGTGTCTCAAATTTATTGAGGGTGGGAAAATTCTACCTAGCATGTCTCATTGTCTTCCCATTAACTCTAATGGCCCCTCATTTGTCTTATGCTGGGACCTAGTCTTGTCTGATTGGAGAGATAGACCCTTCCCTGCCTGTCTGCACCACAAATTATGAGCACAGTTTTCTGTATACACATTCACAAATACATGAACTCAAAGATGAAGTCTGTATACATACTTTGCCATATGTATACATACATATTTTCTTACACAATATCATACTATTTATCCAGTTGATTCAATTGCTTATTATTTGGGATTCATACCCTATTATCTCCCACAACTTTTGCTGATTGCCACACCTCAAAAAAAAAAATACTGACTTGAAAAAAATATCAGGTCTTGACTTGTATACTGATGGAGGGAAAACAAAAGAAAAGCTTTTTTTGCCTAAATCCATCTCTGATAAATCTCAAATATATATTGCAAAACAAATATCAAATATAGTTATGTCATTTCTGAACATTTAATCACATTGCCACTTAATTAAAACAGCCATATTATAAAAGAGAGAGCTCAGAAGCTGATAAGGAACAAGATCCAAGCAAAAAGAGAAAATACTAGCCTCTCTGTTATGGATGATAAGCAAGTAACAATGTATCTGACAGTCAAAAATGATCGATTCAGAAATGTCTGCCAAATCATTTTAATCATCTGAAAATGCATTTAGTGCTCACAACTGATATAGTTGTGTGGAAAATGATATTTTCCAAACCTTGTCTTTGGAACAAAAGAATGAATTAGGTGCCCAGATCTGTAGAACTAAACTGAGGATATCATAAAAGACATGCTGTCAAACAATTCACTGGACATGGATGGATTTCTGTCTGATTTTTATAAAGCATTCACAAAACAGCTATCTCTATTGACCACAGATTTTTATATATAAATATGTGCTGTGGAATAAGCGCGCACGTGTGTGTGTATGTATTTTCTGGCTTTGTATTTAGCCAAATGACAATAGCAAGGAGTTCAATATGGCCATGTCTACACTATGCAGAAGACCAACACTACTGCGATCAATTTTCTGGGGTTCAATTTAGCAGGTCTAGTGAAGACCCACTAAATCAAACTCAGAGGGCACCCCCATTGGCGCCAGTATTCCTGCTCCTCACAAGGAGTAAGGGAAGCTGACGGGAGCATTTGCTCCCATTTGGCCTCCCACTGCATGGACAGTGCAGAAACTCAATTTAAGATACTTTGACTCCAGCTATGTAATTATCATAGCTGTAGTTTCATATCTTAATTCAACCTTCCACAGTAGTATAGACCAGGTCTACAATTCTTATTTTGGACCTCCTACTAACCTGGGTACACCTCAAAAACCCCAAACAAAACAGAGCCCTTTCTTTGGCCTGAGACTTCTTGTCTTCATTTCTTATTGGAGAATAATATTTTTGGAATATTTGAACTAAATTGAAACAGCCTTTCAAACAGCCTGGGTTAAGAAAAAAAATCTGTTAGTATAATTTTATACAACTGACCAATCTTTGTCTAATTGCAACTAAAAAATGGTAAGTAATAAAACCATTCAAATTGATCTTATGTGCATCAGTGAGAAATGTCCTATAGGCTCAAATTTAATTGGACAGCTGACAACATTTAATCACCAAATAAAATGTTGTTGAAGGTCAAAATTGTTAATGTTGAACCCTCTTTGAAGGTCTCCAACTGGGATTGTACATTTTGTGAGATTCTTAGTGAAGGGTTGCAAATGTTCAGATGTCTTTTGACTAAAAGTACATATTTAATTTGAATTGTGCTCTGAAATAGGGTAACCTCCTACCTAGGCTACCTGTATTGCAGGTCACATAGCAATATTAGGTAGGTGGGACAGAGAAGCTTTTATGGGGGACTGCTACCTCATGTGCAAGTGTGTAGGAAGTGGACAGGCAGCTGTGAGGAGCGGAGAGAGCTGAGTCCTAACTCCAGTCACACCCCCATTATGACAGACACAATATGAAACAGCACAGAGCAGAAGCAATTTGTTCTAGCTGTAAATCAGAGACCATAGTGTAACTTAATGGATTCCATGGCCTCACTACATCATGCTCTAGGACTGTATAACATCTGAAGTGCTCATGAAAATTATAACCCCAGCAAGTCCCTTCTTGAAAAAATAAATATAAAACTCATGAAAGATTCAAGTTCTGGTGGTACTTATGGAGTATATCTACCCTACAAAATGTGGTACAGGTTGAACCTCTCTAGCAGGGGTGTTATATATCATGTATTTGAATTATCATGTAACTGCATGAAATCTTAGCAGTTACATGACTATTCGATAGTCCCCGAGGGCAGGGCCATCAGACAGCGCATTCCCGGCCCCACTCCCAGGGAGCAGTCTGCCACCCTGCACTGCTGCCTGTCTACCAGCCAGTGAGGGGAATTTAAAAACCAGCTTGCTGTGCAGACTGGGTGCCTGCTGCCCTGTGCTGCTGCCTCTGATACAGAGGCAGCAGCACAGGGCAGCAGCCCCTGTCTGTGAGGTGCCCAAGCTCCTGGCAGACAGAGGATGCTCTGTGGGAGGCCTCTGTCCATGGGGAGCTCAGACCCCCCATGGATGGGGCTGCTGCCAAATCCAGACTCTGTCCACCACGAGCCCAGGATGCAGAGGACAGAGGCTGCTTTGCAGCTGTGGAGATGGTGCTGGCGGGAACATACTTTTAAGGCAGCTTCCCCTAGCACCAGCTCCTGCCTGCACTGCCCTCCCTGCCTCTATAGGAATCGGGGGAGGGAGGGAGATGGATTTGTGGGAGCCGATACTTGAAACATGGCTCCCTGCCTGCCCTCCTCACCCTCCATGCTTCTGCCTCTCTATCAGAAGACATTTAGGGATAAATTAGAGCTAAATAACAACACAGAATACTAAGAGCCAAGACTGACGGCTGTAAACAAACTTTAGGGACCATAAGAAACTTGGCCACACTCTTGATAAGAGGACATCTGGCTAACTAAAATCATTCCAGACCATGGTTGTTGCCGGACTACAGTAGTTCAACCTGTTTTTTGTGTTTTAATAACAGTGCAGATGCACCACTATTAGCAATGATGACACAACAGCGCAGATTGGGCTTTGGGGTTCTTCAGTATCATGTCATGAAAGCAAATTTTCATGATATGGTGATAAAAATACCTAAGTTCAGTCGACCCTGGTGCTTAACAATTCCTGGAAAGTTGGTACAAAGTTTTGTTATACAAAGAAAGATGAAATATTTGCTTTATGGAAGTTACAAGATCCTCTAGCATTAATAACAGATCAATGAAAGACACTCAGGCTACATCTAGACTGCAAGCCTCTTTCGAAAGAGGCTTTTTGGAAAGAATCTTTCTAAAAAGCCTCTTTCGAAAGAGAGCATCTGGACTGCAACCACTTCTTTCGAAAAAGCGAGCTGCTTTTTTGAAAGAGAGCATCCAGACAGTCTGGATGCTCTCTTTTGAAAAAGCCCTGTTTGCATTCAATAATGCCTTTTTTCAAAAGAGCACTTTCAAAAAAAGGCATTATTCCTCATAAAATGAGGTTTACTGCGGTCGAAAAAACCATTGCGTTCTTTCGATTTAATTTTGAAATAACGCAGCGGCAGTCTAGATGCAGGGGAAGTTTTTTTTTAAAAAAGGCCACTTTTTTCTAAAAAACCCTGTAGTCTGGACACACCCTCAAGGACCACATTTTAAAAGTGAAGTCACAAGCATTATGATTGTGTATGCAAACTGTGCACAAGAAACCTAGTTATGTACATCAATGCATTGCTTATGAAGGCTGCAAGCTCTGTCAGGGTAGTTATAACTGCAGAGTTTTGTATAGCTTCTATTTTAAAAACCAGAATACACATGGAATTTACTGGCTGATCATTGCTTTTTGTTTCACATATAGCATTCTGACAAGAGATGGCCTTCACTACTTTGACAATTTCTTTAAAGGAAATGTATAACCTGTTTAAATTCACATAAAGTAGTAAAAAAAAACTAGGAAGACATGGGACAGGATGGTAGGAACACAAATTATTTACTGAATTTTATTTAAAAGAAAAGCATAAAAAATCTTGAGAAAGCTGGGGGTGTGGTTTATAATAATATATTTTGATTGTTCAACTATAGTTAACTTTAAAAAAATGAAAAAGTTATAAACTCAGAAAACTTGCACTTAAGATTCCAACACAAATCTGAATTCTATCTCTCTCTAATTGCTCATTGCTTTTCTAGGAATGGGACACAGAGCTTTACTGTTCCAACCCAAACTCTCTATATAGTGGTTTAAGGTATAGGAATAGAATAGTGTCCCCCTGAATTGTTTGTGAGACCTCTCATGGTGCTTGGGGTTTACTATGTTTTAGAAGCTGCCTGAAATCAGTCATAAAAAACATATAGCCAGGTTTTGCATGTTTGTGTACATTAGTAAGTCCAAAACATATGTACATTAGTAAATACAAGTTATTGAGGTTTCTCCACATAGTTTTTGCATATGGTTATTGGCATCTACAGAGCAAAAGACACAAGTGGCCCCTGAGCTTCAAAACCACAAAGAAGAGATATCTGACCCCTCACTATTCCACTTCTGATAAAAGCCACAGATTATTTCTCACATTTTAATCATCACAAACAGTACAAGGTCAACCCTTTCTCTGCCATTCATCATCCAGTGTAAGTCAGAGGACTCCACTGAATTCCCACTCAACCTTATGATAAAGTCAGAAACACCGTCTTATGAGTACAAGTTAGAGGCCTATCCTGTCTACCCTAAACTTTGTGAGGAATTCAGGCTTTGCAGTAATGCACATGAATCAAATTTGGGTGAAAAAAATGGTTGTAGCTTTTCAGTTCGGTGGATACAGAAGACAGTATTTTTATATATTCTCAACACAGCAGACTTATATTCATGGAAATTGATAGTCTGTACAAGATAACAGGCCAGGGGGTACAGAAGCTAGGCAGCTGTGAAACCTAATTGTCAATGCAATAGCTTTCAAAACATTAGCTTTTTAAATTAGATGTTTAGTCCTGTTAATACAGTCTTTAAGGGGAATATATTTTCATCCTTAACACTAACATTCAGAAATTTGTTGTTTGTTTTAATTTGAGAATGCTAGGAACCAAAAAGTATGTTTGGAGACAATCATTCAGTGTCACTATTGGATATTAACATTCAGTTGCCTGCTAAACTTGTATCTGTAACTCTATTCAAGATTTAACAAGCAAGAGGGTAGGAAAGAACACAACTTCCTTGCTCTGCTAAAAACAGAGAGTTTTGCCTCCTTTCTGGCTCATATAGAGAGAGGTCTCTATCCTGTCTCAAACTGATTTAACTAATGGATGTGATCATGATATTTCTTAAACATTCATGATTTCATATTGGACGGCAGATTTGAAACATACAGTGTCAGGAAAACCATTAATTTTATGCACCAACAGAGAAAGCGTTCCATCAAGGTGAGCAGGCTTTTGATAAAAGTGAGTCTACACAGCAGGAATTCGAAGGAAGAACACTCTTCCTTCGACTTCCCTTAGGACATGTCTACACAGCAGGGCAAAAGTCGAATTAAGCTACGCAAGTTGAGCTATGTCAATTGCATAGCTTAAGTTGAAATAGCTTATTTCAGTTTTTGACACAGTCTACTCAGCAGGAAGTTGAAGGAAGAACACTCCTCCTTCGACTTCCCTTACTCCTTGTCAAATGAGGGATAAAGGAAATGGAGTAAGAAGTCCTCCTGAACATTATTTTGAAATAACGCCTTGCTGTGTAGATGCACACTATGTTATTTCGAAATAATGTCACTTATTCCAAAATAACGCTGCTGTATACACGTACTCTGCTAGTGCTCAAGTTCCACCTAGAGGCCAACGCCTGTATTATTTGTGCCCTGGAAGCTGATGGAATTGGTATGTTTTGAAACAGCTCTGACAAAAACAAGGAGTTGGTGGTACTGTAAAGACTAACCAACTTAGAGGATTAGGGCATAAGATTTCATGAGATACAACTCAATTCCTCAGATGCTGAAGAGAAGAGGAAATAAAAAAAGGAATGGGAGTGTGACATCAGTGCCAATTAAATCAGAGTAGACGTGACTCATCTCTAACAGTGATGAGGTGAGAATACCTGAATGGGAAATTACATATTGTAATGTGAGAACCACTTCAGGTGTCTAATTAAACCTTGTTTCAGGGTGTCAAATTTGCATATGAATTCCAGTTTAGCAGTTTCTTGTTCCAATCTGTTTTTGGAGGGTCTTTTTTCCTGAGAATGGCAACTTGCAAGTCTGAAACTATATGTCTAGGAAGGTTAAAGTGTTCCCACACTGGTTTTTGTATGTTGATATTCTTAATGTCGTATCAATTTATTCTTTTGGGTATAGACAATTCAGTTTGTCAGATGTACATGGCAGAGGGGCATTGTTTGCACATGATAGCATATATTACGTTAGGAGATGTGCTCATGAATGAGCCTTTGATGGTACTGCTGATATGGTTAGGTCCTGTGATGATGTTGCTAGGGTAGATGTGTGGACAGAGTTGGCAATGGGGTTTGTTGCAGGGATAGGTTCCTGGAATAGGTTTTTTTAATGGGTGTAAAGTTGGTGGAATTAGTCTCAGGTTGGGAGGCTGTTTGAAAACAAGGATTTCAAGGATTTCAAGGCAATTACAGACCGGTAAGTCTAACTTCAGTACCGGGCAAATTAGTCGAAACAATAGTAAAGAATAAAATTGTGAAGCATGTAGAAGAACATAATTTGTTGGACAAAAGTCAACATGGTTTCTGTAAAGGGAAATCCTGTCTTACTAATCTATTAGAGTTCTTTGAAGGGGTTAACAAACATGCGGACAAGGGGGATCCAGTAGATATAGTATACTTAGATTTTCAGAAAGCCTTTGACAAGGTCCCTCACCAAAGGCTCTTGTGTAAATCACATGGCCATGGGATAAGAGGGAAGGTCCTTTCTTAGACTGAGAACTGGTTAAAAGACAGGAAACAAAGGGTAGGAATAAATGGTAAATTTTCAGAATGGAGAGGGGTAACTAGTGGTGTCCCCCAAGGGTCAGTCCTAGGACCAATCCTGTTCAACTTATTCATAAATGATCTGGAGAAAGGGGTAAGCAGTGAGGTGGTAAAGTTTGCAGATGATACCAAACTGTTTAGCATAGTCAAGACAGAAGCAGACTGTGAGGGACTCCAAGAAGATCTCACCAAACTGAGTGATTGGGCAACAAAATGGCAAATGAAATTTAATGTGGATAAGTGTAAAGTAATGCACATTGGGAAAAATAACCCCAACTATACGTACAGTATGATGGGGGCTAATTTGGCTACGACAAATCAGGAAAGAGATCTTGGAGTTATCGTGGACAGTTCTCTGAAAACTTCCACACAGTGTGCAGCAGCAGTCAAAAAGGCAAACAGGATGCTGGAATTATTAAGAAAGGGATAGAAAATAAGACCCAGAATATCTTACTGCCCCTGTATAAAACTAGGGTACGCCCACATCTTGAATACTGTTTACAGATGTGGTCTCCTCACCTCAAAAAAGATATTTTGGCCTTGGAAAGGGTTCAGAAAAGGGCAACTAAAATGATTAGGGGTTTGGAACGGGTCCCATATGAGGAGAGGTTAAAGCGACTGGGACTTTTCAGTTTAGAAAAGAGGAGACTGAGGGGGGATATGATAGAGGTATATAAAATCATGAGTGGTGTGGAGAGGGCCAATAAAGAGAAGTTATTTATTCGTTCCCTAAATAGAAGAACTAGAGGACACCAAATGAAATTAATGGGTAGCAGGTTTAAAACTAATAAAAGAAAGTTCTTCTTCACACAGCGTGTAGTCAACCTATGGAACTCCTTGCCAGAGAAGGCTGTGAAGGCTAGGACTATAATAGAGTTTAAAGAGAAGCTAGATAATTTCATGGAGGTTAGGTCCATAAAAGGCTATTAGCCAGGGGATAAAATGGTGTCCTTGGCCTCTGTTTGTCAGAGGCTGGAGAGGGATGGCAGGAGACAAATCGCTTGATCATTGTCTTCAGTCCACCCTCTCTGGGGCACCTGGTGCTGGCCACTGTCGGCAGACAGGATACTGGGCTAGATGGACCTTTGGTCTGACCCAGTACGGCCATTCTTATGTTCTTATGTTCTTCTGTAAGGATTGGCCTTCCAACATCTGTGAGAACGAGGGGTCGTTGTCTGTGATAGGTTGTAGATCCTTGATGATGCGTAGGAGAAGTATTAGCTGGGGACAGGGATGGATGAGAGTGCCGCAGGGCCCAGGGCAGCGCCGCGGGGCCCAGGGCAGCACAATTTTACGTATGTGCCATGGCCACCGCGCACAGGAATTAGCGCATGCGCGGGGCCTATTGAAGCACTGGGCCCGGGGCAGCCGCCCCGCTCACCCTGCCCTAGATCTGCCACTGGCTGGGGACTGTAGATAATGGCTAGTAGTGTTCTGTTATTTTCTTTGTTGATCTACCCTGGAGTGCTTGATAGAGATCCTGTTGATGTTTTTCTCTGTTTGAGGGATTGGAGCAAATATGGTTGTATCTTAGGGCCTGGATGTAGACAATGGATCGTGTGATGTGTTCTGGATGAAAGCTGGGGATGGGTAAGGAAATAAAGAAGTCAGTTGGTTTCCTGTACAGAATGGTATTTATGTTGCCATCAGTTATTTGTACTGTTGGTCTAGGAAGTGGATCTCCGGTGTGGAATGGTCCAGGCTGATATTGATGGTGGGGTAGAAATTGTTGAAACCCTGGAGGAATTCTTCAAGAGCCTCCTTCACATGGGTCCAGATGATGAAGATGTGCTCAGTGTAGCACAAGTAGAAGAGGTGCATTTGGGGAAGGGGCCTGTGAAAACGTTCTAATTCAGCCATAAAAATGTTGGTGTACTGTGGGGCCATGCAGGTACCCATGGAGAAAACTGTCCTGCTAACAGACCACTCTCTAGATGGACTTTCTAACAGCCTGTTTACACAGATACTTAGTGTGCACCAAGATTAAGTGTACATACACACTAAGCAGTACGGGGCCATGTGGACCCTGCTGCTGCCTATTAAAAGTTCTTAAGCACATTTTGCATACTGCTCTTTGAAATACTCATAAAATTTTTTCTGTAATTTAAACTACTAGTCTCATTTTGGTCAAACACTCTATTTAATGTATCCTCATGCCTCTTGAAAAGGCTTCTGTCGAGAAACAAATCCCCTTTTTTTTCCTGAATCACAAAATATTTTGATATGAAAACCCCCCAAATTCAAAATGATGAAAGAAATATCCCTCTATCTAGAGCAGGAGAACAAAGTTATATTATCTCTAGCTCATTTCATTATATATAGCCAGGAAACTACAACTGTCTATATGATAAATATTTCTCTCCATCTCCCTCTTATCTTATCTGCCATGAACAACTTCATGATTAGATAAATGCCTCTACTTGGATGGAAATAATGCAGATGTTATGCTGCTAGAAGCCATTCCAAAATATACAGCATCAAGGATAGTTTATGGAGAGTTAAACACTTACCTCACCTATCTGCTAGCAAATGAAATGTAAATTAAATAGGGAAAAACGATGAAATGGTATGAGAATATTCTTTACCTAGCATTTGGAAAATTTCAAACTCTCTAGGGTTTGATCCAAAGTCCACTAATGTCAACAGATCAGACTTTTTAGTGCTCATTTTTCCCCTAAAGTAGGGTCCTAAACCAGGCTAACTGGATGCTAGGTAAAATGTACAAGTCCAGACTTTCAGATAAGTTTAAAAAAATTTGGAGGTCCAGACACATCAAGTTGTATATTTTAGTTCACTTATTATTCATACATATTAATTGAATATATATATTAAAGTGACAAAGCCTTTTCTCATAACTACAACTGAAAGCTTTGAAATCTATTTTCCAGATTCTGATCTATCTCCATCTTTTCCTTATGTGCTTAAAGATGTATTTCTAGATGTAACTCAAGAGAGTTTTATTGAGAAAGTTCAACTTGCCCAAGGTTGGCCAAATTTAATATTATTATTTCAGAGAAGAAACTCACTTAATGGGAGAAAAAATAAATATAATACTATGATTTTAATGTCCTGTACATTAACATTTTTACGGAGACTGATCTGAAAATCATTTAAAATAGAAAAGGAAATTATGGAAAAGCATACTTTTGATCTCTCCTTAAAAGCACACATTAAAACTGTAATGTATGTGAGTGCATGTATAAACACACACACACACACACACACAGAGTATACTGCTAATTTTTCATAAATGATGCTTTAGGGCCAATGGTACAATTTGACTGAGAATAGCAATTCTTAGTAAAAAAGTCATGAAACTTTCATTAAACCTATCATAAACCTCTAACTTTCACATAAAATATTCTAAAATCAAATCTCATTTTTACAATTTGCTAATGATTTGTGTTTCTTGCATCTACAGTTTGGCTTTCTGGAGCAGGCTAAATAACCTGTCCATTATGGGTTTGCACATGCATAAAACAAACACCAAGTAAATCAATATTTTCCTGGTGTCTTCAAAACATAATCTAGCACTATTGCATAAATCATTCTTTGCAAGATTTGCCTCAAGGAGCATTATAATTAAAGACAAGTTTATCACTGCTGAGGATACAGTACCTAGGTGTGTAGTGCAGTGTGGAGTTCCATTTCTCAAGCTCAAAGGGGTTTGAGCTTTGTTGTTGTTGTTGTTTAAAATGTTTGCTTTATTGATGCAATGCTCCAGAATGTTTGTTAATGGGAGCCACCATGCATTCCTACATGACTTTTTTTTAAAGCCCTGGCTTTATGCTTATGTGCAGATGATCACTTTTCCTTTAGCACGATATAATCATAATCCTGCAACCAACTACACACCCGAGTCACTTTAAATTTTTGCGCTTTCAAACCATTTTAGCCATGCATGTAAGTTTCATTTCAACGGGTGTTCTTGTGGCTAAATGCCCTTGTTGGGTGGGAAAGTCTCAACCAAAGAGACTGATAGCTGAGTGAAGTTTCTCTTGCCCGTCAGTGTTTGCGGGATCTGGTCCTCTCACCAGTGTATCCAATACATTTTTTGTGCTTGTGAACTCTGACATGACTTTGCCCACATGAACACATGCAGGAACTGTGCCTACCAAGATACGCAGTGTCAGAGCTTCAACAGTTGTAGTGCAACTAGCCAAGGCAGAGGGAAAAAGCAAGGGCAAGTTATTGTCCTTAATACGTTTCAAGAAGCAAAACGAGCCCGCTGGGGGAGCGAGGGCATAAACTCCCTGAGCATCTTCTCCAGGGAGCTTAGGTAGGTGGAGCGTGCCTGGCTGAGGTGCGGGGAAGGGAACCTGGAGGTGGGGACCGGCAGATGGTGCTTTCCCCTCCTCCCCTGGCTGCTGAGGTATGAGGAGGCGGCCCGGAGCCGGTGCCCACCCTGCCTCCCTCCCCCTCGCGGCGCAGGCGGATGGTGCGGTCCGGGCAGCGGTGGCGCTAGCGCCGAGTGCTGCGGGAGGGCGGCTTCCGTGCCGGCGGCGGCGGCGGCGACAGCAGCAGGGGAGGGGGAGCAAACAGCTGGCGGAAGAGCGAGGAGCAGGAGCGGCGGCCGCCTCTCTTCCCGGCTTTCTCTGCCTCTCCCCGCCGGAGCAGAGCCGCCCGCTCTCTGCCCCTGGCTGCCGCTGCCGCTGCCGAGCGCAGCGCCCGGCGGGAGGAGCGGGCTGCAGCAGCGGCAGGGCAGCGCGAGCTAGGCGGGCGCAGGGCGCAGCCCGCTGCCTGGATGCCGGCAGCTCCGCGGGAGCCGGAGGAGGAAGAGGCCCCCGGGCTCTGAGCGGAGGGAAGCAGGCAGCGCTGGCCATGGCCTCCAACTTTAACGATATCGTCAAGCAGGGCTATGTGAAAATCCGCAGCAGGAAGCTGGGGGTGAGCCGGCTGATTTCTTTCCCCCTTCTCGCGCGCGGTCGGAAGGGTTGGCGGGGGGCACCCGCCCGCCCCTCCTTGCCGCGGCTGGCGGGCAGGGCGCTGCTGGCTGGCTGGGTGGGTGGGTGGTGAGTGAGTGAGCGGGGCTGGGGAGCAGGGACCTGCTGCTGGCGGACTTTGCGTTCCCTTTACTTAGGCGGGAGAAGGGGGTTGCGTGGGCAGTGCACCTTGCAGACAGTGGATGCCCCACTCCCTCCCCCCACTGAAGGCATCGGTTCTCCTATTTTCCTTGGTAGTTGACTTGTTTGGCTAATAGAGGTGATTGGGTTTTGGAATTTGCTGGGAGCCTTCTTTTCCCTGTAGCGGTGTCTCAAGCTGGGGAGGAAATTTCCCTTTGCGTGTTTCTTCCCCCATGCGCCCTTTGGCTCAAGTTGCATCTTAAAACGGGGAGGGGAGGCGGGGAGTGAGTGGACCAATGTCTGTAAATTTTGGGCAGAGATCCCCTTTCTCCTGTGTGGGGAGGGGTGGCTCCAACCGGAGGGAATGCTGGAAAAACCCGAGACTTTTGAACGGCTCCCCACAGTCTGCTAAATTGGTGCAGGAAGAATTACCGCGCGGGGCTGGAGGAGGGGCGCAAAGTAGCTGGTCTGGGGGCAGGGTAGGAAAATCGGTGGCAGGAGTTCCATGCCTATGGGCAGACTATGCGGACTGAAGGGGGAACGGAAAGACGGACAGACTTTGATGGGTGGCAGCTTGTGCAGAGAGATAAGCCAGTGGATAGGGAAAAGTGGCCGAAAACGGTACCCAGAGTCACTTTCAGGAGTGCACATTAGCTAGGGAGTGCTTACTCTGCTTGTCCATAAACGCTAGCTCTGAAGGGCCGAGGTACAGCGACCCAGACACCGAAACATCAATAGACGGGAGCGAACTTTCTAAACGCTTCGGAACTTTGCCTTCTCGCTCACTCTTTGCGGGTGCTGAAACAATGTGGTTTGAAAGGCCCCAACGAAGCCCAGCCGAAAGTTTGCTTTTGTTTGAAGGCACGAGCTTGAAGATTTCTTATGATTTTGTTAGGAACGTTGTTCAGGGAGAAGTAATTGCCAGTTTGCGGGGAGCAATGCAATTAGTCCCAGCCCAGGCGTTCCTTCAGTTCCCACACGTGTTTGTAGACTGGCAGGTGTGTGGTGTAAAGCGAAAGAGAGGGCCGTCTTGGGGGTTGATTGGTGGCACTGGCGCTTGTTTGCTCCTGCAGAAGGCCCCTCCTGAGAACGAGGTGCAGACAACGGGCTGAGAAGGGGTAACACGTTTCGGTTTCTATTAAATTGGTGTCATGAAGAATTAACTTCTCCGTTGACTTCAGGTACACGAGTTCGAATTGAGAGCGGAGCCGAATCCTACTAGGTGTTCGGAAGGGACGCTACAGTAGAGCTTTCCGCCTAATGGGCTGTTGAGGCAGAAAGGGAAAGTGAATTGAAACCAGTCTGTCACACAGCAGAGGGCAGGAAAGAAGGTGCAGTCTCAGGCTTCAGCTCTCATGCCCAGGGCTTTTTTTTTTTTCTCGAAAGAATAAGACGCGTTCCTCTGTCGTCATTTCTTCTCCCTCCACTCCCACCCCCAGCCAGATAAGGGAGAGGCCATGTGAAATCTGCAATTTTAGAAGTAGCTGGGACCTTATCGCAGAGCTAATCTCTCGCCCTCTGATGCTATGCTTAGCTTGCAGACGCAATGTACGGTACACAGGACAATGGGAATGGTCGTAAATCGACCATCGGAACACTTTGCTGTCTTGACAGGGATATTTAAGGGCACAGCAGAGTTTGGTTGGAATCTCATGTACAGCTGACTCTTGTACCCTTCAGATGGGAAACGATTTTAGGACGCCTTACCTATCCACCCCACAATCGTAGATTTCTGGGTGGAACGTTAGTTTGTGTCAGGAAGCTATGTTTGGCCCTTAGTGGCGTTTGTTGTTAACCCTTAGCTCCTGAGACAGTACTAATATTATGGGGGCCTGATCCAAAGCAATGGGCAGATTGAACGCGGTCAGTATCACAGCATGTTGGTGCTCTTAACTGGAAGCTTCAGAGGAGTAGCAGAGTTAGTCTGTAACTTAAAAACCAACAAATAGTCTGGTAGCACTTTAAAGACTAAGAAAACAGGTAGATGGTATCATGAGCTTTAGTGGGCACAGCCAGATGACCAGCTCTTAATTGGAGGTAGAATTGTTCTGACTGACGACTTACCTTCCGAAAATTGTCTGTATCTTTAAATATACACAAATTAAACAATAAGTATGCATACAATGGCTGCATATTAGCAGGCATCGCATAAGATGAATGTAAAGATCTACAAGTGACACACATGAAGACAGTAATTGCATCCTGGCATAATTTTTATGAAGTGAAGTTGTCCTTTTAGATATTCAAGACTGTCTTGGGCTTGATGATGGTAGTTTGCTCTGCAGAACTACACCTTATTTATGGTAGCTTGGTGGTTGTGTTGCAGAAGGCAGACTAGACCATCTCTATAGCATCTCTGGAAAATTATCTTCTGTTGAAAAGGTGCAGGGTTTGACAGTTCAGACTGTACAACATCAGGTAGATGGTAGTTCAACAAAGTATATGTAGAAAGTAGAAATGCAGCTGAGAGTAAACTAAACACATAATTTACAAAAACATATTATTGTGTAAAAGCAAACATCAAAATTAATGCAAAGCTGTGGTAGAAATGTGTGTATATCAATCTATAGCTAATCAGATTCTGTCCTGTCTGAATTTTCTAAATGAATGCAAATTTTATTCATAAAGTGGAACACTAAAGATTTGTGAATCTTTCCTTTATATACAAGTGTATTTCCAAAATGAACTGGAGAGTCTGTTTGTGGTATTTTATGGTTAAGCTTTTATGAAATGTACCAAAGCCTGTTTTCCTGTAGGTGAATAAATCCTCTTCAAGGGTTGTAATAACATGTTATCATCCAAGAAAATAAATAATGAAATAGAGGGTCTGTATGTTGGAACTTGTTGCCTAGATAATTCTGAAATATGTAAAGAGTGTTTTATCTCATTAGAGCATTTTAAAAATTATTTAATTCCCCTAAATTTAAATACATTAATTTTCTAAGGATATTTTCCTAAGAAAATATCTATCCTCTAGGAAGGTGGACAGCCCACTGCAGACGTTCTTCCAGTGCTTTTGCTGTATTCAGTCTGTCTTTATGACTGAGTGAGCTCTGGCTAGGAACCAAACTAAAGATATTGTGATCTAATGCAACCTGTGGACAGTCAGATGTTCAGGTGTGTGAAATAGTGCTACAGTACAAATGCAGAAAGTGTAATGCATATTTGACAAATTAATCTGAGGTTTGGAGTAACATTTTGGTAGACTATGTGGTTTCTGGAAACTCAAACCCTTTGTCACCTTGTTACCACACCTCATGAATATCACAGTTCTTAAAAGAAAAATGTCTTCTAAGTGCTTTATTACAAAATATGGCATATGTATCACTATTTTATTAAAGGTATATTTTGCTTCATTTCTTAAATGCCATGGAGTCCAGTTGGGTAATCCCACAGGTATTTATTTGTATCTAGATTTCAGTATAGGAAGTTCTCCTTTCCTTGAACATTCTCAATATCAGCATCTATTTTTAAGTTTTGATTATTTTTACAAGAGTATTCTATTCATTTTCAGGGGAACTAGGAGAATTATTATACATTACAATCAGCACTGTAGCCATGGGTTAACGATTTCATACCAAAATCGTTTATGATTATTTCAGATAGAAACGGGCCCAAGTCCTGATGGAAATAAAATACAAAACATCTTACTAGAATTGATAATGACTTGTTTCATAGTGGACCTACATGATGTACTGATCATTTTTATTTTGTTGTCTTCTCGCTTACAACCAAGAACCAGTCTAACACTAGCCTTGTGTCTTAATGGATTCGTGTGTATGTTTCTTCCATCCAGGAATTTTCGAATTGACCCCATTGTGTACACTGTTTCTTTATGAAGCTGGTAAAAATAGCTCCCTTTGATCCAGAGTCAGAGACGATATCACAAAGAAAAACCTTACTTGCAATTCTGTTTTTTGTAAAAATCTGTCAACTGCCCCATTGGGAATGTCACTGCAGCTGTTGCAGAAGCAGCAAGTTATGGAAGAAAGTCACTCAACTAGTTTAACCACCAAGGCTCTAGTTTACCTTTTTATATACATATTTTTAAAAGACATACAAAGTATTTTAGGATGCATAGCAACTTGCAATATAATGCATTAAAGTCTGTGCAGAAAATATCCTAAACATATGCATATCAACTGCAATCTTTTGTAAATATCTGAACTCTCAGAAATGTGGACTCTATAGTCAAACTGAGGATACTTCTAATTAAGACTTTTTTTAAAGATATAGATTCACAGTGCCCTTTTCAGCTGTCTACCATTAGCACAGTGTTTGATATTTTGCATTTCTCTAATATTACATAAAGAAAATATCCCATTCTGCTGCCATTACATTTGACCTGCATGACCCTCTTTTGAAATAACTTTAATTGTAATGTGCTATGCTGTTCACGTCATAATACATCATTTGTGTCGTGTGGAATAGGACTATGCCGCTTTTGTTCTTTTTGACTCTTACATTTGTGTTAAATTAAAATTCACGTGACACAATTTTACACTACTGTAGCTGTGCTTATAAGTTGCAACTTCCTTGTAAGAGACAGGAATCCTCTTGTTATCTTATACCCTGAGCTGCAAAGATTTCGAGCATTGTTGAAGTGCTGTTTCTAAGAAGGAAAGCAATTTGAGGTCACATTAAAATAGTCTAATTAAACAGAACTATAGAAGTGGTACAATATTCCATTTTGATCCATTTCAACCTCTGTGGTCACATCTTTTATTTATGTATTGCACACTTTGACCACAGTAGAAAAGAATTCTGTCTACTAGAAATTTTCATTGAGTTTGTGAATATATCCCATTGTTTATGTGTTCCCACATGGTGAACAGAATTATTTGCTGAGTGGTTCATTTTGTAGTCTATTGCTGTTATCTAAAGAGAAGATTGTACCTGCCACTCTAGTCAACCTTGATTGAGTAATAAATAACAGGTTGCTGTTAGCCAGTAAATGAAGTTTTTATCATATAGCAAACTATTTTTAACCATGCTAGTAAACCATTGCAGGTAGTTTTTTTTGAAGATGAGCACAATGCTTTTTCTGCTGGTTGATGACAGAGTTACCATTATAGTGAACATGAACTTAGCTGCAGTATAGTGCAATGTTTCAAAAGGAGCCACAAATACCTTACAAAATGCTAATATTTAATTTTCAGTCTGGCTAAGAATAAGTCAGTAAATGTGCAATGCTTTAACTTACATTGAGAACAAAAGCTCAGTTTAACAGGAGGGGTTATGACGGACATACTGGGTATAACTGATGGCCTCTCACTTAAGTAGGTAGAGGTAATTTATTATGAACAAAAGCAGCAACTTTGTCTCAGGTAGAATGAGCTAACTTGAATATTTTATTTCTATAGTTGACCCTATATTTTCTGTTATATTTCCTCAAGGTCTTTGAAGGAATTAATGATGATACCTCTTATGTTACTGTCATATGTGAACTAAATTTTGACTTTTTTCAGTTCATGAAAATAATTCAGATAGGGGCTTTTAATATCATTTCTGTTTATAATGTGCTTTATTTAATATTAATTAATCTTCAGACCCTTGGAATTCAGAAGTATATTTCTGTGCGTAAGAACTTCTCTTATTTTCACGCCACTTCAAGACAAACTGAGATGTGGCATTAAAAGGATTTTGCCTCTAATCTATTAAAGGATCTAGTAATATGTACTGTACAATCTTGACAATCATCTTTGAACACCAATAATTATTCTTTTTTGTCATGAAGAAATTAAGTGCAAATGATTCACTTCTTTAATGAGATGTTTATGCTTGAATTAAAGCTTTTTTTGGCTAGAATTGGGTAAGTGAATTTGCAGAATTAAATGGAAGATACATGGATTTCCAATCAGCTCATTATACATAGCCATACTAGTTATGAACTACTAATCTGTGAGTATTGACGGGAAAAAATTGAGCAAAAACCTGGAGTGACTTAAAATGCACTTTAAATAAAAATAAAAAAACCCTCATTTTTCCTCGTGGTGGTGGTGGTGGTGGTTTAAACTCACTGTTTAAATACATATTTTGCACTTGGCCACTAGTGACAGCTTCTCTCTCCTGAAGATTATGCCTAGTACCTCTATGATACTGCAGGTTATGGGAACCATAATATATTCTCTCGTGTAATACCAGTGGTTTCAAAGGGATTACCTTCATCTGCGTAAAGGTTACTTACAGAAATACACTAACTCCTTACCTAACAGTGTCCCAGTTAATGTTGTTTCATTGTTATCTTAATCTATGAGAGCACATGCTCATTTCAAAAATTGTGCTAGCGTGTTGCCTGGGAGTTGAGGACGCTAGAGCCCTTTTATCTGCTTCTATTTAAAGGGCTCATGCCACCTCAACCAAGCTTCACAATCACCATGGCCATGTACAGTATTAATTTGTTTTAAACTTATACTTTATGTGTATATGTTGCCTTTTATCTGCTGAAAACATTTCCCCAGACTCTAACCTTCCCTATTTACTTTTAATTATTATGGGGATATTGGTTTTGTTTAACATTGTTTTGTTTAAAGTAGCATTTTTCAGGAACATAACTACAACCTTAAATGGTAGGTTACTATAAGGATTTGTGGAATTGAGTCCATCATGCCAGTGATCAGGCAATAATTTTTAATTTGATTTTTAGTGGTTAATATGCCTTCATTCCCAGTTAATGGCCCTAGTGAGCCATTATTTAATGCTTTGTTGTTTTCTCCTATTATGAGCATTAAGGGCCTAATTCATAGGCTATTGAATTCAGTTTAAATAATCCTATTGACTTTGGTGGTCTTTGGGTCAGGTCCTAAGAGAAAAATTAGTAAACTGCATGCAATCTGAATTTTCTTGTTTCAGAAATTTTTTTTTGCCACCCATGCACCCATGAAGGGTCCTTTTCAGGAAGAAATGGGGCAAGATGATGCCCTATTTTTTTTATGAGTAATTGTGTACTTCAGGTGCTTCTGACCTCTCAAGAAAAGATTCTTGTGCTTTAATTCATTCATATGGCTTGTCACTTGTGCCTTCACAATGTTTTCTATGGGTTGCCTGGCAACAACAATTTTTTGCTCACATTAGTTACACTTCAGTTTTTATATAAAAAACTAGAAAATTCTAAGTACAGAATAAGATGCTTTCATTTTTTTTAAATGTCATACATTTTAGAATTTCTGTATTATTCTGAATTAGACCTAACTAGCTACTAATTCTAACGCTTTCCACAAATATCAGGATTTAGCTGACATATTTGTAAGCAGATGTACAAAGCTTTGTAAAATATTTTAGATATTTAAAGTAAATAACACTCCAGTTTGTGGCAATTTACTGATATTGATTTAGATTGCTGTCCACTTTCTGAATTGAACATGTTTATGAAATAAAAAATAGGGTATTTCCTTTACACTGTAATCTTTTAAACATTATTTTAAAAAACCACCACGTCAATCTCTGCAGCATAGCATGCAACTCTAATACCCAGAGTTTTAACTTAAATCAGGCATAATTATATCAACTGCTGTAAACTTGTACTTCTTCACAAAACATAGTTTGGTTGTGTTTTACTTTGGTATTTGAAGATTCAGCAATAATTAAAGGGTACTTTATGACAGTGTGTGGGAGGTTGTATATAACGGGCCAATAGTGCACACTTGGAACTCAGCTCAATAAAGCCTTTTTTGCATGAGTAAAGGTTTCTACATTGCAGCTTATCTGCCATAAAATTTCTCACAGGTACTATTCTGAAATGTTTCAGGAATGTCACTGTAGTATACAGAGAGTGACATAGTTAAGACATAGTTCCCTTTTTATTTTGCTGTTTACAAATAATGCATGTGAAATAGATGTCCCTTACAGTGCTTCATCATAATTAAAATGTATAAGCATATGTTAAGGATGCTGGCATTAGGGATGTCAACATGTAGATGACTACACGATTAACCTATAATCCTGGATTTATTGGTTAATCCTGTTGACTATGTGCACTCCCCCCCTTGCTGCCTCTGTATCAGAGGCAGCATGGGAGGGGGGCAGAGGTGGGAACCAGTGCCTTCCCCTCCCGCCCCCCCCAGATGCACTGAAAGGGGGCAGCAGTGTGGTGGATGAGAGGGGACAGGTGGGAGCCAGTACAAGTGAGAAGCTGGCTCTGTCAAGTTGCCTCCTCCTCCCTCGCTGCCTTCCACAAAGGCAGTGAGGAGGGGCAGGTGGAAGCCGGTGCTGGGGGGAGCTGGCTTAAGCCGGTTCCCCTCCAGCACTGGCTCCACCTGTTCCCTCTTTCCCCATGCTGCTGCCTCTGTGAGGCAGCAGCAGCATGGGGGAGGGGCACAGGGGAGGCAGTTGCAGAGAAGCCTCTGTCTCACCACAGACAGAGGCTGTTCCATGGGATTTTGGTGCAGCCACTGTCAGGGGGGAACTCAGGCCCCCTGCAGACAGGGGCTGCTGCCACCTGGTGTGGCTGCCTCTGATACAGAGGCAGCAGGGTGGGATGGTAAGGGGCTCTCCAGGTTTGGGGCTAGGCATGCACTAGCTGCCAGCCCTGCCCCTGGGAACTATTGAATAGTCATGTAACCATTAAAACTTGATGAGGTTACATGACTATTCAGTTGCATGCTAGCTAACATTCCTAGTTCGCATGTAGTTTTTTACACAATTAACCGATGAGCCTGGATGTATAGGTTAATCATAGTGACTACATGCACCCCTTTTTCTTGCCAATTTATCAGAGGTAGCAAGGAGCATGAGGGAGGTGGGAGCCAGTGCCCGTGGGGAGACTGCTTTTAAGTCAGCTTTTCACATGTGCTCTTCCCCCTCTGCTTCCTTACACAGAGGCTGCAGCATGGGCAGGCAGGGGGCGATATGCATGGGGAGCCGGCTTCTGTGGAACCACCAGCCCTCCCCGTTGCTGCCTCTGGTGGGGGGGGGAAGACAGGTTGGAACCGGTACACTTGGGAAGCAGCTTCCAAATTGGCTTCCCATGAGTATCGGACCCTGCCGAGCTGCCTGCCCTCCCCCCTGCTGTCTTTCTCAAGGCAGCAGTGCAGGACATGGGGAAGACAAGGAAGCGCTGGCTTCCCATAAGCAGTAGCTCCTGCAGAGCCACCTCCTCCCTCCCTGTGTATAAACATGTAGCTGCTAAAAAATCCTGCAGTTACACGTTTACACACATACATGTTAATTAACATCCCTAGCATATGTCACTGTGCCTCAGTGGGTCACAGCTGAGAATACCAGATTCTGGACAAACTGCTGATAAATGGGACAGACCCATCCCCAACTGGAGGGGTTATTCTTCCATAAGATATACCAAGCCAATAATGAAAATAAACTTCTGTCTCAGCTCTCTGGTTAACAAGAAGTCAGAAATGCGGTATCGTGGATGATGGAGCAAATAATTAAAGAATTAATTTGCAAACTTCTAGAAGATAATAAGGTGATAAGTAACACATGGATTTGTTAAGAACAAATCATGTCAAACCAACCTGATCATTTTCTTTGATGGAATAACTAGTCTTGAAGTAAGTGGGAAGTGGTAGATGTGGTGTATCTAAACTTCAGATATATCAGTATCAGTAAGGCATTTGATACAGTCTCACATGACCTTCTCATTAATTAAGGAAATATAATCTAGATGGAGCTACTGTAAGGTGTGTGCATAACTGTTTTGAAAATGGTTCCCAGAGAGTAGTTCATAATCATGCCGAAAAGGCATAAGAAATGGGATTCTTCAGGGATTAGTTTTGGGACTAGTTTTGTTCAATATCTTCTTTTAAAAGTTTTTAAAAGTTCTTTAAAGTTCATGGATGACACCATGCTGGGAGGGGTTGAAAGTGTTTTGGAGGATAGGATTATCATTCAAAATGATCTGGACAGAATGGAGACATGGTCTGAGATAAATAGGACAACATTCAATAAGGACAAATGCAAAGTACTCTACTTTGGAAGAAACAATCAGTTGCATACGTACAAAATGTGAAATGACTACCTAGAAAGGAATACATAGTTGACCACAAGCTAAATGAGTTGAGTGTGATACTATTGCCAAAAAACAAACAAACCACATCCATACCTCGTTTTGTGCTCCATTAACAGAAGTATTGTAAACAAGACACAAGAAGTAATTCTTCCTCTGTGCTGATTAGGCCTTAGCTGGAGTATAGGTGCCACATTTCTGGAAAAATGTGGACAAATTGGAGAAGGTCCACTGAAGAGCAAAGAAAATTATTAATTGTTTGGAAAACATGACCTCTGAGGGGAGACTGAACGAATTGGATTAGTTTTGTCTGGAAAAGGAGAAAACTGAGAGGGGGAGTATAACAGCTTTCAGGTATCTAAGACGTTATTACAAGGAAGAGGCAAAATTATTCTCCTTAACCTCTGATGATTAGGCAAATGCCTGTCAGGGATGGTTTAGATGGTGCTTCATCCTGCCATGAATGAACAGAGATGGACCTGATGACCTCTCAAAGTTCTTTCCAGTTGGGCAGTCTAGACTAGACTTTATGATGAATGGTTATTTAAAACCAATTTAATCAAAAAA
The DNA here is from genome assembly GCA_032595735.1 of Pelochelys cantorii. NCBI lineage: Eukaryota > Metazoa > Chordata > Testudines > Trionychidae > Pelochelys > Pelochelys cantorii. The sequence continues at coordinate 94,422,128 of CM064327.1, forward strand.
AGGATTCTTCTGATCTCAGAAGGCCAGCCACAAAGCCAGGTCAGGTCTTACTCAATCATGGTGCTGTGAATCCTTTATCTAATATGTAAATGTTTATTTAATAGGGAAAAGAATGAGAGAGTGTTAATCACAAAAGAAATAAAATATAGTCATTGCAGAGTTATTGGATTAGGATTGTAGCAGTGATGTTACAGACTGCTGGCTTGCAAAGTCCCTGGTAACTTGCAAAAGACGGGAAGTTCCTCAATCCATTGGCTGGAATGCTCCTTTTAGTGTAAGTCTAGCGATCAGAGCAGGAAAGAGGTAAAATGGAGATGCTTCACGTGGGAGAAGATATAGAGGACTGTAGGAGGGGAAATGTTCTCAGACTTGGTGGAAAATTACTGGCACAAGATGAAGTTCAGGCTCACGTGAGCTATTCATGTGCTCTTGTATGATTTGATGACTCATAGGAGCAGTCATTATCAATATTTTTGGTCTAAATCATCCATAGGAATCATCCCCCAGCCTGGGGCAGGAGATTAAGCTTTTTCTAGGGCCTATTGTGTTCTTTAATGGGCCATACATTTGAATAGTTAATTCACAATGTCTTGGCTTGACTGGGTGTAAACCACCTTGTGGGTATGAACCCAGGAGCAAACACATTTAAAATCCTGGTACCTAGTGAATATTCATAACTTTTAAATATATGCATACAAACAGCATAATCATATTTGATTGTAACTTTTTTATTGGTGCTTTACATAACATACTTTGTTATAAGATTTGTTGCAATGTCTAATAATTGCAATGTTGAGATGAATTGTCACGTTTCTGTCATAGCATCACTGCATAAGTTTAGTTAGAATTTGCATGTCTTACTGGTGAAGTTGGAAGGATTAGATTTATCTGTAAAAGTCCATTTCATTGTATGTACACAATAGGGATGTAAAATCTTGTTAATCGGTTAACCGTTAAACATACGATTAAAGGGGAGGGCAGGGGACTTGCTCCCAGGCCCGCTGCAGGGAGGGGCTGCTCTAGCATGCCCGGAGCAGCCCCCTTCTGAGATGCCCCCTCTCCACCCCGCCCCTCCTTCCCCCCCCCTCCCAGGGCTGGAGCAGGTGCTCCAGCTCCGTTCAGTTAATTGGTTAAATATTCACATCCCTAGTACACAAACAACCACCACAAAATTTCCATTGATGCTGATGTAAAATTACAGATATGTGAAGTAAAAATCCTGACTATTTAGCAGAGTCAAAATCCAGGGATTTAGACATTGAGATTAGGCTTGTATCAAATGGACTAGTTGAACAATACAAGTTGTATCACTTGTTAACTGTAATTACTCTGTGTACTTTGGCATGCGATGTTAACTTGTGTTTAATGGTTTATGAAGCTTTCACTTTTTGAATATTAATGCTACTGTAATTTTCTGATGCTGTAATTACTTGCAACTGTGAGAACTTAAACTGATTATGTCTATTTGAGCAGTTTTAAACTTGCGTGTCAATTATAGATAAGTTCTGTAAAGCAGACTTGTACATTAGTGTTGAAAGAAATAAATGCATTTCATTCTGTTTAAATGGATAAAAATCATGTTCACCTTACCTAAGGCTGTTGGAACATTTAATAAAAATGTTCTTAACATACAGGCAATAGTTTGCTCTAAAAAAGCCATCTTTCTATTTTAGTACTATACATTAAAAAGTATAACTTCAAAGTAGGGCTGTCCCTACTTAATCATAGTCAACTCAAAAATATCAGTCACAGTTTTAATCGCACTGTTAAACAATAGAATGCCAAATGAAACTTTTATTAAATATTTCTGTATATTTTTCTATATTTTCATATATATTTATTTAAATTAGAACACAGAATACAAAATGTAAAGTCTTCACTTGATATTTATTTTGATTACAAATGCTTGCATTGTAAAAAGACCAAAACCAAATAACTACAATAGTGCAATCTCTTTATTATGAAAATTGAACTTTATTCAATAATAAAATCATGGAAAACTTTAGCACCTACAAGTCAATCTTGCTTTTTGTTCACCCAAGCTTGTAGATTAACAAGGTTGTTTACATTTGCAGCTGATAATTGCGACAGTCCCCACCTCCCCCATGCTTGGCTTACAGGGAACACTGCTTGCGATATGTTTTTTGATGTTATGCATTGAATTAATTTGACAAAGAAAAACTAGACAGAATTTAAAAAGTAGCATGTGCTCCTTATTTACCAATAAAGTATTAATGTCCCATTGTAAAAATGATAAAGTGTAAGAGATCCTTTTAAATACACATGTCAAATCAGTGGAAAAGCAAGATATGTACTTTTACTGAAGTGGTGTCAGCCGATGGTCAGGGCAGTGCATTTGTGTATGTTACACCCGAGTCTTCAACTGCTGAGACACAAGGCCCCGTCGCAGTGGGCAGTCTAGGTGAGACTGACGGGCGCCCCGAGGAGTTTAACGTCCATGTCTTTACCGCTAGGATCGGGATCCTTTCGCGGCGGGCAGCCAACAGGCCGACAGACGCCCCGGAGTTTACAGGGAGAGCTTATTATACCTCAGATTTTGACTGCTAGGATACACGATCCCTTCGCAGCGGGCAGCCTGGGGAGGCTGAGAGATGCCCCAATGGATCTGTCCCCTGGAAGCGACACGATCCAACGCTCAAGCTCTCCCTATATCTGTCCCTTATGACCGGCTGGAGTTCTTTTTAAAATTGTGCTTGGTTCTGTTACAGCAACTGAAGGAGTCAGGTCACAGCTTAAACAGTTACTATTTTATTGTTACAGGGTAAACTTAGCTGTTAAATGCTACTACTGTGTTACAGATAACACAGCCACTACAAAGGACAGGACAGAAATTACACTAATCAGTCACTTACAGGTACCATGAAACCCTTTTGGTTCTCTGAGCTCTTATTAAATGCATGCAAAATAGACAGCTAGCAGGTATATATTCTCACCCCTGCGTTCCAGACTTGGCGTGGCCAGCGTCTTTCTCTCAATCCCTCGGGAAGAAGTAGGGCGAGGTTGGGCGTCCCACAGACCTCGGGAGACAACCAATACCTGCCAGCAGGTGTAGATGATTGGAGCTCAAATGGGGTGGGCTACTAAACCCCTCTTTATACCCCTTGGGTCCCGTAGGCTTCTTCCTGGTCTCAAGTGGCCAATTAGGAAAAATGGCTTTGAATGCCAAGTTTCCCAGGAAGGGTGCAAAGCATAATTCACACCTGGGAAAATGCAGACAATGGGCACCTCTGGTATGTGATGGGCGAAGATTCCTATCCTGGGACAGTGCAGGCGTGTCAATTACTGGTACTAGCCATCAGGGCGACGGGAGGCCCCCGGGTCGTCAGCTAGCCCATTTACTGTCTGGTTTCTGTTTATGATAGAGTCAGGAACAGGCAGCACACCTGCGTTCCCAGGGCATCAAAGGCTGACTGCCTTTCTCTTGCTCTCTGGGGGGGGGGGGGAACAAGATGGGGTTCATGTCTGGCTACAAGTGGTTAGCTAAATAATAAGCAATTACAGTTCACAGAACCTCTAGCCTGTGAAGATTCATTTTAAAATTTGTGTGCGTCAGGCTTTTAAATGCTTACAGGTATTGTATGTTACCGAGGAGTGTGTTGTCTGAGTTTGCTAATTTGACAAGACTTTTCTCTTTTCTCCCCTTCCCTCCATTCCCCCTACTTAAAACTTTTATTCCTTTTACAGTTTCAAGCTTCTGTTTGCTTTGAAATGAGGTGTCTATATTTCTCATTTACTAGCAGAGCATCTTTAGCTGATATCTGAGAATTAATCCCTTTTAAATGCTCTGTTGTTTCCAGGAGCAAACTGCACAGTAGAATATATCTAGTTTTGGCTTCAAGCCCTAAGTAATTGATTGTTGGCTAAATTTTAGAAAATACCATTACTTAGTTGAAGACAAATATTAGCTCAATTTCAATAAAATTTTATTTTGGGAACTGTAGTTATTTAGCCAACTCATTTTAGATACCCTCCAAAGAATGTGATTTGTTATGTTAGTAGCCAAAGTGATACATGGCAGATTTTCTTTGCCATGTTCACAATTGACTGTTATTTAAGCACAATTTAAAAACAGGCAAGCAAATGAACAACAGCCATGAGATTTTTCTCAGTACCTTTCAGTTATGTTTTACATTTCTGGACAAAGTTGGGTTTCTCCTAAAGACCTGGAATAAACAGTCAAGAATACAAGATACATTATCTGTTCTTGATGGGTAAATCTGGGACTTTTTAGAGCACTTTGGTGTAAAGTTATGTGGCATCTTTGGTTTTATGGGAGGTCTTTTTTTATGCATATTAAGGATATTTAAAGTTTTAAAAAAACCCATTTTGTTGAACCAAATAAAAGAATATAAACAAGGGCGTCTGAATATTTTAAATGCATATTTATGACAGCTGTATTTATTCATCTCATAATTACATCTTTGGTGAAGGGATGCATTTAAACTGCTTTTTGAAGCCTGTGCCAATGCTACTGCATAGATAGGTGAAATCCATGGTGGAAGAGTTTTTTATATTGCCTCACAAGTCTGATGAATGAATACATTAGTTGTGTGGCATGTATAGCTTCCATTACTATTAAGCCCAGGATTACACCCGGGAGTCCGGACCACAGCGTTAAAATGCTATCCAAACAAAACTGTTCTTCAAGCTCGTATACCCCTCTTTTGTAATTGAATGGCCATGAGAGAAGGATGCTATCGGGAGAGAACTCTAATGTTGAATTAACATTGGTACCTATTAAGTGGCTTAGGTGTGAATGGTGTTTTATTGACTAATATAACTGACAGACCTCTCCTTTAAAGAGTTTTTAATTTAAGAGTCTGGTCTGCACTTCGTATGAGAAGTTTCATTTAAGCATATCTATGAGCAGGACTTGGACTCCATGGTCTTACTTCCCTCCATCCTCCAACATATGAATGGCAATGGCAGGGGCTTCTAAGGCAGCAATATGCCCCCCCTCCCCCAAATCAAGAGATGCAGTAGATTCTGTCACTCCCTTGAAAAGTTGAAGTGTGAGGTGGTGTATCTACTGGAGTATTTGTGTCAATCCTGGTACAGTCTTCTGTTGCCACACACAGGACTATTAGCTAGGGTAATATCGGTGAGATCCCCAAAACAGGATTCATACAACTATCACTCTGAACAGAATGGGACTGTTCACAATTTTTCAGTGTGTTTTTGTATTCAGTTGATTCAAGTTTCATTACTACGTTGGTTATGTTTGGTTTATGTTTTTTACACTTCACAACAATGAAAGCTAGAGACTTACTACAACATTAGGTACAACAAGAGCTCTAGGCACAGGCCTACAATCCCTGTGCCTTCATCTGGTCCTACTTACATCAATTTAAGGTAATGAAATATATTAATATTTTTACATATCCCAGTTAAATTTAGCATGTGTATTAATTTTGATATTGCAATTAGTCTATATTGCCAATTGTTTTAATAATTACTCTGCCTTTCTTATTTTTATTTCAATTGATGCAAGTAGGACCAGATGAAGGCCTGTGCCTAGAGCACTAGTTGTTCAGGTTATATTAAGTAAAATCTGAGATTCTAGTGTAATGTTGTAGTTAAATCCCAGTTAATTTTGGCACGTGTATTAATTTTGATATTGTAATTAGTCTATATCGCCAATTGTTTTAGTAATTACTCTGCCTTTCTTATTTTTATTTTTCTAGGCAAATGTAAAGCAAATATATATTTCATAACATAATTTGTTATGGGCCTGCAAGGAACAGAATATCTACAACTCCTTTTGGAGTTGTTAGGTGCTGGGGTTGCTCAGAACCTTGTAAGATCAGACCCTATTATTTGTACTGCTTTAGTGACAATTGCTCTGGGCCAAAGTCATCTAGTCATTGTGCTAAATTATAACAAATATTGTCCTTGCCCCAAAGAGATTACAATCTAATATCTGATCTATTCTGTAGCATTCTGATAATTTCCTAGGTGAAGATGTTATGTCATTCTGTCTGCCAAATGAAGATAAGTGCATTTCTAAGTCTGTATCTAACCCTTACTGAAATTAATGAAAATATACTCATTGGTTTCAATAGGAGCTGAATGGGAACTCTAGTGCACTAGTGGTGGTGGTTCTTCTCTCTTTCTCTCTAAATATTTTACAACTATTTGTCATGCAGAGGTAAAACCTTAGCCCAAATGAACTCAATTTAAAAATTGACTTGAATGAGACCAGTGTTTACCAGTGTTTATGGGTTATCATCTAGGACACAGTTCTTTATAGCAAGATAACCTTTTCAGGTTACATTTTGCCTCTTTGTTTAAATAAGGTAATATGCATCATCTATCAGCCTTTACACTTGTGAACTGTCAGTTTCAAAATAGGGAGAAAGAAGTTAGCAAAAGAAAAATACTGCAACATCTTCCTCCTAGGAATATGTTGTAGATAATATTTATATTTTTGGAATCATGTGGATGTGCATGTGCACGTGCACTTGGGGGAGGGTGGTATAATTGGAGCAAATATGGAAAAAGTAAAATTATGCCAGATATCTAGAGCTGAAACCTACACATCTTTTAATACTAGTTTACAGATAAGGTTTAATACAAGTTATAATTTGACTGGAGAGAAATGATCATTTACACCAAAAGTGTGAGGGCTCATGGCAGACATTTCTGTAATACATCTGATTACAACTTAGGTAAAATATTGAAGCATGTAGTGTTGATGAATTCCATATTTTAGGCTAATGAAATTTTTTAAAAAACAAGAAAAATGTTTAAATAGCAAGTTATGCAACTACTTCTGAAATAAATCTATAGTTGATGTGATAATTACATCATTGATTCCCATGGCTCTTAATTATCAAAAAGCTTTTAGCTTGAAGAGGGACAAATGCAACTATTAGATCTACATTATGTCAGGAGGTCTAGGATTGTTTTGAGTATGAGAGAAGAAAGCCATTGGGTCCAACTGTCAAATTGTTGACATCAATACTATATCTTCCTAGTATCTGCTTTTTAGATGGTCTATTTTCATTTTCTGAATATCACAGAAGCTAGGGCCAAGTGAAGTTGGGAAGAGAACTGTTCTATTCAGTTTTAAAACAAAGCTTATGTCTCAGACTGTGTTTTCCCCCATTGTTTAATTTTTCAAATGGTTTGCTTCTGCTATTTAAGTTACCACTGTAAGCTGCTGTTATGGACTTCAGGACTGTTACTGGAAAATAGTTTATATTAGCATTTGCATCTAAATTATGATATTTTGTTATAACTTTCTATATGTGCTGACAGCTAAAATGGGAGAATTAATGAGAAGACACAGTATCTTCTTGGACACTGTACCTAGTATTTTGAAAGAATTAATAGATGTCAGTTATCTCTGACCTTCTTGTCTTAGCTGCCGAGTTTTATACAGATTCAACACAGGGAAGAGCCTTAGAGACTAGATTAATGAAATAAACATACACTACTATGAATTCCAGCTCAGTGTTCTTTCTGTTTGTTCCCAAAACAAGGCTTGACTAGGAATTTGAGAGTTTTTTTGTGTGTACGTGGTTCTGACCAGATTCTTTTTTGTTTTTCTGAAATGTATTTTATAACCTCTTGTAAGCCACATAGTAACTATTGTCACACTGTTTTTGAGATTTATATCTTACTATATATTTTAGAAGTGTGCATCTCTCTCTCCATCCATCTGTGAGTCTGTTCTTGTTTAAGAATGCCTCCTAAATGGTAAGAGCTGGGACCATCAAATTAGGTATGCAGTTTCCTCTTATCATAACTTAAAGCAAAGTAAGGTTTGGTTGTGCCAGCACAATGCGATATGAGAAACAATTGAATTCTTCCAGACATACAATGGAAAAGGAGGGGTCTGGTAGGAGGGACAATTCTACTATAGAATGATCACAGAGGGGAAGCAAGGGGCCAGAGATGGGGGACTGGGACAGATATAACCCCATTGGGCCAGCTGGGGGCATCATGGGGGAGAAAGGGACAGCTATATACTCTGTATTTCAGAGTTTGTGTATGTGTCTCTCTGTCTGTCCCCCAGCTGGAGGATATGTATCTCCCTTGGCTGTGTCCACTACATATGCAGCAGGTACGGTATCAAGTGAGAAGTGCTTGTCCAAGCTGCTGTGGTGAGAAAGGGCTGGGGTTGTCTTTTCTCTCTGGGGAAGTCTGCATAATGAATTCTTCATCTCCAGCCCCACCCAGAACAATGATTTAAGTGAAGGAAAAACAACACTTCCTTGAGTTAAGAACCTGAGCAATGTCTAGTCAATCTAGATAACTGGACATACATATAAATGCAACAAAGCTGAAAAGACTAGTCCAGAGGCTTAACTTTGCATTTGTTACTACTTAGAAGACAAGGGATTATGTACGTTTATCCAAGTTAAACTACAAATTATTATTACTCTTTGCTGCAGGGAGAGTAAAGGACGTCTTTACAACAAAGGATGTCATTCTTCATGAAGGAAATTTACTCAGAGGCTCAGAATCTACATTAAATAAAATCTAATACCTATTTTTTATTTTTTTCCATTTATAATACTTTGCAGTGTGTCAAGTCTCTCTGTCCCAGACTAGTCTTAAATTAATATGTTCAAATGAAACAGATTCAAGTTCCAATAGAATTGTAAGACACTTACCATTTGATGCAATATAGGGCCTCAAATTTATAGTGCGATTCAGTGGCCAATCAGCTATGTACTTTGTAATAGGGCTTGGCTTCCAGAACCAGAAGGGACCACTGTGATTATCTAATCTGAAGTATTGTATAGTCTGGGTGGTAGAACTGGAGCATCTCTCTTTAAACATACAGTTTTTCTTTAAATATTGCCAATGTTGTTGGTCAGTCCTAATTTCTGGGAACACAAAGTTGTGGAAAATGTGCTAGTATTTCCAAGCTGTATTTCACCCTGTGTTATGTTGCCTGTGGGAACCCTGTGGGGGTAAAGTCAGTATGGAGGTAAGGTCACAACAGAGCACAGCTGGATTTTTTTTTTCTCCTTCAAACGTTCAGAAAAATAATGCCAGTAATCTGAGAACAAATGTGTAAAATTTCAGAAATGGAAATATGAAAAAGTTAAAAGAATCTGGGAAATTACCTAATTAGAAACATTATTGCAACCTTTACTCTTCATGGTGTTGCTAGATGTTGCTTACAATTTAAACACCAGAGGAAATATAAGACCAGAGCCCTTGGTGACACTTGTAATCAGTTATTGGGCAGGGAGCAGGCAGGGGCATTATGAGCACAGATTTAAGAGTGGCCTATCATCCTACCCCACCAACCTTACAAGAAATGAGTGCAAAAGTTACTACAGCTGGAGACTATTTTGTTTTTGTGGCACTTCTGTATATTATGCCATTTCCCTTGAGATGGCGAGTATTGCAGGAGCAGCGTAGTTTGAAGATCCCTTCTACAGAGGCATGCTGCCAGAAGAACTGGAGCAGAGTAGGGAACCCTGGAGCTAATGGGCTGAAGGAATCTTTGTAAATGAGACACCTCTCAGCAGAGTCCCAGAGCTCTGTGCACTTTGTGGGGGTGAGCCTACTGTGGGATGTTCTGTCACAGAGTTGCAAATCCTGTCTCTTTGATAGAACAATCTGCTGGAAAGAACAGGTGGGAGGAGGGGGGAGAAGGTGCACATTTCTGACACTTTGTCTTTACTGGCAATTGAATGGTAAAGCTTTTGTCATCTGCATGTGTTTAAACACTCCCCTTCCCGAACTACAAAAGCTTTGCCATGGCAAGTTCTAATGTAAACACAGTGCTTTGTCTGCAGGAGTTCTCTCCAGTTTTTTGTAGGCAAAAGTGCTGATAAATAGTATTTGCACTGCTTGATTTTTTGGAACCATGTCACTAAAAGCTGTACGGTAGATGTACTCTGTGTCTTTCAAGTCTCATCCTATGAACTTTTTGCATAGAAGTGAGCAGTCTAGCCCTGACATTTTAAATGCTTTTTGACTCTTGTAATATGTATCTATGACTCCTTTGGTTGAATGAAAATGCATTAAAAAAGTACATTTTTCCCACTTAAAAAAAACATTTGGACCTGGACCTCCTTGCCTCTTTAAACTCCTATAACGCTAAACTGTAGCCTAAAAATTGGCATTTTGGTATGAAGTAAATAGGATGAAATTCAGTACAGACAAATGCAAAGTACTTCACTTAGGAAGGTACAATGAGTTGCATACATACAAAATAGGAAATAACTGTGTAGGAAGGAGTACCTGCAGAAAATAAATCACAAGCCAAAGATGAGTCCACTGTGTAACCTGTAAGCAAGCGTGTTTAGATTGTACATTAGGGATTTTTTTTTCTAAACTGTCAGGATGGCTAGGGACGATAACTGTCTTGAGAGGATATGGAATCTCTGACTTTGGAGAACTTACAGGAGCTGGTTAGACAAATGCCAATGAGGGGTCGGCAACCTACAGCAAGTGTGCCATCAGTGGCACACAATCCAATTTTCATTGGCATGAGGGCAGGAGCTAAGTCCTGCCCCTTCGACCTGCCCCGTGCAATAGGGAGCCTGCACTGCCACTTGAGCCTCACAGCTGGCTGGTGCAGGCAGGGAGTTCAGGCAGCTGCTTAAACAGAACTGCTCCAGTCTTAAAACTGAGCAGCAAGATAAAGAGGTGTTAATGGCTTAGATTTACAAACACCTAACAAGACAGATAGGTGCCTAATGGGAATTGCACTTATCATTTTACTTTTAATGTGCATTAAACATCTGGGGGTTTCTGGAGTGCAAAGCAGGTTAGGCATGTATCTGCCTCTTCAGGCATCCAAATACTTCTGTATATTTGGGTCTAGATCTAAAAAACTAAGCTGAAGGCTCTGATGGGAATTGTCAACAAAAGCATAACTCATGATTTTTCCCTGTTTCCAGAACTGGCTGAAATATGATGACCTATTTTCACAGAGGAGAAAAACCAAGTATTAACTTATGAATTGGTTTTCATTTCAAAGTCCGCAAAAATGTGCCCATTTTTTATTTTTCTCCCTTTTTCAAAATGACCTACGTCTTTTCTATTTCCCCTCACCCCAAAGAAGTTAGTGAAATTTTTCCTTTACAAAAAGCCCCTCCATAACTTCGTGCTAACTAGTTATAAAAGACTTTTAATTTGAGTTAGTGAAAAGGCATGACATTTTTTTACACAATAGGAATCATTTTGGCAATGTCGACAGTTTGGGATGAGATGGTTTTGTTTTAGAAAAGAGTCCTTTCTTGCTCCCTAAAAGGAAAAAAAAAAAGCTTTAAAAATTTCAGCTAGCTCAGTGTTGTACTCAGACACTTGAGTACATTTTCACCTCCCTTTAGTGCTACTAGAAGATGTGTGGCTCCATATCTTACAGCAATGAGATTTTAACTTCAGTGCAGATCTACCCTCAGTGTACTAGCTCAGCTAAAGGTAGTGTGTGTATTTCTCCTTGAGCTGTAACTTACACCTCCAGTTGTAGTGTAGATGTACCCTTGGGGGCTTGCCTGAGCTCACTCAAGAAGTCTGTGAGGAAGCCAAGAATTAAGCCTGTGTATCCCAAAGTAAGAAAGAAAAAGATTCTTTTAACAGATTTTTTTGGAGTGTTGTAGATATCTAAAACTCTGATCTTAATGATTTTTTTAAAGCTTGGATTACTAAAATGGTACGATCTGCATCTTTATTTATTAATGAAGCTGCTGTAAGTAGGACTATTATTGACTTTAAAAAGTATTGACAGCACGCAGACCCGTAAATAGAAACAAATAAGTTAAATCTCAGCATGCCACTTGTGAAAGTTTGCTGACCCCGGTCTAGATATTACTTAATCCTGCCTTGAGTGCAGGGGAGTGGGCTAGAACAGTGTTTCTCAACCTTTTTTTATAAAGTATCCCTTTTTAAAAAAAAAAAAAAAGTACCACCAGAACCTACAGTTTTCAGACATACAAAATTTTCTTCTACCGCTGTAACACATTTGTTTAAATAACTTAATCGTAGTCACGCAGACAATGAAATTTTTGGGTGTAAAAAGTACAAAATAATAAAGCGTTGTAAAACTTAAAACAAAAATTCAGTTTTCTCCAAATTTCAGTTGTTGATGTACCCCAGAGATTTTCCTTGAGTTCCCTAAGGGTACTCATACCACTGGTTGAGAAATACTGGGCTGGAAGACCTCTTAAAACCCTTTCCAGGCCTATGAATCTGTGATTTAAGAAGACTTCAATGGTTAGTTGAAACAAAAGACAGAACTATGTAGCACTTTAAAGACTAACAAGATGGTTTATTAGGTGATGAGCTTTCATGGGCCAGACCCACTTCCTCAGATCAATATGTGGAAGAAAATCGGCACAGCCATATATACCAAAGTGATACAATCAAAAAAATGAACGCATGTGAAATTGACAAATCAAATTTTAGAACAGGGTGAGGGGGGAAGGTTAGTTTCTGTGAGGTAATGACATTAGGGGGTGGTAATTGGGGAAGCTATCTTTGTAATGGGTGAGATAATTAGAGTCTTTGTTTAAACCCATACATAAAGTGTCAAATTTAAAAGCATGAATGACAATTCTGAAGCTTCTCGTTGAAGTCTGGAGTTAAAGTCTCTTCGAAGCAATATGCATGTTTTAAGGTCATTGAGGGAATGACCAGTCTGGCTGAAATGGCAAGCAACAGCTTTCTCTCTGTGAGAGAGTCTTATGTCTGTTTTGTGTGCATTGATTCTTTGGCGAAGTGTCTGAGACGTTTGTCCAATGTACATAGCAGATGAACACTTTAGGCACATGATGGCATAAATTATATTCCTGTTCATCCAGAAATATGTGTTCTTGATCTTGTAACTGGCATGGTTAGGTCCAACAATGGTGTCAGCAGAGTAAATATGTGGACAAAGCTGGCACCGGGGTTTGTTGCAAGGGAAAGTTCCAGGGTTGGTATTAGTGTAATGTGTCCTGTGGTGGTTGGTAAGAATCATCCTGAGGTTAGGTGATTGTCTATAGGAGACTATGGGTCTGTCTCCCAGAGCCTCTTGGAGTGTAGTATCCTGTTCCAGTATAGCTTCCCCAATTATCACCCCTAATGTCATTACCTCACAGAAACTTCCCCTATTATCACCCCTATGTCATTACCTCACAGAAACTAACCTTCCCCCCTCACCCCCACTCTGTTCTAAAATTTGATTTGTCAATTTCACGTGCGTTCATTTTTTTGATTGTATCACATTGGTATATATAGTTGTGCCGATTTTCTTCCACATATTGATCTGAGGACGTGGGTCTGGCCCACGAAAGCTCATCACCTAATAAACCATCTTGTTAGTCTTTAAAGTGCGACATAGTTCTGTCGTTTGTTTCAGCTACACCAGACTAACACGGCTGCATCTCTATCACTATTCAGTGGTTAGTGTATGCTTAGTTTGAGGGGAAAATAATTCTCAGAGACAGAAAAATCTGAACATATTCAATAGACACCTAAGATATTTAACTCAATAGAGTGCAATCCCCTTAGTGACATTCTAATAATGCATATGCTATTTGACCATGGAGCTGACAGGCAAATTTCATTTAAAAATCCAAACTCTAATGTACAGTGCCCAAAAACTCATCTAAGGCATCAGACTCTGCCTATCACAATTTGTCTGGTACATGTTCCTACCATAGGCGTGCGCAGCACATTTTATTAGGGTGTGCACCCAAAGAATTTTTGTAAAATGTACTTTGACCCCCATTAGCCACACTCCTGACCCCTGTTAACCATGCCCCGACCCCCATTGGCCACATCCCGACTCCCATTGGCCACACCTCTGGAGGTAACACTCTCAGGGCAAGATGGGGACAAGACCAGAAGTAAAAGGTGTCATGTGACCCCCCCCCCAAGGACTTTTCCCACCATCCTCCTACCAATAGGGATTAGTTTAGCCCCCACCATACCCCCCCTTATGCAACTATCCTGCAGTTGCATTAACCCCAATGTGTGTGACATTAACTTGGGGACGGAGAGGCTGGGGGAAGTGTTCCCTCTAAGAGTTTCCTCCCATGAGCAGAACGAATTTTGTGTTGTGCACCAGTACTGAGTTCATGTGGCTTGTTTGGATGTGCCACTGTGGCACCCAAGTTTTTAATAATATATTTATAAAACTCTACTTTTTCCCTTTGCTGCCATGTCTCCCCTTGCTCCATCAGCTCCCCTGGTGCCTGCTGCCCCCCAACCCCTCACCCTCCTCTGTTGTCCTGACTCCTGCCCTTCTCACTGCCCTCGGCCTTCCTGAGACCTGCCCCCGCTCCACCAGCCCTTCTCTCCCCCCTGTGCCCACTCCTCCAGTAGCCCCACTCTGATCATGTGAGCTACCCCTCCTCATCCCCTCTCCTAACACCTCCCTCTACACACCTGCCCTGCCTCTCTCCTCTGGTGCTGGTCCCTCCCCTGCAGGTGTCTGTCCTTCTGCTTCACTCCCAGAATCCCCTGGCACCTGCACCTTTCCTTACTCCTGCACCCTCCTGATGCCTCCCCCTTCCCTCACTGACCCTGCCCCCTTTGCCCTCTTTTTCCCTGATGCCCACCCCCTCACCACCCTCTGCCCCCATTCCCCTCATGCCCCTGTGCCCTCACACATGACTTGCTCCATCCCTGCCTTCCTCATGCTCACCCTTTCTTTAAAGACTTTTCCCAGCACTTCCCCCTCCCCCCTCTAACCCCAATGCCCTTCCCCTCTCCTCTCCCAGCATCACCCTGTCCCCCCTCCCACTGACTCCTCCCCTCCTGCCCTTTTCCTCACTGTCTCCACTTGGCCCCCCTGGCATTTGTTTCTCCTCTACCCTGTCCCTTGGTGCCTTCCCCTTTCTTCTCCTGACCTGCCCCCCTCCCCTCAGCACAAGTCCCTTCCTCTCCCACCCCTTCCTCTTACTTTTCCCCCTTCCCCTCCCCTCCCCTCTCCTCCCCTCCCTTACCTTACTTTACCTTCGGCTAAGCCGGCTTCTGGCTTCCAGTTCACGGGGCTGGAGTCAGAGCCAGCCCAAGCTACAGGCCAGCCAGGCCCTAGCCCGGGCCGTCTCACTTTAAAGGGCGCTGCAGGGTGCTGCCGGGCTGTGCGGGACCAAGGACGAGGCCAGAGCCGGGGCCCCGGGTGCAGAAGGGGCGCTGCACGGTGCTGCCGGGCTGGGCGGGACCCGGGGCGCAAAAATGGCTCGGGCCAGCATCTGTGGTCGGGCCCCAGTTGCTTCCGCCGTGCACATGCTCTCTCTGCCCCAAAGTGCCCCATAGATGGCCGCAGGGAAAGTGAAGGGCTGTGGCTCCCCGTCTCAAATCCCCGTTCTCCTCCGGCAGCCACTAGCCGGCCGGAGACATTAGGGTGTGCCTGGGCACACCCGGCACACCCCGTGCGCACGCCTGTGGTTCCTACATTAAAAACAACAATAACAATTTTTTAAAAAACCAACAAAACCCACAGAACTAATGTCCACCAGAACTAACCTTCATAGTTCTCTGAAGATCAGCAGATTTGGGTTCTCGACCAATAGGGAAAGGGAGTTCCAGAGCTGAGCTCTTTTCTGTAAAAAGTGTGTCCCCAGTACACATCAGTAGGTGTAATAATTTGATTAGAAGAAGCAGTGTTTTAAGTAGCTAGGAACCTAGTATTTTCGGGGTTTAAAGATCACCGATTCTCTGAATTGTACCGGGAAGTAAATAAGAAAGCAGACAGTCTTTAGAATGACACTAGTGTAATAATCTCTTGGTGGATAGGATAGGACTGATGCAGATTGAATTTCACCAAGACACCTGATGAGAAATGTGGACAAAACCTCTTTAAATGGAAAATGAGGCAAACACTGGTATGCGACTGGTCACCAGCTGCAAATGTTGGCGTACATGATATCTGAGTGCCTCTTTGTTTTTTTTTTTTTGTTGGAGGCCTGAAAAACATTCAGCTGAATCAATGAGCTAGCTATCAAATCTAAATACTATATGTTTGTAGTCATTGCTGGGTATCTAAGCCATATGAAAGAAGTTGAAGAATGAATGCTCACCCTTTGTCCATCAGTCGGCGGCTGTCATCAGCTAATGATGCCAGTGCAATTTCCATACCATATCCATCTCTGGATGAAGATTGAAAGTTTGCAAAAACATTGGAGGGCTTCAGAAGTTGGTGAAAGGGGCAACTTTGACATCTTATTGGTAACCCTCATTGTGAAAGCAAGATTAGAAATAATGACAGCAGGAAACCCCGAAACAAGAGCAAGACCCTAATATGAGGGATGCATTCCAAATCTCAGTCCACAGAGGACACTAAATTGCCTTCCTTGCTTTTACTAAATATGGGAGAGATGGTTCGAGCTCACAGGGAACAACTTGGAATTGCCCCAGAACAACATCAGTGAACTAAGCTGGGCAACCAAAGATAAGATAGTGTTCATCACCTTCAGATATGTGGCACCAAAGCTATTATCTTGCCATCATTCCATTATTCACAGAAAATGTCAAAGGATCCTGAATGCTTTGAGTCTTACAGAAACACCAACAATATAATGCTTCCCAAAAAGTTGCCTTAACAATGCAGGATGGAAAGAATCAAAGACACAGAATATTTATAGAAGCCATAATTTTAGGGTCTCTTTATAATTTTTATGCTTCAATGTGAACAAAGTGTTACTATTTTTTCTGTTGCCAGGATACAGTACTCCTGTAAGCAGATGTGCTGTTACACTGATAACACAGAAGCCAAATAATAGCAACAGGAAAGTTATTCCTTCTTCCCTCCTGTCACAATTCTGGGCTTCTGATGGATGTCTTTTATTCTGGATGCTGAAGACTCCATAGGGTGCATCCACCTTCCTAAGCAGGAGTCTCTATTAAATCGAATTGGCTGTGTTCAAAAGAGGTATTGCCCCCTCCCCCAATGTCTCCCTCCACTAGTCCCTTTAACATAGTCCCAGTTTCCCTAATCTCTAACGGGGTAGAAAGTAGTGGTACCATCCATCTAATGTCTGACCTGGGGGCTTGCTAGACTAGCATCTGTTGTCTCCTTGTAGTCATGGTGGAGGTTGGTGAATTGCTTTTTGGAGTGCAGCTCCTCTGCAGGTTTCCAGGAATCTCTCTTGGGAGCTGCAGAGCCACTATGAGCGCTCTCTCAGAGCTACGTAGCAACTGCCTGGAACTTCCTGTTTAAACCCTTATTCTGCTCATGATATGATTGACAGGTTCATAGAAGTGGGGCCAGCCTTGCCCACAGCAGCCCTTCAACTCCAGCAGCAGCAGTGTGGGATTTACCTACCCTGTGCATTTCTACTACACCTTTCAGTATGAAACAAAGAGAAAAAAAATAAATTTAGTTAGAAAAATAGGAAGAGAAAACATGATAAAGTTAAACTTATTTTGCTGACCGTTAACTTTTTGCATTCTCTGACCATTTTTTTTTATTTTGGTTGTGCATAGGCTTTTAAATTTGTTTTCAATTTTCTGCAAGGTGTTTTTAAAAATACATACATTTTCCCTTTATATAAAATGTTGAAATGATCATGACACAGAGTAGCTACAGTATATAACTTAACACCCTCGTTGATTACACTTAACAATCATAAGCTTGTATCTTGTTTACTATTCATTTTCTTTCATTTCTCTGAGAGTTTTTTTTCTTATTTTCGCCAGTACTAATATAATTCAAAATATCAAAAGTGAAATGGTGACCTCTTGAGAGAGCTGCTTGGAAGAATGGTCATTAAAATTGAGTTGATCAAGCAGCAGAGTCTTTGGGTCTGAAAAGCACAAAAGATTATAGGCATCCATTGTCTGTTGTAAATTGTTGTGGCTTCATCTTTTGTCTTGAGTATGACTTATTGTAACAGATTGCAATTTATTTTCCTAAACTTTTTAATAGTTGAAAAAACCACAAAGAAATTATAAAATAACTGTTCAGTGCAGTGAAAACTTTAAGGCACAGCTCTGATTATTGAAAGCAAAAACTAATTGGACCTGTACATCTTTTACTAAGGCAGGCATACATTAAATCTGGATTTGTATGGCACCAATAACCTACAGAATTTTTGTTCAAAATGCATATGAATTCTGAAATATAGTTTAGGGCCTAATCTTACATTCCCTATCCAGTTAACTCCCAAAGAATATGAAATAATTAGAGATTATCTATCTATCTAATCTATCTAAAAAATACACACAAAAAGCCAGGATTGCTGTTGCTACAGCATATGTTGGTATGCAATGTAAATCTTATTAGGTAAGCAGAAAGTGTGGAATAATTAAAGTCTGAGAATGCAAATTACATTACTGACTCTTATTTGCAATGAAATTGAGAGGCTGAATTTTGTTTAATGAATAAATTACAGTACATATTTTTGATGCAGCAATAATATAGCTGTAGATAGAAAAATGATTAGTTACATTTGTCATACATGTTTCAAATAGTAAGTAGAAAAGGATCAGATCTGTTATCTGTCACATTTGTAAAACTTATATGCAATTTCTTTGTGATGAGCTATATTTTTCCCTTATTCTGGAGCTGCTGAGAGTAATTATCAGTTCTAAAGCATGAGCTAATCAGTAAGTCACAGAGTCTTCCAGCATCCTAGAATGAGGAGAGAGAACCATTGTGCAATACTATGCACAAATAGATTTTCTCAGTTGTCATCCCCAAGGTATTTTTCCTGACTGACAGTGGATATGCCAATATAATGTTTTTAATACCAGAAAGTAATGATGAATTTCAAGTTGCTTTTAAGTATCCTTTTGATCTCTGTCTGTATTTGTACCACCCACCTAGTGTTACACCACTTAAGTTTAACAGTGTCAGATCTTGGTTGGAAGACCCCTGGATGCTTCAGGAAGTGGCATTAGTGAATCAAAACAGTAGGGTTTATCTGTGAGCTCTTTCTATACTATTACATTTGTTCTGGTCTGCATTGTTAACAGAAGCACTCTAACAAAATATATAGCATTGCAGTGTATCTTATCAATGACAGCAAAAGAAAAGCCAGTATTCTAAACATTTTTCTTTTGTGTGACACTACCTAGTGATATAGAATATCCCCATAAAAATTAAGGTGGAGTCCTAGAGCAGTACTGTAAAAGATTGAGAGAGAGAACTGGAGCGATTTCATTATAGCAGTAACTAAGAGGTCTGCAGGCATAGCAGACTATGTACAATTTATATTTTGTAAAATAACATGACAAGACTACAAATACAACTTTTTCTGGTGACCACCTGATTTTCTCCAGCATTGCTATCCTGGCTTCTGATAAGAATTTATAATCAGAACTATAGCCCCACAACACCCAAATGTTTGTTTTTTTTTATATAGTAGAATTTCTATTAGTAAAAAATGTTATCCTATATGACCAAGATTCCTGATAGATAGATGAAATTGTCTTTCAATCATACAATATCAGGTCCAAATACAAAAAGGTGTTTTTGATAGTGGAGGAGCTGCATGGAAGACTTGAGGGTGTTAGTGGTGGTGGATGAGAAGGCAGCAGTTTGTTTGTCCAGGCCTGACTTCCAGTTGAATTTACTTGCATCTATGTTGCCTAATGACTTGTAATTTTTATTGAAAATTAAATTTTGAACCTTTCAAAGACTTAGTTGGGTTCTGAGATTTTGCTGTATACAGATTTTCAATAGCCATATGCTGTAAAAATAGGAAATGAGCAACTCCGTAACACAAGGCTACTGAACATTTTTTATCTTATGCATCTGCTCTGTCAGTGCTGTTGATTCAGCATTTAGTTTTAGTTCAAGCTTTCGAATATCTGAAAATTACTGTTCTGTTGCAATTTGCTCTACACGTTTACATCTCTCATTATGATGTCCATTTACCTTACCTTCTCTACCTCTTCCCTCACCCTCTTCTCTGGTGAAATCATTAGCCCGTATTTCCAGGGATTTAATTTTCAGGATCGTGCATTAACAACATCTCCCTAACATGATCATTTTACTTAGAGCTCCTTGAAAGACAACTGACTGCTCCCAGTCAGCTTTGGCATACTGCTGTACCCATTGGAGGTCTGGGGAATGCCTTGTGCATTTCAAAGTGGAAGTGCCCTCATGGAGCCTGGGGCACTTTGAAATGCCATGCTGGAGCCTGGGATCAGCTGGGGACTCCCTAGCTGACTCTTGTGGAAATGCCACAGGGAGCCCGGAGTCAGCTGTCGCAGTGTTTCAAAGGGGCAGCGCTGCATGGAGCCTGGTGTCAGCTCCTTGCGGCACTGCCACTTTGAAATGTCGAGGTGGCATTTCAAAGGGGCAGCGCCGCACAGAGCCTAGGAAAGCTGTGTGGCGCTGCCCCTTTGAAATGTCGCCACTGCATTTCAAAGCGTCAGTGCCACACAGAGCCTGGGTATGGGCTCCGTGGGGTGCTGTCACTTGGAAGAACCCTCTCTCCTCCCCCCCCCCCGTTTTGCTGCCAGCAAGGTGGGGGAATCAACTAATCAACTTGACTATCCAATAAGCATTTGTTTATCAGATGGTCGACTAGTCCTTAACATCCTTATTAATTACAATGAATTTATACTCCCAAAGCATATGGGGAAATGGGTGACTGTTTCTCATTGACGCTAAGGGTGCATCTGCACAGCAAGGGCTTAATTTGAAATAAGCTACGCAAATTGAGCTACATCAATTGCGTAGCTTATTTCGAAATTGGGAGTGTCTACACACGACTTATTTTGAAATAGAGCACTCTTCCTCCAACTTCCATTACTCCTCTTACAATGAGGGTTACAGGAGTCGGAGTAAGAAGTCCTCCAGCTTGACAGTATTTCAACATTATTTTGAAATAACTGCCTGCCGTGTAGACGTGGACTAAGTTATTTCACAATAATATTTCTGTGTAGATGTACCCTAATTCTACCCTAGCACTATACAGTGCTCTAATTTTGTGGCTCAGGGTTGTTTTAAAAAAAACTTCCCCGAGTGCAGCAAATTACAAAGCTGTAAAGTACCAGAATGAACTAGTCTATGGTGCTGGGAGCTGTGCTCCCACTGTTGTTAGTTTCTCCTGTTGTGGAGGTGGCTTACATAGAGCACTGGGAGAGCCAGTGTCATGGCTACACTTTGTTTCAAGTGCTGCTATGGCTGTAGCAAAAAGCTTTTAAGTGTAGTCAAAGCTTAAGAATAATTATTGTTGCATGCCTAATTCACTGCATACTTTATTAAAAAATACTGCCATTAGGCCGTGTGCCTTTGAAATCTGAATGAATGCAAGTTAACATTTATTTTTTGAAAGTATTTGATAGAATTAAATTTCTAGTTAAATAATAAATAATTCATATAATTTTAATTGCATTGGGACAGTATGTGTAATCAGATGAATCCAAAACGACAATTTCTTATGATTGAAGGTTAACTGAAAATATGTATGTAGATCATGGAGATTTAGAATGCCCTCATCAACAGTATGATTACTTCAGTAACCACAACCATGAGAGAGTTAATATTTGAGAGCTATTTCGTCATAAACTGTCAAGATAGTTCCTATAATAACCTGACACCCATAAATCCTTTGAGAGGGAGGAGAGAGATGATACCTAGTAGGAGAGTAAATGACATTCCATGAAAGCACCCTTTTGATGAATTGTCAAATATGGTTTAATCAGTGTGAACAACTCTTTGAGACATAAATGTATCTTTGCTTGGAAGGGTGTCACAACCCACCCACTGGAGACTCTATCTTCCTGAGTTATTTGGAGAGTGCTGATCGCTGTAGTAACTAGGTGCTGAACCTCTTTG
The DNA here is from genome assembly GCA_032595735.1 of Pelochelys cantorii. NCBI lineage: Eukaryota > Metazoa > Chordata > Testudines > Trionychidae > Pelochelys > Pelochelys cantorii. The sequence goes on from CM064327.1 coordinate 94,443,840, forward strand.
AATTTCTAACGTTAGGTACTATGAGGGTGCCATAGCATTTTAAAAGTCTTTGTAACAAAACACTGCAAGTGCGCTAAGTGTAGGACTTCAATGCGAGCTCTGTACACCGGGGGCCTGCAAGATCAGGACCACAACCATTAAAACTGCAACAGACCCTGCAGTACAGAATTATAAAGAGAATGAAACAGATAGTGGGATGGAATTTTAAAAACTAAGACTTTTCATAGAGTTAAAGTATCACTTGAAGTAAATCAGTGTTTCCATTGGGCATTTAATTTAAATGTAGGATTTGATGGATATGAATATATTGCAAGTATTAATTTAGTAGCTTAGCAATATGACTTCAAAAGTTGGGCTATTTACTACTTGGATACTATAGATGGATACCTCACAAGGGATGTAGGGATATGTATACTGTACAAGTTAGAGATTTGCCTTGCAATATATACATACTAGCACTAGTTCTCTTCAAGCGAGGATGAGTATAAATAGTAATGTAGCTGTGGTACCACAGGTGGTAGTAGTGGCAGTGGAGGCCCTGCTAAACCATGTTGAAGACATACCCAACAGTTTCAGGTGGATTTGTGCTCAGCTGAGCCTCTGCTGCCATTATTTATGCAACCATGTCTATATTACTGTTTATACCAGGGGCGGGCAATAATTTTTTGCTGGGGGCCACTTCAGAAGGGTTGCACCGGAAGGGGTGGAGCCTCAAAATGAAGGGGTGGGGCCAAGATGCTTCGGGCTTCCCCACCCACAGACCATGATTGTTCTGGGGCTGATGGAGCCCTTTTGCTCCCCCCCTTCCCACTAAGCACCCATGCTGCTGGCGCTGGGAAGAGACTTCCCGTGCTCCCCCACCCACAGGCCAATCAGGGCCTGGGGGGTGGGGAAGCACGCAAAGCCTCTTCCCGCCCTGCCAGTAGCACACAACACTTCTAGGTGCCACGCACTCCTCGCAGGGTGAGGGTAGGGCGGAGGAAACTTCATGCGCTCCTCCCGCTCCCAAGCCCTGATTGGCCCGGGGGAACGGGAGTGTGTGAAGCCTTCTCCCGCCCTGCCCGGCGCGCATGGTGCTTCAAAGCACTGCATGCTCCTGGCAGGGTGAAGGAAACTTGTGTGCTTCCCCCCACCCAGGGGAGCGGCAGGGCCCCCATGGGTTGGATCCACCTGCTTGGTGGGCCAGATCTGGCCTGCGGAGGCTCTTTTGCCCACCCCTGGTTTATACTCCCATTAGCTTGATGAAAACTAGCATGAGTATGTGGACATAAGCAGCAGACATGCATCCCTAGGTCATAGTGTAGGGACAGCCCATGTGTGCATATAGTTCAATTGAAACTAACCACGCAAAGACTGATGTCTTTTATTCAGATTCAGAACATCAATAACATAGATCGGGGTAGTCAATTATTTTTTTTGGAAGGTCAGAATTTCTTGGTCAAGGTATAATCAAGGTCCACAATCGAGAGAAAATAAAAAAATAACAACAAAAAGTAAATACAAAGATTTTTCTGTCCATTCAAAAATATCTGGCAGTCTGGTTACTAGAAGATTTACCCAGTGTTGCTTGGGTCCTTTAACTCAATTAATGTCTGTTTTTCTTCATTTAAATCATTGCTTGGTAGGGATGAAAGGTTCGATATGCAGATTTCCCCAGAGAGAGAGAGGACTATTCAGCCACCTCTCACCACAGCAGTTTGTGGCCAGGTGAGAAGTACCTTTCCATGGCTGCTGCAGTGCCAGCAGCACAATGGTGGGTGGGGGATGGGGAGGGAAGGTGCAAGTCTCCTACCTGGGCAGGTCCAGGTTTGTCTGCCCCATGCAATCCCCAGCCAGACTTAGGAATCATAGAACCATAGAGCTGAAAGAGACCTCAGGAGGTCATCAAGTCCAGCCCCCTGCTCTAGGCAGGACCAATCCCAACTAAATCAACCCAGCCAGGGCTTGATCAAGCCAAGACTTAAACACCTCTAGGGATGGAGACTCTACTACTTCCCTAGGTAACCCATTCCAGTGCTTCACTACCCTCCTAGTGAAATAGTTTTTCCTAATATCCAACCTGGACCTCTCCCACCACAACTTGAGACCATTGCTCCTTGTTCTGCCATCTGTCACTACTGAGAACAGCCTCTCTCCATCCTCTTTGGAACCTCCCTTCGGGAAGTTGAAGGCTGCTATCAAATCCCCCCTCACTCTTCGCTTCTGCAGACTAAACAGACCCAACTCCCTCAGCCTCTCCTCATAAGTCATATGCTCCAGCCCCCTAATCATTTTGGTTGCCCTCCGCTGGACCCTCTCCAATGCGTCCACATCATTTTTGTAGTGGGGGGCCCAGAACTGGACACAATACTCCAGATGTGGCCTCACCAGAGCCGAATAAAGGGGAATAATCACATCTCTGGGTCTGCTGGCAATGCTCCTCTTAATGCAACCTAATATGCCATTAGCCTTCTTGGCTACAAGGGCACACTGTTGACTCATATTCAGCTTCTCATCCACTGTAACCCCCAGGTCCTTTTCTGCAGAAATACTACTTAACTGGTTGGTCCCCAGCTTGTAACTATGCTTGGGATTCTTCCGTCCCAAGTGCAGGACTCTGCACTTGTCCTTGTTGAACTTCATCAGATTTCTTGTGGCCCAGTCCTCCAATTTGTCTAAGTCACTCTGGACCCTACCTCTGCCCTCAAGCGTATCTACCTCTCCCTCTAGCTTAGTGTCATCTGCAAACTTGCTGAGGGTGCAATCCAACCCCTCATCCAGGTCATTAATAAAGATATTGAACAAAACCGGTCCTAGAACCGAACCTTGGGGCACTCTGCTAGAAACCGACCGCCATCCTGACATCGAGCCGTTGATCACTACCCGCTGGGCCCGGCCTTCTAGCCAGCTTTCTATCCATCTCACCGTCCATTTATCCAATCCATATTCCCTTAACTTGCTAGGCAAGAATATCATGGGAGACCGTATCAAAAGCCTTGCTAAAGTCAAGGTATATCACATCCACTGACTTTCCCATGTCCACAGAGCCAGTTACCTCATCATAGAAGCTAATCAGATTGGTCAGGCATGAATTGCCCTTTGTGAATCCATGCTGACTATTCCTAATCACTTTCCTCTCCTCCAAGTGCCTCAACATGGATTCTTTAAGGATCCCTTCCATGATTTTTGCAGGAACCGAGGTAAGACTGACCGGCCTATAGTTCCCTGGATCATCCTTCTTCCCTTTTTTGAAGATGGGCACTACATTTGCCTTTTTCCATTCATCTGGGATCTCTCCCGATCTCCACGATTTTTCAAAGATAATGGCCAAAGGCTCCTCAGTGACATTTGCCAACTCCCTCAGTACCCTCGGATGCGTTAAGTCCGGACACATGGATTTGTGTACGTTTAGCTTTTCTAAATAGTTCCTAACCTGTTCTTTACCCACCAAGGGCTGTTCATCTTCATCCCATCTTGCGTCACTTAGTGCATTAGTCCGGGAGCTGACCTTGTCCGTGAATACAGAGGCAAAGAAAGCATTGAGTACTTCAGCTTTCCCCACATCATCTGTCACTAGGTTACCTCTTTCATCCAGTAGGGGCCCCACACCCTCTCTGATCACCTTTTTCTTGTTAACATGCCTGTAGAAACCTTTCTTGTTATCCTTCACATCCTTAGCCAGTTGCAATTCCATTTGCGCTTTCGCCTTCCTGATAACCCCCCGCCCTTCCTGGTCATTTGTCCAAGTTTCCACTTTTTGTAAGCTTCCTTTTTGTGCTTAAGTTCACCAAGGATTTCCCCTGTAAGCCAATCCAGTCTCCTACCATGTTTGCCTCTCTTGCTACGCATCGGGATGGTTTCTTTCTGTGCCTTCAATAAGGCTTCTTTAAAATACTGCCAGCTGTCCTGGACTCCTTTCCTCTTCATGTTAGCATCCCAGGGGATTCTGCCTATCAGGTCTCTGAGGGAGTCAAAATCTGCTTTTCTGAAGTCCAGGGTGTGTATTTTACTATTCTCTTTTCTTCCTTTGGTCAGGATCCTGAAATCTACCATCTCATGATCACTGCTTCCCAGGTTGTCACCCACCTCTACTTCCCCTATTAGTTCCTCCCTGTTTGTGAGCAGAAGGTCAAGCTGCGCACGGCCCCTGGTTGGATCCTTCAGCCCTTGTACCAAGAAGTTATCCCCAACGTTCTCCAATGGAATGGAGCAAAGGGTGCACTTTCCCCTTGCTCCCTGACAAAGGGAAATAGCCAGCAATGTTTCAGTAGAAAGCCGGGGGGGAAAGAAGCTGCATCCTTGTGATCTCCCTAAAGGGTGGGGGGTGGGGAGATTTGGCACTGGGACAGTCTGGGATGGGGCAGTGTGCCTGTAGCCAGCCCCTTTTTCCTGCCACCTGATTGTGTCTCTTTATGGTTTTATGCATCTCCATAGGCATTGGGGCATGGGGAGCTTCAGGCCTCCCCCTTCTTTCCCAGTACAACCAAACTCTTACCTTATTTAAGGGATAATAAGAGGAAGCTGTGTGCCAAATTTGGTGGTCCTAGCTCTATTGTTTAGGAGGAATTCTTGAACAAATGGACACTCACAGACAGACCAATTCTCTCAAATTTATAGTAGATAGAACACAGTCATACCTCACTTCATCCTTTATTTTGTCCTCTTGTAAAGCAATTTCTCCATTTCTCTGATCATCCTAGCAGCCCTTCTCTGAATCTTTGAGATCATATTTGTTAAACATGGGAGACCAGAATTATGCCAGTATTGCAGACTCACCAGTCACTTGTACAATGGAGATAACACTTCTTTATCTCTACCAGAAATACCTTGTCTAATGCATACTGGGATTTAATTAGCATATTTCATAACTGCATCCTATTGGCATCATAGTCATCAACCACTACACCAGGGTTTTACTCCTCCTCTATCACTTCCAATGGCTAAAGCTCCGTGACATTTCACTTTGCATGAGGACTATTAATTATTAATTCAGAGCATGATTGTCACGTGGCAGATGAGGGTGGGGAGCTGGAGCCCTGAGCCCCAAATTTTTGTGGGCAGTGGGCACCTGAACCCTGCCCCATGGGGGCGTTAAGCCCCATGCCCTGAGTAGGGTTGAAACTTGGAGCTCTGAAGTGTTCTGAAGCTCCAGAGGAGTGGGAGCTGAAGGCCAGAGACCTGCATCCTAAGGGGGAGGATGGCTGAAGGCTAATTTTTAAATAGCTTGACAGCCCTCATTTCAGTTAATTACGTTTACCCCTTTACTTGTCTTTCAAATGTCAGCTCTTTATGTTGATTTTTAAAATTTTTCTAGCACCAAACTACAAGGTAAAAAAGGAAACCACTTTGACAGAAATGCCTAATGTTGGTGGCTCTTTTATAGATAGGGGGTTGGTGAAAGTGGAAATTATATCTGCAGTTGGCAGTAGGATGCGATTTTTCCCCTCCCCTCCCCCCCAGAGTGTGTAGGCTTGCTTGTACTAGTCCTCATGGAGCTCATGCGCTGAAAATAATCATATCAGAGGGGATAGCCACATTAGTCTGTATCTGCAAAAACAACAAGGAGTCCTGTGCAACATTAAAGACTAATGGATTTATTTGGGCATAAATTTTTATGGGCAAAACCCACTCCACTGGATGGATCTGATGAAGTGAGTTTTTGGCGGCGAAAGCTGATGCCCAAATAAATGTATTAGTGTTTAAGGTCCCCAAAATAATAGTATAGCCTCAATAGTGTGGGTGGCAGCTAGTAATTGCAAAAACCTGCCTGGACCCCATGAGTATGTTCCTGGAGTGGCTAACCCATGCTGCTGTTCACCCTTGCTCAGATTACCATGGTTACACTACTATTTGTAGCACACTACCTCAATGGGAATTAGTGCAAGTATGTTTATGCCAACTGAGAATTGCTCCCTTTGCTTCAAGTGTAGATGTAGTCTATAAGACCCATCTTATATTATGCTCTTTTGTAAAAATATCACAGTATCTTTAAAATCATTGATTGGAGTTAAGCCACACTTTTAAAACTTTCATAACATTTACTTGATAGAGTTTTTTGCAGTATTGTAATCTATACTCTTGTTCATATTTAATGTCTCCATGGGGAGCAATATTTTATTAGGTTATCCCCATATTCAGCTTGAACAGATATAAAATGAGACTTGGGTAATGAGAAGAGATGTCAATTAAATACAATTCTGTTACAGGATCTTACCTGTTCTGCTAAGTTAAAAACAAAATTAGATTGTCTTTTTCTTTCAAATACATACTCAGTTTTCCCTTTTAATCTAGTAGGGGAAGCCATGAAAGGAAGAACGGGATCATGATTCGATGCTTTTCCAAACAAACAAACAAACAAACAAAAAAAGTATGCTCTAAGAATTTTGTTGAGGACATTCTGTGGCCTGTGTTATATAGGAGGTCAGACTAGAGGACCAGTGGTTGTCTCTGGTCTTGGAATCAATGATTCTTAAGATTTTTTTTTTTTTTTATTCCTGTTAATGATCTTGAAAAGAAAAGTACATCAAAATGAGCATATCTTAAAAGCCTTTTTATTTACATGAAATTTCAGTATTCTGTAGCACAGCTCTCCTCCAGCATTGCTTTGTGTTTTATATCTAACCTGTATTATTCTGAATAAAATCATTCAGGCCATAGAACAATAGAAATAAAGGGTGGCAGGGATCTCAAGAGGTTATCTAATCCATTCTCCCTTCCTATCTCCTCAGTCTGAGGCAGGGACCTTTTATACCTAGACGTTTTCTAGCTAACTATCACAAGTTCATAAAACAAGAAATAAAATAAGTAAAATATTAGGTTTTGTCATGAAAATGAATAGTAAGCTGACAGGTTCATAAATATATGTATGTCAGTCAGATTCTGTTGGCACTGGAACCTTTTCCTGAGGACCTTTCAACACCAATTTTAAAAAAGTTTCAGTCTAAAATTGTGTGTAAGAGTGAGTCTTTGCAAATGAAATTAAACTAATTGTAAAATAAATGGAGCCATAAAGAGGTCTTGATCTAGTTGCATTCCCTGCTGTGGTCAGTAAAATATGTGAAGATCTACTGCAGTGGAATGGCAGTAATGAACCCTAATGTTCTTTTTGATTACATGGAAATCAATGCTGCTTCAAATGCTTCTTTCACTGAAGAAAAGCTAAAGAAACCTGGAGACCCTCTCAACTGTAATAATTACTTTCCAATCTCATGGATCACTGGAAAGTGATTAACGCTCCAATCTCTGAAGGTCAGGGCCATAGTATTTCTCTTACCTTTCAGAAATGTCTCCTACCCAAGTTATTCCACAGAAACAAGTTGGCAGTGATAGCTATTAGAAAACTTCTTACCAAGGAAATGGGCAAAGGTTGAATTTTATCTTAATGCTAGGTGTATTTTGGATTATTTATCATATAGATTATGTCCTGTGCATACTAGTGAAAATCATACAGTGATTTCTTCTTTTCTCAGTGCTGGTTTGTGCATGGCCTTTGGGCAGCTGCATCTGGATAGTGTGTGAAAAGGTTTTCCCCATCTTGTACAGTTGTGCTAGAGCCACTAACTAGAACAGTGTTTCTCAACCAGTGGTACGAGTACCCTTAGGGGTACTTGAGAGAAGTCTGAGGGGTACATCAACAACTGAAATTTGGAGAAAACTGAATTTTTGTTTTAAGTTTTACAGCACTTTTATTTTGGTACTTTTTACACCCAAAAATTTCATCGTCCGCCCGGCTATGATTAAGTTGTTTAAACAAATGTGTTGTAATGGTAGAAAAAAAAATTGTGTGGCTGAAAACTGTAGGTACAGGGGGTACTTACAATTTTTTTTTTAAAAAAAGGTACTTTATATAAAAAAAAAGTTGAGAAACGCTGAACTAGAACACTCGCAGCACTTCCTGCACTTTGGACATGCTTATAATAAAGATTGCTTATTCCTGATCCTGCATAAGGAGCAGGAGTCTGAAATGGGGCACAGAATAAGGGGGAGAGGTCTGATCTGCATTACCCTATGGAACATAGCCAGCAAACTAATAGGAGCAATTTCCTATATATCTTTCTCATAAAACATGGCTGCCCAATGCTTCAACACAATATGCTAGTGGTTGATTCATGAACACTTTGTTGTCATGCGTACGTCATTTTAGTTTACACAAGCATGACAATATTGTACATAGGTTATTTCTAAATGCATACAAAGCAAGTTGAATTTTTACAATACAAGTCAACACAGATGACTTAAAATCTTATTAAAATATGTAGAATCTCTTTGGCCACACATGATTGCGCTTAGATTTATATGCCCTCCCCCCCCCCCCCCCCCCCCGTGTAGCACTTCAAGAAATAGTCGAGCTAGAGGACTTTTTACTTTGACTCTATGTAGTGGTTGCATCTTAGTCCTGGGCCCCCAACCTGTGCTCAGGCCTGGAAGGAAACCGTTAGAGGTCCTTCCTTTTTCCTGGGCCCAGAGTACTGGGCAGCACAGGCCCCAAAAGCCATTCAACCATCTGTAGGCCCAGTCCAAGCCCTGGCTCCAGGGCAGGGCAGACACAAATAAACAAACAGTTTACAGGTTCAGCCCGGCTGCAGGCTGAGTACATAGTTTCTTAGGCCTAGCCCTTGGTCAGGGTGGGGCAACAAACAGTACAAACAATTCACCAGTTTTAAGGCTCTGCCCTGTTACAGAGGGGTCGGGTCTCCTCACTGGCAGAGAGCTGATAAGTGCAGGGGTTTTTGCCCCTACCAGGGGGAACCTGCCACCCAAGGTGAGGGATGGCGGGGGGGGGACGCAGGCCCACCCGCTCCACTGCATCCCAGGCCAGGGCCCTAACAGTGGCAGCAGAGGCTGCCACTGGATCGACGGGGATCCATACCGCAACATGCTGACAGGTCAGTGGGGATCCTGACCACTCCATTTTCTCCACTGGCCCAAGGTCGGCTACCCCTGGGCTGCTTCCTGTTTTCCCCCCCTGGGGCCTATGTGGCTCCAAAACTGTTCTTTGGGGTCCGCTCGGGGCTCCAGGTCGACTGGCCCAGTCCTCAGGACACAACGAAGGTCCTGGCAAATCTTCAGGCCCTGGCAGCAGTCTCTGCAGCCCTGACCAGTCGTCGAGGCTTGGCAGCTGCCGTGGCAGCCTTAGCCAGCCTTTGGGGGCCAGCAGTGGTCCTGGAGGCCCAACCCAGTCCTCCCGGTAAGGGCAGTGGTGATGGATCTTTCTCTGCTGGAGCTTAGGCTGAGCATCTAGCCTCCTCAGCGGCCAGTTTTCAACTGTGAGATTGGCCCTTTACACTTCCAGCCCCCGTCTTTCTGCTTCCTATGGGTGGGGCCGGGTTGCTCTGGGACTGCCTACAAAGGGGTCTTAAGGAGAGTTTCCTCTCCCGGGTCAGCGAGAGGCCAGACTGAGTCACTACACTCCTGTAACCCTTATTTTACAAGGAGCAAGGGAAGTTGAAGGAAGAGTGCTTTTTCTCAGACTTCCTGCTGTGTAGACAGCGCCAAAAGCCAAAATAAACTATTTTGATTTAAGATACGCAATTGACGTAGCTCAGATTGCATATTTTATTTCGGCTTTAGCCTTGCTGTGTAGATGTTCCCTAAAACAGTCTGCTACTGGAGTTCTACAGTGTCATCAGAGCTGTGATTTAAAAGCTGCAACCCAGTGCTCACTATTCTGCATGAAAAATGGTTGTGTGTAGACTGTAAAATCTTCGGGATTGAGATTGTCTTAATCTGTATCACAACATGCTCTCTGAATGATATATGCTACAAAAGCATCAGATTATATCACCATTACTTACTTTAAATAGTTTATTACACAAGTAGTTAAATTTCAGGGGGACTATTTAAACAGTATGGTACTAATCAGTGTGAATAAGGATAGAATCTGGCCCTAGATGCTTTTCGATTATGATAATCTGAGTACTACTTCTGTCATTTGAGGTGATTGTTGCTATGATTTACTCTTTATTTCCCTGAATAGCACAGCAAGTGGTATAATAGCATACATGAATGACTTGCATACATATTATACGCTGGTTTGTTTTTTAATGTTACATTATTATAAACAACCATTTTTGAATACTTCTCTCTGATGACACGTATTTTTGTATATCCCTTTGGGGATATAAGAGTGAGGGAAATTTACAAATTTAGCCACTGTAGTATCAGCTTTTCAATAATGTTTTGATTAAATTATTGCTGTGCATAGTTGTTTTAGTATTAGCAGTTCTTAATGTCATGGGTATTTAAAACTGTATTTATTCAGTAAATTTTATATGAAAGAAAATCCCTGCTCCTACCAGATTTGTTCCCTTTCTGTTTTGATTAAAACCCCTCCTTGTATTGCCATGACTGGGTTTTTATATTTTTGTAGAGCAATTTATGCTAGGTATTAACTGATTAATCCTCCTGCCTGAAGATTATGAAACCCTTAAATCTGGGCACAATTCAACAAATCCAGATTAAAAGCATTTAAGCATTGGGAATCATGGTTCTCTTGGGGCCTTGAACAATTATTCTAGCTCAGTGCCAAAGAAACCAAAGAATCATCATGTGTTTTACATTCTTTGAACCAGGAGGGACTACTGACAGTGTTCCCTGTTTCTCATTTCCTTATCAGTGATTTCTTTTCAGCTAGCTACTTACAAGTTGGTTTGTAGAAGTCTTCCACCACAATGCACATGTTGTTTACCAGAGCTACACGCTAATGATAAACAGCAGGGGACCTTGATAGTTCATTTCATTGATGATCTGTCTTTTTGCTTTCAGGAGTTTTTTAAAAGCTACTAGGGCTGTCAATTGACCTGCGCTAATGCCTGTGATTAATGCAGGACAGGATTAATGTGTTAACTCTTTTAACGCATTAATCGCAGGTGTTAATGCTGCACTGCCCCTTAGAAGTACCGCTCCAGCACTTCAAAGGGGCAGCAGCACAAGGGGAGCTGGGGATCAGCTGGAGTGGCCAACTGATCCCCGGCTCTGCATTGCAAAGCCCCTTTGAAGCGCTGCTCCGGAGCGGCAATTCAAAGGAGCTTTGCAATGCGGAGCCGGGGATCAGCTTGGCACTCCAGATGATCCCTGGCTCCGCTTGCACTGCCCCTTTGAAGTGCCGTTTTGGTGCTTCAAAGGGGCAGTGTATTACAAGCCTGGGATCAGCTGGGGACTCCACCTGACCCCAGGCTGCCCCTAATGTGTAGTTTTGGCACTTCAAAGGGGCAGCACTGCATGGAGCTGGGGACTCCAGCTGTCCCCAGGCTCCCACAGTGCTGCCCTTTGGAAACGCCGGGGTGGCCTTTCCAAGGAGCAGTGCTGCGTGGAGCTGGGGTCAGCTAGGGACTCCAGCTGATCGCGGGTTACCATGGTGCTGCCCCTTTGAAACACTGCCGCTGCATTTCAAAGGGGCAGTTGCACTGAGCCTGGGGTCAGCTGAGAACTCCAGCTGATCCCGGGCTTCCACAGTGCTGCCCCTTTGAAACACCGCCACAGCATTTCAAAAGGGTAGCACATGCGATTAATCGCAATTAATTGTTTTAATCGCTTGACAGCCCTAAAAGCTACTATAGTAAGGTTTTGTGAATAAAAGCCTTAAAGCAATCATTTGACCAAGGCAAAGGATTGCCCAAAGAGGCTCTTGATGGTTGACTCTCCTGCCTGCATAAATCAGAAAACTAACATTTACTTCTAGTATACCTAAATATGGTTAGGTGAGTCTCTTACATAGTCTAGCAATATAAAGGGGCCTTAGAGTAAATGAGAATCAGTCTCTTAGTTGTTTGTCTGAATATTGAACTATATTGCTCTTTTTACTTCTAGTAAATATGACAATTAACCTAACAAGGGTTTGAGCTGTTAAAGGATTTGCAAGTTGGGGTTTCTGGGAGTGGGGAGAGGGAGGGGTTTTTTTTCCCATTAGGTTTAGGAAGTTTGTTAGCTGTGTATAGATCGGATTTTCCTATCTGACTACCAGGATGCTACTAGTCAAGCATGAATTTTTGTATGAATATAATTGTATATTCATTCTCTCTCTCTCAAGTATATCATGCAAATAACTTGTTTGGAAATTATATTAACTTGGACTGAACAAGCATATTTTCAAAATGATCACAACCAAGAAAAGTTGCTATTTAAAGCACCCATCTAGCCAAATATATTCTGTAAACTGATTTGACAGTTTTGGACAACAAACTAACATTTCATGCTAATATGTAGAAGCCTAATTTGAGTCCATTAAAATTAAAGTGCCTAATGCATATAGTCATAAGCATTTTCAACATCTATTTGTGTTGAGAGCCTTGCCACTGGGACCTCCTCCCATTGTAAAGAGAAGAAACAAGGAACTTTGATTGTCAGTGCTTGGGTAGCACATTGTGCTGCTGATAATGTTGTTGGAAATATTGAATATATTAATAAAGGCACCTTTTCTTCCAAGGCCACTGTTTTTCCTTGTTGTGCCCTGTGCATTAACAGTCTTTCAAATGCAGTTCATGCTTGTTTTTCTGGGGGAAGCTCAGGTGCTGATTCTTGCCTTCATCTCAGTACATGGTAGCATGTTGTATGTTCTTTGTGTTCTCCCCATTCTGAAATAGATTGGCAAGCTAAATCTATCAAATCACAAGTGAAATGCTGTCACAAAGACATCAGGTGGACAGAAAAACAGATGCCAAAATAAAATGAGGACTCTTAAGGTATATACAGCATTTGGGAGTTGAAAAGAGTAACTCAGATTAGAATGAAATATTTGATCCACCCAGAGTGAATATTTCCCTATACGCTTAATCTCTTTTGGAAATCGTGATGTTCAAAGATTATTTGTGGTCATAACAAAATCAGTAGATCAGGAATTTAGAATGAGGAGACAAGCTACCATGGACATGATCCTCTGAGGCATTTGAGGAGACGTTGAGTCACTTTTTCAGGAGTTGGATGAAGCCTGTACTGTAGTTTTAATCCATGGGCAACATCAAATGTAGGTCCTTTTCTGGGTCAAAGACAGGGCTTCTTACCCCTGGGCACATTGTCAGCCCTCAAATGCTGTTCTTTTTTAAAATACATAATGTAAATCTTCATCTGTACTATGTTAACGAAACAATATGACAACCAACGGGATGGCCCTTCCTCCAAAGATAGTCCTGGAATTTTGGTAGTTTGCTATTATTTATGTTTCCTGTGGATTTTGTCACTTTGGATGAAAACTGAAATTGTCCTTGTGTTTGTGGGATTTCAGACCATAAAATTAAGTTAATCATGGCAATAATACACATAGTCTTGGCTTTTTACCAACCATGTGTAATGATGCTTGACCCTCTTTGCTGTATTATCTGGTCATTATCTGCTTTGTAAAGGACCAAAGTGTAGTTATTTCAGTAACCAAAAGAGAGAAAACATACTGAAATATCGATTATCTGTTTATAAAATAGATCACCATTTTGAAGCAATTCTTTTTCAGCGAAGCATGCAAACATTCTGACATGCATAATACCGACTTTATATTTTTTATTTTATTTTATGATAACCTGCAGTTTGACAACCATATTGAGCTTAATTATACCTTTGCTGAATCTTAGTTGTTTCGAGGGGAGGGAGGGTGTGTCACTCGGACAGATGTAGTTGGAAAGGTATCTTTAAAAGTCACAATCTGTACCCTATGTATGTGTAGCTCTATATTTCAGTGAAAATCGGGCTGTGTCCAGGGGATGGGGGGAGCAGAGGGAAGGCTGTGCAGTGGGAAGCTTCAGGAGCAGCTTTTTTTCACTGTTTTCCAGTCTTTTTTGTTGTATCCTCACTATGTCCCTGATGTTGGAGTTGCTGAAGCCTTTCCTTACCTCAGGGAAAGATTCTTGGGTTTGAGCAGGAAGTTACTGGTGTCTTTCCCCACTACTGAAACCTTTTCTGTAATGGGGAAAATGCTAGCACTGCAGAGGCAGTGTGACCCTACACTGATACACACAGCAGTGTGGACAGGGCAGGCAGTGGTTGGGTGTGTAGAGAGGTGTGTGTGTGTGTATATGTGTGTGTGTGTATATGTGTGTGTGTGTGTGTGTATATATATATATATATATATATATATATATAATATATATAAAATCTCCTCCTAGAGCTCAGGAGTATCTTTTTTTTTTTCTTCTTGTCTAAGCAGTGCCTCACCATCTACAGTGCTATTTGTATCCATGCTAGAGAGCCATGTAGTGTGTGTACTCTATACGCTGCTGAAAAGAGTGCGAAGTATAGATGTATTTATTGTGTTACAGGCTGAGGTACTGTTCCAGTTCAGCATTGTGTAAGTTAAGGTTGCAAAGGAGTAACTGGTTAACTGGTCCCCATCCAGAGCAGCTTCCCCTGTTCGTGGCCGACAAGCCCATAGGATGTGATAGGCCATTTATCAGTCATTTGTTGCGATGTTCCTTGATGGTCAATCTGATTTGATAGTTCTTTCGGATGGGCAGGCACTCTTCCCACCTGAGTTCACAATTTTGGAGCAAATATTTTCAGAATTATAAAGCAAAACGTACATGTTTCCTTATAGCATGTAATACGACATTAGAAGTTTAGATTATTGTATGCTCCAACATACAAACATTTCATAGACGCTAAACACAACCTACATTCTTAAAGACTAATACCTGTTTTGGCTTTAAAACTGAGATACAGGTAGACTGGTCTGGTCTCTGAGTTTAAGTGCTTAGCTAATGCCTGCAGCCTTGAAAAGAGCTGGCACCTGGCCTGCCAGCATCACAGAGGGTATGGCCATTCTGTTTCCAGTCTGACCAAACATGCCCTCTGCTAGCAGTGGGAAGATGCAATTTAGTCATATTAGCATTATTTGTTTACAAAATGCTAGTTTTTTGTAGTTAGTAAATTAGGAGTTTTTCCTTTGAATTACTTTTTTTTAATTTTCATACTGGCAAAATGTGTCAGAATCTCAATCCTGGAGACTGATGTCCTCTATATTTGCACAAAATAGGCGCGATGCCTGTTGCAACAATGCAGGTTATCCCACTGTCATACGAAAGAGTTGTCTTAGGAGTCTCTTTTGTCGGAAGGTAGTTCAGTCTTCTTGTGCATTCATTGTTCAGTGCCTCCACAGGCAAAGCCATGGTATACATGATATTGTTTGTGATATGGACAGTTGCTCTCTAACAAATGGAATGAAATGAGAAAAATCATCTCATATGGTTCTGTGGCAATAACGTTAGGTCGCTGGCAGTGTAGGACAGATTTGAAAGACAAGATGTGGGTTGACCTAAATGTGTGTTATTCAGTTGTTAGACTACTGAGGCTTCCAAGCTAAAAGAGAAGAATATTCACTAAAAAGGAAGTATAAGGAAAAGAATTTATTTAAAGGATTTTAGTCTATCTAGTGTTTTATTAACATTTTTTAAAAAACCTTTACTTCTTTCTCTCTAGGGACTTAATTTCTCTAGGGAGCAATGGATTAGCATAATTAGATTATCATAAATTGTAAGCAAAAATTGGGTTGGGCTAAGAGCACTGAGCAATTATCTAGTTTGGGGGTATATTAAATAAAGATGTAGCAGTTTTGCTCCTTTCAAAAGTGACATACAATGTAATAGATTATAATTGAGACTTTTTTTTGTCAAGAAAAATGAGAATAGTTGTTTGTCTCATTACTATTACATGTATTTTCCTCTTTAAGTGATTATAATGATTTATATATCACTGCCTTGGTTTATTTTCTACACAGTTAGCACTGTATAATGGTGGCAATTTGATGTTGCTCATCATAAAAGAAATAGCTTTCCTTTCATAGCAGGCATGTACACTTCAGCCAAAGTATGGATGGCAATTCTAATGTCCTATGGACATAAGTCAGTCTAGGGTTGCCAACTTTCTGATTTTCTCAAAGTGGAACACTACACCCGGAGCACTGGAACCTCTGCCTGATCCGCCTCTTCACCCTGTGAGGCCCTATGCCCTGCCCACTCTTCCTGCCCCATCACTCACTGCTCTCCCCCTTGCTCCTTCCCTGTTGTTTGTTCCTCTCCCCCATCTTTCTCTCCCTTCCTCAGCTGGGCTCCTTCTGTGGGAAGGGGATTACTTACCTGCTGCCTAAGATGGAGCATGCTGCCTGCTTACCCATAAGATGCAGGTAAGAGGCAGCCCTGTAGGTACCAGACTTGATCTGGTGCCTGCTTCCTGCCCCAACCCATCTGCTTGCCT
Organism: Pelochelys cantorii; assembly: GCA_032595735.1. Classification (NCBI taxonomy): domain Eukaryota; kingdom Metazoa; phylum Chordata; order Testudines; family Trionychidae; genus Pelochelys; species Pelochelys cantorii. Next base: position 94,459,992 of record CM064327.1, read on the forward strand.
TTAAGTTTAAAAAAAAAAAAAAAAGTTCTACTGCACTACAACTAAGATTAAAATTGCCTGGTTTGCTCAGCTCTCCCCATGGATTATCCCTCACCCAGTGGCTAACGAGGGGCCAGGTCTCTCTCACTCTGGAGGAGGCTCCTAAGGGCCGTGGCAGCCCCCAAGTCAGCCCCGCTTGGGGGATGGAACAAAATGGAACCAGAAGTACCTCCAACTGGGCTCTGGCTGATGCCATTGGTCCTGATTCTGCACCATTCCATTTTTGCCCCTCTGTTGGCTCTGTGCCCAGGGCATATTTGTTTTTTTTCAATAATTACCTTTTCATGCATTGCCACTTCAGAGTATATCTACTGAAGTTGTGGTTATCATGCCTATATTTTGAGCTGTTTAATGTAATCAGAATAATTCAATAAAATAGGTACTTTTAATGGGACCTGTTCTGCAGCATATGGAACCCATTGTAGAAAGTGCTGAGCTCCCTCAACCCTTAAAGGAGTTGAGGGAGCACAAGTCCTTGAATGATTGGACCTAGTGGGAGTATTATAAGGATTCCACTAATTGGGAAGAATATGGTAGCTGATTCCATCTCTTAATACATCGTGTTTTAGGAAAGAAATGGATATATGAGTCCATTTGAATAATGAACTAAAGATCCACATTTTGTAACCTTTATTCACATGAATAGCTCATCGAATTGAATGTGATAGAACTGTCTGCGTAAGGATTATTTCAGTGTAGAATCAGAGCATGTCTGAGCTTACATTCTTTGGTAATTGCACATTGAGACAACCAGTATAATGCAGCTGATTGCATAAACTGTAAGGCATATGCAGTCTCAAAAGTTTAAAGGTAAAATTAAGAAAAAACCCTCATCAATTTATAAGATATTAAAAGTAAGTTGCCCCAATTATCTCAGATAGTGATTATTTCAAATTATTCCCATCCCTCCCCACTCCATGCCACTAAGGGAAGATACCACTAGGGAAAAGGCAGTTAGTGGTTTTTTTGTACTGAGTGTTACTAACTTGCAGTTAGTGTTTTTGTGAGGACTAGCCTCCCTGCAAGTTCTCCTAACAAAGAGCAACTACTTATGAATGGGTCTCAATGGATATTTTGACACTGCATTTAGATGCCTGTAGTTGGCCTATGCCAGATGACTTGGGCAAAAGGGGCTGATTATTTTATGTGATTTATTTAAAATATTTTTACCCTGCCTCTCTATTTAAAATATTCGAGGTGGCTTACAATTCTTTGTAAAATACAAGACTCCAAAGTGAGGGGGAACATAAAACCTGCTAAAACATCAAGAGGAGGGGACCCTTCCCCCCCCAACACCAATTAAAGTGCCGGTAAAAAAGGTGGCCTTGGCCTAGCGCTGAAACAATGCCAACATTGGCACCAGGTGAATGTCCCAGGGGAGAGAATTCCATAGTCTAGGGGCGAAGGCTGAGAAGGCCGTGCTCCTCATAGATGTCAACCTTATCTCCATAAGTGAAGGAACATGGAGCAGAGCCTCCCCAGCCGACCTCAGTCCCTGGGCAGGTTCATATAGGAAGAGATGGTCCTTCAAATACCCCGGTCCTAACCCATTTAGGTCTTTATAAGTCATAACCAAGACCTTCGGTAATTGCACACTACTGGTCTGCACTTACTGGTAGATTAGTGCTGCTGGTAACTTGACTGCAGAACACTGTCTGTCTCCAGTAATCCACCACTCGAAGATGAGTAAGAACATCTCCCATGGACACATCATGGTGTAGACATTGCAGTAAGTTGATCTACACTCTACTCTACTCTACTGGCTCCAGTTGCATTATTTGCATAACTGGAGTAGTGTAACTTAGGTCAACTTACCACGGTAGTGTAGACAAGCCCAAATTGAGGTGTGGACATTTAGACTTAGCCTGAGCTTTGGGACCCTCCAATATTATAGGGTCCTAAAGCCCAGTCTCCAGCCTGAGTCTGAACATCTGTACTGCAGTTAAATAGCACTTTGAGACTTGAGTCAGCTGGCATGGGACAACTGTGGATGCCTAATAGCAATGCAGATATTTGCTGTATGCTTTTCTTTGGTGCCTGCTTGAATGTAACTGCTGATCTTTCACTTAATTTCTCCACTGAAAAAAAAAATTATATACTGGAAAGAGGGTGAAGGGCAAGAAGTCCATTGATATAAAGTATTCATATACTCCTCATATCATGAATACAATTTTAAATTCTACATGATGTTGTAATATCTAGAGTGAGAAACGAGAAGTACAATAAAAATATCTGCAGAAAAAAGGAAAGGAACTTGACTTTTGTTGCTTATTATTTACTCCAAAAAATGTTTAAGAAAATGAGTGATCAAAATTATACATTTACCTAAGTACCTTCCAAATGAGAGCTTATATGAGTGTCTTAAAGAGCACAGCAAGCTCTCTGTTGTGTATGGACCTAATCCAATGCATACTGAGCTCAGCAGAAAAAAAATCCCATTGATTTTTAAAAGGCATTGGACTGGTCATTGAGTGGACCCTATGGTGGCCATACTGAGTCTGTTACTTCCAGAGAGTACTTCTAGTCTCTGATGGCCCAGACATAAACTGAAGACCTAATATTGAATCTTAAAATTTAATGGCTGTTTTATGTATTATTGCTAGCCAGATAGCCCATTGATAATGTAGCCAGACATATAGCTTTGGAATATTTGTTTTGAAAGGCATTATGATGAAGGGGGGAGAATGAAGCTTGGATCTCTCATAAGAAAAAGTTGGGCTGTATTTCAAGGAGGAGTATAACTTCTTGGTTAGTGATGATAATTCCGCAGTTTGCAATCCTTAACAACAATGAATATGAGCCTGGAATTCATGTATTTTTGGCTCACAGCCCTATATGTCTTCTCTTAGGTTAAATATAATTTTGTGATACAGTGTGTAGCTTGTTCATCTGATTTTATCAGTGTGCAAGGGCTGCCAAATGCATGAATGTGTCACAAGGGGCATAACAGTACTCTCCTATATTTGAAGAGAGGAGTATAAGGTCTTCAAGCAATCCAGGCTGGTTTTAAATGCATAACTTTATCATCTCAGGCAAGGCAGTGTTGACTCTCTTTCATTTACAAGCTAGTTTACGTTGTGTCCAATTCACTGTAGCCAGGTGTATTTGTTTTCCAAAGTAGTGAAATTGTAGTTCTGAAAATGGAAGGTTTTTTTTGCGGGGGGGGGGGAGGTTGGTATGGTGTGATAAGAATATCACAGATGCATATACAAATATTCAGTATTTTCACATTCCCACATGAGATCCTACAGTAATGTTAGTGTTCATCATAAGAGGAAAGGAAATGGATACAAAAATTCCTCATGCTGTTTAATCAGATGGACAACTGCAACCTTTTCAGAAGCCTGCTTGCTTCTTTTCAGAATGTGACCTTTTTTAGTTCAGGTTAATCCTGTTACAAAATTATCTGAAATGAGCACGAGTAAAATGTTTCTTCAGCTGATTGTAAGATTGAGAGTTCATGCAAAGAAAGGGATAAGACTCTATATTCAGTTCACTAATACAATGTTTCCAAATGAGTATTGTCTGCTTAGCAATGTTGAAAGACTGTATCAGTGAACCCATTTCTATGTTTCCGGTCTGCTTCTGTTTTTGACTGTTACCATTTTAAAAGTGATCAGACCATACATTTTGTTGTTGTTAATTTGTGTCATATGGAACATAGAGGTTTCAATCAACTCAGAACCCCACTGTGCTGGGAATATTACAAAAACTTCAAGAAAACTCTGTTGTTCAGAGTTTAGAATGTAAACGTTGACATTATGCAACAGGTAAATATAAATGGAGAGGCTGATGACAGGGAGACAGGGGGAGGCTGATGACAGTTATAGGAACACATGTATGTAGACTAATTATAAACACAGTTTGCAAATTCAAGACTCTTTTTTAAGGGACATGAATAGAAATTATGCCACTGTTACTTGCTGGTCACAGGCCTTAATTTCTATGATTTTATTTTTCCTGGCTTGCTGAATTCTGGGGTTTTGTACAGGATTCTCAGCGTCCTGTTATATAAATGAGGTAGACCACATTCTGGAAGACTTGAATTAGTCTAAAAAACAATGAGTAGTCTTGTGGCACCTTAGAGACATATATACACATATACACACACACACCACTTCTTTGGCTGGAAGCTCATCTGAAGAAGCAGGTTTTGCCCACGAAAGCTCATGATATTAGATATATTTCTATTAGTCTCTAAGGGTGTGTCTAGACTACATCTCTTTTTCGAGAAAGGGATGTAAATTAGGCACGTTGATATTGCAAATGAAGCTGGGATTTAAATATCCCATGCTTCATTTGCATAACAGCAGCCGCTGCTTTTTTTCGAAATGGGGCTTTTTCGAAAAACCCCCAGCAGCTTAGACAGGGATCTTTCGAAAATCCCTTTTTGAAAGATCCTGTACTCCTTAAAAAACGAGGTTTACAGGTTCTTTCGAAAAAGGGTTTTATTTTCGAAAAATTCCTGTCTAAACTGCCATTTTTTTCGAAAAAGCCCCATTTTGGAAAAAAGCGGTGGCCGCCATTGTGCAAATGAAGCATGGGATATTTAAATCCCCGCTTCATTCGCACTTTTGACGTGTCTAATTTACATCCCTCTGCCAACAGAGGGGTATAGTTTAGACGTACCCTAAAGTGCCACAGGGCTACTTATTTTTAAAGTTACAGACTTACAGCTTAACACAGCTACGCCTCTGAGACTTTTTAAATTAGTCTGTCACTGTATTCTGGTGAAATGATTGGAGTGGTGCGTGAAATTGGAGCCACTGGTTACACTAGTCTACAATTTTTTAGAAGTCGTCAGCTTCAGAGATAAAATGTGCTATTTATTATGTATTTTGATGTGCTGAATTCAAATATGACAATTAAAACAACTGATTGGCTACTGTTTCCAAGATATTTAAGTTTTTACATTTTACGTCTATGTATATTGTGTAGGTAGTAGCGTTTTAATCATAAATTGTAAGCCTAGGTCTTTTCATGTGTTTATGGTTGCTTTACATGATAATATTTCACTGTCCTGTTTATGTAACACTTGAAAAATCAGCAAAAGGGTTATATAAATAAAATTTATTATGAAACAAAAGGCAAAAAACTATTATGTACATAGTTTAGTCCTATTCAGTGTCTACTCGGCGCTTCTTGGCTTGTCTCTTGTATTCATTAAATGGAGCATCTCTTGTCACTGTCCAGCAATAGGCTGCAAGCATTGATGGGCTTCATTTGCCCTGATAGCGTTTCTCCATTGTTGCAACGTCCTGGTGAAATTGCTCGCTGTGCTCGTCGCTCACTGTTCCGCAGTTCGGTGGAAAAAAATCTAGATGAGAGTGCAAAAAATGTATCTTTAGTGACATGTTGCAACTAAGGCTTTTGTATGCCTTGAGGAGGTTTTCCACCAACAACCTGTAAGTTGTCTGCCTTGTTGTTTCCGAGAAAATTTATTGCCACTAACTGGAAGGCTTTCCATGCCGTCTTTTCCTTGCCACGCAGTGCATGGTCAAATGCATCATCTTGAAGAAGTTCACGAATCTGAGGACCAACAAAGACACCTTCCTTTATCTTAGCTTCACTTAACCTTGGAAATTTTCCACAGAGGTACTTGAAAGCTGCTTGTGTTTTGTCCGTGGCCTTGACAAAGTTCTTCATCAGACCCAGCTTGATGTGTAAGGGTGGTAACAAAATCTTCCTTGATTCAACAAGTGGTGGATGCTGAACACTTTTCCTCCCAGGCTCCAATGACTGTCGGAGTGGCCAATCTATCTTGATGTAGTGGGAATCTCTTGCACGACTATCCCGTTCGCAGAGAAAACAGCAGTACTTTGTGTATCCAGTCTGCAGACCAAGCAAGAGAGCAACAACCTTCAAATCGCCACAAAGCTGCCACTGATGTTGGTCATAGTTTATGAACCTCAAAAGTTGTTTCATGTTGTCATAGGTTTCCTTCATATGGACTGCATGACCAACTGGAATTGATGGCAAAACATTGCCATTATGCAGCAAAACAGCTTTAAGACTCGTCTTTGATGAATCAATGAACAGTCTCCACTCATCTGGATCGTGAATGATGTTGAGGGCTGCCATCACACCATCCATGTTGTTGCAGGCTACAAGATCACCTTCCATGAAGAAGAATGGGACAAGATCCTTTTGACAGTCACGGAACATGGAAACCTTAACATCACCTGCCAGGAGATTCCACTGCTGTAGTCTGGAGCCCAACAGCTCTGCCTTACTCTTGGGTAGTTCCAAATCCCTGACAAGGTCATTCAGTTCACCTTGTGTTTTGAGGTGCGGTTCAGAGGAGGAGGATGGGAGAAAAAGTGGGTCTTGTGACATTGATGGTTCAGGACCAGAAGTTTCATCCTCTTCCTCTTCCTCGTCTGACTCAAGTGCATCAGGAACTGGCAGTCCTTCTCCGTGGGGTACTGGGCGTATAGCTGATGGAATGTTTGGATAATGCACAGTCCACTTTTTCTTCTTTGACACACCTTTCCCAACTGGAGGCACCATGCAGAAGTAACAATTGCTGGTATGATCTGCTGGCTCTCTCCAAATCATTGGCACTGCAAAAGGCATAGATTTCCTTTTCCTGTTCAACCACTGGCGAAGATTTTTTGCACAAGTGTTGCAGCATACGTGTGGGGCCCCCCTCTTGTCCTGATCTCCAATTTTGCAGCCAAAATAAAGGTGATAGGCTTTCTTAACCATAGTGGTTATACTGCGCTTTTGTGATGCAAAAGGCACTTCACCACAAACATAGCAGAAGTTATCTGCACTGTTCACACAAGTACGAGGCATCTCTGCTCACTTTGGCTAAACAGAAATGTGTCCCTTTGCAAAATCAAACACTGACAAATAAGAAAGCATGACACTGTATGATTTCTAGAGCTGATATAGGGCAATTTGTTCAGCAGAGTGATTTAAGCTTCGTTATGATTGCATCATCCATGACTTCTAGGAATAACATGATGCAATTCATATCATGTATGATGCAATACCAGCTTCAGATTGCATCATTCATAGTTTTGCCTAAAAAGCAAGTACTGCCCAAACCCAGTCATAGATTTATTCATAGATCCAGTCAAAGATGTATTTTAGTCATTTCTGGTTTAAATTGAGATCCCTTCCCTTTATAACTCACTTTTCCTCCACCATTCCCAAGTCAAGGGTCGTATATACTGACCCAATAGCATATCTTGAAAACTAGAGCCAATCAACAATTTTAAGCATCATTTTCGTTCTCAGTGACCCAAAATTAGTAAAGTTGGACTACATTTATTTCAGAAGCATTTTGGCAGTGTTATTTGTTTTTTGTTTTTGAGCTTCGTGGTGGTGGTGATAGTAATATTAATTAATAATTGCTCATTTACTTGAAAATGGGTACTAAGTGGGGGGGGCGGAGTTCCAACTGTTCTTGTGGTTTGCTTCCATTGGATTCATGTTTGAAGGGGCTGAAAATTTGATGTTGAACTGGAAAATATATGCCAAAACCAAAGCCAGTTTTCCTCGGTTTCATCAAAGTTTTATCTGTATATAACATTTAGTTTGCAGCATAACTTAAATATTTTTTAAATGAAGGATTATGTTTCATATAGGGAAATAAATGTCTGAGGCAAAAATAAAACTAGTTTATTTCAGTGATTTAGACATCACCTTTAAATATAACAGGTTGAATGAAAGTAAAACCATGCATTTAGTGAGAATGTGGTGGCATTTATCCAAGTGGAAATCTTCTTTAAAAGCTTGTCCAGAAATGGTTACAGATGTTTTAAATAATGTCCCATTATTTTAGCGAGTTTGATCCATGTCGCTGTTACTTTTTATTAGCATTTCTACTTCTTAACTGCTGTTTTTATTCAACCATAAGACCCCATAATTTTGTGATGTCTTTGTTTATGATACTATAACATGTTGCTATGGAAATTATATCATAAGTCGATAACCTGCTGATAGATGAGGTTTTGGTCTCTTTTGCTGCTCTTCATTTATAAAATTATCCACATATAGAAGTAATGTAAATCACACACATTAATCAGGACTATATTTATGAATTTGTAAGTGCCAAAAGGGCAAGCAACCCACTTCAGTTTAACCAAGAACCTGGGCCAATCACCAATAATTTAGTATGTTTTTATTACATGAATATAGATGTTAGAACCAGACCCTTTAATACATCTAATACAAAGACATTTGGATTTATAGCAATAATACTGCATTTTTTTTCACCTGAGGAGCTCTCCTTTTGTTAAATACTAATAAGGGCTCACAACAGTGCTGATGGGAACATTTCCATTTTACAGATGAGCAAACCATATCAAAAGAAGTTACTGGCTTAACCAAGGTCAGCCATCATATTGGTGACAAAGTTGGATGTTCATCACAGTCTTTTACCCTAACCAGTAGAACACACACTTATATCAGTGCATGCATCTGTAACTATCTTTCACCACCAAGCAATAGAAGATGAACCCAGACTCCTCGTTACCAAAGCACAAGGTTCTACAAGTCACACCATTGGGTGCTAGTAGTAAAGCAGCACAGAAGTTTGTCTTTTTGTGTTGGACCAGTCATTAGATTTTGATTTATTTTGTTAAGCAAGTTTTCAATTGAAAAAACATTGACAGAAAATTTCCAACCAGCTGTATTGGCTAGTCTACAGTAGGACAGCTCATAATTTATTTAAAGGTAGGAAGTGAAGAGTAACTTAAACAACTGAATCTTGAATCAGGGTGTATTTTATTCAGTGAAGAGTGTAATTAAAGATGTAATGACAAGGGCCCTATCAAATTCACAAGCCGTCTTGGTCAATTTCATGATCATGGAATTTTAAAAATAATAAATTGCATTATTTCAGCTATTTAAAATTCAGCTAAAATTTCACAGTATTGTAGTTTTAGGGGTCCTGACCCAAGAAAAGAATTGTGTGGGGGTCCTGAGAGATTGCAGTACTGGTATGGTTACTTTTGCACTGCAGCTAGCAGTAGGGATGTAAAATTTCAGTTAGTCGATAAGGGTACCTCTGCCTTTTAAGTGTAGCAACAGCCTCACAGCTGTTGCTACACTTCAAAAGTGAAAGTGCTGTGGGGAGCACTGGGCCAGCAGGGGACTCAAGCAGTCCACTGCTGGCCCTGTGCTCCCTGTGGCATTTCAAAGTGGCAGCACTGCATGGAGCCGGGGGTGAGCTCAGGCCCCATATGGTGCTGCTGCTTTGAAACACTGCAGGGAGCCCAGCATCAGGCTCCCCATGGAGTTTCAAAGCAGCAGAGCTGCTTGGAGCCTGGGGTTAGTGGGGGAGTAGCCAGCTGACCCTGGGCTCCATGCGGTGCTGCCACTTTGAAATGCCGTGTGCATCCTGGGGCCAGCTGGGGACCCCGGGCTGCACACGGCATTTCAAAGCAGCAGTGCTTCATGGAGCCTGTGGTCTGGCCCCAGGTTCATGCGGCACTGCCACTCTGAAGCACCCCTTCTTCCCTCCCCCCCCCCCGCTGCCTCTTTCTGATAGAGGCAGCAAGGGGGGGAAGCGACTAGTCCACTAGCCTGTCAACTATCCGATTAGCATTTGCTTATCGGATAGTTGACTAGTCAGTCACATCCCTAGCTAGTAGTGGTGCTGCCTTCACAGCTGGAGAGTAGCAGCTGCTCATCGAAATCCCAGCTCTGAAGGTAGAGCCAGAAGCATTGCAGTAGTAAGGATTGCATGGTGTGGTATTGCCATCCTTACTTCGGTGCTACTGCCTGCAGTTGCCACCCTCCAGCCACTCAGCTCTGAAGACAGCAGTGCAGAAGTCAGGGTGGCATGGTCTGATATTGAACTGTGCTGTTGCTGGCAGGGTGCTGCCTTCCAAACTGGGTGCCCAGCCAACAGCCACTTTTTCTCTGGCCATCTAGCTCTGAAGGCAATGCAGACTTAATGGTGGCAAAACTTAGTACTCAGCTCCTCAATTTGAAAAATCCTGGTCTCCTATGTGAAATCTGCATAGAATAGGGTAAAAGCACAAGAGCAGATTTCAAAGGAAAGAGACAAGATTTCTCGGTCCATGACACGTTTTTCATAGCCATGAATTTGGTAAGGTCCTAGTAATGATCCAAGCTGGAAATGGAGCAAGACCCTGGGATTCATACCATTATTATCGGGTCTGAAGTTAGGACCTTGGCATTACATTTCTTTATTGACTTAAATCTTGCTTGGATATTGTTTGATCAGTGACTCATATATTATATTCCTAACATACCTTCTGGGTGATGCACCTGTGATATCTTTCTGTGGAGGTATGGACAGACCTATTCCTGATTTAGTTTATGGGTTCTGACAAGATAACAGCAAATTGTATTATATCTGCACGCGGTATAAACACTTCTCATTTTAATTCACCAAAGTAATAAAGAATAAAATATATATTGTGTGTAGTATAAGTTGCTGTTGGAAATAGTAACTATATCCTATATAACATACTTTACAAAAGTGGATAAAAAAATCCTATGTATATTAATATAAATGCATTTTTCGTAATATATAGTATTAGAGACATTCTTTAGTAGTTTTAAATTTATAGTTCTGGATATCCATCTCTACAGGAAAAAAAAGGAAGATAACCTGAAAAGAAGGAACTTCTCACAGAATTTTCTCACAATGATTCCACTAGAGTTGGAATTGCACTCCAGGGGCATAGGCAGCACTTCTGCCTTCAAATCCCACATCTTCCAGGGGATCTCTAAGCACTACCAGGGCTGTATTAAAATAATTCCTGTGTATCTGTGCAAGCTCTGGCATTCCTTGCTCTCCTCCAGTGCCTGGATAATTCATCTCCATCTGAGAAATGCTGTCATGGGCTTCCTCAAGGGATCTTCAGCTGCAGAAGGGGCCCTCACTCAAAAGGAAACAGTAGCCAGTTGCTCACAGGTATAGTAGAAAAATGATGAATATATATCCTGACTCTGGCTCCATCTGCCTACACTCTGCATAGGGTGCCAATATAAAATAGCATTGCTGCAGAGGTGACATTCCTTGAGAGGTCAGATCTGTGGGCATGGATTATAGGATGATATTAGACTCATTATAACTGGTGTTATGCTACTAAGAAAAGAAACAAATTATAGTCTCCGAGATGAAATCCTGAATTTAAAATTATGATACAGCTACATGTTGAAAACTACACCATGATATCAGAACTGACATAACTGAAGACATTTTCCCAGATAATAAAAAAAATTACAAAACAAACCTTAATACTGACCTACTGTGATTTTTGTTAGCTATGTGTCTATCAAGCTTAATTATTGAGTCAAATGAAAACTTGAAATAGTTCATACACTCCCTACCCCCTTCTGAACTTGTCTTATCCTGTTTTCATTAGGTTATTTGAAATCAGTCTGTTTCCAAGGGCCTTTGTATCTGGCCTTAATAACCCAAAATAACAAAAATAATTATAATGGGTACTAATCCCTTTTTGGCTTTAGCTGCAGAGGCCAAACACTGAATAGATATTCATATAAGTTCTGAATAGGTTCTGAATTTTTTTCTCTAAAAGTGATTCCTTTGGGTCAGTATTATGAGATATTGGCAGGATATTTTGGGAAGTTTTCATTATGATAAAAGTATGCTCTGCCTTTCTATAGCTCAAGGTTGGTCTGTGGTTTTCAAGGTTGTTGCTCTAGCTCCTTTGAGCAGCATTAAGTTAACTCTAAGGGTATGTTTACACTAAGCTAATTCGAATTAGTGCATCTAGACCTAAAAACTAATTCGAATTAGTGTTTTGCTAATTTGAAATAGCATGTCCACATGGAGTGGACCCTGAACCGAAGTTAAGGCTGGCTGGAACCAGTGCCGGCTGGGCATCAGCTTAGGACTTAGAGCGTGGAGCTGCTGCCTCAGGCTAGCCGAGGGCTGTGCTTAAAGGGACCCGACCCCCACTCCGGACAGACAGTTCTCAGGGTTCCCCGCTTGCTTGTCTACCTCGATGAGGGACAGCAAAGCAGTCCTGTCTTGGAGTGCCCTGAGTGCCCACACTCCACACATCACAGCACTCGGCCATCAGGCCGGCTGCACTTGCCGCAGGCTGCCATCCGGGGGTGTCAATCGGGGGGCTGTCAGGATCCAGGAGGCCCTGCAGGAGAGCTTCCACCCTGAGGAGCCCACAGAGCCACCCCAGTCCTCCCCATCAGGGGCTCATGCCCCATTCCTCCCTCACCTCCTTCCACTTACCCCTCCCTAGCCCCCCTTCCTGATGTAAAAAATAAAGGACATGTGTTCAAAAATAGAAACTCTCTTTATTTAACAAAACTGGGGGGGGGGATTAACCTCTGGGGAGACTGGGAAAAGGAGGTGGGAGAGGGGAGATGGAAACCTGGGAGGAGGGAGCTGAAAGGGGGAAGCCAGGGGAAGAAGGAGGAGGGGAAGTATAAAACTATGGTACGCCATATCTTCAGTACTGTGTACAGATGTGGTCTCCTCACCTCAAAAAGATATTTTGGCCTTGGAAAGGGTTCAGAAAAGGGCAACTACAATGATTAGGGGTTTGGAACAGGTCCCATATGAAGAGAGGCTAAAGAGACTGGGACTTTTCAGCTTAGAAAAAAGGAGACTGAGGTCTATAAAAGCATGAGTGGTGTAGAGAGGGTGAATAAAGAAAAATTCTTCATTAGTTCCCATAATAGAAGGACTAGAGGACACCAAATGAAATGAATGGCCAGCAGGTTTAAAACTAATAAGCGAAAGTTCTTCTTCACACAGCACATAGTCAACCTGTGGAACTCCTTGCCACAGGAGGCTGTGAAGATGACAACTAGAACAGAGTTTAAAGAGAAGTTAGATAAAGTCATGGAGGTTGGGTCCATGGAGTGCTATTAGCCAGGGGGTAGGAACGGTGTCCCTGGCCTCTGTTTGTGGAAGGCTGGAGATGGATGGTACGAGACAAATCGCTTGGTCATTGTCTTCGGTCCATCCGCTCCAGGGTACCTGGTGCTGGCTGCTGTCGGCAGACAGGCTACTGGGCTAGATGGACCTTTGGTCTGACCCAGTACGGCCTTTCTTATGTTCTAAGCTCAGGGCTCAGGGTCGGGGGTCTCACTGGACCAACTTAATTTTCATGCAAACCTGCTCCTGGGTTCGCATGTGGCCTTTGGTGGCCAGGCTGGCAAATATCCTGCCCTAGACGGCCTCATTCTTGTGCCTAGTGCGGAGTTCGTGGATGTTGGAGGTCTCCCCCCAAACCTTGATGAGGTCCACGATCTCCACACTAGACCAGGCGGGCGCCTGCCTCTTGTGGCCCTGGGCAGGCTCCTGGGAGCCACCAGCCTGGTCCTGGGAAGAGGCAGAGGGCTGGGTGGCAACGGGTGGCTGGCTCATGCTGTGCCAGGTGCAGGGTCTGCTGGCTGGGTGCTGGCAGGCTTGCAACTGGCACGAGCGCTGTAGCCAGACCGTGCCTCTTTAAGGGCTCCGGGGCCGGAAGGGGGGCAGAAAAGTTTCCCCTGGTTTGGCCCAGAGTGGCCACCAGGGCAAGCTGGGAAGGGCTAGCCTCCAACTAGTTCGAATTAAGTGGCTACACAGCCCTTAATTCGAACTACTTAATTCGAACTAGGCATTAGTCCTCGTAGAATGAGGTTTACCTAGTTCGAATTAAGCGCTCCGCTAGTTCGAATTAAGTTCAAACTAGCGGTTTGTATGTATAGACGCTATGAAAGTTAATTCGAACTAACAGCTGTTAGTTCGAATTAACTTTGTAGTGTAGACATACCCTAAGAGAGCAATTTTCAAACTATGGGGTGGGACTCCCAAGAGAGTTGCAAGCTGTGTGATTTTTTGTGTGTGTGTGTGTGTGTGTGTGTGTGTGCGTGCGTGCGTGCGTGCGTGCGTGCGCGCGCGCGCTTGGATTTTCTTTGCCTACCTACTCCCACACCCAAATTCCTTACCTGGTGACAGCAGGGCTCTGACTATCAGCCCTGGGGATGGTGGCAGAAGCAGCATAGAAATAAGTATGGCAGTTGGTGCTAAAAGTGATATTGACAAATATAATGTTTCACACTGCCTACTGAACTGCTGTGCTGCTGCGCTCAAGGTGCTGCCTTCAGAGCTGGGAGATGCTTTTGCTCTCCACTCTGCCTTCACAGCTAGGTGGCAGAATACGTACCTGTGGAGGGGGGCGCAAATGACTACAGACCCAAAAAAGGTGTGTGTGAGGGGAGAGCTGATCAAATAAGTTTGATCACTGCTCTAAAACAATCAAGCAAAGAGATTATTTTTATATTTTTAATTAACTTTTTTATTTTAAAGCATACTTTATAGCAGGGGTATTCAACTTTGGAAGCCCTGAGGGGCCACAATGATACTCTCAGCACATGCCGAGGGCTGCAACTTATGTGTGGTTGCATATATATGTGCAAATAGCTTCTTTCACACTGATGGGCATGAATACAAAGCACTTACCACAATGCTCCGATGCTTCCAGCACCTCCTCCCTGGGGGCTAAAAATGCTGACAGCTTATAACTGTCTGTTCCAGCCAGCCTGTCCACTTGTGTCTTTCAGTGTTCACCCTGCCTGGGAGATGCCATGCCATTGTGGAGCGTGTTCCTAGTGGAAGCCATGTTGAAAGGCCACGTGTTGAGCCCCGTGTAAATCCAAACTGCACCGTGGGCCGCAAACAAATAGGCCACGGGCCGTGGGCTGCGTGTTGCATAGCCCTGCTCTAGCATGTAAAACGTGAAGTGTCTCATGTTGAGTACTTATAGCTGTTAACAGGATAAGCAATGTGATTAACTGCAGAACACTGGGTATGTAGATAATGTTGCTGTGTACTGCTGTGATGAATTTTGCTTTTTCAATTTTTTTCTCCTTTTCATTGCTATTGAAATATTAATGTAGGGGTTACGTGTCAAGTAAGAGCTTTGTTTTATCTTCAGGTTAGGGATTCTAGCTTACATGTTGATTTTTGGCATCTCTTATTAGCCAATTCCATATAGTGCTGTCTGATTATGATATCACTTATTAGAATGGTATCAGTTTTCGCCTTTTTTTTCTTGGAAATTATTAGTGCATTTACTTTTTCTCATGTCTTGGGTTACCAATTCCTATAGTTTCACTTCTAAGGGTTTTGTATGGGGAATATCATCTTGATTATATTTTTTCTTTGGGAAGCACTTTCTTCTAGCACAGGGGTGGGCAATAATTTTTGGTGGAGGTGCCACTGCAAGATTTTGGAACATGGTCAAGGGCTGCACTCTTCCGTGATATTACTGAAGGAGGTGCAGGGTCTGGGATGGAGGTTGAGTGCAGAAGGAAGCTTGGATTCAGGAGGGTATGTGGGGTTTGGGTGAAGGAGGCAGTTGTGACCTGGGGTACAGGAGGGGGTGTAGGGATTTGGGTTGTGACATAGGGCAGGAAGGGGTCATGACTTGGGGTACAGGAGATTGGGTTGTGACCTAAGACAGGGGACTGAAGTGCAGGAGGAGGTTCAGAGGTTTGGGTTGTGACCTGGAGCAGGGAATTAGGGTGTAGCATCTGGGAGGGGGTGTGGGTTCAGGAGGGGGTCAGAGGGTTTGGGTTACGTGGGATGTCAGTGAGGTAAGGGGAGGGAGATGCTGAGGTGCCAGACTGGCTGGGAGACTTATCTGGCTGACTGCTGGCCAGCAGCCCAGCAGGTTTCTCAAGCAGGCTGCCTGCCTTCCCCGTCTCTGCATAGGCTTCAGGGGCCATGTGTGTCAGTGAATAAGAGCCTGCTGGGGATGGAGGAGGAGTGTTTCACATGCACCTATTCTTTAAACAGGCAACTCCTATTGGCCAGAAACCGGCAAATGGGGTTGTGCTGGGGCGGGAACAGTGTGTGAAGCTTCTTCTCCCTCCTACCCCATAGTTGTGAAACACAAACGGCCAGGAAGCTACTTTTCTCGGCTGTACGTAGGGGCAAGACAAGCAGGGAATCTGCCTGAGGCTTCCCACTGTATTTGCAGGCCAAATCTGGTAGCTTGGCAGGCTGGATCCAGCCCGCTGGCCCTATTTTGCCCAGGCCTGTTCTAGGATGATTTCACCCTTGTACAGAATGTCTGTGTCCCATTTAAGTCCTATTGAAACCTTCAGAGGGATTTAAGTGGCACGTACACACAATATAGGACTGAATTTTGTCTAATATGTGTTTACCATCATTAATACTGTAGTACAAGTAGTCTGCTGTACATTTCTAAAAGGCTTATATATCGTTCTTTTCTGTATCTTTAGATTAGACTGAAGTTTTCAGGTGAGAAATATGGTGTGAGTGGACTTTGTTCAATATGAGCAAATATTTGCAAAACTTGAATTCATACCACTTCTATGTCTTGTCCTTGTTATTGATAGTAAAATGGCATTTTTAAACATATAAATTTCTGACAAAATTCTTGAAAATATGCTCATTATTATTTCTTGAGTTTTATAGGCAACATTTTCAAAAGCACCTAAATCCAATTGACTTTCACTGATTTTGAAAGTCAGTCAGATATAGGTACCTACTTTCTTTTTAAAACTTTACCCTGTCTGTTAAACTACATCAATTTTCAAAGTATATTGTTGGCACATGTATTGAAGAAGACAAATGTTATGCCTTCAGGGACATCTCCAGTAAACAATGGAAAAACTCCCAGTGACATCAGTGGAATTTGGATTGAGTTCACACAGAACACTTCAGTGTAATCTGTGCTCCTGGTTTTTCAGATGCATGGAGATGGGAAATAGTGCCAGTGAAGTATTAAAGATATTTATAATAATGTCAGATATTTTTCTGTAAACTATGCATGACATATATAGAATATATGATAGAGTATTAGAAAGGTCTGATTAACAGTTAGTTGGGATTACCAGCATAAATCTTCCATGGTTTTGGCCCTTGTCAGTAATGCAGCCAATCCAATTGCATGGAGCTGAAATCTGTGGCCCATATTGCGTTATCGTGTATTTCATATGTAACGTGTAACTTTAGTATCCAAATACTTGGATAATACTAATACTTAGCTCTTATATAATTCGTTTTTTATCAGTACATCTCAAATGCTTTACAACGGGAGGTAAACATCATCATCCCAGTTTTACCGAGAGACAGGGAAATTAAAAAAAAAAAAATCAAACAGATGCCAAATATAAATTTTCGTGTTAGGCGTATTTGGAAGTGTTTATTCAAAAGCTGAAATAATTCACTTTTTTCCTTTTACATATTTGTATTATTTAATCATTAGCAGATGTCTTATTGTTTCTCTGGTAATTTTTTTTGGGGGGGGGTCGGGAGAGGGATATTGGTGCACTGAAGTTACTGAAATTCTTTCTAAATACATAGATCTGCCATTTATTTCTTCTTTTCATGGAAATCTATACACAATTGATTTTCCAAGATTATGTATCCCTCATTTTGGAATATGGGACTATGAGTAGCAATATGTACCAAAGAGCTGCACTCTTTCTCTGGATATTGCAGGCATGAACTAAAAACTTCCAAATTCTCTGGATTATATTAATGCAAATGAGGGACCTTTCAGTTCATGCCCACAGAATCCCTTTGGTGCATATTGCTATTTGTGCTCCAGAAACCACAGATAAAGCCCATGCTATTTCATGATCAATATATTGTATGTACCAGTGTAAAATACCATCCTCTGTGATTACATTGTTTTTATACAGTTTGTATGATTATAATTTAAAGTAAAGGCCATAATCTCCTGTAATTTAAGGTATTGCAATTAATTTTGCAAATGCAACATGTGGAAGAGTAACTACTGAATTTTAGATAAATATTTAAATTGGGAAAACTTAGACACAGTATTTTAAGTGCTTTCAATAAAATCACAAAAATACTGGGAGGCTGGTAAGAGTATTGTCTGAGTAGTATAAATGTATTAAGTGAGAAAAGTGATGTAGGTTACTCAAGTACATTAGTAACAGAAGTATACAAAAAGACTGCACCTGCTGTTTTTCTGAAGTTATCTTTTCTCTTTCCTGCATCATCTTATCTATTATTTCCATTTGACGTATCTGCTGTCATTTGGCCATGACAGTTTACAAATGACGGCTTTGCTTGTTTCACAATGCTAGTCACACATTAGATCTTGTTGACCTTCAACAGTATAACATGTTTGCCAGTGGAGTCTCTGCATGAGCTCCTATTCAGGAAGGAGGCATGGAACTCACTTGAGACATGGTTTCTGAAACATATGTATGTTATACATCCTCCAAAAAACTCAGGTATGCTTCAACTTTCAAAATGCTAATAGTATTCGGAATAGATACTCTGGCTCTTTAACATTTTCATCTGGCTTGAAAGCTAAAGATGAAAGAAGGAAAAAGAGTTCATTGTGATCCTGGAGTGACTTTGTTTTACAAGAACTTGAACATAAATTAGTTACACTGATAAAGATTTGGGCTATGTATTGTATTTGCTTCTAGATATTAATACTCCCCTCTGTCATATTTAATCCTTCCTGGCTCATCACTGTTAAATTTGTGGGGGAACAGTGCTAGATTTATTATAATGTATATCCACATATCATTCAAATCTGAAGGGAAAAGGCATTTTAACTGTCTCTCTTAATCATTGCCTTCCTACCTACCATTCTGAAAAACAAGACTATGTGAGAGACAGACTTGAAACAGCACAAGGTCCACCCACAACAGTAATAAAATCTTCCAATACATAAATAATGTTTGTTGAAGTTCTTAAGCCTGTATTTAATGGAGACTGTAGTAAACTAACTCCTGAGCAATTACCAGGGTTTACAGATCTAGGATGCTGCATGGCTACATGGATTATTCTCCTGCATGTGGGGAAGGAACAGTAGAGAATGCGTAGCTTAATGACAACATGGATTTGTAGAGGAGATGCAAAGGCTCATGTGGTGTCTGAAAAGCCCCAGGCAGCCTTCGGGTTCTATAGTAATGTCTTCCTGAAAGTTTTCTTGTAAATCCCCCTAGGATTTTATGTATAGTGCTACCTCTCCTTTCCTACAGCTTCATACATGTGTTAGTGTATGCAGCAACTACTCGTTTTATAGTGATCTGGCTCGTTTTTATCAATTGATAATATCAATTATCATTTAGAATTGGTATTTAAAAGCTGATTTTTATATGGAAGCTCATGAAGATCATTTAAGGTGGGCTTAATTTTATGAAAGGTATTGCAGGGAACTGGACTACATGACCCAGGAGATTCTGTGCTCTTATATTAAAGCAACCTGGAGAGAATGCAATTCTGCTGAGATCATACTGAATTTCTTTTGAAAAGAAAAAAATTCTAATTAACTTCTTAGATTAATTTAATACTCTATAATCCTCTAAACACTCACGTATGTTCTTTACTGTGTTATGAGGTTCTATTGATGCACACAAGTGTTTACAAGATCAGGGCTTTATTAAACTGTGTTTTAGTATAACATAACATGAATGAAGAGAACTATGGACGTCTTCCTTAAATCTTTTTTCTTCAGCTTCAGTGGGACTATTCACATGCTGAAGTAACTTGCTGAATTAGGGCCCAAAATGTAACTTCATTTATAAAAGTCATTTTTTCTTCACAGTGTAGATATTTGCAGAACCATATATTTCAAACTACATTGCAGTAGTGTCAGACTTCATCAATTCTGTCATACTACATCTCAGACAATGACTACCATAATACAGTGTGT
The DNA here is from genome assembly GCA_032595735.1 of Pelochelys cantorii. NCBI lineage: Eukaryota > Metazoa > Chordata > Testudines > Trionychidae > Pelochelys > Pelochelys cantorii. Next base: position 94,479,665 of record CM064327.1, read on the forward strand.
AGTATGAGAAAATGACAAGCATCAGGAAGGCTGAAAAATGAAATTGCTTGAAAAGCATAATTAAAGATGCAACAGTTTTATGGAATAGTCATTTTTCAAAATGACTGTGCACCATTCTTGGAACATAAAAACGTCTACCTAGTATTTGAAAACCAGTTATATTTTGTGGGTGCACAGATATGCATAAGAGAGGGGAAAATAGTATTTAGGTATATAAGTAAGGTGAAAATAGAGTGGTAAGTAAGGAATAAGAAATCCCATGCAGAAAGTCTTTTGTCCCCTTAATTGGATTTATATAGTGCTCCCTTTATATGTAAATGGTTTTCATCAGAATGGCCTATTCTATCCTTCAAAGACTATTTTACATTATATAGAAACTTACAGATATTTGGCATTATTATTGTGCATTATGAAGTGTGACTTTGCTTCAGAGAATTCACAAATATTGGCAAAGTAACAGATTTCATATCTTCTATGGAAAAAGTATGCTATTCTTGATTCAGCCTTTTAAATTCATTTTGGTCATAACTTACATTATGATATACTCATTGTGTGTAGGATATATAACATCCTCACAATGAGTCTTACATTCAACATTTTCTTCATGATATAAAGAAAGAATCTATTGGTAAGCTCTGGGGAATAGACATTCCTAAAATATTATCTTAACATTAGGGCTGTTGGTTAATCACAGCCAACTCACATGATTAACTCAAAAATTAATTGTGATTAATTACACTGGAATACCAATTGAAAGTTATTGAATATTTGGGGGGGTTTTCTACATTTTAAATATATTGATTTCTATTACAATACACAATACAAACTGTATAGTGCTCGCTTTGTATTACAGATGTTTGCACTGTAAAATTTGATAAGCAAGAGAAAAGCAGGTTGGCCCTCTGTGGTGTGACTCCCTCAGGACCTGACTAGTCCAGGATGAGGAATTTTTGCTAGATCAGGGGAGGTCATTTCTGGCCCCCTGCCCTGCCGCACCACTGGGCTTCCTGGTAGCCTAGCGGGGTCGTGTTCCTGCCACCCTCTTGTCACCCCCCAGCCTACCCAGGCTGCACGTTCTGGGCTTCTCTTCCCCTAAACCCAGCTGAGCTCCATACCCAGCTCCCTGGCTCCTCTACCCCCCCCCCCCCCCCCCGAGTCCAGCTGTGCTGTGCACTGGCCTACCTGGCTACCGTCCAGCCCAATTGAGCCGTCCTGGCTCTCCTTCAGTGCAGCTGAACTGCGTGCTGAGCTCCTGGCATCCCCCTGCATGGCACCAGACTCCCAGGCCTATTCACCCCCATAGCATGTTGGGATACTCTGTAATATTTTTCAATTTATCTCATACAAGTACTGTAGAACAATCTTTTTATTGTGAAAGTGGAAGTTACAAATTTAGAATTGTGATACACAATGGCCCTCAAAAACAAAATAATGAAGAAGTTTAGAGCCTTAGTGTTCACTCAGTCCTACTTCTTGTTCAGCCAATTGCTTAGACAAATACATTTGCTTATCTTTAAGGGAAATAATGCTGCTTGCTTCTTATTTACTATATCAGTTGAATGTGAGAACAGGTGTCTGCATGGCACTTTTATAGCAGTGCTGCAAGGTGTTTTCGTGCTAGACATGCTAAACATTCATATCCCCCTTCTTGCTTCAGCCACCATTCCAGAGGACATGCTTCCATGATGATGACATTTGTTAGAAATTCATTTAATGCATTTTTTTTAACTGAACTGCTTGGGGGAGAATTTTGTCTCCTGTTCTATTTTACCCACATTCTGACATTTCCTGTTATAGCAGTCTTGTAATGGCACAGGACATGTTTGTTTTAAGAACACTTCACAACAATTTGGCAAAACACAAGGTACCAGTGTGGGATTACTAAAGATAGCTACAACACTCAACCCAAGGTTTAAGAATCTGAAGTACTGTCCAAAATCTGAGAGGAATGAGGTGTAGAGCATTTTTTCAAATGTCTTAAAAGAGCAGCACTCTGACATGACAATTATAGGACCCAAACCACCAAAGAAAGAAAATCACCCTTCTACTGGTGGCATCTGACTCAAATGATAAAAACAAACATTTGTTGGTCCACTCTGCTTTTGGATTGTTATCATTCAGAACCTGTTATCATTATGAACAAATGTCCTCTAGAACAGCTGGTTCTCTGTGTGAAGGGACACGTGTATGTTTAGTGAATCTGACACTTAAGCATCTTGTGACATTGTCTGCAACAGTGTCAGTCTGTTATCTTCAGGTGACATTATATATAAAAAAGAAACTTGCAGCATTAGCTCCTGCAAATGTAAACAAACTTGAGTGTCTCACCAGTTGGCTGAACAAGAAATAGGCCTGGGCAGACTTATGGGCTCTAAAGTTTTCCATTGTTTTATTTTTGAGTGCATTTATTTTTTGTAGATAATTCTACCTTTGTAATCTCAACTTTCATGATAACGAGATCATAGAACACTAGAACTGGAAGAGACCTCAAGAGGTCATCGAGTCCAGTCCCCTGCCCTCATGGCAGGACTCAGTACCATTTAGACCATCCCTGATAGACGTCTATCTAACCTGCTCTTAAATATCTTTACAGATGGAAATTCCACAATCTCCCTAGGCAATTTATTCCAGTGTTTAATCACCCTAAGAATTAAAAGTTTTTCCTAGTGTCCAGCCTAAACCTCCTTTACTGCAGTTTAAGCTCATTGCTGCTTGTCCTCAGAGGCCAAGGAGAACAATTTTTTCTCCTTCCTCCTTGTGACACCCTTTTAGATACCTGAAAACCACTATTATGTCCCCTCTCAGTCTTCTCCTTTCCAAACTAAACAAGCCCAAGTTCTTTCAGTCTTCCTTCATAGGTCATGTTCTCTAGACCTTTAATTATTCTTGTTGCTTTTCTCTGGACCCGCTCCAGTTTCTCCACATCTTTCTTGAAATGTGGTGACCAGAACTGAACAAAGTACTCCAATTGAGGCCTGATCAGTGCAGAGTAGAGTGGAAGAATGATTTCTCATATCTTGCTCACAACACTCTTGTTAATGCATCCTAGAATCATGTTTGCTTTTTTTGCAACAGCATCGCACTGTTGACTCATATTTAGCTTGTGGTCTGCTATGACCCCTAGATCCCTTTTTGCAGTACTCCTTTCTAGACAGTCGCTACCCATTCTGTATGTGTGAAACTGATTGTGTACTTCCTAAGTGGAGTACTTCGCATTTGTCCTTATTAAACTTCATCCTATTTACCTCAGACCAAAGAGATTGCCTTACATTACTTGTATTAGGAGAATTCAATTACTTTATTTTTATTACATATATTTGCACTGTAAAAAACAAAAGTGAGCTCTAGACACTGTATTGTGTGTTGTAATTAAAATCAATACATTTGAAAATATAGAAAACCTATTTAAATAAATGGTATTCCATTATTGACAGCACTCTTAACCAGTTAACTTTTTAATTTGTTTGACAGTCCTACCTAAAATTTTAAATGTTACATTTTGTGTATCTAAATTTATTCAGATAGTCTGTCAGTATTTCATTGTGCAACCTATATAAATTAACTTAACTTAGTTAACAGTTAACTTAGTTGCTGAAAGATTATGAGAATTGGAGCATATGAATACATTTGATAATGAACTGTGTCATGGTGACATCCTCTAAAGGTTGTTTCTCTCACTAGCAGAAGTTGATCCAGTAAGATATTTCCTCATCCATCTTCTCTCTCAAATTTAAATCAGAACACTATATGCTCCCAAGAGAGTCAACAAATTCAAAAATATTATTTATTATGTTTGTATCAAACTTCACTTTCTAATACTTTATCTGCATTTTTGTTTTTCCTCTGATTAACTTATGGTTTTCCTTCCCTGTGCTGTTGCACATTTCTTCAATGCTAGTTGTATACTGCTGTATTTAGGTTTGCATACCAAAGAACCGCAGAGCACAGTTTAACAAAAACAGATCCTTTGATGTGAGAGGTTTATACAGAATTTGCTAACCTTGACAAGGGATTATTTGAAGATCAGTTCTATAATTAACATTTGTTTCCAAAAGAAGAAAATATTGTGGCTTTGCTTCTAGCTATGCTTTGTTTTGGTTCTGTTAAAAAGAAATGTGATTAAATTTGACAAGTGCATGCTTGTATATTGGTGATGGGGAGGTGAAGTATTTTTGCAATGTTTATCTGAAATCTAGACTGCAGTTTAGAAATTTATATTTAAATAAACCCTCGTTGGCAACCACTCTTAAAATTTGCCATTTGCTTTATGCCAGTTTATGATACAATTGTGTTAGTGAGCACATACTCATATGAGTAGTTCCATTGGAATCACTGAGATTACTCACATGAATAAATGTTCACCAACACAAGTAAGGGCTAGTTATATAAAATCTATATTCTACCACTGGTACACTCACTGAATAATCATCTGTTTTGTCCAAATTCTTATATCACCGTGATGTCTGAGCATTTTCCAGAAATGGATAAAGTGATGTGACTAGCAGCTGAGAAAATTGATATTTTTTTTTTAAAAATAGAGACAACAAAACCAGAAGTGTTGCCTCCTTTATAGTACTTTGGGCTGTTTACCATCAGTCATTCTGACGAACACAGAGGGTTATGTGTCCTTCCACCAAAACCCAAAAAACCCATCAGAGCCTTGACTATCTGGAAAACATGTGTATTTGCATAATCCTACTACACTTCAGGGCTGGCCTTAGCGTGAGGCGAACTGAGGCGGGCGCCTCAGGTGCCAGACTGTGGGGCAGACCACTAGGACCCAGAGTGTAGAAAATTGTGTCTGCTGCTGGTGCATATGTATTCTTTCTGCAGTACCATGAGAGGAGGAGAACAGGAAGAAGGCAGAATTGAGACCTTTCAAAGTTTTGGCCCAAGCAAGGGGACAGGGGGGCATCATTTGAGCTTCCCACCTCGGGTGCCAAAATGTGTGGGCTGGCCCTGCTACACGTTCTCTGTAACCAGTCTGTGAATCTGTAAGTAGGAACTGAGTTCTCAAAACAAGTTCAAGCAAACCTTCAGGGTGCTCCATGCTGTCCGTGTGGGACTCTAGTTAAAGAGAGCAAGGCCTTCCCATAATTGCAAAAGGGACTGCCCTTGAACATCTACAGTCTGTTTCCTGAAGACTGAACGTGTTTGCAATGGGTTCTGTTGTCATGAGATGACTGTCACCTTGAATGTTTTAAAACTGACTGATTTCCTAATATTCCCGTTTTTGAAAGAGCGCCCTTAAAGGGCCTTTCTCATTTTATTTCATTTTTAAAGGAAGTTAAAACGTTTTTATTCCCGTTTGATGTTTAATATCAAACCTGCAAGCTTGGAATGGAAATCTGAGCCATCTCTTTTTTGGGAATGCCAAAAGTAATATGAAGAATTATTTCTGGCTGAAAGTGAGATTTTTAAATAAACAAATTAGTTTCCTTGATATCAGTGAATTTTTACCATCAATGGGACTGCTCACACGATTACGATTAAGTATTTGTTTAAATGCTTTATTGGATCAAGACTTAAATTAATTACTTCTAACTTGGTAAACTACATGTTAAACATTAACATGGTTCAGTGGTTAGGTAGCTGATCAGAAGGGACTTCTTAGTCAGACACTATAAACACTTATTTTTATTACTATTCCCATGAGGCCTATCAATTGCACCTGGATTATGCTTGGGCTATCCAAGCACTTCCCTAATCCAAATAAATAATTGTAATGAATAAATATTTATAAGAATTTCTGAACCTAGCATTCAGTGTTATAGATTTATCTTTTGCAAATTTTTTTATGACTACTTTCTTTTTAGATGATCTCAGGAAGTCGGTTGGCCATGTAACTGTGTCTGCTAAGCTAACTAATATTTTGTCCAGTGCTGTATGGCATAGTACAGTCGTCTTGAAGTGGTGTTGCTGAATAGCTATAGCTTAGCTGAATTCATGCCATATTTTTAATACTCCAAATTAAGTGTAGTATTTGAAGCACAAGCTATTAAACATTGCACAAGGTGCGACAGATTGAACCTCTCTAGTCCGGCGCACTCTGGTCCGGCGCACTCTGGTCCGGCAATATCTTGCAACAGTAAACATTGGGGGAATGGTGGAGCCTCAGGTGTTTATAGCCTGTTTATTTTATTTTGAAGATAGCTATCAGAAAGAAATTCAGGTATTAGTTATCCTCAGTTTCTGGTGTATCTCTTCAGCTGTTTGAAATGTAGCCAGTTAATTCCTGGATGATACCTCTGCAGGTATATGTGATGCCTGTTGGGTCAAGTATCATAAATGTTTGTGAAGACTGATTTGTCATGCAGCAGACACTACTGAGAATGGAATATAGATTTATATAAAATTTCTCATAGCCAAAGTATCTGGACCTGCTTTACTATGTACTATGACTACAGTGCATATGGAAGGATGTCATAAATAGCACGCTTAGTAATAATTTAAATACAAATTTTGACTAAAGAGCTTTCATGCTGTCTTATATCAGAGCCCTTTTATACCTTTCATATGAAGAGAATTTAGGAACTCTGCAAACTGACATTATTTCATCGCCATCATGTGTAAGTGCGGATATGTTTAAAGAAAAGTGGGGGCTTTTAATTTAGAGCAGGCAGATAACCTCCAGAAAATACCATAATGTTTGTCATATTCAGAAAGATGTGTGTTGCAAATTCAGAAACTGCTTTACAGTTCATTATTTTCTCAAACCTTCTGCTCCAATCTTTGCTATGTTTATTTGGTGCTGCCAGAGATTATAGACTGACACCTGACTCTCTACTATGTGCTATTTTTATAATCATAGAATACTAGAACTGGAAGGGACCTTGCAAGATCATCAAGTCCAGTCCCCTGCCCTCATGATAGGACAAGCACCATCTAGATCATCCCTGATACATCTCTGTGTAACTTGCTCTTAAATATCTCCAGTGATGGAGATTCCACAACCTCCTTAGGGAATTTATTCCAGTGTTTAACCACCCTGATAGTTAGGAAGTTTTTCCTAATGTCCAACCTAAACCCCCCTTGCTGCAGTTTAAGCCCATTGCTTCATGTCCTATCCTCAGAGGCCAAGGAAAATATTTTCCCCCCTCCTCCGTATGACACCCTTTTAGATACCTGAAAACCGTTATCATGTCCCCTCTTAGTCTTCTTTTTTCCAAACTAAACAAGCCCAATTCCTTCAGCCTTCCGTCATAGGTCATGTTTTCTAGACCTCGAATAATTTTTGTTGCTTTTCTCTGGACTTCTCCAATTTCTCCACATCTTTCTTGAAATGTGGGACCCAGAAACAGGCTATAGAGACACGAGGCCCCACCATTCCCCCAGTGTTTACTGTTGCAAGATGTTGCCGGACCAGAGTGTGACGGACTAGAGAAGTTCAACCTGTTGCACCTTGTGAGATATTTAATAGCTTGCACTTCAAGTACTACACTTACTTTGGACTATTAAAAATACGGTATGCTCTCAGCTAAGCTATAGCTATTCAGCTACACCATTTCAGGACACACTACTCCAATTGAGACCTAATCCACGCAGAATAGAGTGGAAGAATGTCTTCTCGTGTCTTGCTTACAACAATCCTGTTAATGCATCCCAGAATCATGTTTGCTTTTTTTGCAACATTGTCACACTGTTGACTTATATTTAGCTTGTGGTCCAGGATGACCCCTAGATCCCTTTCTACATTAATTAAACCTACTTACATAAGTTTGTTGTGAATAACGGCCTGGGATATTAACAAAAACATTGACCAAGCAATAAAGAAAATGAAGTATTTGGGGGTTTAAAATAATATAACTAGGCTCTTTTGTCCCCTGCAGAAAAGATTTTTAGCTCATTATAGAGTTTGAGCATTTGTACTAATTTCAGTTTATTATAATTTCCTGAACATAAATAGCACAGGATATCTTTTTCCACGGGATATAAACATAAATTGCTTAGTTTAAACAAAGTCTTACCAATAAATGCATGAGGGATTGCACGTAATAGGTACTAAATCTGTTACAGTTACCCTTTAAGTATTAATTACATCTTTATTTTTAAATGAGCTTTGCCTGCAGAAAGCTTGCTTTAAAGAGAAACAAGGCAAAGTAATCAATCCTTTTACAGAACACAACACAATATCACAATTTATAGGGTCAGTGATAATGAAATTCAGTAATTGAAAAGTTGTAAGATTTGGTCTGATTGGTTGATATTACATTGTTTATATAGTGCTTTTACCCCAGCCTACACTAGGAGATAAATTCGAATTAAGATATGCAACTTCATCTATGTAAATTGCATAGCTTAAGTCCAAGTATCTTATCTTGAATTTTGGCACCGTCCACACTGCGGAAAAATCAAAGGAAGAAACTCTCCGTTTGACTTCCCATACTCCTCATAGAAGCAGGACTACCAGAATTGAAGGGAGTGCTCTCTCAGTTCAAATTACCGTGTTTTTACTAGATCTCCTAATTCAAACCCTGGAAGATCGACTGAGGCTGCTTTGATCTTATCTATCCCATAGACATGGCGTTGGTAAAAGAAATATCTTAGGACAGATTCTCAAGTTTTTACTCAGTCTTTACTCAGGAAGAGCTTTCATTGCAGTCGGTGATGGGCGGCACACTTTAAAAAGAAATATTTACCACTTATATTTTCATCCAAAATGCTGAAGTAATTATCATAGAGAGAGAGAGAGAGACTACTAATTTTCACACCAAGTAGCTTCATGTATATTTCAGGGCAGACTGGCAGCACCATCTTGTTATTAAGAGTTCTTAACACTCCTGTTGTAAGCCCTATGTTTCAGTTGTTCATAACTTTGCCAGGTATTGACCATTTGAGTTGAAATTTTCCATGCCAGGTGTCTTTTTCAACTGTTTTTATGTTTCTGACAAAATAGTCCAATCATTTCAGAAACCAAAGCTAGAAAAACATATGTGTAGCATTATTTTTAAAAATCTGATGGTTTTTTTTAATAGAGACTCTAATGCTCACATGACTATTTTGAACAGGAACATGAAATGTGGCAGGGAGTGCCTTTGTGTGAGGGATGAAGAGATCAAGATTGGATAAAGAGCCTGAGGTTAGAGGGTAGGCCTGGGAGGTGAGTGCGAGGAGATAGAGACCGATCAGGTGGAAAGCGTACAAGAGGGATTTTGGACTGATTGGACATATAGACTAGGGACAAGAAGTTCAGGCAGGAGAGACTGAGACTGACTAGGCAAGGAGATATGAAGTTCTTTTTGCATGTCTCCTTAGCCCAGGGTCCTAGACTCCAGCTACTAAACCCCCTGGCAGGGGGAGCACATATCTCTGCACCCTGCTGTTCCCTCATTCCTCCTCTGGTGTATAGGAACTGCAGCCGCTGAATAGAAGACAGAATATTCACTTTAGGACAAATAATTTAGACTTCATCTTTAAGTGCTGAGAGATGTTGTAAGACATTATCACGCTTTATAAATCACTTGATATTCTTGTTGTCTTAAGGGTTCATATTTCAAAAACTAGTATGGTCCTTATTGTTGTGCCCTTTTATCCCCCCCCCCCCGCCTTATTCCTCTGTCGTGTCTCTATTTTATGTCTTAAGTGAGATTAAAGTATCACATACATAGACCTTCTACTGACCTTCTGAAAAGTGGTAAATATCACTTGTCTGAAGAGATATACAACATAAAAAACCCCATAAACTGGACGAGGGAGTGTATCAGTGTGTCTGTTATAACATTTGGGATTTATTGAACTATTATATGTCAGGTGCTCACCCTTCCCAGCATGTGAGAATGTATTGGATATTTTTTATGACTATAGGATTTTATGGAATGGAAAAGGGAATTTTAAAATAGTATGAGGGAATAAGTGGTGTGGGACTCCAAAGTAAGTAAATTTCAGGTATAGACCTGAGACTAGTGTCACAGAAAGATTAATATGATTTGGGATTTCTGTGACTAAAATCAAAATACATTCTGTAAAAGCATTTTTGAAGAAACATTAATTACATATTTATTTTTAAATGAGCTGTGCCTGCAGAAAGCTTTCTTTAAAGGAAAACAAGGCAAAGTAATAAATCCTTTTACAGAACGCTATACATTATCACAATTTTAGGACTTTAAGAGGGTTCAAAAAAGAGCTAAATAGGTTCATGGAGGTTAGGTCCATCGATGGCTATTAGCCAGGATGGGTAGGAATGGTGTCCCTAGCCTCTGTTTCTCTGGAGGTGGGTGACGGGAGGGATCACATGAGGATGACCTGTTGTCCCCTCCCTCTGGGGCATCTGATATTGGCCACTGTTGACAGACAGGATACTGGGCTGGATGGACCATTGGTCTGACCCAGTATGGCTGTTCTTATGTTCTTAACGTATTGGTATCTAAACAAAATTACAATAATAAAAGTAAAAACGTACTTTTTTTTTCAGAATTGGATAAATCTGGGTCTAAATTGAGGGATAGCTCTCAGAATGAAGGACAGTTGGGACTTGAATTGTTGATTGATGGTACATTTTCTTTTGTAATAGATGAACTGGCCCTAAATAATTTCACCAATATTATAGATATAAACTGGAGTCTGTCTTGGAGGTCAAAGGTTGTGTTTTTTTGTTTTTTTTGTCTTTTTTTTGCTCATTAAATACTCCTCAAGGACAATACTCTTCCTCAGTAGTTTTCTGTATTTCCCTTAATGCATCTAAAGAACAAGGAAATAAAGGCTGCTGTTATCAGTCTGTTTTGGATTAAAGATCTTTTCAGCAGTCATTTAATGTGAGAGAGAATGGGGGTCTTTTATGTGATTTTTGGACTGATTATCTTCCCCTGGTGAATACATTTCTGGTAGTTGCTTATTGATGATGATGGACACATGTTATATGGAGTTGCATCTGAGTACTCCTGCTCACCTCTTACATAAACACAGCTCTGCATTTCACACCAAATTCTTCTACCTTTGAAGGAATAGGGGACATTATTCAAATTCAATAATCCATAGCTTTTTGTGAGTAATGAGAAGTGGAGAACTATGCGAGAAGTAGTGAATTATCTGTAAATAGATTTTTTTTCCCTTCCCATGTGCATACTTTTCTTTACGCATATTTCAAATGAAGAATAGTTTGATTATAAAGCACTGTAGATACATGACAAACATTCTTTTATTGGATAAATTTTGCTAATCTAGCTTTGAGTTAATTTGTTGGACTCACTAATTGGTCTGTCAAGATTAATAAAATAGGAGTAAAATAAAATATTTCAAAATTATGTTGGAAATATAATTTGCCAAAAATTCAAGAAGAACATAGCTGACATAGGAAATTCTCAATGTAATTAACTGCATTTATATAACTAAGGTAAACTTGTGGTGCAAGGCCTAGTAAAACTTGCTTCTGCAGTTGAATGATGCTAAAAATCACTGATTCATAGTATTTTTAGTAGACAGTACTTTGGAATTGTGAAGAGCTTTGAAATCCAATTAGTTAAACTGCAGCAACTTATTTATTTTCATTGAAAATAAAAATTCTCTATTGCTTTAGTGCTCTTCTTCACAGTATTATTATTTAGTTTAGCTGGAAGTCAAAAGATTTTGGAGTGGTTTATCATAACTACATTTGTGTGTATTGTATTGAAAGAGCTTTAACAACATCTTATGTGGTACATACTTAAATTGGATGTTTGTTAGCATTGTCGACAATTGCTTTACCCAATATCCATCAAGGCCAGTTTATTTTGTCAGCATGCCTAATGCCAGTATTGTTTGCAGTATTGTAGCTATGTTGGGAGACAGACTTTTGAGATATGCTGTACTCTTGTTCAGGTCTGGGTAATACTTCTGAGTTTCTCTCTCTCTCTCACATACAAACAGAAATCAGTGCAATAAAAGATATTACCTCACCCACTTTCTCTAATGTTACTGTTATTACTTCGTGCACAATGAGAAATGAAGAATGCAAGGAGCTCGGAACTGCTTGAGAGATATGCTGTAGAGTTATGAAGAATAATAGATATTGTAGCTAAGTATGGTGTGCATTGCACTGTTCTATCCTAGTGTGATCGGGTGCCATCTGATGTTTTCTTTCATTCTTGATTCAATGAGAATTTTACTTCACTATCCATGTCAGCGGAGACTGAGATTTTCAAAACCAAAAGATGCATTCTTGAATTCCCTATGGTACTTTGAAAATCTCAACCAGAATGAATAGTGACTTGCCTTCATTTTCAATATGAAGAGTTGTGAGTAATTATCTCGGCTAGTTTCAGCCAGGTGATGCACAGATACAGTTTGTACCTGATGTGATTAAAGAGCCCACTAAGCTCCAGTAGTGATTTGGGGGGGAAGGGGATTGCAGCTGTCCTCCCTCAGTGGTTATACCAAGAAGGGAAAAGCCACATTCATGTTATAAGTGGAAGAAAACTTTCAAGCAGACCTCATTTTGCAAGTGGCTGAGATCCTTTTAAGATCTGTGTTGTTGTTCTGAATCAATTTTTCAGTGTCATGACAAGATAGCTTCAAGATTTAAGATCATTAAGAATTTCTTTTTTATGGCAGTTATTTTGCAGGCACCTCATTCAAGAAGAGTGAGCTAGAAAGTATTCATAGTTGGGAGCTCATGGCGGGGGGCAGGAAAGGTAAAACAATTGTTATTGTAGAAGGCAGAGTGTAAGGAGCTCTCAAGCAATTTTACTGTTCCTTTGGATATACTGTACAACAAAAAATTGAAAGAGTCTAATGAGAATTGCTAGGTTCTTAAGGAAGCTTATAATTAAATAGCAAAAAATGTTGTTATGCAAAATTAAAAATACCTGGTAATAGCTTGTGCCATTCCAGAAAGTTGAGTTCAGCAAAACTCAGTCTTCTGAGAGACAAGAAAAAGTGGAGTTAAGGTAAACACCCTCACAACATGAATTCTTGCTTGCTGAAGATGGCAACAGACACTGGGAAGCATCAGCACGCACTCTCGCTGCAGTTACTGTGTTACGTGTAGCTTTATTGAATGGTAGAGGAAAATGTTGGAATAGCTTAGAGAAGCTATAATTGTACTATGAAGTGATCTGGAGATTAGTTTGAGGAACATGAGAGCTAGGATTGTGATATGGAGAGATAAGAGGCTGAGTACCCCCATGGGAATAATGATCACAGGAAAGAGGTGCATGTGTACTATGAGGTTTCAGTCTTCATCATTTCAATACAGAATTACCTCAGTTGTGTCAGTGCCAGGGCACTGATGTCATTTTAACATATGTACTATAAATAGTGAGATAGGATAGGAGAGCAGTTTGAGGATTTAATCTGGAAAGTATAAGTTTAATTGATATTCTGAATGCAAGTGTAATGGAATTGTAAAAGAATGAGGATATGGGGGAGATTGCCAGACCTGAGCCATTCTTTTTAGGTGACAAATCTCAGGAATTGTACCAGTTTGAGGTGTCATCAGAGGAGGTTTTGGAACAAATTAATAAACTTAACAGTAACAAGTCACCAGGACCAGATGGCATTTATTCAAGAGTTCTGAAAGAACTCAAATGTGAAATTGCGGAACTATTAACCGTGGTTTGTAACACATCCTTTAAGTCAGTTTCTGTACCTAGTGACTGGAAGATAGCTAAAGTGACGCCAATATTTAAAAAGGGCTCCAAAGGTGATCCTGCCAATTACAGGCCAGTAAGTCTAACGTCAGTACCAGGCAAAGTAGTGGAAACTATAGTAAAGAATAAAATTGTCAGACACATAGATGAACGTAATTTGTTGGGGGAAAGTCAAAATGGTTTCTGTAAAGGGAAATCATGCCTTACTAATCTACTAGAGTTCTTTGAGGGGGTCAACAAACATGTGGATATGGGGGATCCAGTGGATAGAGTATACTTAGATTTCCAGAAAGCCTTTGACAAGGTCCCTCACCAAAGGCTCTTAAGTAAAGTAAATTGTCATGGGATAAGAGGGAATGTTCCTTTATGGATTGATAACTGGTTAAGACAGGAAACAAAGAGTAGGAATAAATGGTAAATTTTATGAGTGGAGAGGTAACTACTGGTGTCCCCCAAGGTTCCGTCCTGGGACTAATCCTCTTTAACCTATTTATACATTATCTGGAGAAAGTGGTAAACAGTGAGGTGGCAAAATTTGCAGATGATAGCAAAATGCTGAAGATACTTAAGTCCAAAGTATACTGTGAAGAGCTTCAAAGAAATCTCACAAAACTAAGTGATTGGGCAACAAAATGGCAAGTTAAATGTAATGTTGATAAATGCGAAGTAATTTGGAAAAAATAATCCCAACTATATATGCAATAGGATGGAGATGAATTTATTTACAACTACTCAGAGAGAGATCTTGGAGTCATTGTGGATAGTTCTCTGAAAACATCCACTCAATGTGCAACAGCAGTCAAAAAAGCAAACAACATTAGAAATCATTAGCAAAGGGATAGAGAATAAGACAGAGAATATCTTATTGCCTCTATATAAAACCATGGTATGCCCACATCTTGAACACTGTATTCAGATGTGGTCTCATCACAAAAAAGATATATTGGCATTGGAAAAGGTTCAGAAAAGGGCAACAAAAATGATTAAGTGTTTGGAACGGGTCCCATATGAAAACAGGTTAAAAAGACTAGGACTTTTCAGCTTAGAAAAGAGGAGACTAAGGGGGCATATGATAGAAGTCTATAAAATCATGACTGGTGTAGAAAAAGTGAATATGGAAAAGTTATTATTCCCACAATATAAGAACTAGGAGGCCAAATGAAATTAATAGGCAGCAGGTTTAAAACAAACGAAAGGAAGTTTTTCTTCACCTAGCGCAGTCAACATATGGAACATCTGGAACTCATTGCCAGAAGATGTTGTGAAGACTAGGACTTTAACAGGGTTCAAAAAAAGAGCTAGATGGATTCATGGAGGTTAGGTCCATAAATGGCTATTAGCCAGAATGGGTAGGAATGATGTCCCTAACCTCTGGTTCTCTGGAAATAAGTGACAGGATTGGGATCACATGAGGATTACCTGTTGTGTTCCCTCCCGCTGGTGCATCTGGTATTGGCCACTATCAGCAGACAGGACACTGGGCTAGATGGACCTTTGGTCTGACCCAGTATGGCTGTTCTTATGTTCTTAAAGGATATGAAGCGTTTGTTAGAATATCATGGTTTAGGAGAGTAAGCACAGTGTTTGAGCATAAAACAAATGTAAGTAGCACCTGTCTGTTACAGCGAAGAGGCAGACCATGAATGTATGTGATATCAACCTACTAAGGCATTACTAAGAGAGCCAATTTAAGGTTGTGTATAAGGGTCTATATTTCCTCATTTTCAGAAGTCTGAGGTTTTTGCTGAACTCCTCACTTAGAAGGGGATGAGGTGTCACCAGGCAAACATAACTCTGTGTTAATAAAGCAGATTTTTTTACATTTAATCTCATATTTTTTTTAACCAGGAAGAGAAATGGTTGTTGGTAGCACTTCTAAGTCATTTAGACAGTTGTATTGCGGGTTTCCAATGTATATGCTGCTGTGGCTAAGTAATAATAATTAAAAATGTAAGACCCTTAGGTCTTACATAGTGCTTTTCATCAGTAGATTTCAAAAAAACTTCACTTCATTATCCAAATTTTACAGATAGAGAAACTGAGGCACAGAGCAGTAGTGTAACTTGCTCAAAATCTATTGGAAAACTAGCGGCAGAGCTACGAATTGTGCTAGTCCAGTGGTTTTTCTGCTACACCAAGTAGTTGCTATGTGATTCCACAGTGCTCCTCCCCATGTCTGCATATTTTAATATAGTGGAATGGGGATAATGGCCATGCTTTGAAAAATTTGGAATATACAATTGCAAATAGGCCAGTGTGAGAAATCTCATCCATGGTTTTGTGCCTGAGACCTTGACAATTTTATTACATGGCTGTTCCAATAATTTTAAGCATGTAACTAAGACGTGTGTGTGTGTGTGTCTCCTTCACTAGTTCTGGTCCCAGACCCACCATTCCCCCAGAATTTGTAACCCTCTTCCTATTTCCAGTTCTTCTCCCCTGCACATTTCAGCCATTAGTTGGCATTGTAGAAACCGTGAATACATGCGAGGTCTCTACTTGCTATCTCGTGCAGACAGCAGCTTACTAGAGGGCTCCATGCCTGCTTTGTTATGTCGCTTGAGCTGCACAATGAGCTAGGACTCTCTCCTAATTCCTACCCCATCTGGTTCACCTGCCTCAGCCTCATGCTTCAGCTGGGTTTCCCCAGCCATGGCCCTGGTACACACAGTCCACCTCTCCTCTTCCAAACTGGACCCCTCTCTCACTCTGGCCAGCCCCTTCTGCAGGACAGAGGAGTGGTCTATATCTTAACTTTTCTTCATCTGACCCTAGTTCCTAGCTTACATGGAGAGGCAGGGACCAAAATTCAGACCCCTGAAGAAGGGTAGAGTTTCCACAAATCACATGATTTGTGGAATCAGTGTTGCTATTTCCCCTCAACCCTAAACTTACTCTGCTACCTCCCATATTCTCCAATCACTTCTTGCCATTTGTGCTGCCACTAGTTCCCGGCCCATGCCTCTTATCTGAGTACCCACCCCCTCTTCCTTACCACCTATCCCCATTTATTTCTCTCTCCAGAATATCCCCATCTCTTGCTGCAGATCCCAGTCACCTACTCTTGCACCTCTGCTCACCCCTCTGAGTGACTATCCACATGCATTTTCTTTTTAAAAAAAAGTATTTTAGCACCTTCTGGATGGTCTGCAGTACTCAAATCACAATACAGCTCCTGTCCTGTCTCAACCTCCCCCTCCCCCAAGCCCTGGCCCTCCTGGGGGGAGGGGGCGGTTTGCAAAACAACATTACCAGTAAGAAACATAAGCTACTTTCACCCCTTGTGCAAAGACTTGTTGCTTATCATCTTGAGTGAAACCTGGAAGGCTGACAGTTTTCTGCTTGCGTGTGATAAGTGGCATCATTTAGTGTGAGAGGCTTCCAATGCACAGAACTAAAGAAACAAAATCTTTTTACTTGAAGGGCTAATGGATGCCTGGCACTCTGCTGGGTTATCCCTTGAATACAGCGCGCACTGGGCAATAATTTGAGACCCTGTTTTATCTCTGTCTCTGATGGCAAAAAGGTTGCCAGAATCTCTCAATTTTCAGAAATGTTGTTGGGTTTTCTTTGGGAGCATTGTCTCTGGAACTCATTTCTCAAACTGTCCTAAATGTGGACCACTGACAGCATTCCCCACAAGGAATGACAAAATTTGAAGGTCATCTGAGCAACTATAGACCTTTCTACGGGGTTTATGCTTTTAAACAGAAGCCTGGTCTTCATCTCCACCATAGTAGGGGTGTTGCCCTGCTATAAAGTAGTCTTTTAAGTATAGTAATAAGTAATCTTGTAACTGTACACTTCAGTATAATTCTGAATTGGAGCCTTCTCATTGATTTGGTTTGGCTAGATACAGCTGCTAGATGACTGTAAATACTGAACAATTTACTGGTAGATTGTGCTCCCAACTTAGCCACTGTTTCTCCCATGGACAAAGTATTTGCATGGATCATTGGGGCCTTTAAGATAAAATCACAGAAATGATCAGGAAGTAGACGATGTTCACATACTTTGCAGATGAAAGAAGTTCACATCAACATCTTAAACCTTCAATTTTCTAATTTGAGTGCCTAAAATAAGGCAGCTGTGACGAAGTGTATGAGAGTTCTTGGAGAAAAAATTTCTCCTTTACAACAGAAAAAAAGAAATGTCATTTCGCTGTGTTTTTGCTAACAAGATACTGCACTGAGTGTAGTGCAAAGTTTTGACTATAATACTGCAACTTTAAACTTTTTCTTCAAAGTGTTTCACTTAGTTTGGAATGCTGTGTATTGCATGTAATGCATTTTTAATGATCCTGTACTTCTGGATGGAAAGGATATTATCAATAACTTTGGAGAATTCAGTGCTAATTGATTTACTGTTTAATACTGAGACTGGAAGACAATGGGGGAAATTCAATATTGTTCCACCTGATAATGGTAAATACTAAAATAGAATAAAGACAATGAGAGAGGTCATCTTGAAAATTATCTACTGAACAGTTTTGAATCTCTGCTGATTGCTGTGGGACAAAATCAGCATCAGCCTGCAGGGCCATGGAACATGTACATCTTTACTGCTGAAAAGAGCAACTGGTTTGGGGGATGGTGGTTTAGAATGGTGTGCAATCTGGGTGAAATTCACCCCTGGGCATGGCACAAAGTCTATATGGGTATGTCTACACGGCAAAGTTATTTCAAAATAACAGCCGTTATTTCAAAATAACATTCCTAGTGTCTACACAGCCAAACCACTATTTCGAATTTGGTAAACCTCATTCCACAAGGAATAATGCCAAATTCGAAATAGCTATTTCGAAATAAGTGCTGTGTAGACACTTATATCAAAATAGGGGGCCTCCAGCCTTCCCAGGGTGCCCTGGTGGCCACTCCAGTCTCAACCAAGAACACTCCTCTCCCTCCCCGGAGCGCATAAAGGGGTTGACTCTGGACATAGTGCCTGTGCCAGCTCCAAGCCTGCCAGCCCAGAGCCAGCAGTCACTGCCCCTGACCTAGTGGCCCCAAAACATGAGCCAGCAAGCCACTGGCAGCCAGCCCTCCACCACTCCCCAGGAGCAGTCTGCCAGCTCTCCGGGCCCTGGCAGGCTCCTGGGAAGGCGGGTGCCTTCCTGGTCCGGGGTGGAGATCATGGATCTTATTCAGGTTTGGGGGGGATGCCCCCAACATCCATGATCTCTGCACTAGATAGAGGAACGCGGCCGTCTATGGCAGGATAGCTGCCAGCCTGGCTACCAGAGGCCACATGTGAACCCAGGAGCAGGTTTGCATGACAATCAAGTTGGTCCAGCAAGACCCCCAACCCTGAGCCCTGAGCATCCCCTCCCCCTTCTTCCCCTTGCTTCCCCCTTCCAGCTCCCTCCTCCCAGGTTTTCCCCTCCCCTCTCCCATCCTCTCTTCTCCCCTCTCCTGCCTCCTTTCCCCAGTCTCACCAGTTTCATCCCTCCCCCCCAGTTTTGTTATATAAAGAGAGTTTGTGTTCATGAAAATACATGTATTTTGTTTGACACCAGGAAGGGGGGTTAGGAAGGGGTCAGTGGAAGGACGTGAGGGAGGAATGAGGCACAAGCCCCCAGTGGGGCAGACCAGGGAGGCTCTTAGTGCTCCTCAGTGTGGAAGCTCTCCCGCAGGGCCTCCTGGATACTGACAGCCCCCCGATGGGCCTCCCGGATGACAGCCTGCAGAAAGTGCAGCCAGGCTTGCAGCAATGTGTCCACGAGAAGCACCAGAGTGCCCAGGGGCAGTTCTGGCTCCATGTTGCAGAGTGCTGTGGTGTCCCGAGTGAGGGCAACCAGAGCACACAGAGACAAAATGCTTTGCTGTCCCTCATCGAGGTAGGCAAGCAAGCAGGGAAACCTGAGGACCAGCTGTCCAGAGGGTGTCCCTTTAAGCACAGGCCTCAGATAGCCTCAGGCAGCAGCCCCACACAGTAACTCCTGACCTGATGCCCTGCCAGACCTGGTTCTGGCCGGCCTTAAATGAGATTCAGCATCCACTCAGTGTGGACGTGCTATTTCAAAATAGCAAAACGCTATTTTGAAATGCATTTTGTGTGTAGACGCGTTATTTCGAAATAACTTATTTTGAATTAACTATTTCAAAATAAGATATTTCGAAATAATGCTGTACTGTAGACATACCCTATATTACAGTGGTGTTCTGAAGGCTTATGTGGGACTTGCATGATGCACAGGTTTTGTGACACCCATGAAAAAATTGCCTCACGCTTCTGCTCAACCCATGATGTTGGCTTCTATTGCCCACTTGTTGAATTTTTCAAACAAGCACATTTTTGTTTTCAGCCGAACTGCCCTGTGAGCTTGGGAGTGGCTCCCCATGAGCATTGGCAAAGCTGCCTGATGATCCTCCTTCAAACCCTTCACAGTTAGAGTGATGGTATGCTGACGTGTCTTTATACTTAGACTGATAGTTCCTGGGATTGTCTTTTTGTTCTGTGTTTATTCTTCACTAGCATTATGGAGTTCTTGTACACTAGAGCTTATAGGCACTACAAAAATACAAATAATGCAAAATGATAATAGGTAGCTTTAGGTAAATGTACCATCCTTATGAAAGTGCATATACCCTCCATAGCAGGTTACATAGGCTGGGGAAGGAGCAGTCTTGGGGTGTAGTGGTTGCTGCATGAATCATACAGTCCCCACCTCTTCTAATAGATGTGTGGTGGGCTACATACAGTTATTTCAGCCAGTGGGCTGAAGCAGCCTCAGTGGAGTAGCACTTCACTCAAAGAGAATCCCTCCATTCCACTAGCCCCCATAAAGACATCAGCACACTGAGCTCTAGGGATGTAGAAGGATAACTAGTTAACATCACCCTTACTGGTAACCAGTTAACTGGCACCTGGCCAGAGCAGCCTCCCACCTGCAGCGCCCAGCCAGGCTCACCACACTGGGGGCAGCGGGACGAGATGGTGGACCAGTTAACCAGTTAAATGGAATTTTGAATCTCTCTGCTGGGCTCTGGGTCCCTGTAATTGGCTTCAAAAGAATATTGCATCTCCACAGATTTGACTTTGTGTCCAAAGCAAGTGATACAACAGCGCTTTAGTGTCTTAGAAACTGCATGTATGTAGAGCGAGTTGATTTATAGAAGCTAAATTAGCATTTCAGACAATTTGTTAATCTTAACAATACAGTTCATATTACTTATAGGCTTTAATTTTTGCTATTTCTAAACAAAATGAAGTGAATTATTTTCTCACTGATGCTCATTGTAATGTGAAAAATTTGTAAGAGGAGACAGGGTATGGTGTATACTGCCAACACATCTAGAAGAAATCCATCCTGATTTCTAATTACCAAGAGAGTGGGGGAGAAAAGGCTTAAAATAATATCATTTGTGTGTTTATCTGTCCATGTAATATGTACACACACATGCTATCTTATGGAGGGTGCTGATTGTGAAACTAAAGTTACCCTCAGATACCCTCAAATAAGGTATTTATGGCTATATATAATTTCCAGGCTTGGCTATTACTTTTGATTTGGAAACACTAAATCATTGGTCTTACATGGACCACATTTACTTGATCAGTCTTTTGTCTTGAGCATTGTGTAATTATCCACCATCTGTAATTTCCTCTTGAGGTACAAGTCACTCTGTCCTGTCTACCTTCACTAGGATGGATTCCTCACTCTTATCTTCCCTGTTTGGGTAGACAGCTTCTTCGTGCTATAGGAAGCTTTGTTTTCTTGCTGCGTCTAAGCTTGACTGGAAATGAAGCAGTCTCCCACTTATCAAAAGCTGCAGTCTCTCTCTCCCACAACAGCCACAAATTATTTAGTTTTGTCTTGACTTCAAGAAAAAAGAATCAAGCTCTATTAATGAATAGTCCTGTGTCATAGGGATGGATGAATCAAATAATAAATGTGCTGAATGGCGTAAATAACAACCCTCTTTGGCAAGATGTCTGAATACCAATGGGAAAAATGTTTGTTGGATATTCAGAAATGCATGCGCCAATATGCAGTTACAGGTTAAAAGGATAACTTACAAGACTATTCCACTCAGTCAAACTCTGTTATACAACATATATGCTTTGACAAATTTATAGTTGTTTCTTGCTTGTTTTGACTGATGGAGTGAGTGGGGACAGTTGCTGATCTGGAAGTTGGAAAAGTCACTATTGAATTTAAACCTCTACACATTCTTATCATTGCATCCTGTCTGACTCTAGGGGTGGATAAAGATGGGTTGAAATGCACAGATCATCTTGATTGACACCAACTAAAATTATGAGAAAAACTCAGTTGTTTTTTTTCTTCTGTTATTGCTGTGATGTCACTTTCCATTTAGTAGCCATTTCTAATTGTTGTGGGTGGAGGGGTACATGCAAGCATTCACGCTTGAATTTCCCTTGATAGTTTTATATTTGAAAAATGTGTGTAGGTACTTTCTAGATATACAGATGTAGAGTTATACACACACCACTGATATGGAGGAGATAGCAGCTGATATGTTCCAGTGTCATGGTAAATTGCCGAACCATCTCCCTAAAACTTATTTGAACATTGTAATCCCCTGAGCAGTTTTGGGGAGCTATATTTTTCCCCAATAATTTGTCATGGAACTCCTTGCCACAATGCAGTATTTCCTAATCTAAATTACTCCTTCCTGTGCCCGGGATGAACAGGACTGGGATGTGGGCCAGTGACAGCTTTTTTACATGTTAAGATGCCATGACTTTGAATTGTGTTATCTTGTCACCCTGCAGGGCAGAAACTAGCCCTTTATTCTATATTTCAATCTTCTGTGGATGGAGTGGAGTGGTAGAGTACAGCCAGCATTTGTGACTGAGCTTATGTTTATATGTGTTGGGTATGGCATTATCCTGCCGAGGGCCAAATCTGAAGAGGTCAGAGTTTGAACCAAGAATCCAACAATTATTCTACATCAAGTCCTTTCCCTAAAAGCATTTCACTTCCTTGCTCAGATGTAGAAGTGAGCATTTTCTTTGTCATGGCCACTTCCATGAAGAGCTAGCGCTCTGAGCCCTGACAGCTGGCTGTGTGACCGATAAGGAAGTGCCTCTGGAGCTTTTCACTTGTTAACTCCTCAGCGCATGTGAATGTCAGCCGCTGCCAGGTTCTGCTATGCCTGAGTCAGTGCCTCAACTTTTACCACCTCAAAGCAGAAAGTGATCAGTTCCTGTTTGCACTCTACCATGGGACAGTTGGCTTACAAGGAGGCTGCTTTTTCTTGTAGATTGTATAATTACAAGAAAAACACCAGAAGAATTAGTCAAAATAGTTGGCCCACATCCAGCTAATCGTGAACATGTCTGTCTTTGAGACCTATGTTGTTAAACACAAAAGTAGCAAGGCTAGACAAAACATCCCAACTACACTGTCCTTCAGTTTTCAGTCATTTATTTCCACAGCATCGTCCTAGAGAACCACATGGGGGAGAGCTTTGGCAATCTGCCATTTAGTGAGGATGCCTAGAGAGGCAGTGGACATGATGTTGTTTGTGTTTGCTGGTTCTAGAAGCTCTCAATGTTGTTTTGAAATCTTTCCTTGGTCTTCAGAGCACCACACACACAAAAAGAGATGGCAGTGGTCTGTTTCCCCATGTTTGATGTGAATGAATAGTGGTTTGTTGCTCTTTCACAATCATGAGAAGCATTAAAACATTGCAAGCAAACTCTCTTATCTCCAGATAACAGTATTTAAAATACGCTTAAGGGGGCAAGATGGCTTCGAGATTCAAATAATCCTAATGACAATGAAATTAATTCATCAGCTAGCTACTGATGGCATTATTTCCTGTAAACCAGTCTGAACCTTATAAGCCACCAGAACTCTGCCTTCTCTGGGCTTGTATGGTTTAAATGAAATTTTGAATATCCCGTGTTTCCTACTGGCCCTTGCCATAGTGCTTAGCCATAAGCATGATTTCTCACATAGTAGTCATCTTTTATGAGCCAGTATTTATCAACAGTTACTCGCTACAGTATAGGCTAATGTTCGACCAATCACACCCTCATTCTTAGGAGAAAATTCTGCCCTTAAAGAGTGTGGGGATTTTTTTTTACTGTTCCAGTAGAATTTTTTTCCTGTTCTTCATTGACTGTTGGGCCTACTTATGAGCCTCAGGAATCAGAAATAAGTGAGGAGCAATTATCTGTGGAGGCTCTTTTCGTTTGCGTCAACACCATGGCCCCAACAGCTTCTCACCCATCCCTAATATGTGGCTCTCAAAGAATGCCGCCAGGGATTCTGCAGGCAGGGGCATTCCTTGTGAGGTGCATAGAAATGCAATACACACCCTCTCTAGCTTCTCCTCATCCCACACAGATCATCAATGCGGGGGGACTCTATGGGGAGAAAGGGGGAGAGAAAATTGCTGTAAAAAGGGGCAGCTTTGCTGACATTTCCCAAGGGAATGCTACATCTGATATCAACACTAGTGTTTATATTCGGTCACGCTTACCATAATGCAATATCACACATACCTCAGTTATTTCCCTTTGTTGCAAATAGTGGTCACAAAACTGGAGGCCAGGTTTGAAGCTATTTTCCAAAAATATATTTTACAGCTACTTCTGCTCTTCTACCCTCCCCTGCTCTGCAAAAAATCCATGGTCCTATACAGGAGACTTGATTTCTTCCCCTTCCTCCACACTATATGTAATGCCATATCCCTTGTTGTAACGCAACAAGATTGGTAGTTATGGTAAGGACAGACCCTTCTTCACCTCCTCTGTCCACATAGAATAGCTGCTATAGTTATGTAAAAGTATAGAAAATATCTCGAAATTTAAAAGGGTTACAAATTACAATGTAGGGCCATGATATTATTCAGAAAAAAATAGCTACAACTAGGAAGTCAGATAAGGTTTTTGTGATATTTCATGAATACAAGTTAAAAATAAAACTTGTACCCTACAAACTTTTCTTGCATTAGAATGAATAACATACCAATTCATTCTCACCTTCCAAAACAGAGCAGAACTACTGTACTCTTCACTACATAATTTTGCAGGTTGTTGAAAGCTCATTCTCTGGTGGCTCTAAATCCATATTTGCATAGTCTTAGTGTTCTCCAGAACTTTTCTTTTGACTGCATAAAATTTATAAAACGAGAAGCGGTTTCTGTTTCGTCAGGTCTCGAGTGCTTTGTGTCTTTTTTTTCTTTCCTGGAAGAAGCACTCAGGCCCTATTCAAACATTCTGCCAGGCATGCATCTATGGATGAAAGATCTAAAAAAACACGGTTAGTTTCCCATCAAACTGTCACATAGTGGTATGGGCCTGTTAAAGCATATGGGCCTGTTAAAGCATACAGTCATTCTATTCACAAGTGCTAACAAATGTCAGCAATTTATGGTGGTCGCCAGCCACATGAGGCCTCTGGAGCATAAGCAAGTAAACAGAATTGGCTGAATGACAAATTTATTTGTATGCAAAAAAGCGGAAATATCTAGTTCCTCATATAGTAAATGCTGCATATTATTAACACCTGCTATGAAGCTTGAGGGAAGATTTTTATTAAATTTTATAATCTTCCTTCAGCAGTCATGGTATTATCAAATCTGCCAGTTTTTATGGAAAAAAACTCACACTTTTATCCTTTTGTATGTAAATAGATTGCTTATAGATATATTTTCAAACTATAAATCGTGTTTTAAAGGATGCAACACATTTTTTCTTAGCGTTTTAATCCAGCAGAATACACATTAAAATATATTTGAAAAAAGGAGTATTACTGATAAATTAAGTCTAGCTGCATATTTCTATATATTCATTGAGGAGATGGTATGACTGAATTAAATGTTTATACTTGGTGGACATGCTGCTTTGTCTTTCACCTTGTGGTGGGTCCTGAAGAGAACAAAGGCTGAATCAAGTTATGCATTTGAAATGAAACTGAATTCTTGCATGAATGTTGTTGTTGTGAAATTTACGCCTCATTCGTAATTCATTCTCTCTGACCAGGCTCCTGAATGTATGAACTTATTCAGTTCTTTTGTCTGGCGCCACCATTATGGAAGGGATTGTGACCCCCTTGCTCTCACTGGTGAGCCGTTATTCACATGAGTAGTCTCATTCACTTCAATCTGGCCTTTAGTGTTTCTGAAGTGCCCACAAGGATCAGTAAAACAAATTGTATATGGTTTCCCTGCTTATAACATTGTATGAGAATAATAACACTTTCTAGGCTGATTCAGTGGGAAATGAAAAAGATATTCAAAATTAACAGAGGATGAGAAATACCATAATAAAATCAGTAGAATAAGAATTGGAAGTAACAAACTGTGTCACAACTATTTTTAAAATCAATTCTCTTGATGCTCTTGGAGCTGCTATTGAACAGCTATCATTATAGTGCACCTGTCTAGTCTATACCTTTTCTTTGGCTGTGTAACAGTGTCCTACTGGCTGCAATGGCAGATTAGCATACAGGGCCTGTGCGCAGCAGCCTTGGTCATTATGGGGTTGCCTGAAGGAGGGACCTGGGTGGAAGTGGGTGGGCCACTGGTACTAGAACTGTGGCCCTGTCTGCCACTTGCGCATGGGACCCTACCCCCGACCAGGCTGTAAGCCGAAGCTGAGAAGTGGTGAGAGTATCCCAGGGAGCCTGGTCTCTGCTTGCTGTGGGAGCGGGGTGGGGTGCCAGATAGAAGGCCCTGGCCCATGGCCCTGATGGCCAGGGCATGTTGCTGCCAGTGGAACCCATGGGTGGGGGTTCTGGTTCAGCCTCCTGGGCCAGCAAACAGGCTTGGTTGAGAAAGGAGGCATTGTCCAGCTGGGAGGCAGCAACAAACCTTGAGAAGCTCACAAGCTGTGAGGCGCTGGGCAGCGACAGCTTGTCTGCTTCTGGACTGGCTGCAGCAGCTGCTTCACTCCACCCAAGTTAAGTCAGTGCTTGTGTCCAGGTCCTGCTGCCCCTGCTGCCACCTGACCTTTGTGCCCAAAGAAGCAACCACCTGTCACTGCTCATCCTGTCACTTCTGCCCTGAGGCTTGCAGGGCAACATCTCCCAGACTGTGTTCATGCTGCCGCCCGCCCTCTCCATTGCCTGTCTGAGGCTACTATGCCCATGTTAACAAGTGGATGGGTATGACCCTCCCATTTTTAAAAGTGGTAGGATTATACCCTCCCCAGTTTCCACAATTCTGGACCTGCTGAGCTCCCAAGATGTGGGGGTGCCCAAATATTTTGTACCCACTATTCCAATAAATCTTGTTGCATCTCTCTGTCTGTCTGTCTGTCTGTCTTTGGGGTTAGCTTGTTCTACCTCTGGCTGTGTGTCTTTGGGGTTGGCTCTATTAGCTGGCGCACCTCTTTCTGGTAGTGCCTGTCCATCACTGTATCTGCCTGCAGACTCATCTTACTCCAAGTATCACAGTGTCCTGTGATTTGTAACCTATCCTTTCAATCAGCTTCTGTACCTAATGACCGAAACATATCTAATGGGATGCCAATATTTTAAAAGGGCTCTAAAGGTAATCCTGGCAATTACAGACTGGTAAGTCTAACGTCAGTACTGGGCAAATTAGTTGGAAGTATAGCAAAGAATAGAATTGTCAGACATATAAATGAACATAAAATGGTGGGGGAAAGTCAACATGGATTCTGTAAAGGGAAATCATGCCTTACTAATCTACTAGAGTTCTCTGAGGGGGTCAACAAGCATGTGGACAAGGGGGATCTAGTGGATATAGTGTACTGTAGATTTCCAGAAAGCTTTTGACAAGGTCCTTCACCAAAAATTCTTAAGTAAAGTTAGTTGTCCTGGGATAAGGGGGAAGGGTCCTCTCATAGATTGAAAACTGGTTAAAAGACCGGAAACAAAGGGTCAGTTTTCAGATTGGAGAGAGGTAACGACTGGTGTCCCCCCAAAGCTCCGTCCTGGGACTAATCCTCTTTAACCTATTAATAAATGATCTGGAGAAAGGGATAAACAGTGAGGTAGCAAAATTTGCGGATGATACTAAACTACTCAAGATAGTTAAGACGAAAACAGATTGTGAAGAGCTTCTAAAGGAACTCAGAAAATGAGGTGACTGGGCATCAAAGTGGCAAATGAATTTTAATGTTGATAAAAGTGAAGTAATGCACATTAGAAAAATAATCCCAACTACACATACAAAATGATGTTAGCTATAACCACTCAGAGGGATCTTGGAATCATTGTGGATAGTTCTCTGGAAACATCCACTCAATGGACAGTGGCAGTCAAAAAAGCAAACAGACTGTTTAGAAATCATTAAAAATGGATAGGGAATAAGACAGAGAATATCTTATTGCCTCTATATAAATCCATGGTACTCCCACATTATAAATATTGCATACAGATGTGGCCGTCTCATCTCAAAAATACATATATTGGCATTGGAAAAGGTTCAGAAAAGGGCAACAAAAATGATTAGGTGTTTGGACCGGGTGCCATATGAAAACAGGTTAAAAAGACTCAGACTTTTCAGCTTAGAAAAGAGGAGACTAAGGGGGCATATGATAGAAGTCTATAAAATCAAGACTGGTGTAGAAAAAGTGAATACGGAAAAGTTATTTACTTGTTCCCATGATATAAGAACTAGGGGTCACCAAATTAAATTAATAGGTTTAAAACAAACAAAAGGAAGCTTTTCTTCATGCAGAGCAGTCAAGCTGTGGAACTCCTTGACAGAGGATGTTATGAAGACTAGGATTTTGACACGATTTAAGAAAGAAATAGATAAATGGAGGTTAGGTCCATCGATACTTGTTATCCAAAATGGGTAGGAATGGTGTCCATAGCCTCTGTTTGTCAAGATCTGGAAATGGATGACAGGAGAGGGATCATTTGATGATTACCTGTTTCTTTTCACTCTCTGTGGCATCTGGCATTGGCCACTGTTGGAAGACAAGATACTGGGCTAATCTGACCCATTATGGCCATTCTTATGTTCCTCTTCTTGTCTCAGATATTAGTCACATTGATATTCGTGTCTTCTACCCCCTTCCTTTAGGGCGAGTAGAAGTATTTCAAATCTGTGGGTTTTTTATTATTATTATTCTTTCTGTTGAACGTCCTATGAAAGAGAGAATACCAAATAGTCTTGTTCCTTGTCACTTACATTTCCCTTTTGGATTCTAAAGACAGATAATGTTAGAAGCCGCCAAAGTCCACAAAATAAATGGTAAGAGGTACTTCTGGGGTATATCATGGCTCTTCTGCTCCAAACATTCTCTCTCCAGTGAATGCAGTTGTATAATTTTCTCTCTATTGATCTTTTTCATTACTTGGATTATTTTGATTGCGCTAATGGTTATCTATATTTAGTCAAGGGCAGAAGTTGGCCTAGTTGGTTATATAAAACTTGCTAGCATTGTGGTCAGAGAAACTGTCTTTGTGTGGTATTTATGTTAAGTAACTCTTTTGAAAGAGTTTGATTAAGACAGAGAAATTTTCACTTCTCAATTTGTGTGTATGGAATTTTCATTAGTGTTTTTATATGGTCTTTAATGTTTTGTGGTGTCGTTATGGATTTTTTACTTTATTTAATAGCTATTAGGTTTTTGTGAACCTAGTGCTTCTCTAAATGAAATTAATAGCAGAATTTCCATTGACTCAGTGTGCATTTTTGCACAAGCCCGTATAAAGATAATTATTTGCAGGGCTTGGAGGTTCTGAATTTGCACGATATAAAGTTGTCAGAATTCAAATTGCAAGAACATTCAGATATAAAATTAAAAAGAGGCTGTGGTAGTATGATCTACCATATTATTTTCAAAAAGGTGATAAATGAACACATTACTACCAGCAGTCTGTATTTTTTAAAAAAAATTACAATATTTTCAGTTTTACCTTCTGTTTCACACCAATATTCCAGTTTTTCTGACTTCCATGTCAGACTTCCATGGCACATATAACATACTAGAAGGCTTACTTGGCATTGCCCAGGTCCTTCAGGGCAGGAGGTTGGGGATGTGGAGGGGATCAGGACATTAAGCTGGAATGTTAGGGGTGCAGGAACCAGGATTGGGGTTTGAGGAGGAGGTCAAAGCAAGAAGAGGGGAGGGGTTCAGGAGTCAGAGGAGGGGGGAGCTCCAGGGAGGGGGTGAGGGGCTCCAGGTAGGCGATGGAGGTGGCCTGGCCAAAGAGTGTGGCAAAAGCCACTCCGTGTGCCCAGGCGGGTAAGCTGGACAGGTGGCGCTCTCCAGGGCTGGCCCAGGACAGTGGGAGCTGCGCAGTGGTTGGCAGCTGCTCCCTGGGACAGACCAGGGTGGTGGGTGCTGCTGGCCTGTGCCTGATTGCTAGGGTGCTTGCTACCCCCCCTACCATGGTCCTTGTTGTCCCTGTGCTTGCTGCTCTCCTCTCCCCTTTCCCACCTCTCCCCATGGTCATGGGTGAACATAACTGTCCCTTCTATCACAGCCCTCCCTTTCTGTTTGGTATGAAACAATCGCACTTTACACACATCCCATTATTCTGGCACAACCAAACCCTGACGTTGCTTTGTTATGATTAGAGAAAGCTGCCTACCAAATTTGGTGGTCCTAGCTCTTACTATTTGAGAAGAGTTCTTGAACAAATGGACGGACGGACAGACAGACATGCACATTTCTAAAATATATAGTAAGATAACCCCATAGTCAAAATAGATAACTGAATACTCCCTTTAACGTCTTAAATGGCATGCTTGCACTGGGTGCAATATAAAAACAAGTTTTTAGTCTATATGCTCTGATCACCTCTGTATTTATGAAACTTGGAATGCCCAATAAATTGCTTGATGAATGTCTGGTAAATTAGGTTGTCTGATAAGGGTCAAATGGTTTCTTCAGCATTAGTCCAAAACACAATTATTCTTTTGTGGGGGAAAACCTAATGGAGGGGACTAAATGGAGTATGTTTTCCTGAAGGTCATTTCTCTTGGGTCCTTCTGTTGTGTGTGGTGTGTGCTTGCTTCTCTAATCTTCTGCTTGTTATATAACCCGAAGGACCATCTCCTACGTGATCTAAATCTCCTGGCCTCTTTACCTCAAATAATCCATCTTACTCCCCGGCAGTGCAGATTGACTGGAACTGTGCACGCTGGGCCCTCTCAGCCAGAAGTTGCCCCAGGAACTGTAACAGTGATGTTGGTAGTGGGAACAGATTATGAATATAGCCTGAGTCTCTCTGGCTTTTCCTGGCTCATTCCTGAGGCCACTAGGGTTGATGTATCCCCACTCTATACCCTGACTACTTGCTTCCTGACCATTCTGTGAATGCCCTGTTCTGTGGAGCTGCCTCCTTGGGCCTAGCTAGGAGTTGAGAATAGTACTGTTCTGACCTCTTTTTCAGCATAGGTGCAGAACCAGTCTGTGTATGGATCATGAGGTCCATATAACTGCCTTTCTTGAAGCTCTTCTGTTTGTCTTTGGTATTGTAGTGATTAGCCTCTTTTGCATCACAAAATACATTAAGCCAAACAGATGCCTGATAGCCATGGAGTGATAAGAAGGATGAATCTGAGCTATTTTCATATAACTTTGCAAAATTAGGAGAAGGGAGTTTCTTTTTGCCTTTCTGGGTATTCAGAGTGCCTTGGGTTTTTAGAAATTCTAGGCTGAGGTTTTTCAAAGGTCACTGCATTGGTTAGAAAAACAAATTAAAACAACCACACTATACTCAGAGTTGTGATGCTTGCTTGACAGTAGCTAGTACACAGTTATCTCAAAAGATTTTAGCAACATAATTCTGTACATAAAATGCAGAAGAATAACCTAGAATGGAAGGGAAAGAAAACATGAGGAAATGATTGTATGTAGGCATTTATGCCAGACTCATCACCATAGTACAGGAGCATCTAGGAATGATGGGCTTAAACTGAGAGTGTGTGATTTAGAACCCAATGTAGAATTCTTTGTGTATCAGCAGTAGGAAAGGAAGACTGGATTGTGAGACAACAAATGGAGAAATTGAAGACTGGGGGATTAAATCATTTACTGAGGTCACGTAGCAAGTCAGTGTCAGAATCAAGACTCTTGGCTCATAAAAATGCCTGATTCACTAGACCAAGTTTGCCTACGTTGGACGTAGTTTTGTTTCCTGATGTGGGTGTTCATTATTTAATCTTGCTGAGATATCATTTCTATATCTAGAAAATGGGAACTCTTTATCTATTATAAATGTGTAGTGAGGAGTAATGGAATCAATCTGTTACCCATCTGTAACTCCACTAACTTATATGGAATTATTTCTTATTTACACTGATGTGAAAGGAGATACAGATCCTTTTTCCACAGTAAATAATATTGGGGGCAGTGCTTGCTACACTCACCAACCCCTCTCTCTGGGGTAGGCAGCCCCAGGTCTTCCCCAGCCACTGGTGGGGGCCAGGCTGAAGCGTGGCAGCCCTAACCTGCCACAGCTCTCCCCCCCGTTGGCTGCTGGGGGAGGACTTAGGCTGGTCCAGCTCCCTCCCTTTGGCTGCCAGGGGAGGAGTTGGGCTAGACTGAGGCCATGGCTGGCCCAGCTCTCCCAACTCTGGCTGGGCTGGGGGAGGGCAGTTGGACTGGACTGAGGACATTTGCAAAATACTACATGGACATCATTCCATGCCTTTACCAAGCAATATGCTCTCAAACAGCAGTCTGTAGAAGATACTCAGTTCAGATTGTCGTTGCTATCCGCTGCTGCCAGTGTGATTACAAAGCATTTCCCCTCCACTGTGATGCACTGCTCTATAGTCACCTAAAATGGAGTACCCTCTGGGATACGTCTGGAAGAAGAGGAGCTTTACTTACTCTGTACAGTACAGTAACTGAAGCTCTTTGAGATAAGAACATAAGAACGGCCATACTGGGTCAGACCAAAGGTCCATCTATCCCAGTATCCTGCCTTCCAACAGTAGCCAAGGCCAAATGCCCCCGAGGGAGTAAACAGATCAGATAATCATCAAGTGATCCCTCTCCTGTAATCCAATTGCAACTTCTGACAAACAGAAGCTAGGGATATCATTCCTACCCATCCTGGCTGATAGCCATTGATGGATCTAACTTCCATGAATTTATCTAGTTCTTTCTTGAACCTTGTTAATGTCCCGGTCTTCACAACATCCTTTGGCAAGGAGTTCCACAGGTTGACTGTGCACTACATGAAGAAAAACTTCCTTATGTTTATTTTAAACCTGCTGCCTATTCATTTAATTTGGTGTCCCCTAGTTCTTATGATATGGAAACAAGTAAATAACTTGTCCTTATTTACTTTCTCCGTACCTGCCATGATTTTATAGACCTCCATCATATTCTCCCTTACTCTCCTCTTTTCTAAGCTGAAAAGTCCCAGTCTTTTTAACCTATTTTCATATGGCAACCATTCTAAACTCCTAATCATTTTTGTTGCCTTTTTCTGAATTTTTTCCAATGCCAATACGTCTTTTTTTGAGATGAGGTGACCACATCTGTATGCAGTATTCATGGATTTATATAGAGGCAATAAGATATTCTCTGTCTTATTCTCTTTCCATTTGCTAATGATTTCTAATGTTGTTTGCTTTTTTGACTGCTGCTACACATTGAGTGAATGTTTTCAGAGAATATCCATAATGACTTCAAGATCTTTTTCTTGAATTGTTATAGCTAAATTACTCCCCATCATTTTATACATCTAGCTGGGGTTATTTTTTCCAATGTGCATTACTTTGCATTTATCAACATTGAAATTCATTTGCCATTTTGTTGTCCAGTCACTTAGTTTTGTAAGAAATTTCTGAAACTCTTCAGAGTCTGCTTTGGACTTAACTATCTTGAGCAGTTTAGTATCATCTACAAATTTTTCCACCTCACTGTTTACCCCTTTCTCCAGATCATTTATAAATAGGTTGAATAGGATAGGTCACAGTACAGACCCTTGGGGACACCACTAGTTAGGTCTCTCCATTCTGAAAACTGACCATTTGTTCCTACCCTTGGTTTCCTGTCTTTTAACCAGTTATCAGTCCATGAAAGTACCTTCCCTCTTACCTCATGACAACTTACTTTACTTAAGCGCCTTTGGTGAGGGACCTTGTCAAAGACTTGCTGGAAATATAAGTGCACAGTATCCACTGGATTCCCCTTGTCCACATGCTTGTCGACCCCCTCAAAGAACTTTAGTATTTTGAAATGGTTGTCCCTGTGACTGCTCCACTATTCTACTGCCGCCTCTCTACTTCAGAGTTCTCATTTGGTCCCCTGGGTTAGAGAAGGAACTAGAGGACCGTTGGCTGCACACGCTAGGCAATTACTCAGAGCGGCGAGACAGCTGCTGCTCATGGGTGGCCATCTGCACTGCTGTTGCAGATCTTCAATTCAAAGCACAGAGCACCAAGACGCTTAAAGTGGTGCACCTATGGGAACAACCATCTAGAAGAACTTCACTTACTGTACCAGGTAAGTAATCCTCTCATTTTGCAAATATTTTACGTTTTTTGAAATCATGTTTTCAGCTG
Source organism: Pelochelys cantorii (assembly GCA_032595735.1). NCBI lineage: Eukaryota > Metazoa > Chordata > Testudines > Trionychidae > Pelochelys > Pelochelys cantorii. Next base: position 94,513,656 of record CM064327.1, read on the forward strand.
AACTCCCAAAATATTTTTATTGACAACTATAATAATTTTTCCCCAAAGAAAAGTATTCTGATTTGGAAATGCTACTCCTTTCCTTCCTGGAGCTTCAAACTCACCTTGTCTTCTGTAGGCAGTGGGGATGTTAAAATGCAGGCGGGAGCTCATGCTCTCAAAAGCCTGCTCCCTGTGCATACCAGCTCCTCCCCTCCCTCCCATGCTGCTGTTTCTGCAGCATGGAGCAGGGAGGAGAGGAGGTCTGCATGTAACTGTGGAAGTTAACCATACGTGGGTACACATTCATATCCCTAACAGGCAACATCTCCTCTATATATGTTCCATATACAGGGATGAACCTCTTCTCCTTTGTGTGATGGGAGACCATGGAGCATCATGAGAGATGGGAATCAAATTAGGGAAGTCAGAAGATTCCCCCCAACTCTAGCTCTTTACAGTGTGTGTATGCACAGGGAAGCTGCAATAGCCTATTCTACAGAGTGCTGAGCACCCATAATGATCTCAGAGGAGATGCTTCCTTGCAGGAGCAGGACTTAATTTCCTTTCATCTGTAAAATTGTAAGATCAGCCCTTGGGTTGCTTCTGATAATTGGAATGATCTGCATGTTGTAGGGGTTTAATTATATTAACATTATGTGGAAATGTTGATTTTCATTGTTAGGTACAGCAATAATCAGGAACATCTGTAAATTGGAAGTAATGATGATTTATATCACTAGGGAGGTCTGGCTGAAGAGCTATTCTTTTGCAAGCATAACCCAATTAATATAAACAAAACTTACACACTGCAGCATAGAAATCATTTGCCTTGAAAAACAGCATTCCCCCTAAGTGCATTTGTTTTCAGCATGACCAGCTGGGAACTTTTTAAAAGTAACAGCCTGGCAGGTAGGTTTTAATTCCTGTTGCAAATGTGCTTGCTGTAGATTACCTCCCTACCCAGTAATTTTACTATCACTGTATAAAAACTCATTTAATTTAAACTTTTAATAATTATATTAAAATGATATTAATAATCCACATTTGGGAGTAGGATAATAGGAATAGAAAATTTTACTGTGAAGGTTTATAAACAAAAACTGACAGACAAAAAAAACCCAACTATGATTACAGAAATCATCAACATAGTAGTTACCAAATTGCATTTAAAAAAATTCAATGACCTATAGTACACCAATTCCTAAGGAGCTCATTACTGATATTGGAAGATTCTTAATCATTCAGTGATTCATAACTAATGAAAAAGTAATAAATTCTGTGATTGAAAACATTACTGTAGGTTCATATGTTCCAATGTGTCTCCACAATTGGGTTTATTTTAGATATCCATGTTTAAAACTGCATAATTGCTGAGAATTCTATATTGTTCTAGCTAATCTATCTATATACACCCTACAATGCCAGTATTGTTTCTCCATCCTAGGTGAAATCTCACAATAAACTGTCGTTCACCAATATCTGAAAATATAACTAAGAGACCACTAAATTGAAGAAGGACAAATCTTTTAACTCAGTTGTAAAATCATGGACTAACAGATTTTTCTAGAGCGAGAGAAAGAGGGACAATACCATGCCAAAGAAATATACTTATTCAGTATTTCTTTCCTTTCCTTTTTACCGTGGGTGCTGGTATGTGTTCTAATAAGGATTTTCTCCCTATTAGCCTAATCCTGCAGTGAGATGATAATTCTGTATTTCACATTACAGTCATATACTTATATGCTGTGAAAAGTATTGTGCTGTCATAAATACAGCTTGATGGCTGGTTGGGTAGATTTTGCTGAAGTAACAACATTTCAGTGAGAGGAAAAAAATAATGAAAAAGTTAATGAAAAATTGTTTTGGTTTCCCAGCCAGCTCTACTTCTTGAACAAATAAGAGAAGAAACTGAGTGTGAGGTATGGAACCACAAGAATAAAGGTGGTTTAAAAACAAAAAAGAATGAAAAGCATCAGAAAGATGCAAATTTCAGTTTTGAATTAGGTATATTTTAAAGGTTTTCAGCATATTTTCTTTTTATCTGGAATTTAACTGTTAACACCCAAAATAAGTATTCTATTCAAAATATAATTGGCAAACCCAATATAAGGCTCAGTCCTGCAAAGCCTTACTCACGTGTAATGATTTGGAGGCAACAAGCATTTTTTTTTATTGTGTTTTTGTTATAGTACCTAGCAGAATGGGCTACTATCTCTGACTGGTGAGCCTAGATATTCCTGCAATACAAATAATATTTGTAATAAAATATTCATCATCTGAGTATTAAATAAGACTGACTGAGAGAGAATCACTCACATGAATAAGGATTGTAGGATCAGGCCCCCAAATCAATGGCATTAAAATATCCCACTGCAAATCTACCCTTTCCAATTTATCTGCCTTTATAAAAAGTTTTTCTTATTCAGAAAACTAAATTGCTCCGGTGAACGGTAACAACTAGTATGTATAGTACCATTATGTTTCAACAATACAAGGAAAAGCTTTTATCTCCGTGTATGTAAGACAATATTATGCTGAAAAGTAGTGAAGATAGTGTCAAAGAACTAGGAAAAGCGGAAAGGTGATGTCTGAGTCAGTCTTTTATAACAGCATCTTTAATCACATTATGCATCTCCAAGGAGTCACAAAAGAAAATTGCAATATAGTATAAATTTCCATTTCAGATAAGTGATGATGAAGTACCTTACTGGCTGTCAGATTGGGGCACCTGTTTAAACAGAAAGGGCACCATATAATTTGAGGAGTGTGAGTAAGAGGAAAGGTGGTGTCACAGGAAAAATGCTGGGGAGGGAGGAAAGGTTATATGTTAATTTGCAGATCTCTCAATTCCCCTGTCATGTGGGGATTAGGGATGTCACAAAATTGATGTGTTTGATCTACGAGGAAGACAACAATTTACCTCACTACTACCAGACCCCAGGCAACAGCTACATGGAGTCATTCTAACTGCAGTCCTATGACTCTTGGGAGGACTACTGCCATGAAAAATGAAAGTGAAGAAAGTAGGCAAGAAATTACACTGATGACACGTGAGGAGGAGTGTTAGAAATGCCAGCTTCTCAGTTTTGTACCAGTCACATCACAAACTCAGTCACCACAACATTACGACGGGAGGTCATTGGTATGGTCATATCAACCCATCACCATCCTTTGCTTTGCAATATGACATTTCATTTTCCTTAGTTTCTCCATATGTTAAATGGGGATAACAGTCAGACTGCTTAAATAAGGGTTTGCCAACTAGTTAATTAGGACCTGACTTGCAGAAGTGCCGAGCATCCACAGCAACCAGTGGTTTCAATTTTCCTTTGGGTGCTCAGCATCTCTGCAAATCAGACTCTTTATGTTTATGAAGTAAAGTTTTTGTGTGTGTGCTTCTGCATGCGCTGAGGGGCACATGTGCCAAAGTCCTAGAATGCACACCCAACACTACAGTGAGGTCAGCTGAAGGAAAGGCAATACCAGGCTAGATGGGGGGGGATATGCTGATTCTTCTCTCTGTGAGCCTTTGCTGTGAGGCTCCTGCCTCATGGTCCCCTGGGTGGGAATCCAGGAGGTGACTTCTGGTGATGATGCAATTGCCTGCCTTCCATAGGGTTGAATTGGCAGAACAGTCTCTGAGCAGTATTTACATATGTGTATATGCATACTTGTATATATCTGTGTCTAAACTAAGATTATGTAAAAAAGCACATGTGGAAGCAAGTCCTCAACTTGATTGAGGAACAGTTGAGGAACAAATTCTCAACTGATGTAGATTGGTACATTGAAACTAATGGAGCTGTGCCAAATTAGAGAAGCTGAAAATCAGGCAGAAGCTTCCTTACAATTTCTAGGAAATGCAGTTTGTTTAATAGTGTATTTTAAAATGAGATACAGAGAAACATACGCTTAGGTCACACCACAATGGGGAGGTAACCTCACTGGCATCTAGTGGTGTCAAAACCTGATTTTGTTCACATTCAAATCCATATGAGTTTTGCCAATCACTTTTTAGTGCAAACAGAATAAGACACTAAATACCAGCAGATTCTGTTGTATGTTACAGGTTTGTTTTAAAAAACAAACCAAAAACAAATGTCTATAAAAAGTCAATAAATATGACATACTGTATTAAAATAAATGTCCGCTCTTCTTTGTTTTCTCGGTGAGTCTATTAATGGAAACTCATGACTTGTTACTTCACTTCATGCTTTTATTTAACTTTAGTTATTTAATAATGAAGATATCTGTTTGACAAGACAGTACTGTTCTGCTGATAATGATTTTAGTGCCCTGTATAGCTATCAACGTAATGTATTCACATCCCTTAGCAAACCAGTTTTATGAAAAATAATATTGCACTAATCTTCCACTATCCACAAAACATATTAACTTTTAATATATAACTTTAAAGAAACCACTACACACACAGAGTTTTCTGTAAAACATAATCTGGAGCATAGGATGTTGCATATTTTTATGCAAAAAATAAAATTTAAAAAAATCTACATCATTTTACAGTGGCAAAACATAGAAATTGCCATACCTTATCAGATGAATGATTCCTGTTAGACCAGTGTCCTCTCTCTTACAGATGTTCCAGGACCAAAGAGTCCCAGTGGAGAGCTGCCTAATAGGCTTGCTCCAGTGGGGCTGCCCAGCTTAGCAGTGAAGGGAGGAGGAGATAGGCAGGGTGGCTGGTCCAGGGCTGGGTGAGGGCCAGCAACAGGGAGGCCAGATATGACCTCTCGTGGTCTGGCAGAATCCCTCATCCGGGACCAGTCAAGTCCCGAGGGTGCCAGACCAGAGAGGTTCAACCTGGACTGCCTTTCTATTTCATCGATTTTGTGTTATGATAAATAGTAAATAGGAGCATCTGTTGTTCCTTTTTTTATACCATTCAATATTTCTTATGCTGGTTGTAGCATACCCACTTCTGGGTTTTTTAATTGAAATGTTGAGTCTGGAGTCAGAACAAAAATAGTGAAACTATAGTAAAACCTGCAATATTGAATTGCCTCTCTGAAATCTATGAGGACATTTTGGAAGTATGTGACAGCTCCTATATTTAAAAATATATTCAGTTTACAATTCCACCCAGCTGCATATTTTAATGAAATGTCAGAACTATTCATTTTATGTGTCATTTTATGTTGACTATCTTCAGGCATGGCCCCCACATTTCCCAGTGGCCACGGTTCACTGTTTTTGGCCAATGGGAGCTGTAGGAAGCAACGGCCAGCACATCCTTGAGGCCTGCAGCTCCTATTGGTGAACCATGACCACTAGGAGCTGCTAGAGGACCATCACATTGCATATTAAATGTCAACAAAATCTCTTATGCTCCACCCATGGATTACCCTAATGGGCTGCGTGCCAATGGTTGCTGACACCTGCACTAAGGCTTGTTCCTTGACCCGCTAAACTCTTGGTATACTCATGCTTGCCAAAGGTTCAGTGGTTACGGCATTAGCCTAGGGTTCGGATGATGGGGGTTGAATTCTGTGTTCCATCATAAACTTCATATGTGATCTTTGTCAAGTCACTTGGTTGCTGCTCAGTACCTTACTTCCCTATCTACCAAAGAGGGTCAATAGGGCTAACATTCCTATTGCAGAACAGAACTGGGAGGATAGATATATTAAAGATTGTGGAAAACTAAGGCAAAAAGAGCCTGATCAAAAGCCCATTGATGTAAATTTTTCCATTATTACAGTGCAGTTTGGATCAGATGCTCATTCAGCAAAGCATATAATCATATGCTTAATTTTAACATTTGTTTTATATTTGGGTGTAGGTGGTTTGCTGAATATCAATGGACTGTTGAATCAAAGCCTCAAAAAGGGAAAATTGTATATCTGCCACCTTAGCAGTCCAGGTGCTATGGCAATGAAGGAGTCTCACATCTTCATTTCACCTTGCGACTACTTTTGCTTCCCAGAATAATTTATTCTTCTTCGAGTGGAGTCCACGTGGGTGCTCCACCGTAGGTGCTGGACTTGTCCCGGCGCCGCAGAATGGAGACTTTTGGGTAGCAGTATTCGGCCGGACTGTGCATGCGCGATGGCGTCCCGCGGCGTTCATGCTCTTTTCTGTGCTCGCGTGGTCTGGCCCCCCGCCAGTTCCTCTCGACCGCCTCAGGCTACAGATAGAGTGAACTGCTCTCCTGTGATCTTCTCTTCTACTTGTGTGAGCCCGTTCCATTCCTAGTTCATTCTCCTCACCTTTCTCCTGAATACCACCTTGTTAATCTCCTACAAAAAAACCCACGATTTTTCTCCCTTGTTCATAACCCAGTTATAGTCCCACTATACTCCTTTTTCCCTCCAGTTATCCCATAGTAGTATTCTACATAGTTTGAGATTTAACTGGTTATTAAAAAAATATATATATATATATATATATATATATAAAAAATATATATGCCTTCCCCCTCAGGGTTTAAGAAATGCGACATGTGTCGCGAGGCAATGCCTACCTCAGACAGCCACTCCTGTTGCATTCGCTGCCTGGGAGAAGCCCATGTCCCACAGAAATGCCTGCATTGTTTAAAACTGACTGTGAGGGCCAGACGGGACAGCGAGATGAGGCTCCACATGATTTTATTTGATAAGGCACTTCAACCAGCCTCTTCTGGAGGCGCGGCCTCCTCCACTCAACCTCAAAAACGTAGGGCTTCTTCCCCTACCACGACAGCCCATAAGAAGCATAGGGCATTGCCTACAAGATCTCTGCCAGTTACAATACAGAGCAGAGTTAGTTTGGGAGATAAGCCGGGGACGTCCGGTACCTCAAAACCACTGCCCAAATCTCCGACAGTGCTGGAGATCAGTCATCTAGACCGGCACCAACGCTGGCTCTGAGGTCCACGTTGGCACCAGCCGAGTCCTCGGCACTGAGGAAATCCACCCTGACAGCGTCATGGGTGCTGGTGGCACCCAATTCACCAACGGCACAGACTGCTCCTGCGATGCATGATACGGCACCGACCGCGCCTGCCACAGTTCCCGTGGCACTGATGTAACGCGCGCCCAGCACCGGGACACTCGGCACCACCCCAAGTCCATATCGGAGCAGAAGCTACTCACGCTCCCGATCATTGATTTTTTTTTTTTTCGCCAGCAGCGAGGTCCCCCACACTACATGATCTGCGTTGGCACCAATCGCCGAGATCTCCAAGGCAAAGGTTACCTTCACCATTCCTGGCGGCTGCCACGACTCATCACCATCATCAGCACCGTAGTCACCATTCTCTTTCTCCAAAGTCATCTCGAGCTTCGTATACTCATTCTCACTCACCCCATTCAATTCGCTCATCCCACTGGGAACAACCTCGACACACCTACTTTGATCATTGGTCACCTCTTGAAAGGCTTTATCATCGCCACGACTACTACCACCGATACTTGCCTAGCCGACACTCATATTACTACTGTTCTAGGTCTCGGAGAAGGTCATGCTGTGACTGCACGTCAACCAGACAATCCCCAACTCCGGCCTCTCCAACTCCAACGGGTCAACCCGCATCTCCTTTACGCCAATTGTTGGAACTGGATGATACACAGTTTTCCACTACAGAGGATCGACCACAGGAGACTTCCTCCATGCACCGATCCTCCTCATCACCGGACAAGGCTGTAATCCCGAGAGATATCTCCCCACCTGACGACCTTTGCCAATTCCAGGAGCTCTTCAAGAGAGTAGCCATAAGCCAAGAAATACAATTAGATGAAATAAAGGAGAAGCAACATCGCTTCCTAAAAAACCTTCAGCCTCAACATAGAGCGAAGATAGCCATACCACTCGAAGCTATCCTTGAGGTCGCTGAAGAAATATGGCAAACGCCGGCTTCTGCTCCGCCAACTAGTAAAAGAGCAGAGAGAAAATATTTTGTGCTACCTAAGGGGATGGAATTCCTTTTTACCCATCCCCAACCGAACTCTCTGGTGGTGGATGCAGCACATCAGAGATCAAAAACCCCTCAATACAGAAACACTTCCGACAAAGACAGAAAGCGATTGGACTTATTTGGTAGAAAGGTCTATATCTCCGCGACCCTCATGCTCCGCATAGCGAACTACACAGCACACCTTTCCAACCACATTTTTGACAATTTTACAAAACTTACACCCCTACTAGATCATCTGCTGGAAGCAAAGCAGTGCATACTTAAATCCATGGTCCAAGAAGGCTACACATCAGCCAGAACCGCCCTACAGATAGCCATGGATGTAGAGGACACAGCAGCGAGATCCATCACCACAGCGGTAGTGATGCGACGAGCACCTTACCTCCAATCTGCCGCAGTCCCCAAGGAACTCCAGACTAAAGTCGAGGATTTGCCCTTCGACAGAGATCAGTTGTTTTCCGAAAAAACTGACAGCATACTACACTCCTCCAAAGACTCACGGACAATGCTATGGACACTGGGGATGTATACCCTTCCCTATAGGTGCCGGCGTTACCCTCCATACCAGAGATGTTATAACTATCCTTATGTCCGACAACAATGGCAGAATCAGCAGAGGACCATAGATCACCAACAGAATAGACAAAGACCACAGAGGTGTCGAAACCAGGGGAATCGCAACCAGCCCCCAATGAATATCAAACAGCAGGTTTGATGCCTCGGTTGAGGGTACGCAGACAAATGCAGATGCCGGCATAAGTCACCACAGTCACCAATACCATCGCCGCCTGAGGCCCTTTTACCACCAATGGGCCTCAATTACCACAGACAGATGGGTGTTAGAAGTAATCCAGTCAGGATACTCCATACCCTTCATCGCCACTGCCCCCACTTCCCCCCCCCCCACCCCATCCCGTCCCTGTTCAGGGACCCATCTCACAAAATCCTGCTACGCACTGAAGTTGATCACCTCCTCTCCATTGATGCAATAGAACCAGTCCCAGCACAGTTCATAGGCAGGGGATTCTACTCCCATTATTTCCTCACTCAGAAGAAGTCAGGCAGATGGTGACTGATATTAGACCTATGGAACTTGAACAAGTTCTTGCTGAAACAACGTTTCAAAATGGAGACCCTTGCTTCGATAATACCTGCATTGGACCAACACGACTGGTTTGCGGACCTTGACCTCCAGGATGCGTATTTTCATGTCACAATCCACCCTGCGCACAGTCGATTTTTATGATTCATAGTCGGAACAAGCCATTTTCAATACAGAGTCCTTCTCTTTGGCCTTTCCACCGCCCCAGGGTATTCTCCAAAATCCTGGTAGTTATAGCGGCACACCTCCATCAGCAAAGGGTTATCATATTCCCCTATTTAGACGATTGCCTCCTGAAAGGTCATTCTCATTCCAATGTTCTCGACATGCTCAAAGTCACCATATGAACCTTTTGCACCCTCGGACTTCTCATAAACAACCTAAAGTCCGTTTTTCAACCAACTCAGCGGTTAGAATTCATCGGCGCACGTCTAGATGCCACCACCGCAAGAGCATACTTACCTGTTCAGAGATTCCAGGCCATCCAGGACCTCATAGCAGTTGTTCGAGGCAGTCCGTCTATCCAGATACTTACTGCCCTAAAGCTCATGGGCCACATGGCGGCCACAACTTATGTCGTCCACTATGCAAGATTACACCTTCGCAGCTTTCAGTATTGGTTAACGACCGTATACAATCACATGAAACACAACTTTCACAGGTCAGTAACCGTTCCACCTTCTGTTATCCAATCGCTCCAGTGGTGGATGAACTGCGTGAACCTTCTTACTGGCCTGCCTTTTCACGCACAACCATCTCGTCACATATCGATGGACACCTCCCTTCTGGGCTGGAGAGCACAAATGGGCGACATTTCAATCCAAGGCAGCTGGTCACGTTCCGAAACACGGCTCCATATAAATCTCTTGGAGCTTCGCACAATCTTCAACGCATGTAAATCTTTCCTGAATCACATCTGCAACACCACTGTGAGGATCCTCACAATGTCTCCTCAATGTATTACGTGAATCACCAAGGTGGAGCTCGCTCCCGCTCCCTCCGCACGGAAGCGATTCACTTTTGGAACTGGTGCATTCGCCACGGCATAACACCGGTGGCCTCTTACTTACCTGGGGTCACCAACATCCAAGCAGACTTCCTCAGCAGAAATTTTGCACTGGAGCACGAGTGGGAACTACATGTCGGAGTGCTCCATATTCTCTTCCAATGGTGGGGCACTCCCCTAATAGATCTTTTCACTACACATCAGAATACCAAATGTCAGAAGTACTGCTCCAGAGCCGGACTCGGTCCGGGCTCCCTCGGCAACACTTTCCTCCTCAACTGGAGCGGACCTCTCCTCTGTGCATTGCTACCTACAGTTCTCATTCCCAAAGTCCTTCAGAAAATAAGAACGGATGGCACCACAGTCATATTAATTGCACCAGCATGGGCTCAGCAACATTGGTTCCTCTTCCTACGGCGCATGTCACCTTGCAGACCGTATCCGTTGCCAACCCTTCTGAACCTTCTCACCCAGAATCAGGGGACACTACGGTATCCACAAATACATACCTTACGACTCACAGCATGGCTCCTAGTTGGTTGAATCCTGCCGAATCCCTCTGCTCTACTCAGGTCCAAAACATACTCATCCACAGTAGACGGCAGACAATGAGGAAGACTTATGTCTCAAAACAGCACAGATTTGCCTCCTGGTGCACCATCCAGCAACTGCTCCCGTACTCTGCTCCACTTCATCGAGTCCTCGATTACCTCTTGCATCTAAAAGACACAGGCCTAGCATTAACATCTCTTAGAGTTCATCTAGCAGCAATTTCGGCCTTTAGACAGCCTATTGAAGGGACCTCCCTCTTTGCCCACCCGACTACCAAGAGATTCATAAGAGCTGTTGAACATAAGTCCTCTTCGTAAACCTGTTCCACCAGCATGGAACTGGGACATTGTTTTGAGTGCCTTAACCACAACTCCATTTGAACCATTAGCTACCATACCTTTACGTACCTTAATCATGAAACTCGCCTTTCTCCTCGCAATTACATCAACATGCAGAGTTAGCGAGCTATCAGCACTAATGGCAACACCAACCTACACCATCTTTAACAAAGACAGAGTAGTCCTAAGACCTCACCCAGTATTTATACCAAAAGTTTCTTCGTCCTTCCATATTAACGAACCCATCATTTTACCATCTACCCTACGCCTCACTCTTCACCACGTGAAATGTCCCTCCACACACTGGACATTCATAGAATTCTTGCCTTTTATTTAGACTGTACAAAATGTCTTGAAGACTGACCGGCTAATCGTCTCTCTAGCTGACAGAACAAAGGGACAACCATTATCTTCCCAGCATATTTCTAAACTTATAACCACATGTTTAACACGGTCTTATGCATCAAAGGGGTTGCCACTCTCAACACAACCCCGAGCACATTCCACATGAGCTGTAGCAGCGTCAACAGCCTTTCTTAAAGGCGTTCCTCTAAAAGAGATTTGCAGAGTAGTCACGTGGTCTTCACACGACACCTTTGTTCAACACTATACTATCCAACAAAAGTGGCTCTCAGATGCAGAGGTGGCATCAGCAGTACTCTCAGACAAACAGGGACTCAGTATCCCACCTTCCGACTCATGAGGGCACTGCTGCTTAGTCACCTAAGGGTGGAGCACCCACGGGGACTCCACTCAAAGAAGAAAGCAAAGTTACTCACCTTGGTGCAGTAACTGTCGTTCTTCGACATGGTCCCCATGGGTGCTCCACTACCTGCCCTCCTCCCTGCTTCGGAGTCTGTGTCGTTCCTTTTGTTTCCTATTTACAGATTCCGAGGCAGTCTCGAGGAACTGGCAGGGGCTGGATCGCGTGAGCACAGAAAAGAACATGAACGCCACGGGCTGCCGCAGCCACGTGTGTGCGGTCCAGCCAAGTACTGCTACGCAAAAATCTCTGTTCTGCAGTGCCGGGGCAAGCCCAGCACCTATGGTGGAGCACCCACGGGGACCATCTTGAAGAACGACCGTTACTGCACCAAGTTTAAAAAAAAGTCATTGCTAACTTTGTAATTTGTTCAAGTTTTAATTTTGTGCGAGTTATCTTGTTTCCTATATATTGTAACTCCTATATATTTGTTGTTGGGATAATCGAGAGTGGTTTTGGAAAGTGAGATAAGATCACATTTGCCAAAAAATACACTTTAATGCTTCAACAGTTTACACAGACAGTGTTTTACTTGCTGGAATATATTGTTCAATTACCACTGCATGCCCCATGGCACTAACAGTGTGCTAGATACTAGTGACTAATTTTCTATTAGTTATACATCTAAACTCTGTAATTCCTGGAATAAAACAAGGGCCAAGTCTGCCCTCAGATATCCTTGGGCTTTGATCTCATCAGATTTCATAAAATCAGGAAGCCTGATTATACCCCCCAAAGAAGAATCTAAACCTGCTGCAAGAAATGGGTTTTGAGTCAGCAAGAATACAAGGTTCAGTCATTTTGTTAATGGGTATTGTGCTCCAGAAAGTGCATCTTTTCTTTTATTTTGAAATGTAAACCCTGAGATTTTCACTGCTTATTGTCTTAAAATTTTCCATAACCGTTAAAGCAAGAATAAAGATAGTAACCATGATGTATGTAACATGCTGATGGGAATACTCAGAAGTGAGAGCCATTATGTTACTAAGGGTATGGCTACACTGCAAAGTTTTGGCCCCAAAATTAATGTTGACACACAGAAGTCACCAAAATAAGTAGTCAACGCATGTTTATGCTGGCTCCCTCATTTGATAGATTGTGGCCACATTTTTATCTCCCTTGTCGACAGACTGAGCAATGCACTGTGGGTTAGGGATGATAAATATCAGTTAATTGAATAGTCAATTAACCTCATGAATTCTTATTGGTTACTTGAGTACCCAGGGGTGGGGCCAGCAGCCAGTGTGCTCCAGTCCCACTCCCGAGGGGCTCCCTGCCACTCTGCTGCTGCCGCCTCTATATCAGAGGCAGTAGTGTCTGGTGCCAGGCGGGAGCTGGTCCACAATGGGAGCCAGTTTAAAAACCAGCTCCCCTCATGGACCAGCTGCCTGTCACCCTGCATTGCTGCCTCTAATACAGGCAGTGCAGGGTAGCAGCAGCCCCTGTCCAGGGGAGGTCTGAGCTCCCGGACCTGTCAAGAGTTGGGACTGAGCTGTGCTGCCTGCCCGCCTGGCTCCTAATACACTTTAAATGCAGAGCCACAGCAGAGAGAGATCCTGAACCCATCACAAGCCAGGACTGTGTTCTTCTTGATGATTAACATACATGATTAATCATGGGAAATTTATTCCAGGTGTAGAACCTGTCCCCTAGAGGAAAATGGGGGTCTTTAAGGTGCCAAACTATAGCTTACATGATGTACCATGGTGTCATTTTTAAGTCCTTTGGTTTTATTGTCAGCTGATATATTCTGGTTTTTATTCGATAGCAAAAAGTAATACTGATTTTTTTTTTTCAATGTGTATCGCTGTCTGTTTCTGCTTGACTTAAATTTAGGGGTAAGGTTTTTATATCAAATAAGAATTATTGACTAGAGGCTTGGTTCTGCAGATATGGAAACAAGTTACTTTTAAGCCAGTGGGACTACTCATGGAAATCAGGTTTCCTCTCTGGAAGTGTTTACAGGGTCATGTCTTGAAAGAGAAAATTTGGAGGTCCACTGTATAGCTGGAGAAAATAATACAAATCTGGAAGAAAGGAAGAGGGGGGGGGTGGGGACAGGTATGGAGAAAGGTAGAATGAAGTCTGTCTCTCTAACCTCCCACAATCGATAATTGTTTTCTTTTCTCTGTGTTGCTTTTTTCTTTATTAATCTTCCTATTCCTCCTGAAAAAAGAGGGATTCCCCCCCCCCAATAACATGAGAAATTAGAGAACAGAAGTTAAACCACTGGCAGTTCTTCTTTTTAATGAAGTTTCATTTCATTTAATCAAATTTTAAGTGTAATTGATAGTTAAATTTAAAAAATGATGGCTAGACACTTTGAACACAATTTATGCATAAACAGGCATAGCAGCAGGTATTACTCCAGTGTTTAGAATGTCGTTTTGGAGTGTATAGCCTCTGAAGTATGTGTAAGCACTATGTATGGTCTTCAAAGAAAAAAGATTTAAACAGAGGTGTACATTTGAAATAACTGGCGCTGTGTGTGTGTGTGTGTGTGTGTGTGCACAAGCACAGCAGGCAAGGACTTCATCAAAACTGACAAAAACAAACAAAAAACCCCAACACTTCATTCACACAATATCACAGTGTGTAAACAACCAACTAGAAGACTGAGACACCACATAATTCTAATGGTGCCTGTGCCATTTAATCAGAAACACCTGCAAGCAAGTGGCCTCTTCCAAAGTAGAATTCAGTTAGAAATTTTTTCTAAAGCCATTCTCACTTGCTTCAAAAGAAAGGTGAAAGCACCTATTCCAATGAATTTGTGTTGGCTTGCAGACATTTTTCTTATAGGATAGACTTGGTTGGTATTCAGAACTCTCTAAATATTACTAATTTATTTGATAGGAAAATCATTAGTCTTTTTCAAAAGTCTTCCTCATATGTCTTTAATTTAAATAATCACAGTTGTCTACCAAAAAAAAACCTCAGGTCAAAATTAGCCATGCTATGTCTCCATTGACTTTTGTCACTTAATTTGTCCCAACTATGGATCTGTATAGTTGAAAAAAACATATTAGTTTCACTCTGATTTATTTGCAACTTCGAACTAAAATTACAAGTAACTTAGCCCCTAAATGTATGTTTGTGGAACTTAATTTAGGGGAACTGTGTCACAAAGCATGTGTATTTTCCACATTTAAAAATGAGCTGTACTTATATGCTGAGTCAAATATAGTGGTTAAAGCTGTGTAGTTGCAAGTCATTTTTATATATTTCTCAGTGTTTTTCTTCTGATCATGCTTAGTTCTCTAAAAGCTTTTCTTGCTAGTATTGAATGTTTGCTGAGTGGTAAATAATTCATTCCTACTTAATCATGACTGTTCTGAATGTTAATTATAATACAGTAATTTCATATTGGTAGTTATACTGATTAAACTGTAAGAAAATATGTAATTAAAACTCCCTTATGGTATCCAGTTTAAAGTCAAACATTCTGCAATTAAATCATCCCCCCCTCACAAAAAAATCCCAATTACACATAGTTTGTATATAATGGTAAATACAAGGTTATGTATGCATCTCAGCTTGCTCAGAAGAACACAGCTAGTTGGATATAAGCAATATCTCGCATACAGTTCTTTAGTCTCTGGGTAATATTCGACCCTATTTAGAAGGACAGTATATGTGTCATTTTCTTTTAGATAATTATTTTAACAGCAAGTTACATAACTAGAAGGTTAACAGTATTTGATTTCATATTATTACCCTTTTTCTTTCACACTTAATACTGTATATGTATATTTTTAGAATCAAAGTGCATTAACTGCATTATATTTACGCCATAATTACTGTATTTTATTTAATCTGTAAATTGTATGAATCAGTGCTAGTTTCAGGTATCAAAAAAAATGAAACTACATTGTAATTGCATCACTGTGATATAGCAAAATCTCAAAACAAAGAGGAGAAATCTAAAATCTGAGAGAGGGTGAGGAACTAAGATCTCTCTGCCATCTGCTGGTTTCTGGGTCCAGTTTTAATTCATGTTAAAGTTGTGCACACAAATGCTGGAACTGTGAATGACTTAGTTGAGTAATATAAGGCTATGTCTATTCTGCATGGTTAGCCCTCGTGATTGGTGGTCATGATTGATCACCTGAGTTAGCTTTGTCTAGGTTTGAGTATCCCTGCTGCAAACCCCTTCCCATGTTACTGTGTCCTCAATATTTCTGTACTAACCTGTGTGTGTCTGAGGATATATTCCATGGTTCTCTGTGTTCAGATGCTCTAGGATGCACTCAAGTGACTTAGCTGTCATCCTTCCTACAAAGCTAATGGTTTCCAATAGGGATGTAAAAAATCATTTAAAAATGTAACTGTGTAACCACTAACAATCCTAGTGTTTCCATGGTGGCATGCACTGCAGGTTCTGCAATATAAAGCTATATATAAGCCATAAAGCTTACCTATGAGCTTGATACTGCAGATCCCGCAGTGCAATCTCGCCAGGATCTGGCTTTGCTGTGCCTTAACTTTTATACTGCAGAGCCTGCAGTGAAGCCTTCCCGGGAGCCCCTGTGGCTCCTTTCCCGGGGAGCCAGCATGTAACAGTAATGGAAACCGGTAAGCTGATGCTTATCAGTTAACTTTTTAAACAGTCACACTTTTATATTCCTAGTTTCCGGCGGGTATTAAAATAGCTTGGGCTGTAACCTATGCCCCCAGTTTGGTTAGCTAAGCTGGCTTCATCATCCCACCCAATTTAGTGGTTTTGGTATCTGGACAATAGCAGGTTAGGGTTAATAGTGCAGTGCAGATATACCCTTAATACGGAGAGGGAAGAAATTGCAGCCTTCCTCAGTCTTTTTAGAATAGAGGTGATGGAATTACCCCTTGACTGTCTCCACATCCTTTCAGTCTTCTGTCTCTCTGCTGATTCTGCAAAAAAGGTGTTCTAATTTGTGCCAGTTGCTATGATATTGGACACCTGTGTACCAGCAATTGGACTGAGACAGCCACTTCATTTTATGCAGGACACTGAACAGGCACCAGATGGTAATGAGTTTCAGTCAACAACAAGCTGGGCTGGATTCACACCAGTGAACTAGATGTGGAGAAGTCAATATCCCATAGCTAATCCCTTGAGCCATCCAGTCTCTGTAATTGTATCTCTTCATAAAGATATCTTCTACACGTTCCACTCTGAACTGAATGAATAAACATGATTTAATGCACCAACTGTAGGATTTTACTAATCTATTTATTAGTCCCCATTTCAGCGGAAGTTATAATGATGTGTTTTCACTTAAAGTAATTAGAATGTATTTTTAACAAGGGAAATGGTTTAGATTATAATTAAAGAGCATTATGCTGTACTTTTAATGATTTTGCTCTTTACAATAATGAACAGCGTGAATCATTTTGCATAAAGTTATTATCTTGCTCTCATAATACAATCTAGGTCTCTTTCTCAGGTTTTTGTGCTTTACAGGTCATCACAGCTTCTGGGAATATGGACTTTACTGTTTAAGCTATGACAGATTTTTTTTCAAAGGGGATTAATAGATATGTAATAAATTGTGCAAATATCTCACTGCATTAGAGATCTGCATGCATAGGGCTATCTGTTTTTAATTGCAATTCCTGAGACCGTGTAATTTAGAGGCAAAAATGAAGACGGTATTTTAGATTAACGTAGCAGGACACTAATGTGTAAAGATTTTTACTGCTGTTCAGAAATATGGTTTAATTTTCATAGTTGCTTATCTGGAATAGGAAATAAGAGCAAGATGTTGGAGCAACACCAGGTCTATGAAAGGTAATAATTAAGCATGGAGTAAATCCCATCCCATCCACTTGGCATATACAGAAAGTGCAATAAACATTGGAACAGTTCTACTGCACATTGTAAATGTAGGATGCAGGTGGACAGAGATGAGTCTGCACTTTCCATGGCCCACAGAGCTGGGCATGACATAAGAACATAAGAACATAAGAACATAAGAACGGCCGTACCGGGTCAGACCAAAGGTCCATCTAGCCCAGTATCCTGTCTGCCAACAGTGGCCAGCACCAGGTGCCCCAGAGGGGGTGGACCGAAGACAATGATCAAGCGCTTTGTCTCCTGCCATCCCTCTCCAGCCTCTGTCAAACAGAGGCCAAGGACACCATTTTATCCCCTGGCTAATAGCCTTTTATGGACCTAACCTCCATGAAATTATCTAGCTTCTCTTTAAACTCTGTTATAGTCCTAGCCTTCACAGCCTCCTCTGGCAAGGAGTTCCACATGCTGACTACACGCTGTGTGAAGAAGAACTTTCTTTTATTAGTTTTAAACCTGCTACCCATTAATTTCATTTGGTGTCCTCTAGTTCTTCTATTTAGGGAACTAATAAATAACTTTTCTTTATCGGCCCTCTCCATACCACTCATGATTTTATACACCTCTATCATATCCCCCCTCAGTCTCCTCTTTTCTAAACTGAAAAGTCCCAGTCGCTTTAACCTCTCCTCATATGGGACCCGTTCCAAACCCCTAATCAATTTAGTTGCCCTTTTCTGAACCCTTTCCAAGGCCAAAATATCTTTTTTGAGGTGAGGAGACCACATCTGTACACAGTATTCAAGATGTGGGCGTACCATAGTTTTATACAGGGGCAGTAAGATATTCTGGGTCTTATTTTCTATCCCTTTCTTAATAATACCTAGCATCCTATTTGCCTTTTTGACCGCCGCTGCACACTGTGTGGAAGTTTACACAGAGGATCATTCTGCACAACTATGAAGGGGGGTGTGGGAAGCAAGGCAGGAGATGAGCAGCAGCATGGCTGATGGATCTTCATCTAAGCATATCCACCAGATTGAAGTCCAGTGTCACCCATGATTAGGGAAGGTGGCCGACTGATTTCCACAAGAAAGCTTTGTTTCCTTCCTCATGTGCTGCCAAGCAACCCCACTGAAGCAAGTCCATTTTCTAGTGCACTTTTTGGAACATTTTTCTTCAAAAGGAAAGAGTGTATTTGGAGTATAGCTTCCAGGAATCTCAGTTTGTATACTGATTACTGTAGGTAGGAAAAGAAACACGTTGGTAGACTCTGAAAGAGAAATGGCACTTCAGCCATTTGTATCCTTCTTCTATGTTGAAACATAGCTGAAAGGGAGATGAACTGTTCTAAGGGAGACTCTTGGATCTCATCCTTCCTCTCCTCTTGTGGTTTTGCACTTTATCAACAATATTTCCTAAGAAACCTTAGTGTAAGTAGTATTTATATGAAAGTAAACCAATGGAGATGATTTGCACATGCCCTGTTAGGGTGAGACGGGAAAGGAAGTGTTCAGGGACTCTGTATTCATGCTGTAACCATGTGGAGGAGTTAGATGGGAGTAGAAGGCAACACAGGGTTTCTGAAAATGGGGCTATGTCTACACTACAGGCTTCTTGCACAAGAAGCTTTTTGCGGAAGAGATCTTCCGCAAAAACTTCTTGCACAAGAGTCCGTCCACACTGCAAAAGCACATGGAAAAAGCAATGCACTTTTGCACAAGAGAGTGTCCACATTGCATGGACGCTTTCTTGAAAGCAAGCTCTGGTAGCTATCCACAGAATGGCCACTAGGGCACCTGTGCTTTTTCCTCTTTCCTGTTTTTGTGCAAAAAAACCCCTGTTGACCATCCACACAAACCCTTTTGTGCAAGAACTCTTGCGCAAGAACTCATAGAAGGAGGAATACTTACGCAGGAAAAATCCCTCTGTTCTTTCATTTTACTTGCACAAAAACGTGCTTGAGGTGTGGACACTCCGTGAGTTTTTGCGCAAAAACTCTGTAGTGTAGACCAAGCCTTTGTGATAGTGGAGTATGTGTGTCTGAGCAGCTGAGAGTTGGGTTAGAGGCAACTTAGGAGGATCTGATCTGTGAGGGGGGTTTTAATGAGCAATAGGACTGAGTGAAGTAGGAACAGTCGATTATGAGCAAGGGTGGGGTGACTTGATGGTGGGGTGTGAAGAGGATAGATTGGGGAAGATGTGAGGGCTACCTTGGCAGGTCAGAAGTTGGGACTAGGAGACCAGGAAAGGGGTAACAGAGGGATACATTATTAGTTTTCCCCACACTGCTCTATACTGTAAAGTTGTCCTAATGTTCTATTCTGAAAGGGGCAAGAGATCCAAAAGGAAAGAGAGCACTAATTTTTCTTCCCACTTCCCACAAACTTCCCTTATCCCAGGCTTTCCACGTCATATTCATGACCAAAGTGTACCAAGTTTGACAAAATGATCAGCATTTGAGAGGAAGGGAGCAGAGATGGAGAAGGGATATTTATTTTGTACAGCACCACTAATGGGAGTTTTATGTGTATGGCTAATGTTGTTAGCTTTAATATTAGATGGCATAGCTTTTTTTACAAGTAGATTCACATAGGTGTATCATAATCCACAATGAGCATATAGGTTTTGTGCTGAGATTTAAATGAGTAATTTCTGTTGCGTGAGTAAATCAGAGAACCCACAAACTCATTTCTGAGCTGTCCAGAAACAAATACTGATGTAGATATAATAATTACTGTTAATACAAATATCCATTGGATACTCACAAAAAATGCAGGTTCTCTGCCCAAGTTTTCTATAAACAAATAAATTTAATATAATTCTAAATATTTACCTTTAAAGTTTATTTTTAGCAAAAGATGACAGCCAAAATATCCTTCTTATTATTGGGTTACTCATATCATTGCTACCATTTGGATGAAGCATTACAATTGCATTAAGTGATAGAATCATGCTACTGTTTCCCTTGAGATGTAAGGCACTATTTTTACTCACATGCTGTAAGGAAACAAAAGTGTAGATCATCCTGAAAAAGAACATATACGCTCTATTTCTTAAAGAGATAAGAAACAAAATAAGCATTAGTCTGTTTCTGTTTTGTGACCTGCACATCTTTTAGGTGCATCTCCTTTCTACTTTCTTGCTGTTTTCAATTTGATTTCTGTGAAGAAGTTGATGATTTGGTTGAATGGTTAGAAATCGTATCAACATACTTAAGATAAAGAGAGAATGCCTGCCATCTTACAAAACAGAATTTGCTCTATGAAAAAATTACTTTAACCATCATAGTATATATCATTACTGATCTCTGGTCCTGGCCATCGGTATTTCCCTGCACTGCTCCAAGGGCCTGCTAGGCTCTAGTTTGATTCCCAGAACAACTCAGCGCAACCTCATGGCTGTTCTTACTTGTGCCATTTCTTCATCGCCCTCAAGGAGCTGGTATCCCAGCTAGACATGACAGGTATTGCAACTTTTTGACCACATTTCCCACCTTGCCCCCACATTCTTAAAGTGGGAGTATCAGGGGCTGGAGCACATGGGACAGAGTATGCGATGCCGATACTATAGCAGCTATAGATTGTCAGGGTATCTGATCTGTGGTACTTGACTGAATTTCTCATACTGGTATGTGGTACCACTTCAATAAATGGTAGCTCATTTCTCCGTTGGTAGGTCAAACAATAATGACTTGATCCTCCTCCCATCGAAATCATGGGCAAAACTTTCCTTGACTACATTAGGGGTTAACTGCATTAGCAGTACTCTCAGGCTTTATAATTTTTTTCATATTTTTATTAATAAAGAACTGACTCAGTCAATACATTCCTGCTTGGCAACATCTATATTTACACAGGCAGAACCACCTCAGTAACACTAAGTGCCCTCCTTACAAGATTAGAAACAAATGATTCAAAGAGTATGAACTTGAAGGGTAGTATTTCATTTGGATTTAGGATACAGGCTTTAATAGAGCTATTTTGGGAAGGAGGTGAAAATATGTCTGGCTAACTTCATATCAATTAAATACAGCGAGAGGTGAAAGTGTTATGCTGCGATTTAGGCAGTAATTGATCAATCCTTTATGTTGGTGTAGTTTCAGCTCAGACATATTGTGCTTATCAAACAGTTTGCCTAAGAGTGGGAAGTAACCCCAGGCTCAGCCCCCCCTTTTTTCTCTTCTGATCCATGTGCTCACTGCTCAGTGTGCTATTTAAGGTCATACAATGCTGTTAATCATGCCGAGCAGTGCCTTATTTCATAAGTAATTTTAATTGAAATCAGTGTAACTGCTCCTGGAGTACTACTCAGCATGAGCAAAGGTTTCACAATTCGTCTATCTACGATTCAACGCTTACTCACCTGGGCTCCTTCTCTTCACTGCTAGGGATTTATTTTTTATTATACAACATTATCATGGGTATTGACCTCTCCTCCCTATCACTAAAGCTGATATAGCAATGCAAAGGATTTTTCCCCTTTCTTGAAGATGCACTGTGTCATAGGGTGGCAGGTCCTTTAATTAGGCTGAAGCTCACCTGTGACTAATCAGCTGCTATTTGAGATCACTTCTCCTAAAAGCCAGCTGTACTCTGCTGAGCTATGGAGAATAGGAAGTGCTAGGAGCCCTTGGGTCAAGGGCAAGAACCTAATTGACATGAGAATCCTGGGTAGGAGCCCTATGGAGTGTAGTCCTGCAAGGAACGGGCTAGGAAGAAGGGAGCAGAGAAGCTTGTCTGAACTCCCAGAGAAATGGCCTTGAGGAGTGTAATGTTGTAGAATAGATAACTCTGCGGAAGATCCTAGGTTGAGGGGAGAAACATGAATATGTTGATCTTGTGTAACTTGGGAAAAATATAAAGCTGAAGAAACAGGACTGAAAACCTGTAGCTGCAGTATATTTTGGCCCCTGGTTAATGAGTTAGTCTGATAGTTTATAGCCTCTCAATCACATATACCTGAAATAAGAGAAGAAAACTTGTTCGTTACAAATGAATATTTCTACATCTGTTCATAATCTCTAATGTTTTAGGTGAGATTACCCGAGATTGGGCAGGTAGCTCAAAAACTACCCATTCTACTAGACATTTTAAAAAGTGTTATGTTAAGGGACAGAAGTGAAATCAGAAAGCAATGTTATGTATAAATTAATTACTAGTATAAAAGCTAATAGACAATACAGTTTCTTCAAATCCTACTTTGATACTAACAGATGCTGACATTTGCTATTTACAGGCTGTGCCAGTCCTATTGTTAGCTACTTTAATGGGCAGATTTATGAAACACTGTGCATTATGCATGGTGTACAGGGAATAATTTTAGAGGGTTTTTTAATCCTCAGATGAGAACATAGAGAATAAATATTTTTTTCCTGATTAGTTTTATTTATTTTTGCATGAAGATTGTTGTATTAAGCTCAGTGGCAGCAGAATACCTGTTATATAGAATAGATATGGGTGATCAGAAAAAACAAAACCAAACAAAAAAAAGCCCGGGCCAGTTGAAGAAATAGCAGAAGACTGTTAAAATGAGTTCTGGGTGACTCAGTCCCTATTTTGTAGGGTACTCAGCAAGGACAGACCACTATGTTTGCATATGTTTCGGTCATTCGAGGCCAGGGTGGGCAAAGATACCTCTTGCGTGCCGGATCTGGCCCGCAGACACCCTTGCCGGGACTCTCAGGCACACAGCAGCTGCCATTTCAAGTGCAGGGCAGCTGTGTGTGCCTCTGTGCTCTAGAGGGAGGGGAAGACTTTGTGTGATCTTCCCACCCCCAGCCCAATACTCAACTCCAGCCAATAGCAGCTGAGAGACTGGCCTAGGTGTTGGGGGCAGCACAAGTCTTCCCTCCCCTCCCAGAGCTGAGATACACATGGAGGGAGCAGCCTGCTGCTTAAAGTGGTCTTGGGCTGCAGCAGGCAGGGAGCCCAGCCTGCCTTGGGGTTGCTGTAGGGCTGCTGGTCAGGAGATGCTTAGGTAAGTGCCTCCCAGCCATAGCCTACCTCTGGCAGCACCACCCCCTCCCACATGTCACCTTTCAAACCCTTTGCACCCCCCCGCCCCAGGTCACAACTCCCTCCCAGACCATGTATCCCTTCGTATACCCCTCTCCCAGTCCAGAATCCTCTCTGGAACCCAAACTCCCTTTTGAGACATCGTACCATCTCCTGCACCCCAGTCCTTTACTCTGTGTGCCCTTCTGCACCATCCTAGACCCTGTACCACCTCCACAGAAAAGTGTGGCCCTTACTTTCCAAAATCTTGGAGTGGCCCCCCACCAAAAATTATTGCCCTCCCCTGTTCGAGTCAAAAGTGCTTTGCATAGGCACATGGAGTAACTGAAAGGCTCAAATTTGTGTCCTTATGAACTCCCTCACAATTGATCTACCTTATATGAGCTTATGTGAAATGAGTGAAAGAACAAAATAAAAACAGCAATACTTCAATTTGCTTATAAAATCAGTAAATGCACACTTTCTATGAGGATCAAACTTACACAATTATGTATTTCAATAAAAGCCCCCTATTTAGAATAAAGTTACTGCTAAATTACTGGAAAAGAGTACTCTGTTTGTAGAGCTGGTTGGAACATTTTTTGGCAAAATGGAATTTATTTAGCAAAATATGTATTTTGAAGCCAAAATGTTTTGCATAATGCAACTAAATTATGTTTTGCCAAAAATGTTTATCAGAGCTGAAGTTCTTATCCAGAAGGTGCAGGGCTCTCTGGTCATGTCTCATGAGAATTAAGTGGAAAGAAGTGGACTGTGCCCACAGAAGCTCATGATACCATCTACATGTTTTGTTAGTCTTTAAAGTGCTGCCAGACTATTTGTTGTTTTTTAAGTTTAAGTGGAAAATGGACATTTTGACACAATTGCTTTGTTTTGTGGGAAAGTTGGGAAGATTTTGTTTTTGTTTCAACATGGAATGTAAACCAACTTTGAAACCTCAATTGTTGTGAAATGGAATTGACATCCAATGGTCAGCTCTAGTTATTGGCCTTCTCATATAGGCAATCTGCATACTAGGCTATGGTACTTAGTGAATAGAACATGGGACTCTGACTCTGAAGACCTGGCTTCTATTCCTGTCTTGGCCACTGGCCTGCTGGATGGCCTTGAGCAAATCACTTCCTTCCCTTGTGCCTTTGTTTCTCCATCTGTAAAATGAGAACAATGACACTGTGAGCTCTATTGATTTGTGAACAGATCCGAAACATTATTTTGTACATTTATTTAACAGATTTATTGTTTTGTTACCCCTGGAGAGAAACCACTTGAGTGGTGGAGAGAAGGATTTCACTGTATTGTAAGGTGGTTGCAGCCCTATCCCTGTCCACCAGTGTGGGAGGCCAAGCCCCTTTGCTACAAAACTTCTGGAACGATTCAGTTCGGGGGAAAATTAACTTATAGTTAGTGTCACAGGCCTTTGGTCAGGCCAAAGCAGCAATAAATCTACAGGCTGTGCAGCTTAGGAAGAATCTTAGGCTGCCACCATTAATGGTGGGATGGTAGGGGGATGCTCCTCCCACTTCACTGTGTTCCAGCCCAGGACTTGAGCAGCAGAAAAATGGTCCACCATTGTGTCAGCAGGGGAATCCAACTGCAACGCTCTGGCAAGCTTGTAGCCGGTAACACAGCCAAATCCTATTTGGCTTCCCTGGGCTCCCTCCTATACAACTTGGGGATATTTGAAGCATGGGGTTGTTTTCTGTCTCACAGGGCTAAATGGCTAGAGGCCACCCTAATGGATCCTCAGTGTTCCTAGCAACTCCCGCAGTTCCTCCAGTTCTCTGGCACTGTAGTGGCTTCTGTAAGCTCCAGCAGCAGAACGGGGACCTGCTGCTCCTCTGACAGTTTTCCCTCCACTGAGTGGAGGTCCCTGCCTTTATATTTCTTCAGCGGATAGCCAAGTTAGTCTGTACAGGATAAATTTTAAAAAAACAACAAATAGTCTGGTAGCACTTTAAAGACTAACAAAACATGTAGATGGTATCATGAGCTTTCGTGGGCACAGCCCACTTTTTCAGATGACCAGCATGTTGGATGTCCAGGACCAAAATAAATAGGGGAGAAGGGGCGATGTGGAAGAAGGAAAAATGGGAGGGTGGGACAAGAAGAGGTAGTGGGTAAAAAATATCAAGGGGAAAGCTGAGCTGGAATGTAATAGGAAAAACAAATGGTTTCTAAGTATCTAAAGGCTGGATAGTCAAAAGAGGCAGATAAGAACCATTAAGTAGCAAACAACAAATGATCAGGTAGCACTAAAAACTGACAAAACATGTAGACTGTAGATGGCATCATGAGATTCTACATAGACAAAGAACCATTATTGCCTTCATTGTTTGGTAGGTTGATGACGACCCAGCCATCCAGTATCTTGTTCCTGCCCTGCCGCTCTCCTTTTGGCTGAGTAGCCATGAGTGCCCCGGTTCTGCCCACCAGGGGGCAGTCACGGCTCACCATATGTCATGTCTGGAGGCCATGCCCTTCCCTGCAGTATGCCTTAGGACTAATTCAGAACAGGTGTAACCAGGCACAACTCCATAATAAACAGGGTTGTAGCTTCTTGCTTCATTTCTAAATTTGATTTATCCTATTCAAGAATTTCTTTAAAGTTGATATATTTTAGTCTTTTCATGTCTGTCTTATGTACAGACCAGAATTCACATTAGAGATCCTAATTTGTTTTCCTCCATATTGTTTTGGATCTCATTGGCTAGGGGGAATCTTTTGGGTTTTCCTATTTCTATTGCTTGGTCACCACTCTACAGAGCACTGAAATCTGAAATTCTGTTCTATCAATTGGTGATTGAATGACTTGATTGTAGAGATGAAATAGGAAATATTTTCTCATTTTTATGGCTTTGCAGTTAACTTTAAAGAGCTCCTTGATAGAAAATTGTGTTATAATTGAGTGTGCTCTTTTTCATGTATATTTGCGATCTCATGAGAAGTGGAATTATTTTGGCAAAGAGCAAAGAGGTGCAATATTAAAAGACAAAATGTTTAGGTGTCATTTCTGTCATAACATCCTTATAATTGATATTGGCACATTGTAACCTAAGAAATGCCCATGAACATGAACATTTTTTCCTAACTCTTACACCCACATAAAGTTATTAATCAGTGTAATGATAACAGGAAGTAAATAATTGTGCTTTAGTTTTTTTAAAGCCAGGAGATGAACACACAGATGTGTTTCTGCTGTGTGACATCACTCTATAACTATTCCAATTGATTCTCTGTCTAGTTTATTTAAACATTGTCATTGTGATTGTTGCTATACAAAACAAAGAGGGTAATGCAGACTCTGAAACCTTAGTCCTCTAAAAAGTTAAGCTTAACTTTTTATTTACTATGAGTAGTCCTGATCCTGTACCTCAGAGTGAAGGAGCAGATGAGTGTGTTTTCTTCATTTTGAAGTAACTTAATAAGTCCTGTGCTCTTGGGAGCTAAACAAGGAGTGTCTTCAGCAAAGAGGGTGCTATAAATACATGAGTATTTCTGATGTGAAGTATTATTATTCTAATATTTAGTAGAATATATTTGAATATGTTTAAAGCATAGTGCCCCAAGGCCTCAGACAGGCCCCATTTTGCTAAGCACTATATAAATTTCATAAGACAAGATCCCTGCCCCTCCCCCCCCAATTTAGAATCTAAAATAAGTGGCTGATTATGGGCAGAGGAGAAAGATGCACTATTTCAGGAACAGTTTAAATTGAATATTCATTAATTAGCTGTTTTCAAATAGACATCACAGCAGAGAACGTCTGTGTTGGAGGAAATTTGATGAAATATCACTTCCATAAAAACAAACTTGTGTGTAACTTTTAATTTTTTTTCCTTATATTTTAATTGGTTAGTGTGATCCCAATTACAGTGGTACTGAATCTAGCCCTCTTTGTGTCAAATGTTTGCAAAATGCTTTCTCCCTTCCAGCCTAGCCTCTCTGACTGTTTGCTCCTCTAGTGGAGTCATAATTATGCATAGGAAATTGGTTTGTTGCTATGGAAATGATTGGGATATCACAGGTTTAACACTGAGACTTCATGTGGGATTAAGTAAGAAGAGTAAACTCTAGAGCTGGTTGGAACATTCTTAACAAAATTAATCTTAATATATTGATTCATTGAAAGGAGACTGTGATGGGCTGGACTAGGCCCCAATGCCCCCTACAGAAGGCTAGTGGCCTTGCAGCCCCCCATCCTAGCAGGAAGACTGGAGAAGAGGTCCTCCAGACACTATAGAGTGGCTGTCTCTCCAGCAGCCAATCAGGACCCAGCAGAGAAGTATAAAAGAAGCTGCAGGTCTGGGGCCTACCAGTTCCCTTCAGGAGCTCAACCCAGCCAGGTCTGTACCCTGACTGGGGGATCAGCACGATGGCTAGCTCCCAGTGTGAGCTGAGCCTAGATCTGGGTAAAACCCAGACCCGCTGGCGAAAGACCAGCCACAAACAGAGACTTACTAGCACCGGGGACAGGGCTAGTCAGGCCCTGGTTCCAGGACTTTGAGGGCAACTAGACAGCCAGGCAAGGATCCTGCACAGCACCACTTGGCTGTGGCAGGACGCTCACCAGCGGGTGGACCTGTTACAGAGACATATTGGTTTTGACAAAATCTGCATCAGGAAGGTTTTTTGAAAGAGACTGACTATAACCAAGTAGTTAGGGTACTGCCTGGGATGTGAAACTCTTCTCTAAATGAGGTGGAGCAGGTACTTGAAGCTGAGTCTCCAACATCCCAGACCAAGCTCTACCCACTGATCAAGAGTGGGAAAGAGAGGTGCATACATGCATGCAGTTCCCACAAAACAGAGTGCTGTTCCAGTCAGCTGTGCTCCAGACACAAGTATTTTCAGTAGTAAGGTACAAGGTGGGGAAAACGCTGCTAACCACTGCAATTTGTTTGTTAGGGATGTCAACGAGTAGTCAACTAGACAATTAATTGGTAAGCCTAGGTTCACTGGTTAACCTTGTCGACTACTCGCATCCCCTTCCCCTGCTACCTCTCTTTCAGAGGCACTGGGGGGGAGGGAGGAAGAGAAGTGGTGCCAACTACACCACCCTCCCCCATGCTGCTACCTCTGTCAGAGGCAGCAGTGCGGATGGGGGGTAGAGGAGGCTGCCACAAAGCCGTCTCTGTCCATAGTGGGCCCCAGGCTCACCACGGACAGAGGCTGCTCTTGGGAGATGCGGAGCAGCCTCTGTCCACTGGGAGCTCGGACCATGATGGAGCTGGTTTTTAAACTGGCTTGCCTCACAGACTGGGTGTCAGGGGGCTCCCTGGGAGTGGGGCCAGGAGTGCACTGGTTGCCAACCCCACTCGCGGACAAAGATTTCATGCAGTTACATGCCTATTCAGTTACCCAATATCTAACATCCTTAGTTTCAATCACTTTAATTTTTTTTAGTTTATCAGCAAGCTGTGCTGCATTATGTTTTGCTGTGGCAAAACAATGGTATACTTTATGGATCCAGACAGATGCAGTTTCCTCATTTAGAGCAATCTCCTGGTATTTTAACACTGCTGTAGCTACTACTGTATCACCCTTTCTGCATCCATAATGCCAAAGATATGGCTGGGTGTATCTGTGCTTTGACAATTCCTAACCTCTGATGTACAGTCAATTATCCCTAGAGTAGCTCTTCTGGGAATGGTCCTGGTAGCCAGCCACTAGTGTCTCCCAGGGTTATGGGTACATAATTGTGTCTTCAAGAGCACCTTTGTGTCCATATGCTCCTCCATTTCTCCACATACCTCAAAGCTGCACTACATGCAGATGGTGGGGAGCTCAGAATCAGGCCCAGAAGTGCAATGCCTGTGCAAATCAAACTTGCAAAGCAAAATGATTGAAACCCTGAATTTGAGCACTTAGCTCTAAATTGCTGCTACTTGCTGGATTGATTCAAATTTCTATTGTACTCTGGCTTTCACCATTTGGGAGTACTTTTTAATTGGAACATAATGTTAATTAGTTCACATACTTGAATAAGAACTCTGTCTGACACCAAATCAGAAATAGAATGCTGTTTTCTTTCTTGGTTCTACCTCCACATCAAACAAGCAGGTTATCTTTTTATATCTGTGTATTGTTTCAGTTCATGTGCTGCTTGTACTCAAAGCAAAGAAAGTTGGTCTTCATTTATTTTTGACTGCTGTGATATCTCACCTGGAGACCCTCACGGGAATAATGGCGTATAGGAATGTTTATCATACATTACATTTTTAAGAACATAAGAACATAAGAACGGCCGTACCGGGTCAGACCAAAGGTCCATCTAGCCCAGTATCCTGTCTGCCGACAGTGGCCAGCACCAGGTGCCCCAGAGGGGGTGGACCGAAGACAATGATCAAGCGCTTTGTCTCCTGCCATCCCTCTCCAGCCTCTGTCAAACAGAGGCCAAGGACACCATTTTATCCCCTGGCTAATAGCCTTTTATGGACCTAACCTCCATGAAATTATCTAGCTTCTCTTTAAACTCTGTTATAGTCCTAGCCTTCACAGCCTCCTCTGGCAAGGAGTTCCACATGCTGACTACACGCTGTGTGAAGAAGAACTTTCTTTTATTAGTTTTAAACCTGCTACCCATTAATTTCATTTGGTGTCCTCTAGTTCTTCTATTTAGGGAACTAATAAATAACTTTTCTTTATCGGCCCTCTCCATACCACTCATGATTTTATACACCTCTATCATATCCCCCCTCAGTCTCCTCTTTTCTAAACTGAAAAGTCCCAGTCGCTTTAACCTCTCCTCATATGGGACCCGTTCCAAACCCCTAATCAATTTAGTTGCCCTTTTCTGAACCCTTTCCAAGGCCAAAATATCTTTTTTGAGGTGAGGAGACCACATCTGTACACAGTATTCAAGATGTGGGCGTACCATAGTTTTATACAGGGGCAGTAAGATATTCCGGGTCTTATTTTCTATCCCTTTCTTAATAATACCTAGCATCCTATTTGCCTTTTGGACCGCCGCTGCACACTGTGTGGAAGTTTTCAGAGAACTGTCCACGATAACTCCAAGATCTCTTTCCTGATTTGTCGTAGCCAAATTAGCCCCCATCATACTGTACGTATAGTTGGGGTTATTTTTCCCAATGTGCATTACTTTACACTTATCCACATTAAATTTCATTTGCCATTTTGTTGCCCAATCACTCAGTTTGGTGAGATCTTCTTGGAGTCCCTTACAGTCTGCTTCTGTCTTGACTATCCTAAACAGTTTGGTATCATCCGCAAACTTTACCACCTCACTGCTTACCCCTTTCTCCAGATCATTTATGAATAAGTTGAACAGGATTGGTCCTAGGACTGACCCTTGGGGACACCACTAGTTACCCCTCTCCACTCTGAAAATTTACCATTTATTCCTACCCTTTGTTTCCTGTCTTTTAACCAGTTCTCAATCCAAGAAAGGACCTTCCCTCTTATCCCATGACAATGTAATTTACACAAGAGCCTTTGGTGAGGGACCTTGTCAAAGGCTTTCTGGAAATCTAAGTATACTATATCTACTGGATCCCCCTTGTCCGCATGTTTGTTAACCCCTTCAAAGAACTCTAATAGATTAGTAAGACAGGATTTCCCTTTACAAAACCCATGTTGACTTTTGTCCAACAAATTATGTTCTTCTACATGCTTCACAATTTTATTCTTTACTATTGTTTCGACTAATTTGCCCGGTACTGAAGTTAGACTTACCGGTCTGTAATTGCCCGGATCGCCTCTAGAGCCCTTTTTAAATATTGGTGTCACGTTGGCTACCTTCCAGTCATTAGGTACGGAAGCCGATTTAAGGGATAGGTTACAAACCACAGATAATAGTTCAGCAATTTCCCATTTGAGTTCTTTTAGAACCCTTGGATGAATGCCATCCGGTCCCGGAGATTTGTTAACATTAAGTTTTTCTATTTGTTCCAAAACCTCCTCTAATGACACTTCAATCCGGGACAGTTCCTCAGATTCATCACCCACAAAGGACGGTGCAGATTTGGGAATCTCCCCAACGTCCTCAGCCGTGAAGACTGAAGCAAAGAAATCATTTAGTTTCTCCGCAATGGCTTTATCGTCCTTGATTGCGCCTTTTATAGTTCGATCGTCTAGGGGACCCACAGGTTTTTTAGCAGGCTTCCTGCTTCTAATGTACTTAAAAAACATTTTGTTATTTCTTTTTGAGTTTTTGGCTAGCTGTTCCTCAAAATCTTTTTTTGCTTTTCTTATTACATTTTTACACTTGATTTGACAGTGTTTATGTTCCTTTCTATTTATCTCACTAGGATTGGACTTCCACTTCTTAAAAGATGCCTTTTTGTCCCTCACTGCTTCTTTTACATGGTGGTTAAGCCACGGTGACTCTTTTTTAGGTCTCTTGCTATGTTTTTTAATTTGGGGTATACATTTAAGTTGGGCCTCAAGAATGCAATACCTTGAGCACCTGCTAGCGTTTGTTTATGATCTTCAACAGCTCACAGTCATTTATAGTAAGAATGAGGGAATTGAGATTGATTGTTCATATCATGGTATATGCAGAGTCCAAGCTTGCATTTCATCTCCTACTTGGGTACCAGCTGCAGAAAATAATCAGGAAGTGGATTTGTTGGCAAAACAGGAGGACTATCCTGTTGAAACATGTTACCCGTCCATTCCCATTGAATCCTAGCAAAACAGATGTCATGACAGTTGCCACCTATTTATCTAGATATCTGTACTAATTGAAAATATATCTGAGCATAAATACATTGTGCGTTGTTCAATATCTGTACAGTGCTATCTATACATGCATGACACTTTACACTTTAAAAGATGTTGGTCCTGGTTCCCAAAAGGGACATAAGTAAATAGTTGACTACTCGATAAACATAAGCTTACTGGATAGTTGAGTGGAGTACTCGACAACTTGCTTCTCCCCTGCTTGCTGCCTCTGTTTTGAGAGACAGCAAAGGGAGTGGGAAATAGGAGCAAGTGCTGGGGGAAGACAGCTTAAAAGCCAGTTCCCCCCCAGCACCGTCTCCATAGTGCCGTCTGTGCCTCCCCACCCCCCCACTGCCTCTGTCATAGACAGTGGGGGGGAGGAGATAGGGGAGGCTGCTCCAGCAGTAGCCCCTGTCCATCTGGGTCCCAGTGGGGAGCTGGGACTCCCCGTGGACAGGGCCTGCTGCCACCAAGCAGCCCCTGTTCGTGGTGGCTGGGGCTGGCTGCAGACAGGAGTTGCTTCAGCCAGCCCCAACCACCGCGATCAGGGGCTGCTGCGGGAGCAGCCCCTGCCCGCGGTCAGGCCAGGCCACCATGAACAGGAGCTGGTAGCGCCTGTGAGAGCCAGGACCAAGCAGTCCCAACTCGTGCTGGTCCTGGACCACTGCACCTCTGCATTTTTAATGTAATAAGAGATGCCGGGCTCTTACTACATTTAAAATCAGACACACAGGATTCCAGAACTGGCGTCGGGAGCTACCCCTTCTGTGACTCCACAGAGTGGCCCTTATCAACTAATTGTGTAGTCGATACAAATTGTATCGACTACACGATTAGCTAAATAACTGCTCTATAACAATTTTAGTTCCCAAAGGCATACGCTATTTCCTTTGTGTTGTCAAAACAATGAAAATCCTGGTTAACTAATTTAAGATGTTTAAGGTTGTGTTTTACAGTCCAAAAACACCAGAAGATATCTCACCACAAAAAGCACCAGAAGGTAATAGTCTATAGTAAAGAAATATAGTATAAATATAGCTTTCTTTACTTTATACTAATATATAAAGAAATGCCCAAATATCAAAAAAAGTAAAATAAAATGCTTTATAATTAAGAGACTGGTCAAATACATGTCAATCCACAATATATGGACATTGAAATTGGCAATCATCTAAAAATCACTCAGTTAACTTAAACTTGGCTACTGTGTGAAACTGATTATTGTTTTCTTACTGTATTATTGCTGTATTGTTATATTACTGATGTACATCATTTATAATCTGCATGATGTTGTTAAACTGTTTAACCATCACAGAGGTAAAAACAAACTCCAAACAACATTTTTTAAAAAAGAAAAAAAACCCAACGTGGTAAACAAAGTTACATAGTAAATGCACATTGGGTAAACAAGTTCACTGTTAGTATGTCACAATTTGGGGTCTTTGACACTGCATCCTAACTGAGGTAATGTTATTCAAAACGATCTTGTTCCATGTCTGGGTACCAATACTAAATCCTGACAATAGCATTTAATAAGTTGGTTACTGTCCATTCAGTAGGTTTGGGTACCAATACTAAATCCTGACAATAGCATTTAATAAGTTGGTTACTGTCCATTCAGTAGGTTATCTGGAAGGCAGCATCCGTAAGAACCAACTGGCTCTGTCAGCTACTGGTGTATCACAGAGCAGTGTAACCAATGGAACAAAAAAGCTAGCTATTCCTGTTTCCTGCCCAGTGAAGCTTATACCAGAGAGTAACAACCTGCTGTAAGGGTAACCTATAACATGAATGAGCAATTAATTAATGTACCATAAAAGTACTTCATTCAACAATAAAGCTGACTCGGGTGCCTTTGTATCTTATCTGAGTCTATGGGCTTTGGGGGGTTTTTGAAGTCTATTATGCTAGCGATCTGCCCAGAGCTGGCATGATACCCTGAGGGAACATACGAAAACGCACAAAGTCGAATGTTTATCATCACTGATGAAGAGGCAGATAGGACCCCACACCCATGAATCCTGAATTTACTATACTGTTCTCCTGACCTACTACAACTAACATTTGAATTCAATATTCAAACCTTGCTGATAGACTTAATGGATGGGGTGAAAAATTCCATAAAGTTGGTGTGTGTGGTACACTCATACAATAAGTGAGAGATCTTGCATGCATTCATAGAAGACTGAGCAAAGCAACCATATACCTCTTAGTTAAAAAAGCAGCACCTTAGTAGAATAATAATCTCACAGCCAAACCACAGTCCACTGATAAACTATGGTTTAACTGTAAGATTGTGCAAGAAACCTCAATGATGAATATGGTATACAAGCCTGAGTAGCTAGAACTAGAGTTTCTGAAACTCTGATTGACGGTGTTCGTTTCAATTTGGCTTTCTACATATTTTATTTGTTTTGTTTGTTTGGATAAAGTGGCAGCTTGCCTCAGCAGAAGGCATCCTCTTCCCTTTTTGTCCTTTCCAAGCCATTATAGATAAGTAGTTCCATTGCTAGAAGGAAGACAGTTTTAAAAGAAGAAATGTAGCAGGAGGAGGGGGAGTGAAGTTTTGACAGGAAAGGCAGAGCTGTATTCCTGCTCCCTGCAGCCTTAGAGGAAGGACCTTCTGGAGAGCAACCTGGGCACCTTACAGCCAAGTGCCTTTGATTGACAGTGCTACTTTTGCCTATAGGGGCCCACAGGTGGCAAAATTAGGATTGATAGACTGCTTTTCAACTGCAAACATATGGTAATAGGATAAGAGTCAGTTAACTCCCTCTCCAAAGCAGTTGCAAGAGAACAATAATGTAGCTTTTAGCAGTTTGTGTTAGCTGTTTATTCCATGTGCAGCTTGGGTTTCAGGCCTGGGTGATTTCTTTTTACTTCCCGATCTTTTTGGTGTGATAGAATGGAATGTCCTCCTTGTGCGCAGATGGTATCCTCACCATGTGCAGGCATCAAAACAGACTGTCATATTGCACTAGCTCAAACTCACTGCTGAGAACTCTGCCAACGTTCAATCACATCAGTATGCCTCTCTAATTCAAGAAATTATCTCCAGCTTCATTCAGGCAGTCCATTTTAGATAAAGCCTCAGCATTGAGAATCTACATTTACTAGTTAACATTCATGAATTTCTAAATTTAACTCGTCAGGACAAATGTGTTTTTCTTTGTGATGTGACTTCAGTGAGGTTGCTGTGTGTAAATGAGGAAAAGAACTTGGCATGTTGTATCTTACAATGTAATAAACAAGAAACCCAACAATTTACAGAGTAAGCGCCAGTAAGATTCATGCTGTCAAGCACAATAGAATAACTTCTTTAAGAGAACATTTTTATTTATCTTATGCATCCACCCTGGTTATCATAGAT
Organism: Pelochelys cantorii; assembly: GCA_032595735.1. NCBI lineage: Eukaryota > Metazoa > Chordata > Testudines > Trionychidae > Pelochelys > Pelochelys cantorii. Next base: position 94,549,156 of record CM064327.1, read on the forward strand.
GCTCTTATTACATCTCATAATATTTTTGTTGCGCATAAGGATTCAAGATGGGAGTACAGTAAAAAACCATTTTTGTTTGTATACACACAAACACTCATTTTACATGACTGACCAGAACACCTCTGAAGGAGCAATTACAAACTGTAGTGTTAATAATGTGAAGATTAAAGCTCCTGAAGGTGCATTGACATGATAGACTATAAAGGCTCCCAAGGAGCTAGGTTACACTGTATTGTGTTAATGAACTGTGGATAATGGATCACTGGGAGATATTTGAAACACATCTCACTGTTGTTGAAAAAGCAGTAACAATTAACCATTCTCAGATATAAATTCAGTTCCTTGTTTTCTCTTTATAAAAAGAAAAAAAAAATTAATGAAGTGCCATCACTTTAAAATCACACTGAAATTACTTGTATACTAGTTTACTATATATTTGAGAGTTTGTCCATTTGTTCAAGAACGCCTCCTAAATTGTAAGAGCTAGGTCTTCCAAATTTGGTATGCAGCTTCCTCTGATCATAACTTAAAGCAAGATAAGGGTTGTACCAGGAAAATGGGACGTGCCCAGAATGGGATTGCTTCTCATAAAACAATGCAGAAAAGAGACAATCACCAGGAAGGTGAAAGGGTCTGGCTACAGGTACACCCTTCCTCTCCACACTGCCCTAGCCCTGAGCTGTCCACACCCAGGTGCCCTTTAGGAAGGGTGGAGAGGTGAAGCTTCCCCCAGCCCCCAAACATTGCTGGCTATTCCCCTTCATCAGGGAGTGAGGGGAAAGTGCAGCTTCCTGCATTCCTCACTCTGGCTGAGGAGCGCAGGAGTCAGAGAAACCTGGATCTGTCTCAGCTGGGAGAGGGGTGCCATATTCGCTGGGTGTGCCTGCTGGAGCTGCAGAGTAGCCATGGAGAGGCACTTCTCTACCCAGGGCAGCTTGGATACTGAATGGCTCATCCACAGCCTCACCTCAGAGCAATGATTTAAATTAAGAAAAACAAAGATTAATTGAAGTAAGGACCGAAGCAACACCAATTATAGCTCTAGTTATAAATAAAATCAAAGACAAGTTTTCAGATCATGGTCCAATCCGCAGCATATTGCTGTTGCCTAAAGAAGAACTCTGTGTAAGTGTGAAAGCTGGTCTTTTGCCAACAGAAGTAAGTTCAGTGAAAGATATTACCTCACCCATCGTTTCTCTCTACTATCTGGGACCAACACTTCATATCATCATGGAAGTTATCAAATTTTGACATTTGAAATATTTTATAAAAATAACTCTGGTAGTTGCTAGAAGGAAATTATGGAAGGTGAGATGGTTCATGGGAGTAAGACTGAAGGAAGGAGGTTGTCCATAAAATAGTATCTGTTATTCTATTTATGTATTCTGTGCATAAAACACTTTAGTTCATTTCATGGTTTCCTGGTATAATGAGCTAGTTTGTGCTGTGCTTAGTGGGAGCCACTCATGCAGCAAGTGGAGACAACATTTACCAAAGATATCAGAAAATGTGGGGTTGGTTGATTTGTTTAAATTAGACCTGGTTAGAACATTTTCAGCTAAATGAAATTTCAAGTCTTATCAAAGCCGAAACATTTTATAGACACGTATCAATTTCAACCAACTTCTTATCAAGAAGGGTTTTTTTGGTCCAAGTCTTGCTGGTCTCTACTGCCTGCAGGTAAAAGATGAGAATAGCTAAAATTAATTCACCAGTCTTATGGCAGTGCCTCTTATTCTTTTGGGAACGCTATTTTGTTCCCAGCACCCTGCCCATTTATTTGGCTCTGTTTTTTGGGAGGATGGACTTGCTCTTTCTTTCCCTCATCTGCAGGCATTCCCAGAAGGCAGTGATTCTTCTTTCCTATGTATCTCCATCCTTGATGTCTCGTGCTGCCAGGCCAGCCTCTTGTTCCTGTTCCCTTCTCAGATGGTGATGTTATGGTGACATAGTGGGGCCTTAGATCGCCTCCAAATTTTGGAATATATATTGGAGAGTTAAAAGTGAGGGTGAAGTTATAGCAATCACTATTGTACACTTGTTTGTGTGTATATAGTGTATGAGTGGGTGTTCACACGTGTTGTAGAACACTGTTTAGCATTAAAAGGTGCTTGTAGTATAAAGAGAAGAAAATTGTATTTTGATTAACATGCCATAAGTCAATTTTACCTACTACACTCTGCCTTTGTGCTAGCTATAGGCCAGCTGTTCAAAATCATGAATGGATTTTATTAGACGATGTCTGTTAAATAGGTACTTTCCTGTTCCAGTGCTTCACTTAAACCTTAAATCATTCTAAACCTGAAGCCCCTGGCCTCATGCTTAGAAATAAAAAATGATTCACTATCTTGTAGTATTTCAAGTTGGAGATTTGAACTCTTTTTTGCCTAAAACGATAAACCTTTATTCTAAGATATTGTGATGAAACTTTTATCTGAAAATCCCTGTGGGATTATATTTCTCTCTCTCTCTCTCTCTCTCTCTCTCTCTCTCTCTCCTATCCTCCAGGATTAATTGATAATCCTTTTTTTTTTTTTAGCAATAAAACACATATCTTTTCATATGACTGTGCCTGTTATGAGCCAGTTAACTCTCTCTATAAAGAAACTAAAACAGACAAATCAAAAGCTGATGTGATACATCATTACACTATAAAGTCAATGATAAAGAAGTGAAGCTTGTTATGAAATGTAATGATCCCCTGTAGGCTAAAGCCGCTTTCTCTTATCTCTACCTGGTCCTGTCAGCAGTCTTGACATCAAATGAGACCTGAAGTCTAAGATGAATCCCTTTCCAATTATGCGTAAAGAATTGTTCATAATAACTCAGTTCCCTTTGAGTGATTTAATACAAAGAACTACAGTATATTTCTTAATCCACACTCTGGCAGGGTCTCTCTATTTATATCACACTGTGACTTCTGTCAAATTCCTCTCTTGCACCTATAATTCACATTACATTCTTACTCAAAGCTGTTATTGCTAAAGCTATAGTAATTATTTTATTAATCCTATAGGCAGATGTCCTGCACAAGCTTTATATTTTACTGTGTAACTATATGTACCTAACCTTTCACGTGGAGAGACTGCTTAACAAAAAAAAGAGTAACAGCAAGACTATACCGAATGTCACCTCATGCATGGCAGCATCCTGAAACAAAATCAGTTACAAATGTACTAAGATTTTTTCTAAAGTATTACTCTCATCTTGTGAAATTTCAGAGCTGTTCGAATATGATCATTAATTAGAAATTTCAGAGTCAGCTCACGTACACATTGTCATCAACGAAAGTTTTACTATGCTCCACTCGGAGTACAAGGGTTTAAGAAGAAGACAGTCCTTCAAGGAACTATAATACTGTGGTCAAGAATAGCTAATCCACAATTAATCCCTTGCCTCAACTCAGCCAATAGCCTTAACCAAGAGGTCTTTAATAGGGGCATTTCTTCCTCTCTCTTAATAAAATGTGGTTTCCGCTTCCTCCCCTTGGTATGTTGGCACTTCCTCCTTAACAAGTGCCTGACCTATAAACTGTTGGGCTACATCTAGACTGGCATGATTTTCCGCAAATGCTTTTAACGGAAAAGTTTTTCCATTAAAAGCATTTGCGGAAAAGAGCGTCTAGATTGGCACGGACGCTTTTCCGCAAAAAGTGCTTTTGCGGAAAAGCGTCCGTGCCCATCTAGACACGCTTTTGTGCAAGAAAGCCCCGATCACCATTTTAGCCACCGGGCTTTTTTGCGCAAAACAATTCTGGGTTGTCTACACTGGCCCTCTTGCGCAAAAGCATTTGCGCAAGAGGGCTTTTGCCTGAACGGGAGCGTCATAGTATTTGCGCAAGAACACTGACGATCATACACTAGATCGTCAGTGTTCTTGTGCAAATTCAAGCGGCCAGTCTAGACAGCTGGCAAATTTTTCCGCAAAAGCAGCTGATTTTCCGAAAAACTGTCCAGTCTAGACACAGCCTTGCTGTTCTGATTGCTGGTATAAGAGTGCTCTACAAAATAAATGTTTGTATCTTTGTAGTCAGTGAGTTGATAAATTTGTAGAGGCCAGTAGATAGAACTAAAATAAAAGTAACATTGTTTGTAGGGGTTTTTAGAATAAAACAGTTGTTGCTGGGCACTGAAATTGGCTTAGGTATGGAGCTCTTAATAGTCCCTTTCAAAGTTTTTCTAAAAAACTCCCTCATTTGCAGCACATCTTCATGTGCACAGACTTCACATGCCAATAGTCCATAGGTTATGGAGGAAAAAGGGGTGTTCACAACGCTCTGAGCCATAGGAAATTTCCTGTACTTGCCGGGTTCTCCAAGCCTTTTTCAGCACCTGCCCACACGTACGTGTGTGTGTGTGTGTGTGCGCGCGCGCGCGCGCACACACCTCCTTCCCCCAAATCTTTTGATACAAAGTAAAGTGCACAAAACAGACCCTCTCCATGTTTCAGCAACCAATGTGGAAGTCATAAGGATCAGTATAGACAAGTCAGGTTTATATTGTTTTTAATATCACTACACAGGTATGTTGTGCTGCTGAGATTTTGCTCTCCTGGCATACAGCCAAACTCACCCTCACAGCCAGCCTGAATGAACTCTTTTTTGTTGTCACCCTACCTGCCCTTTTTAATACTGGGAAGAAGCCATAAGGGCACACAACAATGGATACTGCATAAATAAACAGAAATATTGCGCAAGTGAACCGTGTATCACTAAACTGCTTGTTTACTTTAAATCAATAACTCTGAAGTGTTCTTTTTATTATAATCTTTCCCAGAAAACATCAGGGCATGACAGAACAATATGTTGGTTTCCTACCAATGAGTCTGCAGGGCACACAACACACAGGACCCACTGGCTATCCAGTAATGGTTTCCTCTGTGTGGAAGACCATTCTTTTTTCTCAGTAACTTTTCTGCAACCAGAAATAGGGGAGGATTTTAAATATGAGACAAAAACTAGTGAGTAATTTTAACCATGCCAGTGGATTAATCGCAAGACTAGCATCTGTGGTCACCATCAGTGTGCTTAGGATTCTTGTTTTCAGAACGAGGAGAAGAATCATAGGACTATTACCTCGTGGGTTTATAGATTATTTATCACTTTGTTTTCTGTAGGTTTTTTAAAAAGATAATTCTTCTTTTAATCAAGGAACTGACAATTTGTTTAAGATTGCCATGGGATCATAGGAATTATTCTTTGTAGGCCCTTGCCAAAACACGTTCAAGTCACTTGGAGTCTTTCAGCCTAACTTCAGTAGGCTGAAGCTCTAAAACAGTTCATCCTTGTTTGGAGGCTCATCACACATGCTGAACAAGAAATCCAGAGAGGTCTTCGGGACACTGAGCACTCTGGTTTGGCATGTGGCAATTATTTTTAAAATTCTGCATCACCCTCTTGGCTGGTAACAAGGTGAATACCCTTTCCTCCACGACAGCAATAAAGTAGAAATAAAGAATATGTGGTTATCTTGGCTTCTGGAGAAGCTTTTGAACCCCACAGTTCAGATGGCTGACCAGTTCAGGGGAAAGATGGACTGAGCCTTGTGTGTGTAGGGGTGTTCTTGCTTTTTTTTAGATGTGCAGACTGTCCTTATCTGCTTCATATTACAGTTCTGCAAGAGAAACTGAACCAAATCTATATTGTGAGGTGTAGCTGCTGAGGCCTGCAAGTTTCATTCTCCCCTCACTCTTCCTCAGTCCCTTTGTTCTAGTTGTTAAAAACTTTTCTCTTGCATCTGGAGCTGATGCTATGAGTGTGCTAGTCAGGATGGACACTCATTTCAAGAGAGGATTGATGGCATATCTGCCGCTACTTTATTTTGAGGTCCAGTTGTGAGATCTTATTATGGGGAGCAGGGCAGTAGCAAAAACCAAACCATTCAGAAGTAGCAAGTGAGGTAATGGAAAATGTCATTGGACGTGTGTGGTGTCCATCTGAATGCAGGTTCCTATTGAATATGCATGTTGGAGAGTGGAAATATTATGTATATTTGCCTTTGAAAATTACCTTTTTGTGTAAGCGCTCAAAAGTGGCCCTTTAGAAAAATCCACTTCATTATAGCTCAGCCCTATATAGAGAGACACATAATGCTAAACAAAGCAGATATTAAGCCCATTTAGAAAGCAAAAGTAATATTAATACTTAGCCCTTGATACAGATTCTCCCCTCCCCCACATCTCCAAAGTAATGACTCACCTAAGGGCTGGGAACAGGCCCTTAACTCCTGTGAATCTCTGCTTCTCAGAAGGAGACACAGCTCCATCCCACTTTTCCACAGAGGCTGAAGTAATGCAAAAAAACATTCTATGGGAATAGAGGAGGCTGACATAGTCACATTCTCTGGTCCATTGCTGGTATAAGGAACCTCTTGTTACTCTACTACTGCTGTGATCTGATTCTGTTTTTAGTACTTCTCTGAAAGGCAATAGATGGTGCAACAAATGCTAAAAGAAAAGAGCTGGTAGAGAAGACATGAAACTTTCTAAAGTAGTTTTGGGCACCTGAAGCAAGGGAAATAGGTTTGAAGTGGAGGGCATAGTAGCAAGAATAGCTGATAATGGTTACAGTGTTGGTCTAGCAATAAAGTTGCCAGCCTATGTCTAAAAATTTATTGATATTTGTATGACTTGATACTAGTAGTTTGATTCAACCACGCTCAGGCTGGAAAGTGCAATTTACAAAATGCATATCCTGTTCTAAATATTTAGCCATCCTATAATATAAAATAGTGATGTTTTACTGCGTATGTACAGAAAAAACAAATATGTATATATTTGTATAAATTGTATGTTCGTGTGTATATATAAGTATAACAATTACTAATTATGTAATAGTAGTAGACCATGTATTATATGGATCATTAGCTGCCATACATACTTAAGCATTTAGTGCTTCTCCCACAGAAACTTCTATATGCAAAATATTTTGAATCTATAGTATGTTAGAAAAAAAAAACAATTCTGAGTGTTACAACTAACAGACTGGGATGACATTAGAAATAAAATGGCCCCAAGTCATATAATAGGTACTCCAGATTTCATATTTGGTTTACATTTTTGTAGTTGTAAAAATGCCCTAAATTTAAAGGACTGTTGTTAGCCTGACTGAATACTGCACTAAACAGACTCCACTTTCATCTATCTTGTTAGTCAAAACAGCTATATCTTGAGGTTAGTGATGCTGTTTCTTGATAGGTAAGTTTGTGTGATGCAACAGATAGAAATATGAACAGATATGTAAAAAATGCCAATGCTACATCTTCAAAACGTAAAGAATAAATACATTGTTCCCAAAACTCAATTCAAGTCTGTAACCTAAATTAGGGCTGTAAAAATGATTTGAGATTTTGTCCTTCAGTGGTTTAAAGCAGGTGGTTATAATTACTGTTCCATTCAAAATCTCTGTTTTGATTCAGTTGCATGGGTTTGATATTGTAATATTTATTTTAACAAATCCCTGTACTCCCAATATGCAATACTTAGGATTTGAGTAGATAGCTACCAACTTTCAATATACATATGGTATTTGAGTCTGAGTGTGAAGGTCAGGATTTTAAATTCTTAAGACAGAAAAAAGGAAGCAATATCTCAGTAATTATCTTTTTTCATTTATAGTTCTAAACTCTTTTTTCTGTGTGCATGTGGTAAACAACATTTGCAGTCGAAGAACATGTATTAAATATGTATAACAAAAGAATGATATTACATTGCCTTCAAAAAAGTATGGTAGGGTCAAACTTTTAAGGGCAGATTCTGACCCTTGCTTATCATCTAGTTTACTTACTGTTCACAATCTAGCCCTAATGGAATGTCTTACAGAAACCACAGAGTTTCGTGGACATAAGAAGAAATGTACTTTTTGATTATTAGAAGCTCTGGTTTCTTCCTCCTGTTGGTTAATTTGCAGCACATGCTATAGGAAGACATTGTACTACATCATGTGCAGATGTTAATGGTAGAGCTGGATGGGAAACAATTTTCCCATCCCTTGGAACTTGAAATCTCCAATTATATACCTCTCCTGAACTGGGATGAAAAATAAACATTTAGAAATTATTCATGAACCAAAAATCTTAAAGAAAGAGACACACACATCAGGTCACTCAAAATGTTTCTCACTTTTGACTATTTAAACAATGTTGAAGTTGGACACTAACAATTTTGCGGAAAAAATCAAATATTCCGAGTAAAAAAATTAATCAAAACCAACCCTTTCCCAGGAGGAGTCCATTTAGACAAAATAGCATTTTGCCACACTCCTCATCAGCTGTAGGTTGTGGTGCTATGAAAAGTGAGTGAAGTACAGATGTTTTGCATTGTTCATGAATTTATTCTTTCAGGCAGCCCCATTGACAAAGCAAAGGACATGATGTCAAGTTGTGAGCTTAAGGTGTCTAAGGATTCATAAAAAGTGCATATAACTTTTCTGAAGAATACTGTAAACAAATCTCGGAAATACATTTTCTGCTTCTAATATAATGTAAGAGCAAGTGTGAGAGAGAAATAAGATGAAAATACTAACTATAGCTGAAACTGGAGCTAATTCTCTTTGTTTAATCTAAACACTCTTTTGGACTTTTTTATCCCAAGGCTATACAATTTGATTATATGCCGTGGTTCAGGAGTTTGGTTACCATAGGAATAGCTGGAAAATTACTGGTAATGGCACACTCTGATTTGTGAGAATTCTCTAATAGTGAAGTAAATCTTTTTATGAATTACAAATAGAGCTGGCTACTGCTGATCCATAAATTACAGTACTTTATAAACATTCTAGATTCACGTACAACATCAGTTATAGGATAGCTCGCTGAATTGTCCCTAATCATCTCTTTAAATCCATACTAATTCCCACTGACTGCAATCAAACCTGTGAGGTCGGATCTAATCTGAGCTGAAACAGTCTGACTGCACCAGATGTTTCTATATTTCTTTCTGTTCCCAGCTGTAAATGCCAGCACATTTGCAGTCTGGAAAACCACTAAACAAAACCAGAGCCACCAGAAGCTGTGGGACTTAAACTGTGACACTCAAAAAGGATCATGTCTAAGTGGTGTCTCTAAACTTCTTTGTCATCCTGAATTATGGAATTTATTCCTTACTTGGAATGATGAAATTAAACAAATAGCAACATTAGAGGCAAGAAGCATAAGAACAAAATCTACAACAAAGAGAATGTTTTAGAATACTCCACATTGACACATATATATCTCTCTTCATTCTGAGAGTGCATAGTAGTGCAAGAGTATTTATAAATTACAAAAATATTTAATGATATTTTTGGTGTTTCCATAAGCAGTTGTTCAGCCATTTTTCTATGAGGCTCATTTCAGAGTTAACGATTATTCTTCAAATTAAAGTTAACTTTTTTTCCCATTATTGATATAGTACCTTGGATTTTTTCCCCTTTGCACATCAAGATAAAACCTACAGAGAGTGGGCCTGATTTTTTTCCCATTACTGATTTATCATTTACAGTCACTTACACCTGTGCAAAATGCTACAATACTAGTGTAGTCATGTTAACACCCACAGTGGTGGCCTGTCAATACAGGCGACATAGGTTGCCTAGGGTGCCAAGAAAAACAGCCGTTGAGGGCTTGGGAGGCAGGGGCGCCAATCGCACGCCAATCGTGCATTTTGCCTAGGGCGCCAGTTGCCGGCAGCTCGTCTAGGGCCGCTCCTGAACACCCACTTGGTGCTGATGTAAATAACTGCACAGGGCAGCAAAGAATCATACCTGCAACCTTTCAGGTACAGCCGGTCCCCAACTTACGGCCACCTCGACTTACAACCATCCGCACTTACGACCAAAGCGGTCATAAATGTGGGCTCTGAGTTACGAATGCGACCCGCGCTTACAAACAGCGCAGTCACAATGTAACTCAATGGGTTCCAAGTTACGGCCAAGCGTTTGGTCCGTAACACGTTCGTAACTCGGGGACCATCTGTAAAATGCTAAGCTATTAGCTGAGAGAACCATAGAATGTTCTTGAGTGCAGTCTCACATCACAGTCTCTAAACCATTTATTCTCTCCCTCCATTGGACTAAGCTGATGCAATTCCAGTAGTCTCTTTGGCACTGATTTACTTGAAGCTGAGGACCTGACACACTAACACTTCAGGCAAAGCCCGGCTAACTCATTCTGTCTTTCCCTGTGTTTCATGTGCCACCAGACAATTTTCCTAATGGAATGGGGCTTGTGTATTAATTGTCATCACCAGGTGCAGCTGTATTCCAATCCTCGTTACTTTCTTCTTATGCCATTAAGTCAGGTGCATGCTTGAGAATAAAACACTCTTTTTATGGGAATTGTACTTATTTGCTTTCCAAAAAGTATGGAGGTCACCCAGTGAAATTAATAGGCAGAAAAAAGAAAGAAAAGAAGTACTTCTTCACACCATGTAGAGTCAACCTCTAGAACTGCTTGCCACGGGTTGTTGTGAAGGGCAAAGGTAGAAATGCTGTCAAAAAAGAATGAAATAAGATCATGGAGAATAGGTCCATTGATGATTAGGGATGCAGCCTCGTGCTCTGGGATCATTACACCTCTGGTGGCTAGAAGCTGGGACTGGATGGGTAGATCACTTTATAAACTGTCCTGTTCTGTTGATTCTCTCTGAAGCATTTGGCACTGGCCACTGTCCAAAGACAGGGTACTGGGCTAGATAGGCCATTGGTCTGGCTAATTATGGCAATTCTTCTCTCCTTACGTTGTAACTGTAGAAATGAGATTCAAGAAATAAAACAAAGAGTTAAGACAGAGAAGAGTTATCTTCCCAACATGCAGTTTAAGCAGAAGACCTCATCTATTTTGGGTTTTTTTTGTTTTGTTTTTTTTCTTTCAGTGCTGGAATACATGTTCCTGGGCCATACAAAATGATTTATAAAGGGTGGGAATGAGGAGGAAGACACACTATGTAAAGGATGACATTTTCTTGAATTTCCCTGAAAGGCAAAGTGAGCATCACTTTCAGTGATGATATTATGGATCACCAGGTATGCTATGTAGCTAGTGCAGAAGAACACCTGTGTTCATGGAGAAGAATACTTAGTAGAGAATGAGATGACTTTTATTGATATTTAATTATTTTGGGGTTTTATGCATTTTCTGTTTTTAAAAAATGACCGTGCAATTTTGGACACTATTGAATTTTAAGTTTAGGATTTATTTATTTTTAGACAATTTTTAAAGCCACTATAACAGATTTGGGAAAAGAAATGAAATGGCAATTCTGATGTGCAGTGACAACAAAATTACTGTACAAGTAAATATAAAGAAGATACATATTTTAAATTACAATAAGGCACTGAAATATCTTAGGTAGAGTGCAGGCAAGACCACAGCTGTGACACCCTTTCAGCAGGTAGCAGTATTCCAAAGGCAGTGGGCTGTCATGACTCCAAAGGGTCCTCTGGATTGGCTGCATCCTGTGCTGTATCCTGCAGCCCTCCCCCGTTTGTTTGTGGCCTGCGGTGCGGTTTGGGTAGATAAATTCCTGGACTGTTGTGAAGCCAAAACAAAAAAGCAGTCAATATAATGGTCTTCTGTTGATATGTGTTTTAATAGTTAAATTCCTGGATTGTCATTGCTCACTAAAAAGTGCTGTCATATGAGTGGAAATTGGGTAAATATTGCATTTTATTAATAGCAGCAGAACTGACTTAAATGGGGCCTACGTGTTGTATAGCCTTCCCTTAATTTTTGTATTCATGCCCATCAGTGTGAAAAGCGATTTGCATATATATATGCAGCCACACTTAAGTTGCGGCCCTCAGCATGTGCTGTGAGCATCGTTGTGGCCCACAGGGCTTCCAAAGTTGAGTAGCCCTGTCCTGTCCTATAGCCACCATCTATGCCCTGAGTGATTCATTTTATCCTTAGAGTTTTTGTGGTGAAGAGCTGCTTTTAGCTTCCCTGGAATAAAGCTTTTTAAAGCAAGTGTTGATCCTCAGCTGGTCTAATTGGCACTGGCTCTATTGAAGGCAGTACAGCTGCATTGATTTACTTCAGCTGAGGATCTGACACAGTAACACTTCAGGCAAAGCATGGCTAACTCATTCTGACTTTCCCTCTCTTTTCCTTATTCATGCCTTAGTGTATTTTAGCATGATGCTTTTGAGGGTGGTGATGACGCCTGCATGGTAAAACCTGAGTTTAATTTGAGTTAGGCTTCTGCTTTTAGTTTTCTGTAGGTTATATGTCACCCTGTAGTTGACTTTTTTTTTTAAAGCAAGTGGAGGCTCCCAGCCACTATTGACCTAAAGTTTGAACTTCTTCACTTTTCGTGCTTTTAATGGAACCTCTGTAGGTTTTGCATAATCGTTTTAATATCTGAACAGAGTTGCGCCCCCACTGAATGAGAGGGAGGGAATAGTAGTTAACCTTTCCCATAAATGATTTACATGTAAATCAGAATGTTGTTGTTATATTAGTGCATTGCTGGGCTACATTCAATAGGTTCATTTAGCAAAAAAATTCCATCAGTAATGCTTCAGTGGCTGTTTCTGCTCAGCTGCAATTTCTGTAAGAAGATAGGAGCCTGAGTCACTAATTCTCTGGAGAGATGGCTGCTCCTTCAGCCAGGTGACAGTCAATTAAAGGTTCTCCAAGTTCCCTGAGACTAGTGAAAATGGCAGTCAGCTAGATTTAGGATGTGTGTACAGGTATAGCACTGCAATGCCACAGCTCTACCACTGCAGCTGTGCTGCTGCAGAGCATCTGAAGAACACACCCTATACCAATGGGAGAGAGCTCTCCTGTCAGCTTCATAAAACCACCTGCATATGTCCATAGGAGATGCTTTCCTGACGAAATAGTACTGTCCACACCGGTGCTCATATCGGTGAAACTTATATCCCTCAAGGAAGCAGGGGACCGATACCCTCAGTTGAGATCAGGTGTTGTCACAAAAAAATTCTTAACGTGTAAAGTTACGAGCAAAAGAAGAGTTGAAAAACTTCTCAATAATCTCCTTGAAATAGTCGTAAGTGAGTGGTGGGTTTTGTGGGAATATTTTCTCTTACATAATAGATACTTGCTCAGGGACATATGTCAATGAATGGATGCCTGTTTAAATAGATTGGGTGTTTAAAACTTTTTCAAAGCTTTTTTTTAATTTTTAGTTATCGATGAAGATATGAACTGACATTAATTCTAATCATTGCCTGAGACCCAAGTTAGTTCTGGCTAAATCGCCTTGTAAATGAGTACAGAAGCACTTAGGAACTTAAAAAAAAAAAGTGAAATGGGAGTGTTTAGCAGCAATATCCACATGGTTCTAGTGTATCGCTTGCTATCATCGTGTATTTTTAGTAGACAAAATTTTCCGCCTGGTACTTCCGAGAATATTTATGTGTATATTGATTTTAATAGGGCTAAAGTTGTGCTGTTGTTTCCCCCTAGCATCTCTTTCTTAGTAGATTTGACATTATGTATATCACTGTGAATAAAAATGGTTCTGTCACTGGCCAAACAAACACTTGCATGTATTATTCAAGTTAACAACCTTCAATAAACACAAAGTATCAAGAGAGCAGGAAAACAAGCTGTTGATGTCTGACATGGAGGAAAGGTGATAGAACAGTTCTCGATCCTTTCTCTGCTCAGTTAATGGTACTACTGTGACTTCTTATTATGTAAAGAACTTTTAAAGAACCACTGTAGATGATTAGAAAGACAGACGAGAAAAGTATTCTGTGGGAAAGAAGCAGCACTCCAAAGTTTAAAAAAAAAAAGTGTTTGGGAATAAAGTTACTTAAATGTTAGGGACAATCAGTCTCTTTTGCTTTTAGATGAATTATTCTTTGTTCCTCTTCACTAATAGAATTTACTCTCTTGACCCTTGATGTTGCTCCCCTTACACACATTTGGTAGTACTCATCTGAGAAGTATTACACAACATTAGGATGGAAGAAATAATTCTTTGTCTAGCACAAGTGTGCTGTGTATAGCTGCGTAGCATGAAGTGGTGCGGGAACCTGACTGCAGGATATTCAGATTGGATTTGAATGAAACTGATTTGTGAAGAAAAGTGCACAATTTAAAAAACATACACTGCTATCACATAGAAAGAACCATGAATATGTCTTGCTTCAGTGCTGATCATTTGAGATTCACATTGGACAGCCTATGATGGCCCTTGTAATTATGTTACTAAATATGAGAGGGAAGAGAGTGTTGTACTTAAAAAGCATTTTGCATCAAGCTGCTAACCTTCTGGAATTTCTATAGGGAAAAACTATGAAGTTAGACATAGCACCATGTTAGTGCAAGGTTTTGGCTTCTTTGGTTTACCTACAATATAAAATGCTTAAGGCATTGAACTAGATCCAAAAAAGGGACTTAAAACATCCGTGTCTAATGTTCAGGCACCCTATCATAAAGTGAAATACCAATTCCAGAGTTAGGTGCCCCAACTCCCTATACATCCCTTAAGAATGGGATGCGCACAAGTTTTGATGTGAGCCCAATCCAGTTGGCTCCTACAGGAGAGAGAAGTTTAAAAATGGTTAGCTGCAGAATCTCACTGGAGCTTAGATGTGAGCTAGGCGCTCGGGCAGTTAGAGAGAGGCAGGTGTGCAGATGCTCACTGGCAGATATTTAGGTGCCATGGGGACTCTGTCAGTGGAAACTTAAACGTGTGGAGACTTCAGGCACCAACATGATTATGCAGCAGCTGAGAGAGGGTTTTGAGGATCTAAATTTTGGATGTATCCGTAAGGTGCCTACATCCCTGTGTGAATCTAGCCCCGAGTATATGTCCAAATGAGCTAGAAATTTTTTTGTAAATAATTTCCTGCCTTTATATTGAATGATTCTTTTACAATGAAGCTGTGAAAATTAGGAACATGAATTTTTACAGGGAACACTAAATATTTTAGGGACAAAACAACATGCAGCTATAAGAATTCTCCAGTTGTTAAGCATCTGTGACGCAGTGGGGGGTACCTTGCTGGTTGCTATGCTGGGCAGTGGGTTGTCAGTGACCTCCGCTGGCTGCTGTCTACAGCATGGCCCAGCAGGGCAGGGGATGAGTCATTATGCAAGGGGGCTTCGAAACTCGTCAGACAGGTATCTCCCATGGAGCGGAACAATGGAAAGGAGGGGGGCGAGGCCAGACCTGGCTGGGGGCAGGGCTGGAAGGGAGTGGGTTTTAGTTGGGCTGTCTGGGATCATGGAGGAGACAGCCTAGGGCCCAGAGGGGCTGGAATTTAGGGGCCCAGCATCCCCCATCTCAAGGGGGGCTGAGGCATCCTAGGGCCGGTTCCTGTAACCAGATGACATCTGTGCTGTGCTGTATCCTGGAGAAGCAATAAACTCCCTCTATTCTACTGGCTGGTGGAGTCTGTCCGTGCCATTACGGGGGGTGCAGGAGTCGGGGGACCCCGACATGCTGCCACAGCATCTGACACCGAATCTTTCACATTTGCTACCAAAATATTTCAAAATCTTTGATTACTAGCCAGTGATATCTAAAACTAGGCCAGGGATAAAAGAATATTTAACTTTTCTTGAACAATTAAGTGGATTTCTGTATGACAATAAAGTATCTTAAGTAAAGAAAGCATTCACTTGCTATGCATTAACCCATTTACTCCAGCTCTGAATGTGTTTTTTTTTCTTAGAACCTGGTCCAGAAAGTATAAAACTTCAAAATATAAAAACATGTTCTATCATGTCTTCACCTTTCATAAAAATAACTTATCAATTAAGTACCCTCATCTAGCATTAGAATTTTTCCAATTTCTTCTCCATTCCTAACAGCTGTAAAAGAGCAAAAATAAATATTGACAAATGTTCCTGATGGTTAATATATTTAGGCAATTGCAGATCAAGGTGAAGTAATTTCCAAGTCAAGAACCCTCACATGAAGCATCCTGCCACCAGCAGTCTCCCTGTTAAATATCAGGAATACTAGTTTCCACTGATCACAAATTTGAAGGAACCACATTAATTAAAATGATCAGCAGTGTTCCCTTTAAGGTGGGTGGCAGCACAGCTTCACAAGTGATTAATCGGCTCCTCCCAGTCAGTCAGCTCCTTGCATGGAGCCCTGAGCCTCTGACTGGGTAGGGCTGATTAATCACCTGTGAAACTATGCTGCTGCACAGCTTAGAGGGAACACTGGTGATCACTTTAGTGTCCATATTCCAAACCATTTAGAACTTTGTAGATCAAAATCAACACCTTAAACTACCCATGAACAAGTAGGAAGCCAAAGAAGCATAAAGACTAGTATACACTAAAAAATTAGATCAACTCCGCTCATTGCTTAGCTTTGGTCTAAACTAGGACTTTATTTTGAAATAACCCATCCCCACAGTTGAATTATAAGCAGAGTGTCCACACTATCAAGCCTGTTGTTTTGAAATAATGGGCCACGGAATTCAAAATCTGTATCCCTGCTTTTCATCGGAAGTAATGCTAATTCCAATAGTTATTTCGAAATAATGGCAGTATGGATGTTTTTGTGCACTATTTTGAAATAATTACTCCCCAGAGTAATTTGAACTAATTACTCCACAGTGCTTCCTGGGGCTCTAAGTCTGAGGTAGCACATCCACATTAACAGAGTCTGCCTCAGAATAATTTCTATTCTTCCCTGTAGTGAGGATTTGCTAATTTGAATTTACTAAATTTGACTTAAGAACTCCTGATTTTACAATTTTGAAATAGTTTCCTAGTGTAGACACGGCCTTAGAGATTTGAGAAATCCACACCTTTGAGAGATTCTGTTAAGCCTACCTGAGTCTCATGTAGACAGTGCTAGGTCTATAGAAGAATCCTTCCATTGACCTATCAGCTTTCGGGGAGCTTGGATTTCCTACAGTTTCAGAAGAATACCTCTATACAAAGCTCATGATACCATCTACATGTTTTGTTAGTCTTTAAACCCTAAGCCACCAGACTATTTATTGGTTTTTTTAAGTTTATCCTGTACAGACTAACTCGGCTACCCCTCTGAAGCTTCTATACAAAGCATCCCTCGTGGTGGCTTCTAAAGACTGCTCCTGTGAATGTTTTCAGAGCATCCCATAAGTCTAACTTCATTCAGAAGGTTTCCTGAAAGATAATTGTTTGCGGTGTTTTGCGTGAAATGAGACAATCCTACGCTCTCAAATGAACTCATGTAAAAAAAATAAGACGACAAAATTACCATATCACCTGTGAGCAAAAACTTTTCAAAAAATGATCCATATCTGATCTTTGTCCTCATTCTCAAAGGAAACCTGTACGGCAGCTTCAAAAGATGAGCTTGGCAGCTTAAATTGATAAACTTGGTAGACCCTAAAATCACAGAATGCTTATTACAACAATCTGTAACCCACTAACCACCTTTTTTGTCCTTGCTGAAGAAGTGTTATCTGTTTTTTTTTTTTTTTTTTTTTTTTTTTTACCTTAAATGGTCTCTAACAATATTGACTGCATATGGTAAGCAATCTATTTCAACTTGTATTTAGCTATGACACTTCAACCTTTCTCAAACTTGAAGAGCTCCTGGTAGCTTGAAAGCTTGCCTCTTTAACTAACAGAGGTTGGTCCAATATAAGATACTGTCTCCTCCTCCTTTTCTCTCTCATGAGTAGTTGGCATTCAGCTCTTTTGAATGGAGGCATGGGCAGTTTTCATTAATGGAGACCCAAACCCTTTCTGCTGAATTTCACTGATTTTGCTCACAAGTTGTAACCCAGAGGTACTGTAGGATCTATAAAAATTCAGCAAATGACATGGTCTGAAGTTCAAGCAAAGAAGATGTAATAGTTATTACTGTGAAACCATATTTTTTCCCCACAGCAACAGACAGCTTGGACTAGCTTTGAGTGATTTTTATCCACAAAGTAATGCCAATTCCTCACAGCAAGGGAAAATTTGACTTCTTATTTAATTGGAAGCCAGCCAAATTAACCATCTGGAACACTTCTGCTGTTCAGGATCTAGCTGATACTCTGGATTCTATCCTATATAACCATGGCATAAGTCACAGGAAAAAATATTTTGTCATAGTCAGCGCAAGACAGTACTTCCACTGCTCTAGCTGTCACCATTTTTTGTTTCATCTGCCTTAGTTTGTGGTTACGTGTTAAAGTGTACAGAGAGGACAAAATTGATCGAGAATGTATTCGAAGTCCATTGTATTGAAAATATAGAACATATGATTTGGTAATTCTGTAGGCTGAACAGTATTCTCCTTCAGACCCATCTGTCAGGGCATTGATCCCATTAATTTTTAAGGGTAGACCATCAAGGTAGGAAGCTTCACCTCAACCCTAAATAGCAGGAAATGGTTGCTCATTTTAATCATTACAAGGTATAAAGAGCATCAGAGAAAAGACTGACCTCAAAGGAGATGGGATGGATTGAAAAAGGACATAGGCAGAGTCTGTGAGACCACATTAATAAGATTCTCATTATTAAGAGTAAGATATAGGTTGAACCTCCCTGGTCCGGCACCCTTGTGACCTGACTGGTCCCAGACCAGGGGAAAATGCTCTTTACCTCTTCACTTTGAATTCACTTTAACTTGCATACTTAGAGATTTGCCATGTTGTAACATTATTACCAGGAGATGGAACTTGAAGAGATGATGTTCTAGTCTCACTGAAATAGCAGTTCCACTGCTGAAGCATTATCTCAGGAAATACTGTCTACTGAAGAGGGTACATGAAGAAATGACATTGCACTACAGGACATGAAAGGATATGATAGTACTATTGGTTTTCCTCACAGGTTAGATAGCATTCCCATTTTTAGCAGTACAATCATCACTTTCCAAACCTGAACACGAGAACCAGCAACCTTTCAGATCTTCTGTTCAGAAATATACTTGCAGAGCAGTTCTTGAATAGAGAATAGTTTCTTTTTTTGCCATATTTTTTCTTAACTAAACATGAACTGACACTAATGCAGTTGAAAGAGAATATTTGATTTATCTCATTGATTTATTCTTGAAGTCATTTGATATATTGATCGTGTCCCATTGCCATTTTTACTACGTTATATTAATTTGATTACTACACTGAGATAATTTTGAGCAGCTTTTACAATTGCTTATACAGCAAACTCAACACACACCTGATAGTGTCTGTGTTCAACATACGCTTACATCCATCCACTAACAAGTTTGCTAGGGTCAAATTGAGTTGCTGTAACCTCCTGACTCTTACTTCATATTCCCCTGTTTATACATAAAAAAATATTTTATTAGCCCTTTTGGCCAAGGTTTGGCACCATGATCCATACATCTGTTTCAAAATAACTGCCACTCATGTTAGAAAATAATATATATTTTGGAGAGATACCTATGTATTTTACTTTGTAAATACTCAGAGCTCTTCTTGGACAAATGAGTACTTTACTTGGTTTTCTTTTTTCTCTATTGCCTTATTGCTTTATCTACACCAAATTAACTAAAGATGTGAATTTAAAGTGGATTAGTTAAACTTCATTAAACCCATGTATGTACATTCTCGCTGAAAATTAAGAAGCTTTAATTCGGTTTAATTTAATTCACTTTGTAAATGAGTTGACTAAACAAAAGCCATGGAAGTTTAATCCACGTCAAATTCACACCTTTATTTAATTTGGATCAATTGTCCTGATTGTCCCAGTGAAGGGATCCCCTAAAATTGTTAGCTCTTTAGGATGAGGATTGCTTTTTACTATGTGCATGATCAGTGTCAGCACCTTGAGGTTCTGATTTAGCTTGATAAAAGAAATAATAAATCATCATAATAATGAAAGTGTTTTGAAATGCTGTCAAAATAATGAAATGACAGCTCCTTGGCAATATTACTTTTTTTTTATTTTTGCATTTTGATTTTAATTTGTGAAGGTCAAAATACAACTAGGTTCAAAAAAGAATTAGGTAAGATTATGGAGAACTGGTCCATCAGTGGCTATTAGCCAAGATGTTCAGGGATGTATCTCCAAATGCAAGAAGCCAGGACTGTACCAGAGGTGTTGGATCATCAAAATTGCCGTGTTTTGTTGGTTCTCTCTGATGCATCTGGCACTAGCCACTATCAGAAAGCAGGATACTGTGATAGAGGGAGAATTGATCTGGTCCAGTAAAGGTACTCTGAATGTCTGTAAAAAGAGGGCTGTTTTATTGGAATTTCTTCCCTTGGATCACCTGAACCATGTGATCTAGAATGCTAATATTAATAAGGTTACATTAGAAACAGAGGATAATGGCATTGCTTCATTTTTCTTGCAGATTTTCAGACGCTACTGGTTGGTTTTCAAGAAAGCTTCTAGTAAAGGACCCAGAAGACTAGAAAAATTTCCAGATGAAAAAGCAGCCTATTTCAGAAATTTTCATAAGGTAGGTCCATCCGCAAGATTACAACTATTTAGATATAAGATACTTCTGATATGGAAACTCTTGAAAACAGTATTATAATTAAGTTGAAGGGCATGATCCTCTGATCACTGAAGTCAATGGCGAGCATCCTATTGATATCATTGGTGAAGAATCAGGCCTCTGTTTCTGTCCAGATAAGTAAGAGAAGTTTATTCTCTTGATGATATAAGTATCTGATATTTACATTAATGTTTGTCTTGAAAATATCAGACTGCATTTACTCAGGGTATTTAAATCAAATATTTAACAATTATAAATTAAACATCAAATCAATTTCATTTGATGCTAAATGTACCAGCTGTAAGTTCTAGTGAGATCAACATTTGGAATATTAAACATCATTTTCATAGAAGATTTCAAGATAGGTCTCAGCATTTTTTTTGAGTAAAAATCAGCATTGCTTCTAAATTGGCAGTCTTGGTTGAATCAATTCCTTAGTGCTTTCTGTTTATCACAATCAGTTCTTTGGTGCAACTCAAGATGTTTGAGAATGGGATTTCCATTCCTGTCACTTCAGCTACTGTCATTAACTCACCACATGGCACTGCAGTGATGTTGGGATAAAATGACATAATGCTTTGTATTTCTATAACAGTCTTCCACCAGGGATCTCAAAGGGCAGAATAAACATTTGGAACATTTGGATTTAACTTGCCACAGCTTTTTAAGTTAGACATTACCTCATTAGCTTACAGTTGGTCAAACTAAAACATAGATGTGACTTACCCAAACTTGCACAGTAAGACTGAAGGACCCAGGAGTAAAACCAGATCTCCTGAGGTCTCAGTCTTGGGCTTCCCATCACAAGAAAACAAATTCCCATTTTATCTCTAATAAACTAAATCAACATTTTGACACCTGTCACAAGGGAAACTTAATCAAGTGGGTCACCTACTATTTCCTGGTGGATGTTTGTTTGTGGAAATCTCTATTAATGAGAGACCCCATGCTGGTGTAATGATGTTGTAGGTTAGGAGCTATGTAAAGAATTTGCACATTGCCCAGAGTAAGTCACCACTCTAGTATTCTAATTGTTAGATGTACCAGGTCTCTACCAAGCAAATATAGTCCTCCTCCTCTTTAAAATGGGCTTGTTTGAAGTGGAGATAGAGAGCATACACCTATTTCAACTTTCTGGTCTGTTATTATTTTCTATTTAAATTCTCTGTAAGTAACATTATCATTTTTTATGTCTAACAATGACTACATCACTAGCCCATCATTAATAAGAGTCAGTTATGTCCACTCTTGTTCATTTAACTGTGCTAACATGATTCCCCTATATTCCTTTGAGTATTTTATATTCCATTTATTCCCATCAAATGGCTCACAACTGACATCAAGAATGACTTCCCTCAAAAACAGTTGTAATGTCACAATAAAGTGACATCTGCAAACAGGAAAATGGGGAGGAGTAGATAAGTACCTCAGAAGCAAAGATCTCTTTTAATTGCAAATGTCTTAATTGATAAAGAAAGCTGAATTGGATTTTAAAAGGAACAGGTTAAAACGACTAATACTAAGATAGTACCTTTCATCCAGAATACTTCAAAAGCACACTAAAGCTGAATTGTCAGCTATATATTTTATAGACAAAACAATGGCAACTATTTAACAGTGCATCAAAATAGAGTGTAGTATATTCCTGTAGGACAGGATGTGGAGAATAATGCCTTGTCCTGTTCCTATGACTGGTAGAATTTTGGAATGTAATAATACTATAAGGAAAAAATTAATCTGGTCACCAGGGTGACATCTCCACTTTGTAAAAAGTGTCATGAAATCATTGTACATGACAAGCAATCAAGAATTAGAAAGTTTTCTTCTCTTCCACACAAACATTTCAGAAAGTTTCAATGAGGCACGAGCAGCTTAATGGCAGGTAGTCCAATGGGGCAACTCTTTCTCTACTTAATCCTTTGTCATACTTTGACATTTTATTTTGATCACTAATTAACCAGTTTCAGTTCAAAAAATGTGTCTGGAATCTGATTGTCATGTATATTAGGGGTGGATTTGACCCACTCCCCTCCCTTCGGCCCCTTTTATACAAAGAAAGAGGGTGGGAGTGGTGAGAGGGACCCTTGAATCCCTGGGCTGAGCTAGGGGACGATTTTCCTTAGCTGGTTTATGGACTGTCTGAGCAGCACCACAACACTCCAGAATGAGTTATGCTAGGAGCTTCTTACAGGCACAACACAAAATATCATCCCGAGTACTGCATTCCCCATAGACAATAGTATATACAGATTATCCTAGATGCCTCAAGACTAAAGCTAGGTAAAACTCACCTGCTTAAGAGTTTAATTTCTCAACACAAGCTTGGTTCAAGTGAAATTTCTTCCTCTCAGTGAATTCTAAGAAGAGATTTATATATTTTGGCTGGAAAGAAGACAAAATTGACAGCTTGAACTGAGCTGTTTGGATTCAAACATGAAGGAACCAAACTCCCAGCAAAGCAATGTTACTAAGTTTTTCCCATTTTTTTGCCCCTGTCACTTTGCTATGAGAAGCAAATCTTCTGGATCTACAGTATCTCTGTTTTTTCCAGTGGATATCTCCCTTTGAGCAACGGCTGCCAATCAAGTTCAAAATTATACAGATTCCTCCTATGGAACTGGCTGAAGAACTTTATTTTCTGAAATCATTGGGACTCAACTTTCTTTGGGAGAAAGAATGGCCTGATTAACCCACTGCTCTCTTCTAGCCTTTCTTTCATCTTGTATGACAGCCTAAAGAAATATTTATAAACATGAATGCAGGTAAGCATCATTTAGTGAAAAAATGCTTTTACTATGGTATCCATATAATATTATAATGTATGATTTCATTAATCAATGAGGAATCCTGTGGCACCTTAAACTCTAACACATTTATTTAAGAATATGACAAACTGGGCTTCAGCCCATGAAAGCTTATGCCCAAATAAATTTGTTAGTCTTTAAGGAATCACGGGACTCCTCATTGTGTTTGCTCAAACAGACTAACATCGCTACCCCTCTGAAATTAATTAATCAATGATTATAAATTCCCTTTTTTCCTCCCCCTTTCCATAAGGCTATGCATGGAGGTCTAACAGTTTGGTGTTGTCTAGTGATATTGTTGTTATAAATGGCAGTAATAGCGTTTAGTAGTATGGTAGTTCCTTATTGTCAGACATTGCTGACAATAACAATAAATATTGCATTTATAGGTTGACATCATGTTTCTTCTGTTGGCTTCAGTTTTGGAGGTTAGAGTTTCTAACATGCATCTGACGAAGTGGGTCTTTGCCCACGAAAGCTTATGCTCCAACACTTTGGTTAGTCTATAAGGTGCTACAGGACTCCTCACCGCTTTTAGAGTTTCTTGTACTGTCATATAGCCAATCCTTTGATTTTTTAGTAGAAATCTTTTCTGCTTGGAAAAGAATTTCAAATGGTATGTGATTCCAAGACTATATTTTTAAGACACATGTATGATTTACTTACAATTCTAAATAAGTATGACCAACTGGCTGATGTAATATCTTTTATTGGACCAACTTTCAAGCTACACAAAGCTTCACAGAGCCCTTCTTGTGTGTAAGCATTATGTCTTCTAATATAACAAAAAAATCCCTCAAGTGCTATACTATCTCTTTAATACATACCATCCACAAAAGGATCCTGAAATCAGTTAATTCCTTTTGTGTTATGTCAAACTGACATAGCTTCTGTCTTTAAGATAAACACAAAAGTCATGTCAAATTCTTATCAAGGCAGAAACCTTTTAAGAACAAGACCTTTGAGATTACAGTACAATCACCATCCTAATTGTACTGTGTTTTTGTCTTTGAAGGATGAGATCTTTGCCATGCTTTCATTATACTTTACTTTGTGCTAGATCATGTCTTTGCAGAGTAAAGAGCAGTGTATTGTTGCACTGATCTATATCTGACACAGCACATGCTCCCCTATATACTGGTATAGTTCTGTGGCTGTGCATGTCAGAGGAAAGCAAGAACCTAGGCCCACATCCATCCCTTCTCACCTACCTGTTCAAAGGAGTGATACGGGACCCTGATCCTCAAGAGTGTTCCTATAGTGCCTTTGAAAAGCCATTTATTCCCTGTGTATTGGAAAAAATGGCATGGCTGAACCCTCAGAATGGTTTGGGTGTATGATCTTGGTGTTTCTGCTATAGATATTACTTTTACAGATTACCAGTTATTTTCTGATTGAGTTTATCACTCTGCAGTTTCGTTAGTATTCTTATTTATTATTTGTATTATTGTTACTGTAGTATTCAGAAGACCTCATTAGACCAGGATCCCTTATGGTAGGTGCTGTATTCTTGAGGGGTTTTTTTTTTGAGCTGTTGAGGTTTCTTTGCGTATAATTATTTTGTAATTAATACACAATTGTTTGTGTTTGAGTGAAGAATTTAGATGTTAATCATAAGGTTATTTTCCTTCTGTCTCTACACTGGAGGTTTTAATGAAGTATTATCAGTTCTGTAACATTCTAATAATGCTAAATATGGAACCTTTTAATTTTTGCTATTTGGACAAACTTCTGCTTGATGTAATGTGCTTGTGCTGATAGATGTGTATATATAAAAAGGATAAAGTGAATCTCACAAATGTAATGTCAGTATTTGTTATTAACTCATCTAGAAACCTAGAGGGAACAAATTATGAAATGCAGCATGATGAGTAACTACACAGCTTCAAGAAAAATAGAAGTGGTCTGCTATTCAGTGGTAATCTGTTCCATTTAATTCAAATAGATCTGTGCTAACTGCAGACCATTGGCAATTGGGAATATCGTATAATTTCAGAGGTTATTTTGCATTCTGATTCCTTTGAGTGCATATTTTACCCATGGATACCTTATCTTTGATGGCAGCATTCACAACTGGCCAGAATATGACATTTCAGACTCTGTTCTTATATTTCTGAGTACCCACTGGCGCACTGTTGATTATGCTTAACATTTCTTACCTCATGCTGTATTGTATTATGACACAATGTCCCTTATGCAGAAATTTCATCTCTAGTCCCAATATGCCTTTGTGTTTGGAGATAACTCGGGTTCGGGGGGAGTGGGAGTTCCTTTCATCTGTCTAGGTTTTATCTCTCTACCTCTGGTAAGGGCAGTTCATTTTGTATTTTTTTTTTCAGATGGTCTTACCAAA
Source organism: Pelochelys cantorii (assembly GCA_032595735.1). Taxonomy (NCBI): domain Eukaryota; kingdom Metazoa; phylum Chordata; order Testudines; family Trionychidae; genus Pelochelys; species Pelochelys cantorii. Next base: position 94,574,680 of record CM064327.1, read on the forward strand.
CTTTGTTTCCAAACTAGTAGCACTTAAATTATATTTACTTCAGTGTCTTTTCCCCACAGTTCCTTGCTGTCACTATGTACAGTTCTCTTTAAAGCATACCAGTATAAAGACCTCACCAAGCCTGTTTCACAGTTAGGGAAGCTTTTTTACAATTTCTTGATCACTTTCTGAATTTTAGTTGGTATTTAGAATAGTGGTTTCTTCAGTATAGTTTCTCCTGGTTGATCAGCTGATTTCTTCCTGTTAACATATTTATAAAAATGCTGGCAACAATGCACAACATTGTCAGCACTACTTTTTTAATCTGAGAATATTTTTGTTGGGTTTAAACCAGGGATTAGGAACTCTTCCCCACTGGACAGTTACCTTGGAGAATAACAGTCCCCAGTACAACTGATCTTGCACTGATTTTAGTCTTTGTTAATTTCAAAATATTTCAGAACAGGTTTTTTCCCTGACAAATTCCCTAAGGCATTTTTCTTACAATCATGCCTTGCCAATCTGTACTGTCCTCAAATGTCATTTCAATTTGAACATTTATTTGTGAAAAATTGGGTGACTTTTTTAAAGATATAGTAACATGCTCATGATTTTTAGGCCTCCACTTTTTAGGCTCTTTGTTTGCACGATTACGTCTGTCTTTCCTATTTTCACTGTACTTTTCCCCTAAACATGCTGGTGCCTATATAACAGATCACATTCATCCATTCTGGAATGTATTCATAGTGAAGTCACGTTTCTTCTCACTGGCATATTGCAGAATATTTCAGTCTCTTACTTTGTTGCTTATGTTTGATGCCAATCATCTGTTATATCCACCTCATTTAGACCCCACTCCCCAAAGTTTGGGATATTATTATGATTAATGTTGATTATTGTTAATATTAATAACAATAGTTGACTGCAATTCCAAAGGGACGTTGTTTAAAATATGTCCACCAAAAGGAGGACTGGAAATTCTGAGTTTTGCACCTTCGATATTGAGTCAGACTTGCCAAAAAACTTTGGCTTGTATCCAAACCTTAACATTCTTTCATTTTGAAGTCTAGACATGCCTTCTTCAAATGTTTTAATGCATAGTCCTCATGTTTCCGTATTGTAAAAAGGGCTAGGGAACACCCACAGCTTGCGTGGATCTGGCCCCCAAGCATCTGGCCCCAGCATTGGGGAGCCAGTGCTGGCGCTCAAGCCCCACAGCCTGCCCCATTGCTCCCCTGCTGTGGAACTCCCCACAGTGGAGAGGAGAAGGGGACTCCGAGCCTTGTGGGCTGGATTCAGGCAAGCCCCAGGGCTGGATCTGACCCATGGGCTCTGCCTGGCTAGGGAGGAGGGGAGAAAGTGGCTCCATGCGCTGTCTTTCCTGTCTCCTCCTTCCCTGGCTGGAGAAATGGAAGTGCAGAAAAGCACTGCCTGGAGGCTTTTCTCTTGCCGCTCCAATTGGCTACAATCATGGCCAATAGGAGCTATGGAGAGCAGTGGGGAACATTGAGCCATGTGTGTCAGCAGGGCTATGTTTAATCCTTTTTTTTCCTGAAGCAGGGTGACTGCCACACTATAATCCTCTATTGGGAATACTGATATGAAGAATTAATTTAGTTTCTCTGCAATAACCTGGTTTTCTTTGAGTGCTCTAGCACCTCTATCACCCGTAGCTCCCCAGACTATTTGGCAGGGTTCCTGCTTCTGATGTACTTTTGCTGGTAGTTTTTGTGTCCTTAGCTATTTGCTCTTCAAATTCTTTCATATTTTGACTTGCCAGAGTTTGAACCTTATTTCTTCCTCAGTAGGATTTGACTGTTTTCAGTAGTAACTTAGGCCCAGATTTTTAAAGCTGTTAGGTATTGCAGTGCTAAATGCTAAAACATCAAATTGATTTAGAAGTTTAAAAGGCAGGTTTTCAAATGTATTCAGGTACCAGAATATCATTTTCAGTGGAGATCTGGCACCTACAGACCTTTTAAAAATCTGGCCTGAAGTGCCTAATTTATTTTTGAAAGTGATAGGTGTTCCAATGCCTAAGTCACTATTGGAAATGGGTCTTAAGGACTCATTGAAAATGTCACCTGCTTTTTCCACCGCACTTTAGTCTTGAGTTTTGAAAATGTTGCAGTTAATATGTAAAATGAAAATCCATCTTTACTAAGGTTATTTGGAGGCTGTGTAAAAATGAAAATATGTATTTGTTAGAAGAGACCTGCCCTGAAAGTGATAACTGATGATACTAAACCTCATTTAAATGAGTAATTGTTAGAAAAAAAAGTAGTATACTGAGTGTTGTGCACACCAAACCATAAAATCTGCAGTAATTATCAGCCCCCCTTTTAAATATATAGCTATCTGAGTAATGTCGTTGTTCAAAACAGGCATTCTCTGCACCAAAAAGCAAATTACAAAATATAATTGGACCTGTGCAGTAGTAAAGTTATTAGAGTTTCTGAGCACCAAAGGGCAGAATATAAGATAACATAATGACATCCCCTTCAACTAAGAGGGTATAAAAGCCATTCAGTTGTTACTTCCTCCCTGTACAGTAAATGGACAAAGCACCATTTTAACATGATGACTGAAGAGTAAGGACTTGAGTGAACTCTTACAACATTGGACCTGAACGGTGCAAATGATTACACTTGTAGTCCCGTTGACTACTCTTGTGTGGAATTGTTTGATATATTTTGTTTTGAATTAATTGTAAGGTAGACAGGAGAGTTGAATAAAACATTGTTCAGAAAAGGAAAGTTTTCTCATCAAGTATTTTCATATAAAACAATTAGGTCTCAATAATAACAAATCAGATGTCGTAGGCGGCCAAACTATTGTATCTGAATTTTATACAGTCAACAACATTTATTTAAAAAAAAAAATCAATATGATCATGTTGTGATTAGTCTGCCTTAGTGCTAAATAGGCTGTTGTGTTTAAGTGCCTTAATCATTGCATTGCACAATTGGGTAGGTATGTAGTGAATGAAATGGAATTATTGCATGAAGAGAAAATATAGTCTCGTAGTTAAGGCAGTTGGATACTGCCCTGGAGAATTAGATTCTATTTCTGACCCAGCCACAAAGTTCTTATCAAGCCACTTTTAAACTAAACTTTTCACAGATATCACTAATTGTGTCTGCCTTGTTTTCTGGGTGCCTGGCTTGGGACCCAAGGGTCCGATTTGCTGGAGTGTGGAGCATTTAGAGCTGTAGCTAAAAACAATGAGAGGTTTGCTTTGAACATATAAAGTACTGTCTAATGGTAAATATGCTGAAAAATCAGGATGTATCTGTCTCAAATCAGGTCTCCAAGTTAATGGATACATTTTTACCCCAATCTCTCTACCTCTGCTCCTCATCTCCAAAATAGGAATAATAACAGCCTTTCACTTTATAGAGATGTGTTCCAAAGCTTGTGAAGCATTCAGATACTATAACGATAAGCAGCATAGGAAAGCCCATGAAGAAATTAATAATTCTTTCTTTGGGGCAGGGTGTAATTAGTGAATAGTAAAGGCATAGTGAGTAACGAACAACTGAATAATAAGTATAAATATTGAATAACTGCTCATTCACTGAGCCCTCTTCATCAAATGCAATGAATAATGCAGGGATTCTATGGAGGAAAAATAGAATGTGGTCAAGTAATGAAGATTATATCATAATGCATATGCACAAAGGGATGAATAAAGCCTGCAAAGTTTATGTTAATTCTAATCTTTCCTAGCTTTTGGTGATTGACTTTTCAACCATAATATTCTTTTATCATAGGCTTTATTTCTTTAAGTTTGTAACAGATTAAAGAAATTGACTATTTTTTTATTTTCCAAGTAGTAGAAGTGAACAGTATAAACAAGAAAAGGTAAATTTTAACCATTTCAAATGTAATCATTTAACATACTATCAGTAACATCAGTAAAGAAAATTTGTTTTTAAACATGTATGATTTTTAACTAAAATGACCCCTTTTAAAGCTACATTGCATTTTGTTCGATGAATCATGGAATGAGCATAGATAGGTTTCTCAAATGGGGAGCGAACAAGAAACATTCTTAATAGCAGACAGGTACAAACATCACATCCAAACACATTAAGATTGAATATGATGCTGGGGAAGACATTTAAGTTTATTGTCACTTTCACCCTCTGTGGGTGACTAAATATAACAAGCCGTATGGGCATTTAAACCAGAATGAGCCTTTTCTGCAAGAGAGCTCTTCTAGAGTAAATAAAAAAGAACAATTTATTATGAATATTGCTATAGAAATTCTGTCTGTAATTTTTACTACTTCATAGAAGGAAATTTGAAATTCAAATCACTGGCTGATGAAGAATGCTATTAAAAATGCATTAGGGTTGAAAGTGTAGCTGTAGATAATTGTCATAACAGACATTCTAAACAAATTTATCCTCAAAGACAATGAAGCTAAAAGAATTTTCACATAATCAGCTAATAAATTTCATTTTAATTTTGAAAGCAGATGCAATAGAAACAATGAAAAGAAGGTTTAGAAGAATAAATACTAGAAATGTCACTTGAAAAAAAGGAAAAATCTCAGACAGAAGAACTGTACTTTCATTTCAGATTCTTTCATTCACTTACCTCAAACCAAGTACTTCCTTTCTCAGTGGCACTATGGCTCAATATCTTTTGGGTCTCTAATACAGAATATCCTCCTCTTTTTCAGATAATTCCTAAATGAAATTAGACAGAATTCTGAAAGGATATTTTTAACTTCTTTGTGCTGCTTCAGATGTAGTAATGTAAAATGCTTGGTATAAGTAAAGTAATATGGTTTTTTTGTACATCGCAACTGTGATGATTGTAAATGTGTATATTGGTTGCCTTAGAGAAAAGGTTCCTAGGGCTTATCTTCATATACAGTAATACAGTGGCGTAACAAGGTTCACCCGCTTGTGAGCGCCTTTCTGTGGCCAAAGGGCATCTGGTAAGCTCCTTGCCTAGCCATCTGTAGCAGAGGAAATGTCGGTATATGGCCTGGGACCAGGCTGCTTCTTGCCCCTTTGTTGTAGCTGCTAGGGAGTTGCGGGGGGGGGGGGGGGATGCGGGCGGGGACTCTGGCCCATGCGGTCCTCTGGGTCCCGGCCCAGGGACCTTGTAAGTAGCAGGTGCCTGCTATGAGTCTCCATTGTTTGCTCCTTCCTTGTTCCCTGGGCCATTTCCCCAGGATGCTGCTCTATCTGGTCATCTCAAGGTTCTGAGGCTGGGTTCTCAATAGATCCCATCCAGGGTGCTATCAACTCTTCTAGTTGGCTTGTGGCCAGTCTTGGGCCACTGGACCTGGGCCTCACCCAGACCTAAAGTTCAGCTTGCACTCGGACCTGTCTGCAGTGCTGCTGTTCTCCCAGTCAGTACATAGGTCTGTCTGGGTCGAGCTCCTGTGAGGAACTGCCAGGCCCTAGCCCAGCAGCCTCTATTATGTTGGTCTGCTGGGCCCTCATTGGCTGCTGCAGAGGCAGCTGTTCTATCCTGCCTGGAGCTCCTCTCCTCTGCTCCTCTCGCTGGGGTGGGGTGTGGCAAGGCTTCCAGCCTCCTGTAGGGGGCGTTGGGACTTAGTCCACCCCATCACAAGTGGATAATACACTAGTACAGCTGTAGCACTTTAGTGAAGATGCTACTTTGCCGATAAGAGCACTTCCTGACAGTGTAGTTAAGTCATCTGCCCAAGAAGGAGTAGCTATATTGTGTAGTGGAGACCTGGTCCCAAGTACATAGGTCACTTTTGACAATGGGACTTAGGACTTATCTACATTGCATTGCAGGATATGAATTGCAAAATATACCAAAGTGTTGCAGTCTAACTGTCCTGGGTGAATACTGTTGGAATAAACTGAAAGGTACTGGTTCACATTAACATACTCTACATGATGGGTAGACACAGCCAAAAATCTCTCATATTGCTCAGGTCTTGTCTAGAACACTTATTTTGTGGCAAGCTGGGGTATAAATTTATCCTGCCCCAGCCTGCTGTACACTTAATGTCCACGTGTATTCTGTAGCTGCACACTAAATGTTCCATAGTGCATTTTAACCTATTTCCATTTCAAAGAGGATAGATCAAATTTCACTGCATAAATTTTAGTGTGTGGCAGCAGGGTTCACAAGAATGCTTAATGGACTAAAGACTAATAAGGGCTAGATTTACATTTTAGCTTGCCACCAAATAAATGTTCATGTAGACAAGGCCTTAGGTGCTTTGAAAATGTTAGCCTTAATCTGATAACTTTATGTTTATTACAGTTTATTTTTACAAGACCACCAATCCTGCAAAGGTTTATGTACGTGATTAATTTTAAGTGCATAGGACTATTTGTGCTTAAAGTTAAATACATGCTTAAATGATTTGCTGAATCAGGGCCAAAATCTCTAATTTACTTTTGTGAGGAGAAACATTAATACTAGACACCAGCCCTGATACCATATGAGCTCCATATGGACAGCATCCTTTTGAAGTTAGTGAGGCTAATGCAGGCTCGGTAATATACTAATATGGAGCACCTTGACCCACTTTGAGACTTAAACTGTTGATCTAAATTATGCCTTAAATTTAGTGCACCTGATTATTTTCTGTCGGTTGAAGTTAATGAAGTGGTGAAATGGCCATGTCACTCCATATAGATGTTTCTCATTTTAATTTGTCAGACAAAAAATTCAAAAATCATTGGGGCAAACTTTCACCTGATTAAAAATGGGGTAAATCAGACTTATGTTTTGAACATTGCATGATTTTAGATGTTTGTGCAGAGTTCAACATATATCCCTACTGAAGGAGACTGTGAATCTGGGTTTACGTCATTTTAAAGCTTCAGAGGGATAGCCGAGTTAGTCTGTAACAGGAAAAACTTAAAAAACAACAAATAGTCGGGTAGCACCTTAAAGACTAATAAAACATGTAGATGGTATCATGAGCTTTCGTGGGCACAGCCCACTTCTTCAGATGACCGGAGTGTTGGATGTCCAGAACCAAGCTCAGAATTCAGCAGCTCAGTATTTCCAAAGACTATTCTATTGTTAAAACCTAATGAACATATTCTGCTATACATACACAAACGAATTTTGAGTCACAATTTGTTCTAAAGCAATTTCAAACTTAATAAATAGCTGTTAGAGACAGACCTGGAGTTCTTAATACGGTGTCATTTTTAGCAAATTATGGGCAACATTTAAAAGTTGGAAAAATTTATTTACTTTTCATTCCACTCAAACTAAAATTCTCCAGTTTTTAAATATAAATTTGGATTCTAAATTGAAGGATTCTTTTAACCAAAGGAATATTTTAATCATGTGCCAAGATGTTTGTTCTATGATATTCAGTTTGAGAATCAAAATGAATGGTACACTTTTGGAAAATATATGGGTGGGGGAGACATGGAGGCTGGTTTTGTTTTCATATTACAGTTGTTTAATCTTTGCATGGTACAAAGTATTGCTTTGAAGTATAAAGGCAACTCTTTTACAGTGCTCCTGGCCAATCGTCTGCAGTTGTAAAATGGAGTTAGAAAACAATGAGGCTTTAATCTCATTTTAATCATCAAGAGCACTGGAACCCCAGTGGGCTGGCTGATTTTACGGATTATGCAGCAGTTGTTCAATTCTGGGAGCATTACAGCAGTATACTTCAAAAGACAAAGTGAAATAACTTGCTGTGATGGGGGCTCTGCCTTATTATAAAATGAATTCCAGTCTGTGTGCATAATTTGCAGTGATCAAGCAGATGGTAGTGCTGACCTATAGAGACTGTGAAACACTTAATATATGTTGAGGAATGTGTAGCAAACCATCCTCACAGAATGAGGGGTTTTTTCCCCCAAATATTTAGACATCATAGAAACAAAACAAAAGAATTCTGGAATGAATTTGTTTTAAGTTGTATGGCAATTATACAGGTTTTGCATCACAGGATGTGGCAGGGTAACCTTACTGGGAGTCAGCTTAATGATGCTAATAGTGATGCTTTGTTAACAATGAGGGTCAACCAGTTTTAGGGTTGAAAAGATAAATACAGTTTTCAAGTTTTTTAAAAATTATTTAGATTCTAAGAATAAATTCTACCTTTTTATTTTTCACTCAGTTCAAAATTTAGGATAGTAGAGATGGCATTCTCAGAAATAACTGAATTTTTATCTTCTGCATGTTAGGTTTTTTAAAGATCGAATTTAAAATAAAAAAGTGGTAAGAAACGATACAATGTTAATTTTTTTTGAGCTGTGCAGATTTTCTCCTGTTAAATTGTAGTATTCATTGTGGTGAGCTTTCTTTCATTGTGGTACCTTGTCTCTCTTTTCTGTTTATTCTTTCTCACTTACTATAAGGCTACTCTCTCTCTCTCTCTCTCTCTCCCCCTTGTAAGGTGTGATTCACCCATCTGTTACATGAGACACTCTGTGTTGGGCCTGGAAACATGTGCTTGCAACTCTTTGTACTCGGACAAAATGGCTGGAGGCAGGTCCTCGTGAGCAAGGATGGAGGCTACTATATCTCCCTGGCAGAACTCCTGGAGAGTGGCATTACTGCTACTGCTGCCTGGCCTCTCTTAAGGGAAAATCCACTCAAAGGGGTGGAAAGAGCTGTGTGCTGAGTCAGTAGGCTCTGGTCATTATTTACATTCTCTCATCTTCTTCTATTCTGTTCTGTTCTTTCATAGTTACTCTGTTATTACTCTCTTCAACCTTTTTCTAATTCTGTGTTACCTTGTTTGCCATTCTGTTTTCTCACTTCCCTTCTGAAATAGTTTTTTCCAATATCTATATTTTTAAATATTTTTAGTGGAAGCTTGTTTTATAGCCTTCTGTATCTGTGCTTAAAAAGGAGCACTGGAGCTAGGATAGGAAACTGCATCTCATGCTAATTGCTCTGGTTTGCAGAGAAGGATTTGCTGTTCCATATTGGTAGATTTTAGCTTCCACAAATATCTTGAGATGCTCACAAATCTGGGATGTATATTTCCCTGTAAACATGGACTTGTGCATTTCCTCAGGTCTCCTTGCTTCTCAGAGAATGCATGGGTTCCTTTAGAATCACAAACATATGCAACTCCAGCACAACCTTCCCTTGCTGTCAATAGGGCTCAGCCATGTAAGAGGAGATACTTTGCAGTTGTCTGTCTGGAAGCCTTCTGGGGCCACAGAGGATCACTGTACATCCAGCAGTTGCTCCTTCCATTTCCAGCAGTGTTGACTCTTCTGGCATAAGGGACTTCTGTAGGGATGGAATTTTCATTGACTACTTGATTAGTCAATAAGGGGGAGGTTGGGTGCTCGTTATCCCAGCTGCTTCTGCCTTTTAAATGTAGTAAGAGCTGCCAAGCAGAAGCACAGCAGTCGGAACCCGGGGCAAGCAGGGACTGCTTCAGGGACCGTTTCCCTGCTGTTCCTCTGCCTCCCTTGTGCCCCCCTCCCCCGCCCCCAGTGGAGACAGTGCTGGGGGGAACTGACTTTTAAGTCGGCTCCCCTAGGCACCGGTTCCTGCTCTCTTTCCCCCTTTCCCCCCCCGCCCCGCTTGCTGCCTCCCTATCTCTGATAGAGAGGCAACAAGGGAGGGGAGAAGGGACTAGCTGAGTCACTACTCGACTACCCTATAAGCAAATGCTTATCAGGTAGCTGACTAGTCACTTAAATCCCAAGACTTCTGTAGTGTCTGCTGAGTAAAAATGCAGAAGAGCCGCTGCTCTTTATCATTCCATTGGCTTTCCCTTTCTTACATCATTATGTGCTTGGTATTGCACAACAAATGGTAGTAGCATGTGGGCCAGTATTCAGAAAGAAAAAGGTGAACAGCTACATTTTACAGTCCTCCTATTTCTGTAGTAACGGGAAGTGCTAGAAATCCATTCCTTCTAATTCAGACATTTTATTCCGCCCAGACAATTTTACAAGATTCTGTGGAATGAAGATACTGTGAGGTACATGGACTCTCCAGAACATTCTCTGTCCCACTTCCAGATGCGAGGCATATTTTTAGAATTATTAAAACTGTGTATGTCTATCAATAAAACACTTGGTGTTTTTCAATCTCCTCTGATGATACTAAGAAAAAGTGGTGTAAATGAAATTACTATAAGGTGGGTTGAAAGACAGTACTCAAAGTATAGTTACCAGTGGCTTACTGTTGAACTGGGAGGGATGTATTTAGTAGGATCCCACAAGTGTCAGTCCTGGATCCAGTATTAATCAGTATTTCATGAATGAATGGATAATGAAGTAGAGAGAATGCTTATGAAATTTGCAGATGACACCAAGCTAGGAGGGACTGGAAATACTTGGAAGCACAGAATTAGAATTCAAAATGACCTTAGCAAATTAGATAATTGGGCTGAAATTGACAAGATGAATTCAATAAAGACCAAGTGCAAAGTAATTAGGAAGGAAAAAAAAATGTACAGCTTACAAAATGGGGCACAAGTAGCTAGAAGATCTGGGGGTTACAGTGGATCCCAAACTGAATGAGTCAAACATGTTAAGAACAGTGATAAAGAGGACTGTGATTACTGAAGATTGGACAATAAATAATGGGTTTAAACCACAGCAAGGGAGATTTAAGTTAGATGTTGGAAAGAACATTCTAATTATTATGTTCCAAAGGAGGCTGTGGAATCCCTATTACAAGACACTTTTAAGAACAGCTTGGACAAAAAACTTGTAAAGGATGATCTAGGTTTATTTGGCTTCAATACAGGGGGCTGGACTTGATAACTTCTCAAGTCCTCTTTGGGCCTGCATTTCTATACTTATTTATAAATGGTTTTAGCATTTAGTCATTATCTGGTTTTGTTTGTTGTAGACCTTTATTTTCTGACTATAATTTAGCTCTGCACCATGGAGCGGTGAACTGTTTAAATATATCATTTTAGGATCCTGTTCCTGGATGTGAGTTATATACACAGACAAGATTTATTTGCATAAATGAATACTGCAGCTGATCTCTTTTGCAGCCTTGCAAGGCATATATTAAGACATGTATTAATGTGGACCTTCCTGCACTCTCCCGTAAATCTCAATTGCACGCCTTTCATCCACCATCTATGGAGTATAGGCCAGTTGAATAAGAAAGTAATTTTAGTAGAGGGATTAAGTAGGCAAAATAAAAATGAACTCATTTCAGTGTGATTGGTTCAGCTATTAGTTAGTCATTCCATTTTGTATCTGTGCAATTCACTGTAGCTCCTGGTATGTAAGGTTTCACAGTTATCATAAGCATATCTCTTTTTATTGCCTGCAGTCCCCACTGCTGTATCATTAATTGTGATTATTAATACGGTATTAACAGTATGTTCTGTGCTTCACAGATATAGATGAAGATTATCAGTGTATTGGTCCATTTACTTACTTCTATAACCCCCATCACCATAATAACCAAGCACCTGTCCTGAAAAAAAAGCAAGTTTAAACAGATATATAAACAAAGTACGTGCAACCAAAACAGTGAATGTGAAGCTAAGAATGTATCATGTTAAATCCCGGGGGGGTTGTCATTTTTTTTCATAGTCGATTTTTTTATAATTTAATGGGGATGGAAGATGCAAGTCATATTATTCTGCAGTTTGGTTGTGTGTTGTGGGTTTATTATCTCTCCAATTTTGGTGTCATTTGCAAGTAGGGATGTTAATGCTTAACCAGTTAAGGGTAAGCCTTGCCCTTAATGGGTGAAGCTTATTGATTACAGTTAACCCGTGGGGGCTGGAGTGTTCCCCGGCCCCTGCGAGCAGGCGACTGCTCCAGCTCCTTTGGGCCTGCTGCAGGTGGGAGGGGAAGCACTCCAGCCTAGCCAGAGCAGCTGGTCAAGGGGGCCGCTCCAGCCCAGCTGCGCTGGAGCAACACCACCGCCCCCCCGCATCTGAACCCATTTAATAGGTTAACTGGTTAAGTAATTAAATGGGATTTTACATCCCTATATGCGAGTATGATGGCAATTGAATTCATACTAAAGACACACCCAGTAAAGACGTCTTTAAGGTGTTTGCTCTTTTGGAGTATTTTTTTGGATGGGGAGGTATTAGTTTGTCTAAAAAGCCTTTGGAAACCTTAAAATCAGAGGCATCCCTCCCCCCTCCCTCTGCCCCTGTGCTTCTCCAGATTTTGGTCAGAGCTTATGTAACCCTTCTGCCGGGTAGGCCCGGCAGCAACTAGGGCTGGGTTCAATATCTAGGGGTCCATCTCTCACACAACAGGCTCGAGCTCCCACCCAGTAACCTGGGAAATTCACACACCCCTGGGCACCTCTGAGAGGCAATTCTTCCCCAGTCGCAAGCACAGAGTCTGAGTGTAGGAAAGAAACATTTAATGAAACAGAGAGAGAAGTCATATGGCATTAACTTGGGAAAATACCACAAACAGAGTTCGTAGCTCAAACATGAGCTAAGCCCCCCCCCCCCAGCCAAGAATCACCTGAAGTCCCAAAGTCCGACACCCCAAAAGTCTCTGTCCCTGGTCAGTGCCACCCAGAGTCCAAAAGTTCACCTGCAGGGTTTTACCTCCCAACCTGGGTGGAAATGGGGGCGGGGGGATAGATAGGGGCACCTTACATGGTCCGAGGCCAATGGCCCTACTTCTCCATAGGGTTCTGCCACAGTCTTTAACGTGAGCCACTCTGCCACGCTCCACCAGCTGTCTCCTTCCACTCCACTGGATGCTCCACTGGTCGCCTGCCGCCACTCCTACCAGCCGTGCCACTCCTCTGATCGCCTGCCGCTGCTCCTACCAGCTGTGCCACGCCGCTGGTCTCCTGCTGCCACTCTTAACAGCCAGTTGTTCCCACCAGCCACTCTGCTGGCCACCGCCACTCCTACCGGCTGCCCGCCGCTTCGCTGGCTGCAGTGGGTCTGGCTCCCAACCAAACCAGTGATTTCAGCTCTTAGTGATTTCAACTCTTTAGCCACCAGCTAGATTGGCAAAGGATTCCAACTTCCACTGGACTAGCAAAAAGACTCCTCATGGAGTCTGCTTTAGGTCTGTCCTTAAAACAAAGGGGGAAAGGGGCAGGTTGGGCCAGTCTTACAGCTCACCCCTGGCAGATGTGAAGCAGGCTGACTCAAGCCCTTTAGCCCTTCCCCCCAGCTCCGTTCACTCAACTCTGGAAGGGGGAGGCTTGTTCCTCGGAGACTTCTTACAATGATGGTTTCTCTCCTGCAAGCACTGGTGTCATGTTTTACAATTCCCACATTTCGGGGTAGCATGATTTGTGACCCCCACAATAGCCCCAAATTATTTACAATACACCACATTCCATTCCAACACTGATCCTCCATCAGCCCTGGCTGAATTGGATTTATATAGCCACACCTCAGATTCCTTCCCCCTCCTGGCCTGAGCTGTATTTATATATCAACAGTTAATAGTTAATTATCTTGCAGAGCTAAACAATTGTAGTGGGCACACCCACACCCAGGGCAGCTCTCTCCTTTTAGCGGGCTGATAGCAAGCAGCAGTTCAGCCCCTGCTTACACTTATATTTTTATTTCTTTGCAGGGAGTGGTTTCAGAATACATGGCTGCACAGTAGTTTATTTCAAAACAGTGATACCAGCAATAGCGAGCTGCAGCCCTTTTCCTTTTCTATGCTGAACTTCAGTGATCTTCCAGTGAGGTTAACAGTGCTGTGGATGAGAGGCAAATACCACACTTGTGCAAGGCTTGCAGGGTTGGGCCTGCCATTGGGTGCCACAGGCTGTTGAGCCTGGGCATCTGCCCAGTCTTTGGGTGTTGCACAAAGACCTGGGGGGAGGTCGGCAGGAGATTAAACCAGGGCCATGGGTGGCTACTGTACAGGAGTGTGGTCCAGAATCCTTAGGCAGGTCTGGGGCTACACTACTCCTGTGCATGGGTTTTTTGTTAACTGGGAGCTAGCCCTGCAGAGCAGCTAGTGGAGCTGAGCCAGTCAAGTGACAAGCAGGAGCAATAGTTGAGTGGTGGTGTGGGGAAAGGGGAGAGAACGAAGTTGGTGCTTTCCGGGAAGAGAGTGTGAGGGTAAGGAGGGATCTGCCAATGATGGGTGGTCATGACTCAAGCTGGTGTCAGCTGAACTCTTAAATTCTCCCCCTATACCCTCCCCATGAAGAGTTACACCTCATCTCCCCATAAAGAATGGTAGGATGTACCATCAAGAATTTCACGACTTCCATATGTTTAATCCATGTAACAGAAATAGTTCTATAGACCATCTGAAGTCAGTCCTTGGACAACAGTGTGAGACATTGCATGAGAGACCTGGCTTGGAAAAGAGCAAGATTCTGGAATCAGAAACAGCTCTGAATAGAGACTAATCACAAGGGCAGAAACAAGGGCTATATTACTGTGAAATACGTAAGGGCTTAATGGAAAAATTGGCAGTAGTGTTAAGTCAAACAAACAGCCATCTTTTGGGTGGTTAACACAAATTAAAATATTGTAATATTGAATGCAAAGCATGCTTTTTTTTGTTAGAAGAAGTGTTAGTATTTATCACCTTAGAGCCTCTGCTTTTCCCCCATTGAAATTATAGGACATTCTACTATTAAGTCCATCGTAACAGGATCAAGGCCTACAGACATAATTTTATCATATTTTAAATTAACTTGTCCTATGGACTGAATGCAAATTTTAAAATCTCAAATGAACAGAGGTTCAGGTGTCTGAAGATTATTCAACAGCCAGATTAAAACAACTAGCAAACCCTTCATTGCTTCCACTACTGTAAAAACACTTCTCAAGCCTTAAAATCAATTTTGGAGAGAAAGTATATATTGTAATACTACGGATGGGTCATGAGCAGCAAAGATTGAACACATAACCTTTATATTTAAAAATCACATGCCTCTTCTGCCTGAACTGCTTTAAATCAACTCAAATCTAGCGGTGTGCTTGCTAGTTGAAGTGAACAAACATATTTATTTATTTGCTTTTTTTTAAAAGTTCAGTTTGAAGAGAGACAAATTGTGCATTTCTGTCTGAAATGAAAATAAAAAGCATTTTGGGTTGAACAGAATGTTTCATTCAATCTTAAATGAAATTACTCCATTTCATGGTGATTTGGGGTTCACTACTCTTAAAAAATAGATAATTTTCAGTAAAGAATGTTCGTTTGAAACAAAAAGGCATAACAGTTAGTTCTGGACATCCAACACTCGTCATCTGAAGAAGTGGGCTGTACCCACAAAAGCTGATGATACCATCTACATGTTTTGTTAGTCTTTAAAGTACTACCAGACTATTTGTTGTTTTTAAAGTTTATCCTGTACAGACTAACTCGGCTACCCCCTGAAGTTTATTTCAAAATGGTCTAAATAATCCATTTCATTTATTTAGGGAATAAAATCATTTTTTGGCCACGCCTATTTGCCAAAATGTATTTGAATTTGGAAATAATGTCAGTGGTCTGCATAATGCATTTTTTGGCGTGTTTACAATTCCTTGAAAAAAAATTAACCAGGCATACTCATAACTCTCTATGTGGTCTAACCACTAGATGAAGACAGAGCAATATTCTAAGAGTGGATAACAAGTATAAACATGGACTGTATAAACAGTTTCATTTAATATTTCCTAAAAGTTCTGTATTTTGTGCTTAGTGTTGAATGGATTAGATTTTTATTTTTAAATGTCAGTAAAGGTCGATTTTACTGCACAAACACAAGCTGATGCAAAAGTAGTTTGATAATCAAAATTTAAATATAAGCATAGTATGAAAAATGCTTCTTGAGAGTTTTAGACTGTCATGAAATACATGCTTCCCTTATAATTTTTTACAGCTGTGAAATTTTAAATTGATAAATTAAGAAATGCGTAAAAAGTAAACATTAATATTATCCATCAAAATAATAATAAAAAATCAAATTCTTCCAAGCCTTATCCAGAAAGATGAACTTGAGTACTGAAGAAACTAATAATGATCAGCAGAATGTCAAGATTAATTAAATCTCATAGGTAGCAAAAAAATTTAGTTAATCTTTGCCTTTTACCTCTGATGAGTAATTAAGTTGGTGAAAGACAAATTGTGTGTAAATAGGCAGATAGCTAATCTCAATTGCCATAAAGCTGAAGAGTTGAGAGATGCTTTAAAAATTGCCCTGATTCAGTTTTCTGATTTTACCCAAAAATCATGCTTGGAGGTAATCCTTTGGTAACTAAAAACTTAAGGTTTAATAACATAAAAAGAAAGGAAGAGAGCTAGTGAATAGTTAAAGATTATATACATTGCAATTGATTTTCAAAGTTTGATGGTCAGGATCATAGCAGCGATGTTAAATCTGCTAGCTTGTAAAAAGTGTCTCTCTGGTTCACACAAAATGGGGTATCCCTTTATTCAAAGCTTCCTTGTTAGAAAACCAGTCCAAAGATGTGAAGCAGGAAATTAAGACAAAGTGCTGATGTCACAGCTTGTAATTTATTGCTCAGCCCACCTGCATGGAAAGTTACTGGTAAAAGATGCAGTTTTAGATTGAATGTCCTTACATGCTTGTTGAATAGGGCTAGCCATTGGCCCCAGACAGGCTTCCACAGGAAAACTCATTGAAGAGCTGATTTTCTTTAATTCCATCCTTATTTGAGTAGTCTGAATGTAAATTTGTCCAAAGGGTGTCATCGAGGAACACAACGCATGTTTGAGATACAGATAAGTAATAGGAAAAACTTAAAAAACTACAAATAGTCTGCTAGCACCTTAAAGACTAACAAAACATGTAGATGGTATCATGAGCTTTCGTGGGCGCAACCCACTTCTTCAGATGAGTGGAGTATTGGAATTCTGGATCCAAGAATAAATAAGGGAAGGCAGGGAAGAGACAGAAGGAGAGGGGGGAAAGAGAGAGAGAGACAGTGAGTAAATGGTTCAAGTAGTTACAAGAAGCTGATATGAATTTTTGTGCTAATTGTTCTTAACTTCATATACAAAGATGATACTAGCCTCTACAATGCCACAGGACTACTGGTTGTTTTAAAAGATGCTACTGACATACGTATAGGATTAGTATATTTAGCAGATTAAAATTTTTCCAGTGATATTTTACATAACATATTTTGAATCCCTTTTAGTGCAGCTTGGTAATAGTGATAGCAACAGTGATGTAAATGCTCTCCAGCAATCATACAGCATCATAGCCTGGAACAACATATAATTTTTGTGATAATATTTGTGCCTTACAGCAAGTTTTGACTCTTCCCCTGCACAATAAATATTGTTGGAGCCAAATCCTGAAGCCTAGTGAGCGGCTACAGAATTCCTGGCAGTGAATTGAAACCTAAGTTCTCTCTAAGCTGTGTGGCCACCCAGCGGCATATCAAATGCTGTGCACTCCATTGGTCCCTCTCTACACTGCCGTGCTGCTCCTCCCCTCTGCCATGGAGTCCCTGGCTAGTGGCTCCTGGGAGCCTCTTGCTTGCTATCTAGAGGAAGGGTGCTGATGTCTGAGTGTCCCGTAGGCCCACTCTCCACCCCATCTTTGCAGAGCATAGCAGGATGGAGCCTGCTATTGGCTCCTGCTGTGTCTGAAGAAGCAGGCTTCAGACTGGTGAGTGCCCATGTACCAAAAAGGGCAGCATACTTAAAGGGGCAGTGCGTCTCTCTCTCTTTCACACACATACATCAAAATCCCTAGCTATAATATGTATTTTCAAAATGTTACTATAGGGACAATTACTCCAGCCAGGACAAGCTAGGCACTCTAGAAGTCAGTACTCAAAGAATTAAATTAAAGCATAAGAGAGAAATAAAAGTTATGAAATGCAAAAAAAAAAAAAAAGTCAAAAAACTAAAATAACACATGTTGAAAGAAGTATCAAGAAGTAACCATAACAATAATAGAACAAGTATGTGTTGGGAAGTGAGAGAGACAAAGCTGATTCTTATCAATTAACCGTTTAAACAGTTAAACATCCCTACTCTGGAACTTTTCACCATTGCACAGAAGGCTTGGGGAATGGGCTATGGGAGGGGATGTGATTGGTGAATCCCCTGCCAGGTGAATCCATGGGCAGAAATCATCTGCAAGGAGGAAGCAGCTACTTCTCTGTAGTATTCTGTGTGTCCTCTCCAGCGCCTGCTGGCCTTCTCAGTGTACTGACCAATTATTCAGTCTGCATTCTGGCCAGAAGGTTTGACTACAACTTGTTGAAAAAAGAGAAACAAAATTCACAAAAATTCACATGAAAACTCTTTTTCTCTCATAAAATTTCAGTGAAACCTCTCATCAAATTTTTTGAAAAGTTCAACTATTTCTAGATACATTTAAATTAGGATCATGATGTAGAAAAAAATTCTTCCAATCTTCTCCCCAAACACCACCCTTCAGCTGCACCATTTAATCAGTCTCTGTCACTTTTTCCCCCTATCTTCTGTTATGTTGTATAGTGTTGTAGCCATATCAGCCTGAGGATATTAGAAAGACAAGGTGGGGGAGGGAATATCTTTTATTGAATTACTGTTGGTGAAAGAAATAACCTTTTGAGATACCTGAAGAAGACATCTGTGTAGCTTGAAAGCTTGTCTCTCTCTCTCCAACAGAAATTGGACATGTACAATTGGTCACCCACTTTGTCTCTGTAATTATCAATGAGGACATATAGGCCACCAAAAGACTATGTTTACCTGATTTCTATGGCTTAGTGAGAAAAATCATTATACAGGTGAAACTTTAACATGTTTAGCCCAGCAGCTTTCCTAAGATTCATGTACGTTTCTTGAGTAATGCAAATAATTTGTTAAAACTAACTTATCCCAATTCTCAACACACTCTGCATATGAGATTTTTACACTAATCCTCAATATTTCATTTTCTTTGGCATTTTATACAGTTTAGTCACACAGACAGGCTGGCTACAGGTTAGGTTTGATCAATAAGATGCATGCTATTAGGTAGAGAAGTATCAATATCTAATCATAGTGACTGATCGCTAGAAGAAAATAACTCATTCTAAACAACAACAAAAACATTCTGGGGATTGTTATAGTAGCTTGACTATGCATAAGGCTGGGCAGTCTCAGTCCCAGTTGACATTGCTTTCACTAGGATTAGGAGTCATAATCCGGTATACAAGCTTTCTGAAGGTGGCCAGCTCATCACTTTTCATTTATAGTATAAGTAAAATACTCTCAATAATTAGTTTTTGATACTGATTAGGAAAGCCAGTGTCCCAATGACTGTGAACCTCAGGGTCTGTTGAACAGCAAAGTCTTACTTTTTACCAAGTATTGTTTTCATTCTATTGAACTATTTGAATATTGCAGAGTTACTTTGATAACTGTGGGAGTGCTTGTTGTTATATATTGGGCTGTGCCCCCCAAAATGTGGTGTTAGGATTTCTGAGATGACAGGTTGGAATGTCATGGGGAGAAATGTTTCAGCACACTCCACCCACAATCCTAAAACCAGTGATCATAGAATCATACAATCACAGGACTGGAAGAGACTTTAGGAGGTCATAGAGTCCGTCCCCCTGCCCAAAGCAGGATCAACCCCAACTAAATCATCCCAGCCAGGGCTTTATCAAGACAGGACTTAAAAACATCTAGGCATGGAGATTCCACCATCTCCCTAGGTAACCCATTCCAGTGCTTCACCACCCTCCTAGTAAAACAGTTTTTCCTAATAGCCAACCTAAACCTCCCCCACTGCAACTTGAGACCATTGCTTCTTGTTCTGCCATTTGTCACTACTGAGAACAGCCTCTCTCCACCCTCTTTGGAACCCCCTTCAGGTAGTTAATGGCTGCTATCAAATCCCCTGTCACTCTTTTCTTTAAACTAAATAAGCCCAAATCCCTCAGCCAGCCTCTCCTCGTAAGTAACATGCTCCAGCCTCCTAATCATTTTTATTGCCCTCCGCTGGAGTCTTTTCAATGCATCTACATCCCTTCTGTAATGAAGGGCCCAGAATTGGATGTAACACTCCAGATGTGGCCTCACCAGAGCTGAATAAAGGGGCATAATCACTTCTCTAGATCTGCTAGCAATGCTCCTCCTAATGTACCCTAATATGCCATTAGCTTACTTGGCTACAAGGGCACACTGGTATTCAGCTTCTCATCCACTGTTAACCCCAGGTCTTTTTCTGCCGATCTACTGATTAGCTAGTCAGTCTCCAGCCTGTAACACTGCTTGGGATTCTTCCGTCCCCGATGCAGGACATAAGAACATAAGAACGGCCGTACTGGGTCAGACCAAAGGTCCATCTAGCCCAGTAGCCTATCTGCCGACACCAGGTGCCTCAGAGAGGGTGGACCGAAGACAATGATCAAGCGATTTGTCTCCTGCCATCCTTCTCCAGCCTCTGACAAACAGAGGCCAGGGACACCATTTCTATCCCCTGGCTTATAGCCTTTTATGGACCTAACATCCATGAAATTATCTAGCTTCTCTTTAAACTCTGGTATAGTCCTAGCCTTCACAGCCTCCTCTGGCAAGGAGTTCCACAGGTTGACTAGGTGCTGTGTGAAGAAGAACTTTCTTTTATTAATTTTAAACCTGCTATTTTTAGTTTTAAACCTGCTAACCCATTAACTTCATTTGGTGTCCTCTAGTTCTTCTATTATGGGAATTAATAAATAACTTTTCTTTATTCGCCCTCTCCACACCACTCATGATTTTATAGACCTCTATCATATCCCCCCTCAGTCTCCTCTTTTCTAAACTGAAAATTCCCAGTCATTTTAACCTCTCTTCATATGGGACCCGTTCCAAACCCCTAATCATTTTAGTTGCCCTTTTCTGAACCCTTTGCAAGGCCAAAATATCTTTTTTGAGGTGAGGAGATCACATCTGTACACAGTATTCAAGATGTGGGCATACCATAGTTTTATACAGGGGCAGTAAGATATTCTGTGTCTTATTTTCTATCCCTTTCTTAATAACTAGCATCCTATTTGCCTTTTTGACCGCCGCTGCACACTGTGTGGAAGTTTTCAGGGAACTATCCATGATAACTCCAAGATCTTTTTCCTGACTTTCTCTTCACTTGTCCTTGTTGAACCTCATCAGATTTCTTTTGGCCCAATCCTCCAATTTCCCTAGGTCACTCTGGACCCTATCCAAGCTATTACCTTACCCACATCTCTTTAATGTCCTGGGATCAAAACGATTACAAGATTGCATATATTGATAAATATGATAATTGAGCTAAGGCACACAGTGGGGGGAGAGTTGTCATGAAAGGGGATGTCGGGGACAGTCCTGTTCATTGGCTAGAGCCATAGATGGACTGGAGAATGAAGTTGAGCCAGAGTCAATAACCTGGATACAGAGCTGAAGTGGTGGGGCCGAGCCAGAATCTGGAGCCAGAACCTGGGGTCGTCAATGGTTCAAGACAGAAAACAGCCAGGAACCACACTGAGAAATCTCCTTGTAGATGTCCACATTTCCATGGGAGCTCCATATCTGTGCTTGTACAAACTATTTTTCCCCACAAGAGAATTGATATGGAGCATGTTGCCAGCATGGTCAGCTGGCCAGTTTCATGTAACAATGGGGTGGGGACAGAGGCTGGGAACTTTTCTCTTCCTCCCCAACCATGGTAAGTGGTGGGTCCGTGGATCCTGGCCCACTCCGTCTTCCGGCATGGTCAGGATTGGGGCCTCAAGAGGAAGGTCAGGCCTGTGGAGGGTGTAGGAGTTGGCCTCTACCACTTTTGGGAGGGCTCTGCCATCACTGATTCTTTTTGCATTAGTTAACTGGACAGTTTCATCTGAGATTTCTATAAGTAAAAAAAGGAAGCAAGCAAGCAAACATTTTCTTGATTTCCCCCCCCCCCCCACCTACTTTGAGTATGGTCACTCTCACTATTTCCATGTAGTAAGTTCCCTTGTGTAGCCTTTTGGTCAGTTTGTCCTGATATTTGTATGGACTTCTAATACAGCACTGGGTGGGAAATGCATTTTAAAAACACAAAGCAAGGGACTTGAAAATCTCAAATGTTATTAGGAAGGCTCAGGAGCAGGTGATAGTAATTTTAACTCCACTTTTGGGAAACGGTTGGATTTCACATTGGCAATGTCCATTTAGAGGCATGAAAAGTACCAGTTTAAAAAATTCAGCATTGGAATTCTATTTTTACTGACTATGAAAGATTGTGAGAATGGACTCCAAACCTTGAAAGTTTTCTAATGACAGAAATCTATACAAGGGAAATAATTGTAATTGCATTCAAAACAACTCAAAATGTATTCTTAAAGTTTTGAAAATGGGTCAATTTCCATAGAAAATTCCATGAATTTTATGGCAAAAATAGCATATTTTCTCATCAGTGTTTCTCGAACTGTGCTCCGCAGAGCCCCAGGGGCGCTGCAAGGTTGACAAACTGGAAACATCGATAGGTACAACACATACAATCAGTGGACCGCTGGGGCTCCTCATAGGTACAACACATACAATCAGTGGACCGCTGGGGCTCCGCATAAATTTTTACGCATGTAAAAGACTCCAGAGCCCAAAAAGTTTGAGAACCGCTGTTCTATATGAAACTGTGCATTGTGCAACAAATAATTAACCCTTTGTCCTATAAAGCTAACATTTGCAGAGGGAAGGAGGAAGGAAATGACACAATTTTAGGAATCAAAGTTCTATAGAACTTTACAGAGTTCTACTGAAAATCTGGAGAAACATGGTTGCTCAGTGCCTGTCATAGGACTTAGACAATGGCAGAAAATGATCTCCTACTTATGGATTAAATGTTTTTCGTTTTACTCATATCTGTTGTCCCACTGAAGTTTTAAAGCCTTTAGACTGTGAAGAAAGCAAATAGGTGTTGTATGTAGCCCTGCTCACAAGGTGTGCATCCGATTTCCCTGCAAATCTAAAGTGATCCATTTCTTCCCAATCAAACAGAAGGACTTGCCACCTGCTTACTTCCTGCTGGTAATGTTGAATGCTTGTGTGTGTGTAACCTAATCTAACCCTGATTTTTCAATAGAAAATATACTGCTATTGTATTTTAATACAATTATTTACTGCATGATATAATTTAATATACTGATTATCATGAGGAACTAGTAAAATCTTTTGCTTCTGTAGGATGACTAATTATGTCTCCCCAGTTTTCTTGATAGTAGCATCTGAACAACATTTCAGTTACTGTCAACATAGTTTCAGTGCTCAGACATGAATATTTTTGATCTATGTTGCTATCAGTTGCAGCTCAGGAACTATTTACTGCAGGATCATTTTGATAATCTTTAATCCTCAAGTGAAAGAAAAAAAGTCACTAGCTGGCATAGCTTACATTCTATGACTGAAGAGCTGTTTAAAGAGTCCTTGATACAGTTTATGACATCTTGTCATCATTCAAAGCATTGGAAGATGATTATCTCACATTTCCTTTCCTCTTACTCCAGAGAGAGAAACCTTCTATTGTTAATGTGATGAATACTGTACTAGGTTTTTCTGATTGTTTTTATAACCATTTATGCAGATACATATGACTCACTCTACTTCATATGCTTTTTTTCCATTTAACTAGGATCGTCTATACTTTTTTCATGTTATGTTACTTATCTATTTAGATTATGAACACCTAATTTTAAATCAATGGTCATTAGGCATCTTTTAAAAATCTCATTAACTACCAAAACTGCATCCTTAGCTGCCTATATAACTTCAAAAATATGGGCCCAACTTTGCTAGCCATCATGAAAACTACCTGAGATTTTGCTCTTCCAAGGCAGAGCCACATCTGTTTAATTTATATTTTCCTTCCCTGCACCAATAAGTAGATATATAACTAGTTGTTTGCGGGTGCGGCGGCGGGGGAGATTTTAGAAGTCTGGGAAGAGAGAAAGTCACTCATTCTCTCGACTGATCCTCTCATTTTATTTTGGCCTTAGTCCTGGTGCCAGTGTGTGGGGTTTTTCCCTATTTCACTGGCATCTCAGTGCCTTATGGTGGAGTTAAGAGGGGCTCAGAATATAGGTGCAGCCTATTTCCCTGTCCCTTTGTCCATGGATTGCTGCTGATAGAGCATTGCTAAATTCTGAGCTCCCCCATGATTGTACCCTGAGAACTATCCTACACCTCAGTTAGTTAATTTGGGCTGAATCTGCTCAATTACACATTTGAATTCTGAAGTCTAACCTCTCTTAATGAGCCTGGGAGTTTCTGCCCCCCACCTATCTTTTAGTGAATTAATTTTGGGTCTCCCACATTTATTAAATTCTGGCATGTTCCTGCCCTTCAGTTATTGGATTCTGGGTTTCCTTCCCTCCTACCATTAAGTAATTTCCCCCCTTCTTTGCAGAGCTTCTTTGGAGGCAACAGGTATCAATAATTGATTAATTCTCACCAATCAGTCTCCCCTATCACTTACTGCATTTCAATCCATTCTCCTTGCTCACCAGGTCATACTCTTCCAACAACTTCCATCCCAGTTTCCCCCTCTTCCTTCCCTGCCAGACCTCAGTACCTCTCTACCGTCTCCTATGCTGCTCATTTTCCTTCTGCAATCTACTGCTTCCAGTTCATTTCTGTCTTGTGGCCTCTGCTTTCTGGGCATCAGGAGTAAGAGGGTGTTGTTACAGTTTTCATGAGAGAAACTTCCTGCTCTCAAATCCCCCCCTCCCTCCACCATAGCAACCCAGACAAGAAAGTACAGGGAAGATTCTTTGTAGCCCTGAGCTGAAGTATGGTCAGTGTCAATGGACTTTTTTTAGATTTTTAGCAGCTGAAATCCATGAAGTTCCAACTGAGCATGTGCAAATGATAACTATTTAAAATGCTTGTAAGTTGACAACATTTGGGCAGATTTTCATAGGGACAATAAAAGGCTGATTGCTGACATAGAGGCCTCCCTCCTCCCACATTTCTTGTGCATAGAAAAGGGCTCCAGAACTGTTTTATCATGGGTAAAATGTTTAGCATCTTTTTTCTATAAATGGCTGACCTGTTTTAGAAAATTTTGGCCCAGTTAAGGTTTTACGAAGTTATGAGGAACTAAAACCAGTGACTTGTAATGGGAAGTGCTGGACAATTTTAATAGGTAGTGTTACCCTGGGATGCAGTAACGATTAAATTTAGTCTTCTAATTGGAATTTAAAGGGCCCGCTCTGACTTTCTGAGATCTAAAATGTCCCAAGTCCCAGAAGAAGGGAACATCCGAAGCCGTATCTATCACCGGTGGTTCTCGCAGTAAATAACAGCCGGACAGTAAATCCCCGATACAGAGGGTATATACATTACAATAGATTGAATGTAGGCAGCTGGTGCTCACGACCTCAATGCTTTGGCTAATTGTAAGCTGTGGCAGAGGAGCAGTGAGGAAATCCCACGACAGCAGAATACAGGCTCTTCAGCTCTGGTCTGGTCAATGAGGATTCCCAGTGGGCAGTGGCTCCTGGACTCTGAGGTGAAGGACCTTCCGTTCTCCACTTGTAATCCAGTATACCCAGATCTTCACTGTCTCGGTAGAATCACTGACAAGGGACTTCTCCACAAGCAGCTAACTAGAAGACAGCATGTGGCTCACAACGGCACTAATCCCATCTCTCACTCACTCATGACAAACAGGAATGACAGTCGATCCATTCACTCGGACCCAACTCTAAAGACAGATGTAGCTCAAGGAATGAACCTGAAGGGCGGAACCCGACCTGGGCTTCAACAGGGGTTTTTATTAACCTTAAGACGGGAAAAGATGTATGAGGGCTGAGTGCATAATAGTGCTGGGTGCAAAAGGGGGGCTGAGTGCAATCCTGAGCAGGGTGAACAGCTCCTAGGGCCGTGTGCAGAGAAGCACCTAAGCACCGAGTGCAAATCTGTGGTGAGTGGAAAGCAAGGCAAGAAACCTTTGGCAGGAAACCCTTCTTGACAGGAATCTAAAATGGCATCCCACAGACTCCATTTTGAAAGAATAACTAAACATTAAAGCCCAATCATACTTATCAGACTTTTAGGTGTAATAGTAGTACTACTAGTATTTTTCCCATTTAGTGTTAATTGGAGTTGTCTACGTGCTTTGAAGGGTGGGACAAATATATATTGCATTGTTTATACAATTATTTTATTATATTATGGCTAATTCCTTCTTGGTATTTTTCCTGGTCCTTCTCAGGTTTTTTTTTTTTTTTTTTGGATCAATACAGTTAAAGTTAGAATCATGACTCTAGTTTTTGCAAGCACAGCACTGGATCTGCCAATTTTACTTTAAAGGTAAATTACAATGTCAATATGAAAGTGTACAGTGTTAATTGATACAATAAATTGCTTCCCTTGGCCAATAAGATGCTGCTATTTCTTTAACAGCAACATACTTGCTACAGACTTTGCAACAGATTTGCCAATGTGTATATTCACACAAGCTTGGTTTTTTTATAAGAAAAGTGCAAAGTACGGTCCAGATGAAAAGAATAGGTTAATACTCTTTCACACCTATTCTCATAAGACGAAAGAAAAAAAAAGGCCGTGCATTTTTGACAGAAAATAAATTCTGTAGGCAATTCTGCAGCTCTTGACTTGACACATTTGTATATTGTTTTTCAGCTACAAGGAAATAAATTCAGATGGCCATTGGACAATGTGGCGATTGTAGTGAAAACTGAAATCTATTCTGTGCTATTTATACACTGGTCTAAAATATGTTTCTCTTCACTTGAAGGTAACTGAGCTTCACAACATCAGAAACATAACCAGACTGCCTAGAGAGACAAAGAAGCATGCAGTGGCAATTATTTTTCATGATGAGACATCAAAGACATTTGCCTGTGAGTCAGGTAAGCAATTACTACCACATCTCCAGCTTCAGGAAAGCGAGCTGTATATGAAACTATGGCTCAGATGGATTAAGATACAACAATAAATAGTAAGCCTTATCTTAAAGAGGATGTGTTGTACTTTTTAAAGTAAGCAGTACTGGAAGTTTTGATTATGTGGTTATTTACAGAGATATTGATGATGGCTTATTACTTGTCTTTGTTTGGGTTTTGCCTCCAGATGGTCCAAAGACTCTTGAGGTTTTCAGCTAAGCTTGTAGAACAAATAAACATGCCTATGGGACATTATTAAGGCGAGCAGCGACACGGATTCTGTTTTTTGCTAAGTGTTGCTATAGCCGTTTGCTAAGGGAGCAATGCTGTCACTGTGAAAGAGGCAAAAAAACAACTAAAATCTCAGGACACTTTAACACTTAACTTCAAGCAATTTGTGTCTTGAACAGTTACCTAACACGACATATTAGTAAAGTTCTGGGTGTTATGGTCCATAAAATCACTAGTGAGGCTCTGAATGCTTGGTATTTTTAAAGTCCACTAGTTTTCTTGTTTGGAAACTACATAAGCATGTGATTATATCCATTAGTGCATTGAACTTTTAAAATAATTATTTGTTTTTAAAAGTGTACATTTGCTGTTATTTTGACAGCACATTTTTATAGAAGTGTATTAGATTGTTTAAAGCTATACATTTCCTTAATTATTATTAAACAATAATATACAGTGCCATGGACGCATATAATAGGCTCAGAGCATTACAGAAAATAAAATGACATTCTGTAAGCGCAGACAGTCTAAAATAGATGACACACCACAAAGGATAACAATAAATTTTGGAAAGAGAGATGTCAAAATGAGGATTACAATAGTGCTATATCATTGGACGTGAATACTTAGGCTCCAGTCATGCAAACTGTTATCTATGTGCTTAACTCCATTCACATGAGCAGTATCTGCAAGGCTACTCAAAATCAAAGGGATAACCTGGCAGAAAAGTGAATTTTGAAGTAAAAGGGAAAAATGTAGTGGCTTTCTAGGATCCAGTTCAGGAGTACCACCATCAAAGGTAGATATGTGGTATGTGTCAATGAGTCTACTAGTTTTATTTATCTATTTTAGAGTTTAAAAATAATCAATACCCATCCCAAGTGCTAGATATCCTAACATAATCATGTACTAAATGCAATTACATTAAATCTCAGCGACATTAAAATCAATTCCACAGGAACTTGGCTCTTTTATTCTCTTCTGCAGCTAGGAAGCATGCCCTGTGGAGAAATGGGAAACCAATGGTTTATTACTATGGGGGAAAAGTTTCCTCTTCTTTTATCTTGTTATCAATGTGATGTGAAGGAGAAAATGTGTTTCTTAAAACATGAGAAGCAATGCAGTGACATGCAAAAAGTCGTGAATTGAACTATCGGGGACTGTCAACCTGTGAACTGAGATATAGAATCATGGAATAAAGACCATTTTGTCAACTTTATAAGTATTAATAGTAAACTTACCCAGCATTGCCTGGGTTCTTCACCGCAGGGAACTGGCAGTGGGGGGGAGGGGTACAGGGCTCAGGGTAGGATCTTGGGAATGTGGGATGGGAGGTGCAGGAGGCTGGGCGCAGGGGGGTGAGAGTGAGGACTGGGGAGTGAAAAGGGGCTTTGGAGGGAGGGGTCCCATCTAGCATGGGCCTTTTCTTTCTCCCCTACAGCTCGATCCCCAGCCATCGGGGCATTTCTCTCCTCCCCCTCCCCCCGGTGCAGCCACCAGGGGCATTTTTCTCTCCCTCCCCTTGCCCACCTCACCCACCAGAGGTTGTTTTTCTCCTCACCCCTACCCAGTGCTGTGGCCAAGGACCAGGATGGGGGAGAAAGGGTTTGGGGCAGGGAGCCTACTTACTTGGTGTGCTTACAGGCAAGATGGCAGAGCTCTGCTGGCAACTCCCTTGGTGGTACGGCTTCCCCCAGTGGCCACTGCAGCAGGCTCACTGTCCTCAGTGGCCACTGTCAGTATTGCATCCCTCCAAACAGCCCAGCCCCTCCCTTTTCATGTTATGGAAAACAGTCCTTTCTCGGGGCTTCCAGTTGTCCTGGCACAATCAAACCCCAACATTGATTTAAGTTAGGAGAAGAGGGGGCTGCATACCAAATTTGGTAGCCCTAGTCCCTACTATTTAGGAGAGACGTTATTAAGGCAAGCAAATGGACTTGCAGACAGAAACACTCTAAATAATCGGGGGAGGAGGGAGGTCGGCCCTGGTGAGTGTGGGTGGGGCCTGAGGGGTAGGAGACCTTGAGAGAGAGACCTGGGATGGGGAGACAAGAAGTCTCTGGGCTCCAACTTCCTGTATCCTCCACATCCTCAAGGCCCTCCCCTGATGAACCTGAACTGGGTAAGTTTGCAATTGTGTATATATAGAGAAATGGATGTGTATCTGCATGGGCTACACTACAGGGAAAACTATAGCAGTTTTCTTCAGGAACTGAAATCACTGGGGAATGATTAATGCAAATCCCTGAGCAAATTCAGAGGAGCCTCTGCACCTCTGAGGGAAACTGTATATTATAATTTGATCTGGTACAAAAGATTGCCCAATACAAAAACTGAAAATGATATCAAATGACCACCCTGATGTGGCAAGAAGGGCGCTTTCTTTTAATCCAGATTTACCTATCACCCAAACCAAATGTGCTATCTCAGATTTTTGTGAATGTCTAGGTGACAAATGAAGCCAGAGGGAACAAGACTAAAGCATTGGAGGTAGAAGTCTGATTGTGAGCTGGTGGGTTGCAGCATAAATATTTTAAAAAATATTAAGCTATTTGTTGTGTGAGACACAAAGTGTGTTTTATCTTTATTTTGAGCAAAGCTGATAATATTGTCTTAATTAAGATTGCCTGACTGTCTGTGGTGATAGTGTCACTAGGAGGGTTTTGGCTTTCTAGATAGGAGTGACTACTGAGGAAGGACACTGGGGAGACACAGCCCCGTTACTACCCCTCCCACACAATACCTCCTGTCCTTTCCATAGAGCCAAACAATTATTTTTATTGATTTTCTGAGGCAACTTTTCATATTGTTATTTTTGTATTGTAATAAAAGCCTAAAAAGACAAAATTTAAAATGAAATATTTTGATTTTGCTAAAGTGAAATCCTTCAAAGAGCCCTACCTTTTCTTCTAGAATTTTTCTTGCTATAGAATTTCAAAATTTTCAGTTTTCTTTTACCAGTTATTCCAAATGGAGACAAACTTGAATATTGCGTACAAATGTGGTCGCCTCATCTCAAAAAAGATATATTGGCATTGGAAAGGTTTCAGAAAAGGGCAACAGAAATTATTAGGGGTTTGGAACAGGTCACATATGAAGAGAAATTAAAAAGACTTTTCAACTTAGAAAAGAGAAGGGATATGATAGAGGTCTATAAAATCATGACTAGTGTGGAAAAAGTGAATAAGGAAAAGTTATTTACTTATTCCCACAATATAAGAACTAGGGGGTCACCAAATGAAATTAATAGGGAGCAGGTTTAAAAAAAACAAAAGGAAGTTTTTCTTCACTCAGCGCACAGTCAACCTGTGGAACTCCTTGCCAAAGGATGTGGTGAAGGCTAGAACTTTAACAGGGTTCAGAAAAGAGCTAGATAGATTCATGGAGGTTAGGTCTATCACTGGCTATTAGCCAGGATGGGTGGGAATGGTGTGCCTAGTCTCTGTTTCTCTGGAAGTGGGAGATGGGAGGGATCATGTGAGGATTACCTGTTGCGTTCCCTCCCTCTGGGGCATCTGGTATTGGCCACTATCGGCAGACAGGATACTGGGCTAGATGGACCTTTGGTCTGATCCACTATGGCCATTCTTATGTTCTAACGTCAGAACCTCAAAATCCTTTGTGAATGGAATGTTTGTCCTCCACACAGCTTTGGTGAGGGTCTTCTTTTGCTTTCTGTTTCTGAGGCTGTGCTGGTGTAAAACGGGTCAATTCATCATTGGTCTTGGATGGAAATAAAGAGTGGAATGACCTGTGAGAGGAGCTGAACTGCATTTTTTCACTTCAGAGCTGGAACTTCATGGGCATTCCAAACTTAAACATTTTAATAGGTCAAGTTTTATTTGAAAATAGAGGAAAAAAATTAAACAAATATAAATGTGATTTTCTCATCGTATCTTCAGTTATTTCCAAAAAGAAAATATGATACCCTTTCTCAGGTTGAGCTGCAGAGGGGAAGAAAAGTTATGCACTTATGTATATCCAGAGGCACATCCTAATGTCTGACCCCTTTTGTCTGACACAGCACCAGGTCCCACCTTGGGAGAATCTTTTTACTCTCTGTGCCTTTTGAAAAGACCTTGCTTCTCAGTGATGGGCAGGTGAGAATCAATTAACATTGACAATAGCCTTTTTGTACTGTGGATTTATCCTTGGGAGACATTCTGCTTTCTCTCTCACCCAGTTCTAACTGGGCTTTTTGTGCATTACCTGCTATAAATATAGGCTTTAGTGAAATCTAGGCTCAGTAATCAAAGGTGAATGGTTCTGATATTTTGTTGGAATTGCTGTATTTATGGTCTTTTGTGGCATCATTCAGTGTTCCAGGAAAAGTTATTCATTCACCTATCGTTTGGGCACACATAATGGTCAAAAGTCAGCTCTGTCCCCATCCCTTTTTCCTGTGGTTATAAAATAAAAATAATAACCTCAGCTCACAGGAAAATACTTGGTCAGTTTTATTAAATGTCATAAATAGTTGGTTCCAAACTGTCACCGTAACTTTTCAGTGTAAAAAAAAGGGAGACACTTTCATATTCTTTATGAATTTTTTTCAAGTTGTTATACCTAGCCTTGTCATTATGGGAGAATATTGCTCTCTGTGTGTGTGTGTGTGTGTGTGTGTGTGTGTTTGTGTTTAAACTAGCTGTCTAGATAATTAGGCATTATTTTAAAGGCAAATGCGACTGCTTTTGTGAGATTGAAGAAGTGGATAGGGCTTCTTTTTTCAATTGAGTACTTCAGCTAGGCAAGAATTTGTTCTTAATGATATTCCTAGACCCTCCATATATGAAAAAGCCAGATATTCATTTGCCCACTTGCATGCCATTCTTAATTAAAAAAAAAAAACCAACAACTTTAAAAACAAACTAATGTGTGAAAATGCTGGACTGGAATTCATATGCTAATTTGACACCATTAAAATGTATCTGAATAGAAATTGGGAATGGCTTTCTCATTACAGTAAGTAAACTTCCCCTGCTTTAGGTGTTCTCACCTTTTTATCACTATTGGGAGTGGGTCACATACATCTTGATTGAATTAGCTCTGATGTAAAACTCGCATCTGTTTCCTTACCTTCTCTTCTTTCACTTTGTGCATCTGACTAGGGCTATGTCTATTACTGGGAAGGTTTGGTGACAAAAGTGCTGTCAACATACAAAAGTGAAAACTGGTCAAACCATTTTTTCTGCTTCCCATTGTCGACATTTTATGGCCACATTGCTAGCACCCTGTCGACAGAGCAAAAACAATATGGGTATGCCTGCCACAGTGCAGTGTTGTGGGAAGGCAGAGCTGATCTCTGTGCTTATTGGGATCCCCTCATAGCTCTGTGAGCTCTCTGTGCTGAAGAATGTCAGAGTAGCACAGAAGTCTCTCCAGCCCTACACCTGAAGTAGCAGTCTGCCTTGCTGGTGTGTTCTAGTGTAGGGCAGAACAGAAGCATTCCAATTATTTGTTCTTTATTTGTTCCCCAAATGGAGCAGCTCACTCAGCTGTCAGATACTTCCTGGAGATGTAAGGGGGTGGGAGAGAAAGGGGAAAGGTGCATACCTACAGGGCAGCAGAGATTACAAAACACTGAGCACAGCCATCAGGGCAGGCATTGTGGGATATAGGCAGAAGTCAGTTCTCTCAACAAAACAAACAGTAGAGTCCACGCTGGTTCTTTTTTGGCAATGAAAGGAGAGTAAAAGACACATGTTTCTCGCAAGGCTGAAAGTTTTTTGTCGCCAAAGCTGGTTTTTTCCCTGATAAAAGTCACTTGCAGTATAAATGCTCTCACTTTTTTGTCACTAAAAGACACTGACATACACACATGCAGATATACAGAGGATAGCTGCAGATTTGCAGGGCTCTACAAATCCATGAATTTCACTTCTCCCTTGTTGCCCCCTCAACAAACTTGAAAACATACTATTGCTCATTTTCTATAACCCATAAAATAGCATGCATATTTTCAGTATTGTATATCTTTTCAATTAAGATGCATTGCTTCAAGTGGGAATTTGGTGCAGTTAATCAGGAGAGAAACAGATTATTCTGAGGCAAAGCTTTTGGGAAAAAGGATGAGGGCTGCACACAAATGGAAGTCTTTTGTTTAAAAGTACTTATAAAACATCTGTGTTAACAGTTGCTAAAGAGCCCTCAGAATTACACAGAACATTTCTAGAACTCATGCTAAATCCTGTTCTCCAACTAGCTATATTAAAATCAACACTTACCAGCTTTCCCACTACGGATTAGGAATTAATTCCTAAATTTGTCTCTGTGGACATTATGGTGTTTTTATTCTCCTTATGTAATTTGGCTCTTTGCTATATTAACTTAATGCCGTTATGCTAATATTATGAGTCCCAGCCAATAACTGGAATTGAAATGGTGATCCCAATAACTACCTTGATTGGAGTTATCAAACGTAGCCTTATGATGTCTTAGCAGGGAATAGAACTTATATAATGTATGTTATGTAAAGTAATTCAAGTATGTATTATTAGATCAAGCAGTATGTATCGAAAAAATGTTCAGGGTACAAAGTCAAGCACTCAGGTTAGGAAATGCGTGAATTAAAACTGCCCATTCAACTTTGATTGACACCCGTTGTGTTATGTGCATTGTTGCAATCTTTAATTATATGGCCATGTGCTATTTTTTTCCTATTGGATGTCTTCCTAATTCAATGTATGGGGAAAACAGTGAATGACTCGGAGCATTGCAAAGAAGAGAAAATATTTTCTGTGTTGAAAACAAGTGAGCTGAGTTCTATTCCTGTCCTTGACGTAGACTTCTTGTGTGAAGCTGGCAAAAGTATCAGAATGTATACATGCAAGGGGGTTCAATTAAAGTTGCACAGGCAATTCTAATTTTGAATTTCTGAACTTTGTAATCTTCAGTTTGCAAAGTACTTTTTAAATAGTTTTGGGTTTTGTATTTCATCAGAATAATAAACATGATTTAATTTACCGTATACAGTTCTCTGGAGTGATGTACTTAAGGGCAGATCCTCAAAAGGTATAAATTGTCTCAGGCTTCTTGAATGTAAATAGCCTATGGCAATTTGCACCAAATGAGCATCTACCCCTTAGAATCTTGCAGAAAAACATGTGAGATATTCAGACACACTTCTGTGAATATCTCTAATTTGTGTGTTTGTGTGGGTGAACGAGAGAGAGATGAAGTATAGGACAGAATTGACACAGGAGTTGAGCGTAACATGCACATGTACTTTTGGGAAACTGGGATCAAATCCTTCTCACCTTACTCACTAGAGTAGTATTACTACTTACTTATGTAGTAAAAGAAAATTGAATTTACCAATGTATCTATTTCCAGGAACTGCATAGACAAGTATCTGTGGCAAGATAACTCAGGGCAATTTTAGAAAGATAATCTTGTTTATATTGCATATCACTTATTTTATGTCTCTAAAGGGTTTATTTAATATCGAGGATATTCTTATTAAAACAGCATTTTTGTTTTTAAGTTCATCTACTTACTCTGCTTATCACTCATCCAAATTCTTAATCCTTATTATTAGGACTTCACTTGAAGAATAGGTAGCATAAGCAGATGTACTTTTTCAAAATCTTGTTTCTATACAAATATGCCAAATAACAACATTCTGGTAGAAATACATAACTCTACCTATGTCTGTCTAAGACCAGGCCTTGTTTCTGGGCTGAAGCACATATGCTAGTTTTGCTAGAGTCAAGACGTCAGGATGTAGCATTGTGTAATCAGGCAAGACAGCACATGAGGGTATGATAGCAGTGGAGTGGAAATCGGAAAACCAGACATCCACTAAGGCATGAGGGTCTCTACTCATCTTCCTGAAGTACGAGTTAGCTCTTTCATGGTTTGTGAAAATGTGTGTCATATTGTTAAACCATGTGACAGTTCCCAGCCACTTTTAAGAATAGTGTATATTTAGAGGCAGCACAAAAACCCTTGACGTTAATTTATAGATGGATTTTGGAGTATTGACAGATGATGTATGACTGGAGAGATTTAAATGAATAACATGGTAATTTACTGCATCTTACCTGAAACACCAGGTCCATTTTTCATTTTCTGTCACTGTTCAGTCTCTGTTGCATTTGACCACCTACCCAGTGTGCAGTATGTGGTGCTATAAATAGATTAACCATTTATAGTCTTTTCTGAAAGTGCATCTGTCATTGAACTGACCAGTATGTTTATACAGGCATAGAAAATCTACTGTATATCTGAGAAAATTTGTCTTTGTCCAAGAACTCCTCCTAAATGATAAGAGCTCAATTCAATATATACAGCTTCCTTTTATCATAGCTTAAAGCAAGGTATAGAATTTGTTTGTGCCAGGAAAATGGGATGTGCCTGGGATGGGATTGCTACTCATAAACCCATACAGAACAGAGTCAGATTTACTAGGCAGGTGAAAGGGGCTAGCTAGAGGCCTGCCTTCCTTCCCCATCCCCCCCCCCCCCCAGTCGAGGACTTCTAGAGCCCTGAGCCTCCCATCCCCCAAACACCCTTTATGGAGGGCGGAGAGAGCTGAAGCTCCTCCCCCTCACCCCCCCTCCCCCGACCGATTTGTCAGGGAGCGAGGGGAAAGTGCACAGTTTGCTGCATTCCTCAGTCTGGCTGGGGAGCTTGGGTCAGGTGAACCTGGACCTGCCCTAGCTGGGGGACATGCATTTCTTCCGCTGGTTTGTGCCCACTGGAGCTGCAGTGGCTCTGGAGATGCATTTCTCACCTGGCCCCAAGCTGCTGTGGTTAGCGAGGGCTGGGGTTGTGGGGTTGTCCTCTCTCACTGGGGCATCCTGCATACTGAGATCCTCATCCCCATCCCTATCCCAGAGCAATAATTTAAATGAAGTACGTATATATTCATTTTATTTGCCAAAAAACCCCCCCACAAAAATTAAGTTAAGGACCTGAGCAACACTGGGTATATCATCTATTAACATATATAAGTTATGTATACTTACCTGGAGTCAGAAATATTCCTATATTATGTGATATCCAGTGGTATGCCTTGTGAGGAGGATGCTAGTTTGGAATGAAAACTTGCCACATAGGAATGTTGTGTGTGATGTTTTTCAGTGAGAAACAGATTATGGTAAGTAGCTTCATTCAGTGCAGAAGTTCACTAAGGGAAATGAATATACCAGTATGTTCAGTATCAGTATTCATCTAATCCCATCAAGTTTCAGGAAGATTGCCTGAAGTCATTTGCTAATTTTAACATTAAGAGCCAGTAGGCTACTTCACAGCCAGATTCTTTATAGCAACACCTGTTGTAAAACTAGGGAATTTGCTGCCCTTTGTTTGATCTCAGAAATACAGATACTGGTGCTGTTGTCATTTGAAAATGCTAGATAAGGAGATATTTTTATTAAAATCATTTTCTCTCGCTCTCTCTCTTTTTTTAAGTATCTTTGTTTTGAGATTCTCATGCTTTTTCTCAGATTGAGAGTAAATCTTTCTTTGGAAAGATCTGTAAAAACATGATTAACTCTTATTTAGTGTTAAGATCACTGTTAGGTAGGACTTGTTTGGCCTGTGACAACTCAGAAGTAAGTTATTTCTGAAACTGGAACTTCTCATTAATTGAGAGCCAGATCATCACCTGGTGTAAACTAGTATACCTACATATACTTCGGTGGAGTTATACTGATTGGCACCAGCTTATGAGTTGTTGCTTATTCCTTAATAACATTTGAGATGAAATTTGCATTAGAAATAATGAAGTTTTTATATCTTGAAAATTGTAAGTGAAAGCCTGGTCCTACTGAAGTCAATCAAAACTCCTAGTTCAGTAGGGCTAGAATGCTATCCCATATATTTTACACGTAAATTATGACGTTTCCAATCAACTTTTGACAATGTAGCATACCCTAGGTTTTCAAGCTATTTATGTATGCATTTATTTCAATTTGTGAGCCTATGGAAAATATTCCAATGAATGTATTTGTCTGTTCAATGTGGTAAGTGTTGGTAAAAATGTGACGCTTTTAATGATTCCCACCATGCAATGCAGCATTCATAAAAGGATTGGACATTTACATAGATTACAAGTCATACAACATTACAATATTATGAGGTTTTTAAAAATTACTTTAAAAACTCTCACTGCAGGACATAACAAGCCTTTACCTAGTAAGGGCTAGAAAGAAATGTTGTGAGCATCATATTTCAAGTATCTACTGCCGCTTTCTTTGCGCTTTTCTCAGCTTCATGTTTTGACTGTCCCTCCATTCAAGGGATTTTACTCATTCTTGTCCCAAAGTTATCATTGTTACACTTGAATTTGGCGTTCCTTCAGTTTTATTGTTGAAAAATTATTTATATCTGAAATAAGAATTCAAGATACGGAGGTTATAGAAAGAGTTTTTTGCACTAAAGGAACAAATCCCACAGCATTTAAAATTACCTACCTGAGAATTGTTTATCCCCATCATTTTGGGCCTTCTCAAACATGTCTCTGTATCATATTGTGTCTTGAATTTGGACCTTATCAGAATGAGTATGCTGAAATGTCTGGCACTGGTTGCTTTTTGGAGACAGAATAATGGACTGTGTGGACCACTGGTCTACTCTAGGTTGGCAAATCATATGTTCCACAAGGAGTGGAACAGAATCCAGGAATCCTGGTTACTTCTCTGCTGTCAGTCAGAGAGTATTTCTGTATGTATGCCTATTCCACATACACATCTGTTACACTTGATGCTCTGTTACTACTTAGAAGATTTATTAAGTCGCCTTCTTATAATGCTTTTT
Source organism: Pelochelys cantorii (assembly GCA_032595735.1). Taxonomy (NCBI): domain Eukaryota; kingdom Metazoa; phylum Chordata; order Testudines; family Trionychidae; genus Pelochelys; species Pelochelys cantorii. Next base: position 94,612,364 of record CM064327.1, read on the forward strand.
CTATGAGAAAATAAAACACTCAGGAAACTTCAGAAATGTAAAACTGAAACCAGTTAGGAGGTATTGTTCTTAGTGAAGACTTCTGCCATATGTGCTATAGTCTGTTAGGAAGGAATGTCTCTTTTCAGCTGAGTGACTAGGTACATTGTATATAGTTTTCTGCAAGCCAGTGCGTGACTCCATTTTGGAGTCCTCCACTTCTATGATAAATGGACAAGGATGCTTTTCTGATATGTATTCCAAATTTTACTTTTCTAGCTTTGCTTATCATTTTTCATGCATAGATACCTTAAATAATTCCTTCCCAAGTTTGGTGTGCACATCCTTCAAATCTCTGTAAACGTGGGGTCCATCTTTTCTTAATTTGGAATTAATTAATTGAAGGAAGGACTCCTCTTCCTGACATTAGAACAAACTTCAGTGATTTCACTTTTGACAGCTAAAGATAAAACCTAGCTTGGAGTCAGTGCTACAGAAAGCATATTAGGTACATTCGGTGCTCTAAGTTAATACTATGAAGACCTTAAAAATACTGTCCTAATGTTGCACATTCTTCAATCACTGAAATGCACATTGGTAATCACAAAACGCTTCTTTCTGCAGAGCCAGTGATCTCTCATAGGAATGTGAATGTTTTTCTATAGTTGCAGTTCAACATGTTTAATGTTATATACGTTTTCATAACCGCTCATTGCTAGCTATAAAATAAGCTTTTTTTTTTTATTTCCCTTGGCTTCCATAAACATTTATATCCAAATTGATACCAAGTATTGCTATTGCCATCTTGAAAGAAAACTGAAATTAGTCAATAGATTAAGAGCATCTTCTGGCCACATAGTTCATATTAGATTATATTGTATATTTAGAAAGAACCAAGGGCTTAAATCTTGATACAATTTTCTTAAATGCTCATGCATTTGCATCAGTCACTTTAGTCTAAGGCAAATAAGGCAAATAACTTAAAATACACAAAAATGCTCATACTTAATCACAGAAAGACAGTAAATTTTGGTCTTGAATTGTAAGTTGCAAGCTTATACTATGTTTAGATACAGTTAGATATTTGATGTAAGTGGGAGCTATTCCAAATTCAGTTTTCACTGGTATTCCAAACCTGGAGAGCAGAATATGTTCAATAACAAGTTAGATTTAATTTGATAGGGTTTAAATTTTATAAGTGTTGAATTTGCCAAACTGTGTCTTGCCATTGGTAGTGCCTGTAACGAGTCTACTCTCAGTGAAAGACCAGGCCAGTAGTTAGGAGTGACCAGAGAGATCCTAGTTCATTTCCCTGCTCTTCTAAAGACTTGCTCATTCTGATTCCTTGAATTTAGTGTGGCTGTGGCAATTTTTTTTCCACAGAAATATATCTACACTTTTTTTTTTTTGCAGGTATAGTGTATTTACTATGGTCAAATGTGCATAAGTCTGCCCATCCTTCAGGAATTATCTTCCTGATGCAGTGCCTGATAGTATTAATGGTAAGGTGGTTTGAGAAATGAGAGGGTTTTGGTCTCCATGTTCACCCCATTGAGGAGTTTCTGTCTTCTGATTTCTTGGCTGGGTGCAGGCCTTTCTTTAGAGTTGAGATTGTGCTATGAATGATTGTATTACAATAGAATTATTGTAATTCTTTTCACATTGGGATACTATATAACATTATAAATAATAGAAATGTGGGACTCTTTGTTTTTAGCTACTTAGATTCCTCTGCAATGAGGTGCTCATTCAAGCAGTACAGAAAACTATTTCCCATTATTTAAATATTTTGAGAGGATTTTTTTGTTTGTTTTTCCTCTTGAGAGAAACTAGACTACACCGAAATTCTGAAAAAGGATATGCAAATTCTGCGGGAATTTGCATATCTTCTTCAGATCTCACTTTTGAAAGTGGAGCTTTCAAAAGTGAAAGTATTCGGGATGTGTTTTTTTTCCTGCAACCTCCCCTTTTTCGAAAACCCGCGTAAACCTCATTTTTTGAGGAAGAGCGGCTTTTTGAAAAAGGGGGGTTGCCAAAAAGACATGTCCCGACTACTTTCACTTTCGAAAGCTCTGCTTTTGAAAGTGAGATTGGAAGAAGATATGCAAATTCCCACTAGACATAGCCTTAAAGACAAAAAGCTGAAATCTCAGAGAGGTGTTGCTAACTAAAAGTTTCTAATGCATCTAATGAAATCTTTTGCTGTGGCTAACTCTGTCCTTCTTTACAGTTCTTAGTTGACCTAACTCTTTGACTACTCTGAATTAAAATTAATCTTGTAAGTAAATTTATATTCTACAAATAAAAAGGGATCACAAATACTTCCGCTGCTGTGCTATGGTTAATGTTTGCTGGACCAAGCAATGAGAATAGCATATTAAGAGAATTTATACTGTGTATGAGAGATGGATGTGGCTAATGAATGTACACTGAGAGTGTTTGAATATGTTAATAATAAAACCTTTACGTAATTAAAACTGCATTGGAAACAAAGACACATTAGTGTTAATTGAGTTCCTATGAACAATCATTCACAGACCATAACAGTCAATATGGCAAACTATCTGGGTAGATTCTATTTTACATTCTAAACATTTAAGGTCTGGTTGTGCCTATCCCTGCATCAGACTGATGGTTTATGTGCAAGGAGCCTTTCCTCCCACTTATACATCCTGACACACAATTAAGAGGGATGGGGCAGCATAAAAAAAACTGTCAGGAAAGGATCTGTACTGAATTTCTCAGTGTGGTATAGCATCCTGGATGTCCCTTCAAGAGGCTTTATGTCCAGGGTATTTCACTGAAGATACACAACCCATCCCACTTTATAATCCCTAACCCCTACCCCAGCAGTTGGTACAGGTTAATTATAACATACAAGTAAGTAATATCCACATATTATTAAATAATATCTTTATAGTGCCTTTTTATCTGCTGTCTTGGATAGAAGTATATCTATATCTCAGTATGTACTTTTTTTAATGCCTATCAAACCAAACATTGTATTGTGCTCACTAGTGAGCACAAGTAGTTTACTTTGAAAAAGGTATTTTATATATGGAAAGAAATCTAGCAACCCCCCAAAACACAGGAAATTAATTATCATTTACTTTGCTTTCCAGTACACATGCTAACTTTGAAGATCTTCTATGAATCTTGTAGTTCTAGTTATGCATTTACTGGCATTCCAACAGTACTTACACTGTGTGATGCTTTCCTCAAGTTTATACAGTGACTGAGAAAATTCTGTTCTTATACAGGGCATCTGCTATATATACAAAAATATAATGTTTGGATTTTTTTAATTGTCAAAGCACAACTGCAAATGTATTAGTATTTAGCTCTGAAACTCCAACCGCTATTAGCAAGAAGTTAAAAATATGGCTGCACATTTCTCTGTGTGGACAAGGCAGGCTGCTTCACCAACCAGTTTTTCTTGAGTGAGTTTCTTTGAATGTTTCATCAAGGGAGCAGAGTTAATGAGCTATACTGTAGAGGTTTTACTCATTCTAATTTTGCATGTTTGTTAAATCCATCTCCATTTTTGGCCGGCTCCTTCTTCTTTTAATCTATTTGATTTGGAGTATGGAAAAATAATCAATTGTTTTATAGATGAGTTCCAGTTTTATTACTGGAGAATAAATGCTCTGGTCCAACAGTTTAGAGCACAATTCGATAGGCCTATGTTTTTGACAGTCTTCCATTTAAGGAAAACAAAAGTTGTGCATGTATGCAAAATCCTATGTTTGCTTAAAGCAGTTGAGTTACTGTACAAACACGCATTTCACTCTTTATGTGCTAGTACCTGGTTTGTGAATGCAAATCTCAGTGCTTTGTCAGGGACTAAATTAAGGAGGAATAGGAGGTCAATAAGTACCCTCTCCCTAATGTGGACAAGCAGTGCTCCCCCAAAATTTCATTCTCCCTGATGCAGTGAGAGTTCTACTTTTCTGAGTCAATCTACTTTAACAAGAGGGTTTGTGCATGCTAAAAGAAGTGTGTGCACAAATTTTACAAATTCATTAATGAACATTGCCTGAAAACATGGCAGTTAGATTGAGTGAGTAGGGCCAGTCAGTCAAGAAGTATGACTTGATTTAAAGATTTTGCTCCAGATGACTAAGTGTACATAATGTCCTACTTCCATTACATTAAACACAAAGTTAAGCATAATACTTATTTTCATGTAGGTTAGTTTTTGTTATCGTTCTCTTTATTAAATTCATGTTGATGTACTTAATATTCTAAATCACTACCTCCTGTCAAATGAGATTAGTAGATTTGTTTGTTTGTTTTCAAGAGGATAAGAGAACATGCAGTGGTGTCCCATTTTCCCAAATGAGGACATACTCTTCATCCCTATAAGAGATGTCTTAATCAGGTCAAATCAGAACAGCTGGCTGGCCATCCTGTCAAGAGACCACATCCTGTGTTAAAAATTCTGTGTGTAACAAGGAAAGAGCTACTACCACTATCATCATGCTTTGTACTCCAGGGCCATCAGATTGTTTTCTTGCCAAGTGAGAAGAAGTTTCTATTTTTAATTTTGTCGACAGCAGCAGTTAAAACTACATTTAATTTGCAAAGGTCTCTGCTGCTTGTCTGCTCTTCTTCCGATCCTCTTTTTAAGTGCTACTAGAAATAGTAATATATAAATTGTTAACTTAATAAACAATGATTTTCCATTAGGTTATATATACAGTATCCCCAGATTTATGCAAATGGTCTGAATGCTTTCAAAATTATATATACATATTTAATTTTGTGCGTGTCATATTGGGCTAGCATGTCCTCTTAAAGAATCTAAAGACTACATTCACCTAAATTTTCTTTCTAGTTCTGGTAAGACAATGTGGGAGAGAAAGATGAAAGAATAAAAATCTTCTCTAAAAGGCCCTGGGTATATTGTAGTGAGAGCTGGTTGAAACACTAAGGCTATGAGTAAGCTACGATCCTCTTATGGAAGAGAAAATGCAAATGGAGTGCTCATTTGCATATGTCACACTCTCATTTGCATTTCCTCTTCCTTTCCCTTTTGTGCAAGAGATTTTTGTGCAAAAAAGCACTGTGTAGATGGCACCTTTTTGCGCAAAAAAACCCTTTTGCGCAAGAGCCGTTCTTCCTCAAAAAATAGAGCTGCTGGTGTGCTTGATAGAGGCACAAGAGAAGCATATAGAGCACAATGCCCTCCTGTATTCTATGCTTTAACACCTGCCCTCCTCACCAAGTTCCATAGTCTCCCCTCCCCAGGGATGCTTTATGCAGGGTAGGGAGGAAAGAGCAAGGGAAGCCTTCACTCCACTCCCAGAGATGTCTCCTGGAACCAAAGGCTGTCATTCCCACAGCTCTGATTGCTGAATAAGGGGGATTGTAACATGCTACTTGCCCTTGCTTCCCCTTCCCCGTCACAGCTCACGCCCTGAACTCCTTTTCTGTCTGTGCTCCTTGTGTTCCCTAAATAAAAATTCATGATTTATCAACAATAGGATCTTTACTGCTTGTGTTACATGAGGATGCTGGAGGAGAAGGGGGTTTACAGGCCAGCATACTTAATGTCATGTCCCTCTCTAGCTATTCACAAAACTGGTTTTCAAAGCCTCTCTGATTTACAGTGCCCCTCAATGTGCTCTCCTTATTGCCCTGGTATCTGGCTGCTCATAACTAGTGGCTAGGTGATTACCATAGCAATTTGAAGCTGAATGGGATCCGTGCTTGCTCTGTTATGGTGTCTGCATAGATAACCAGGGAGAAAAGGGGCATGAAAACATTGTTCCCTGTAGCTTTCAAGCAGGGGCTGAGGGAAGAGATATGTGCACCATGGTAAGCTAATAACATGTACTCAAAACCACCCTCTGCACTGATTTCAGGCGATCAGGCACTGGCAGCCTAAATCAGAATGTAAAGGGCGGCAGGAACTGTGGGATAACTACCCACAGTGCACCGCTGTCACAATCAAAGGTAGCCACCCTATTGAGGATGCACTATGTTGAACTCTTACACACAGTGGGGACATGCATCTTTGATTTCACAAAATTGGGTGCTAAAAAAATCAACCGTTATACATTTGATCTAATCTTGTAGTATAGATATGGCCTCAGGATGCCATGGGGAAATGGTTTGGTATCTGTAAGGAAGGCTGGAGACCTCTGTAGAGCAGAACTAATAACTTGCCTCCCTTCATCAGCTGTTTGTATCTAGTTTGTACTTGAACTGACCCAATGTATGACCGCAAATCAGCTCTTTTGGGTGTGCGCATATAACTGTACTGGAAGACCTACCTCTAATTCAAATTTTGTTTTTCTTCATTTAAATTTTTGTTCTCGGGTGGGACTGGGAATGAAGGGTTTAGTATACACGCTGCCCTGAGAAGAGAAGACAACCCTAGCCCCCTCTCACCACAGCAGCATGGGGCCAGGTGAGAAGTTGCTGCTCCAGCGGGTACAGCCGGGGGAGGGGTGCATGTTCCCTGGCTGGGGGACAGATAGACAACAGTACTCTGACATATATAGTAGATAGCTGGCCCTTTCTCCACCTCTGTCTCCTGCTACCCTGGTCCCCATCTCTGGCCCCTTGCTGTCCCCCTGTGGTCATTCTGCAGTGTAACTATCCCTCCTCCCGCCCTCCCTCCCCCCCCCCCCCCCCGCTTTCCATTTTATGAAAAACAGTCAAATTCCAGGCATATCCCATTGTCCTGGCACAACCAAATCCTTACTTAGCTTTAAACTATGGTAAGAGAAAACTGCATACCAAATTTGGTGTCCCTAGCTCTTACCATTAAGGAGGAGTTTTTGAATGAACAGATTCACAGATGGATAGAGAGACATACAGATGCACATTTCTAAAATATATAGTAAGATGTGTGTATAACTATGTGATGACTGCATATATCATGTAATTGTGAACATAAATTAGGGAATAAATTGTGCACATAAACTTTCAAAATATTCACAAAATATCCTGTATAGCAGTGAAATCCAGAATGTTTGTACATCAGTGAATTGATAACACGGAATTTTTAGATGTCCTGGAGCTTGTTGGTTGACTGCAAATTTCATACAGTTTGAGTCCTTTCTCTACCCTTTGAGTTTAGTGGGGGTAGGCACAGGCCCATAGCCTTTATTTCTCATTCTGTATTACTAATTAGACCCGCCCCCCCCCCTTTAGTTTCTGTCTGATATTCACTTTATGAATTTACTTAAGTAGCTATATTTAGAGCCCTTTACAGACAGAAAATTTGTATCTGCATTCACATCTGTATATGAAAAAAACAACTGTGGATATCCGCACTCACATCCATGGATTTATCTGCGGATTTACAGGGCTTTAGCTGTGTTATGTACTGGTAGGGTCTGATTTCAGAAGTCTTGAGCTCCCTTCATTCCTGAGTTCTTAACTACATAGTAAGCTAAAAGATTTGATTTATTTTTAATTACTTAAATGTAGGAAGTTTGTAGTTTTATTTAATACCAATTTCTCATGACATTTCTTGTTATCATCTGAGTGATAAAGTGAAATTAAGGACATATTTTATAGAAAAAACAGGTCATTGCTGTAAAATTGGGATGAGGGGATTATTGCTTCTGGAAAGAATATTGATTGGTATAGAACAACAGTAATAAGTTTGGGGTTTTGTTTAGCTTGAAAAACAACAATACAAGTGTAATTGGATGGGGAAATTTATGAGACAACAACCAGTTTTTTTAATTTGTTTTTGTCACAATTGCATAAACATCTCAAATTTTTCTGATTTTGAGTTATTATTGTATGTATATCCTACACATCATCAGAAAGCCAAATGCAAAAATGAGCTTGCTTACAGAACTATACATAAGCCATCTCTTCTATAATATCTCGTACAAATAGAGTCTAAAATCACCTTTAATCTGTTTCTGCAACCTTTACTGTAACTACATCGGGTCCTGTAATTCAGTGTAACTCCATTTACAAATGAAAATCACGGTATACTTATCAACCTAGCTCTATATATTGTTAACAATAATAATGAATTGTCAGCAATAACTTTTTAGTTCAACAGTGCATCATATAATATGACAAAAAATGGAAATGTGACTAAAACAAATACCTATGTCTATGCGTACCTAACTGAATAGAAATGGCCTGAATTCTATTCATGCTGAAGACCTATAACTCCCATTTACTCAAAGAGTTGCAAGTTTTCAACATTCCTGAAAATCACATCGTTTTTATTTAGGTGTCTAATTTCAGATACTTAATTTTGAAGATTTTGGTTATAGTATTTTGTACTTTTACAGCAACTTTTACCAAAGGGTGTTAAGTATTGCACAAACAATGTTTTACACTTCACAACATCTCTTTGACATGGAAAACCAGTATTCTCCTTTTTTTTTTATGGATGGAGTAAATATGGCAAAATAGATTTGCAAAAGGTTTACTGAAAATCTGTAATCTCACCTACTCATTTCTAACAAATGGCTTTGGGTTATTGATTTCATTAGCAAGAAAATGTTAGCTGTACAATGTAGACATTGATCATAATTCCAACTCTGGGATTGTAGTTTTATTCCATAGTTCTATTTTTAAGAAGATTTGGGCAAGAAAACTGCATTGTAGCCAACCCTCTGAGATGAGAACCTCACACAATAATCCAAGTTTTCATTACAGCTATATAGGATTTCAGCAGTATATTCTGGTTGGGACTTGAAGTGAATGTTACTTAGAGACTCCAGTGGATTCATTCTACAAATTGCCTAGCTACTATAGAGTTTGCTTCTCTTCTGTAATCAAATTATATTCTTAAGTGATTCTGTGATTGAAACAACTTGGGATGAAACACTCATGGAATGTTTACAGCTGAAGTGTTGTGTTTTATACAATAAAGAGCCATCAACTAGTTATTAACTTGTTGGAATAAGGGAAACCTTTTAACTGTCAGTCATTAGATGAGAAAAATCTGAGCCTCTTACTAAATATTAAAAGGGTTAGCAAACAGATGGTAAGAGTTCATCACTAGACCAAACACTTGTGTCAATAGGTCACACAAAATTGTTCATATATTTATTTTTGGTCAATTTGTAAGTCACTGCAAGCCAGTTTTCCCTTTTATAACAGGTTCCTTAGGAAGCTCTGGAAGAAGAAAGATAGATTGTAGGCAGCACAAAAATAAATAGTAAACCATGGAAAGCTTTTGATCTGTTGATTAATGAAATCTATAAAACAAAGTCTAAGAGCAGTGGAGCATGGAACACGTGAAAGCAGTAAGTCTGAAAATTTCTGAAATTCATAGTTTTACTAAATAGTATTAGAGCACTTTCGTTCTCACACAGTTTGGAAGGAAGTTTTCTGCAGCTGATTCCACTCAAGCAAAGAAGCACTGAGGTAAGTTCAGATCCTGATAGGGTCAGCACAGCTCTTCACCCTTCTTCTGTGCTCCAGATTGTGACTAACTTCAGATGAGCAGTTCTATATTTCAGTGAGATTATTTATCTGAATAAGGTGACCACAAGGGTGGTCCCATAGTGGGGCAGAGGAAGAGAAATCTATAAATTAAGAAGCTATCTAAAACTGGTTGAAAATGAGTTTATTTTCTTCAGCAATTTTTTTTTTTTCTCTTTAACCTATTCCCTCCTCTTTCTTTTTTGTTAAATTTCAGAAACCAAAAACCATACACTTCTTTTTTGGTTGATTAACTTTTCTTACAAAAAAATTGAAAAATTTCAAATTAAGCTGACAGTTTCTGCAAAAAATTTCATTTCAAAATCTAATTTTCCATAGGAAAAAATGGAGGACATTTTTGATAAGCTCTAGTGCAGTCTGTTTTTCATGGTACTGAATATTTCATGGATTCCAAGGCCGGTATGTACATTGACCATCTAGTCTGATCCCCGGTATAATACAGGACATTTCATAGATGAGCATGGGCTTGCTTCAAATGTGTTGGCCATAATTTCCCCTTCTCCAACTGTTATGTAACATGTTTTCCACTTCTCTTAGCTGTTATCTTCAATTTAGCCATTGGTTTTGAGCAGGGTAAGAGAGGGTGTGTGTGAGGTTATTTTTTATGTGGGACTACACACCAGTATTTTAAATATTTAATTATTAAATATAAATATTCAATATTTATAAATATATATTTTTGTCTTTGGGATAAAAGACAATATAAAATAATTTATTATTTACAATACCTTTACTGTATAGGGAATAAAATATAAAAACTCTGAGCAATATCTTGAATAAATCTGATTTCCTTCTACATCTCAGTTAGATAAGGACTTTAATCCTTGCGGGAAATTGCATGTAGCAGTAATGAAAATAGTTCAGAAATATACACATGTTATATTATGCAGATGTCTTAACTCAATGACTGTTATGTTCGGTTAGGAACTAAATATTAGCTATTTTTTAACTCAGTGAGTGATGTAGGCAAACAGTGTGCAAATGCATTTCAGGTACAAATCTGTGTGTATCTGTTACATGTGTAGTAGTTATTTAATGAGATCTTTCAACACCAAGAAATTAAACCACTTGGTTTCATATGTATTCTGAGGTTCTAATAATTCTATGCCAAAGCAGGTTTCATGAGAAGAAAGATTTGTGTATACAAGCCCTTATCTGAAACTGGGAAGGGGGAAAAAAAAAGAGAACCCTATTGCTCAGTCACCTTCAGTGATCGAGGAGCTGCTGTCACTGCAACTATTTCTAGTGCCAGAAGCCCTCACCCTCACCCCCCCCCCCCCGCAAAAAAAACCCAAAACCAAAACCCAGATGCTTAATATGTATCTTATAAATAAGTCAACAAAACCTGACTTATTTATTTACCCTTACAAAATCAAGAGGTGATTTCAAAATCAAGAGGTGATTCTGGGTTGCAGGTTTTCTTCCTGTTTCTTATTTTTTACCCCTGAAGACAGAACTAGGCCACGGTTGACAAGCAGACAGGAGAAAAGTATTAAGAGAGACATTTTCCTATTTGAGTATTAATTCAGAGAGTAAACAAAAGCGTTACAAACATTGTGTTTATTGTACTTCCCCTCATCTGTCAAGTGTATACCAAGACTCAGTGCAGCCAAATGTCTCTGTTTTGTAAATGGCAGTGTTCAATTTTCTTACCACTTGTTTTTGTTAAACGAAAAAAATGGCAAGATGTTATCTTAGCTGTACAGACCAACTTCAAAATATTGTTTTCTCTACTGCAAAGAGTTTGTAGAATATAGTCTTGCATTCACTAACAGAAAAATTGTTTTTATTCCAGACTCTAGCCACCTTTTTTTCGGGTCTTAAGTCTTATAAATAATTCAGCTTAGAATCTAAGGGTATGTCTACACAGCAGGGCTAAACTCGAAATAAATTATGCAACTTGAGTTACGCTAATTGTATAACTTAAGTCGAAATAGCTTTTTTCGAATTTTGGCTCATCTACACAGCACTTATTTTGAAATAGAGCACTCTTCCTCCAACTTCCCTTACTCCTCATAAAATGAGGGTTGCAGAAGTCTGATTAAGAAGTCCTTCAGCTCAACATTATTTCGACATTATGTTGAAATAACTGCTTGTGTGTAGATGTGCACTTTATTTCAAAATAATGTCAATTATTCCAAAATATTGGTGCTGTGTAGAGGTACCCTAAGTGTGCAAGCCAAAAGGAAACTATTAGGGCCAGATTATGAATCATTTACTCATATTGGAGGGTAGTTGTTCTGATGAGTACTCCCATTGACTTTGGGCTCGTCTAGACTACGCTGAAGTTCCGAAAAAGGATATGTAAATTCTGTGGGAATTTGCATATCTTCCTCCAATCTCACTTTTGAAAGCTCCGCTTTCGGAGTTGGGATGCTTTTTTTTCAGCAATCCCCCCTTTTCGAAAAGCCGCATAAACCTTATTTTTTTGAGGAAGAGCAGCTTTTCAAAAAAGGGGGGGTGCTGAAAATAAGCGTTCTGACTACATTCACTTTCGAAAGCTCTGCTTTCCTCTTTCGGAACTTCGGCATAGTCTAGACATGGCCTTAGATGGACTACATCTGGTCTATATGTGCATGACAATAAACCCTTTAGAAGGGCACTGCAGAGTTGTATTGCTTCAGGAACATGCTCGAGTCACAGTTCAGGTCTTGTTTCTCCCTAGTTCCAGGAAAAATGAGCTTTCATCATTATGCTTGGTATCATGTATTCCCCAGACAACACCTGCTCAGTTCCATTGGCCAACACTCTGCCCTCTTCCCAGCCAATCCACCTATGCAAGAGGAGAGCCCAAGGTCCTGTGATGGCTGTTCTTTCCCCCCTCCTCCCAGCACAGGTAGTTGTGCAAATCACCCGGAACTAGGAGTAAGGAGTATTTTACACTCTCTGGGTATGGTGTGGTAGGGTGCTCCCTCCTGCCCCCACTGGCAGACAGGGAGGGGCCCCGAGTCCACGAACCCAGATACCTTCTACCCCTCTAGAACTTTGCTCACTGGCCTAAGTCAATAACCACAGTCTCAAAGTATGGCCCTTTAAGGCAAGGCCCTCCAGCCTGAGTCCATAAATGCAGCCTCAAAGTATGGCCCTTTAAGGCAAGGCCTGCGTTGGCCGATCAAGGTTATAGCAGGGCCGCACCCCTGGTAGGGGGACCCGGGACCATCTTACTCTACCGGATCCTGGCCTAGGGCCTTGTGAGTGGCAGGATGGCGTGCCACTCCCTCGGCAGAGAAGTCCTGCCGAAATGCGCCGAGGTTCCTGGGGCGGGAGAGGCGGCTCCCGCTCCTGCCCTGGGCCACTTCCTACCTGGTCTGCTAGAACTACTTTCCATGTTCTGGTCAGGTTTGCTGCCCTCCCTAGGGCGACGTCCCCTCGGCAGGCAGCCTCTGCGATGCCCCAACTCGCCTTGGCATCTCTGCTGGCTTCTGCTGCTGGTCAGGAGCTTCCTTCATAGGTCTTTCCTCTGGCTGCCGGTCCAGACTGAGCCCTTCCCCAGGCTTTTGTAGTTGAGCTGCAGCCTGGGCATGCTCGGTAGGGCTGTGGGGGAAGGGCCTCTGCTGCCAGGTAACCCTGGCTGGGCCGTGCGGATTCAGTGCAGGGCTGCCTTGCCCCGTCACATACATCTACACAGCAGTGTTATTTCAGAATAACTGACATTATTCTGAAATAACATCGTCCGCGTTTACACTACAAGCAGCTATTTTGATATGTCAAAATAATGTCGAGCTGAAGGATTTCTTACTCTGACTACTGTAACACTCATTTTATGAGGAGTAAGGGAAGTTGAAAGAATAGTGCTCTTCCTCAGATTTCCTGTTGTGTAGACAGCACCAAAAGGCAAGTTAAGCTATTTTGACTTAAGCTACGCAACTGATATAACTGAAGTTGCAGAGCTTATTTTGGCTTTAACCCTCCTATGTAGATATACCCTCTGTGTGGGTTTGTAAGGCAGTTCACAATTTGCCCCTTTACACCCATGTAAAGAACTCATGGTGCAGCCCATGGCTATTACCATTTATAGACCTCGCTAATGACTTCTACATTTCAATTAAATTCTCCTTTTCTTTGAGTGCTTGTGCCTATGAGTGGTACTATTTAGCAGCACCCACTCAATCATACATACACCCCTCCTCTCCTTGTGTGCCTTGCCAAGCTAAACGGCTGTCAGACTATACCATAATGGCAGGCACAGCTTCAAATCGCTAGTTTTGGTTCCTCAAAGTGTCTTGGAGTCCCTTGGCTGGTGGGAGAAAGATGTGCATGTGGGGGAGTCAGTTCATCCCCCCCATTGCTAATGAGGACTGTGTCCCTAAATACATCCCTGATACACTGGAGAACCTATCTGGAGGAAGTAGACAGTTCAAGCAATGTGGTCCCCTCAGGTACTAATGCTCCACATCCCCCTTCTGGAGTGGACAGCAGTCCAGCTGGCCTGTAAAGTGTTTGTTTGCCTTGCATTTGAAGCCATCTAGTCCTGGTGCTACTGGACAATGTGACAGTAGTCTATTACGTCAACGAGCATGGAGCTGTATGTTCTGTGCAGAGAGCATCATCCAATAACTCGCAAGTTGCCCTGTCTGCCGTCCACCTGGCAGGGGTTCAAAATAACCTGCAGATTCCCTCAGCAAACATGTCTCCAGACAGCACAGATGGGAACTTCACAGCTGGACCCTGTGGGAATTATTTTGCAAGTAGGGGCACCTGACCACAGGCTTGTTTGCATCCGGACATGGACAGAAAGTGCAAGAAGTTCTGCTTCTGATGCATTTTTGATGCTTTTGTCAGCACAGCCTTCTAATGGCCTTCTCCCTCCTGTTCTCATGTCACTTCACCTGTTCTTATAAGCACCACTGCATCTATGCAGCTGTTTCATCATTCGTAGGCAAAGACCAAATTATTCCTAACTATTTGGTGTTCTTGTTTCCAGTTAATGGTGGATGAGGTCACAAAATGGCTGTGATTATGTCAAGTTCAGTTCTCTTGTAACAAGAGCTCTTGACACAAGACAAGGGATAGACTCACCATCTGAGCCTATCCAAACAGGTCGTCTAAACTTGTTTGCAGAGCGTATGTAGAAGAGAGGCTGTTTTTGCCCAGATGATTCCAAAGTAGATTTTGAGTAACGTAATGCTCTGCTACGAGCCGAACAATGTCCCTCTTTGCATGCTTGACAAGAGCCCAGGCAACCTTAATAGTCTTACACAAAGATAGCTCTGTTATTGACATCTGCAGAGCAGTGGACTGGGTCTCTGTGCACACTTTCATAAGACATCGTTTGCTGATACAAGCACCCACTTCGAATGCCTCCCTGGGCAGGGCAATCCTGCATTTAATGATGCATTGTACAGGTCTCCAGGAATTTCCTCTTTAAATGCATAGCCCATAGGAAAGAAGAAGGGTAGGTTGTTCACCTTGTAGTAATGGCAGTTCTTCTAGATGTATTGGGTCTATGTGTAATGCGCCACTTAATCACATCCCCTACTGCCACCGATCCTATTGTGGAAGAGAGGAATAAGAAGGAACTAAAATGGTCACTATCTGGCAGCCCCTTTGTACTTTCCTTGTGGAATATGAGGAGGGGGAGGGATGAATGTATGAATTCAGGAGACACTGCTAGGGCAAATTATTCCCATCTGGAGACATGAAGCTCACGCACAATTGAAGTATGCTACATAGCGATAACACATCTTAAAGAATTCCAGTTATTACAAGATGAGTAATCTCTCTCTTCCTTGTAGTGAATTAAAAGTTCCCTGCTCCTACTTTATGCACAGCTTTTAAAATATGCTTGAAGAACACTCAAAACGTTCCTCATATTTTAGTAAGTTCTACATTCCTCTAAATAATGGTGAAAGACCCGAAATCAGAACTGCCTTTTGATAGCAAGTTTCCAATTTAACCGGCGTCTGAGTTGTAATTCAGCAGAACACTATTGAATTTTTAAACCTTTTCACCTTCGTGGTAGGTTCCATCAATCTCCAGTCGTCCTGACTAATTTGTTAAGTTTTGCTTTTCTTGGTGGAGAATGTCACATAATTGGAATACAGTTCAATTTTTAGCACTTAATATAGGCATTTGGGCATTGGTTCAGCAGTGCATGATTTGCTGAGTCATGGCCTCTGCGGGAAATCTTGGCCTTACTGGAGACAATGACAGAATTTCTATTGACTGCAATAGGTTAAGGATTTCACCCTCAGTTTTAGAGGCTTGCATTGCCTAAGAGTGTCCTCATTAAAAACCAAAAAACAAACACAAAAGTCTTCTTAACACTGATAGAGATGGATAGTCACATTTTAAAGATTTATAGCTGTAGGTGACTCACTTTGAAAACCACATATCTAAAGTTACCTGATCTATGTTTAAAGTGCTATTTCATTAAAGAAAAAGGAGGAAGAATGTTTTTTATATTAATTATGTTTTGCTTGCTTGAACAAAATGTGTAAATATTTTAATTTAAATTCACAATATTTTGAATGAAAAAAATGTCATGAATAAAATGTAATTTCAAATAGATGTGATTAATTTAAGGTATGTGATTAATTTAAGATGAGAATAAAAGATATACAGTATAAAGAATTTTTAACAAGAGAGCCATTTATGATTTGATCAGTGTATTGGTGCAGTGTAAGAAGACATTTATTTATTTATTAGACAGTCTATAGTTATTGTCTGGGGCAGTGTTTCCCAATTTTATTTGGCCACGGAACCATCTTAAAAAAGCTGGGGAAAACTGGTCAACCAAAAAAAAGGGGGGGGGACTGACAATAAAAAAAACCACTGGCCCGCCCCTAAGACCATGGTGGCCCCTTGAAAATCGCAGCCCCGGGCAACCGCCCGGCTCACCCGTCCTAATACCAGCTTGGGGTGGGGGAGGAGGAGGGAGGGAGAGTCATAAGGTTATTGCGGAACCCTTACTTTCACTTTGCGGAACCCCTGGATTCCACAGAGCACTATGTGGGAAACACTGGCCTAGGGAAACTTAAAAGTTTTGTATTACTTTGCAATATATACATATTGAGTGCTACAAGGAAAAACATGATAAAACAGTCAAATAGAAGGATAACAAATTAAATTAAAAATACATTATTTAGCTAATACTAGACCTACATGAATGCAAAATTTTATATGACAAATTTGGCTTATTCTCAGCAAAAGTGCACACAATACATTGTAGTATTAAGATACAATAGCATACTGACTGACTCTGGTTCAGTATGCTGCCAATTTTTATGCTATTGGGGAAATGGGGCCTGAATCGAATCATTTAATGTCATGAAGTTCCCATTTCTAGCCCTACCGGGTGGCAAGTGGTAATGGGGTAAGTTTAGCTCACTGATTCAGCACCAGTCATTTCCTATTCTGACTCTCATTCTGGCATAATTTTGGGAGAAATATAATATTTTGGGGATAAGGGAAGCAAAGAAACATTTATGCCATATATTTTTTTTCTTTTGAAAGGCAGTAGTGGTGGAGCCCAGGTGATGCCTTTGTGCCCTAAGCATGAGACTCGCACCACTAACACCCTCTTCTACCCAACAGATTCCTGTCAACTCAACAAAAATAAAATGGGGAAGGAGGTTGGGGAAGGATTTAAGAAGTCTAAAAAAAATCTATCAAAGCAAAAGCCCCTACATTAGGCAGGATATTTACCCTATAGAGGTAGACTTCATGAAGTCAATTAAATACTTCATGGTTTCTACTAGTTTTCATGGATGGTGCTCAAATACTATGGTGCTGAGCAGCAGTATCAAATCTCTGTATGGATAGACTATGAAAGGTATATGATATGGTACTTTCTTATAAATAGCTGTTCAGTTATTACATAGATATCACCACTACATACTGCTGGAGTGTGCCTGCTTGCCTCTGTCCAGTGCACTTAGCACAGAAGGGCAAGACGCTGGGTTGTTTGAGGCAAAGCCTGCCCTTGTGTGGTTTCAGGGTTGGGTGCAGCCTCGCTGCTAAGTCCCTGTCCAGAGTGAGGAGGGGTGTAAAGATGATGTTCCTCCTTTGTGCTTCCTCAGTCAGGCTGGAGCCTCCACATTTATACATTGATAAAATCTGCAGAATTTTAAAATACTGTGCATGGATTTTCTGTGTTTTGGTACAGAACACCCATAGGACCAATACATTGTTTGTTATTGCTGAAAGGACCCATTATGGATATGTGACTGACACTGCTTAATTATTCCGATGAAGTGTAATTTATACATGCTACTTGCAGTAATATTACTTTTGAACTGTCTTCTTTTCATTTAATGCTTGTAGAACTAGAGATAGGCAATTTCCAAGTATCATCACTCTAACTTCTGTGGCAAATCCTTGTAGCTGAAAAAATGTCCACTTTCAAAATGTGCTTCTGCCTTGTCCCAATGTACACATTTTCTGTCCCATTTGGGCATCGCTAGAGGAGTGTGTGGACACCACAGTTAACTCTATGCATGGCTCCCAGGCCTCACAGCTCCCCAGTTAAAGGTATAAGGCAAAGGCACTCGCCTCAGTAACCCTGGGACAGCATGACCTAAGAGCCAGACTCAGTGCCTCAGCACTTCACTCCAGGGCAGTGTGGCCTACGAACCAGAGTCAATAAGGACCTCCAACAAAGGGCTGGTAGCCCTAGAAGGGGGGCTCTGACCGAGGGCCCTGGCAGTGGGAGATCAGAGTGCTGATGGCTCAACAGGGAATTCCACTGAAACATGCTGAGCTCACCCAGGTATGAGGTTACCACTTACTCACCTTCTCTGGGTCACTTCCTACTGTGGTCAATGGTGCGTAAATCCAACAAGTCTCGGGATAGATCTCCAGGTCCCTTAATGCAGGCCGCTCCCTGGAGTTCTGTTTGCTCCAGGGAGCTTAATCTGAGTTTCTGGATCCTCAGCTCCTGCTGAGAGGGTCTCTGGCTGTCTGGCTCAGAAGGAGCTTCTATCTCACAACCTTCCTATCCAGCATCTTTCTGACTGAACTGAGCTGCTTCCTTTTATACTGACTCAGATATGCATGCTTACTACAGCCAGTGGGGTGGGACTTCCTCTGTCCACAATGTGGGGTTAACCCTTTCTGACCTAATGCATGCACCCCCCTCACATGCCTATTTCCAGGGAGTTTTTAGTTGGGAGGGGGGGGGAAAGGAAAAGGACCATTCACACTGAACAATTGTATTTCTTTTTGGCTAATAACATTGGGGCCATATTCTGCCACCATTATTCTTATTGCATGGAAATGAATGGGACTGCTTTCTGATTAAAGTACTACTCTAGATGAGTAATGGTATCAGGAAATTAAGCCTTAAACACGCCATTCATTTGTTCACATTGAGTAACATGCTACTCCCTGAATGTCACCATTTATTTCAATGGGACTAGTCAGTAAGGGAAATGCTATTCAGTGTGGGTAAGAATGGTAATATTTGTCAGTTAGCTAGAGAAGATAGAGGTATGCCATATAGTTAAACTGCCCCAACATGTAACAGGAAAAAAAACACTTTCCATTAAATGTACAATTTGTGTTCAGTGTGAGGGGGTTTTTTTTGTTTGTTTGTTTTTTATTGTTTACAAGAATTGACCTGAACCTTAGCTTTTCACCTATGTTGTCAAGATATGGTTTGGATAAGACACCTTTTTTCCCCTCATCCACTGTTTTGCCCCAGTTCTGTACAGCAGTTCTAAATATGTGATTAAAGGATTCATGTTATCATGTTTCAGAGGGGTATCTCTGTTAGTCTGTTCAGCAAAAACAACAGGGAGTCCTGTGGCACCTTTAAGACTTACAGATGTACCGGGCATAAGATTTCATGGGGTGGAGCCCACTTTGACAGATGCATGAAATGCATATTATCATAAGTATTTATTATCATGAGTATTTCTTGGTGTTGTCTTATTTAGTGTTAATTCAATTCTTAAAACTTGAATGACTGGCATTTTATATAACTATGAAATTAATGAATGACATATCAACCTGGCAAAGTCTTTGCCTATTTGCACTGTTCTCTACACATTGTATATATTATAACGATACGACATAAGTTAAGTGATCAAATGTAAACAGTTCAGATAGTTCTTTGATTAATAGGATGGTGTCCATGAAAGTGTAGGCCTAATCATGAATATGTGGTGGAGATCAATACAAATAGCATGATATAACATATAACATAACAGTATTCCAGCATTTGACATGCCCTTTATTTCTAACTAGCAGGTGAGGTCTGTCGTTGACCAGGCAAAAGTCAGTTTGCATAGATTACACTTATAGGAAAGTTCAAGAAATTAAATATATGTAATAGAATTTTATACTAATGTGCTTGCAAAAGGGAAGTAAAAGAACAGATTTAAATTTGTAGGATTTCAGCTTCAAACATTATTCATTTTATTAAATAATTACTATACATAGTAAATTTGAGTCGGAAACTCATAAAGCTTCCATTACACTTCCCATAACTAATTTGAATTATTCTGTGATTTGTTACAGTAAAAAATTTCTTTGCAATAAAATGACAGTTGAATAGGCAACTCAGTTTTAATTTTGTTAGCAAATATTTTTATGAACTGTAATCAGAATAGTCATGACATTTTTCTGATGAAAAACAAAAATAATTATTTAAACCTTTCTTTTAAATAATGCACTACCTTTTGCACCAGCATATTCCAGTATAAAAGGTAGTGCATTCAGCTAATTCAAGGGGCAGGATTATATATGCAAAATTAGGTATCTGTAGGTAATCCTGAAGTATGACTTCATTTTGCACAAACAAATCTGCAAACAAACTCTTTAAAATGTACAATACAGGTTGAAACTCTCTTAACTGGGATTTTCTGGTCCAGCAACATCCATGGTCTGGCGTGAATCTTGCAGGACCAGAGAGTCCTGGTGGAGGATCAGCATCAAGGATACCTATGTAGTTGGCAGGGCCATGGGCTGCCTGCAGCAAGTTGACAGTGAGGCCGCCCAATGCGTGGTCTCGGGGCTGCCCAGCAGCATTGGTTGACCCGGGGCTTGGCTGCCCAGTGAGACTGGGAGCCACAGTAGCTCGGTGGGGCAGGAAGCCGCAGCACCTGGCTGTCCTGTGGGTCCCAGAGCTCCAGGGCAGCTCACGCGGCTGCCCAGCTGGTCCTGGAGTTCCAGGGTGATGCGTGTGGCTGCCCAGCGGGTCCCAGAGCCAGGGCAGCAATGGCTGCCCAGTGCGGTTGGCAGGGCAGAGAGGCTACCAGGAAGTAGGGAGTTGGCCAGGCCAGGAGGGGATGGTGGCAGGGGTCCAAAATGTCCTCCCCTGGTCCGACAAAATCCCTTATCTGGGACCAGTCAGGTCCCTAGGATGCTGGACCAAGGAGGTCCAACATGTAGATACAAATGTATACAGCATAATGCATTAAGGAAAAAATGTACATGAATGCAATATATATTTGGGGAAATACTTGAATGGGAATTAGCATTAGTCTGGCAAGTCTTTTGCCTTGTACAATAATTTTTCTGCTTTGTTAATTTCACTATCTCTTGAGAGTTTTAGATTAATGGTTGTATGATATGCATTGTAATAGGAATAAGCATATTGACTAAGCTGACTTTCCTCCAGACGTTCAAAAGTGAACAAGGAATTGCCAGGGTAATGCTTTGCACTGCAAGCTCATATGATTACTTAGATGCTGGTTATTTTGTAAATGCAATTGCTGTGATATTTTTACTTACATAGTTCAATTCTACACAGAGATTTCTTCTTAGGGCTAGTCTATTTTTTTAAGATAAAATTGGTATGTGTATTTTTCTTCAGCTCTGATTTTTTTTTTCTTTTCCTAAAAGATCTTTCAGGTCCAAATTGGGCTTGAATAAAGATATTCACTGGTTGGTTCATTACAAAGCCAATTTCTCCTACCTCTAACATGCACATTCTCACTTCAAAAGCTATGAATGGGATACATCCAGCCCACTCAATTAGCCTCATTAATATGGACCCTATTATTGACAGGTACTTCTGATGTTACATATATATCTTGTTTTCTGTTATTTTCCACTCCAGTTCATCTGATGAAGTGGGTTTTGCCAGAAGCTCATATTCTATATATTTTTGTTAGTCTCTAAGGTACCACAGGACTACTCATTGTTCTTAAAGTTTCAGACTAACACACCTACCCATCTTAGACTTTGTAAATATAGTGAAACCATTGTATTGATCTCTCTTAGAAGATATAGCAAATCACCTGTGAATGATGGAAAAAACAGGCATGTGTCATTGCTTTGTATCAATCTGTGTAACTACCTGTAATGCTTACAAAGTGGATCTACTTTAGAGTCTTGATGATGATGCCTGTTGTTTGCCTCAGAACTCTGAACAGTCAACTGTATTAAAAACCCTTCGCTCCTAATGCTTCATGCAGAGGAAGCTTGAGTCCTAAGACTGAGATCTCCAGTCCCACCTGGATCACCCTGAATATGAATATTGGACTATAACCTATCGACTAATTTTGAAAGAACTCTATGCAGTTGCAAAGCTCACTATGAAGTGGATTTTACTTATGAATGCTCATGCTCTAATACATTTGTTAGTGTCTTACGTGCCACAGGACTGCTCGTTTTTAAAGTTACAGATTTATATGGCTCCCAGGCTGAGTTTTTTTGTCTCTGCCATGAAACTGATCTCAAAATTATACTCATGTCTGTATGTATGTATACTGATCTTTTAACCAACAATTTCTTTTCTTTTTAAAATAAATTTTAGTTTAGTTAAAAAGAATTGGGTATAAGTTTATATTTGGGTAAAATCTTAAATAAATTGGGAGAAAATGTGTCTGAGCCTTTGAAATAGGTAGAACTTTATTACATGATGAATAAAAAATTTCAGAAATCTTAATCAGCAATCATAACTGTTAGCCTCTAAGGTGCCAAAGAACTATTCATTTTTCTGTCCATGTATCATATTTTATTAATCATATTTGACTTGGGTGTCTGGATGGAAGACCAAGTCTGGGTTGTTATAAGGGAACAGTGTTTTGACTTTTGTGCAACCAATGAAGTATTTTAGAAGCTGTTTTTTGCTGGTGTAGTAAATCTAAGTATTGGAATATCCACTATCTTTGGGGATTGTCTAACCCATTCTTCGCAGTTTGCCCTAATTGAGTAACCTTAGTGTGGCCTTCGTAGGTCCCCAGTCACAGCTGTACACTATACACTTTTTACTTATCCTGGTGTACTGGATTCCTGAGACATGTCACTGGGCTCTTTTGAATCAGAATACAAACAAAACTCTCCTATGGCAGTTACTGAACTGTGAGCTAGAGCAGAAATGGCATATTCCTTCAGCCACTGACCTGGAAGCTCAGGGAGAACTGCTGGGAAACCTACCTAAAAACCTTTCAACTAACAAGATGGTATTTTCAGAAGAACAGACTGCAGGCTGCTTCTAGTTACATTTCTTTTGCAAGAAGCAGTTTCAAATTGTGGACAGCCTCCCTCTTTTCCGAGTTGCAAAAATAGGGGATGCATGGGTGGATGTGGGACGGCTGCCCAGAAAGTATCTTTGATGAAGCCCTGCTTGATGGAAGTAATTTAGTTTAAAATTGTAATGAAAAGTTATCTGCAAAGAAACAATATTGTTGCTTTACATCCATCTTGATTATTAAGATTAACTGGGCTGCTTTGCTTACAGTTCCCTGATATCAATATGATGGAAACTAAGAGAATGGAGCAAACAACTCTAAAACTCACTTCCTTGATGCGCTTATAAACTCCCAACTTAATGACTTTTTAGTACCATAAGAGGACCTATCATTTTTCATGAGCTTTTTACTCTTTTCACCAATTTCTAGGCAATTCAGGAACCATGGTCAGATTCTTTTTTTTCAAATGGGTTCATAAATAAAGGCAAAATAGTATGTGTGGGATTTTTTGTTTGATTTTTGCTGGTTTTGAAACAGTTTATTCATCCTAACTTAGTCATAAAAATACCTTATTGATCAAATACTTATTTCATATTGTACCTTCTTTTGAGTAAATACTTCATTAATTCCACTGGTGTCTGATTTATGGTTATTTTCAGAACTGGAGGCCGAGGAGTGGTGCAAACATCTCTGCATGGAATGTCTAGGAACCAGGCTCAATGATATAAGCCTTGGGGAACCTGATTTGCTTGCTGCTGGAGTACAGAGAGAACAAAATGGTAGGTAGCCATTTGATCTGGCCATTCCAAATATCTCTCTCTAGTTCCTACTAGGGGAACAGCATTCTATATTTGTTGTGCGTTTTAATTTGTATCTCCTACAACAGGAGTGGGCCATAATTTTTGGTGGAGGGGGCACTCCAAGATTTTGGTAAGGCATCAAGGACTGCACTTTCTGTGGAGGCGGTGCAGGGGTCTAGGTTGGAAGTTGGGTGCAGAAGGGCATATGGGGTAAGGGACTGGGGTGTAGGAGACTGTGTGGGGTCTGAGAGGGTGTTTGGGTGGAGGAGGGGGTTGTGACCTGGTTCAGGGAGGGAGTGTGAGTGCAGAAGAGGATTCTGGCCTGGGGAAGGGTGTAGGAGGGAGTACCCGGTCTGGGAGGGAGCTGTCACCTGGGGCAGGAGGTGCAGAGGGTTTTGATGGTGATCTGGGGGAGTTTGGGTGCAGGAGGGATTGGGGTGCCAGAGGCAGGCATTGGCTGGGAGGAGTTTACCTAAGTGTCTCCTGACCATCAAGCTGCAGCACCCCCAAGGCAGGCTGGGCTCCCTGCCCTCTGTAGCCCCAGACTGCTTGAAAATACAGGCTGCTCCCTCCATGTGGCTCTCAACTCCAGGTGAGGAAAGAAGCTTGCAGTGACACAGTCTTTCAGGCTAATCTTTCAGCTGCGATTGGCTGGGTATTTCCAGCCAATAGAAACTGAGAGATTGGCTGAGTCACTTCTTATTGGCCAGTTGTTTCGGCCAATCGGAGCTGAGGATTGGGTTGGGGGCGGGGAGATCATACAAAGCCTCTCCCTCCATGTATAGCAGAGAGCTGCAGGGACTGTGGTTTTATGCCTCAGCAGCTTCATGTGCCTGAGGGTCCTGGAAGGTTCGCGGGCTAGATCCAGTGTCTTGGCAGGCCAGATCTGGCCCCCGGGCCATATTTTGCGCAGCCCTGTCCTAGAATATTTTGCCTAAAATTATTAGAAGTTTGTTTTGTTTTACCAACATCATAGTATGTGTTGGGTTAATGAAGAAAAGCGATCAGATGAAAGGAGGAGAGAAAATTCTGACTAATTCTAGTAGCAAGTCCATAACAAATAAGGGGGAGGGAGGAAATAGAAAGCAAGACAGACTGACTGACTCCCTGGTCACATTTGGGAAATTAAAATAATGACTTATTTTGGATAAGATAGCAAGGGGCTATGACTAGCAGTACCTCTTTGAGCAAAGAGTGTGTGTGTGAATGAAATCAATGTTTCAAGAAAATTCTGTACTTAGTCATTAGTTTTACAGTACCTAAAAAGTGCAATTTTGACTCATATCCCCAATGTATAATTCTGCATTTAACCTGGCATCTGTAAAATTCAAAGTTGCTATCCTAGTTAGCTGTATAATGCAAAGCAAGTGATTGTTTTCGTAAAATCCCAGTACGATGTAGAATAACTAGACGCTATTATTATTGACATCAGTTCACCCTTTTAGTTGACATAGCTCCTACCATAAGAGCTTGCAGGTATGCTCAGTTTTCCACTTTTTTTTTCTTTTTTACTAAAATAAGTTGAATAGAACTGTGGAGTTCAGATTACCTTAGTTACTCTATATTTGGCAAATTCATTTCCAAAATGACAGTGTTATGGAAGAAATTAATAATTTCCGAGGAAATAGTTTGGTGATCTGTGATAGAAATGTCAATTTTTTTTCTTTAATCAGTGGTACAAAATAATGAGTTCTACCAATTTGCAAATTTCTAGCTCATAAGGACTCACTTCCAAAGATTGTAGCTCAAACGGAACTTGAAATCCATAAAGAGACAGATGAGCTTTTGATTACCTGAAATTGAAAGGTCAAAGCTTAAATTTGCAGCATATAAAAAGCAATAGTATGTCACAAATTTCAGGATTTTTGTTCCTTGTGAAAATGGCAATTAATTGTCAGACTCAAGTCTGTTGCATATTACTGCATTTTAGATAGATAGGTGTTATATTTAACACATCTTTCAAACCAGTATCTCAAATAATTTTGGAAGCATTGATATCCGCACATGATGCCTCTGAGTTAGGTTAATATTAATGCACAGACTGATAAAAACAGAGGGGAAGACACACCTGAATTTTAGCAGCAGAATTAGGAAGAGAACCTCAAAATTTCTACTCCAAGTTTCCAGGTCTTTCTACTAGCATGTACTGTTTTCTGAATTTTTCCAGGGCTATTCTCTTCGGAAATGTTGGATATGGCTGAACAAGAGGTACCTAGCTATTGGTTGGTGTAAAGGTTGACACAGAATTTTCAGTTTAATTAGATTGAATCAATAGTTCTAATGTATTATTGATATTTTGTAGACTAAAATATCTGCATCGTAGTGGCATGATAGAACATCACAAAGTTCTTCTTCGAGTAGTGTCCCCGTGGGTGCTCCACTCTAGGTGAAGGGTCGCCCTGAGAGCAGTTTCCCCTGTTGGGCCGCAAATGCGCAGGAGGTGTCTTGAGCCCTTCCCGCCTCCTGCAGCGTGCGGCTCAACCCCCTCCCTTTCAGTTCCTCTTTAACCACCCTCGTCAGCAGACGGAGCAAACAGGAGCTCCCTGTCAGTCTCTCTGACTACTTTCCCACTAGTTAGTTTAGGCACAGTTGTTTCCCCTGTTGTATTCCAAGTTAGTTTTCCCTTCTTTCTTTTCTCTTTCAAAAAAAAAACTAGTAATAAGAACAAACTTAACAAAAATCCCCCCCCCCCCCCAGGGGACTTGAACTCTGTTCAAACCAGGGCCCCGGTGAACCGGGGCTCTCCCAGCTATTCAAAAAAAAAAAAGAGACAAGAAAACAAATAAAGAAAAGAGACAGACCACAACGATAACAACAGAGAAAAAACAAATAAAACAACAAAAAATAAACAACAGAGTGAGGAGGAGGAAGAGAGAACTGGCCATGTCCGGCTCCTCAGGTTTTAAAAAATGTGACCAGTGCTGTGAGCCTATGCCGGCTTCAGATGGCCATTCAAAGTGCATTCGCTGCCTGGGGGAAACTCACTCTCCCCACAGCTGCACTCATTGTAATTCACTCACAGCGAGAACCAGGAAAGACCGTGAGTTCCGCTTGAGAATGATCTTATTTGAAAAGGCTTTACAGCCTACCGAGGGACAGGCGACAGCACGGCAAAAGCCCCCACCACCTTCCAAGAGCGAGCCAAGACAGAGAGCCTCACCATCCCGCTCTCTTCCAGCCTCTTCTTCCCCAAAACGCAGAGGAGAGGCACAGCACACTATAAGGACCCCTGCCACTAAGGCAGTGGGACGGTCCTCACGCTCCGCACCGGGACCAGTGCGCGCCACCTCTGAGCCATCCCAGGAGCGCTCCAGGCAGCCTGCACGGCAGGAAAAGCTGGTGCCGCTTCAAATCACGGTGCTGCTTCAAACCGCAGTGCCGCTTCCAGCCCCAACGCCGCTTCCAGCTCCGGCGCCGCCAAAAGCCCCGGCACTGCTTAAAGCTGCGGTGCCGATTTAAAGCTACGGCACCGCAGCACAAGAATCTGCACCCTGCTAAGCCGGCACCAGCTACAGCTAGGCAGCATGACGCCGCACCGGCGCCGACAGCACAAACAGGTAAGCAGCCAGATGAGGCTGCTATAGAGCAGCCCCAGCAGGAAACTGACACTCATAGCAGGCAGCAATATCCATGCCTGCCTTCCACGGCTTATTCACCTGGGAGGTCTCCATCAAGACAGTCCCCTCCCAGGTCTATATCACCATTGTCCCTTCAAGAGGCTCCCCTACCTGATGATGACCGTCACACAGTGTACTCCTCGTGGCATGCATCGCCTAGGAGGTCTCGCTCCTACCACTACAGGGCTGCACCACAACAGAGCCCATGGCACCCATACTGGCCTTACCCATCCCCACCTTATCCACCACAATGGGGGTCCTGGGACCCATACAGACATCGGTCCCCACCTCGCTCCACTCTATCCCGGAGAAGCTTGCCTGAGCCACAGCCCCTACCTCCAGCAAGTCATTCAGAGGGGGAGGCGGAACAAATGTTGGACAATGAATCAGACATTCATTCAATAGACGTCACACACTCTGATACTCTCAGTGCGCAACCGGATGACACCGTTGTACCATCAGACACTGTAACGATTGATGACCTGAAACAGTTCCAAGAACTATTCAAGAGAGTAGCGACAAGCCAACACGTCTCTTTGCAAGAAGTGCAAAAGAAACAATACCAACTACTAAAGAACCTACATCCTACATTACACAGCAAGATTGCCCTACCAATAGACGAGGCAATCATGGAAACTTCGGAGGACTTGTGAAAGACACCCGCATCCATTCAACCAACTAATAAAAAAATCAACAGAAAGTACTTTGTCCCATCAAAAGACAACGACTTTCTGTTCACACATCCACAACCTAACTCCTTAGTTGTGGACTCAGCACAACAACGAGCAAAGCTCCTGCAATACAGGACGGGCAGCACGGACAAAGACCACAAAAAGCTAGACTTGTTTGGCAAGAAAATATACTCCTCTTCCACTCTACAACTCAGAATATCAAATTATTCCGCTTTGTTAGCAAATCATGATTTCGACAATTATTCAAAACTAGGAGAACTGATACCACACCTCCCTGAATCCAAAAGAGCCATCTTGAAAGCAATAGTCCATGAGGGCCATATGATTGCCCGCACTGCTCTTCAAACTGCAATGGATGTCGCTGACACCGCAGCCAGAGTGACAGCTACGGTGACAGTGATGCGTAGAGCTTCCTGGTTTCAGTCGTCTGGAGTTCCCTGCAAACTCCAGCCCAAAGTAGAAGACCTGCCCTTTGACAAGCAAAAGATGTTTGCGGCTACTACAGACGAAATGCTCCATAACAGCAAAAATTCTAAGACCACATGTCACACGTTGGGCATGGACATACCGCCCTACAAACGCAGATGATACACTCCATATAACTCATACAGCCGATACCGATATGGGCAGTACAATCGACCACAGAGGCCCTATGAGGACACCAGACCAAGACAACGAGCTCCCAGAAGGCGCCCCAACCAGGGCCGCCCACCAACTACCCAATCCTCCAAGCAGCAAATTTGAAGATGTGGTCAAGGGTCTGCAAGACCTCCCTTACGATCTAGCACCAATTCAGCACGGCCATCTATTTACCCACCGTCTGCGGCCGTTCCTTCCACAATGGGAATCCATAACATTGGACCACTGGGTTCTAGAGATAATTCGAGTGGGCTATACCATCCCATTTACTGCTATTCCACCTACCCTCCCCCTACTCCATTCCTACAGGGACCACTCTCACAAGACCCTACTAAAACAAGAGATCAGTCAGCTCCTCATTATCAGAGCCATAGAAAGGGTACCTGAAGAGTTCCACGGGAGGGCGTTTTACTCAAACTATTTCTTAACCAAGAAAAGAACAGGGGGTTGGAGACCTATATTGGACCTCCGCAAACTGAACAAGTTTCTCAAGAAACAGCATTTCAAAATGGTCACTCTCACAACAATCATTCCTGCGCTAGATCAAGGGGACTGGTTCGCAGCCCTCGACCTGCAAGATGCCTACTTTCATATAACCATCCACCTGGCCCACAGACGCTACCTACGCTTTACACTCGGCCCAGAACACTTCCAGTACAAAGTTCTCCCTTTCGGTCTCTCATCAGCTCCAAGGGTATTTTCGAAGGTACTAGCAGTTGTAACCGCATACCTCAGACGACGGAATGTCATCATATTCCCCTACCTAGATGACTGCCTTATAAAGGGATCATCGCAGGACGAAACCACCTCTATGATACATACGATCACAGCCCTCCTCAACCGTCTAGGCCTTCTAATCAACAAACACAAATAAATGTTGCACCCAGTTCAAGATATAGAGTTCATTGGCGCATGCTTGGACTCAGTTACAGCTCGAGCATACCTACCTCAACAACGTTTCACAACTATGCAGGAAATTATAAGCAGGATGCTCACAATTCCCACCACCGCAGTACTTACCTGCCTCCGACAGTGGGACACATGGCTTCCACTACCTACGTAGTCCACCATGCTCGCCTGCACTTTCGATGCTTTCAACTCTGGGTAGCAACCGTTTATATCCCGTCACGACACCCTCGAAACAAGAGGGTTACCATTCCACCAAACGTTCTTGCATCCTTATGATGGTGGACAATGCCAAACAATTGTCTGGCAGGGGTTCCATTCCAACAAACCAAACCCACTATCCAGATTACCACGGATGCTTCCCTGCTCGGCTGGGGGGCACATATGAACGGTCACGAAGTTCAGGGCAGGTGGTCCCCAAGCGAGACGCTACTACACATCAACCTCCTCGAATTAAGGGCAGTAAGGAACGCTTGTGCACACTTTGCTTCTGACATCACCAATCATACAGTCTGCATCCTAACGGACAACATTTGCACTGTGTTCTACATAAACAGACAGGGTGGAACTCGCTCCCACTCCCTCTGCGCGGAAGCTATTCTCCTGTGGAACTCGTGCATCCACAACCAAGTCACCCTTGTAGCATCCTACCTGCCCGGGGTGAACAACACCAAAGCGGACTCCCTCGGTCGCAACCTCACCTTGGACCACGAGTGGGAGTTACATACGGAGGTCGCAAATTCAATTTTCCACCAATGGGGGATGGCCATCTATATGCTTTCCCACCCATACCGCTCATCCCAAGAGTCCTACGCAAAATCCGCAAAGACAAAGCCCTAGTCATCCTGATCACCCCGTCATGGTCTCGTCAAACTTGGTACCCATACCTCTACAGGCTAGCAGTCCAGCCTCCCCATCCACTACCATACTGCGTAGGCCTACTATCTCAGGACAACGGCAGAATACTGCATCCACAGCTCCATACCCTACATCTTCAGGCATGGCTTCTCTCTGGTTCTCAGAGATAGAAGATCACTGTTCTCAGCAAGTAAAAGAGATCCTCCTCCACAGTAGGAGGCAATCTACTTGGAAAACTTACCTGCAAAAATGGACACGATTCTCTCACTGGTGTCAGCGGGCCAAAGTAGAACCCCATGTCTCCCCACTAAATACCATCCTGGACTACATTCTAGACCTTAAAGTGTCAGGACTGCCAATCTCTTCTCTAAGAGTACACCTCTCTGCAATAGCGACATTTCATACCTCCGTGGATGGTTTCTCCATTTTTAACCATCCTATCACGAAGAGATTCCTTAAGGGACTCCACAGTGTGTTCCCACTATATAAGGCCCCACCCCCCTTATGGGACCTAAATCTTGTTCTGGACTACCTCACCAGACCTCCTTTCGAGCCATTGGCAACAGTACCGCTTCCTTTTTCTTTTTATGGAAGTCTGTTTCCTCTTAGACATCACCTCCGTCAAGAGGGTGAGCGAGCTTGGGACATTAATGTCAGAACCCCCTTACACAGTTTTCACGAAGGATAGGGTCATACTTAGACCCCACCCGACATTCTTGCCAAAGGTCTGTACAGAACTCCATCTCAACTAACCGTTGTACTACCTACCTTTTTCCCAAAACCGCACTCTTCACAGAAGGACACCAGCCTGCATACTCTGGAGA
Source organism: Pelochelys cantorii (assembly GCA_032595735.1). Taxonomy (NCBI): domain Eukaryota; kingdom Metazoa; phylum Chordata; order Testudines; family Trionychidae; genus Pelochelys; species Pelochelys cantorii. The sequence goes on from CM064327.1 coordinate 94,643,475, forward strand.
TCCGAAGGGCTCTCGCCTTCTTCCTAGAAAGAACAAAACCATTTTGTAAATCTGAAAGACTTTTTATCTCCATCCCCAAACGGTCCAAAGGAGCACCAGTATCATCACAATGAATCTCAAAGTGGATATCGACATGCATAATTACGTGTCACACTCTGGGCAATAGACCACTACAGCGCCCACCACGAGCGCATTCAACTCGAGTGACGGCTGCTTCTACAGCCTTTCTGAGCAATGTCCCCTTAAGAGACATTTACCGAGCAGCAACATGGTCTTCAGACCATACCTTTGCAAAACATTACGCTATCCTACCACAACTCAAGGATGACTCAGCAGTTGCTACAGCAGTGCTCTCCACCACTGCTAAACACTGACTCTGGCTCCCTCCAGCCATATATTGAATACTGCTTTGTAGTCACCTAGAGTGGAGCACCCATGGGGATACTACTCCAAGAAGAAAAGGGAGTTACTCACCTCGTGCAGTAACGAGTGTTCTTCGAGATGTGTCCCCCCATGGGTGCTCCATGACCCTCCCTTCCTCCCCTCTGCTCAGAGTCTAAATTACTCGGGTGGAGATGAGGAACTGAAAGGGAGGGGGTTAAGCTGCGCTGCAGGAGGTGGGAAGGGCTTGAGACGCCTCCTGCACATGCGCGGCCCAACAGGGGAAACTGCTTTACAAAGCTCTGATCTGTGGCTCAGGGTGACCCTTCACCTAGAGTGGAGCACCCACAGGGACACACATCTCGAAGAACACTCGTTACTGCACGAGGTGAGTAACTCCCTTTTAATATCTTTATTTCCTAGCAAGATGTAAGTGCCAGATGTAGCCTTACTCTATCATTTGCAAATGGTCTCACATCCCATCACATCTACTGAAGTGTTTATGCTTTGCCATAGTGAGGTGCGTGCTTTACTGATAATCACTGTTACTCAAAAAAGCACTAATTTAAGAAGAGTTATGAAAGAAAACTGTTGTTGTTTTTTCCATTCTTAATATTGTATGTCCTTCATCTCCCTTCATGTTTCTATGAGACACATCTTTTCTCTGGCCTTAGTGAATTCTGTTTTCATATCATTGGTATGCCATAAATCGGTGTGGCCGGTTGTTAATGTAGGTTGAAATGGGAAGAAAGGCTCTTGTCATGTGAGCCAAGGGTGGACAGGAGGGGTGAAAAGCTAATGAGATCACAGCCCACCCAAGGTAAGGAAGGGAGAATGGAATTCTCTGTTCTCATTTCCACTTGGTTTAGCTCCTGGGTATGGCAAAATAGCAGATGGGTGGGTCTAGCTTTCAAGTTTTACAGTAAATTGTTATGCCAATCATTGTATAAGCCTTAGAACTACATAGCCTCTTGTCATTGAGACATGTTGCGTGTTACTTCAGTTTTAACGCCCAGTGATTCCAGGGTTTTGAAAATATTTAGAAAGGAGAATTAATGCAATATAGACAAGTTGACTAACCTTTTTTTTTTTTTTTTTTTAAATGTGCATGCCCATTGACCCTCTTTCACTACATTCATGGTTCCCCTGAGATGAGCAGTAGATTTTAGTGCTTTGTGACATAAACATGCTTTTTCCTGGAAGAGTGGAAAAAATTATATTCAGCATACAAACAACATAACAGAATAGACCCATGCTGATCTGAGGGAATAATGGGTTTTTCTGTTCCCAGGCAATTTTGGATGTTTTAGAAAAAAAAATTGTGTTAAACACAACATTGTTTTAATGTAAAGCATTTTTATTTGTATTGTTAAATGGAATTAGACATTTTTATTTAAAAATTATTTACAATTAAAAGATTGGAGTGAAACTTTTAAAAAAAATTAATTTGTTTTTTAACTGAAACAATTTGGCAAATTAATATATGTTCATTAAAATGTTTTGGTGTTGCAGAGCATGTATTTTTTACCAAAAAACCCAAAAGTTTTGGTCAAAATATTCACATAGCTCTTGTCAGGTCTGTTAACTAAATTATTAATGTTGCTTGATTGAGGCTAAAGTCTGTTGTTAGCTTAGTGGTTTAAAAGAGATGGACTCTTGCATGATTTTGAGTGTTTTAATGATTGATAATAAGATATAAACCCATTTTATAATTCTTTTCATTATTGTACAATCCTTATTTGTACATTTATTCTCTACCTACTGGTTTTATTAGATCTGCATCATGTTGTGAAAAATATATGTTCACATTTTCTTTTTGACTTTTTTTGTTCATATCCTTTTTGGAATACAACTGCTTGATATGGTAAACAGCCAGCATGTAAAGTAGAAAAGGTTAAAGCTTGTATATGGCTATAATGATTGCTAATTTAATATAGGTAATACTAAAGGAATGGAGAGAAGATACCCTCCTTCCCTCTCTCCTCTTTCTCCCCTCCTCCCCCCACTTCCTGCACAACCACAGTTATTCCCTGGCGATGACAGGTAAGCAAGCACATGTCAGTGCTTGCTTTAATGGGGACCTCTGGCTGGAAGAGTCCTGTCACTAGGCAGGGAATAAAGAAAAGTTTTAAGCTACTGCTGTGCAAAGCACATCATTAACAGTATGAAGCCACCTCTTTGGATTCTATCTCCATTATTACTAGGAAGATGTATATTACGTATGGTAATACCTCAATTTCAGTGTGTTAAAGAAAATTTCTAAAAGCCACTTATGTCCTAGACTCATAACTTATAGCTAAGTTGAATAAAATGTATAGAAAACTGAGCACTGAGATGAAGCCTGCCTTACTTTCTCCCTCTCTTTTTTTACATTCTTTCACCTCTCCTCCCTCCCCCCCCCCTCCAAAAAGCCTTCTGGATTACTAATGATCCCCCAGCCTCCCATGAACTTCAGCAACCCCTTTTCTAGTTAGACTGCACTGCTCTTCTTTGCACTGTCAGTTCTTTGGACAACTGAGTGTCTTTTTGGTATATGTTTGTACAGTGCTGAGCACAGTGGGGCTGGGGCCTCTAGGCACTCCTACAAATAATAATTCTAGTAGAGAGGAGCTGGACTCAATTGCATCTGGATCCTAATTTCCCTGACCTTTTGCTGCAAGGGAAGGATCTTTTGAGAGTATGATACACTGCTGCTTACCCACACCCATTCTCCTGGGATTAACAAATTGCTGACACAGGGAATAAGGACCTAATATAGGTCATAAACTCATATCTGTACAGTCACACATTGTGATGCATTTTGAATCTATGGACCGACCCTTATTTTCAAGAAATGTGCCACTATTTTAATTTGTTTAGCTGAGTTGCTGTGTTTTGCCTGAAGAGTTAGATTCTATGACCAGTTTAATCAAAACGTTTCTCTGCTTTAGTTTTTAGCATTATATTCTCAGTCTCCTTGATAAAAATGAAGCTGTTTGTTGACAAATCTAATTATACATTTACTTTAGTCTGGGAATATACTAGAGCAATATTTGCTAACTCTTCCTGATTGCTTTTCCAAAAGGGCCAATATGCACTTCTTTCGAAGGATGGTAAAACAAGTTCTTATGTAGTAGAATGGAATTTTTGTTCCCAGGACAAAACTAAGGACATGCTCTTCATTTCTTTGCTATTGTTAATGAAGTTATACCCACGCACAACTTCTTTTAGTATGTAAAAGAGGCTGGATACCACAGGCAGTAGTGATTGGGAATGGATGATTGTTGCTGTTAAAATCAGATTTTGCCAGTTGTTACCCCTAATTGATAACTGTTGCCCTTATATTTTATGAGAGCGAGAATGGTGATATTACAAATATTGTGATATATGTTGATTTTTTTTTAATGACAATCATGGTATATGCCAGTTATATGGAGGGCAATGGAAAATTTCATCACACATGAAATTAAAATATTTTTAAAGTGTTACAAATCAAGCACGAATTAAGGTAATATGAGATCAGCTCCTGTCAGATGCTGTGTGCCTACAACCACCATTTTGGCTGACTTTAGAAGTGCTCAGAAAATTGTAGGATTGGACCAGTAGAATCGTAGGATTAGCAGGGTCTGTAAGGGTCATTTAGTCTAAGTCCCTGCCAAGAGTTGGGGTGGGAGGGGGGAGGGGGAACCCAATAAGATACTGCATTTAGAAAAGGTTCAAAATGCCAAATGCCAACCAAAGGTAAAATCTCAAAATGTACTTGATAATCAGTGGCATAGACATCAGAATATAAGTCTTTTATGCAATTTCTTTGGGAATCCATGCATAATGAGCTCACTTCTGCTTGTCTGTTTTCCTTCAGTGGGAGCATTGCATTAATGAGGATTTGGACTTAGATAATTTATCTTTTTTTTTCATAGTTATTGCATTCATTCTGGATCCACCTGTTTAAGAGAATTTGGGCAAAGCCCATTGAAACAAGTGGAAAGACTCCCAGCAGCTGTAGCTGGCTTTGAAAATCTGAGTTAGAACAAAATGCTCAGGTTATGTAGAGGCATCAGAATAAATGGCATTTTAAGGCATAAATATGCCTAGTAGTGGACCAGATGCTTCACTTTGTTATGTTGATTTTATCCAGAGCATCCCTATTGACTTAAATAGAGTTATAGCAATGTAAAATTGGTATAAATGACTGGAGAAGCTGGGTAAGTATATCCAGATTTAATACAAAAGTTGAATAGGGATTTTGCATACGGTGGGTCAGGGATGTGTGAGAGAAAGTGAATTAGTTTTTCATTCCTTTTCACTCTAAGTGGAAAAAAAATGTTATCATTGTGAAACAGAGTGGCACTCACCTCCCACGAGTGCCCCTCTGGCCAAGTAACACACATGTGTACAATACAAATCCCTTCCAGGGTACACACTTAACAGGGGTCCATCTCTGGTGCCCTCTGCCAGTGACCCTTTCAGTCTGTTCCCCACTCAGAGAGGTTGGTTTCTCCAGGGCTCTCCATCCTGGAAACAACTCCTTGCCCCTAGCTCAGGATTTTATCTCAAGTGTCAACATCAGTTCAAGCTACCCCCCTCTCACGGTACATCTACATAGCAGGGCAAAACTTGAATTAAGCTATGCAACTTGAGCTACGTCAGTTGCGAAGCTGAAGTTGAAATAACCTAATTCAGCTTTTGGCACTGTCTACACAGCAGGAAGTCAAAGGAAAAACACTCTTCCTTCAACTTCCCTGATTCCTCGTAAAATGAGGGTTACAGGAGTCAGAGTAAGAGGTCCTCCAGCTCAACATGATTTCAAAATAATGTCTTGCGGTGTAGACATGCTCTTTGTTATTTTGGAATAAGTGATGTTCTTCCAAAATAATGCTGCTGTGTAGACATAGCCCCAGAGAGAGTGGTGCCTCCAGGGCTTCTCCTCCTAGAGACAGCTTCCTCAGCCAGCCAGCCTCATGATCTGCATTGCTTGAGCTCTGCCATTCATGGGTTGCTGCTGTCTTTTGCAGCACCCTTTGTAGGCTTTCCTGGCCCCTGATTGGCTGGTTTGTCCACTGCCACTCTTGCCTGATTGGAGGACCTCTCTATAGATTCTCTGGGGTGCGGTGTCGCCATACTTTATAATTTATTCCTCTAGCAAAGACGTTTTGCAAGCTATTGTGTTGTCTTCCTTTTTTTGTAAATATTTTTATTTGAAGGATAACATAGTGTCTCAATTGCAGCAAGCTCATTAACTGCCCTAATGTCAAATGTAATGTGTTGAACAAAGGTCTTCAGTTACCAGAATAACCTTTTCCTCTCTATATAAATTGAAACTACAAACTTAGTCAAAGCATACAAAAGATTATATAATTAATTTACATTCATCTGATTTATTTTGTAGAGACGTTCTTGGGTCTATTGAATTTCTGTATGTGATTCAGTATGTGACAGAATTATGCACATATTTTATTCATTTTCTGTCGTATTTAATCCATTGTTTATAGTTTCTGATTTGAAAAAGATGAAATACACATTAGTATTATTCAAATAAGACATTTATTTAAAAAATTAAAAAGCTTATTCAATATGTATCATCTTTAGCTAAAGTAAAGGGTTAATAAATATTAAACACAACATCTTTCTTCCAGTCAGGATTACGAATTCTTTACTACTTTGCTGGTTTGTAGGTGAAATTAATGAATTTACAATAGCTTTAATATTTAACAAGTTAAGAAACCTTTCCACAAAATATTTTTTAAATGATGTAAAAGAGTAATTGCTGTAAAGTACGCAAAAACAATATTTAAGGACCAGTTCCTTAGTTGGTGAATATTGGGTAGCTCCACTGAATCCATTGGAGCTACACTGATTCATAGAAGTAAAAACCTGGCACAATTTTCATTTCTTTTTATCTGGTCATGGTTTTGGCTTTCCCTAAAAAGAATCCTGGACTTTGACTGTAACTAAAAAGAAATGTTACTCTTTGAAGATGACAGAATCTGTGAGTAAAAGAGCTCTGTTGATCACCTAAAAATGATCCAAGTATAGTTAGTAGCCCATTGCTATAATTTGATGACCACTGCTTTCAAGATGAAGACTAAGACCTAGATTCACAAGAAACTTAAGTGATATTTATTATTACCAGGCCTTACTTTTAGGTGACAAAAAATCACTGGGCTTCACAAAAGACTGAGTTGGGTGCCTAGCCGCCCTATACAAGGAGTAGGGAAAGAAAGGCTCCTCGAGTGGGAATCACAAAAGCCGGTATGCTAACTAACTCCTTACTTAAGCTAAGCAATGGGAGGTGCCAGCTGAAAGAGGTGCGTTAAACCCAACCCCACTTTCAAAGATAGGCATTTAAATCTGAGCTTCAGGGAGATGCCACTTTCTGCTTGAGACTGTCAAATTCTCTTGGTGTTAGGCTCCTGTGCCATTTTTCAAGATTCTAAGAGAGCACATGGAGTTCCCTCAACTTTGAGTTCAGGGGTTAGGGCACTAAACTGGGCATGGTTCAAATCTTTCCTCAGCCTGAGGAGGAGAAGGAGTTTGAACAGGGCTCTGCCACTTCTCAGGTAAGCATCCTAACCATTGGATAACAGGATATTCTGATAAGGTGTTGCCTCAATCTCTCCAGTTGAAGCTGTTCCTCAGTGGATATATAATTGAAAATTCATTAGATCAGAGAGACTGGATCCTGTATCTCCCATAATTCAGGGAACTGGTATAACTACCAGCTTAGAGTCACTTCCATGATTTCATTATCTTGTTCTCTTTGGCCATTGTTGAAACTGTTCCACTATGGATACAAACAAAAGAATTATTGGACCAGAATCACTGGACTCCATAGCCTGATACTTAGAACATTCATCTGGAAAGTGGGAAACCTAGTTGCCTGCTTCAATGAATTTTTTATTATATATCCAAAATAGAACAGCTTCAACAGATGAGACAAAGGGAGCCTCCCCAGTACAATATCCCAGGGGTTCTCAATTGTTTTTTCTGCTGTGACAGCCTTTGAAAATCTTTCAGGCTGTGATGATCACCCTAAAAAAAGGAACAACCTCCCCCCTCTCCATGATGTCATCCTTACTTCTGTGCTGCTGCTGGTGGTGGTCCAGCCTTCAGAGCTAGGTATCCACTAGCATCCGCCACTCTCATAACCCCCTCCAATAGATTTGCAACTCCTTTTCGGGTCAGGACACTCCACTCTCCAGAAACCATGCTTTATAGCCCAATGACTAAGGCACTGTAACTCAAGGACCTCTTGGTGTCAACTGGTAGAGAGCACATGAAATTCATAGGATTTTACAAGACTCTCATGGGTCAGATGCATGCACAGTAGTTCACCAAAGGATAGTATGTGAGGCCTCTACGGAGAGCCAGTAGCCCATTATATTTCACATAATCACTGTGAAATATATGGAAATAATGTTTATGGAGTTGTGTGCATGGGGAAAATGATGTCCCTAAGATCTTGAATATAACACAGTGGTGACATACTTCAGAAATGTTACTTTTAGGCAGAAAGTAAGAGATGTTTATCTCTCTGTCTGGCCATGTGTGTTGTATATTGTGTGTTTCACAATGGATCTCTATTTGCATGCTGAGGCCTGATACAAGAAGAAATTGTGAAATCTTAAGAAAGGAAATTCACAGGATGAAACTAACATCAAGGAGTGACTTGTTTACGTATAAAGAAAAAATATTGGTAAGTGTGGAGAGAAGGAGGTACATGAGGAGCATACATTCTCCTTCACCTGGGAGGCAAGTTGAGCAGCATAGATGAAAGGAGGATCACAGCCAAGCCTGCGTGTAAAATGCTGGATGATCATTGCTCTGCAAGACACAAGAGCATCTAGTTAATTAAATCTAGGCTCTAAAATACATTATGATTGTATTTTGTGTTACCATTTTCCCCCAGTACTTCTACTTGTCATTATTGGAACCTCTGAGTTTTGTAAAATTAATGTACAGTTGATGTCATTATAAATATATCTCAATGATGTATATTAAGTGGCGCAGTGGTCTGAGGTGGAACAGATAAGATGAGGTGTACATTTTCTTTGGAAGCAGGCAGTCTGTGGATATTGTGAATAGCCAGTAGAACAGGTGATGTACACTTACAGGGCTTGAGGGTTTGAGACTATTGATTGCTAATCTTTAAAGAGACATTGGGGCCTGTTAGACCTAGAGAGGAATGCATGTGCTGCCTATGGCGTGTGAAGTTCAGAGCTGACTCCTGGCAGGCACAAACAAAGCTTCTGCGTACTAGGGGCTGGACAGCAAGGTGCCTCGTATTCCTGTGTACCACTTGGCATCATCACAATGGCATAGTTGTTGTGATCTGCACCTGGTTGACTAGTTAGCAAAGGGTCATACTCCAGGCACAAATATTCTAAACAGATTCAAAAGTGAAATAAGAAAAAGGATACAGTTTGTCATTTTCTGTTTGCTTATTTTGGGTACAGGAAATAGAACAAAGGAGAGGACAGGATAAGTAAGCCAGAGACATATGTTAAGCATATCAAACTGCAGATGGAAAAAAACTTTGCCCAGGCTGTTGTTTAGAAACTAAGGGAAGGGGAAGAGGGAATGAAATCTTTACTCATGGAATATGACAAGCATCAGGGAGAACCAATTAATTCATCAAAAGTGCCTAAGGCCAATAAGGGTGCAGTTAGGAAACCAGTGAGGCACACATACCAGTGTCTTACACTTATGACTAGCCAAGATAGTGAATAAAAAGCTGGAAATAGCAAATGGAGCCAAAAAGCACAAAGGAAAGGGAAGTATTAGTCACCAAAAAACAGCTGAACACAGAAGCTCAAGAAAGACAGTGCAAGCTTAAGCATAGCATCATAGAAGTTTAGGGTTGGCAGAGCTCTCAGGAGGACAAAGCAGGACCAACTCCAACTAAATCCAATAAAATCTAACTCTGTAAATACAAGGTTAGAACCTTGTGCTCCACAGGTACACCTCCCCACAGATCACCCATCTGGGACAGATTTATGTCTGAGTTATAGGGAGATGGAGTGCATCAAAGAATATTTGAGCAGCTTTGAAAGGATACACAGAATACGCCAAATCCCTGATGACTAAGTAATGACTATCTTAATTCCCATATAGATGTAAATAGTTCATGTTGTATAGTCTGTTTAAGGGTTGGTTGTTTAAAAAGGTTTCAGAGGCATATTGCAAAAGTTTAGAAACCTCAAAACACTTGATAAAATAAGTTTCAGGAGATACATCCATAAATGGGAGATTTGACAAAATGGATAAAAAGCAAAGGGACAGGGATTTCTGGCAAGATTTGATAGATCCATTTGCACAGGAGCAGTTCTCTGATCTTGGCTCTGTTAAGGTGAGGGCGGTGATTTGGGGAAAGTCCCTAGCAGATATTGAAATGAGACCATCGTTTATCAGGGATACCCAAGGGAAAGGAAAAGCCCTAAATGGGGGGCGGGGGTCTAGTATGTTCCTGGGAAAAGAAACAAGGGGCAGGGGAGTACAAAGCACACATCACCCAGTATCAGTCTGTTCCTGGTAACCCTAACTATTGGACCCATTTCAACTGGGCAGCCCAAGAAAGTGTGTCATGTGTGTTCAAGGAGCACACATGAAGAAACAGTGTCCCAGGTATGGAGAGTCCAAATAAAGCGCACAATCAATCCCAGTTAATGCAACTACCTTTGAGTTGGAAACTTCAATGGTACACAGAGGGTTCTAGTTCATGTTGTCAGATCTGACCTCTTAGAGATAGACAAAGAATTTGTTAGAGGCCAAGGTAAATTATAAACTGTTCCAGAGGTGGAGAGACATTGCTATCCAGATTTTTCTAGTCAAAAGAGATGTGGTGAAGGAGGTAGATATGCTCCCAGAGGTGAATGTAAAACTCCTTTCCTTAGGACAATTTAGAACCATTCTGGCTTTAGCATGCACTGAATAATGAGTGTAAAGGTTTGAGATAATTTGAATGTGGGGGTTCCTAAGAATTTACTGGCTGATGAATTGTAATATCACCCCTCCCTCCCCAAAGTTGGCGATGGGTCATAATAGTAACAAGAGGGACTGTGTTCCCTAAATGCCTAGCAGTAAGCTCTGAGAAAGAAAAGGCAGCTCAAAGGGGAAAGTAATACTCTGTACCCTGTTCAGCAGAAAGTTATGATGTGTTTCCAAGCTAGGGGATTGAGGCGTTACCTCTCCTGTTGCCTAAGACAGCTTTCAATGCAAGCAAAAGCCAAATGGAGTTTGCTACAGACTGTCCTAGAAATCATGAGATGCCCTCCTTAGCAATTCCTCAGAGAAAGAGACCTGGAGGGAACTCTTTACAGAAGAGACACAAATTTTTAGGCCCCCCCCCCCCCCCCCAGTTGGGGAAAAAAAATTCCTGGGTAGGCTCACAAATTGAGTGTGTCCACAAAGCATTATAATTACACTACTCCACAATTTCTCTTTTGTTGGTCACTTGAGAATGAAGAGGAAATGCGAAAGGTTTAAAGAAAAAAAATTCTATTTCCCCAACATTCAAAAAGAGGTAAAGAAATACTTCAAGATTTGTGACAGCAAAAGCAAACAAAGAAAAAAAGAAAACCTTATAGGCCTCCACAAGCCTCCTTTGCATCCTTTATCATAATCAAAGAAACATTTTTCATGGTTGTCATGGATATCATAGGATTCCCCCTAAATCAACCAAGGGAGAAAAAGACTTATGTTAGTGGTGGATTTTGCCACCAGGAATCCAGAAGCATTTGCTCATCAATGGGGAAGCTGAAATAAGTGCTAAGGCACAGTTTTCTGTAGTCAGCAGGGTCGGCTAGTTCAAAGAGAAGTTATTAGATCATGGGTCAGGTCTCATGTCCTAGCTGTTTGGTGAGCTATGGAAGATGTGTGTGGATAAAATAACTGATATCTGCCCCCATCATATCCAGAAACAAAAGGAGTAGTTGAGAGACTCAAAGCTACTCTAAAATCTATGCTATAAAAACTTATGTCAATAAGAGGGCAAGTGAATGGGATGCAGTGGTACACACTGTGTTTGCTTACTGGGAGGTGCAACAATAAACTATTTGCCTCTGAAATCCATTTTTTAAGCTTGACTTCATAGAGAGATTATGCAATCTTTTCCTCACAGATTTGACCCTAATTTTTAATTCTTTGCATTACTCTTTCCTGTCCCCTGATGTCTACACTCTTTTATATATTTTAGTTTTCAAAATTGTACTCTTAGTTACAAAACAATACTGAAAATCTGTAAAAACAAAACAACATTTGCTCCTCCAGTATATGTATGAATCACTTCTGTTATTGTCCGCCTGAATAAGTTCCTATGGTTCCACTTGGTTGCCTTGCAGCTGATGTTCAGTTTAATCAGACACTTTTCCTCTCAATCCATGACACCTCACCTTAGACACTGACCTTGAATGCAGAGTAGACAAATGTCTCCTGACAATTTGAGTATATCATGTCTCCTGAATGCCCTTATTCAATAATATCCTCAAACAATCCCAAGAAGTTAGGTTTCTTTCTGAGAACATTTTGGTAGCTTTTAAATCATGCCGAGCTTATCTCTGTGAATTACAAGATGTTTTTGTATATTCTACAGTGGAAATGAAACCAGCAGGCATCTATTTTTCATATGTCCTTAGACCTTTCCTTAAATAATAATGCAGTACATGAAATTATTTCTAAAAGTTAAAACCTTCACAAAGCAATAAACCTTTCTCTGTTGGTGCTGGTGCCATTGTGACATTGGAAGCAAGAGAATTCTGCTGCACCAGAAAGGGGCAGTTTGAGAAAATGTACATCTCCCTATTCAGCAAGTAGCCCAATTCCAGAGGGGCTCTTTGTGTGGTTGCACACAATGAGTCAAAGATAGGGGCGAACTTATAAAAATCTGCCTTTACACAGATTATCTGGACCTTTCATTCTGGTCCAGTTCAAAGAGGGGGAAGATGGCAGGGCCAAGAATATGCTGACCATTCTTCCATTTTTAAGATGGACAGTTTTCTTTATCTGCGGTTTGTCCCTGTCCATTACAGAGACAAAACTGAACGTGGTTTTGTCTGGTATTGTGGAGGAGAGATGCCATTTTGAAGATTGTGCTACTCCACCCTGCTGGCATGACTTGCCGCACACCACATGCAAAGTCACATTGTGAGAAAGGGAGCAGTGGATTTCTCAAAATGGCATCCTCTGTGCCATGTGACCTCTCACACATTGTGTGTGCAAGGACACACTGGTGAGAGAAGTCCCATACCATTTTTGTAAGTTCCAGAATGTCTTCTATGCTCAGAATTCAGCAGAATATCTAGTATGCTGGGAATTCAGCAGTGGCAACCCTCACAAGGAATGGTAATAGCAGAACAGTACAAAACTGAAGTCTAGTGTATAACTAAATTATAACAGCGAATTTATGAGACTGACTAGAAGTCAGTGTCTACAATCATTTTTGTTAGCAGAAATGATTGACAGGCAGGTTATCTCACTGTCTCACTTTTACTTACCTTAGAGTTTTGCATAGTGCCTATCACTGTACTATGTAATCACTGACCAATGTGATCATGTACAATTCTAATACAAAGATAAGTAAGCTACCATGATGTAGGGATGTAAAATCCTGTTTAATTAGTTAACTGGTTAAAAGTTAACTTTTAATGGCTAACTGATTAAATGGGGGCGTCCAGGCTTGAGTGGCCCCTCCGCCGCGGGCAGGGGCTGCGCTAGCCTGGCTTCTTCCAGTCCCGCACAGGACTGCCAACTCCTGGCTCCATGTGTTGCTCCCCGGCTACTTGTTAACCATTTCCCAGGAAACTTCATCCATTAAGGTGTGCTGCAGATTCTTCGCTCAGTAGTTTGGTGTCTAAATGCTTTATGCAGTGCAAGCTGAAGTCAGTGGAAAACTTTTCATTTACTTCTGTGGCATTGGATTAGACCTCTACTGAAGAAATTTTTGATCAGCGTGGAAAATTCTTAGTGATTTTTAACTGCATCTGCTAAGCTATTTGTATTTGTTAAAGGACTTTCACTACATGTTGGGGGTTATGCACATGGGACTTGAGTCATAAAATACCTTTTACAGGGCTAACACCCATTAGTGTGATTCATGAGAAATGGAATTTAAGATAAAAGGTTGGATGGCCAGGAGATTGAGTGAATCAACTGGGGAGGTACTAATGGATCAAAATTAAATGGACTGAGACAGAACAACATCAGTGATGACAAAATTACTTATAGTCATGCCAGGCTGCAAATCTTACTTTACATGTGATTGTTCCCTGTGCACATTAATTCCTTACCCAAACTTTTGTTCATTTCTGCCCCTCCACTGTTAGCTTATTTTGTATTAACTTGCATGCTCATTTACAAATTCTCCCTCCACTGATCTATGAAAAGTGTATGTAACAAACATTGAAAATACAATCTGGTCCGTTGGCTTACACACTTAACTTAGATCTCTTTTGACTCTTTTATTTAGTTACTGTCTCTACCATCTTTGAGTTTTAATTCCTTTCACATTTTAATGAGAACTCTCCCAAAGAAAGTCTGCCCAATATTGGGCTTTTAAAAAATGTTCTACATTAAACCCTTGTTCCTTTGTTTTTGAAGGCACTTTTCCTAATTGGCCCTTACACACAAGTGAGAATACGTTAGCAACAGCTCATTTATAGTGTGCATTCCTGATGCCCTGTCTTGAATTGTTATTGTATTCATAGATTTGGGGTTTTTTTATCACCTTTAAAAGAGGTAACACAAAAGTGCAAGTGTATGATCTAGTCCAGGGGTTGGGGAACCTGCAAGCCAGGCCACCACTTCTCATAGCTCCCATTGGCTGGGAATGTTGAACCATGCCAACTGGGAGTTACAGGGCTCTGTCTCTTCAGACACTCAGTAAACAAACCATCTTGTAGCATGCCAGCAGCATGAAGCACATGCAGCCCGTGGGCCAAAGGTTCCCACCCCAATCTAGTCCCACATATGCAAGGAAATTCAGTGACAAATCCACAAACTGAGGCTGGTATTCTGTCCCGGGTCATGCCACAGTGTCTTAATCCATCCCCAATATTAAAATATAACCCAAAACTTCCAAATATTTGCGTCCCCAAATTTGACCATTTTTCTGGGGTGTGTGTAATATACTTGGGAATAAACTATAATTTAAAATCCTAGTGTCATGGGCTGTTTCCATCCATGTGAGTAAATGATACTTTAGATCTAATACTTTTTCAAAGCTTGCCTACTCCATTTCATTGTTGAGGCTCTTTAAAAAAATGTTGTCTTATATCTGACCTTCTACTTAGTGTATTGATAGGTCTATATTATGGAATGATAGTACATCTAGTAACAACATTGGAAGTGACTTCCCAATGTATTCTATAGAACTACATTTTAAAGTGTTTATGCAACAGATGGGTGGCAAATGCAAATCTGAGTAAAAAATAAAAAAGTGCCCCTCCTATTCAGACTATTATGGATAGTTAGCAGATATGCCCAAACAGTGGTGGGTCTTCATACACAAAAACAGTTTTTGTATATGTAACAGTTGCACAACTATTTTTGCCAGTATACATGTTTTTCTGTGTATTGAAAATTTGATCCCCTGTATCATAAAGGATCCTTAAAAGTTGTTAGGTCAGTGTAATTCTCTGTCTATTCAGAAGTTAGCTCGAGATGCCCTCCTAAATTGCAAGATCAATGGTTGCATACACATTACTGAGGGTAATGACCACCAACAAGGTTAAAGTAATTCAATATGTCTTAGAAAGTCATCTTCAATGCTGATAAGATCTCAGTGAGCAGTATTGCTAGACGTACTGTGTATAATATGTCTGGAGCTAGATCCTTCATTGATGTGGTCTAAGGGGGGATATGAGAGAGGGCAATAAAATCATGACTGGTGTGGAAAAAGTGAATAAGGAATGGTGTCTCTTCTTGTGAAAATGGGTGACAGGAGAGGATCACGTGAGAATTACCTGTTGTGTTCCCTCCCTCCGGGGCATCTGGTATTGGCCACTGTCAGCAGACAGGATACTGGGCTAGATGGACCTTTGGTCTGATCCAGTATGGCCATTCTTATGTTCTTATGTAAATTGCTATGGTATCTTTGACTTTATTTATATCAGCGAAGAATCTGGCTCATGATTTCTAAAATCATTTCAAAATCTGTAGCCAGACAAATTGATATTATATTAATTTTTCAAATTAACTCTCATTTTCACCAGATTTCCCTCTTGTTTTTTTTTTCCTTCCTAGAGCGATTCAACGTATATCTTATGCCTACACCAAATTTAGATATCTATGGGGAATGTACAATGCAGATCACTCATGAGAACATCTATCTCTGGGATATTCATAATGCCAAGGTCAAGCTGGTCATGTGGCCTCTGAGTTCTTTGAGGAGATATGGGCGTGACTCAACATGGTTCACATTTGAGTCTGGAAGGTAAGAGCTAAGGAAGTGTGGCAAGTGAGAAGAAAATGCAAATCACTTCATTGTTCAATTACTGAGGGATATATTGTTACTATGAAAACTCTGACAGTTATTAACACTTACTTACCAATGCCCTGATTGTGAAGATAACATCTTACAGTTGGAGGGAGGATCCACTGACTTGTGGAGAGAGACCATGATTCCTGAGAGGCAGGTTCTCTACGTTAGGCTATTCAGTTTTTAATTCATTGAACAAGAAAGAGTATGTGTAATGCCCATACTATCTCCTTTTTTTGTACATTACTTTTCAAAATGCTTCATATTCAAAAGGATTGCATCGTGCTTAGCATTTAAAAGCACCAAAAAAGTATAAATGCTGCCCTTATAGTTGTATTCAGCTTCTTTCCATTTGTACCATTGCTGGGGCCATACTTCAAATAAGGGAGACTATGTCATCAGATATGTGCATCAGAGGTGTGGGTATGCTCATGAAATCTACCAGGATATGTGTATGCATAATGCAGAAAAAATAAAATTTGGTGAATATCAAGGTTTCTTCTTCCTTCAGTATGAAAACACTGGACAGTAGGTATCATGCTTTTCTGAGTTTGCTCAGAACAGAATGATGCCCTCCTAGTGTATTCAGGTGCCTACAATGGGACAGTAGTTCAAACTGCGGGACAAGGACCCCCTCTTTTACCACATTAAGTTCTAAATCCTCATTATTATTTCCATTTCTGGCCCACATTTAAAGTTATGCATGTAATTGCCCTGGCTTCTATCTCCTGAACCGTTGCTGTTCCTCTTAACCCTTGAATTCTGCCTGCTTTTCTTTCTTTGTTATTTTCTTGGCTCCTGTTCTTGCACGCTGTAGCTACTCATTCCATATCCATTTATCCTTATTTGCCTGCTCGTTACTTTGCCTTGTAATTTATTGCTTTTTTTTTTTTTTTCTAATTTGGGCTCTGCAACGGGGTCAAGACTCACCATTGCGGTGCCTCCCACTGGTCGCTTTGGGAATTAGCTCAGTCCGCAGCAGGGTGGCCCTTCTGACCAGTGGCTCTGTGGGCTGTCCTCTGAACCTGCATCGCTCCTAGGGTCACAAAGTCCTCTTTGGGACACTACCCTTTGGCAGTGCCCACCACACTGGTCTCTCGCCCCCACCTTCTGGGGGGTATCAGCGGTCCTCAGTCAGTATACTTGCCACTGTGGCTCACCGCAGCCCCAAAGTCTAACCCCTCACCTTCAGGACAAGCCACAGTCTATCAAGCCTACACACCAGTAATGGTTAGTTGCTGTGCTGGGGCAGGCCCACCCACTACTCTGGGTCCTGGTCCAGGGACCCTCTAGCGGCAGCCTTGTCCTGACCTCCTCTCTCTCAATTGTCTTCTGTTCCCTGAGTCACTTCCCCATGATCCTCATACCCTCCTGGCCCTTGTATCAAGGCCAGCACCTTGAAAGCAATAGGTAAAAGCATCTCTCCTGAGCCTGCCCAGCACTGCTCTCTCTAAGGTGCTTCCTCCTGGGAGCCAGTGCTGCTGCACCCTCCCTGTTTAGGGTCCAACTGTCCTTTGCTCTGATAAGTAGCTCCTTATAAGCAGGGCTGTCCCAGTAAGCCGCGTTTTCATTGGCTCCCTCTAAGCCCCTTTCTGGTTGGCCAGGGCTCTGTGCAAGCTCCCTCCAGCCTGCTTTAATCTCTTCTGGCCATTATGAGGCAGCCACCCCACTATAGATCCCAGTCCCCAAATCTGGGCAGGCAGGGCCCTGCACTGTGCAGTCAGTTGCAGGACTGTATTTTTCTGTCATATACTCTTTGATATAATAACATTGTCTTTTAGTTTTGATAAAGTCCCCTTAAATATGTCTCTTATATACCCATTGAATAATAGTAACTAAGAGTATTAACTAAGCTGCATTATCTGGCTGCAACTAGATAAATCCAGTTCAAGTACATTGTAGACACTAAAACATATAGGGTTTGTCTACATAGGACAGCAAAGCGCATTAGAAGAGTATGATTTATACGGCACTCTAATGTGTTGTGCTCTAACTGCCCTGCTGGCATGCTCTAAAAGGTATCTTGCGTACAGTAAAGTAGTCCTGTTTCCAATAGGACATTAACATAGATTATAAACCTTTTAGAGAACACCATCAGGGTCTATACCAGGCAGTTAGAGTGCAGCATGTTAAAGCGCTTTACAGATCAAACCCCTCTAATGCACTTTGCTACACCACATAGACAAGCCCCAAGGTTTTTTTTACAATTTTTTATGATAGAAGTACCCTTGTAGCTATGTGCATTAGGATTGATTTCTGTAGATGTTGGGGGGGGGGGGGAAGGGTTGCTACTTTTTTTCCTTCACATCTTTACCATTAGGAAACTTAATAGGATCATCCCAAGAAAATCAATGGAAAATCTACACTGGCTGACCTATGGTTCAGTTATATTTCCAATTGACCAATTAGTGTGAAATTCAGATATAGATTTACTGAGAAATTTTTCTACTCCCAAGCTAATGGACAGAATAGGAAGTGCATTCTTGGGTGAGATTGGGTACAGAAACCACTTACCTAATGGCAGATGTTAAAGTGGTTATACTGTAAGATTAACAAAGGCTGAAAGGATGAGAAAAGTCTAAAAACACAGAGTAAACATCTATAGTTATCTGATGCTTGTAGTACGATAGCATTTTCAGCAGACTTACTTTCTCAGTTAATTGAAATTGTGCTTAATACAAAGAAAAGATGTTAAAGGGCAAAACAGGCTATATTCAGTGGGCTGAGGTTAACCATACGGAATAACTTCGTACATCTGGCATTACATAATATAGCTGTATATGTTTCAGGGGCTGTATCACTGAGTAAAAGGAATCCCACCCCCACCCCCCTTAAACTCTGATATTGCTCTAATTAAAGGCACTAGAAAAACTCCTTATTGACCTCAATGAGAATTAAATTAGACCTTTAAATAAGAGACAAAACCAGTAACTAGAAATGGTCAATTTTTTTTGGATGAAACATATTTCTTTTGAAAAATGTTGTTTTGTTGAAACAGAAATGTTTTGCTAAAACATAATGTTTTCAATGAAAACTTTAACTTGCTTACTTCAGTCCAGGATGTAATTTGAGAGAGGGTCAGACCTAGGCCAGAATACCTAATTTCTGGTGTTTAGGGAGCTCACATGTGGTGTATGGAAACCCAGTTTCTAATCCCTGCTCTGGTTAATTTGAAGCAAGGAATATAACCTGAGTCTTCCCTATCCCTGGGGGTACCCTAAATATTGGGCTATGGGGCTACTCTGGGATTGTCCTGTTTGTCTCATTTTGGAACATTCAAAAGGTCTTGCTTTTGTTCTACATCAGAACAAAAGTAATTTTAAATGTCAACACTTTTTTTCATGAAACAGAATTATTGATTGGCCAGCCCTTACTCTGTTCTCAGCTAGTCAATAATTATATCCCGACAATCATAGAATCATAGAACCATAGAGCTGGAAGAGACCTCAGAAGGTCATCAAGTCCAGCCCCCTGCTCTAGGCAGGACCAATCCCAACTAAATCAACCCAGCCAGGGCTTTGTCAAGCCGAGACTTAAACACCACTAGGGATGGAGACCCACTACTTCCCTAGGTAACCCATTCCAATGCTTCACCACTCTCCAAGTGAAATAGTTTTTCCTAATATCCAACCTGGACCTCTCCCACCACAACTTGAGACCATTGCTCCTTGTTCTGCCATCTGTCATTACTGAGAACAGCCTGTCTACATCCTCTTTGGAACCTCCCTTCAGGAAGTTGAAGGCTGCTATTAAATCCCCCCTCGCTCTTCGCTTCTGCAGACGAAACAGACCCAACTCCCTCAGCCTCTCTTCATAGGTCATGTGCTCCAGCCCCCTAATCATTTTGATTGCCCTCCGCTGGACCCTCTCCAATACGTCCACATGCTTTTTGTAGTGGGGGGCCCAGAGCTGGACACAATACTCCAGATGTGGCCTCACCAGAGCCGAATAAAGGGGAATAATCACATCTCTGGATCTGCTGGCAATGCTCCTTTTAATGCAACCTAATATGCCATTAGCCTTCTTGGCTACAAGGGCACACTGTTGACTCATATCCAGCTTCTCATCCACTGTAACCCCCAGGTCCTTTTCTGCAGAACTACTACTTAGCTGGTTGGTCCCCAGCCTGTAACAATGCTTGGGATTCTTCCGTCCCAAGTGCAGGACTCTGCACTTGTCCTTGTTGAACTTCATCACATTTCTTGTGGCCCAATCCTCCAATTTATCTAAGTCACTCTGGACCCTATCTCTGCCTTCAAGTGCATCTACCTCTCCCCCTAGCTTAGTGTCATCTGCAAACTTGCTGAGGGTGCAATCCATCCCCTCATCCAGGTCATTAATAAAGATATTGAACAAAACTGGTCCTAGAACCGAACCTTGGGGCACTCCGCTAGAAACCGACCGCCAACCTGACATCAAGCCGTTGATCACTACCCGCTGGGCCCGGCCTTCTAGCTAGCTTTCTATCCATCTTACCATCCATTTATCTGATCCACGTTCCCTTAACTTGCTGGCAAGAATATTGTAGGAGACCATATCAAAAGCCTTGCTAAAGTCAAGGTATATCACATCCACTGACTTTCCCATGTCCACAGTGCCAGTTACCTTATCATAGAAGCTAATCAGATCGGTCAGGCACGACTTGCCCTTTGTGAATCCATGCTGACTAATCCTGATCACTTTTCTCTCTTCCAAGCGCCTCAAAATGGATTCCTTAAGGATCCCTTCCATGATTTTTCCAGGAACCGAAGTAAGACTGACCGGCCTATAGTTCCCTGGATCATCCTTCTTCCCTTTTTTGAAGATGGGCACTACATTTGCCTTTTTCCGGTCATCTGGGATCTCTCCCGATCTCCACGACTTTTCAAAGATAATGGCCAAAGGCTCCTCAATGACATTTGCCAACTCCCTCAGTACCCTTGGATGCGTTAAGTCCGGACCCATGGATTTGTGTATGTTTAGCTTTTCTAAATAGTTCCTAACCTGTTCTTTACCCACCAAGGGCTGTCCATCTTCATCCCATCTTGCGTCACTCAGCGCATTAGTCCGGGAGCCGACCTTCTCCGTGAATACAGAGACAAAGAAAGCATTGAGTGCTTCAGCTTTCCCCACATCATCTGTCACTAGGTTACCTCCTTCATCCAGTAGGTGCCTCACACCCTCTCTGATCACCTTCTTCTCATTAACATGCCTGTAGAAGCCTTTCTTGTTATCCTTCACATCCCTTGCAAGTCGCAATTCCAATTGCGCTTTCGCCTTCCTGATAACCCCCTAGTATTCTCGAGCTATACATTTAAACCCCTCCCTGGTCATTTGTCCAAGTTTCCACTTTTTGTAAGCTTTCTTTTTGTGCTTAAGTTCACCAAGGATTTCCCCTGTAAGCCAATCCGGTCTCCTACCATGTTTGCCTCTCCTGCTACGCATTGGGATGGTTTCTTTCTGTGCCTTCAATAAGGCTTCTTTAAAATACTGCCAGCTGTCCTGGACTCCTTTCCCCTTCATGTTAGCATCCCAGGGGATTCTGCCCATCAGGTCTCTGAGGGAGTCAAAATCTGCTTTTCTGAAGTACAAAGTGTGTATTTTACTACTCTTTTCTTCCTTTGGTCAGGATCCTGAAATCTACCATCTCATGATCACTGCTTCCCAGGTTGTCACCCACCTCTACTTCCCCTATTAGTTCCTCCCTGTTTCTGAGCAGAAGATCAAGCTGCGCATGGCCCCTGGTCGGATCCTTCAGCACTTGTACCAAGAAGTTATCCCCAACATTCTCCAAAAACTTCCTGGATTGCCTGTGTACTGCCGTATTGGTCTCCCAACAGATGTCAGGGTGATTAAAAAGTCCCCTACGAGAACCAGGTCCTGCAATCTGGAAGCTTCTCTCAGTTGTCCAAAGAAAGCCTCATCCACCTGATTCGGTGGCCTGTAGTAGACACCAACCACAACATCACTGCTGTTGTTTGTACCTCTAAACTTAACCCATAGACTCTCAACAGGTTTTTCTCCCTCTGTGTACTGGAGTTCTGAGCAATCATAGTGCTCTCTTACGTATAGTTCAACTCCTCCTCCTTTTCTCCCCTGCCTGTTCTTCCTGACCAGTCTATACCCTTCCATGACAGCGCTCCAGTCATGCGAGTCATCCCACCAAGTCTCTGTTATCCCAATTAAATCATATTTCTTGGACTGGGCCAGGGCCTCTAGTTCTTCCTGTTTGTTGGCCAGGCTTCTCGCATTAGTGTACAAACACCTCAGATAACCAGTTGATCGCCCCATCTTCTTCATTCGAATCAGGGGTCCTCCTTTCTTGCTCCTTCCTCTTTGCATTTCTTCCCGGTATCCGACTTTCCCACTCCCCTCAGGGTTTTGGTCACTGTCCCCCAATGAACATAGTTTAAAGCCCTCCTCACTATGTTTGCAAGCCTGCCCGCGAAGATGCTCCTTCCTCTCTTGTTTAGGTGGATCCCATCTCTTCCTAACAATCCTTCTGCCTGGAACAGAGTCCCATGGTCGAAGAAACCAAAGCCCTCTCTGTGACACCACCTGCGCAACCACGCATTTACTTCCTCAATTCGACGATCCCTGCCCAGTCCTTTCCCTTCAACAGGGAGGATGGACGAGAACACCACTTGCTCTCCGAATTCTTTGATCCTTCTTCCCAGAGCTACATAATCTGCAGTAACCCGCTCAAGGTCATTCTTGGCCGTATCGTTAGTTCCCACATGGAGAAGCAGGAAGGGGTAGCGATCCGAAGGTTCGATCAGTTTTGTAAGCCTCTCAGTCATATCCTGAATTCAAGCTCCCGGTAAGCAGCACACCTCTCGAGATTCCAGATCCGGACAGCAGATGGATGGCTCAGTCCCTCTTAGGAGGGAGTCCCCGACCACCACCACCCGTCGTCGTCTTTTGGGAGTGGTGGTCATGGAACCCCCATCCCTAGGATTGCGCATCCCATGCCTTCCAGTAGGTGGTGTTCCCTTGCGGTTTCTTTCTTGTGAGGTCCCTTCCAAAGCATTCACCACTGCAGAGCCTGTGGAGAGAGCCTGAGAGTGATTACTTACCTCTATAGCATTGGGGAATTCCTGTGCTGGCCTTTTTCCCCTTCTAGAAGTTACATGCTGCCAGTTCTCTTCCTGGTCCTGTACTGCCCTCTCTGGCTCTTCCGCCTGCCATTCTTGCAGGATTAAATGCTGCCTTCTATCGAGGAAGTCTTCATCCACTCTGATTGAGCGTAGCGTCGACACTTGGGCTTCTAGTCCTCTAATTTTTTCTTCCAAAATGGCGAATATATGCATCCAGGTAAAAAAGCAATAGCTCCATAAGCCCCTCGACTTCCCATTGTAACTCTACTTTTCAGTGCATGATTTGGCTACAAACCAGATCATTTGGACTGTATAAATATTTTCACCCTTCCTTATAATTCATAGTGCTTTCATCTTATTGAAAAATAGATTCCTCTCCTTTTTTCTGGTATTGAGAGTTAAAGCTACCTTTATCTGTTTTGCTTCCTTTTCTTTGATATGAGGGATTTTTTTTTCCTTTGGGAGTTGCCTACAAATCTTTCTGTCTATATATCTAAAATCTGTTTTGGAAATATTTGCATCTGGATTTGTGCTGGCACGGAAAATATGAAGGTAAAATATATGACTACAGAAGAAGCAGTACTTTTAATAATATCCTAAGACTATCAAAGGTAACATTGATGCACTTTTAAAAATCTGCCTTGGATTTATTTTATGGTTCTCCATCCAGCATCTCTCTGAACATGATTATTGCTTGGTCCTTTGATCTGTTCATCTCCTAGATTTGAGCCGTGATGTAAAAAGATGTTCACTATAGTAATGTTTTCATCTGAGGCTTCAAAAAACACATTCAGTAAAGATGGTTGCTTTATGGGAAGTACATATACACACATAATTAAAATATTTGTATGGTGGGTTAGCAACTGTGTAGATGATGTGTACATGGTTAATTGTTGTTATTAATATTAGTGGATTTGTTTTCAAACAGCCATTGTTAAAGTGATACTTAGCTTCATAAGTAATCCCATTGGAATGAAGTAAAATATGACCCCTGGAAGCAAAGGTAGTGAAAATCAGGACATCAGTCATTAGCTTTTTAAATAAATATATAACATTCTTGTATCTAAATTTAGATTCCCAAATATTTATTTCATTTAAAGTGTTCAGTCGTCTATACACAAAGAGAGAGAAGACTTTTTACAATCAAGTTCTTTAAGTTGCTTTTCTGTGGATTATTGGCATATTGAGTGTGAGCTAATATATAGAGCCCTGGCAGAAAAAAATTTATATCTGTATTTGTATCCATCATCTTAAAAAATGATCTGCAGCTATCTACATCCATGTTAGTTGATGTATATACCCATGGATATAAAATGGATATCTGCAAATTTGCAGGGGTCTAGACACAAAGTTTGTATCTGCATCTACATCCATATCTGCAAAAATTAACTGTGGATATCTACATCCACACATTTCTGGAGTTGTAACTGCTGATCTAGATCCATTTTATATGTATAATTGGGATTATGTTTTCCAGTGTACATTACGTTGCATTTGTCAACACTGAATCTCATCTGCCATTGTGTTACCCAGACATTCAGTTTTGTGAGATTTCTTTGTAACTCTCCTCAATTTGCTTTAGATTTAACTATCTTGAGTAATTCATTTGCAAACTTTGCCACCTTATTCTTTACCCCTTTTTCCAGATTGGTTATGATATGTTGAACTATGCTAGTCCCAGTACAGACCCCTGGGGAATGCTGCTATTTAACTCTCGATTCTGAAAGTTAACCATTTATTTCTACCCTTTGTTTCTTATCTTTTTAACT
This sequence comes from Pelochelys cantorii, assembly GCA_032595735.1. Taxonomy (NCBI): domain Eukaryota; kingdom Metazoa; phylum Chordata; order Testudines; family Trionychidae; genus Pelochelys; species Pelochelys cantorii. Next base: position 94,668,152 of record CM064327.1, read on the forward strand.
AGTTACTAATCCATGAGAGGATCTTCCCTATTACCCCATGACAGTGAAGGATAAAATGGACCTGTCAAAAGCTTTCTGAAAATCTAAGTACTGTACACTGTATACACTGGTGCACTCTCATCCACATGCTTGTTGAGCCCCACAAAGTATTCCAGTAGATTAGTGAGACTTGATTTCCCTGTAATAAACCATGTTTACTCTTCACCAACAAATCACGTTCATGTATGTGCCTGATAATTTTGTTCTTTACTAAAGTTAAACTAATTTGGTTGCCACTGAAGTTTGGCTTTTTGGTCTGTAATTGCCAGGACTTCCTCTGCCTTTTTTTTTTTTTTTTTTTTTTTTTTTTTTAATAGTACCACATTCATTATCCTCCAATCATCTGGTGCAGAAACTGATTTAAATGGTAACATAGTTAGTAGTTCTGCCATTTCATATTTGAGTTCCATCTGCTCCTAGTGACTTATTGCTATTTTATTTATCAGTTTGTTCCAAAACCACTTCTAATGACACCTCAATCTGGGATGATTCCTCAGATTTGTCACCTAAAAAGAATGGCTCAGGTTGGGGACTCTCCACATTCTCAGCCATGAAGATAGAACGTGTTTAGTTTCTCTCCAGTGGCTACACAAAACTGTTCTTTCACTTCTGTCTTGTCTAATTAAAACTGCAATTAAGTGTGTTTTTTTTCCAAACACTCTTCAGGCCTGGAATCCATTTCCACAGCTGAGAAAGCTTTAAGTTCAAGGGTTACTGAACCGTGAAGAGTCTGAGTTCAAAATAAGTGCTGAGCCACATTTCTTTGCAATTTCTCTCCTTTTACCTAACCCAAAACGAATGTATTAATTTTCTTAGTAGAAAATATACAGATGCCAAAGTTATGTGAAGCAAAGTTCAGTGTTTGACAGCTATCTTTTATTTGTATTTCATTCTCCTATAGGCAAGTTTGGGGATTTCAATGATATGTCACAGTAAGGTGGGGAAAATAGCACAATTTCTTTTTCTATGTGGTGGTAGGGCATTTTTTTTCCAATATGTCAAGGGAGAATCATTTTGGCCCATGATCTAAAACCATTAATTGGGACTTTCTTAACAATAGTTGAAAATCAGCTCAGGTCTCTTCTCCTGTTTTCTTAAAACAATGTTTTCAAGTTTTGACAATGTTTTTAAGAACTTAAAAATGAAAGTTTGGGGAGGAAAGTGGTAATAAGACATGTTGCATTTCATTTAGTCTTTGTCAGTAAACACAATTATAAAATTCTACAATGATAGTAGGAACAAAAATAGCAATTAAAAAGAGATGAAGCAATTAAAACCTTAAAGAGGCATTTAATTATCTCTTAGTCTTTGGTAAGAGTGCCCAGCCTCAGTGTACATCCAGCCAATGGATATGTTCTGATTATGTAATCTGTCTATAATTTATTTCAGTGGCTGACAATGTTGTCACTCAGAATCTAGCTGCAAGACTTGTGTGGTTGGTGTTTCTGCCAACTAATCTAACCTGAAATAAGCTTCATCCTGTTCATGTGTTTGACTTAATTGTGCTTAATGAACAGACTTTAACCCTTTCTCCAAAAATAATATATAAAAACACTAACTGCTTATTAATAACTGACTTGTGATTGGATGCAATAGGCTGAATGGTTATAAACTTTCCAGGCTGGAATTTATAAAGTTTCAAACTATCAGAGGAGAGAGGTTCTGTAACAGTCACCCAATAGTAATTGTGGGACCAAGAAATCTAACTTGCTTATCTTAGAGCCTGATAAATTTGCAAGAAGGATTGTATGACGGGGGTGCCTGCAGTAATGAGGGTCCTGAGCTGGGCAACCATGAGTCCCTAGTTCTGGATTATGTTTTATCTTCATAAAATCCCAATGGGCCAGGCTTACTGTGCAGTAAGCCAACACATAGCCAACTTTCTACTAAGGGGCTTTTTCACATTCCCTTGAAGCACCTAAGCACCTACTATTGTTAGACACAGTCTGATCTGATATGACAATTTTGGTGGAAGATTAATGTTAATGTTTTATTCCTGTATGTTGTAAGGAAGTGTGTTAATTAATGTATGGAACTTTGAGGGATCCAGCTGTTCCATATCTTCCCTCCTCCCTCCCCCCCTCACAGGTAAAAACAGGAGCACACCCAAGTTTCTGTGTCCCTCAGATTTTTTTGAGACCTTGACTATCCATGAATGTTTCTACAGTAACATGTAAAGGGCCAAAACAGAATCTCGGATTATTTAAACAAATAATACAAAGGCAGTCCCTGCTCCAAGGAACTCACAATTTAGATTTTAGAAAATGCAGACAGATGGGCAAGAGGAGTAAGATAATAGCAGAAATAGAAATGTTTGCATAAATTAGTAGTCACAGAGGTCTCCATAGTCACAGTTGGCTACCATCCTAACCAATGCCAGATGTTAGCGATTTGTAGGCCTCTCCTTTTTTCATTGTATGTGGGATACAGTGTGTGCTGAACACTATTTGCTGTTACATGTAAGGAGGAAGAGTACTAAAGAAACAGATTTTCTACTGAATATTTATTCCCATCTTTTTTTACCCACAACTGAATAGATGCTTTGATTTTGGTTTATTCTGTAAATCTACTGAAGCATCATCATTGTTCCAGATTGTGTCTGATATTTTCCCTTTGTTAAATGACTTGCAGCATGCACCCTCCACATCCAGCTTGCTAAGGGACAATTCAGTGTAATGTTCTTTTGCCACTTAAAGAAAAGACATATTTTTAAAATAAGTTATTCCAGAAATCTTTGTTCCAAACAGGGTATTTAAGAGGGAGTAAAATTATTCTCCTTAACGTCTGATGATAGGACAAGAAGCAATGGGCTTAGATTGTAGTAAGAGAGATTTAGGTTGGACATTAGGAAAAATTGTCCTAAATGTCAAGGTGGCTAAACACTGGAATAAATTGCCTAGGGAGGTTGTGGAATCTCCATCATATTTAAGAGCAGGTTAGATAAGCACTTGTCAGGGATGACCTAGCTGGTGCTTGATCCTACTGCTAGGGCAGGGAATTGGATTTGATGACTTCTCAGGGTCCCTTCCAGTTCTAGTATTCTATGATTCTATGAAAACCAAAACAAAATTACCTTTTCTAATAGTTCATACTTTTGGGGTATTGTAAAATTGTTATAGTAAACAGAGTTCTTCCCTTTGGAAGTGACCAACGGAATACAATGACCCTAAATAGCCTTCCTAAACTACAAATGTTTATTTTACCACAGGAGTGAAGATTAGCATAAGAGTAAAAGAATTTTAAAACAATGAAAGGGCTACATCTCTGGCTGTCTTAGATTCTAACCACTGTCCCAGAAGCCCCTAACTTCCTTTTATGGTAGCCTCTGTGTTCTGAGACTTAAAAACTTGTCTCTGTTAGCTGCTCTTCTCTTGAGGGCATGTGTCTCTTTAAACCCTCTTGAAACCTGTTTGCCCTGGTTTTCATTGCAAATTTATGTCAGTATATTTACATCACTCAAGGATGTAAATAAACTTCCACATTCCAGAATGACACAGTGATATTGATCTGACTCCTGGTGTGGATGGTGCAAAGGCAGTGGGAAGTCTTCTCCCTCTAACATAGCTACTGCCTCTTGAGAAGGTGGAATATCTATGCCAATGGGACAAGTTCTCCTCTTGGTGTAGGTAGTGTCTTCGCTGGGTGCTGCAGTGACCCAGCTATAAGTATAGATGAACCCATTTATTCTCTCTGGCCCACAGGGACTGAGTCCCTAATGGCAAAACATGTCTTGTAGCTCATAACAGAGCTGAGACAGAGCATCAAAGTGAATGGCTCTGTCATTCCCATTCAAGGTTTTTTGTTTTGTTTTGTTTTTTGTTTTTGTTTTTTTTGGCAGCCTTCCCCTTCCCCAGTGCATTTACTGACAATCCTACTATTGAGTTAATTCAGTATGTGCATCCAGTAACTGTCAACACATAATATTCATAAATTATCTTAGCTTCAGATGCATCATGCTATTTTCTTTGGCTATTTGCCAGTCTGATTACTTCAAAACCAAGAGGTGACTAAAGGCTGAAACATCTATCATCATTCAGAAAGTATGCTTACCTAAAACTTTAAGACAGCCTTTTCAATTCATGTCAGTGCCAACAGCCAGACACGTTATTTTCAGCTCAGTGATCAAATAGCTCAAGAAGCCACAGCTGGGGCATCTGGTGGAGGAATCTCCACAGCGCAATAATGTAAATGTAACACAGTCCTGTAAATGGCACACACAGCATGGCTCACACTTTCAGATGAGCCACTAAACTTGTGCTTGCAAACAGACATTTGCGCTCCATTCAGGTGATTGAAAAACCTGCATAAGAGGATGTAAATAGAGTAGTGAGCCACGTACAGGCAACTGTCCTCATTCTTTGCTGATTCACTGAAATTGAGGTTTGGCCTATCCATCTCCCCTCTTCTGTCTATATAGGCTTTGAGAAGGTTGCCCATCGTGGTATCTGTCTGCAGCTGTGGAGCCCCATTGCTCAATATCTTTCTGTTTAGCATTCATTAGTCCATTTTTTATCAGCTTGTTGTTTCATTCTGCACAGGACTTTCATTTTCACTTACAGTATAGATTTTGCTGCCTGATTAGATGGTGTTTCTGTCTAGATGACATTTTTCTCATTGAATATTAGGGTTCTAACAGGAAATGGTGGTGGGGAGTTTTTCCTACCCTTGCAAGCTTGAGAAAGCTTTCTAATATGATGGCTGTATCTGTACAATGGAAACAAATTTAAGTTTCTAACAAATTTACAATAAACACAATATTTTAGAATAAAGGAAAAATACAGGAAGACTCCAAAGTGGTGGAATTTAATGTGTCTGCACATACATTTCTCAGCTTTCTCTTACGTTAGGTTCTAGTTTTGAAGGATTTTGCTGTGTGTGTATTTTAGCAGAACATGTGCATTCTCCCCCTCCCCCAATTTGAGCCAGAAGTCTGAAAAGAGCAAGCCTCTGTACTGTCCAACGGTCAGGGAGAACATGTAGTGAGGTCACATTAGGCCATGTGCAAAAAGCTTCATTAGGTTCTTCTAATCATTAAATAAGATAACTAACAAGCACTCTCAGATTATGGTGCAGCTGTACTTAAGGTGTATGGGAAACTATATGGCCTACCAAAATTTCACACATCTTAAAAGGGCTGAATTTTCTCTAAAAGTCCTGCAGAGAGCTATGGCTCTGAACAGATATGTACAACATGTTCTCTTGACCTGTGGTTTCTCAGATGAATGAATTATGACATCTATATATGTTATGAAATGGAAAAAATATATAGTTCTATACAATATATGATCAACTCAAATGACTCATGGTATGTGCTCCAAAGAAAAAGGGGTTTTAAAAAAATCCATTCCAAAGTAACTGAGCAAAGGATCCCCCTTCAAAAGGAAAATCTTATAATTTGTACATGAAAATCTTCTGTCCTTTCTTTCCATGTGTTCACTTTCCACACCTTATAGAATAGTAAGCTAAAGGTAACTGACCTTTGTAAATCAGAGAGGATATGATCATAAATGCTATTAGCCACTCAAACCATTTTTGAACAGAATGTAACGATGTTCCCGGTGATGATAAGGCAAAGAGGCAGTCCCCTCTATTTTAGTTCAGTGGCTTTAACTCCTGTCTCTTTCTAACAAGCTTACCTGTCACAACAAGAACGAGTCTTGAGGTAAAATCTTTTGGCACCAGTCTTCATTTCCTCCTTTCAAATGAGCTGTATTTATGTCATGCTTTGAGCTCAGAAGGCATGGCATTCACTTCTTCTCTCGCTCGCTCGCTTTTCATACCCATCACCCTGCTATATGCACAAATCTTTGCATTAATCTGCCTGCCTCTGAATGTGAGTAAGGGTTCCATTAGCATGAATAAGTAGGGATGGAGGAGAGGAGACAATGCAGTTTATCCATTTAAAATCATTTTAGATTTTTGCTATTAGTTCTGAAGCCAGAGCTTAAAATTTGTCATGCCACAGCAGATGCTCAATCACGCCATTAAGCTGCCATGTGGAGATTTTGAGTAATTCTGGGGAGACGCAGCCATAGAAGCCTCTCCACACTCACACCATTGACAACACTTTCTGCCCAAATAACACAATTAAAAAACAAAACCACAATGCAATAAATAAGCCTTAAATTATGTTGTTAGGGAGTTTAATAAAAAGAAAAACTAAGGTCCTCTCCCCCAAGTAGAATTTTTCCCACAAAAGAGACGTGCCAGTCTATGCAGCACATTGAGGGTCTTGCTGTTGATTTTATATTGAAGTCACTCAGGCATTAGGGTGATGGTTGGCAGTATAAACCTCAAAGTCAAACCTGTGTGACAGCTTCACTATATATATGCTCATTGGATAATTACATAGGCAATTGTAAATGGCTTATATATGTTTTAACAACATATTGCTAGACATAGCTGTTACTTGATTTAAAGATATTCTATGCCCAAAGAGACTTTTTCCTTAAAAAAAAAAAAAAAAAAAAAAAATCAAATCTAGCTCTCTGGGAGTGCATCTACCCTGCGAAGCTATTTCGGGATACTGGATGCTATTTCCCAAAATGGCTATCCCATGTCTTCACAGCAAGCCCATTATTTCGGGCTCGCTATTCCAACATCCTTGTATGAGACGTAAGGGACGTTTCGGAATAGTGCATTGTTTTGAAATTTGGTGCTATTTAGACAGCGCCAAATGACAAAATAAGCTATTTTGAAATAGAATTTATATAAGATACGCAATCTGTGTAGCTCAAATTACGTATCTTATTTCGAGTTATGGTGCAGTGCAGATGCATCCTGGTTATTTCCAATTTGTCAGGATCTGTGAGCTCCTGGACAAACAGGGCAATATGCTTGTCAGTCTCTGACAGAATGCAATTGAAAATCTGTTTGAGGAACCCTGAACTGCTCTGTACACTCTATCAGTGCACTATACAACATATAAAAGCAGCTATTCAAAACGCAGCAGGCCTACATATGCCAATACATATCAGCGCAAATGCATGAGTGCACTTGCACATACATCTATTTTATAAGCATATTCACTCTTGGCACATGGTCTTCAGCCTCTGATTTCAAAACTTTGCATCCTAAGATTTAAAAGGAATATGGCCTGTTCCTGAAGGTTGTCATACTATCTCGAAAGTTTAGGTCATTTCCTGTTCAAATTATAGAGTGACTAGATATCAAGTGTGAAAAATTGGGATACTTTTTTGGGGGGCGGGTTGGGGAAGAGGAAAATAGCTGTGTGTATAAGACAAAGCCCCTACTATCAGTATGGTCCATATAATATTGGTCACTTTATTAAATCAGAAGTAATAAACCATGTGGTGGTCCCATTTTAATTCTAGTGATGACACTTGTTCACCCTGCAAATAATACTGTACAGTTTTGCACAGCTCAACATGATTCTCAATCTCAGCTCAAGAGCAGGAAAACTGGAGGCCAGCAATATCCATGGCTCTGTGGGTCAGGACTCTTCTTTGAAGGCAAACCTGTCTTGAGAGGCTTGCCTGGCACTGGCCTATAGTTTGCTTTATTCTAGCTGATACTGTCAGTCCATTGATTTAGTAAATAATAAATTCACTCAACATCTTATTGGGTTTTTTTCTGTTTACCTTTACTGTGATTTAACTGTCCTTGAGTAAGATAGTGCCTGCTGACTTCACTGCATCAAACAGCTATCTGGGATCACTACACCATGTCTTTGACCTTTGCTGTCATTCACAGAAATACAATAGCTCTGGGAATATAACTGCACCTGAAAGTAACCTTACTGGACTAAAACCAATATTTTTCCTGAGTGCTTCTTCCAGTTGTTTCTTCACAAGGATGAATATGATATTTGCTTAGGCTTTATGATGCTACATTTAATACTTTTATCAGGATTATTTTGCATTTGTTACATTATGCCTTTCATCTTGAAGGATCCCAGAGTACTCCATGAAATTCAGTACATACATTCACAACTGCTGACATATAGTCATCTTTGAGGGGGACCCCTGAAGAGTGAGAAAATTGTGGCCTGACACAATGATTGTAAAAAAAGAATCTTTGCTTATGAAAAGTGCCATGGGATCATTTAGCTCCACAGTAGCATCACCAGATCTTTACTGTTTCAAGCCAGGCTTTCAGAAATGCTCAGTACTTAACATTGAGCCCAGATTTTCAAGAGTTCCTTCTATGTTTAGCCACTTAAGGCTATGTCTACACTACAAGCTAGAGGTGTGAGTCTCTTGCTCCTAGACTCCTGTATGCATATATGCACAGCAGAAGCATGACTTAGCTATGCTGTGTGCACACCTGCCGATTTCAGGCAGCGCTGGTTCCCATGCTACTGTGATTCCACTGTCATTTATACTCATGCTAGCTCAGTGAAAGCTAGCACAAGTAGGTTACATGTATTTGAGTGTCTTCTCATTAACAGTTTTAACTAGGTAAGAACATATAAAAAACCTCACAGATCATGAAAATCTGGAAATGTGTACCAAATAGTATATGAAGCTCATAGCTTGACTGGAAATAGCAGGTTTGATAGAGTTCTTGGGCTCCTTTATCTATTGCTTAGTTAGGATGTTAAAGGAAGATTTGTCTTTTAGATCTATGAGAGGATCTAAAAGCTACTGTACTATTAGCTACTGTATGAAGAACTGCTAATGGTACTTCCTGACTAGAAGAGAAGTAGTTGTTGTTATTAATTGCACAACTAATAATAATATTGGGATAGCATGTGATTTAGTATTATTGTGTATAGAGACTTGAGATATCATAATTTCTAAAAGGCGTTGGACTTACTAGAAAGGTGGGCAGGAAGTCATTGCTAATGGAATCCTCCAGTCTCGGAAGGTTCCAGATGTCAGTTGGGTTATGTTTGTACTTTGACTTTTTGAAAAAAATATATTATGATGATATAACTCACTGAGAGATGCCTCTGTCAGTTATCCTGTCAGCAGCCTAAAACCTTGTTTACAGTACTGCTTAAGTTGATGTAAGTTACATCACACAAGGGAATAAAAAAGCTGCCTCTCTTGAACAATGTAACTTAATGCTGTGTCTACACCATGCTATTTCAGTAGGAGATGGTCTCCTCTCAACATAACTTCTTTCATGGATGTGGATTAATTATGTTGTCAGGAGAGTGCTCTTCAGTTAATTTAGTGTGGTAGTGAAGACAAACCTAAGAGTCACGTAAGATTGCAGTAACAAGGCTAGCTTAAATCAGTTAAACATATTTGAGTATTTTTACCGTATGAAATAATTGTTTCCTCTATCTGGATCATGTGTTGTGATGATTACAAAGCTCACCACCAAGTGTGGGTGTGGATTATAAAAATATAATACTCAAATTAATAGTGCTAAATGCAAAAATCTATCAGTGTGCAATGTGTAAAATATTCCAGTACCCTAGTGACCAACAGGATCATGTGTTGTTTGCAGGAAAGAGAGAATGGAGGTAACAGTTAGTGAATTTTGTCAATTTAGTGACAAATTGGGAAATACATGGGAGTTACCTAAAAAGCTGGTCTTGGTGACATTTGCCCTCCATGGTAGCGTAATCAAGAACTGATGGGAAATTCTCAATTTTTGATGTGTTAATTGGGATTAGAGGCATTGTGTTGTGTGAAGACAGGGAAGAGTTCATCAGGAAGCTAGCAGGGAGATAGTCATCTTGGTGGATTTGGTACATTAAGGGTTAAAGAGTGGAGCAGATCCTGGAGAAAGGAGTTGAGGATAAGCAGGGCACCATTAGAGGGTGGGAAGAGGAATCCTGAGCAGGAGAAGTAAGTGAGGACATTGTAGCTAAAAGAAGCAGGATAGGAATGAGAGCGGGGCAGTAACACAGAATTCCTCTTGTTTTTGAGGGACAACATGGGGGAGATAGTATCTTTCATTGGATCAACTTTTGTTGGTGAGAGACATGCCTTGGCATCACACGGTTCTCCAAAGCTTGTCTCCCGCCAGCACAAATCGGTCCAGTAAAAAAATATGACCTCACCCACCTTGTGTTTCTAATATCCAGGGACTGATATGGCTACTTCTAGACCTTGTTTTTGAAGCAGCCAAAATGGGATGACCAAATCCCATACATAGCACCCAGTGGAGCTCCTTTCAATGTTCCCCTGGACCTTTAAAACAGGAAGATCTAACATCAGAAGGCATATCATTTTCCATTAGGTGGGGAAATGTTTTGCATATTTACTGTCAGCAGCTGTCCCTGATTCACTTGCTTATTTGTCTACACAATAAAATAGTTTTAAACTCAGGTCTATTCTTTAGCAAAAAGCATTTTATTCACCAGTGTCTTGAAATTGTTGATCCATCAAATATGCTAATTATATTAGTTTCTTCTTGTTCACCTCTCTTGGTAGAATTTTTTGCAATGGAGGCATTATTGGATATATATTTTTGAAGTATCTATTTCATACATTTACTTATGGTACACATATATAAAAGTTGGTGATGATCAATAGTTCATATAATATGTCACTTAGAGTGAATGAAGTGCTCCATCAACACTAATATGTGGGATAGAAAGTCATTGAAGCATTAGAAGATAAAGTTTTCTTTAAACCACCTCTTAGAAATATTCCCATATTCAATGCTTACTTCTACTTGTGCAAATATGCAAAATGCTGTTTGTGCAATAGCTTTTAAACAGCTTGTCTTTATATATGATCGATTGCTTGGAACATGTAAAGCGTCATTTACAGGCTAAAGTAAAATTGTGACCAGGATCATAGCATGTGAATGCCTCACAATACTTAAAAATGGAAACACAAGCATTTACATGAGCAATGGAAGCATAGTTTTGGTTACATAGTCTTTGCTTTACTAACCCGTATTTGCTTATTGGTATGCACATCATTGCAAAGGCCTCGGCTCACCCATCAGATAGATTATACAGACGGATGCACTTTAAAATAGATCTCCAATCTCTGGCAAACATCCAGTAGAAGCAAATTCCAGAAAGAATGGGCTTCTACTGGGAACATCCCAATTCTACTAATAAACCCAGGGTTTATTATAAGAAAAGATTATAAATATGCAGTGGGAAAGAAAAAAGAAATTAGTTTAAATGAGTTCTCAGGGTTTATTGTTTTTCATGTACAGTGGTGCTGTTTTATTGACACTGGCATCCTATATTATTATGGGTTTTTAAAGCAGTAAAGTAATGGGTTTATTTTGTGTTTTCTGTCTGGCATTGGCTGGTTAGCAAAATCAGCTGTTTTGGTGCGCAATTAATGCTGCTTAACCGGACTTGTTGCTAGTTAAGAGGGTGAGAGAGATTAAGTGGTGTTATGGGATGCTGTTTTGCTCTGTGAAGAATTGTACCTTGTAATAGCATGGTACTTACTCCGTAATGGATTATACTGGATATAAGCATCCATTCCAGGAGTCAATACCTGGATCAGCCTGGTTCAGAAATAAGAGTGTTAATATCTGAGCCCTGTTAAAATGAATAAAAACCTCAACAATTAAAAAATAAAATAAACAAGCATAGGTAGTTTGTCTGACCTCATTTTTCCCAGCTAGTTTTTTGTCAGTGATTTGCTGTTACTATTGTATTGTGTACCATAATGTGCTATAAATTATGACCTGTTGCCATCAATCTTTCATCTTGCTCCTCTGAACAGGGGCTATTTCAAGTCAAAGACCATTCTAAACTATATTCCATCATTATTGATCAAACACAAATTAGGACAATGAAATATTTGACAGTATTTTCGTGTTTGCTCCAATGCTTACAAACATACATATTTTCTCCAAAAATGTGAATACCTTCTGTATTTAAGAATATGTAGAAAATAGATTTTACTATCCCATCTTAATTTATTTCTTACTGCAGTATGTTGCATGAGTGATTTAATAAGACTTCTTCAAGAAATCCTGAGAAGTCAAAAATTCAGTAATACTATATCATGTATATATTCATCTACATATTAATGTATTTAAATGAATTGAATATTGGTGAAAGATGCTGGTATTCATTGCCAGTCCAGAAGACTTAATCCCTCTGTTTCTATAGATGATGATGATAATGTACATTCACAGCAGCAGCACAAGCTTTCCCAACAAAGTGCCTCAGTCATATTTTGGAGAATTATCTTTAGCTAGTCATGGGTGACTATTCAGATGTAGATGCCCTTTATATTTGAAGACTGTAGTCATTGAACTCCTAAGTACAAATGTCATATGTAACTAACTTCACATGTGTCTGGGAGAGTATTCCATAGATCCTCTCCTGTATTTACACACCATTATATCCAGTTTTCCCTTCTCTACTGGGACTGAGGGTAGTCAAGTATTTGGACTCATTCTCCTTTCTGATATGAGTGTCACGTTGGTATATATGGTTGTGCCGATTTTCTTCCACATATTGATATGAGGAAGTGGGTCTGGCCCACGAAAGCTCATCACCTATAAACCATCTTGTTAGTCTTTAAAGTGCTGCATAGTTCTGTCTTTTGTTTCAGTTACACCAGACTAACACGGCTGCATCTCTGTCAACAAACCTTGAAGTTATGGTGGTGTTTATTGCAGTGTAAACATTTGCTATTTTGGAACTAAATTAAGAATGCCACTTCAAACTGGCTACTAAGCAGCTGAGAGATGGTAACTATATTTGGTCAGAGCTCTATTTGCTTTCAATCTGATTTTTATACCAGGGTCACCGCCATGCAATAAGACGTATTTGTTGACTTTTCAGTGTGATTTATGTTGATTCACTAAGGAAAAGAAAATGAAATGGGCTACACACAAAAGACCAATTTGATTAGTGAAAGAAAAGAAGCTAGAGGGTTTTTTTATAATCTGAAGCAAGCCAATCAGATTCATTTCTAGTTGCCAGCAAAGAATCCTGGTTCTTGAAGGTACCAGACCTTGACAAACATTGCAGCGCATCCCTTACAATTGCATAATATATCTCCAATCCTGCAGGAATCTCCCTTTTCTGAGTCAGTTACAGGACTGTGGCCATCGAATGTGGCTAGTAATACAGTTTATCTGCTGACATAGTCTGCAGACTGTACTTCCATTAAGCAGGAAGGGAGAAATGTGCAAAATACAGTAATGGGATATTATTCCTGCAGTTCCACCAGTGTGATCTGCATGCTTCAGTACACTAAATGTGGGGAAGGCTATTGCAGTGGAGAGACAGCACAGGTACGTGAGAAAAATGAATTTCCAGAGATACCATTATTGTTAGAACTGTGCAAAAAAGCTCTCCCTGCCATTGGAAAAAGTAGAAAAATACATTTCAGGAGCAAGTTAAAAACATCAACATTTGAAAAATGAAAAATGTGTGTTATCCTTATACTGTTGACTGGTTTAGGTGGAAATTTAAATTCGTCACATTACCTTAAAATTGTTTAAAAAATCCAAAAGCTTAGTGTAATCTAGGAGGGAAAAATTGCTCTTGTAGTATAGTCACAAATATTAACATGCATCAACCTATGGGTGCTCATTAGTCTATCTCAAATGGGCTCAGAGTTTCATTACCTTAAATATAAATAAAACATCTTTAAAAGATAAAGCTGTAACTTGGAAAGATATGGTTCTGCAGGACACAACAGAGGCTTCTTGGATCTCTCTGGAACAACAGAATCCCAGCTACTTTTAAGAGCAAGTCCTCGCATGCACCTATAGCAAGGTGTCAGAGTTCTGCATCTCAGAAGAGGGAATCCAAAATGGCAATATAGAGAACTTCATCATTCCAGAGGATATATTTTCTATCTGGAAAAATGTTCAGATACCAAGAGGAACAATAGTGTTTCAATTAAGGCTCTGAACTAAGATATATGAGTTCGTTTCCTGTGTGACCTGAACAAATCATTTGATCTCTTTGGGTCTCCATTTCCCATCTGTAAAAGGGAAATTTTAATATCTTCTTTCTCCTCTCCTTCTGTCTTGTGTATTTGACCTGAAAAACAGCAGGTACTTCCTCTTATTAGAGCCATGTCTTCACCACTCTGCTATGAAAATGCTCTTCCATCAATGTAATTGCTCTGCCTCAAAGAGAGGCGGAAGGTATGTCAGCAAAACCATCCTCTGCTGATATAATGTGATGTAGACAGTGTGTTAAGTTGTAACTTATGACACTAGGGGTTTGTTTTTTCATCCCTGTGAGTGATGTAAGATACACTGGAGTAAGCAATAATGTAAACAAGTCCTATGTGTTTGATACCACCAGAGCCAATTGGTATTGATGGCTCTTCTCCGTCAGGAGGGAAATAATCGTTTCTGTAGAAGAGCAGCTCTTCACACTGGATGATGTGCACATTACACCTGCTCAAATATTACATTACGATATGAAATTGAGATATTGTAAGATTAGTGCACCCAGTACAATTAGATACCAGTTTTGGCCAAAGTCTAATTGTGCTACTTTCATAAAAATAATAAATACTAATAACCAAGATGATAGGCACTTTACAACTGCCAGACACAGGCAGGGAATAAAGTTAATGGGGACTGCACAGTTAAAATCATATGAAGTTGTTATATACACCAAGAAAAAACATGCTTTGTACATAATGTTCTTTGCAGTAAATAATCAGTTTTTATGCTGGCAAACCTGCAGATTTCCTGTATATCTACTCATAATTCTACAAAACAGCTAGAAATGGAGGGCGCTGACAGATGTGTGGGGAAATTAAATTATAGGGCTGATAAACTATGAAATAAATGAAGCTATACCAGGAAAGAATTTGTTCCATTGTTTTTCACCTTATAATTGCCATATCTCTATTAGATATGTAGAATAGGACTCTATGATGCTTACCACAAAACATGGAAACGAAGCTTATTATCCATTTGAAATCGCACCCATTTCCTTGGGTAAATGACAGAATCTACCTGTTTTGTATGTTGCCCTTTGTATACTCCTTGTACTTCACATAATTATTCTTTGTTTCTGAATCTTTCACTGAGTTATAGGACCTTTCTTCTGCTTTCATTGACCTTTTCTCACCTTTAGGGCTTGTCCCAACTCCTGTCACCAGTTGAAAGTCTGCTCTCGTATTAAACATTTCCCACTTGCCTCCTGTTGATTTTCACAGCTCATCATTTATTGACCTTTTCTAGATTCAGGACATTTATGTACTGTAACCTTTTCCTACTGATTCACACACCCCACCTTTTGAGTTTCCTTACCCTAGCACAATACTCTACATCTTATCAACATTGTCTTATATCTTCATCTGTTTATTCCTATCATTGCAACAGCTGCCAGTCATCTGAAAAAGTGGGTTTTGCCCACGAAAGCTCATGATACCATCTACATGTTTTGTTAGTCTTTAAGGTGCTATTAGACTATTTGTTGTTTTTAAGTTTTTCCTGTTACAGACTAACTCGGCTACCCCTCTGAAGCATTGCAACAACTGTCACTGTATTTGTTGTCATAGATATTATAGCACCAGAATTATTTCTTATTCTCTTGTTTATATAGTATCATAGAGAGGCATGACACTTGAATACAAAGCGGTCCCTGCCACAAAAATCTTATTATCTGTTGTGAAACTTCCAAAAGTGATGCGAGATCATGAGAATCAACCTAAGGGAAAACTGTTAAAAACCATGGTACAAAGCCCTAATTGGTTGTGAATTCAAAACTTAGATTTCACCAACTAGCTGCACCAAGTGCAAACTCCTTAGGCAGTTTAACACCCTTAACATAGAACAAAATACAGTCCCCTTAGGTTCTCTGGACTTAGATGGCCCATTTCACCAGGTTATTCCTCGTCCCAAAAGACCAGTCACTTACCCCAGGTCACTTGAGCGTTTACACCAAAGACAACATTTATATCCAATCCTATTGTAAACTATATGAAGATTTATTAAGTAGAAAAAAGAAAGTGGAGCATTAGTTACTGCGCTGAAATGAACATAGACACATGACTGCATTACTGTCTTAGGTTTTGAAGGGTAATATAAGCTCTTATAATGAACAAGCTGTACTCATCTTTTAGTACTAACCCAAACTAAGCAATCTGGCATCTCTTGCTTATGCCTAGAAACACCATCCCCCTCCCAGAAACAAAGCAGCATAGCAATCTTTAGTTTCTTTGGTTTGGGCTTTTATCCCCCCTACTACCACGTGATCTGTGCTGCAAGCACAGCTGATGGGAGGAGTCCACTTGCATAACTCATCTTCACCAAAGGAGAACAGAGCAACAATAAGAGTTTTTATTCCTTTTGACATTGGTTTTTCAATACAGCTGTAGGGAGTTTCCAGTTGTAAGATCCAATCATAGCCCACTGATATTGATGGGTCTCCTTTTTTCAGGAGGGGCATAACAATTTCTGTAGAAGAGCAGCTCTTCACACTAATTACTGTCCTCTTCTGTATCGCAAGCCCCACGGTCAGAGGAACTCTATACTTGGTGGGAATTCTAGGATTGTATTACAATATGGAACAGAAATATTGCAAGATTAATGCACACTGCAAATCACAAACATTCAATAGAATCTAAACTTTCTTGTTTTAATACCTACTTTGTTGATATTAACCCACAAGTACACCAGATTCCAGTTATGTATCTGCCAGTGTCCATTTGAGACATGGGGACATTGGCATGAGCTGACCTTCCAGTGTCATACATATCATGCCTTTTTTCACGGAGAGAGAATATGGAGGGAGCCTAGTTAGCACATGTTGATGGCTGGATTGGGCAAAATATGTGGCTCCCTCAGGGAAGGTATATACAGATGCCCTTGATACCCCGAGGAGGGTATACCTTCCAGGCCTGCCTAAGGGGGAGGAGAAAAAGAGGGAGCAATTACCCCAGGGACCTACAATTCAGATGGGGCTCTAGGGTTCGAGCCCCGGGCCCCTTAAATCACCTCCAGAGCATCCTGTACGCAAAGCAGTATTAAGGCCTGGAAGGGGCATGCCATGCTCTGGGCAGCACTGAGTGCCGCCCCTTCTGGGAGCATGGAGCTGGCCCCCTACCCCACTTTGCCTAGGGACCTGTGGAGGCTGTTAGCTACACTGATGCCATCTGTTGCATTTGTACCCAAAGAACAAAATACTTTATCAAAATTACCTTTATTTCTGATTAGAAATACAGGGTGGGTGACAGGATATCTTTTATTGGAACAACTTTTGTTGATTAGAGAGCTGGGCTTTTTATTAAACTTTATTTCAGATTGACACTACAGCCGCACGAGAAAAAACATATAGTAAATGTCTGAGACACAACACAGTGTTTGTGTGACCTCTGACAATCTCATTAAACTGAATACAAAATGGCTGCCACACTCCACAAACAGCAGTCTTTAGAGAGTCAAAGAGAAAAATGCACAGAAATCAAATGTCTTAGTTACACAGCTAAATATTCTGCAACAGTTAATGCTCATTCTCTCCTACCCATAGCAGCTATATTTTTTTCCAGGAGGAGCCATCACTTTTCTATCACCCTTGTCCTGGCAATAGTAGATGGCATCTGAGTGTCTTGTGCCCTCAGAGACACAGAGTAAGGGCACTAGCTAACTTCATCTCTCAGTCCAGCTGTTTCCCTGGTTAACTGTTTAAAGTCCATCTCTCTTCTGAGCTGCCTTGTTAGTAACATCCCAGAATCCACGTATGCCTTTTTGAAGCACATAGAGATATGTAAAAAAGAAACAACAGCAGGTCCTAGTAAGAGATGACACTAAACATACTGAACCTTCAAAGAAGGCTTACCAGTAGTGGGAATTAGAAATCATAGACCTGGATGAGAAGTAAGAAGAGGCAAACATAGCTCCTGCTTCCATGTTCACAGTGGGCAGTCTGGCTGTAGAATCAATGTGGTTGTGCTATGCAGGAAAAGTGAGAACAATATTTGGAGAAAGCACGTCCTGTAGCATGAGCTCAGTGTCAGGTGACCTTTCTACATTTTGGAATGCAGAAGTGGTTTAGAAGCAAAATGAGGCTGGTTCAGGGAGAGGCTCATGGATATACTACTTGTAAGAGTCTCTGACATTCTCCCATCCCCTTGTGGAACAGAAGAGTGTAGAAAATCAGAGGCTATTTAATTGCCAATACATTTATCCCCCCTGTTAAAATACTTTCAGGTGATGCTGTGGCCTGAGACGACTCCCTCTCCCCCCCCCCACACACACACTCTTCCAACTCAGGCTCAATATTGACTAATATTATTAAATGACACAATCTCAGGCTAAGCAACTACAATGGAAAGTCAAAATACAAGAGCAATGGAATTAAAGGAGTAAAATGTGAGGGTAATAATTGATCATGTTCTTATCTGTTTCTTTAGTAGCAGGCAGAATTGATAATCAAGAATGAATGGCATTTTCATAGCGCTTTCTGCCATCACAATTAATCATGTTGCCTCAGGCACTAAAGACTCCGCCATGAATTTGGAATGTTTTTATTTGTTCCTCTTAGCTCATTCAGCTCAGTTTATTTAATGGATTAAGTGAAGACCGTTCATGAGCTAAATTCTGACTAATTACATTTTTTTTTAAATTGATATGATTTTAATTAAACCTCACATTAGTGAAGTGCCTGCCTAAGTATTTTTATTTCTTTAATTAAATTAACACTGTCATATTGGTTGGAACTCTTAAACTCACAATACATTTTTAATTAGAAATACCGTGGAATTAATCTAATTATAAATGTCACCATTTATTTTAAGACAGACTTGAAAGTTTCAAAAATGAGTAGTGATTCTGGTTTCCCCATTTTTTGAGTGCTCAACTTGAACACCTTAAAAGGTCCAATTTTCAACCTGGTTCTCTTCACTTTTTTTAAGGAGCACTATTTTGAAAAATGGATCCTTGGTATTCCAAGTTGAAACTTCAAACACAGAGGTACCCAAATTCTTTGATCACTTTTGAAACCCTTAGCTTAAACATCTTGCCTAGGAAAAGACAAATGTTTCTCAATCCCACCCACCCCAACCTAAAAATGACAAGTGCTGGCTGTCTCAAAGAAAGGAATCCATGGTACACCATAATTTACCTCAGCTGGTTTATCCTGACTAACATAACTACAAATGCTGCTGTTAGTCATACAGTATGTATCAGTTCCTCTTTAGAGTCTTAGTATTTTCTTAATTTAAATTAGCCTTTCCTATCTGCAACCTATGCACCGCGTTCTTTCCAGAGAGTATCATCTCACATCTAAATAAAACCTTTTTGAAAGCTCTTGCTTTCTAATAGACTGCATTTTCTCAGATCAGCCAGGGCTGGCGATAGACTTTGCTAGGCCCAGCACAATGGTGGAGGCAGGGGGCTCACAGAGCCTCAGGCAGAAGGGGCAGGGCTAGAGAGTAGCCTCCCTTAGCCAGTCCTCAGTGCCACCTGGGTCTCTGATAGTGATTTAAAGGGCCCACGGCCCCAACTACTGCTCCACTGATATTCAGAGGTACTGATCATGCATGGGCCATTTGGTTTTTTGGGGGATATTCTTCAGCTCTCTTGCCCCATGGTTGATGGGTGAACCTAGGTCTGGGAAAAGCAAGCCCACAGCCCCTCCCCTGCTTCCCAGGACCCTGTGGGAGCCAAGCAGGGCCTCACTCCAACAGGTGGGCGGGGGGGTCCAAAGGGAGGATGGGGGGGGTGATGCATGGCTCCAGCATTTGCTGGCCATGGGCAAGAGGGAGGGATGGAAGGTAGGTGATGAGTGACTGCAGACTTCCCCAGCCCAACTGGAGCCCCAAATGGCAAGAGCAGGCGTGGAGAGCAGGCGGTCCATGGCACCGGCTTTCCCTGGCACCAGTGGTAGCACAGGAAGAGAGGATGACATGTGGCTCCTACCATCCACAGAGTATGGAAGGCAAGCCCCTGTCCCTGGAGGGCAAGTGGCATCCTTGGCCTCAGGCGGTGCTCAGTCCCAGCCTTCCCCAGCCCCAGACCCCAGCATGGCCCCAACCTCAACAGGGCTGAAGCCTGGACAGCCCCAAAATACTGGGGGAGACACTCTGAAGGAAGGTGCGGGCTGGGAGTCCGAGCGTGATCAGAGCCAACTGAGTATGAGCAGGGCTTTGCCTTCCCCTGCCTCTTAAACTCACTGCCCATGCCCTAATTCTTCAAATCATTCTAAAAAGATGGAGAAGTGCTATTAAAATGAGTGACAACAGTGTGTAATGTGAGCAGTATTTGAGCATTCTGCACTATCTTCTGAAAAGGTACCATGCCCCTTCACCTAATAAAAGCATAAATCTTGTAATTAGATACTTGTTTAGATAGCTAAATAAAAATAGTACCTATAATCTACTTCGTTTGCTTTTGTGCCTTTCTTATTAGGATCTAGGTTTTAAAACATTGAGGGAAAGTCAAACTCTTGTTTTTTAAATACAGTGACTGAATATTGTGTTGTATGTCTATTTAACTTTACAAAAATATTGTAACCATGACTGGAGAGAAGCGCCATTTGTAAATGGCAACTTTTAAGTCCATGCATTTTTTTTATGTTGTCATTAGCTTTCTCAACAGTAGTCCTATAGTGGATGAATGTTTGCATCCATACAGACAAATTCAGATGAAAGCAAGTATCTTGGAACATATGAGTATGTCCAGGTAATTTTCATAATTGGTCTACTACATCCAGTCTACTAAATGTCACCTAGGTGTCTTTCTTATACATGCAGCTGGAGCTTCTAGTGTTGATCCTATAGTTAAGATCAATTGGTGAGCTAATGCTCTGACATTCCAAGATGAAATACCTTCCAGGGTTGCTATTTTGTGGAATGTTAATTCTCCCTTCTGACATAAGGGTCTGATCTGATTGTTCCCACTGACTTCAGTGGGTTTTGAATCAGTGGTAAGTAAAGTATTCTGTAGATAAATGTGGATACATGCAATTATGGTACTGTATATCGAATCCCCAGTTTAATATGATATATGACTGTACATATCAAATATGAAAGCAGATGGATATTTTGTTGTTCATTTATTTACTGGACTAATAGAAACATTTGCTACTGCTCTGGAAAATTAGTTTTAAAATGGTGTTTACTATGCCACAGTTTGCCAACAATTAATCTAGTGGAGCCAGTGAACAGATCTACATGCTAATAACTCCGTTATTTCCTGTCTTATTTATTCCATAGTCTGATAAACTACAAATCTGTAAATTGGTAACCATTATTTTTAGAGAATAAAGAAGTATAAACAAATCTGATGTCCCTAGACATAGCTTTATATTGTATTATGTTATGTCAGATTATACCTTCAGTCTTCAGGTCAGTGTTTGTCTATTCAACTATCTGGACCATTCTGTAATAATACAGATAACTTGAACTTTAACCAAAATCTGAAAATAGTTGTGATAATTTATGTCAGAGTGACTTGTTCCAGGTTGCAGACCAAATCCATGGCAGAAGTAGCAAAAAAAAAGTCCAATCAATTGTGCATAACTAATGCCAATCAACACTTCAATCATGATTAATATATCTGTTTTTGAAGTTATTTTAGTTTAATTGGATTTTCAAATTCACTTTTTACCCAAAATATTTGATATTTTAAATCAAAATGGTTATTAACATTTTTCATTTACAGTAAAATCTCAAAGTTATGCACACCTCAGGAATTGAGGCAGGTCACAACTCTGATATGTTCATAACTCTGAATAAACAGTGTACAGGTTGACACTCCGTAATCTGGATTTCCCTAGTTCGTCAACACCCTTGTTTTGGCATTGTCAGGGTCAGGATCATTGCCAGTCTAGGGCAGGCAGAGCATAGAGTCCCAGTCTGCAGCGGGCTGCTGGGGACAGCCCCTGGCACAGTGGGGCTGGCAAGCGGAGTGTGGAGGTCCAGGTGTGGGGCTGCTGGGAAGAGGCCCTAGCAGCAGCAGGGCTGTCGGGCAGAGCATGGAGTCCCCTCTCCCGGCAGAAGCAGAGCCATGGGGCAAAAGCGGAGCCCTGGATGGCTACAGCTGCATGAGGGTGGGAAGAAAGTGGAGCCCCCTGATGGGGAGAGCAGAGCCCCAGACAGCAGCGGGGAGGACAGGAGGAAAAGTAGGGACCTTGGTGCATTGATCTCCCCTGGTCTGGCAAATTCCCTGGTCCAGGACCAGTCAGGTTCCAAGGGTGCTGAATCAGGGAGGTTCAACTTGTAGTTATTTTGAAAGTTTACTGCTGAACATTGGTTTAATATAGCATTGAAACTTTAATGTGCAGAAGAGAAATACTGCTTTTCCTTTATTTTAGTAATTTACATGTAACATGGTACTGTACTGTATGGGGGGGGAGTTGTGGGGTTGGGGGTTTTTTTCTGTTTTGTTTTTGTCTCCACTGCTTCCAAATAAGGTGTGTGGTTGATTGGTCAGTTCATAACTCTGGTGCTTGTTACTCTGAGCTTCTACTGTGCCAAATGAAACAAAAAAATATTTTGCAGGAAATGAAATTGTTGATAGTGTCAGTAATTTTGAGTAAAAAGTGCCTTCCTCTGCTGCATGGGGCACAGGTCACTTGCAGGTTTACACTAGTGTAAATGCTGGATACTCTGCAACTTGGAGTCTTAAAATCTTGATTTGAGGAATTCATCCAGAGGTTGAGAGTCTCTCACAGGGGTGGGTGGGTAGGTGGGTGAGGGTTCTGTGATCTGCAACGTGCAGAAGGTCAAACTAGATTATCGTGATAGTCTTTTCTGATCTTAAAGTCTATTTTGAAAGGCTATTTTTCAAATGAATTATTTTTTCATTTGAAAAACTTTGTCTGCTTCTGGTTTTAACTTTTAATCCTTACAAGATGCTGGGATAGGATGACTCAATAATTGCCCTGTTCTCCTCATCTTGCATTGGCCATTGTCAGAAAGCAGGGTATTAGGCTAGGTGGACTGACCTAATGTATGTATTCTTATGTGCTTCCCCGCTTTTCTCTTTGCAATTTCTTCTGTTCATGCACATAAAAGCTATGTTTATACCCACTGTAAAGGGTTCCATGACAGTGGTTATGTGTCTCCTGACACAAATCTGCAAAGTAGTGTAGCTAAATGACAAAGTAGATTCAGCTGTTAGTTGAATACAACTGTTAATTGCCTAGATCTGCTGTGCACGAAAGGTGTACTCTTAAGAATTTCATCACCTTGTATTATAGTACAGAATACTTATGCCTTAGTACATAAGAAGGTAATTGTTTGATTTTGAGTTCATACTCTGCCTTAACACTGAAAGTGCATAAGCATTCATTGCAGGTTTTGAGAGAAACTTCTTGGCAAAATGAGATTTTTCTGCAGACCCCCACATTTTTCCTTAATCACACCTAAGCTGCGTTCATTCATCAGGTTAGTTTAGCTTCTTTCTCTTTGGGCTGTTTATTAAAAAATAGAAGAAATAAGAAATCGGCAAACAGATTTAACTGTAACCCAGGGCCTGAATGTACAAGAGTCATTGGTTTTGTGCAAATTGTAGCATAGCATTCAGTGCACCTCCATTTGTGCCAGTGCAAACCAAGATGGAGAGGAGGAAGTTTCATTGTAAATGCCTGGAAGTCTGAAAAGTAGCCAGTCTACAATGGACCAGGGCAATGGGGAAGTGGGCAGACAGAATGCTGGGTTATAGTAAGGGCTCTGCAGGGCATTGTACTGTGGTCAGTGCTAGCTGGTGTGTGTGTAAGCACAGCCGTTAGAAATGTGCTGCTTGAATGGATGCTTGGCAGTCTCTGTGGGCTGGGTTACTACAGAGTTCCCGGCAGAAGTAAAGCTGCCCTTTCACAGCATAGTTCCTGAGGTAGAGCAACAGTGGGAAAAACACCAGCTTTCATCTCTGCCCTTAAGAATCAATGCCACACCTCACGCTATAGCTGATTTCTCTGGTACAATTTACATCTCCCTGTTCTAGCTGGGGTTAATGTAGCCTACAGTGTGCTACATTTCATAATTCATAGACTCTTATTTCTAGCCTAACCACTTGCCATTTGAGGGAAACAATACAGCGCACAAGTAACACTGCTCTACAGCCAAAATGCTTCTGAAATAAATGTAGTCCAACTTTACTAATTCTGGGTCACTGAGAACGAAAATGATGCTTAAAATTGTTGATTGGCTCTTGTTTTCAAGATATGCTATTGGATCAGTATATACGACCCTTGACTTGGGAATGGCGGAGGATAAGTGAGTTATAAAGGGAAGGGATCTCAATTTAAACCAGAAATGACTAAAATACATCTTTGACTGGATCTATGAATAAATCTATGACTGGGTTTGGACAGTACTTGCTTTTTAGGCAAAACAATGAATGATGCAATCTGAAACTGGTATTACGTCATACATGATATGAATTGCATCATGTTATTCCTAGAAGTCATGGATGATGCAATCATAACGAAGCTTACATCACTCTGCTGAACAAATTGCCCTATATCAGCTCTAGAAATGTCGTGCTCTCTTATTTGTCAGTGTTTGATTTTGCAAAGGGACACATTTCTGTTCAGCCAAAGTGAGCAGAGATGCCTCATACTTGTGTGAACAGTGCAGATAACTTCTGCTATGTTTGTGGTGAAGTGACTTTTGCATCACAAAAGCACAGTATAACCACTATGGTTAAGAAAGCCTATCGCCTTTATTTTGGCTGCAAAATTGGAGATCAGGACAAGAGGTGGGCCCCATACACATGCTGCAACACTTGTGCAACAAATCTTCGCCAGTGGTTGAACAGGAAAAGGAAATCTATGCCTTTTGCAGTGCCAATGATTTGAAGAGAGCCAACAGATCATAGCAGCAATTGTTACTTCTGCATGGTGCCTCCAGTTGGGAAAGGTGTGTCAAAGAAGAAAAAGTGGACTGTGCATTATCCAAACATTCCATCAGCTATACTCCCAGTACTCCACGGAGAAGGACTGCCGGTTCCTGATGCACCAGAATCATTCTCACTTGAGTCAGACGAGGAAGAGGAAGAGGATGAAACTTCTGGTCCTGAACCATCAATGTCACAGGACCCACATTTTCTCCCATCCTCCTCCTCTGAACCACACCTCATAACACAAGGTGAACTGAATGACCTTGTCAGGGATTTGGAACTACCCAAGAGTAAGGCAGAGCTGTTGGGCTCCAGACTACAGCAGTAGAATCTCCTGGCAGGTGATGTTAAGGTTTCCATGTTCCGTGACCGTCAAAAGGATCTTGTCCCATTCTTCTTCATGGAAGGTGCTCCATTTAATGAATACAAGAGACAAGCCAAGAAGCGCCGAATAGACACTGAATAGGACTAAACTATGTACATAATAGTTGTTTGCCTTTTGTTTCATAATAAATTTTATTTATATAACCCTTTTGCTGATTTTTAAAGTGTTACATAAACAGGACAGGTGAAATGTTATCATGTAAAGCAACCATAAACACATGAAAAGACCTAGGTTTACAATTTATGATTAAAACTCTACTATCTACACAATATACATAGACGTAAAATGTGAAAACTTAAATATCTTGGAAACAGTAGCCAATCAATTGTTTTAATTGTCATATTTGAATTCAGCACATCAAAATACATAATAAATAGCACATTTTATCTCTGAAGCAGACGACTTCTAAAAAATTGTAGACCAGTGTAATTAGGGTTACCTTTCTGTTTCCTAATATTCCAGAGAGCTAGCAAGAAGACTCTGCTGTACACTATCCATGGAATGGACTCACCTCCTTGCGTGATCATCTGTATTAAGACCAGTGGAATCCAGGAGCTATGTCCCACTGAGTCTTTCCAGAGACCATTTTACTTTCAGAAGGGTCACACCTCCATGGGGCTGAGTAGAGCTGGCTTGAAAACCATTCCATTTGAAAAAAGAAGTCTTGGTTTTGTTGGGTTGAAGAACAAAATCAAAACCTTTCACATTTTTTGTGACCAAAAAATGAATGAGACAGACACCATACAGCTAATAAACCATCAGTTAGGCTGATCATCTGGTATGTAGGGAACCCAAGTTCCAGTCTCTGTAACCTCATTTGTTCTGGTTTGAATGCAATGACTTTTTTTTTTTTTTTAACAGGAAAAAAAAGTTTTGCCCAATTTTTTGGGCAGAGCTCTAGTGCTGAATGCCTTCAACTCCCATTGACTTCAAAGGGGGATAAGCCTGCTCAGCACCTTAGAGGATGAGACTTATTATTCCCCTCCTCTTCCCCCCCATTTAAGCAGCTGCGTGCATAGAAAATCCTTAGCCAGGGGATTTAACATTTATTGGAAGGCTACCATAAATAGCTTCCTCATGTTGGCATAATATAACACATTATGCTTCCTGGTTCCTTCCAACTGGAAGACACCACCTCCATGCTAGACTTCACCATGGAGAGCTGCCATACCATTGCATGGGCTAGTTTCATTGCTTGTTGCTTTTTAGGTTGATAGGAATAGATTTTGATTGTTTCAGCTCTGGCTAGTGATTATGCTTCGCTTTGTTAAAATAATCAGCTTAACTCTTGAATCTTAATCAAACCCTGTTCATTGTTTTCTTGTTGTGGTCCCTGTTGATTTTTTTCCTCCTCTGAAACCAACAAAGAGATAGTGTTTTGTTTCAGTTTGTGAAACTCATCATTTTTTCCAGACTTTCCATTTCACGCTATTTGAATTTTATTAAGCTCTCTTTACACAGAAGCTGAATACCAGCAATATGATGCCCTAAGGGAATGAAAATGCTGTTGCTGTAATGTCTCAAACCTCTTGAGACATTTCATTTGTACCAAAAGCTCCTTGGAGTCTTGTGACTAAATACATAAAATATTTTCTATGTTTATAGAAAGACCTTAGTTTGCTGTGGAATTTAATATAGATCTTTTTATTTTTCCTTCAAATTGGCCCATTGAATTAATGCCAAGTTTCCTAGTAACCCTCTCCTGCTCCTTATGTAAACAGATTGAATCTGGTTGGTTGGATTTTGCCTTACAAGTTGCAATAAATACAGTATATTAAAGTGAGTGTAGACTTTCTAAAGGATATTTTTTTATTTTCTCTTTTATTTTCAACTTCACATCTTTATTGACTGGTAGCAAATATTTGCACCAAAAATCTTTCCTCCAGCCTTCCTACCCCATCCCATGAAATAATTTTTGGAGATTGAACTGGACTGGTGGTGTGAACCTTCCTGGAAAAACTCCTGAACTAAGTCCAGTGCTCACCTGATGTGTTATGTAAACAGTCTTGATGTCATCAAAGGGGCCAGCTGAACACCCTCTTCATATATATTTAATACAATGATTCAATACAGAAATAATACTGGTGACTGGAAAGAGGTGTTACTAATGTTGAAGCTGGTCAAAAATATTCAAAATTTGCAATGAATTTTGCATCAAAATTTTGGTAAAAGGGATAAAAATATATGAAAGTTTCAATCTGTTTTTATGGCCAACTTTAATGCATATGCTTAGTCTGGCAAACGGATTTATTCATGGGTGTTTATTAAAATGGGGTATTGAAGTTCATATAGAATTAGAATTTTTTTTATTAATGTAGAAGCAACTTTTGTTTTTAATAAGAAAAATTAATCAATAAAACTGTAGGAACTTTTTAAAGGCCAGGATTTTGAAAAGTGACTAGTGATTTGGAGCCTTGATTTTTCATTGCTAGACATAAAGCTCTCAAGATTCAGAATGTGGGTGCTATGCCCTTTATGAAAAATTAGATGCACTTAACATTATTTCAGGTGGTTCATCAAAAAATGGACACACCCAAAATCAATATTGACTTTTCAAATTCTTTGTCTTGTACATTTAACAGAAATTATTGAGCAGTTGATTATATTTTTATTTTTATTTTTTACTAATGTCCTAGAAAATCAAACATTTTCCTTCATAAATGATACCAAAACAATTGATTTATGAATACTGGACCAAACTAAGAAACAGATTTCAGCTTAGTCTCTACAATAGCACATGCATTTTTGAATCACCACACCACCGCCTCACAGTATCCAACAAATTCCATTTATGTGCATAAATGTAGATTTTATCGGTGCACATGCAACATTGCAGGGGCAAAGTTACAGGCTTCTTTGAAAACTGAGATCATAAATGTCTTCTTCAGATAGTTCTTCCTTTTGAATATTCAATATTAATTTTGACCACATGCCTTTGAATGTTTATTCACATTTATAAATCTTTCCCAGGTCAGCTATTCATCTTATCTACCTCTCCTCTTCCTCCATCTATTGTCCTGGGGAAATCCAGGATGATCCAGAGTGTGATGATATGGCACTTACCTTCAAAAATGAAGAAAATATTATTTGTATTGTGATTTGCGTTATTTTAATTTAATAGTATAATACACCTAATATTCATAATGTAGAATATATTCTTATTGAATGGCTTCAGTAAACATCAAATTAGTTGTTGAAGCTGACTTGTGCAAATGTACTCCAATAATATGAATATTATCTCTTTATTCCTTTAATGCTATCTCTCAATACAACCTCTTTCCAGTGATAGACCACAATGGCATTTTTGAAGTGTCTATGCTCTGTTAATGGACGCATAATGTACCTTGTACATTTGGCATTACTGAAGTGATTAAGGTACTTACCTTTAATTGCCTAATCACCAGTATAGATTTCTGAAACAATGTCATAAATAGTTGACTGCATTACTAAAGGTTTCTTATTTATTATAAAGGCACCTTTCTTTCGGTTCAGATTATTTTGCTGTATGTCTAAAGGCTACCTTCGCAAAGTTCTGTGCACACTTGTCTTAGAGTACATTACTGCACTGGTAGAAGTAACCATGCAGAGGTTCAAAATGCCACGAGTTTAGCTATGAAAGTTGAGAAGGCATTTCCAACAGCAGGGCATGCACATGAATTATAGATATCAGCACATTAATTTTTTGCTGCTATGAAACAAGTACTCACTTTTTTTTTCATTCCTGCCACTCCTTAAATTTTATCCCAGGATGTGTGACACAGGAGAGGGACTGTTCACCTTTCAGACGAGGGAAGGAGAGATGATCTATCAGAAAGTCCATTCTGCAACACTGGCGATAGCTGAGCAACATGAAAGGCTTATGATGGAGATGGAGCAAAAGGCACGGGTAAGATCTTACTTTCAGTATTTTAAAAACTTCCATTGGTGAAGTAAGGGATTATGATAATCATAGAGCCCAACTCCACTTAGTAATGTCACAACTAAGGGTTTGTTTAAAAACAATAACAACCGCTTCCAACAACTTTGATTATATTTTTAAAGATGATAATATACAAAATAAATCATTCATCAGGCAAATTCAGAGTGCCTGGAAAAAAATAAAGTGAAGATAAGTTTCAGCTATATCCTGGAATTTTACATAATCTTACCTTCTCCTTTGTATGTATGACAAAGCACTCAGCATACCCTGGAATATGGAGATCTGGGTAAGCGATAGAGAAGGGAGTTGCAAAACTCACAGTGAAAAGTGATGGATAAGGATTTAAAGCATAAATACGAATAGAAAATATTATAGAACTGGAGAAAGGAAGATTTACTGACCTAGATGGGAAAGAGGTCAAACTCAAGGCATAAATGAAGTTGGAAATGAGCAGAAGGTCCAAGCTGACACGAGCAATGGAGGAAATGGCATGATGTTTAGTAATGTTCCTCTTGCCCTAAACACACTGTGCACTACAAAATATCTGAATTCTCATCTCTCATTGATCATAGTAGTGCCATCTGTCTAATTTCCAGTATTTGGACCCCTGAGGCCGTGTTTTCTGCCCCGCCTCTTCCCTCCTATTTCTCACTGGATCATCTCCACCTCCCTTCCCCTTGCCCAGCTAGACTTCCTCTGCTCTGGGGCTGGAAAGGGAGCAGCTGCAGCCTGACATGGGATTCTGCCTGGAGATAGGAGACAGCCCTAGCTCTCCAGGGGTGGGGCTGGGTTAATGACCCAGCACCTTCTCCCCTCCCCCCAGATTTCTCTTTAAACAGGTTTTTGGTGTGCAGGCAGTACATCTGACCACACACTAGCAGGTTACGTCTTTAACTGGCTTTCTGTATGAAAACCATGCATCTAGCAACCCTAAAGGCAGTGGTCCCCAAACTTTTGAGGGCTTCACTCCCCTGTCCCTCTCTCTCCTCAAAGCTGGGTGCAGCTGTGGGGTGGGATGCGACAGGGTAAGGTGGTATTTTCTGTGGCTGAGAGTGGAGACAGGGTGGTCAGGGCAGAGCTGTAATCGGACTGTGGTAGGAGCTGGCAGCCAGACCCCCCATCCAGGTGTGGAACCGTATTGAGGATGGGGCTGAGGCCAAGCATAGGACCAGGAGCCAGGACTCCTGGGGGAAGGGTAGTGCTCCTGCCCTACTCTCCATGGGGGCTGGCCTGGACCCACAACATCCCCTACAGTCTGATCTCTCCCTTGCCCCACAATTTGGCATCTGAACACAGAATCTAAAAAACAGACTCTCTGGGTAAAATGCAGATGGGTGTCAAGCCTAAGCGGGCATATTATAAAGTAGTTTTTTTTTAACAAAAGTGATTATTGGAGCTGGTGTCATAGGCTTTTCCACTCACCACAGGATGGCAATTTCTTCCAGCAGTCCTGGAGATTAGCACGGCCCAGTTCAACACCCCATCCCTTTTTTTCCCCTACCATCTGCAGCTCTGTTTCCTCTTGTTCACAGAGTTGCAGCACAGCTGCATCATGACTCAGGCTTCAGACCAGAACACACTGTGATTGCCCTTCCAGGTTGGAGGAAGTGTCCTTCAAAGTCTTTCTGCTGAAACAGCATCCGACAGTCTTTCACGCCTGTCTCCCTGACCCTGTGACTCCGCAGTGCCTTGAGCAGGCTTGCAGTTCACTACCCTAAGCAGCACCATACTGCAGTAGTTGGCAGAGCAACCCAGACTCACTCTCTACTTTGTGCTCCAGTTCAGGGCCCTGTAGTAAGTGGTTATGGTTTGTGGCTACCCCATCCAGACTTATGGCCCGGGAAAAGGGGAAGTAAATCAAGGGGCCATAGGTAGCTGCTTGATGGCCACTTCCCAAAGCAAAATGGAGCTTGGATGCAGGAGGAATTGCACCCTGTTTGACTACTGTTTTTGTGTTAATCAGAATACAGAGAGAGAGACTGCATTTTGCTTTATTTATTAACGGGACTTCCCACCTGCTCCTCAGCAGCTCTACTGCTTACTGAAATTGTTTTGGCTCTGTTTTAAAAAACATCAGTTATGGTGCTTCTGACCATATGGTGCACAACATTACATTCTTAGAGCAGACTGAGAAATACCCACCCAATGTCTTTTATACTTGTGTCTCTGTGATGACCTCCAAAGGGGGCAAAATAGACTTGTGAATTGTTTTATTGTTTAATGGTTTATAAAAGTGGCCTGAAAGTTTGTTGGTACATATAAATGCATCGTGAGTCCAGTGTCACCTTTTACTGGATCATTTACTGGAGGTCTCATGTATATGAGAAGCTACGTCAGCCTGTAACTGAAAGAACACGAAATCTTTAACAAGAATAGTTTTATCTTTAATTAGATTGCATTGCATTGAAGCGCCAATATCATAATCCTACTGCTTCTCTGGATGTTCCCATTTTCTTAACAGACAAACTGTGAATGTATAATGCAAGAAAACAAGCAAAAATATATTTTAAATCTGGGTTTTAAATGTCTTTTAAAAGCTGCATTAAAGCTCCCATTTTGGTCTTGTGCCCATAGTTTTTAATATTTAACTTCTCCTTTTTTCTGACTTATTTTACTGTGAACTATGTGCAGCTAATGTTGTATTACATATGGATTTTGCATTTCATTTTTATAGATCTGAAAGAAAATAAAACACAAAAGCTGAAGTTTACTAATGTAGGTACACACACACACGCTCTATATATAAAGAGGGAAAAGACAGGAAATTAAAGAAGTAAGGCTAATTCCATCCTTATTTCTTTTTCCAGTCACAGTAAGTTGAATAAAGAAGGAACTATCTGTAATAGCTTTGAATTTTTTGTATGCTTCATCCTGAACATTGTGGCATTTTTAATACTTAATGCTTTAATGCTACATTTAAATTCCTCCAGATTAAAATTGTTATAATCCAATACTGTAAAAGATGAATATGGTTTATAAAGGAAATGATTGTAAAGCTTTAACCATAGCAACCCTGATGAGGCACATAGATTATGTACACCATTATGAGAACTAAAAGCAAAATAGGTTTCTTTAATGTTTAAAAAATACCAAATTCTATCAATGAAGAAAAGACCAAGGAGGTTTGTCAAATAGGGGTATTGCGAATAGCTAGCAGCAAAACTTAATCAAGAGATGGGTAACTATGTAAACAAAAAGGCTTATTTTATCTCAGTATAATAATCAATATACTAATTGGTAGGAATTAGTAGGGGAAGTATGTTTGGGTGGCAACCTGGACAGCAGTGATCATGAGATGGTCGAGTTCAGGTCCTAACCAAAGGCAAGAAGGAGAGCAGCAAAATACAGACCCTGGATTTCAGAAATGCAGACTTTGACTCTTTCAGGGAACTGATGGCCATGAGCCCCTGATATGCTAACATGAGGGGGGAAGTAATCCAGGAGAGCTGGCTATATTTTAAAGAAGCCTTATTGAATGTGCAAGAACAAACCATCCCAATATGCAGTAAGAAAAGCAAATATGGTAGGCGACCAGCTTAGCTGAGCAACAAAATCTTTGGCAAGCTTAAACACAAAAAGGAAGCTTACAAGAAGTGGAAACTTGGACAGATGATTAGGGAAGAGTATAATATACTTCTCGAGCACGCAAAGGAAAGCCAAAGCACAACTGGAATTGCAGCTAGCAAGGGATGTGAAGGGTAACAAGAAAGGTATCTACAGGCATGCTAACAATAAGAAGGTGGTCAGGGAAGGTGTGGGACCCTTACTGGATGAGGGAGGTAAATTGGTGACAGATGATGGGAGAAGCTGAAGTACTCAATGTTTTTTGGGGTTTTTTTTTTTTGGCCTCTAGTTTAAGAGGCAAGGTCAGGTCCCAGATGGCTGCACTAGGCAACGCAGTACAGGAAGGAGATGGGCAGCCCTTGGTGGAGAAAGAACAGGTTAAGAACTAGAAAAGTTAGACATACACAAATCCATGGGGCCAGAGCTAATGCATCTGAATGTGCTAAAGGAGTTGGTTGATGTGATTGCAGAGCCATTGGCCATTATCTCTGAAAACTTGTGGCAATCAGGGGAGGTCTCAGACAATTAGAAAAAGGCAAATGTAGTGCCCATCTTCTACAAAAGGGAAGAAGGACAATCCAGGGAACTACAGATTGGTCAGCCTCAACTCAATCCCTGGAAAAATTGTGGGTGGTGAGGATCCTCAAGGAATCCATTTTGAAGCACTTGGAAGAGAGAGAAGTTATTGGGAATAGTTAGCATGCATTCACCAAAGGCAATTCATCGCTGACCAACGTGATTGCCTTTTATGACAAAGTAACTGGCTCCGTGGATATGGGGAAGATGATGGATGTGGTATACCTTGACGTTAGCAAAGCTTTTGATATGGTGCCTCACAGTATTCTTGCCAGCAAGTTAAAGAAGTATGGATTGGATAAATGGACTGGAAGGTTGATGGAAAGCTGGTTAGATCATTGGGCTCAGTGGGTAGTGATCAACAGCTTGATGTCTGATTGACAGTTGGTATCAAGTGGAGTGCTTCAAGGGTTGGTTCTGGGGCCAGTTTGTTCTGCATTTTTATTAATAACCTGGATAAGGGAATGGATTTCATCCTCAGCAAGTTCATGGATGACACTTAGTGAGGGGGAGAGGTAGATATGTTGGAGGTTAGGGATAGGGTCTAGAGTGACCTAGACAAATTAGAGCAATGGGCCAAAAGAAATTGATGAGATTTAACAAGGACAAGTGCAGAGTCTTGCAGTAGGGATGGAGGAATCCCAAGCACAGCTACAGGCTGGGGACCAACTGGCTAAGCAGCAGTTTGACTGGCTAAGCAGCAGTTTGACTGGGGAAAGCAGTGGATGAGAAGCTGGATAAGAGTCAACAATGTGCCCTTGTAGTCAAGAAGGCTAATGACATATTGGGGTGCATTGGCAGGAGCATTGCCAGGAGATCTAGGAGAGTGATTATTCCCCTTTATTTGGCATTGGTGAAGTCACATCTGGAGTATTGCATCCAATTCTGGGCTCACCATTACAGAGGGGATGTGGACGCATTGGAGAGAGTCCAGTGGAGAGCAACAAAAATAATTAGGGGGCTGGAGCATATGACTTATGAGGAGAGACTGAGAGATTTGGGTTATTTAGTCTGCAGAAGAGAAGAGTGAGGGGGGATTTGATAGCAACCTTCAACTATCTGACGGGAGGTTCCAAAGAGGATGGAGAGAGGCTGTTCTCAGTAGTGACAGAGGACAGAACAAGGAGCAATAGTCTCAAATTACAGTGGGGGAGGTCTAGGTTAGATATTAGGAAAAACTATTTCACTAGGAAGGTGGTGAAGCAAGCACTGGAATGGGTTACCTAAGGAAGTGGTGAAATCTCCTTCCCTGGAGATTTTTAAGTCCCAGCTTGACAAAGACCTGGCTGAACTGATTTAGTTGGGGTTGGTCCTGGTTTGGGCAATGGGTTGGATTCAATGATCTCCTGAAGCCTCTTCCAACCCTATGATTTTATGAATTTCCGTGCTGAGAATCCTACTGCTTAACAGTACCACTAACTGTGCTGTCTGCTGGAGAGCTCTGGGGGTTGCATCGGATGGGGAAAAAAATGAATCATTCGCAATACTCTCCAAAGGGCATGAAATGAAGTATCAGAGCTGCAGTTGCTCTTGTGTACCATGTACGCTACCATCACTGCAATGTAGGAAAATGTCCAGTAGATACATATAGTGAGGGACACATACACTTGGTTCCTTGCCAAATTCTTCTCCATGCTGTGGCATTGGGAGACACCATGAAACAGAGGTTGAAGCATTCTCAACTGGCCACATTGCTTCTGCTGTAATCAGAAACTCTCCCAGCGTGGGAATCATGGATCATGTTTGCTCCCAAATCAATACCAAGAAAAAACAGATGTCCCAGATTTTGCACTGTCATGTGCTTTGTGCAAAGTGATTATGAAATATTAGCACACCCACACAGCAGTATTTTGCACTCACTTTGAACAGAAGTAAATGACGGCACAAGGTACTGTCTACTTGATGCTGAAAGTACCTTACTGACAGAACATAAAAGCTGTTTTCTAGTGTTTCCGAACTGCTTTTTTAGAGTGACAGAATCACTCTTTTTGTTCTGAATGTCATGTTTTTGCCGGTGTTTTTTTAATAAAAACATTTAAAATAATGTGTTTATTTTTAATAATATTTAAAATTAAAAATAATTACTGGCTTTATTAAAGCCTTTTTTGGTGCCACTGTGTTATCTATGTGAGTTTATATCTATCTTTGGTTTTATCATTAATAAGTTGTACTTGTAGCTATTGGTGAAAGATGAAAAGCTTCCAGGGTACTTTTTGTTTTGATATTTGTCTCTTGCTATCATTTTTGATAGATTTGATGCTTGTAGAGGTTGAGAGATTGGCTGAAATCCTCTGAGTATCAAAGGAGAAGCAACAGCACTAGTGAAAGTTTCATCACACTGTTATAAAGGTTACAGCTGTACCGGCAACCCCAGGATAGATGCAGAGTATACTGGCAAAAGGGTGCTTATTACCAGTTCCCCAAACAAAATTAACTGGAAAAAGCACTTTTTTGCAGGTATAACTACATCTATCCTAATGCTTTGGCCAGTATAAAAATATTGTAAAATATAAATCACACCCTGACCCCTGTTACCAATCGGCAAAAGTTTTAAGTATAGACCTGGCCTCTAGGGATGAGAGAATAGTTCACTCTTTATGCCCATTCAGTCCTTTACCTCTCTCTTTTTACTAACAGTAAAGATGTCAACTATTGTCAGTTCTGGTAGTAATTATGAAAGACTGTCAAAGCACATGATTGCAGATATTCCTAATGACCCTTACATATCTCATCTCCATGCCACAGTAAAAATTCCCCCCAAGTCTTTCAGATGGAACTGTTGGGGCTGATTCTCCTCAATCCTACCCCCACTTTATACTGGATCACTGACTTCATTGGAGTTGCTCCTGATTTACACCAGCATAAAGGCATGCACAACCAGTCTCACTGTGTTTGAACGTATAGAATAGGGGCTTACAGGTGGCAATGCACTTTGATTTTTCCGAATGTGTAGGGTAAGTTTTATTGTTCTGTTTGTGAGTGAATCACTCTCTTAAGACTGGCTAAGGACAGAGACATGTAATTTAATAACCCTAAAAATTGCTTCTTTCAAGAGGTGGCTGTAAAACCTCCTTTATTATCTTCTCAAAAGAACTGTAATTTAAAATGTTTGAAATAAGATTTGAATAAGATGAAAAACTGAGGACAGTTGTATTTCAATAACACAAGAGACGAGTACTTAGAAAATAGAGAATTGAATGTGTTTACACAAATAAAATTATAAAATTAAGTGTATTGGAATTATAGGAAGGTGATTCACTTGCACTGTGTGATGAGAAAGTGGTGAAATTTCAGAGGGTGACTCTTCTGATTTGAGACATTTTACAGAGTATGAACCTCTTTCACTCTTGTCCTGTTGACATAAGTTGTAAGAGAGCCCTGTGTATGTTTCTATAAGATGTATGCCAGTTGTTTTGAGAAATTCTGTGACTGTGTTATGCAGGAGGTCAAGGTAGGTGATCACAATGGACCCTTCTGGCTTTGGAATCTATTAATCTACTTCCCTCTCAATGTAATGTAAATTTAAGAGCAGAGGTATTGAATCTGACATCCTGGACAAAAATCCAACTGTTTCAAATTGTTTTCCTTCAATTCCAACTGGATACAGTATTCTTCATCATTTCTTATCCTAAACAATTGTCTACTGTTGTTGTACACTCTTTGAATCAACTAGTACATCACATCCCATTATCACAAATATTTTTGTTTTTTCCAAAAAAAGATCTGATCTAGGAATTATTCTGAAGATGTTCTATGGCCTGTGTTATGCAGGAGGTCAGACTAGATGATCACAAAGACCCCTTCTGGTTTTGGAATCTATTGGTCTATATATAGGTGCTTGCATTCCACTATCTCTCTATTTCTTCATTGGCTCCTCAAGTGTGTTGTGAAGCTCATTTGGTTACAGTTTCTAAACCTCTTTGATAGCTGCAGATTAAAGTTGATATGGAAGGTCAGCATTTTTAAATTATTATTATTATTATCTCATGAAGAAATTGTCCAATTCAACTCCTGAGGGCTTTTCCAAATGTGAACCTTTCTCTCCAATCTGATATTCGCAAACACTGAACAGCTGGTAGTGTGCTATTGATGAGATTCCACCCACTGGCAGGTCCCTGCCATCTGTAGGCATTATTAAAGGGGGAGGAGGGAAGTATGCTGCTGGGTTTCTTTTTTTAAGTCTCAGTCTGTGTGCTCCTTAATTTTAGATTTGAGTTTTGTCATCTCAGTTCTTATCAAAGTCTGTTATCAGAAGTCCTATTGGAAAATATTTTTTCTGTGACTTTGTCACAGGGATCTCTACTGACCACTGGGGTGCCTCTTTCTGATCATGCTTGAACATTAGCTCTGACAGCCAGATATCATCATCTTTTGGTCCCCAGCTCATCTCTTGCTTCTCAGGTGCTGCAGCATCTCACCTTTGGGCCTTTTGGCCAAGTCACAAGAGTTATCCCATTCCAGAGTACTATCAAGGTCTTTCGTACCATCCCAGTCGGTCCTAAATTTACTGCTTTGGCTGAGCCATTCCTCAGTGACTGGAATGTACAGTCTCAGAAAATCTTTAGAGTCATTACCTGAACTATGGTACATAGTCTGTGCTGGTAGAAGCCAAGCCCTAGGTTCCAGCTCAGGCACCCTGTGTCCAGCTGCTGAAGTCTGTACTACCATGAACCTTAATGCCACTCTTCTGGATTTCTTCT
This sequence comes from Pelochelys cantorii, assembly GCA_032595735.1. Classification (NCBI taxonomy): domain Eukaryota; kingdom Metazoa; phylum Chordata; order Testudines; family Trionychidae; genus Pelochelys; species Pelochelys cantorii. The sequence goes on from CM064327.1 coordinate 94,706,004, forward strand.
CACATTGCCTGTCCCAAACTCGCATTCTCCTCCCTTCTTGCCAACCTCGTCTCCTGGATCTGATATATGGATTTTGTGGTGTTTGGGCAGTTTTGTGTGTAGGAGGTGGGAAAAGATAAATGAAGTGTTTACGTGTGAGGGGAAGTGATATATTATTAAGCTTGAGTAGATGGGCCAACTATAGAGAGGTGGCAGGTGGTGCAGGGAATGAAAGAGAAGGTAGGAGAGGAAAACAAAGAAGAAACAAAGAAATAGCAGGAGGCAAGAAGGAAGAGAAATAGCAAAGAGAAAATTGGGAGGCTGTGACCAAATGCACCCATCTGTACCAAATGCACCTACAAATAATCTTTGTAAACAATTTTTGCCTTTTGAGATATCATTTTAAAATTGGTAACTCACTAATCTATAATATCATGGTGAAATGTGTGTTGCAACACTATGTGTAAAGTTATCAACATAAACTGGTCTGGGAAGTCCATAAACCTGGTTCTAAAGACAAAGGATAAATTAACACTTCTAGCCAGGTGTCATAAAAGTTAAGGGATAAACATCTGTCACGTGGCAATTTTTTGCAAGAGTGGTGAGGGAGGAGAGATCAATCTACAGTAAAACTCCAACTTTCCGGCATCCAGTGGTCCGGCACTCCTGATAGTCCGGCACCAACTGGAACCCAGAGGTGCTCCAGCCAGCCGGACAAGTGGAGCTCCTGTGAGCCCCACGCACGCTTATGGGCTGGGAAAAGGAAGGGGAAGAGAGGGGGAGGGGAAGGGGATTATACCCCTGTGATGGGTCTGCCAAGACCCGCACTGCAGCCGGCCGGGGGGGCGGGGTTGGCGGGGAGCGGCGCGGCGAGGGGCGAACCCTCCATCATTTTGCAGGGAGGCGGGGGAAAGCCCTGCACAGCCGCCTGCTACAGGCCAGCTGGAGCTGCAAGTGGTGGCGGAGGAGAGGAGGCAAGGCGGGGGGCGGCGCTGCGGGACCAACCCGGCAGCACCCCAGCTGCTCTGCCGTGTCGCTTCCCCAAGTCCGCCGCTGCCACTTGCAACCCCAGCTGGCCTGTTGCCGGCGGCTGCGCGGTTCGCCCTTCGCCGCGCCGTTCCCCGCCAACCCCTCCCCCCCCCACAGACCCGTCACAGCCCCCCCGCTGGAGCACCTCCTGATACTCCGGCATATCTGATAATCCGGCACCCCCTGGGTCCCAAAGGTGCCGGATTATGGGAAGTCTACTGTACATTGGTCATAGAGCAAATGAATGGCAGTGCTGGTGGTAAACCCTACTACAATAAATGGAGTCCTGAATGCCTGTCAGTGTCTTGTTCATAAAAGTATTAACATCTTGAAGAATTGTTTCAATACTTAGGAAATTCATGACTCATACACATTCTCTCACAAACTCTTCTGAAACTCTGTGTCTTTTCCTCTTTCTCACCAAAAAAATTTAAAAAAGTGGGGAGAGGGGAGAATTGAAGAGGTGAAGTTCTGACTTCATAGGAACCTTCCTCTTCAGTGGCTCGTATGTAATATTCAGAACACAAGGAGATTTTTAAAGGAAAATTTGAATCTGAGAGGATAGGAAATCATGTATTTGGGGTTTCTTTATTACTACTTCAAGCCAGGATGTGTGGCAGCACCCTTAGTTACAGCACCACAGGAGGATAGTCAAAGTTCCCATAACAGCCATGTTGTTGTCCCTTAGGTGGAGTAGAAAGTCAAAGTCTGGAGCCTTATGGAGTGGTTCCCATTTTTTGAGGCTTACAGGATCTTTCGAAAAAGCACCCCATTTTCAAAAGAACTATGTCTAGACTGAAGTTTCAATTTCAAAAGCGCTTTTTCGAAGAGTGCCATTATGTGATTATGCAAATGGTATTTAAATCCCAGCTTCATTTGCACTTTTGAAGTGCTTCATTTACATCCCTCTGCTGACAGAGGGATGTAGTCTAGATACACCCTGGGAGTTAGCCCACTCTTTATTTGCATCTGTTTTTAGTAAGGGCTTGATTAATATGTAATATGTAATTGGTTGGGTTGTTGAATGTAAAAATCTGTAGGATTTTTTTTTCAATTTGGAATCTCATTGGCACAGCAATATTTTAGATTTTAGTTTTGTAGTTGTGATTTCTCCATTCTACTTAGAGGTTTCATTAAGTATAGTGCACTAGTAAAAACTGAATTTACTGTAAGTAAGGAAATATAATTTGTACGCCCACCATAAAATCTGTAATGTGTTTTCAAGGATGTCATTTCTATAACTTTCTCTGTATATTGCTCAGATCTCACTCATGTACATTGTACATCATACAAGTACTAGAAGTGCAGATTTCCATGGTAACAGATGCAACTTCATTTCCTTTATTTTCTGAGGCTGGAACTGAGCTGTGTTGAGGTAGCTATGCAAGATTTGTTTTTATTATTAAATAGTAACAGTGGATTTCATAAGGCTGTTCAAAGTTACAGGGCACATAGCCATACAAATTCAAACTAAACTATATCAAACAGGTCTGAACAGAAAGGAGCGCTGGGAAAATGCTTTATTAATAAAAATTGAATGAATTAGTAAGAGTTTTAGGTCAGTGTATACCAATCCTGATTATAATGAATATAAGGACATTTGCGGGAAGGAAAGTCACTCTTTATCTAATGTGTAATTGTTGCCTGTTTGTGGGATATCATTGTATGAATTAAAACAATTTACCAAAAAAAGTATCTATTTAATTACATAGTTTATAAATCACAGTTATGCACATCGGGCTAACAAAACATAAGATTGCATTGGTTTCCACTAACTTCCATTGTACACAGACAGTTGGACAGTGATCTCAGCTTTGATCTATCCACACACACAAGGTATATTTTATCCTTTATTTTTCATACATACTTCCTGCATATTTAACTAGAGGGTATATGATTGAGAAGTGTTTACTGATCTTAGCACTGCAGTAATATAAGGATTTTGCATAAAATGAATATATATGTATCTTGGCCAAGTCCTCAACTAATGTAAATTAAAATAGTTCGAGTGACATCAGTAGATTCATGCAGATGTAAATATCTGAGGATGTGGCCTTACAATGTTAAGGTTAGTAAGCAATCACCCAGAAGTCGCAGATCATCCCTAATTAAATACTCATAAGGTATATGCAAAAAGTGAAATGCATCTTCTCTAGACAGAAAGGATTATATGGGCTATATATAATCACAGAGAGAGAAAAGTGTTTGTTTCCTTTTACTAGTTACTTCTTAAACATTGTCTCTTGAAATATATGGATTAATTTTGCATGTACACATGAAGCCCACTATACACAAGGGATGTGAAGGTTAACTGGTGGGGGCTGGAGCAATCCTCCCACCACCCACTGTGGGCAGGGGACTTTTCCAGGCCCATGGGGTCCGCTATGGGTGGGAGGCACTCCAGCCTGGCCTCAGCAGGTGGGGGAGCACCCCCCACGTCCCCCACCTGCCTTGTTTAATCCATTAACCAGTTAAACATAATGTTTAACTGGTTAACTTAATTAAATGGGATTTTACATTCCTACCCTGCAAACACATGTATAACATAGAATCATAGAACACTACAGCTGGAAGAGACCTTGAGAGATCATCAAGTCCAGTCCCTTGCCCCTCAGGGCACGACCAAGCATGGTCTAGGTCATCCCTGTTAGATGTCTAACCTGCTCTTAAATATCTCCAGTGATGGAGATTCCACAACTTCCCTAGGCAATTTATTCCAGTGTTTCACCACCCTGACAGGAAGTTTTTCCTAGTGTCCAACCTAACCTGCCTTGCTTCAGTTTAAGCCCATTGCTTCTTGACCTATCATCAGAGTCCAAGGAAAACAATTCCCCCCCCCCTCCCTTTTAGATGCCTGAAAATTGCTATCATGTCCCCTCTCAGTCTTCTCTTTTCCAAACTAAACAAGCCCAGTTCCTTCAGTCTTCCCTCATAGCTCATGTTTTCTAAACCTTGAATTTGTTTTTGTTGTTCTTCTCTGGACCTTCTCCAATTTCTCCACATCAGCCTTGAAATGTGGTACCCAGAACTGGACACACTGTTCCAATTGAGGCCTAATCAGCACAGAGTAGAGCGGAAGAATGACTTCTCGTGTCTTGCTCACAACACTCCTGTTAATGCATCCCAGAATCATGTTTGCTTTTTTTGCAACAGCGTCACACTGTTGACTCATATTTACCTTGTGGTCCACTATGACCTCTAGATCCCTTTCAGCAGTACTCCTTCCTAGACAGTCACTTCCCATTCTATATGTGTGAAAAGGATTGTTCTTCTTTGAGTAGTGTCCCCGTGGGTGCTCCACTCTGGTAAAGGGTCGCCCTGAGCCGCAGACCGGAGCCTGGCAAAGCAGTTTCCCCCTGTTGAGCCGCACGTGCCCAGGACGCGTCTCGAGCCCTTCCCGCCTTCTGCAGCGCGCTGCTCAACCCCCTCCCTTTCAGTTCCTCTTTAACTGCCCTCGTCAGCGGACAGAGTGAGCAGGAGCTCCCTCTCAGTCTCTCAGACTGCTTTTTCCATTAGTTAGGTTACCACAGTTTTCACCTGTTATACTTCCAAGTTAGTCCCCTTTGGGGACTGAAACTTGCTTTAGACTGGAGCCCCAGTGAACTGGGGCTCTGCTGGCTGTTCAGCTAAAGAAAACAAATACATCACAGAAACAAAGAAAATGACCATAACAACAGCCAGAAATAAATAAAACAATGAGAATAACAACAGATTAAGGAAGGAAAAATCTCCCTGACTATGTCTGCCTCCTCAGGCTTTAAAAAGTGCGAGCAGTGCCGCGAGCCTATGCTGGCTTCTGACAGCCATACAAAATGTATTCGTTGCTTGGGGGAAATTCACTCACCCTACAGCTGCACATACTGTGCTTCCCTCATGGTGAGAGCTAGAAAGGATAGAGAGCTCTGCCTGAGGATGATTTTGTTTGAAAAGGCTCTACAGCCTACAGAGCAACAGGGGGAATCGCAGCATGGACCCCTTCCCCCCCCCCGCCACCCAAAACTGTAACAAGGCAGAGAGCCTCACCTTCATGCTCTCTCCCACCTTCCTCCTCCCCAAAAAGACAGGGAGAGGTGCATGAAAGTCCAAGGACCCCTGCTAATAAAGCAGCGGGAAGATCCTCGCATTCCGCACCGCGACCTGTGCGCTCTGCCTCTGAGCCATCCCAGGAGTGCTCCAAGCACCCGGGGCAGCAAGAAAAGCCGGCACTGCTTCAAACTGTGGTGCCACTTCAAGCCCTGGCACCGCTGAAAGTGGCGGCGCTGCTCAAAGCCTCAGCACTGCAGCACAAGAAACCCCATACATCTCAGCTGGCACCGGCTACAACAGCGCCCCAGATCTCCACACCGCCACTGGCACCAGCAGCAGACAGCGAGAAACATCCTCATGAAGCTGCTACAGAACAGCCCCAGGCAGCGTCTGACACTCACAACAGGCACCAGCATTCATGCCTGCCTCCCACTGACTACTCACCTGGAAGGTCCTTTGCGAGACATTCCCCTCCCACTGGAGGGCTATATCTCCAGTGTCCTTTCAAGACGCTCCCTTACCTGACGATGATCGGCACACGACATAGTCTTCGCAGCTCATATCGCCAAGGAGGTCTCGCTCCTACTATTATAGTGCTGGACCACAAAGCCCATGGCACCCCTACTGGCCTTATCCACCGCCACCTTACCCACCACAATGGGGGCCCTGGGATCAAGGGGACCCATATAGATGCCAGTCCTCAGTCCACTCCACACCATCTCGAAGGAGCCTGCCTCATCCACAGCCCCGACCTCCTGCAACACACGCAGAGGAGGAGGAGGAGGAACAAATTTCGGACAGCGTATCAGATATTCAATCAATAAACATCACACACTCCGACCATCTAAGTGCCCAACAGGACAACGCAGTTATACCATCAGATACCGTAGCGATCGATGACCTCAAACAATTTCAAGAATTATTCAAAAGAATAGCGACAAGTCAACATGTCTCCCTCCAAGAAGTACAAAAGAAACAACACCACTTGTTAAAGAACCTGCATCCTACATTGCATAGTAAGATTGCCCTACCAATAGACGAGGCAATCATGGAAACTTCTGAGGATCTGTGGAAGACACCTGCATCCATCCAACCAACTAATAAGAAGATTGACAGAAAGTACTTTGTTCTACCAAAAGACGACGACTTTCTGTTTACACATCCACGAGCAAACTCTTTAGTTGTTAAATCGGCACAGCAAAGAGTACAGTTGCCGCAATACAGAACTGGCAATATGGACAAAGACCATAAAAAGCTAGACTTCTTTGGCAAGAAAATATACTCCTCTTCTACCCTACAACTAAGAATATCAAATTATTCTGCCCTCTTAGTAAATCATGATTTCGACAATTATTCAAAGTTAGGAGAACTGATACCACATCTCCCTGACTCCAAAAGATCTATCTTGAAAGCAATTGTCCATGAAGGCCATACGATCGCTCGCACCGCTCTTCAAACTGCAATGGATGTCGCTGACACCGCAGCCAGAACTACAGCTATGGTGGTAGTCATGCGCAGAACTTCCTGGCTACAGTCGTCTGTAGTTCCCTGGGAACTTCAGCCCAAAGTAGAAGACTTGCCATTCGAGAAGCAAAAATTATTGCTTCTACAGATGCAATGCTACACAACTGTAAGAATTCAAACACCACACTTCGCACATTGGGCATGTACACACCACCTTACAAACACAGACGGTACACCCCATATAACACATACAATCGCTACAGATACGGACAATACAACCGACCACAGAGGCCCTATGAAGACACTAGGCCAAGAAAACGACCTCAGAGGAGGCGCCCTAATCAGGGCTGCCCACCAACTGCTCAATCCTCCCAGCAGCAAATTTGAAGATGCGGTCGAGGGTCTGCAAGACCTCCCTCACGATCTAGCAACAACACAACATGGCCACCTTTTTACCCACTGTTTACGGCCGTTCCTTCCACAATGGGAATCTATAACATCGGACCGCTGGGTTCTAGACATAATTCGAGTAGGCTACACCATCCCATTTACCACTACCCCACCTATCCTTCCCCCTACCCCGTCCCTTTTCAGGGACCACTTTCACGAGACTCTACTAAAACAAGAGATCGATCGACTTCTTTCAATCGGGGCCATAGAAAGGGTACCAGAAGAGTTCCACGGGAAAGGGTTTTACTCGAACTATTTCTTGACCGAGAAAAAAACAGGGGGTTGGAGGCCTATATTAGACCTCCACAAACCGAACAAGTTTCTCAAGAAACGACGTTTCAAGATGGTCACACTTACAACGATCATTCCTGCGCTAGATCAAGGGGACTGGTTCGCAGCCCTCGACCTGCAAGATGCGTATTTCCAAGTTCTCCAAGTAGGGAACCTACCTGAAAAAAGCTGAAGTTGTCAGTGACTCCAGCCACTTAGGCTCTCAGCGGTCTTCAACTCAATACTAATGAGGGTGCTGGTTCCTTAGGTATTAAGGGCTCAGTTAAGCTTAGAGACACCAAAATGTCAGGCTCCAATAGACCATCAATACCAACAGGAAATTGAAGCAGGAAGAAGAGCTCTGCTGCTTCACACTCATTACTGCAAAAGGACCATTGGTTTCCATCTGGACTCCCAATGGAGCATTCAAGACTGACAGTACCGCCAACTCTGTGTTACCATTACTTCACTTCAAGCTATGAACATGATATTAACAGGAGTTTAGTTTTCTGAGACCTGGCTGTATCTGAGACTTCTCATTGTTTGACTCTTATCATTGCTTCTCATTGCTTGACTCTTATCTGTTCTCAGTCCTGAGTACTTCCAGATCCTTAAACACCCTTTCAGTATCTCTGATTGCATAATAAATGTCTTCTGCTGTTCCAACACTTCAGAGTGATTTGGAGGAGGAAGACTCTGAAGCAGATCTTTCTTTGGCCTCTCAAATATCTACATGGTACTCCACTCTATCCCTGGAGAGGTTCTTTTCCACAAGCCTCTGAGGAAGTTGATCTTACTCAGGAGAGACATCCATAACCACCATCTGGTTGATATGAGCAGCCCTGCATGCTGCCAGCCATGTCATAGGTACCATCTTCTTGGCCCTACTGGGACCCCTGGGTGGCCTATAATCAGCAATTCTCTAGGTCCTCAGGCACCACCCATCACAGAGACAGACAACCTTCCTCACTTCCCTCTCCAGGAGACCGGAGCCTCAGGAAGAACCTTTGAGAAACTGGAATCTAGTGCTGATGAAAAGATCTCTTCACCGGCCACTTTCATTCTTCATCCTCCAGTGAGAAGTGATCATGCCACTTTCACCATCCATGTCCATTTTAAATAGTTGTAGGACCTTATCAAAGGGTTGTGGATTTCCCCAGATCCCCACTGATGCGGAGAAATGACCTCATCATAAGCTGCTGGAGACCCTTGATGCAGCAACGTCTGCCAGCATTGCCTTCCCTGTTAACAAGGCACTCCTGGATCTTGCAGAGATTATCTGGCACACCTGTATGTCCCCTGTCAAGACTCAGAAATCTTATTTACTCATCCCTCTCCTAACTCCTTGATGATGGAGATAGTTATTAAATGTGGAAGGCAGCACCATACTAAATCTATGACCTTTATAGAAATCATATGCCTCTCTCTCGCTATTCAGTAGAAAATCAGATTCAACCGCTACTTTACAATTGAACAGAACACAGAGAGTAATTCCAGGCAATTATTGCAGAAAGGCAACTGCTCTCAGAACATCTCAGCAGGCCTCTGTCAGTGTTGTTGATACTGCTGCTCATTCAGTAGTAATTATGAAGATGATCTCCTGGCTTCAGCTCTCCGGATTTCCTTAGGAAGATAGAATATAGTCAAAGACCTTCCTTTTGATGTCACTAAGCTGTTCGCTCATAGGATGGGCAAATCCCTTCACATATTAAAAAGACTCCAGGGCCATTTTATGTTCTCTGGGAGAGTTCTACACCTATCCAGTAGAGAAAGTTTAGTAGGTCCCAGCCAATTCTCAAATTTGCAAAGATCACATGAACCTCAATGCAAGTGACAGAGGTATCAGAGAAGAAAATTGCCCACCTCACAACTTTCTACCATAAAACACTGATTTTGACAGGATAGTCAAGGTTCTGAGCTTCCATCTCCTTTCATCCACCATCCTCCCTTTGGCAACTACCCTTACCACTTCTAACGGGCTTGTGTGTCCTTTGCTACAGACAAGTGAGGTTTCAAGATAATTTTCAGAGGATACTCCATCCAGTTCACTTCCGCCTGCCATCTCCTCTTCCCCATCTGCCTTCAGGGGCCTGTTCTATAAAAAAACAAACCTTCTATGGCAGAAAATAGATTTTCTTCTATATTTAAATATTATATAACCAGTTCCCATGCAGCACAGGGAGAAGGTTTTTTTTTTCCTGGTTCCCAAAAAGGGCAGTGGTTATGAGACCCCTCCTAGACTGAAGACTATTTATCCCCTTAGTGAAGACACAAAACTTCAAAATGGTGACACTAGCAGTAGTGATAATTCCAGCACTGGACCAAGGGGATTGGTTCTCAGCACTGAACATTCAGGTTGTATTTTTCCATATAACAATCCACCTATCCCACAAAAAGATATCAGTCATGGTCATTTTCAGTACAGGTTTGGCCAATCACCTGTGCCAAGTGTCTTTTCAAACGTTATGGCAATAGTAGTGACACAAATCCATTAAAAAAAGGAATTCTTGTGTTCCCTTACCTAATTTATAGGCTTCTGAAAAGTTGTTCCCTATGCCTAACTTCATGGCTAACATGCAAAGCCACACATATGTTTCTCAAATTTGGTCAGCATTTAAAAATCCACTCTCATCCCCATGTGAAAGTTACCGTTCATAGGAGCTCATCTTCAGTCAGTAGTAGCAAGAGTGTATCTCCCAATTAGGGCACCCCCTAAGATGCATTACTTACTCTGTTTACATTGTTTACTAATCCTGTGGAGTAACTGTGGTTCTTCAAGATCTGTATCCCTATTGGTGCTCTCCTGTGTGCCATCTCTCCCCTCTTCTTCAAAATTCTCTGCTATGGAGCATAACGGTAGAGAAGTAATTGAAGGCACAGGGCATGAGACTGAGTACTCTTATCTTTAAACCTCATTATCTTCTGTGAGATTTCTACTAATTAAACCTTTAGACTCCGCAGAGGATGCTGCTGCTTAGAAAAATTCTTTGTCACTTGCACTCAGCTCCTGCCCCAAGATCCTCCATAAATACATTTCAGCAAAGGTTCATCAGTAGAGCATCTGCAGGGCCCCAAATCACTCCCAGTGAGACAGTGCTGCAGGGCTGTCCATGTTCCCTCCTATCCAAAAGCCATATCCATTAGATTAGGTTCCCCCTCTGCTCATGGAAGTGGAGAGGATACTCTCATTCTTAGCATATATCTCAACCATTTTCAGTCTCCACCTCAATAGAAACCAGTATTTGTTAATACCATCCGTGCATTGACCAGTGCACTCCAGCTCACATTAGTGAATTCTCTTCCATAGAAATGTGTTTTTCTGTATCAGTTACTTCCACATATGGGCTCCTTTGATGTTGTTTCACAGCAGGGTACGTTTTGCATTTGTTTGTTTTGATGGTAGCTATGGGAGCTGACTTTCTAGCAAGCTGACTTCATTCCTAGAAAACTTCTGTTCTGTCAAGAGCTGTAACATCCTGGGCCCTGCTCACACTGGAGCCAAATATTCAGTGTTTGTGTTTTTGTAAATGTGTTGTGACTGGTCGATGCATATTTCACAGTGGTTCAAGTCTCAGTAAAATGCAAGGGTACATTATTCTGTCATTGCAATGATTAACAGAAATCCCATTGATTTCAACTGGAATAAAGAAAGAAAAGCTGAATGTGAAAAGAAACCTTGAAGTGTAAGTGAGATATTATACACACACACACACACACACACCCCCATATATAAACATAAGAATAGTCCTCATATTCTGTATAATTAAACGGTTACATTAGTCCCTCATGTTTCAGTTACTGATGTGATCTATTCTGGGCATCTCTCACTGGAAAAAGTGCTAGTTAAATATCCTACCAGTCACAGAGAGAGATGCCCTAATCCTTTATTTATAGAATAACCAAGTGGCTAAAAATTAATAGTCAATCCCCCATCATTGATTCACTTTCCAGATGGTTACACATTAGCGCTTTATTATTTATACACAATATTGTCTGCTGCCAGAGAATAACAGGCATTCATCCTGGCATTACAAAGCAGGGTATTTTCCTATAATTGATTAAGAGATTATACCTGTATAGATGTAAGCAGGAATACTGAAAATCAATAATGATGGAGATATTTCATGGAATTGGGTAAATATTTTGTGCACAGTCCCTCTCCCAAATAATCAGTGGAAGCCTGACTTCAATATATGCAAGATTAGGCCTACTTATATTTTATTTATTTTTATTTCTCCTTTATGAAGTAAATAAATATTCAGTATTTGTTTGGTTGGTGGCATTGTACTCCTCTTCTCTTCTCTTGATTTCATCTCATTACTAACATGAGCTGTAGGAACAAAGGGCTTATGAGCCTGAGCCTTTAGCCTACGGTTGCCAATTTTATAATAGCAGAAAACCAGACACCATTGCCTTGCTCCTTTTCCTGCCCCTTTCCTGAGGCACTGCCCTTCTATCATCCCTTCTCTGAGGCCCCATTCCCCATTCACTCCAACCCTACTGCATCCCTCCCTCACTCTTCCCCACTCTTGCTCAGTTGTTCATTTTCATCAGGCTGGGGTAGAGGGTTGGGATACAGGAGTGGGGAGGGGCCATGAATGAGTGGCTTGGGGTAGGATTGCCAATTCTGATTGGATACATTCCTGGAAGTTTGAACAAATGACATAATCTTTAATTAAAGATTAATTTTTTGATTCCTGGAGATTCCACAACAATCCTGGAGAGCTGGCAACCATTTTTCTGTTTATGTGAGCTATTCCTTAGTTGACTGTATTAGAGGCCAATGCAGAGCAGAGATGACAACTTTAAAAGAGGTATCTGCTATTTTGCCCTTAATTGCAAGAATATATTTGCAGTGCAGTGAGGCACAGACACAGAGCCATGCAGCCTTCTCCATTTCCATTGCTTTTTTCTTTGGCTTGAGGACCACCTTCTCCACTAGACTCGTATGCTTGACTCGCTGCTTGGGAAGAATAATCACAGGCATAAAACAGTGCTAACTCAGCCTAGCAACTATCTAAATATCTTCATAGTCAATAAGCCTTGATTGATGCTGACCACCTGCAGCTCACTCATGCATACCCCTGCCTGATGACCATGGGAGCTGCTCTGAACTTCTTCAGATTTTCTCTTACTTAAAAAAAAAAAAAAAAAAAGTGTTACGAATTGATCAACTAAAATTGGTGTTTTTTCCTTATCAGGAGAGAATTTAATCAATACGTGGAGAAGCCACTCTTTCTGGTTTTCTTCTTCACAAAATTATAATTTTTTAAAAAAATCTCCAAAGCTCATTGCATTATTATTATTCAATAATATTCATGTTGATAAATGTTATGGTTCACTTTATTACTCATCTCCTGCTTTTTCAAAGATATCAGGTAATGCACAAACCTTGGTTTAAAATGAATTGTCCTTGTTTCAGCTTTATAGGCTTTCTGACCCTACCCTCCCACCCCCAGAGTGGCACCACTCTAATTTCATGTGTCATCATATAATGGCTTTGGTATGTGAATTGAAAGAGTATATTTACAGCATATAATAATGGGATTATGTTAGCAGATCTCTCACTTATCTGCATATAATTTGTTGTTATATTATGCATGCCAGTGAAGTTAATCTGTGCTTTGCTGCCACCACCAGGTTACAGACATTGTACAAATAAAGCATTTTAACCCTCCCCCCTTTCTGAGACATTCCTTTTAAGTGACAAATCTGAGGAACTGTCCCAGATTAAGGTGTCATTAGAGGATGGTCTAGAATTAAATAAACTAAACAATAGTAAATTACCAGGATCAGATGGTATTCACACAGGAGTTCTGAAGGAACTCAAATGTGAAATTGCAGAACTACTGACAGTGGTTTGTAACCTACCATTTAATGATAGCTTCTGTACCAGATGACTGGATGATAGTTAATTTTTTTAAAGGGGTCAAGAAGTGATCCCAGCAATTACAGGCTGGTGAGCCTAACTTAAATAATGGGCAAACTGATTGAAACTATAGAAAAGAACAAAATTGTCATACATACAGATAAACATAATTTGTTGGGAAGAGTCAATGTGATTTTTTTAAAGGGAAATCATGCCTCACCAATCTACTGGAATTCTTTGAGGGGTCAACAAGCACATGGACAAGGGGGATCCAGTGGATGTAGTGAACTTAGCTTTTAAAAAAAACTCTTAACAAGCTCCCTCATCAAAGGCTCTTAAGCCAAGTAAACTGTCATGGGATAAGAGGGAAGGCTCCCTCATCAAGACTATAATAGGATTCAAAAAAAGAACTCATATATTCCTGGAGGATAAGTCCATCAATGGCTATGAGCCAGGATGGGCAGTGCTGGTGTCCCTAGCCTCTGATTTCCAGAAGCTGGGAATAGGTGTCAGAGGATGGATCACTTGATGATTATCTGTTCTATTCATTCCCTCTAGGGCACATGGATTTGTAGAAGACAGAATACTGAGATTACTTTAGGTATGATTCAGTATGGCCATTCTTATGTTCTTCCCTTCCAAGTTCTTCTTAGTACAGAAGCACCCTTAGGGCTAGAAAGAGGGAAATCTAAATAGGCTTTAACAAGGGGGGGGGCAGGGGGCAATATACTATGTTTCTGTTGATGGGCCTGCTAAAAAACTACCTCTGTTTGTTTGAATTAAAATAGTTATTGGGTCCCACACATTTCCATTGGTAGGATGAATTTGACAAACTTTGTTATGCCTTGGTGTCCTGTTCACTCAGTATTAATGCAATTTGGAATCACTTGTGTTTTTTTCTTGCTGGAGTCCAGAGATAATGCTCTCTAAAAAATTCTCATTCCAGTAAACGAAATAAGAGTGGAAATGTACACTAAGACTTATCACAAGCTATTTTAAATATACATTTGCAAAACTTTTCAGTTCAGTGAAGGGAGGTTTTTGTTTGTTTGTAATCCACTGTGCACTAGTTTCTGGTGACAGTTGAATAACCAGATCAGGTCTAGTGAGAATGTGAGATCAGTCAGTAGCCTCCATAGAATCCCTTTTGGACCAGTTTTTAAAATGCACAAAATTGTTCTTGTTTACTAACTTTGTAGGCCACCCCAAAAACTGAGATGATGGGGCATCCATGCTTACATGCTCTAGTGCCCTTCAACATGTCAACATTTTTTTTAGAAGGGTTAGAGGAAAATGAGAGAATGACATGCTATACATCAAAGCTCAAAGTTCTAGCATGTTCAACAGGTTGCATTTTTGGAACCCACTCATTGCAGCGTCAGAAGGAGTAACACTACTAAAGTCAGTTGAGTTCTCCCCTTGAGCATCAGTGGTGAATCCTTGTGCCTTATTTCATAAAGGTACACTATTAACATTTTTGAAGGTGGCTTACAATTAGAAGAGTTTCCATTTTCATCCATTAGAGTCCCTTAGAAATTGTAACTTTAGATTTAATCAACATGGATAACCAGGAATTAACAACTGTGTCCTCAATCCCAAAGGTCCAAGATCAAGGGAAGTGTCGGTTGTCTGGAGAAAACAAGACCAATGGATTATTCCATGCCAGTTTAAGAAAAGGCTTTCATATGTGTCAATGATATTTTTATTGTTTTAAATCTAAGAAATATGGGTCATTCTGATCTTGGTTTATGTATTTATGCTTCCCATTTCTATTCTTTTACTTCTAGCTTCTAATCACGATAAGCATTTCTTTCCTCAGATCCTGGGGCAAGAAGGTCTGAACTAGATATTTGCAGTTCTTAACATCTCAGCAAAATCATTCATGACATTGTTTATGGTTAGAGCTGTTAAATGGAAATATAATCCTGTTGTGATTATTCCATTGCTTCTGTCACTGGTCCTATCTTTGTTTAATAGGAACTTGAGTACTTGTTTAATATTAATGCTAGTTTATTTCTGTACTTCGGTACTGTTTCTGCCACTATGTACCTTTTGGCTTTAACCTCACTGAAAACAGTAGGCCTGCTTGTGCTCTTTCTGCTAATGATGGAAAGTCAGTGGCAATCTATTGTTTAAATGAAGAGGAGAATCATGTCCATTATACTGTTGCTAGAAACAGGTCACCTGCAGCAACACATTATAGAGGGTATATATTTCAAAACCCTTGATTTACCTCTATGTAGTAAATAAGGCTGAGTAGATACTAGACAAGTAAAATATTCTTAAGGGAAACTTAGATCTTGGTTACGTTAAAAAAATGCACTAGTGTAACTAAGTCAATGTATAGGTATAGTTTAGGAATTTGAAGGGATCAATGCTTATATAACGAAGGAACAAACAAGAGAAAAACGAGTTATTTGTTTGCCTTTCTACATAAAGCTCCTGTCCAATTCTCTGTCCTCTTTTAAGCCCTAATTTGTTTCTTTTCTTTGCACACATCAAATTACCCATAAAGAAATATTGGACATACAATTTTGTTATTAACGTCCCTGTGTGTGTGTCTGTTACTGTATTGTTCTTCCTCTGACACTGTTAGGCTTACTCTACCTTGTTTATTTGTTCTGGATGCAGTTCTTTTCAAAAACCAACCACAGGAATGCATTTTAATTTTTTATTTTGCAGAAGATGGCATAGTCAGCAATTACAGATGAGGGGAATAAGAAGCACAGAAGATTTGCCAATAATAAATTAACTGAAAATATTGATTGTGAAAACTGTTTATTTTTTCATTTTTATAATGTAATTTAAAGGACAGATTGTATTGTATGATACACAAAACAAAACTCTAGAAGGTTGGAAGGGTCTGGAGAAAGAGAATTACATACAAAAAAAGATACCAATTCACTCATGTGGGAGTGACTATGTTAGTATATGTATTAAGCCTGTGATCAGCATGGTTCACACTCACATGAGGTGAGTGTTTATACCATTAATTAGCAGTACTAAATCTTCTTTCCTGATTAATTTAATTCCTGGGTCCTCCTTAAATATTAAGTTGTGTTAAGAAGATTCCGATATAAATGATTATATATAAATAAAACATAATATAGTAGACTTCCGATAATCCGGCACCTTTTGGACCTAGGTGGTGCCGGATTATCAGATTTGCAGGAGAATCGGGAGGTCCGGTACAGCTGCACGGCTTAACAGCTGGCCAGGACTCAATCTCCCTCCCTCTCCCCTCCCCTTTCCTCTTCGCGTCTCCTCTGTGCTGTAACCTGATCCTCCTGCCCCTCCCCTCCCCTTTCCCCTTTGCTGAAGCAAAACGCTCTTCTCCATACTGTAACACGATTCCCGCCCCCAACCTTATGCTCTGTCTGGTTACAGCCGGTAGGTGTGCCGAGCAGCAGGCTTTTTAATCAGCTGGTCAGGAGGCTTGGCATTTTGATGCCAGAGTATCGGGAGTGCCGAACAGTTGGATGCTGGACTATCGGAGTTTTACTGTATATAGGTATAGCTTGTTTTTCTTCACAAACTAGTTCCAAATTGTTCCATTAGAGATACCCATAGTCTAGTACATAACAAGGTTTTTTTTTAATTAACCATTTATCCACCAGATAATAGCTTCCCCAAGGTTATTTTTTAACATTGCAATAATATTGTGCAGTTGAGTGTCTAAAAATATCCACTCTATCATTGACTAACTCTTGTATTAGACCAGAATTTCTGTTTAAAAATAAAAAAAGATAAGGGGGAGTCAGGACTGTGGTTAATTAGAGCATGCCAATTAGTAAGATTAGCTTTATGGATTCATTAATGCTATTAATAGGCATTACTGTCACCAATTAAAGATCCATATTTATATTTTAAACATAGGCCTGAAATAAAAACTGATGATGTATTTTAAAGTGCTCTTTCCTTGAGGGTGATATTTCCATAAGATATGAATTGCATTCTCTTTTTGGTAGAAACTGTCTGAAAGATATCTAGCTCTAGTGACATATCTGCCTGACTAATGTTTAATATCAGATGTTTTGCTCATTAAATTACAGATACTGAGAAAAAAAGATGCCCTGCAGTTGCTCTCAGAACTGTGCTTTTGTGTACCATAGCAGTTCTTGCCTTTTTTGTTTTAGGAGCAATTTTTTTATCTTAGGGTTTCAATGGACTTTATCTGATCTCTGGCTCAATTTGTCCATTGCCTACCTCTGTGTATCTTCAGAAAGCCACATTTTGTTAAATCCATGAATGCATCTCTGGGAAAATGGACCGGGTTCAAAGTCAATTCCATTGATTGGAATTGGGTAGCACTCTGCATGAATCAATAAAGAATTTGGCATGTTGCTTTCAGAATTTTGTTACAGAATTTTGTTTCTATATGAGTGGGTAACAAATTTCCTATTACATAGGCTTTGTTGTTATTATTTATCACTTATACTACAGTAGTGCCTTGCTATTCTAGTCAGGATCCCTCTTGTGCTAGGCACTGTATGAACGAGTAATTGTCAGATCATTTACTGCTGTGTCTATTCCCAGGTAAGACCTTGTTGACTTAACTTTAAGTTCTCATGTTTTTGACTGGAATTTTTAAGTTAGAATGACCTTTTAGGGAAATAAATTAGATATTTGGATGGAGAAGGATGTTGGGGAGGAAAAGGAATTAGCTATAATAAATATGACCCATTTTGATTACAGACTGCAACAAAAGGATTGGTAAGTTAGTTGCAAATAGAGAAATCTGGAATCAGAATGACTGCTGCACAACGGTGTATGTTGATACTCACTAACGAAATAAATAATCTTTCCCTGAACAACTGCCTCCTGAAGAAGGTATTTCTAATACTTACATGACAGCTCAGTCAATAAACCCTGAAGTATTATTTTGCATTATGTATTGTACTTAGGAAGGAAAATGACAAAAGCATAGAATCATATAGTATGACATCTTATACATCAGAAGTCATCAACACCATCTAGTCACTTGCACACTAAACACAACTGAAATTAGACCAAAGCATTACAAGCATGACCACACAAACAACAGCTGTGGGAAAGTTTGAGCAGAAGCAGGGAAAAAATGACCCAGTAAAACCCCATTATTTAGGAATATCTTTTTTCCTGAATACCAGTGACCTATGTCTAGCATGGATGCTCTTCATAGAAAGTAAATCATAACATACAGCCTGTGCTGATTCAATACAATATACATCCTAACTATGGCTCTTTTTCCAGTTTTAAAGCACTGAAATGTACCTGCCAAATGAGTGTATGGATGACTTGCCATTTATATTTGCTTTGTCTTTTAGCTCCAGACCAGTCTGAGTGAACCAATGACACTATCCAAGTCAATCTCACTTCCCCGTAGTGCATACTGGCATCACATCACCCGACAGAACAGCGTTGGAGAAATCTACAGTTTACAAGGCAAGTAACTTTACAAAGAAAATGGCATGTCCATTTAGCATCCTTCACATTGAACAGAATTCATGCTAATTGCTTTTTATTTGCATTGGTTGTTTCCCCTTCATTTCAGTTTATCAGCTGTCACCAGCCATAGAGGAACTCTGGAGATTTGCAATACATTTTTTTTTTAATCAGAGGGGTAGCCATGTTTGTCAGTACCCACAAGAACAATGAGGAATCCTGTGGCACCTTAAAGACAGATTTATTTAGGCACAACTTATGTCCAAGTAAATCTGTTAGTCTTTAAGGTGCCATAAGACTATTCACAATTTTGTTTAGTTATACTAAAGGTAAAAATTACTTCCAGAATTGCCATGCACCAAAAAGTCCATCTGATACTGTGATTTAAATAAAAGACTCTACAAAGTGACTTATAAGTACCTAAATAATGGCTGGCATTTGGATCTGTTTGATAGTGTGTTCTGCAGAGAGCTTTTGTTGAATCTCCTTTCCCTAATAGGATAGAGTATGAGGACCACCAAACAGTATTCACCTCAGAGTTCTAAAGGAACTCAAATATAGGATTGTAAAACTACTTGCTATGAATCGTAACCAATTGTTTAAATCAACCTTTGTACCTGATGACTGGAAAGGGAGCTAATGTAATGCCTGTCTTTAAACAGTGCTCCTGAGGTGATCCTGGCAATTGCAGCCTGGTAAACCTAACTTCAGTACCAAGACAAAAAATGTAGGAACTATAGTAAAGAAGAGTATTTTCATATGCATAGAAGCATGTTGAAGAAGAACCAATATGACTTTTATAAAGGACAGTCATGCCTCACCAGTTTCTCAGAATTAGGAAGGTCCGGTGATGGATTGCTAAGTGGTCATAAGATAGGAAACAATGAACAGGTTTGGTCAGTTTTCAGCATGGAGAGAGGTAAACAGCAAGGTCCCCTCAGAGAGCCGTACTGGAACCATTTATGTTCAGTGTATTCATAAATGATCTAGAAAAAGGTGGCAAAATTTCCAGATAATACAAAATCACTTAATATAGTTAAGACTAAAGCTACCTGAAAAGAGTTACTAAGGGATTTCACAAAACTGGGAAATTTTGCAAAAAAGAGGCTGATTAAATTAAATGTTGATGAATGCAAAGTAATGCACGTTGGAAAACATGATTCGAAGTATACATATGAAGAGATGGAGTCTAAATTAGCTGTTACCTCTCAAGAAAGAGATCTTGGAGTCCTTGTGGATAGTCCTCTGAAAACATCTGCTCAGTATGCACTAACTGCCAAAAATGATAACAGAATATTAAGGAACCATTGATGCTTACTAAGACACAATACCTTAACACCACTATGTAAGCATATGATACATTCACATTTTGAATACTGTGTGCAGTTCTGGTCACTCCATCCTGGAAAAGATATATTGGAACCGGAAAAAAGTACAGAGTAGGCCAATGAAAATTTTTAGGGATATAAAACAGCTATCACATGAGGAAATATTAAAAAGATTGGATCTGTTCAGTTTAGAAAAGAGATGACTGAGAAGCAATATGATAGAAGTCTGCAAAATCATGGTGTGGAGAAAGTGAATAAGTGCTTTTCACTCCTTCACATAACACAAGAACCAGAGGTCACCCAATGAAATGAATAGGTAGCAGTTTTAAAACAAACATAAGGAAGTGCTTCTCCACACAATGCACAGTCAACCTATGGGACTTGTTGCTAGGGGATGTTGTGAAGGCAAAAGCATAACTGGGTTCAAAAAGAATTAGATAAGTTGATGAAAGATAGTTACATCAATGGCTATTAGACAAAATGGTCAGGGATGTAACCCTATACTCTGAGTATTCCTAAACCTCTGCCTGCCAGAAACTACGTGTGAGAGACCAGGGATGGATAACCCGATAATTGTCGTGTTCTGTTCATTCCCTGTGAAGCTTCTGGCATGGGCCACTATCAGAAGACAAGATACTGAGCTCGATGGACCATTGATCTGACCCAGTATGGCTGTATTTATATTCCCTTGTATTCTGTAAGCTAGCTTCAGGGCATCTGATTAAATCTGCATAAAACTGATTATGAGTTTCAAATCTAAAATAAAAAGTCTTAAAATATTAGTGATTTTTGGAGAAGATGCATATATGTAGAGATAAATGGTGTCTGTCATTGGCTTGACTCAATCAAGGCCTGATTCTGAGATTTGATTAAAAAGGCAGTGCTTTTTAGAGGATGGGACCTGTTATGGGACAGCAGGGACCTGAGTCCTATTGCAGTTGTGCCAATGACATGTTGGGTGGAACCTGGAGCGAGTCAGTTCAGCTCTTTGTGCTTCAGGTTCTCATTGTACCTTTTGCCTTGTGTATTTAGATAGATTCTCCTCAAATAGCCTATCATCTCCAGGCCCGGCCAAAGATTTTGCGGGCCAAGAAGGCATGTTGTGGTTGGCTGCACCGCATGGCCGGGCAGCTCCCAGCCAGGGCAGGGAGTGAGCAGTTGGGCGGGCAGCAGGGCCGGCCCGAGCCATTTTCGCGCCCCGGGCCCGGGCGCGCGGCGCTGCCCCCGGGGCACACGGCGCATGTGCGGGCCCACCCCCCGGGGCACACGGCGCATGCGCTGTGCTGCCCGGCCCGGTCCGGCCACCGCTGCTGGAGCGCAGCCCGGGGCTGCCCGGGGCGGGCCGTGCCTGGCTGTGCAGGGCCCCGCGGCTGTGGGGTGAAGGGCGCTACTGGCCGGTGTCGCAGGGATGGGGGGCCGGCCCTGCGGGAGCCAAGCGCGCGCCGCCTGATGGCAGCTGTAAGGGATGCTGCGCGCCCCTTACAGCTGCCATCAGGCACCCCCCATCGGTTGGCGCCCGGGCAGCTGCCCAGCTAGCCCACCCCTTAGTCCGGCCCTGGCGGGCAGGCACCGGAATATGCAGGGCCCAAGGCAACCACCTTGCTTGTCTTGCCCTAAGGCCAGTCCTAATCATCTCTTCTTATTTGTTTGAACAACATCCAGGATAAGTGGGCCTTGACTTTGTTTAGAACTTCCAAGTGCTAAAATAACTAAAATTATTAATAATGATGACTAATGCTGACAATTAGTAACTTCTAAGTTAACTGGAAATGCAAGTAATTTGTTCTTTTATGGTAGAGGTTCTTTATGTATTTTAAAATTTAATAAATATATAAGAATGTTTTCATCCAAGTGATTAAAAAAACCCAAATCTACTTGTTATCTATCTCTTTGTGTAATTTGACCACAGATTAAGTTTTGCCTGGCTTCTCATTATGAATTTATAGCTAGAACTAGAAGTTAGAAATGTTACGATGGCTGAAGTATCTTGCCTGAGAAAATATTTTACACTTTTTCATGAAAACAGGTGCAGCGTAGTACACGGATGAAAGACCTGGGCTGCTTGTTTTGTTTTGTTTTGTTTTGGTTTGGTTTTTTTTAAATCATCATATAAATTAAACGCAGCAGGTGGGAAGCTCCTGCAAAGATTGCAGGAGAGAAAACACCGGTACACTGAAACACATGTTCGTTAAGTCCTGAATTCAATCCATAATGTAAGCATCTTGAATGGAGTAAAGCATTCTTTTCTTCCCCTGCCTTATCCCTGGGCTGTCACGGCTGTGATGTGGGGCCTGCCGGCTACTGTGCCATGTTTCTTAGCATTGGAAGCCTTGTGGGTGGGGGTGGAGGAAGAGGATTAGGGACTTGATTTAAAATAGCAATTCCAAGTGGCAAGGGGAAGCAGTGGGGTTGGGCTCGAGCTGGGAGAGAGGGGAGGAGAGAGAGAGGGAGGAGGCAGGTGGGATGCAAAGTGGTGTGATGACATCATTCTGTTGTCCCACAGGATTTTTGTTTAATATATAGAGAGATAGTATCATTATTTCTATCAAATCCCCTGTCACAGCTGATAAACAAGGAGCCTTCAGGTCATGTCAGGAAGGTTAACATAAGTATGCATAACCCTAGACACGCCTGTATTTGCACCCTACATACAGCTGCAATAATATTTACACAAAATATTTCTTGTGACATAAGGAAGCTAACAATGTGCTGGTTTTTAGTAGCATTGTAAAATGCATGTGTGAGCATTATATATGAAGTTACAAATGTCCTCTGTATGATGTTATTAAAACCTGTTTAAGACCAGAACAACCTAGCCAAGTTAAAGATGACAAACAGATCTGTCCTAGACAAACTAAAGTAGATTTTCCTCAGTTTGTATATTATCAGTATACAAAGCCTCTGAACTAAACCTGGGAGGTTGTCCTGATCATGAACTTGAGAGACAGAGAATTCACCTGGCTTTTGCACTCGAGAGAGAGCATGGGAGACCAGACCTTTTATGGGGTGCAGAAGGCCTTCATGACTTGTAAGACAAAGATAATCCTGGATGGCATGAGGAATGGAGTTTAGAGACTCCAGCTTTATCTTTAACTATAGAAGACAAAGAAATGAAGCAGTTTGGTGTGTCTGCTTGGTCCTGGCCAGGCTAGGCAGCAAAAGCTGTCAAGGAGACTGTGGGTAAGAGAAATAGGCTTGAACAAAGACACAGTTTTGCTAGTTTTAGACTTCTGGTTGTGTTTTTCACTTTTATGTGCTTGTAACCGTTTCTACCTTTATCTCTTTTACTTGGTATCACTTAACCTTTGCTCTTTGGCTAAAACTTATTTGCTTTCATTATAAAGCATCAGTGTTGTGTAAGTTGAGTGAGGTATGTGCGCTTAGAAAGCTAACAGGTTGGAGCGTTCTAATGTCTTCTAAAGACAATGAACCTTACACTTCCTCTGTACAGAGAGGGGGACTGGTCTCTGCATTAGGATGTTTTTGGGGTGAATTTGAGGCTTGAGAGCTGGTGGCAAGTTATTAGGGTCAGAGCTATGGACCAAAGCTGTACAGCCACAAGACTCCTAGGGTTAAAGACAGGTTGTGACTGAATCTGCTGTTAGCTGGGTTGTCCCCCAACCATCACAGTTTGTTAATACTAATGTTAGCCAGGATTTCTCAGCAGACATTTTGCTATTAACAGTAGCACAAGGTGTTACCATTGATGATAACAGGTTTAAAGGCTGTTATCACTGTACTGCAGTCCTTCTCTGTGTGGGTAAACAGTTGATTTTCTATCAAATGACTATTCTGAATGTTTTTAATCAGGATACTATGATCAGTAATAGTTTGATAAAGAACAAGTCTCCTATTTTGACATTGAATTTCTACAGGAAGGGAAACACAGTATTTTAAGCAAACTAAATTAATAGCCAAAAGAAGTCTGCTAGGAGTTAATTTGAATTTTTCTCACTTCATTTGGTCTGCTAACTGCTGGGCACTAAAATGTTTTTTTTCCCAGCTTTATGTGTTACACTAATATTTAATGATAAGCCCAGGGAGTTTTTCCATCTGTTGTTTGCTAATACCTTAAATATTATTTTTAAAACGGGACAATTGGATATCTCAGCTGTAGAGTACACTTGAGCTCCAATTCAGATTGCAAGTAACAAGAACAGGAATTAAAAATCTCTAACTCTCTCAGATTTAATCAACAGAAGCCATATTTTCAAGACAATATATTTTCTGTGGTATTTAGTAGTGTTCATTGTCACTAAGGGCATGTCTAAACTACATCCCTCTTTCGAAAGAGGGATGTAAATTAGATCAAAATTGCAAATGAAGCCGGTTTTTTAATTTCCCGTGCTTCATTTGCATAATGGCAGCCGTGCGTTCTTTCGGAAACAGGTATTTCGAAACAGAAACCACAGTCCAGATATGGTTCTTTTGGGGGGAAAAAAACCCTTTTTCGAAAGATCCTGTATTCCTCAAAAAATGAGGTTTATAGGATCTTTCGAAAAAGGGTTTTTTTGAAAGAACCGCATCTAGACAGCGATTTCACTTTTGAAATACGCATTTGCGAAAGAATGTGTGGCTGCCATTATGCAAATGAAGCACAGGAAATTCAAATCCCGGCTTCATTTGCAGTTTCGATCTGTCTAATTTACATCCCTCTTTCAAAAGCGGGATGTAGTCTAGACATAGCTTCAATGTGTTTTCCAAGCACACAGATCATTTGATCTCGTTGCCTCAAAAGCAAAGGGCAAGCTAATTTGTAAATACCTGGATAAAAATAAGTAAAATAAAGGTGTAAAAACAAAGTGTGTCCCCCTCGAATTATGTTCTTTACTATTATTCTGGCATTGGTGTTGCACCAGTTTTGAAAGTCACTGTAATCCAAGATAAGCAACAAGATCTGAACTTTGTTGAATAGTTATACATAGCTGACAGCATAGATGTCTGCTATCATTTAAAATTGTCACAAAGCCTGTTTAAAAGTAGCGTTTAAATTAAGTTTGACTAAAATTTGCATTGAGCTGAAATTTAGTATTATAATTCTTGCTCTGAAGTCAATTTTCTCTTTTCTTAATTGAACGGATTTTGTAAATTTTATATACAATTTATTTGATATTTTTAATTAAGGTCAAAATAAAATGTTGGTACATAATCTTATATTAGCTTTTCTTTCTTTCTCTCTACTCTGTTTTCCTATAATTGAAAACCCTTAAAAATATAGACAATCTAATTAAAGGCAAGTCTTAACCCAAGAAAATCCAGATTAAGGCTCAGATACCAACGTCAGATACCCAGTTATGACTACGTTTAAGGTTCTCCTTGTTATTCTGGACTTGTTAGTATATCCATCACTCAAGTGAATGAACACATACTCACACATATAGTCCCATTGACTTCAGGGAGACTGCCTGCATGAGTAAATGCTCACTACATAAGCATTGTGCAGGATAACTATGCATATTTTCATTTTGAGAAGAAAAGCAACTTCTTTTTTACAGTTATATTAAATAAAGGGGGAAGGGGCACCAGTGAAAATTTTGATTCAGTTTTATTGTAAATGCCCCAAAGAGCATTTCTGCTTCAGACTTATTGAAAAACAAAAATGAAATTAATCTAAACTTGTTTGGCAAGGACTAGATTTTTCACACCTTTGAATTCAGTGGGACTCTTTAACAGAGTAAGATGCTTCCCAATATGTGTTAAGTGTGGCCGAATCTAAGCCTAGTAACTGCTTAGCTGAAGAGAACATGTCAAAATAAAACCAAAACAAGGATGAAATCCTGGACCCATTTGAAGTCAATGGGAATTTTGCCATTGAAACCAATGGTTAAGGGGAACAGGGAAATCATGGCTTCACTTTCTCTGATCAAAACGCCAGGGATGTGCCCCTCCTTTCCTCGGCCTGAGTAAGCATTGCTCTCCTGTGGCTCCTGATTTCCTGGACTAGTGAGGTGAGAACTCTCTTCCTCTTTCAGTATACTGCAAAGCACTTATCAGTGCTAACAAGACTGATATTGGTGCCAGTTAAACCTCTGGAGATTAAAAGTTTTAATACTAAGAAAATGACAATGTCACACTCACATGATTACTCCCAGCTACACAAATTCCCAGACTTTGCAAAGTTGAAGGAATGTTAGTTGGCAGCTCATTACAAATATTCAGAGAATATGCAAGTACTTAGAGCTGTTTGAATGATCCTGCATAGCTCTCTTTTAGACTAATCCTATGGGCATTTCCTTTATGCTTCTGTAACTTTCTGCAAATTAAAGTATGTAAAAAGAATAGCAGGGCATTCATCATTTTGGCAGTTCCATTGTTTGTTCGTACTCACAGCAACTAAGTGCAGAATTCCTTTTTCCATTTACTTTTGGTGCTTGAACAATGCAATTGATATCAAATGTTACAGTATATAAATTGGAACATTCAGTTGTGTTTCATTAAGTGTCTGCCAGCAGCTGGATAAAACACCTTGCCATTTTTTTTTCTGAATCTATAATCAGGACTTGCAGGTCATTAAAGTAAAACCTCATAAAGTTGGAAGTCTAAATAAAGGATACCAGAAATGGGACACCAACTACGTACAGTAGTACCCAGAAGATTCACATTATTCAGAGTTATTATAGTGTATTGGTTTTTTAATCTTATCCGCTATCTTTGCTCCTATTCTTGAAAGCTTTTAAAATCTATATACATGAATTTGTTGTTAATGTGCGTTTTTCATTATTTTTTTCTAAAATCATTTTATAAAAATGTATAGACATTGAAATATAAGTTTGGACATTTAAATCTCCACATATACTGGCTGTGCCCCCTCCAAGACTTTCTTTAATTTTTTTTTGGGGGGGGGGTGTAAAATTTTGTCAGGGACTGGGGCATAAGCAGTCTCATCTAGTGGTCAGTACCCGACTGAGGTCTGCACAGCAGGGACTGTGGTCACTGAGCAGGAGCTGGAGGAATCAGAAGAGCTAGGTCCCATAAGCAAGCATGGTATCAGGCTGGGGGGTCAGAAAGCAGAGAGCAGAAATAGTACCAGGCTGGAATCAGGAGACATGGGTAAGAGTCAGAATTAGGCTGTGAATATACTATGTATAGGGCGCTACCAAATACGCAGCCATGAAAAGCCTGTCACGGACTATGAAATCTGCTCTCACCCCTTGAAACCTGGACTTTTGTGTGCTTTTACCTCACATTATACACATTATTCCATGTAGGAGACCAGTGTCTCTCAAATTGGGAGTCCTAACCCAAAAGAGTTGTAGAGGGGTCACAAGTTATTTTAGCAGAAGGTTGCTGCTGCCTTCCGATCTGGGTGGCTGGAGAGTGGCAGCTGCTGATTGAGGGCCCAGCTCTTAAGGTAGCAATGCAGAAGGAAAGGTGACAATACCATCTCATGCCAATCCTTACTTCTGTGCTGCTGCTAGTGGCAGCTCTGCCTTCAGCGCTGGCCAGCAGCTGCCACTCTCCAGTGGCCCAGCTCTGAATGCAGCACTGATGCCAGCAGGCGCACAGAATTAAAGAAAGCAGCACTGTCACCAGTGTTCACTTAAGCTGTGTGGCTGGCCATTCAGGACAAATTCCAATGCCGCCCAGCTGGAGTTTCACGTTTTCATTCATTCTGAATGGCTCTGGCTGCTGAGGTATGAGAAGAGGTCAAAGTAACGGGGCGTGCAACTCCAGCAGGAGCTGTCTGAGCTGCACCAAAAGCCAGCAGGGAGCTGTGTAAAGAGCTGGCAGGGACCCAGGTTGCGATAGGAGAGTACCTGTAAGAAATTTAAGTTACTTTCACCCTTGAGGTTCTCAAAGTTATGGGCAATGTAAAACAAGGGAGAAAGCTGTAAGTTATTTTAAAGGTTACCCGGATGTCACATATGAAGGGTCTGTGTTCATTTAAGGCCTGATTGTGATACTCTTTCTCACGATGAATGTCACCTCAGTGAAACTACATAAGCTGTTAGCAATTTAAGGGCATTTTGAATGTTTAAAAAAATGCAACAAAAATGTTTCCCTATTGAATGCAAGCAACTGTTGGATTTTTAAATAGTTTCATTAATGTGGACTACCTAGCTCTTTGAATCTTTTTTGGCTTTGTGTCTCCTGAGTAGCAGATGGTTGCTTTAATGAAGTTTTGTGATACTGGCTGCTCTTTGGGCTTGTCTTCGCTACATTGTTAGCACCACATATAGTATGTGTGCTTCCCTTAATTTGACTCCTGTCTACACATGAAAATCTCTGCCTTGAGTTCAGTGTTGTTTTTAACTCTAGCTAACTCTTGCAATGAAGAAAAGCCTTTAGTAGTTTATATAGACTCCTGAAAGATGCAGCTCTGAACACAATTTTTTAAGTCAAGTACAATATTTCGCTATAAGTTGTGTTTTTCTTCCTGTTGTCATGACCACTTGTTTTGAGGGAGGGGAAGGAAGGGGACATCTCCAGAAAATCACCCTAACTTTTTAATTAATTTAAGATGCCTGCAGTTCCGGATTTATGCACAAGCTAAGTAAATTGCTATTATTAGTTGCATCCTTGCCTATGTACCAGTATGTATACAAACATAAAACTTTATTATTTCTATTTTCATTGTCCTTTCTGTTAGACTAATACACATGCTATGGTAATGCTGTGGGGCCTCTTAAACTTGGTGTAGTTTAGGACTTAAGCAAGTTTTAATCCAGTCTTGGATAGCTGGAACTTTGAAATGAGGACACTTGAAAAATAAATTCCCCCCTTCCTGAAAATCTGTGTGGCATTTCATAGTATGAAAGTTGGAGACTCTTGTACCCATTATTTTAACATGTAATTTGATTTCACAGCTGCCACTTCCTGAAACATCCCACTATGGATTTTTGTTTGGTTTATTATTCCTTTTTGCACAAATAATATTGCATATCAGTGACTGCAACAATCATAAGTAAAAGGGAGTGAAAACCAGAATATCCGTCCAGCAGGAAATATTTGTATTTTACCATGTTTTCTTCCAAATCAGGATGAAGGGTTGAACTATTAGGGTACGTCTAGACTACAGGGTTTTGTCGACAGAAGTTTTGTCGACGGATACTGTCGACAAAGCGCGTCTAGACTACATCCAGTTCTGTCGACAAAGCAAGCTGCTTTGTCGACATGACAGTGTAGACGCAAAGGACAATGTAGATGCAAGAATGCCTTCTGTCGACAGAACTCTGTCAACAAAAGGCATCATTCCTCGTAGAATGAGGTTTACAGCTGTCGACAAAACTGCTGAGTTCTGTCGACGTTACGTCAACAGAACTCAGCGGCAGTGTAGACGCAGGTATAGTTTTGTTGACAAAAGTCCACTTCTGTCGACAAAACCCTGTAGTCTAAACGCACCCTTATTTTTTATAGAACAAATAGCTCCAAAATATTTCAATTCATAAAAGTTAGTGTTTCATTTCAGCATTTTTAATCAAATCAAAATATTCTGATTTTCCAAATCAAAATATTTAATTTATTATTTGTTGAACTGCCCTGAAACATTTCATTTTGAAAAATCCATTATTTGCCCAGCTCTAAATACAGTGTTCCTAATACAGGCAACATCCTAAACTTCCACCCGCCAAGGAAAGCATTATTTCCAGAGTGTAAATTTAAGAACCATTTATTATAGTTTATAAGAAACAATTTTCTGCTAATTAAGACATCTTGAATTGAACTTTGGAGACTTTTGCTGGGACAAACCTTTTTGGGTTGGGTACTCTATGGAGAAAGAAACTGTAGATTAATGAAAGCAAAGGACTCAGATTTCGAAGAGTGGGTGAAGTTGAAAGTGTTTTTTATTGTTTTTGATAAGAGTTGGATTGGGTGTTTTAATCACATGATTTTAATTTTTAAATTATTTTGGCTATGTCCCTGAGCATGTGGTGTACATTGGAGATTGCATTTTGATATTTGTCAAATAACGTCTGTGATAAGTAACATAACAAGGATGAGAATGTCCACAGCACAAGTATATTGTCTCATCAAGTATGGTCGTTTTACTCACAGTGGGCTATATTGCCAACTTTCAAGCCAGCCAAAATAAGGCACAGTGCATCGTTACACTGCCCCAGAAGCAAGGGTAGAAATTAAACCGTGACTTAAGGATTCACAATTGGGCGCTAGCTGCTCCCTTACAAAGGGAATTAATCTGCACCAGTTCTTGTACTACTGCCATCATCTTATCTGTGGGGAGCAGCCAAGGCTCATTGTCTGTCTCTGACCATCCATTCCTCATACTGGAAGAGGAAGAAGCTGCCTGCCACTGTCAGATTTCTTTCCACCCTCTGCAGGGCTGGTCAATGTAGATGTCTGGGCAGGTGAGTAAGAGGTCCCTTTATTTCCCTATGCAGGTGCATAGCTAGTTCATGATTGACCACCCTCTAACCCTAAATTGGTCAAGAAACGACTGACTAATCTGAAACTTCAGAGGGGTAGCTGAGTTAGTCTGTAACTGGAAAAACTTAAAAAACAACAAATAGTCTAGTAGCACCTTAAAGACTAACAAAACATGTAGATGGTGTCATGAGCTTTTGTAGGTACAACCCACTTCTTCAGATGACGAGAATAATGACTAATCTGAGTTGACATCTGCAATTAGAGTTTTATATATTTTTTAATTGGTTGTGTTTTCTTAAGAAAATAAAAACATCCTCACACCATTGTTCTTGTATTATATTGATTTATTGATATGACCGGTTTTACTCTCTATTATGCTATTGTGTACATGTTTTAATGTTTCCATGAATACTTATGAGGACCTTCCATGGAAGTTAAAGAAGCCCCCATCAAGCAAATCTACATATTTGACCTCATTTTGCTACTTTTCTGCATGTGTATTCAAACCAATAACAACAATGCCATCATTTCTTCCTGAACACATACATGCATGTGACACAATGGCATCCCTGTTTCCATAAATGTGCCTACAGTTAGGATGAACACAAATGATGTTTGTTTTTAAATAAGATTTCTGTGTACTGCATTAGGATGTCTAATGGGCGACTCGTCAGATTTCCTGGTTTCTTGGTCACGGACTGATGATATCAAACCAGGGATGCAGGTACAATATGCTTTTCTCTTTCTGCTCATCATCAACCCAAATCTCAACCTCTGAGAATGATCATGAACGAAGTGGATGCTGAAAATGAAATTCAGAGCCTGTTTGCATAGACACCAAAACATGAACTTCCAGTTTGAAAAAGCATGCTCTCATTGTAATTACCATACATGCAGTGTGCATTTGATTGGATGATTACTGATAGGCTTTGGCCGCTTGTTTTCTCCATTACTGACATAATGTTGTTCATCAGTGTCTCAGCAGTGTTGCAGGACTTTTATTTGTGAGATTAGAGTCCTGTCATCACCAAGCCTTTGATTTTAGTTATTGTACCATGGGTAAGCTGTGCAGTTTGGGGTTAGAAAATGGAAATGTATTTCATTGTGTCTTGTCAACAGTCTCATTAGAATAGGCTATTTAATTCTGAGAAATAGCTCAGCAGCTTTTCATTCTTTTTGTGCCTTAATAGAAACACTTTTATTTGATCAAGTATGTGTGCATTTTCTCAATCTCTAGTTCTGCTTCCCCATATATCTGTTTCCGAAGATCCTTGTTTTCTTTTAACCACGTCCTATATTGCTGAAGACAACCTAAAGTTAACTAATGGCTTCCGGTGAGGACAAACACTGTGTGCTCTGGATACCTTTGTCTGAGTTTCACTTATAATTTAGCTGCCTTGCATTTCACCACTGATGTTGAGAGAGTCTGAAGTGTAACCACAGGAGCTTTCTCTCCCAGGGTAGGGGGTTTCTGTGGTGCCTCAGAAACAATATAATGACTTGTATACCATTTTCCTCCCTGCAGCCAGCGTAGGGAGTATTTTCCAAGGAATGGGGGATGTATCTGGAAATTCTCTATACCGCAGTGATCCCTGGATGATGCTTCAGTCTGTTAGTCATCAGGCTCCAATAATTTGTGTGGGAGGGCTGGACTCGCACAAATATACAAGTGTAAAGATGGCTTAATGATACTTTTCTGTATATGCCAACTACCCACATGATTCTCATCCAAAACTAAAGATCCATAATTTCTGTAGTGGTGTTTACAGGATGTTAAAATCTGAAATGGGAAGAGTATTTAAGCAGTCATCCTCTATGGAGTGATTCTCTTCTTTACACTCATGTAAATCAGGAGTAACTCCATTGACTTGAATGCAATTCCACCAACCTAATGCTGTTGTGGGAGAAGTAAAATGTTGATGCCATTATCTACAGCACTGTCATGTCTGTAAAGCGCTTACTCCTCTTGCTTAATAGTTCAAGTCATAAAAGATATAGGATTTTGTGACTCAGTCAGATCAGAGAAGAAAGTGTTATTATTCATAGAGAAGGGGTCAGCTCTTAGCTGATACAGATCAACATAGCCCATTTGGGGCATGTCCACACAGCAAGGCTAAACTCAAAATATGATAGGCAATTTGAGCTACATTAATTGCGTAGCTTAAATTGAAATAGCTTACTTCAACTTTTGGTGCTGTCTACACAGCAGTTATTTTGAGATAGAGCACTCTTCCCCTGACTTCCCTTACTCCTTATAGAATGAGAGTTACAGGTGTCAAAGTAAGTAGTCCTCCAGCTCAACATTATTTTGACATTATGTGAAATAACTGCTTGTGTGTAGATACGGACTATGCTGCTGTGTAGATATAGCCTTGATTGAAAGAATTGATGGAGATTTACACCAACTAAGAACCTGTCCCTTTTATGATATACCACGTTCATATATTTTTTCAACATTAGTAGCATTTGCTATTACTGATCATTTGTTCAATGAAATACAATGAAATGAAATTTGTTGACCTGAGTTGATCTTTATTTTCATAGTCTCAGAGGGGTGGCCATGTTAGTCTATAACTTTAAAAACAACAAGTAGTCCTGTGGCACCTTAGAGACTAACAAAAATATATGTATAATATCGTGACCTTTCATGGGCACTACTCAAGATCATCTCATCTGAAGAAGTGGATTGTGCCCATGAAAGCTCATGATACTATACATATATGTTTGTTAGTCTCTAAGATGCCACAGGACTCCTTGTTGTTGTTTTTGTGTTTAAAGTTGTTTTTATTTTGATAGGTATGTGTTCCTTTGTATGATTTTTATATACAGATTTAGGTGCCTTTCCCTGATAAGGATGTATTCTTTTGACTGCTTAGGGTGACAGAATCCTTAAATGAAGGAGAATGAGTTTTAAATATTGCAGCAACAGCGTAACCAATGAACTCACTGCGACACCACTGAACATCACAGACATATGGAAATGACCCTTTCCCCAGTACAATTACCCACATGAAAATGCCCCAAACCCAAAATGTTGTCATTTAAGTTAATACCCACAGAGTGTCAGTAAAGCAATATTCAGTCTTAGACAGTTGGGACTGATGATCCCCTTATTTCCATGAACACAGCTTTAGTCAGTAGGATATCTAAGGCTTGTACTGCCCTGCACATTGGCCTGCTGCTGCATTTTTTCCCATCCAGAAGTGATAGACAGAGCTTGCTTTGGTTCATGTCTGTGCTGACCCTAGATGAGTAAACAGATATCACTATTAAAGGTGAAATATGACTCACCTTCTAACCATTCACACAGCGTTCCCCGTTTTCAGAGACACAAGGGGCGAGTGGCCAAATACACAAATGCCATTGTATCTCTCATCTAGCAGCAGAGTGCTATCCTTAGACAACCAGACAGGAATACTCACACAAACTGAATATGGATTTGCAGATGCTTGAAATGACTATGTGAAACCATGCCTTTGAGAGATATCATTTGCCTGTCTTCTTTGGTAGATGTTTCTGAAAGTAAGTGCAGAATATATTTTTTTAGTATATAAGTGAGGGTATATGTGTTTGTTTTCTTCTTCCCCAAAAAATGTTTTCAAGAGTGACATAGCTAATTGTCAGTTGTTTTTTCAATATTGAGCTTTTGCCAGGATTGTTAACAACAAGCAGAGGATATATCTGAGATGTTTTAGTCATCCCCCAAATACTTCACAACCCAGTTATTATCCTACTCTCTTAGCCCATGCAAAGAACAAAACAAAATCATAGAATGCAGAACAAAGTAAAATGTGACTCGAAGGTCGGATGCACATGTTAGGATGAAACCTTCCCTATATAATTAATCAAACAAATACACAAATATTTTCAAGTATTAATTCCAAGTTCATTGGTGTAACCCATACATTGTTTCCATGTGACCTAAGGCTGTGTCTGCACTTGGGGCTAAGGATGCAGTTCCCAGCTTGTGTAGATATACTTATGCTAGCTCTCATCATGCTAATACACTAAAAATAGTAGTGTAGCCACGGTAGCATGGGCAGCAATACTTGGTGGCATGGGCGAGCCATCCTGAGTATATACCTTTGGAATTGGGACAGATTTATATTTGGATTGGCTAGCGTGTTCTGCCTATAACCTCTGCCTACTATTTTTGGAGAGCTAACATAAGCCTATCTACACAAGCTGGGAATCAACCTCCAAGTCCAAATGCACACATAGCTTAGACCTCCCCTATTCTATATTTTCAAAATAGCTCCTTCAAGAAATGTCATGAGTAAGATTAGCTAGCAGGCATTCTGCTTCAGCTGGTGGTGCACTATATTTTCATGTTCTTAATATTCTATCTGCCATCTTAATCCAACTTGCATCCGAATTGCCTTCCTCAGTTAAAAGGTGTTCAGATCCAAAGTATCATTTCATCGACAGTAGGATTAGCTGTAAACTCCCCATCCCCTTTTCCAAATGTTGGGGTTTTTTTTTTAATTTCAGAGTCCCAAAGCATGTTGATAATATTACTTACATAATTTGACATCCCCAACAAAACTTTGTAGGTGGCACGCCAAATCTACCCATTTTCAGTGGTGTTTATTTTATAGTATATACCTTTTTAAAATCTCTTCTCTCTGCCTATTTTCATTCTCCTGCTCAATTTCATTTTTCACTGGCCATAAGTGCCCATTACTCATGCTTTTTAAAAATATAGCCACTTGGCAAGCACTAAATCTGATTTTTCTTCATAAGGTGGCATGATCAAATGAGGGCCAGATCCTCAGTTGTTCTAAACTGGTGTGACTCATAAAATAACCTAATAGTGGTAACATTTCCTGTATTTGCAGATAGATTTCTGTTTTGCTTGGGATGTGTGTCATGCTGTACTTTGAAACTGAATTGATAATTTGGCAATGCAGCTACACAGAGAGTTCTGTCACTTGCAAAGTATTTGTTACATACTTAGTGCCATGTGTCACGAAGCTGCAAAGATCACATTTCCTGCCCCGCTGTACTCAGGGGTCTGATTTTTAGTGGCAAAACACACAACTTCAGTCACAATGATGATAAGCAAGTGTCCTGATCTGGATGCACAGAGTGAAAGAGCATTACAATAACTTGGCACCTTTTAAGTGTTAATATTTGAAACATAAGTACTTCTGACAGGCCTTTGCCATTACAAAGATAAACAGTGAAGCTGTCATACTCTTTGGGTAGGATTTGTTCTGAGTATCATTGTGATAAAGAATATAGAAGCAAAGAAGAATATAGAAGGGATGAAAGTCCATTCTGTTGAATAATATTACTGAGCATCATTATGCTTAGTGGTTGTGTGTTTTCATTTGAAGATTTAAAAATGTGTATTGACTTGCTTTTTTACAGAAAGAATACTCAGTGCGTAGATAGAATACAAATCTTAGATGTAACAGGCTTTTGTTTTAAAAATTATCATGGTAGTTTGTGCTTCCATTGATATATAGAGTAAGTTCCAGTTTTAAAACTTCCTAGTTGCTGCTTTTTTTTAACCCTAGTGCACTGGTATAACAGGAAAATGGTACAGACTGAAGATGCAATTAGTTACTACCTCAGGCTGTTTATGAGAACTGAGCTGTTCAGCTGGAAGGGGTTCTGCCTAGGGATACCACGACTTCAGGTTGCATTATTTATCAAAATTGGTAGTAAATATTAAGTATTTTTCGATAAGTGTATGAAAGATAATTTATAAAACCAAATCTTCTGTAAAACCAGATAATTTGTAAAACCAAACCCCAAGCTGTTGCATATCAGTTGTTGGCGTATGATGTTTCACATCAGCTATGGGTCTGTCCCTACATATTCACTAAGGGCCTGATCCTGCAAACAGAATAAGACCTAGATCTTCAAAGGTATTTAGGCACCAAGCTCCATTGAAATCAGTATCAATGGTATTTGAAGGTGCTTAATACTTTTCAGGAGGCTCTTGCCCTTCACAGGATTGGGCTGGCAGAGGGAGAGGGCAAATCAGCCTTTCAAAAGTGCTGATTGTTCCAAGAACCCCCTGCTTTTAAGCATTTTTGTTTGTATGTGCAAGCTGTCGCCTTTAAAACCTGGAACATATTGTTCAAAACCTTTATGAACAAAGCAGTGTTCAATTTTTGGTACGGTATAGCTTTCTTCCATCCCATTAACCTTTCTAAGAAATCTCTTGCCACCAGTTTCTTTCCCCCAATATGCTTAACCAGATGAAGTTGTTGTCTGAAGGAATGTGCTATAAAATAAAATCATTGTACAGGTACAGAATAATTGTCAGTTTTTGCACTCTGGGAGGTGCATGGTTCCCATGGAAATTATTGGAACTTCTTGCTCAACTCCAAAGATAAGATTTTGCCCAATGAGAAGTAGGAAATGTAACTAATTCCTGTTTATCATTGTCATCTTTGTTTTCTCTTATCCTGTGTTTGAGACTTGGTGAAAGTCTACTGAAAATATTAGTCATTAACCAACACAGACATTAAATAATTTTATGCAAAAGCATTACCATGTAAAGACCTTTTGTGTGAGAGTTCCTCAGGAAAACTTTTTACTATAAATACCTTCCTAAATATGAAATTGCAGTTCCATAATTTTCAGGAACATTTCTCCATGCTTTCAAAAGACTAAGCAAATTGGCAGTAAGTTTGACAGCTTTCAGTTCCCTACTGTAAAGATGAGTTTTCCAAAAGCAAGTAATCAGTCTTGCTTCCATACTCAATAATAACCCATTTGCAGAGTTTAAGTGTCTTCTGAGCCCTTAAGATTATTTTCATGGCTAATAAGAACAAGTTTTTAGTTCTGGCCTTTAGTGCACTATTTTAGAAACAAGCAGGAAATGAGTTAATTTCACCTCTATTTGATTAATGAACTCAGTGGATTAATAAATTCTCTCCCAGGCTTGCTTTGTAGCTACTGACTGTGGTCAATTTGTGATCTGTTATCCATGTGACCAATATATGGTAGGTTATTTATTGTAATAATTTCCTTAAATCTTTGATAATATTGAATGTATTTTACAATAATCCAAACAATGAAAGTAAAAGCTTTGTATTACTAAAATACATAGAATTTTAGGATAGAAATAACTAAAATTAACACTTGGATTTTTAATCAGCCCAGCTGTTTGACGTCTATGAGTAATTAGTCACTCCCTGGTGATGAAGTGTGGAGCTGAGTTGAGCAAAGCAGGGAAGATTTGATATAAAACGTTACTTGCTAGGCCATCTTGAGAGTCATGAATGGAGGCAGCTAACAGGAGAGCTTCAGAGAGAGTGTAACTAGCTTTCTTTCCAGATTCAGCATTATGTGCAGTTCAGTATGGTCAGGGATGGAACATTGGGGGTGGTTTGCAGTGAATGTGACATGTTCTCCTTTGTCTGAGGCCACAAGGGATTTCTTTTACATGAAGCACAAGTCAGACCATTTTAAATCAGCGTGTCCTGATAACTTTGTATCCAAGAGTTTAAAAGATCTGGCTGAGGAGCTTGCTGGACCATTAATGCTGATTTTCAATAAGTCTTGGTGCACTGAAGAAGTTTCAGAGGACTGGAAGGAAGCTAACATGGTACTAATTTTTAACAAGTATAAATGGGATGGCTTACATAATTATAGGCTAATTAGACTGACACCAAAAAAATTCTGAATAAGTTTATATAGCTTTTGGAGAAATATAAAAGAATATACAGGTATTCTTTGCCAAGTATGTTAACATCAAGGGAGTACTTCAGTGTCTGAGAGCTGTTTTGTCTTTGTGCCTATTCAGTTCTTGGCATCTGTGTAAAGACTGTCAACAAGGATACCATTTGTAATATTTTGTTTTGTTTTTAGTAATGTATACACTTGCCCAATAAGAATTGACTTTTTCATTGAGGCTGTCAAAGGCTATTTACTGGTAGCAAATCGTAGACTCTAATGGCCAGGGCTGGATTTGATCCAGTAATCTACAGGTAAAGTTTTCTTTGGAAATGTGCTTAATTCTGAGCTTGTCTGTTTTTACGGCCCTACAGGTCTGAATGACTTTCCAAGGGTAATGTTTGCTTGTCACATCTTTAGAAAACCATGAGCTGGCAACACACACCAGGAATTAAACAGTCATCAATAATATTTATAGAAAGTCTGAGGAACTAATAAGCTCCATTTCTAAAGTATATTATAATCTTTCACCTATAAAACAGCTCATTGAATTCATAAGCAGACAATTGGGTGACTTAGCTTCAGTATTTTTTATGAATATAATGACTTTCATAAACTATTAAGACATTTTTATTCTTTCAAAGGTGGCTTAATACCCAAACTGATAGTCTCCTGTGTGGCACTGATTTGTTTTATAGCATTATTTTCCCATGATACATACATATAATAACTAACTTCTCACATTATATTTGGCAAGAACTATATTTTCATCATTTTCTTTTCCTATTTGCTAAAATGAGGATGGCAAAACATTATGAGTAATAGCCTTTAATCTAATATGTTCACCTCTTTGATTCCATCCATATTCCTTATCACTAGACTTCTTTCAGGAACAATCTTGGACCATTTTTAGGTCAGTGTTTGGTCTTTTTTTTAATTAGTCCATTGTTATGAAAACAGCTTTGTTCTTTTCAAGAGCATATTTAAGAAGCCAAGGAAGTGGAACTTTAATATCAGACAAAAATAACCAGTGGTGTTTAGGCCAAATTACCTTATTGATCATTTCAGAAAAGATTAGCATATACAATAAACTAATCAGCAGGGCCGGTCCTAACCAATTGATGGTCCCAGGCAATTGCCCAGCTCTCCTGTAGGTTTGCCAGATGGTTTCAAAAAAATACCGGACAAAAATTTGTCAAGCAAAAAAAGAAAAAAAATCGCCGGGGAAAATTTGTCAAGGAAAAAAAGTTTTATTATAAATTTGTTTTTGTTTTCTCAAATGTTAATAACCTTTAATTTTGCAGTGATATAAACTTAGCTGTGAAATGACTGAAACAGCTCTTTAGAGTAGAGGCACCCAAATTTGGTGTCTCCAAAGGCTTCATAGCAACACAGAACAGCCATGGACCACATTAAAGAACTTTGTGAGCTACAGTTATTAATATTTGTATGTCCCAACACTTCATGTAATGCTGTACAGAAATGCCCTGAAGAGATTATTCTCTCCATAGAATACCTGCAGTTTCTTTACAAAATACAAAATGTGGCAGAGAAAAATAGAAATCTTACATTTTCTGCAGCTTTACCAGCTTGTACTTTGATCCAATCAGATCTTACAAGTAAATTAGGGTCAGACTGGTCTGTATTTAGACAGGAGGCCTCCGTAGTATATACTCAAGTGCTGCAAGAAATGCTATTGGAAACTGAGTATAAAGCTTCTTTGAACTTGGTAGTAAACCATCACTCAACCTTACCTGATATGTTCATAAAAAAATCACAAGAGATGAGTTAACATTAGCATCCTAACAAAATTGCAGTCAACTATTTATATTCTGTCCCCACAATCAATTCGATAGATGTGTAGAGATGGGCCACATTTCAGATTTGTATGCATTTTTGTTAGTTTGGGAGTCAGTTTACCACAGACTCTTTTGCAGTGTCTTGCATTGGTTTAAGTCAAGACCACATTGGATATTACATCCAGCGAAAGTGCCTTTTTCCTCAGTGATAGAAAATGGGAATATATTTTTACATTAATGTGGGCAATGTTTTGAACTAGCTTATTATAGTATTTTGTCAATGCTAGGAATGGGTGGGTTTGGGGGTTTCTGGGTTGCTCGGTTTGGGGTTTTGTTTTTTTGTTTTTTTTTTTAGTTTGTTCTATGAAACATTTTCTTTAGTGATGTTAAGCCTGAAGTTTGTTGCTTCTGATTTTGTTCAACTTCCTCTCCCTCTGCCCCTTAATCTATAATTAATAATAATTAATGATAAATAATAAATAGACTATTATTTTGCTATTTTGTGTTCTTAATTTCCCCTTTATTTGTAAGTATAAAATACTCCAAAATCTACAGGACATGTATCTAAACAGATTCATTGAATTTGAATTTGTGCCAAAACCAAACTAATAATGCTTGATCCCATTGCTAGATATTATATTTTTCTTTCTTCACTTAATTATTGTGTAATGTTTACTACGCACTGTTAAAACAGCTGCCTTGTTTTACTCTGCAGATGATTACATTTCAGTGGTGGATAAATTGATTCATATATGTAATTTGTTGCAGAGGGTTTCCAGATCTTTTATTATTCCCATGAAAAGAACTTAATTGGAAAAATGCTTTGCCATAATATAATGTTGTACGCCCCTTTCCTGTTTACATTTGTTATTGTTTGTTTAACACTAATTAGGAATATGGCACCATGTTTCCAGTAGAGTATTATTTTGTACAATATCTGGTAATAAGTTGCCCTAGTAGTACAATTAATTCCACAAGTACACAAATGAGTTTTAGGTTGTGATTCAAAAAGTGATAGAGATGTAGTCATCTGTCAGCACTGAATGTCTTTTTCGGACTTAACTTGGTTGACACTTGGGATATCTACTTCTTAATACTTAGCTCTAGCCCTTGTGAGAGTTCAAATGGCAAAGCAAAGAAAAATCTTCCCGTTTGCTACTTTTATATCTCCCTTTCAACATTCAAACCTATGGGATGAGGGCTTCTGCATGTACTTCTCCTGGGGTGGTTGGGCCAGTTAGTAAAACATTTGTCCTACGATGTTCCACTTCATTTTGATAGTTGTCTTTGTTGGGCAGGGGGAGCCACTCTTCCCAAGTAGACAAGTTCAGAGCAGCCATTTTTACAATTGTAAAATGAACTTATAGTTTATCTTATAGAATGTAATACAGACACTGTAAGTAAAATGAATGCATGCAGTAACTCACAAGCATTTTATAGAGTCTAAACACATCTTTACAAACCTAACACCCAACGTAAAAAAACCAGCAAATAGTTGTGTAGCACTTTAGAGACTAACAACAAATGTAGATGGTATCATGAGCTTTTGTGGGCACAGCCCACTTCTTCAGCTGAATCTTCTTCAGATGGCTTGTGCCCACGAAAGCTCATGATACCATGTTCCTTTTTCTGTTGGTCTCTTAGGTGCTGCAGGACTATTTGTTGTTTTTTAAGTTTTTTTTCTATTACAGACTAACACGGCTATCCGTCTGAAACTTTTATTCTTACATAAGTGTGCTGGTCTGGTTTCCACCTATAGATTTGTAAATTTTCAGCCAGAATGTTCAGACTTGGCAAGAGCTGACACTTCGTTTACCAGTGTCATGCTCTGCTTTTGTTTGGAGGAAAAAGTAGGAGAATCAGCTGTCTAGTTGCTTTGGTGGTGTCCCTGGGAAGAGCACACTTTCATCATCATTTTCTTGATTAAAGTTGAAACTCAGGCTAGTATTGTCCAACAAGACTTCCCTGGCCGTTTTCTGATTGAATCAGGGGAACACAAGTTTCATATCCTAATTGCATTTTTCAACCCTGGTCAAGTAAGGGTAGTCTGACTTTTGGTCAACCCTTGGGTCCCTTCTATAATAATAGGTGGCATTTGTTTATCAGGTATTGTATCTCAGATTAGAAATGAGCTTTCAGCACCTGATCTTTAAACCCTTGATGATTTCAATGGATTTATTCACATGAGTAAAATTGTAAGACTAGTTCATAATCTCAGTCAGGCACCCAGATCTAATTAAGAATTGCCTGTCTCTTTAATCTCCAACACAATGGTCTTTCAAAATCTACTATTCCGCATAGCTTTTCCAGGCAAAGATATTGTTATCCTCCTTTGGAAGATTGCTGTAAAACTGTAGGAAGCTCATTCTTTTATCCTATAGGGTGCCAGTAACATCCCCAGGGCAGCTCAGAGCCAGGTGGCATATTTCAGCAGAAGCCTACATGAAAGGATGTATTTTTGAGACCATCTGTCCTAAGAGATATCAGAAACAATAATAATAAAAAAGTCTGGAAACATTTTTTAAAGAACCAACAATGCTACACACACCTAGCAAAACATTTCCCACTAGGTTTCCCTTTGATTTTGTGAAGAGGAATTTGTTTAACTTTTAAATAACTTAGTTGTTATAATTGTGTTGATGAACTTGAAGAATATGATGTTACCTGACACATTTGTATGTAAATACATATCAGATGGATCTTTGCCATGACCGGGCCTGGCAGTGTTAGATTGCCCCCTGGTGATTATAATGTTTCTTTGCAGGATAGAATGTGTATTAACTTATAACAGAAAAATATGATCACACTGTTTTACAATGTTTGGAGAGGGTTTTTTTATGTTATTTATTCAAAGAAATTATGGTAATGGCTCCATCACAAAGTTAATAATCTTTAGCAGTTTCTTGTTATTGCAGTGCATTGCATTGCAGTTATGATTTCTTGACTCTAAAATAGGTCAGGTTATTACTAGGCTTTCATAATGAGGTTGTGATGCTTCAGTTGATGTTGACTATATGATGCTAGCAGTGACAGAAAAAGATTATTTCTTTGCTGTAATCAAGTCACAAGCTTTATTGCTCTGTATGATCCAATCCATAGTTCAACAAATGTAATAGTCCGGTCTCATATTACACTGATATCTTTGTGACACGATACTTTATGGGTCAGAAGGTTATTTATTAATATACCACAATTGATGCCTTAACTTTTAACAGAAATCCTAAGGTCCCTTGAAAAGATTCTTGATGACCAGTTTTCTGCTAAATGGGGAAAACAAGTTATAAATTCAAAAGTCTCTAGATCTGATGCACTATTTCTAACCAAAATGTGCTGTGATTCTAAATTGTCCTGTTCCTGGGTCCAAAAGAGAGGCAGAGGTCGGGAAATAGCAGTGTAGGGAGACAATGGAACTGCACTTTCAAACCTGAAATCTCTGTTAATCTACTGATGCTTGAAGTCCCCTGTCTGAAATGATTTAACCCCAGTAGTGTAAAACTTGTAAATATAATTGTTTGACGTGACAGATTTTACAAAGGGAACAACAGCATAGACTTCACACCTAATTAAATAACATATTGAGGAGTTGTTTTTACCTGCATTTGGCTACCGGACAATATTTGTGTGTTGGGAAAGCAGCACTGTTTTATATTCCTGCCTTATTTCTTCTTAAAGCAATAAAGAAGTGTAAAGTACTTCTCGATGGTACTGGAAAAGGTGCCAGCCACTGAGCCAAGACCCATAATCATCCTGTTACTTTGGGCCGGAGGCATATTCTAGAAGAATGGGGTTTCTCTTTGACTCTGTCTCAGAGAAGAGAGAAATGAAATGTCAGACCAATTATCTGAGCAGTGGACAGTGTAAGGAAAACTGGCTGCTTTGTGAAGTTGTGGCCAGAGTCCCAATTATTGGATTAGCAGAGTTTGCTGCTCCACTTCACTGTCGTGCTGCTATGTACTAGGAACTCGAGTACACTTAGAGGTGAATCATGTATGACTGCATCAAAATTGCCAATATGCTTTGGTAAATGAGGTTTTGATTGCAGACAAGCAGTGTCTCTTCTGTGCAATGTATTTTTGTATCAGTTGATGTTGAACTGGTTTTCCCTTCAAAGGTGAGTATCCATTTACTCTTGTACAGTTTGGAAGTAACTCAATGAAGAATGTTAGGTTACACTGTTGAAAATCTGGTGAGAGACCAAAATCAGGCATTTAGTGTGAGGAGAGTGTTTGTACATGTCAGAAATCAGAGAGAAACCTAA
Organism: Pelochelys cantorii; assembly: GCA_032595735.1. NCBI lineage: Eukaryota > Metazoa > Chordata > Testudines > Trionychidae > Pelochelys > Pelochelys cantorii. The sequence goes on from CM064327.1 coordinate 94,749,861, forward strand.
TGGCAATGCAACTCTGACTGTTTCAGTGCTTACATTCTCCATTTTAAATTAATTTATAAATAACAAAGTTCAGAAAGTCAGAATTTGTCCAAGAGTGGAAGAAGTGCAAGCTTGCCTCAAAATTGGCCCTTGTAAACTACAGACTTTGTCTGAATGGTCCAGTATACCAGGAAGTCGGTATAAAAGTGTTATCCACTTAAACAATAAATTTTAGCTCATAAATTTAGTATCAAGGTTAAGCATCACAACTACAAATTAATGGATCTTGTTAAAGTAAGAGAAACGGGGGAAAATGTGATATTGAAACCATGCTAGGTAGCAGATTTTTCATGTGTCCATCAGTAATGTTCCACTGCATCAAGCTTGTTTGTGTTCTTGATGAGCCATAGATACTGAATCTGATAAAGAGTTTAAACCACTGGTTTTCAACCAAGGTATACATGTACCCCTGGGGATTCCCAGAGATCTTAGACTGGGTTCATCAACTCATCTGGGTATTTGCATGTTTGTACAATAAGCAATAAAAAACACTAGAGAACTCAGTAAGGGGGTCTTGCTATGAGTCCAAGATACCTTCCAAAAAACTTGGACTTATAGCGAAACAACTTAAAGTGGGGAATTTTTTTCCCGCAGCTGACTTCCATTTAAGCAGATTGGAGGGAGTGTTTTACACAACTTACAGCGAGGAATGGGAGGACTTATAATGCATCAGTTCCTACAAACATCAATGACTTTAGTGTGGAACGGATGTATACCGGGGTGACTTATAGAGGGGACCCCCTGCACAAACTAAAATATCATACAATGACTTTGTTTATATTGCTCTGTACACTATACACTGAAGTTTCAGTGAAATGTTTATATTCTAATTGATGTATAATTATAAGGTAAACATGAGAAAGTGAACAGTATCAGAGGGGTAGCTGTGTTAGTCTGAATCTGCAAGAACAACGAGAAGTCCTGTGGCACCTTATAGACTAACAGATGCATCTGACGAAGTGGGTCTTTGCCCACAAAAGCTTATGCTCCAATAAATCTGTTAGTCTATGAGAAAGTGAAAAAATTTTCAGTTATCATGTGCTGTGACAGTTTTGTATTTTTATGTCTGATTTTGTAAACAAGTAGTTTTCAAGGAGGTGTGACTCGGAGGGCCATAAAACAAATCAGATTCCTGAAAGGGGTACAGTACTCTGAAAAGGTTGAAAGCCACTGGTTTAAACCAGCATGAGGATTTTGGCCAAGTATTTTGCAGTAAGATTGTTTGCTAAAAAGCAAAGCAGAATTGGAAATGTGAAGGGCCTGTTTGTCACAGAGTAGGATTCCCTCATCCTGGATTCCTCAATGCAAAGAATCCTCACACATTCCTGCATAGTTCATCACTGTATGCTTTATTTATAATGTGCTGTAAAAGCATTTGTTCCCCCATAACACAAGACTGCTTCCTTCTCCCCAGACACAGGTTGGCAAGAAAGAGCTCTTGCTTCTCTGACGTCCTGGGCTTTACTAGCCCCTCTTTTACCCCCTCTCCTCCTGTCTCTTTTAACTGTCCTGAGCTGAGGAGCTAAAACACCTTTTTAGTTAGTTGATCAATTATCTTGTCAATTTCACCCATGTGGGGACACTTACAAAGTGCATAGCGTGAAGAGTCAATCTTACGCTACTCATGCTCTATCACATCGTTATTTTTTCAAATAATTAAATCTAGGAAGAAAAGTTACACATCTTCATTAGAGATCTGAATAGAAATAAGGAGCAAATTCTCAACTGGTTTAAACTGTTATGAGTCCACTGATGTCAGTGTTGCTATGACAATTTATGCTATCTGAAGGTTTGCCCCATAATATTTAAAATGTATGAAAATATGTTTAAAATTGCTTGAACTTAATACCTTTTATTTTAATTTGCTTGGGCCATTCTCATCCAGGTGTTTCTTTCCAAATGATGTAATTTGCTGATGTATAAAACTAATACCAGTGAGGCATACACCAGCACTACAATATAGTTCATTTAAATTCACAAATTTCATCAGGTGACTAGACTGGCATGAGACTCCGAGACATTCTTCTAAGCCGTGTGACAGGGCACCAGCTGTGATGAATGGAGATAAGAGACTAAAATGTTTAAAGTAACAACAATTTTCCAGCCAAAATAAAATCACAAAATACTAGGAAAGAATTTGGATTTACTTACGATGTATAAAAGAAGAAAAACTTCCAGAGAGGCTCAGCAAGACATGTAACATACAATAAAATGGTTAACAGTGTGTGTCAGCTTACTGTCTTCTGTACAGCTCTGTTCATTTTCCTAAAAAAATATCCAGTATATACGTTAAAAAACATCCTTCTTTTTCTCAGCCCCTGCTAAACATAGGGGATTCCATTTTAGGAACTTGCAATGCCAGAAGAGTCTTACCACTTCAAAAATCATTTGGATGTTTGAATTACAAAACAAAACTAACCTGATAAAAATGTTCAGAAAAATACCAGGGACATAGAAACAATTTAAAACAAAATATACCAGAAAAAGTTTGAATAGTGAATATTAAATATTATAATAGCACTCAGCTTTTAATGCAAAATTCCTAATGTGATAGACTGACCACTGTAGATACAGCTGAAAAATAAATTTGGTCAAATAGTTAAGGAGGGATAAGCCATTTTATTTAATAAAAGTGCTGAAACATTTGGGATGTTGTTGTTTGTTATTCAGCAATTTGTGGATGACCTCTGGTTGTTTCTGAAAATGTACACAAATCCTATGACTTAAATGACCAGTTACACAAACCAAATTGGCTTTGAGTCAGTCAAGCACAAACTGTGTTCTTTAGAGTGAGGTTAAGTACTATGCCAAAAAAAGGTGTGTGAATATTCATATGCTTAAAGTATGGTTGCCAACTTTCTAATGGCACAAACCCAAATACTCTTGCCCTATGTTTCTGCCCCTCCCCTTCTCCAAGTCTATGCCACCCTGCACTACTTACATCATCTCCTCTCCCTCCATTGCTCACTCTCTCCCACTCTCACTCACTTCCACAAGGCAAGGGGTTGGGTGCTGGAGGGAGCGAGGACTCTGACTGTGGAAGCAGGCTATGGGGTGGGGCTGGGGATGAGGAGTTTTTAATGCAGGAGGTGTCTCTGTGCTTTGGCCAGAGAGCTCTGGGTTGGAGGAGAGGGTTGGGAGGGACTTTGAATTGGAGCTCTGGAAGGCAGTTTGAGTGCAGGAGGGGCTCAGAGCTGGAGCAGAGGATTGAGGTGCAGGATCTGGCCAGTCGGTGCTTATCTTGGGCAGTTCCTGGAAGTGACTGGCAAGTGTGGTGCCCAGTCAAGGTGCAGCCAGGGGGCTTTGCACACTCTCCCTGCCTGCAGGCACTGTGCCCCTCAGCTCCCATTGGCCAGTTTCCAGCCAGTAAGTGCTGTGGAGTCAACACTTGGGGCAGAGGCCATGTGAGGTGACTCTCTGGCCACCACTGTACCTAGGAGCCTGACATGCTGGCTGCTTCTAGGATCTGCATGGAGCTTATACTGTAGTGGCCTACTGTAATCTCCCAGATTTCAATAGTCGCTGGGAGATTGATGTTTACTCTGGTAGACTCTCAGCCAATTCAGAAGAGTCAGCAACTCTAGCTTAAAGCTATTGCATGTTTAAATACTTCGCTGAATCAGGAATATGATAAATAATGATCCCAGGGTAAACAATTCATGAACCATCAACAAACTGGAAATGATTTGTCAAAAATATTACACAATAAGTGTAAACACTGTATATACTGGTAGAAATCAGAATTTGATAGCCAATATCTTTGCTAACAAATATTCCAGTGACTTTCTTCACAAGCATTATCACTGTCTTCTACATCAGATACATCCCTTTCAACGCATTCAGTTAGTCCTGGTCTACATTACACATTTATGTTGGTATAACTCAGGGCTGTAGAAAATCCACAGTAGCTACACTGAGCGCTTGTGTAAAAAGTGCTTGGTTGTTGGGAGGGCTTCTCCCATTGACATAGCAATTCAGGAGAATTTAGATTCCTTTTAGGCAAATGGCAGTATTAGAAAAAGAACTATAAAGCAGATATGGTGCAAAGCCATGTGAAAGGAGAAAACTCTCCATCAGGGCAAAAGGATAAGACCAAGGATGAGACCAGTGTGCATAAGGTTGAACTGCATTTTGAGGAAAGGAGGAGCTGGAGTATTCACTGTGGCTGAAGGATTGTTCTCATCTTTTACAAGTGGCCTCTTCCAGAATTACCACTGCCTAGCCCAGACACAATACCTGCTTGCAACTCTTGTCTTGTGTATGTCTCATACTATGCTGAAGAGCAAGTTTGGAATAAGTGAGGCTGTTTTGTGGGTTTTTCTAAATAAATGTATTCTTTTTTTTTTGTTGGGGTAGGGGGCATAGCACACTGTGACACATCCCTACTGTTTTTTTAAAAAAGCAAATTCATTTTCAAGTCAAAACCAAAAAATCCCTGGCTATCAGAAGCCTGAACCACTGTGCTCATCTAAGCATGTTCCTTCCTGCAACTGCTTCTTAGGTTCACCATTACCAAAAATTGTTTTGTGCTAATGGTGTGGTTTTGATGATGTGATGTGGCTGTGTTCTCAGACTGTTGACGCTACCGATTGGCCGACTAACCACTTCCTCCTTCAGAAAGTGTCTGTCTTGTACACCTGACACTTCAACCACAGAGTATTGCAAATGTTTTCTGGGAAATACCTTTGCAGGGGTAATGAACATTCTCATAGTGCTACTCCTAGTAATCCTGAATGTCACCTATATTTTAAATAAATCCCCAAATGTTCTTCAAATTCAGTTTCTGGCATCCACTAACTTCAGTCCTTGAAAGTGAACTGTGAAGACAGATCCCTTGGGTCTATACTGACCCCTATTTTATCCTGTGATTGTCCTCAACATGTTCTTGACAATACCAGACACATTCATTTAAGTTTGAAAGCTTCAGGGGGTAGCGGAGTTTTCTGTAACAGGAAAAACTTTAAAAACAAAAAATAATCTAGTAGCATCTAAAAGGCTAACAAAACATGTAGATGGTATGAGCTTTCGTGGGCACAATCCACTTCTTCAGATGACCGGAGTGTTAGAAGTCCAGATCTAAGAATAAATAAGGGAAGGAGGGGGGCAGGGGAGAAAGGAGAAAAAATGGGGGAGAAGAAAAAAAGAGAGACAGTGAGTAGATAAGCTTCAGAGGGATAGCTGAATTAGTCTGTAACAGGAGAATCTTAAAAAACAACAAATAGTTTAGTAGCACCTAAATAGTTACAGGAGGCTGATAAGAACCATTAGCACCTTCATTGTTTGGTGAAGTCATTAAGATGTGGAAGATAATGTGTGAGCCATCTGATATCCTGGTTCATACCATTTACATAAGAATTAAACTTGTGAATGAAGTTAAGTTCCAACCCTTCTCTGTGTATTTGGCTTATGGAATTGGTCTGAAACAAAACGGCGACTTGGAGATCCATTAATAAGTGTCCAGAAAGATTAAAGTGTTCTTCAACAGGTTTTTGTGTGTTGCCCTTTCAGATATCTGATGTGTGTCAATTAATTCTTTCCCATAAGACTGTCCAGTTTGGCCAATATACATTGCAGTGGTGCATTGCTGGCATTTGATGGCATAAATCACATTAGTGGATGTATAGTTAAATGAGCCTCTGATTTGGTGGCTGATGTGGTTGGGTCCAGTGATAAAATCACTGGTGTAGATGTGTGGGCAGAGTTGGCACCAGGGCTGATTGTGAGAATTGGCCTTTTCCCCAAGGCCTCTGAAGGCACGTTAAGACTACCTTTGGCTTCCAAAAGAAGATATGCAAATTTGGTGCAAATTTGCATATTTTCTTCTGATCCCTTTTTCGGAGGAGGTTTTTTCAGGGAAAAAAAGCAGTCTAGATGGGGGTTTTCACGCAACCCCCCCCTTTTTCGAAAGAACCCTGTAAACCTCATTTTTTGAGGAATAAGGGTTCTTTCGAAACAGGGGGGGGGTGCGCGAAAAAACCCATCTAGACTGCTTTTTTTCCCCCAAAAAACCTCCTCTGAAAATATGATCAGAAGAAGATATGCAAATTCATGCCAAATTTGCATATCTTCTTTCAGAAGCCAAGGGTAGTCTAGATGTGCCCTGAGATTGAGGGGTCATGTTCCAGGATAGGTTGTAGATTGTTGATAATGCGCTTAAGGGATTTAAGTTGTGGACTGTAGGTGATGACAAATGGAATTCTGTTTTCTCTTTTGCGCCTGTCTTGAAGTAGTTCATGTCTGGGTACTTTTTTGGCTCTGTTGATCATTTTCACTTCTCTGTCTGGGTATTTCAGTTTTAAGAATGCTCTATATAGCTCCTGTAGGTGTTTGTCTCTGTCTGTGGGATCAGAGCAAATCTAGTTGTATCTTAGGACTTGGCTGTATACAATAGATTGAGAAATGTGTCTGGGATGGAAGCTAGAAGCAGAAGGTAAGTGTAGCAGTTGGTAGGTTTCCCGTATAGGGTGGTGGAAATTTGTCCATCATTTAATTGTACTGTAGTGTCAAGGAAATGGATTTCTCGTGTGAACTGATCCAGGCTGAGGTTGATGGTGGGGTAGAAGTTGTTGAAATCCCTGTGAAATTCTTCAAGGGTTTCTTTCCCATGGGTCCATATGATGATGATGTCTTCAATGTAGCATAAGTAGAGTAAGAGTGTTAGGAGACGAGAGCTGAGGAAACATTGTTCAAGGTCAGCCATAAAGACATTGGCATATTGTGGTGCCATGCGGGTGCCCATGGCTGTGCTGCTAACTTGAAAATACAAATTGTCTCCGAATTGTAAGTAGTTGTAGGCGAGGACAAAGTCACAGAGCTCTGTTACTAGGTGTGCAGTGCTGTCATCGGGGATGGTGTTCCTGATAGCTTGTAATCCATCTTCATGTGAAATGTTGGTATAAAGAACTTCTACATCCATGGTGGCCAGGGTGGTATTTTCAGGTAGATTACTGCTGTTTTATAGTTTCATCAGGAAGTCGGTGGTATAGCGAAGGTAGCTAGGAGTGCTGGTAGCGTAGGGTCTGAGGAGAGAGTCGATATAGTCAGATAATCCTGTGGTAAGAGTGCCAGTGCTTGAGATGATAGGTCGTATTGGGTTTCCAGGGTTGTGTATCTTGGGTAGCAGATAGAATACTCCTGGTCATGGATTAGGGGGGATGTTGGTGTAAATTTGATCCTGCGCAACATCAGGGAGCTTCATGTGCAGTTGTTTCAGGGGGTTTTTGGTATTCTTTAGTGGGATCACAGGAGAGTGGCTTGTAGAATCTGGTATTGGTGAGTTGTCTGGTAGCCTCCTGTTCATAATCTGTTCTGTTCATGATGACTACAGCACCCCCTTTGTCAGCCTCTTTGATTATGGTGTTAGAATTGTTTTTGAGGTTGTGAATAGCATTGCGTTCTGCATGACTGAGGTTATATATTATATGTTATTGTTTAAGTTTGTTTGATTTGTTTTTTGTGATGTATACCCGAAGTCAACAAACTGTATGTTACTTATTTGCTGGCTGCCACTTTGCCTTAATGTAGAAACATTTGATCACCTTTTTCATTAGATACAGTATTTTCAAAGTCATCTGTGCCAAAATTGAATTGAACTGACATCACCCAAGATGTCAGAGCCTCCCAAGCATATAAAGGCAGTTTCCAGCCCTCCTGCTCTGATTTCATTCAGCTGAAGATCTGTGAGAATAGATGGAGGGAACAAACCATAGCTATAACCAAAATATTACCCACAGCACCATGCTTACATTCTCTACATAAAACAGAATCTATTAAAAGCAAAATGATCATTACTGCACGCCTGAGTGTAATAGTCTCATGATTCAGAAATCAAGAAATTCCAGTAGCTTGATGACTGTATAAAGTTTACTAGTTTATCATTTAGCTTCAGTCAAGCCATGTAAATAAGGAGGTTTTTATCATGCAGAATCAATGTCCTGAGTAATTAAGATGATTCAGTCATCACTGGTATGATCTCCAGCATAATAAATCTTAGATGATGTCCTGATTGTATAAATCATTGATATGTTGTCGGTAATAATATGCCCATTTTATCAGAGTTATTTCAAGCTTCACCTTCAGTTCCTGTCTGTGGCACGCTCAAGAAAAAACGGTTGTATTAAGATGGAATATGTGGTCAGAGAGTCAAAGGCGTTAATATAACCCAGTCACAGTCTAGCATTAAACAATGTAAAACAAGGTTTGGGATTTGATATACAGAGACTTCATCTTGCTTAGGACCATGGCAAACACACCATTTAAAATCCTTTTAACCTTTAATTTAGGATACAGAAAACAAAGAAGAGCTTCAAAGGCATTTGAAATGTAAATTATTAAATAAAGCTTTCAAGTTAACACTCTCCTTTTTTTCCCTTTACCTTTAGATGGAGAGAGTATTTAGAAGGGGAATAAAATGCTTTATCTAATGACAGTATCTTAGATGGTATCAAAGTGGTAATAACTTTTCTTTGGAGAAGAAGAAAATAAATTAGTTGAGAGGGACTAGAGCTGCTTTTGTTAAAAGTCCGATCTCATTTCACCCCAGGTGGTGTTTGGGATTCACTCAGTGGATGTGGTGGTGTTATCTAAATCCCTATCTCTGGCGCAGTCTAGTCAGAACATCTTTGAGGATCAGGATGATGAAGTCCTGGGGCACCAGGAGATGGTAGGGGTGGTCTCAATTTTTCTCTCAAAGTTGCTTTCTTTAAAAACTCCAAAAGGGATTTGAGGGCAGAATGCCCTCCCACACCCATTTTTTTTTTCAAACTAAGCCTAGTTTGAGACACGTCAGTTTTGGTTCACTGATTTCTGAGTCCATGTTGTACTTGCTTACCAAAAAGGCTTTTAACACAGTCCCTGAGTTATATTGTTAGGCTTTTGTGTTTGGACAAATTCATTTTTTCTGTCTCCCTTTCATACCTTCCCTCCTTGTTGCAGTTTATTGGGAGATCTTATGAACTTCATTCTTCACAGTTCAACTCACAACTAGAGTAAATTTGTAAGCTCAATTATCATAAAAGAAGCCCTCAGGACAGCTTCATTCTCAACACCATTTGAATTTAATAATAGTAAAGAAAAGTCATCCTAATAGCTGGCTTATTTTTTAATAGTCTTGTTTTCCAGGGAATGCCATTATAAGAAGACAGATTAAAAGCAGTGAGAAAAAAACTATTTGCTGTTCATCTTTATTTGGGGGAATTGTTTAGCTACTATTTTCTTTTTATTTTGTGCATTATTTTCATTGTATTCTTAAAAACAGAAGCTACGTTAGTTTTGATTTGCCCATTTGTGTTCAAAATCAGTTAGCATTCAGTCATCCTCACCAAGTCTCTTGCCTACTTTTGTCATCTTCTATCTGAATGCAAAGCACATCTAATATAGCAGTGATATTACAGAATAATCTCTGTACAGTCCCCTTGCTTCTCCTATCAAATCCAATAAGTTCATGGAGAATGGATCCATCGATAGGTGTTAGTCGGGATGTGCAGGGATGCAAAACCATGCTCTGAAGTGCCCCTAGCCTTCATTCACCAAAAGCTGGGAATGGGGAACAGGGGATGGATCAGTTGATGATCACCTGTTCTGTTTATTCCTTCTGAAGCACCTGGAAATTGGTCAGTGTCATAAGACAGAATACAGGGCTAGATGGATGATGACTCTGAAGCATGTGGCCATTCTTATTCTTATGCTCAAAAGCAAAATTTCCACTCATTTCTTTAATGGAAGGATTTATTCCAGGTCTGCCAACAGGGAGGAGAGGGAGCAAAGAGGGCAACTGACCCAAGTGCCTGGTGATTCAAAAGGGTCCAGGGTTCCCAGCCACCGTTATCACTACTGTGGCAGCCAGAGCCCTGGGCCCTTTAAATTGCCACCTCAGCCCCATGCAGTGCGCTCCGGATGGCTCTGGGGGCTGGCTGCCTCCAGCCTCTCTCCTTCTGCCCAAGGCTCTGCCTCTTCTGGAAGCACGGAGCCACCCCTCCCATCTTGCCCATGGGCCTGCCAAGTCTGTCAGCGCCCCAATTTATCCCACTACTTTGTAAGCAATAAAAAACTAATGCTGTCCTTTTTCCAAATGTTCTTATGAAGTATAACTGTTTTATGCATGTGGCACACTCTCGACACTATCAGCTGTTGTTTTCCTGGAAAGTAATCTGGGCTGCTGGAAAGATTCACACTATTTTTTTTTTATAATTATGTAGCTCATACAAAGAGGCACTGTGCAAAGACAAAACTAATTTACCCTTTGAGAAGACAGTTTCAGAGATCTTCCTGCCCATACGTTTAGTAGAGTGTTCATTTGATTTGTCAGACTATAATGTTTTGCGTAAAGATGCAGCTCCAGCCACTTGGGATTAAACAGAAGTATGGCAGGATGGTTGCTGCATAATTATTGTATTTTCTGTGATATGCGCTGGTCACAAAGGTAATACTAACAAAGAAAGGGACTGAATGAGCAGAGAAACAGAAGTGGCAAGAGATTGGAAAATAAAGATTGATGTTTACACGCCTAAGATTAAAATTCCAGAAACAATACATAGGTAGCCATTCGGGTAGTTTGTGGGCAAAGGTGAGAAGAGAGGTATTTAATCAAGCTTTTATTTTTTCTCTTTCTTGCAAGAGATGTTTCTAAGGGCTTTTTACCATCACCAGAGACAGACACACGCACTCACGACATATCTTTTTCAAGTTCTGCCTCATCTGGTTTACATCTGTATCTTTACAAGAAGCTAGTGAAAATGAAATAGCTAGTTCACAGCCTAATTCCCTTCCAAGGAAAAGAACATAACTTATGTCCCTCTATAAATCAGTCCTTTGTTTTTTATTTACTAGAGGTAATTGAGGGCTTTTCAAGCTAAACAAATTATTTATAGAGTTATGAAAAGTGGATTCGTTTTCCTCACTGCTTCATGAATGTGTTAAGCAATTATTTTATTCCTACTAAACATAAATAACCTAAATGAATAAACTTTCATATGCCACAGTAATAAGTGATTTGGGGAAATAATTTTTTGGGGCCTGGGGGAAATGCCTTGTTTTCTGATACTTTATCGCTACACTCTGTATTCCTCTAAAAATTAGACGAAAATTAGTTTTCAGCATGGGCAGCAGGTATAAAAGGTAAGGGGAAGTAATGCATTCCCTGAGTTTTAATGCTCAACCTCTCCTCTCTTCCTATCCCTATTCTGATGGTTCCTGAAGGCTCCCACAGCAGTCTGTTGCAGACTGGTGACCCTTCCCCAGAAGTGGCTCTATTAATTTAAAAGTTAAAAGCCTTCCAGTTTGCCAGACCTATTAGCATAATATTGATCCTGAGAAGGAGCCATTAACTGGTAATGAAACCATTGAACAGGCATGTACCAATCCTTTTTACTGACAAAAACAGTTGTGCATTACTTGTGTATAGGACCTTAGTTTATTAATTTGCTTTAAATATTTCATTAGTTTGTGGCTGAAAATTAATACATCTCTAAAAAATCCATGCATTGATATTCAGATACATAATCTGAGTATTCAACTTTAGCCTTGAATGCTAAGATCTTTAGACATATATTTTACATAAGTTCTTCAAAAGACCACCCTCATCTAAAATACACACTTTTATTTTAATTACTATAGTACAAAAATTTGCTTTCAAAGTCTTCCTGTTCTGTTCATCCCTACTCTCCTTTCACACACACACCCTGTTGAAGAGAGCCCTTAAAGGACAAGATTCCTTTTCTTTCAGATAGGTGGACAAATGAGTTTCCCATTTACTTCTGACAGTTGAGGAACTCGTGAGCCGCATGCAGCTCTTCAAAGGAAAAATTGCAGCTCCCGCATCTGTGGCTGTTCTGTGTTCCCCTGCTCTGACCTTTTTTCTTTGTCTGGTCAGGGCGCTGCTTGGGACAGCGAGATCTAATGCTGCAGCCCACGGAAGCCTGCTTAGGCCACACACGGCTCTTAAAGGGGCAGCGTGGCTTTTTTTTTTTTTTTTTGCTCAACAACTTCCTTAGCTACATCATGTGTTCCATAATAATTAATGTTGTATTCAGTAGGACAACTGACTTGGCCTTTGTGATGGATGAGAAGAGTGGAGTCCTTTCCTAAAATCTCAGCGTTCAATAACTAAAGGGTTAAACTCAGGTAGCTAGGAAATGTTGGCAGGGAGCCAGGAGAACCAATGTGGGAAAGTGTTGAGATTTGAATTAAAAGGAACCGTGCTTGCTATTTTTCTTTTGTGGGAGTTTAAGCCAGGAGCTGGGTGAACAAGGTAAATTGAACCAGGCAGGACTACCATGCCTACAAAGAATACTGGGCATTGAAATGGACTGGATCTTAAAGTACAGATATGTAAGTAGATAGGGAATGTTTATTTAGACACAATCAGGTTATTTTCTTTGTTTTGTTGTTTGGTTAAACTTCTCTGTGATAAGTCCGTGTGCCCCTCCTCCCCCTGTAGCCTGTAATTATGCTGAATCCCAGGGATACAATTCTGTGTTTTAATCTGTTCTTTTCTCAGTTGCTTTATAACACCTAGCAACCTAGTATGCTTTACCAAGTATATCTTTTGTTTTGTTAATACAGTCACTGTTTTTAAGGCTATGATTTGATTCTTGTGTGCTGGAAGGTAATAGGAGGTCTGTGAATGTATGTCTAGGGCTGAGAGCTTAGCTATCAGAGATTACTATTTGTTTTTTTCTTTTCTTTTTTTTTCAAACTCTCTTGTGGTACCTCTCTGGAAGAAGTTCCCAAGTGCTTTCTTCTTGGGTTCAAGAAGAAAGGGTTGTTGATTATTTTAACTTGGATGGTGGCAGCCTATTTCCCAAGGTCAGGGAATCTGTGATCCTGGGAAGTTTTTAAAATAGAAACCTCTAGAGACAAGGTATTTTAAGGTCTCTTGTGAGCCCCCAACTTCTGCACTCAGAGTGCAGAACCACCTTGACAGCCTTACTACAGGTTGGACATCTCTTATCTGGCACCCTCAGGGCCAGACTGGTCCCAAATCAGGGAATTTCCTGGACTAGAGAAGGTTCCCTACTACAGCCCCCAGCCGCCAACTCTGCCAATTGAGGAGGGTGGGAGAATACTTCTAGCCCCTGCTGGGCTCCCTGCTGGTTGCTGGCCCCACTGCTGCTGCCCTGGCTGGACTGCCTTCCTGGCTCCAACAGCCTGTGCTGCTGCAGGCTGCCAGGGGCTGGCTCTGGCCCTGGTCAGGCTGACAGGACTGCCAAGGGTTCAGGCTCTGGTCCCAGCCTCATAGCAGCCTGCAGGCTCTGGCCCCGCTTCCACGGGCTGTCCAAGTCTCCAGCACCATGCTGCTGGGTCTGCCACCAGCCCTGGCTCCTGCCCCACAGCAGCTCACAGGTTCTGGCCCCACTTCTATGGGCTGCCAGGGGCTTTGACCCCGCCTCCGTGCTGCCATCGGCTGTTGCCGGCCTGATCCTGCGCTGCCGAGGCTGCCCCAACTAGTTCCAGTGCTGCAGGCTGTTGAGAGCTGCCCAGGGGCTGCTGCCAGCTCCAGTCCCACTGCTGTGGGCTGCTCCTAGCCCCTGCCCCATCCCACTGTTTCAACCTGGCTCCTCCTGGATTGCCCTCCTGCCACTAGGCTACCAGGGTTCTCTGATCAAAGAACATCCGTGGTCCTACTGGCCCATGGATGTTGCCAGACCAAAGAATTCCGATTTTGGGAGATGTAATCTGCACGTTTTTGCAAATAAATCTCTGACAAACTTCAAGGTATATAAAAAAAACCCTGAAACTGTGAAGACTGGAGAAGCAGAAGGTACTTAATTAAAAGCACTGAATTTAGGACTAAAAATTGTCAATCCGACATGCAGTGAAAAATATGCTCCATTTTCTTTAAAAAGAAATTTTAGAAGAGTGGGGTTTTTTTTCCAAATTTCATTTGTTACATTTGGGTTCAGGGATTTGACCTGCCTGTAATGGATGAGCAGAGAGAAGAGGGAGGGAGTGGAACAGTGGAGAGATGGTGGGGCCTGGGTGGAGCAGGGGTAGAGTATGGACTGAACCACAAGCTAGGGAGCTTGCCTCCCCAAGCAGCAGCTTCACCCACCACCCATGCTTGTAAGTAAGTGGGTACCTAAAGCACCAGTTCTCATCTTGAATATCATGTACCTTAGTGATAGAGGCTAGGAGTTTTAAGAGTTCCCCACTATCGATGGGAGTTGGGCCAGCTCTTAATATCTTTAAAAAGCAGAAGCGCGGGAGGGGGGACCCAGCATGAGCCAGGACAGCTGATGCATTTAAAAAGCACAGGCGCGGCGTCTGAGACTGAGCGCGAGCTGGGAATGACCTGATTCTCAGCTTGTGCCCAGTCCCCGCTACTCCTCTGCTTCCCCTGCCGAGATGGTGCTGGGGAAAACCAGCTTTTACTGGAATAAGTTGTGACCTGATCCTAAGCATTAAAATTTCCATTGGCTTTTATGGGAGTCACCTGCAATTTGGACGAATCTTAGTCCTAAAGCAGATGTATACTTGGACAGTGAAGTTGTAGGGTAGACACCAAATGCCATCGCCAGTGCAAAGGTGGTTGTTTGTTGGTTTTTTTTCTGAATAGGAAGTAACTTCTGCTGCTGTTATGTAGTCAGAGAGGCCTGCAGAGCATCTGAGAGCCAGATGGTTTCAGAAACAGCTTTCTGTTTTATAGGCCTCTCAATAATTTACCTTGTCTACACTACTCATTAGTCACAGGTAATATATGTACTGTGGGCAAGGTCTAAGTATTGTTTAACTCCACTGTCCTCACCTTACCCACTATCAAAAGTGTGTCAATTATGTTACTTGATAGCCAACTTTTTAAATCAAATCCATATTTCAGTTATAGGAAAATGTGTTGAAATCATTCTTTCTAAATGGCTGAACCAAATTTGCTTCAAACTTAGTGTGGTAAATTTTATCTTGCAACAATTGTTTACAATAGGTTATAAATTCTGTAAATATATTTATTATGGAAACACTGTCAGTGCAGGAAAGATCAGCAATACTATAATAGATAAAAAGCAAACTGCTTTTATCTCTGAGCAATCAGCTTTTATTAACTCTGTTTTCAAGAGATGCTCTACTTTCCATTTTTATATTTATCTTTGTATTTTCAACTGTCACTTTTTTCTTTTTTTAAAGGTCCTCTAATGTTAGATACTGTATTATGTTACTTTATCATCTGTAATGACCTTGCATTGCATACAGGCCTTTATCACATGCAAAGTGTTTTCTAGGATAGCAATTCCAATGGGCATATGTCAAAGTGATTTAAAATAAGTAAATATTTACCAGTAGACTATTGTATCATTTTCCTCAAAACCATGTGCAATTGGTAAGTTAGCTCTGCACTGTAATGCTGTTAAAGAATGTTCTGGGGTGAAATCATGAGCAGAAATCAGCATGCATGCTTTTTTAAAATAAAAATGGCAATTAATACTGTCCTTTCAGTTGCATATTTAGTTAAGAATTTTAAATTACAATAGACTACTTTTTTTTGATCAAGGGGAAAAAGTCTAGTAAAAGTTAAGACCAGTAAGTCAAGAAGCTAGCACTGTTGATATAAGCTATCTGTGTGACAGTATTTTCAAGGATCTAAAAGAGAATTGCCTTATAAATCTGATTAGGTGTGAAATCAACAACAAATTGATTCATAAAATGATTTGTTGCTATATTCAAGTACAAGTAGCTAAAGCAGTGCAGCCAGTCATTTCATTTTACTTTTGTTTTATGTTTTATTACTGTTATATCCTTACCCATTTTCCAAGTCATTCCAATAGTGTATTATTTTTTAATGATTCTCTTTTCTTACTACTGATTTGCTATATGCCTTTTTTTGCCAGAGTTTGTTTTAACATCAGTTGAGATCAGATCAAATATAAAATATTTATTATTCCAATCTAATTAAAACATTTTTTTCAAATATACCAATTCTCAATTTTCTGTTAATAAAGCTTTGTTAAGCTTTTGTTAAAATAAAACAAAAAGACCTGCAACCACTTGAAGTCAGCTAGTTTTGAACTTGAACAAGAAAATGAAACAATTAAAGTTTTATGTAAAACTGTTTTGGTTCTGTTAACCTTGGGTATAACCTATAGGCAACATTATTTTGGTACATTTTGGATAACAAGGCACAAATAATTAAAACCAAAGTTCTGCTGTTTATAAACTTCCTTCCAGTTATCACATAATAATGTGTTATCCAGGTCCCTGACTATCTCAGCCAATGTGGTTAGAAACCACGTGTGCCCCTTGTTAATTGGTTTTCATGAAGGGCGTTAACCTATACAGACCTATAGAGACCTGAGCACTATGAACACCCTTTGTGAAGACACCACTTTACAAGATCATACTCTTACCCTGAAGTGACCCAATCCCCCTCATACTTAATTTTGCAACATTTGTTTTCATGGCAAATTAGGACAAAAGTTGACATTTTAATTCTTTTAAGCACCAGCTATTGAGAGAAATTTCAGTTTGGAAATGTCCAAACAATGTGTTTCAACATTGTTAATCAAAACTAAACATTTTGGCATTGCCCAAATTAACTGTTTTGAATCTGTTGATTTAAATTACTCAAATCAAATCACTTTAATTCAGTTGAATGTTGAAATTGCATTTTCTCGTGAGAGTCGTATTTTTAAAGCCTAATGCCAACTTTCTGCCTTTTGAGTTAGGCTTCTCAGTCTGACTGCATATCCCAGAATGCATCCAGTGTCATCTGACTCCCAGGACCCTATACAGTGGTCAAAGGGAAATCTGCATTATATTATTGGGAAATGTCCTCTGGGTAGCCTATCCCATAGGAGAGAATGGGGGCCCAAACTTTAAGTCAATGCGCTGGGAGAGACTGTAGCTTTGTTGAACTGATTCAAAACAAAATGTTTTGGGTCAGTTAAAAAAAAAACATTGTAATTTGGGTTGAACTGATGCACAATTAAATATTTCATTTAGATCTTTTCCAATGGGAAATTGAAAATTTTCAGCAAAATCAAAATTTTCTCTCAAAAAATTGATTTTTCAGAAACTGCATTTTCATCAGAAAATCGTTCAAATCCAAAATACCTGACCTGCTTTTCTAATGTGGATGTAAGATTGGACTCCTCCCCCCCCATGAATGTGTGTATGTGTATTAATTATGGGTTTTCATGCACAAGGATGTATATTCCACTCTCACTGACACCCATGTAAATGAGAGGTAACACTTTTTAAGTAAACAGGGCTGCACCAGATTAAAATTAGTTTTAAGTGAGAATAGACAGACGCTATCACACCATCTTTGCATAGTAAAAAAGTAGAATTTATTGTGGAGGGACTGGGGACATGCTGTGCTTTTGTGCCTTTAGCAAGAATGCTAATGACTGATATTAATTACTGGTATATAGTGCTGTAACAATACAGCTGATCAGTCTTTGTGCAGTCCTTTGTGATCCTTAGATGAAAGGTGGCATAGAAGAGTCAAAAAAAAGCAGATTTATGGCATAAGGCTAAAAAACATTAGCGATTCAGTTTGAATACTCTTTCTTTTAGCTAACTTGCACACAAATGTGTATTGAAAATGGAAGAGCCCAAGCAGCATAGGTGGTACAAGAGTGAATCAAATTATAATGTACTTCTAAAAATGTGTTATGTTCAAGGGTCCATAGGCTGACTCTAGGAATGTGTACGTGGGGGGCAGCTGCCATATGAGACCTGGGTGGAATAGTTTTCTTATTGTAACTCACAATCTAACGCAGCTGTTTACACCTCCCATCCAAAGCATGCCAATAAACAAACTGAAAGTCTATAATATATTTGGACGAGTAATGATTGTCCACTGGTTCAGTCACTAGCCTTAGACTTAGGAGACCTCAGCTCAATGCTCTGCCAGATATTTTAACTTGCATTATTGTCGCAGCTGTTTTGGTCCCAGGATGTTAGAGACAGAAGGTGAGTGAGTTAATATCATGTATTGAGCCAACTTCTGTTTGGGAGAGACAGGTTTTCAAACCTATGTGGAGTTCTTCAGCCCTGAAGTACATTCTTTGGGTCTGAAGAAGAGTAAGTGCAACCATTTTTATCTTTAACCAACAGAAGTTGGTCTAATAATATGTTACCTCACCACATTTGTCTGTTTAGTAATAAACTATCAGAGGACTGAGGTTTTGGAATAGCCTTCCAATTGGACTAGTGGGGATAAACAACTAAACTGGTGTTAAGATGGAACCTGATACATTTTTGATGGGATTGTCTGTGACAGCAGAGTAGTTGACTTCTAGTCCTATATTGCCACCTATAGGTGTGGGAAAAGCTACATTATGAAAAATCCCTGATGGACCAACAGTAGATCGATTAAATTAAGCATAAAAGTAAACTTTTTCATGGTTTTAAGTAGGTGTTACTGAGGTGGTTTCCAACAACAGAATTTTATCACCTAATGCCACAGCAAGATTGATCCAGGAAAATGTGGAGAATAAACTATTGTTTAAATACAGTGATAGTGCAAGTATTGGGACATGCTGCCCCCTGAAGCATCTGACTATAACCTTCTGAAATATCTGTTGGCTGTCCTTTGAAGGAGATGGGGAGGGAGCAAGAAATGAGATAATCACTAGATTCAGTCCATGGACACTGTCAATTTCTGCTGTATTCTAAATGTTTCTTGCTAGTATTTAATATTCTCTGTGAAGGCAATATATGGCAAGTTTTTAGCTTTCTTATTTTTGAGAGGTATAGGAAGCAAAGTCTCCTAAATACACGTATACAATAAAACACTGATTAAATTGATCCAGTGCCTGTTTAAATGATCAAAAATTCTATATCTAGAGTAGGCTGAGAAATCAGAATATGCAGGTCCCTTTGTAGTTCTTTCGTCTTGAACTAGCTGCTGAAGAAGTATCCTGAAGTCCTCTCTGCCAGTGCACAGGCAATCGCTTCCCTTTTCTGGGGAGAGCTGATGACAAAGCCATTAACTCTTAAGATAAACAATAATGATCCAATCCCATGAGGTGGAGAATGCTTTCTACTCTCATTGAAATAAATATACATTTATAATACACAGTACCTCACAGATTCACATTGACTTCATTTTTGTTCAAACCCAGAGCTGAGCTTTTAAAGAACTCAAATGAGAATACATGAACATAAACATATAGCAAAATAACGGTTTTCCTTTGTAGCAGTTTACCCTAGTATGAAACTTTGCTTCAGTTTTCCAATTCAATGACAGACTGAAAAGATAAAGATGGTTTCTCATCAGCATCTTAATAAGAGTTATTATATGTTCCATATAGAATGGTAGGGAGAGTACCACAATTCTTAATTTTCTGAAATTAAAGAAATTATCCTATATTGGTACAATAATAACCATTTAAGGTGACTTGAAGTTGCTCTAAGTATGTTTGAAGACCGTTTTCTGTATCCAGATTAAAAAAGAGGATTATTTCTTCTCAACAAAAGGATTAATGCTTCCCTCTAAAATCAGCAGCAATAGCAATTTAATGTTTCGTTCTTCCCAATGGAAATTAAGACCATTGGTACTGTGCATTTCTGTTTTGTCATAATTCTTTGTAATGATGCTGCCAAAAATATGTAGCTTGACGTACCTCTGGAGACATGCTCCCTATCAAAACAGCAGCATTACCGCAATCTATGGGTCTTACTTGAAATAAATAGAAGGAGTTTTTCACTGATTATGGAAATATCTTGAGGGGCTATACATCTAGATTAAAAGCAGTTACTAGTTTTGTGAACTTTTCTGGCCAAAGGACTATTTTTTAGAAATGTGGGAAAACATATGAAAACAAATATAAAAGCAAAAATGCAACAACTCCCTGTCCTCTCCACCCACCATCAGACACATCTTTTATTCTTCAAACATCCTTTAACTTACTACTTTTCCCAAATTCCTTGCAACACTCTTCACATGAATTCCCTATTGGCTGTCTGCTGTCTTTGATGGTGCCATCGCTTTCTTAATTGATCCATCTTTTAAGAGTGAGACACTTGACAATGATTTCTGCAAGGAAACTTGGCTTTTTATTTTACTTTGCTTGAGCCACTTTTCAAGCTTGGAGTGTTCACAAGTTGATATAAAATATGTCTGTTGAAAACTAAGTTCTATATATCACCTACCACCGCCAGTGTAACTTTGTATAACTTCCATCCATCTAGCTTTGACTCTTCCAGCCTTTCTCTTACCCTCCACTTATAAGTTTAAACCCCATGTTTCTATAGATTCTTCTGATCTTTGCACCTGCCCAAAACAGTTGGGTTGTAATCCTCAACACTTTTCTACAATTGGCTCCATCTTCAGACTTCCTCTGATTTGTTTGTTCTAAACAAGGTCCATTCCTTTCGCTCTTAAGCATCATTTCAACATTTAACATCTCTAGGTTAACATCTGTCATTTTCATTTCCAGGACTGCCTTCCACAGGAAAGATCAAAGAATATTTGTAAGGTGTGTCTTCCCCATCTTACCATCTGCTCATCCTACAGCATCAGGGACACTGCCAAGTGTGGAACATGCAATGCATAAGTTTTGGAAGTGGGGAAAGAGGGCTTGTGGCAGTGTAGAGGAGTGGAATCACATGATTTCCACTGCAAGCAGGAGTGTGTTGTGGAGGGTTTATCACTTGACATGTGCCATTACGTTTTCCAAATAGCAGTTAAATGATTAAAAGCGTAAGCATTTTTAATTACATTTATCAGACTGAAATCATCTCTCAAATTTATTCAGTCCATTTTGTGCTTCAATGAAATTTGCTTTGCTAAGAACAATTGTTTTTACTATCTACAAATGTATGGACTGCCACAAGCTGTTGTGTAAATCCTGCAAAAGTGAACTAACTCTTATTCAGAATTAGTCACCAGCTTCTCCATACAATTCCACTGAGATACGAGAGTCTCAGCTAAACTGGTGAGGAAGCACTCAAATAGATTGGAATAGCCATGTGAAATCCCACAGAGTAAGCAGATGGGAGAAAACTGGCTTCAGTCCTTTGGAATGAGCAAGTGATCTGTGAAAGATAGACCTCTTTTTTGGCCAGCTCCTGGTGAGCTCCAGGACTGATCTTTTCTTTTTGCATGCTTTATACAAAGGAAGGTCAGAGACCAAAACACTTGAACAAAGGTACCATACAACCATTAATGGGAATGCAAAGAGGGCTAGAATGGATTTTAGGTAAACATGGAATGGTATCCTTCATTACAAGATATACCATATGATACGGCTTTGCATTTTGATTAATTTCTTTGTGTGACATCTAGTCTTTCCTAATGAGAGCATACAGTTGTACATAGCAACATGCATTACAAAGAATGGGAAAGACCAGTGGTATGTTGAAATATATGTATGTATATATTATAAACATTAGTTTTAGTCCTCTGCCTGGGTTGCTCACAAACCTAATACTTTCCTGGTAAAGTTTTGCAAATGTCTGCATTAAGAATCCAGTAAGAATAATTATTATTCTAGATTCCAGGAAAAGCCTTTACATCTTCAGTAAGGACACTGGCAGCTTTGAAAAAACATAAGAGCATGTGACTAGTTTAGAGAGAAGCTTAGGTTAAATTAATAAAGAACAGATTTTTATGATACACACAACAGATAAATATAAAGCTCTGCAAGGCCCCAATTGAATCTCTTGTATGAGTAAGGCTTTTCAGAATTGACTTTTTGTTATCAGCCACTATACTATCTAACTCTGCTTGTGCTTTTTCAATAGCTTTACCTTGCTGTTCAGACCTCACTGCCAGTTTACAGTTTAATGCAAAGGCTCCTTGAAGCAGAAAGACATTTAGACTTGGCATCTCAGTCAGGATTTTGATAGCTAATGTTAATTTAACCCAGTGAGTAAAGCTATACAGACAGAAAGCAGTCTGCTGTGCATGCTATAAAAGGGATTTTGTAATCATTAAGTTGCCACTGGGAAAGCAGTCTCTAGTTTTATTGTCTCTAGTGTTGCTGGCTTGATTGGTTGTTTTGTTTGTTTCCTCTCACTTGATATTGTTGCTTATTTCCTTGCCTTTTGGTGACCTGTAACTTTTTATGAAGCAGTACACTTACAGCAGCAGCCATAGCCAGACTTTGCCATAATATCTGTCCACGGAAAGGTTTTGCAAATGTGTCTCATTCCTGATCAGCTGCATAATTGCTATCCCAGCTCTACTAGTTCAGGCTTCTAGAAAACTGAGATTTTTGTTAATGTGAGACCATCACACTATTCGCTTGTTAAAAAGTTTCCTTTCATCACTCTAAAGAAAGTTTTTCTTGTGGGGCAGCAGAGTGATGTCATCACATCACTGTATGTCGGCCCTAGCCTCAACAGAAGGGAAAAGAGCAGCCATGGCTCAGGGTTCTCCTCCCTCCCCCATCCTCAGGAGGCACCTTGGGCTGCCCACTGGGCCCCGGATCCCATGAAGGAGAGCCAGGGGATGACAGCAGTGGCTTCTTGCTACACTGGGGGCCCCAACGCTTCAGGTCCCAGCGGGGAACTGCCGCCTCCAGCTGCTTGGGCCAGGCATGCTGGGGCTGTTGCATGCCTGGAGCTCCAGCCTGGAACCCTGCCCCCACCCACAAGATTAGCGCACCAGCACCAACTTCCTGTGGGGGAGAGGAGAAAACTCAGTGGGACTGAGAGCTGCGAGCCCTTTCAATTGCTTCTCTTTAAAGCGCTTGCACTACTGGGTGGCTGTCAGGCAATGCAGCCATCCAGCAGGCGTGAGCCCTTTAAATAGAAGCAGTTGAAAGGGCTTGCACATCTCTGGCTCCCAGGCAACACGCTAGAGGCACCAGGAGCTATGAGCCCTCTTAGCTGTTTCTATTTTAAAGGGCTCTCATGTTTCCAGTGGCTGCTGGGCAACACGTTGCCTGACAAGTGCAGGAAAGGCACGAACCCTTTTAACTGCTTCTATTTAAAGGTCTTGTGCATCTCTGGCTCCCAGGCAACGCGCCGAGAGGTGGGGCCTAGAACTGCTTTGTGGGCCAGATCAAAGCCCTAGGCAGGCCGGATCCAGCCTGCTGAGAGGCTTTTGCCCACCCCAACCAAGAGAGTCACCAGCTGGAGCTGCCTGCCTCCAGACCAAGTAACCCCCCCCCCCATGCACCAAGCCCTTAGCCACAGTGTCAGAGGAAGGGGTGGGAGAAAGACCTGCCGGCTGGGAGGGAAGGCCCCTGATGGCTGGGGGGATGGGGCTGAGAAGAGAGAAAAGGCCCTTACTAGCTGTGGGGGAGAAGATGCCCTGCTGGCTGAGGGCCCTGGAAGGAGAGCAAAGTTCCCTCCTGGACGGGAGTTTGGGGAAGAGAAAAGAACCCTTCCAGGCAGGGGGGCTGATGTAAGAGAAAAGGCCCAGCTGGAAGAGGGAAATCCTCACCAAATGGGGACCCTTGCACACACTCTGAGCCCTGCCTCACCCCTCAACCATCACTCTTGCCTCTCCCGCATCCCTAGCCTCCAGCCCTGAGCCCCTCCTCAACCTCCCACACTGATTCCTGCCCTGCCCCCCACATGCCCAAGGCCGTCCTTACTCCTGCATCCCCACACTGTCAGCCCCCTGCCCTGAAGGACCCAGCCAATGCCAGGTAAGTCGTCCTCTCTCTCTCTCATATATAAAATATTTTCCTGTGGGACAACAGAGTGACGTCATCAGCATCCAAATGCCACCGCTGTTGCTGCCCATCTCTGCCCTCAGATGCTTGTTGTGGCCCGCCTCAGCACTGTCCCCTCCAGGTCTGGTCTGCTCCAGTTCCAGCTTCATGCCCCGAGGGGGAATGTGCCGCCAGGAGGAGCTGCTGGGATTGGGTCCCCTCTGCCATCCAAGCCCCCTACGTGTGCCCACTTATTCATTGGTATGTGTTGCATTGGCGTGCCCCAGGCGCTGTCTTCTGGCAGCGTAATGCAGTCCCAATCTATTCAGTATCTCTTCACACACAAGCTTTCTGGGTCTCTAATCATTTTCACTGCCTGGCTTGCAAGTCTCTCCATGTCTGCTACATCTTTTTGGAGGTAGGGTAACCAAAAGTGAACATAGCCAGCACTGTTGAGGTTCTCAATTTAATCATAGTTAAGTCAAGCAATTAATACAAAACGAACTAGCTAGACTTTAAAAAGCAGCAGTAGGTGGTGCCTGAGCTATGATGCTGGGAGCCACACGCAAGCCCCCAAGCTGAGATCCTGCACCCCACTCATTCATGCCCTCCACATAGACCCCGCAGCCCCAGCTCTCTCATTCATACCCCCAACCCAACACCCTGCACCTTCAGCCCAACCTCTCCAAGCTGACACCCCAGCCTGCTCCTCCCTTGCCAGACACCTACCCCCAGAGAACGGGAGGTTGGCAAGCGTAGTGAGCAGCAACCTCACTTCAATTCCAGTCTTAAATGTGAATTCCAAAGTTTAAAAAGTTGGACAGTAATTTACATTAGTTATCCTTTCATCTAAAGAGCTAAAAGAGTTTTATCAATTGTAGATAATTATTTCTCAAACCTTCCATCTGAGGTAGACAGATTACCTTGTTCCCTATCCTATAGAGTTGAGTTCTATTCTCAGTGTTGTTGCAGGTGTGGTACCTGGCTTTAGACAAATCATTTAATTTTTCCATTAACTCAAAGTAATGAGGGCAAGATCATGCTGCATATCAATAGCATATCTGAGAATTTAGGTATGTTGATACCCAGTCCAGAGCTCTGTAGCCTATAGAGCTAGCCTGCATGCTTGCCTATATATCTTTCCTTATGGGTTTCATATTTTCTTATGAGCTTTATTGTTTATTTTATTATAATAAGTTATAATAGGTTTAATGGTTTATATTGGAGTATTTTTGGCTGTAACACAAGGGTCCTATAGTTCACATCCTGTATGTTGAGCTAACGCAAAGTTAGTGAAATAATTTTGAACCTACATACATGGTGATATGCTAAAGCATAAGGTCCCTATATCATTGTGATCTTTAACCTCACACCCTGCTTTAACACATCCTTTTATCTAAGTTCATACCCTCTTTGAAGTTGACAGGTGCACCACAACTTGAAAGGAACTCAAATCACTGATTAGCTCATTCTCACATCTGTTATTTTTGTCCTTATTAATATGTACATATATGTTATCAATATGTACAAACATACCAGCCTATGTAGTAAGTGTACCCTAACATTTTGTTGGTGAGGAAACTAAGTTTGGACATAGAAGGAGGCTCACATGCTCACGCTCCTTAAGAGGGGTGACTCCCTTTCACACTAGGACAAGAATTTTAACTTCTGATCAGATTAATTGCCAGCCTATAACGGATATTATCCAACATAATATTAATTTCCTAAAATCAAGCAACAGTTCTAACATGCGGACCAAGTTCCACCACAGATGGATTTTGAAGCACAAATGCACAATGCTGGTTTCTACCCAGCCATCACGTCTTCTACATGGAACTTTAGCATGCAACAGTCCATATTCATGGCCACCTGTGGATGGAGTATCATGGTAGTAATCCCATTGAAAACAATGACTTTGTTTGTTTGTGTGTGTGAGGGTTGCCATTAGTTGTGAATTGTGCTCAGTGATAATAAACGGAGTTAACATATGAAGCACCATAAATATACATGGTGTTCCACAAAATACAGAATAAAAACTGACTCTAGCTCTGAAGAGTTTGCAGTCTGAACAAGAGTGGCTATGAGAAGGGATTTTAAATAAGAAAGAAGATGGTTAAGGATTGGGAGGGAGACTGTTCCAAACACCAGGAACAGCATGAAAGGAGGAACAGTTTTGGGCATGAGAGAAGTAAGTAAAGGGATCAGGGAGAAAGAAAGGTTAGGGCGGAACACAGGGAATGAAGAGGAGAGGTAGGTGTGGGTGATACTTCTTGATCATGTGCAATTCAGCAGCCACTGAAGGATTTAACTAATTGAATTCTGTGCTGGTGAAAGCTCTTCACGGCTTCCAAAAGAACTATCCTTTTTCTTAGAAGAGCTCTTCAGAGCCTGACAGCATTAATTGTAGCTATGAAAAATGACACACATTTTATGTTTGTTAGGAATAAAATGAAAAGTCATTTCCTGTAGGGAAAGCAAGAATGACTCCCATTTATAGTCACTCTCTCTTCCTTGCCAGTTTGCTCCTGAAATTAGTCTCACAAATAATCCTTATGTATGTGTGCAGGATCAAATTTTATGGGGTCCAGGGTTTGCTGGAAGCATTGCTTGCTGAAAAGCCCAGGAACAAGGCAGTAAATAGGAATAAATTGGTGTTTGTGAATTTGATTCATGGAGGAAATAAAGAAGTCAAATTAAAAATGTGGCAAAAACCTTGGTTGGTTCATTTTCTCCTTGTATGAGTGTTTTGGTTTTTTGACTAACTAGGAAATACAGTATGGAGCTGATACACTTGTTTGTATAAGGATTTTGACAGTTCAGAAAGAACTATGGCTAAGATCTTATAGGTCTAGTAGTCTAAAAATAAAGGGGCCCGTGAATAAAAAAAATGGAGACTCTTCCTTTCTATATTGTGTTGATTTAGAGTCTATTTTCAACTCAGTGCATTATGAATCAGCTTGCTGTGTTTCAAAAACAACTGTTTTCTTCCTTCATTCCAGGTCACTGTCTCAGTTCAACAAAGGTGTCTCGTGCACAGACGTTTCCCAGCTACACCTCAGAGCAGGGCAAGGAGCACCAGCAGTCCTTGTCGCTGTCTAGCAGCTATGGATTCAGCTACAGCTCAGCCCTCATCCAATGACACACACACAACAGATGGCCAGAGAGACAGTCTAGCCTGGAACCTTCCAGTAGGGTCAGGAAGCCACCTGCACCCTCAGAATCCACGAAAGACAAATTATAATGAAAACTGAGGCCTACCAGCTCCAGTCTGGTCCCAGAGAAGATTAAAAACTGCAGTGCAATTTCCCTGAGAGCCACAGGCTAAGTCTTTTATTTAATTTTTATTTTCTTAATCCATATGTAAAAACAACC
Organism: Pelochelys cantorii; assembly: GCA_032595735.1. Taxonomy (NCBI): domain Eukaryota; kingdom Metazoa; phylum Chordata; order Testudines; family Trionychidae; genus Pelochelys; species Pelochelys cantorii. Next base: position 94,776,815 of record CM064327.1, read on the forward strand.
AGACAGATTTCCAGGTATAAGAAAGCAATTGAATCCACTGAAACCCTTATGGTGCGAAGTGGAGGGCACTGCTTCATGGGACACCACCTGTTCTGGGGTTGAAACGCTCACCATTATACTTGTCACCCAACACTGTGGTCAAGTTTGCCCATCTCCATTCCTGCTAACAGAACCCACCCCTTTTATAGTCTAGTGACGACCAACTGGTTCCAGTTGGCACTGGAAGTGTTGTCCATGAAACAGTATAGAGACTGTAGATGTTATCCTTAGAAATAAGAAAAGCTGCAATTACAAAAAGGAGTGAACTCTTTTTTAATCAGGCTTCCATAGTTGCCATGGTTAGTTAAACACATATGTTGGGAGTAGCAAGATGATGTTTAGTAACATCTTGGAGAGTAGAATATGGTGCAGTAAACGTAATATTACTACCTAGTATAGCTCTCATTTTAAATTCTTAAGGCCAATTTCTGCCTATGAATGCCATTCAGAGCTATACATAAATAAAGGGCAGAATCCAGCTCTTAGAACTGTGAAAAAAGTCTTTACATCTGTAAAATATCTGAACAGCTCTGTCTACTGTTATGACAAGTATATCTTTAAAATGAGAGGGGAAACTGTTCTTCAAACAAAGAAATCTGGTCTGAATTATTGAAAGGCAATCTCCTATTCTACCTTACAAGCTAGATTCTTTGATACTTGTAGCAGCCTAGCTCTTTTCTTACGCTTCTGGTCATTGTTGCATTGATTTTCTCATTTTCTTTCCCAGATTTCTGTTTTAGCCACATTGTATTTTTTGTGGTTCAACTGACCGCTTAATATGGAAAGACACTGAACATTCTTTCCATGCTTGAAAGGCATTTGTTTCAGATCAATAAGGGATAATGTGGAAGGCACAAATGTAGGTCTGGATAATGAGTTTGATCCATCCTGAATATTTATTTTTTCATATGGTTCATCAATTATTTATGTGCAGCATGTGATGCTCTGAAATTCTGGAAACTGGGGGAACCAATCTGCATGCTGTGTATTGTGTGAGCTGACCGTGCTCTTTATGGATTGATTGCTGCAATTTACCAGAGGAATTCTTGTCATTAGTTGTCAGGCCTGGCAGAGGAAGCATAATGATGAAAAGAGCAGTAGAGTCTTTTTTCACTTACATGAACACTTTTATCTATTGTAATTTAAATGAAAAAATACTATGTTTTTTTTTTTTTATAAAAAGGTGCAAAAGAAATGTCTGCTTTGACTAAACATTTATTGATGCAGTATGTTCAACTTTTCTCCAAACATTTTGCAGGTTAACAGATTGCAATCGTAAACACCTCAGTGAACAGCTGCTGAATGAAAAGGTTTGTGATTTGTCTGTTACAAAGTGCAACTGATTCATTTAATCAAGGTTATTCTTTTCTTTGTCTTTCTCTCCCCAGTCCTTATTGGGCCTCTCCTCCCAGCACATTCACAAACAGAACAGCTGCTACTGTAGTATATTCTGGTGGGCTAACACCACAATGGAAATATGCTCTCCCACACTACCAGCATATTGCATTCATCAATAAAGCTTCATCTACACTTTTCTTTTCTTTTCTTTTAAAGAAAATCAGGTTGCCATGCTGCTTGTATCAAAATTTGCATGCAACTTTTACAAACAGGAATATTTTCCCACAAAGGTTCAAAGCCTCAGCAGGTGTAATTTGATGCAGGGAGCTATGCCAGATTTACAACACTTGATTGATGTTCTGGCCTAATATTTTTACCTTTTTGTAACTGCAAATGTTGCAGCTTTCCCACAACGAGAGAGAAAACGTGACTAATTTTCCTTCATATTTCTTGGTTTAAATGCTCTTGTGTGTTTTGTGACTTCAGATTCTCATATATAATTAAAAATCATGGTCCAAAACCCAGGAAATTGGCAGGGTGAAAAGGGAAGTATTGGCATTGCCATACAGACCACGTGTCCATATATTTCGGAAACCTCTGAGGGAGACCAACAGCAGTTGCCTCTAATGAAAGCATAAAATCTCCATAATGTATTATAGTGTTCTATGAATGACATTGCTTTCTGACCCCAGCTGTTGACCACCTCAGATGGTGAGCTATGATTGCTTGAAAATCTATTATTTTATTCTAACTGTTGTAAATGCAGAAGCTGCCCCTGTTCCCCACCCCTAAACAAAGGCAGTAAGATTCTTGCAAGTGACTTTTTAATTAATCTCAATGACACTGAGCAGCAATAATTTCCAAACCATTCAAAAGTGGTTCAAGAGTTGATAAAAGTCTTTCACCATCAGGTGCAAAGCTAAAATAAAAGAAAAAAGGAGGGAGAATAGGTCTACAATTTAGTTAAATTAAATATCTAGGAAACTTGATTTTTCAGAAAGTGAGCAAATCTTAGACAAAGCAGCACTTGCAGCAGTCTGTAAAGATTCATAGAAAGAAAGAAAAAAGGAACACCCCAGCCCTAGGTATTTTCAGAAGCAGATGAGTGGACTGTGCTTTTTGCTTTTGTGATACCCCAGAACTGCAGCTGATACCATTGAAGAAGTTTGGGTGTGTCATTCCCAGGAAGAGCATTACACTTCCTAAAAGAATGGGTAATGGCTAATGCTAGCTGATGGATATACCACAAACACTGCCTTCATAGGATTACTGTAACTCATGGCATACGATGTTCTGTGCTATGTGAGTGCCCTAATGACACAAGCTTGATACATAGTGGAGTTCTGCCAGAAACAGACACCTTTTTGGCACATAGTTGAGCTGCAAGCTAGAGCCTGTTATGGTCCATAAGGGAGCCTTGGGCCCACAAAGATTTCTATTTAAGTCTCAGCGTCATTCCTGTGCAACATGCACAGCTAAGCAGTCCACTCCTGAATCAAGACAAATGAATTATGGGCTGTGTGGAGCAAAAGGGCAACAATGTCTTCTGTGATTGTGGGGTGACATGAATATATCTAATTAGCTTTGATTTACAGCATGAAAAGGACCTTTCTAATATAAATACCAATGGTGTGCATTAGTCACTATATACAAATGAAGCACCGAATAGTTGCACCAAACTACTGGAATATCTCCATTACTATCATTCTAGAACCACATGCTGTTGTTTCTAAGCTATAGAGTTTACTTAGTTCAAATAAGGGGAAATGGAGTGGCGACCAGTGATAAATAATTAAATAAATATGCTTCTAAGCTAGTGTAGTTTCCTCTGGGTTCAGTGCCCACACAGTTTTGAAGTATACACATTATGGCAGTTTTTGCTGAAATTTGGCTCTGAGTACACTATTAAGGATCAATTTTGCCTGCCCACATTCAAAGATAAATAGCTTGAAAGCTGCAAGTGTCTTGCTTGTAGAAATATTATATCAATTCAGGCTTTGCTTTTGTCTTTTCAATTTGGATCCTAGAAGGACAGCATGTAGATGGAGAACTAACTTTGTGTCCTTGATTTGACAGAAGTAGAGCAATAAGAAAAAGCTTACATATTTGTTGAAAAAAGAAATGCAGGTATTAAATATGTTAGGAAAGATGTTATGTTTCATTCTTGCAGAGGTCTAGCATGAAGTTTCTGGCATCTTACAGCTGATGCTATACAAACAAATCAGAACCATGTACAGGTTGTACCTTCCTGGTCCAGAACTCTTGGGACCTGACTGGGCTCGAACCAGGGAATTTGCTGGACCAGGGGAGGTCAATGCAAGGGGGGAAGGGGTCTGTTATCCTCCAGATCTCCCAGGGGCTCCACTTTTCCCTAGGCAGCTCCACTGCCACCTAGGAATCTGCTCTCCCTACAGCGTTGGGGGAGGGAGCTCGAGCTCTACTTTCTGTCACCCTGTGGCTTAGCTGCTGCTCAGGGCTCCACTCTTATGCTGGGGGGCTCTGCTCTCCCCTCAGTGGTGCTAGGGAGCCCACTGCTGGCTGGAGCTCTATTCTCTGCCCAGTGGCTTTGCTGCCGCCTAGGGCTCTGTTCTCTTGCTGGTAGCTGAAAACTCCACTTTTGCCCCAGTGGTGCTGCTGCCTGGTCGCTCCATGTGCTCCCCCAGGAACTTTGTGCTCCCCCAGCAGTATTGCTGCAGCCCAGTGGCTTCTGTGCTCTACCAAGCACTTGGGGGGAGGGAGGGGAGTCTGTGTTCCTCCCAGCATTTCTGCACTCCCCTCCAGCAGCACCCCCACTGTGGCCTGGGGGCCTCCGTGATCCCCTCAATTGTGACAGGGAGTTATGGCTTCTGCCCCCAGGGACTCTGCATTCTTCCTGATAACTCTGCTGCCTGTGGGGCTCCATCTTGGCCCCCTAGTATGACAACGCTCCTGGCCCCAGCCCAACGGCTTAGCCCCTTGATTGCTCTCACCGGGGGGCACCAGATGATGGTGCACAAGGGAACACCGGATTATGGAGTTTTAACCTGTAGTAAAATAAAAATACTCGTTTAGCTATGCCTTCCATTAGTTCCTCATTATTAACCAGATCCAGGTTTATGGATGGTGTTCGTACTAAATATCTGAAAGTACCATAGAGCAATAATTTCAGTACCAGGGCGCTCAATATTAACTGCTCACAAACTTCCTGCTTTGTTTCCAGCTTACCAAAGTAGTAACTGACTTGGCTTTTTGGGAAGGGGATATAAGTGAGAACTTTATTGGTCATAAAACATGCTGAACTGACTGCCTCTCTCAAGTCATTCATTATACAGAACAGATGCAGCAGCAACCATACGTCCTCTTGAACTATACTGGACACCTTTTTGTATTACCGTTCAGACTTCAGGCTCATTCAATCCTTGGCCTCCACTGTAATTGCTAACAAAAGATGCTAATTAGTGTCAGGAATTATGGTTATTTTGGAGATGACATTATCTGTGTATTAGAAACTTACTGTGATCATTGGCCAGTGTCACAAAGGTCTCAGTAGAGGCTAGACTGGAATCTGAAGGTTGCTTTCCATGGTCAGATCTCATAATTGCTACACTTTGGACTGGAGCAAAAAATAAGCTGCATTTGCACACATTTATTCTTACAACTAGTGAAGGATATTGATCCTATTTGCCATATTTTGTAACTTTTCCACATTTTCATAGGTAATTGCTTAGGGGGGGAGTGGCATTTACACAAGATAAAAAGAATAGGATAAGGTAGCAGAAAACGCCATTGTTTGAGTAAAGATTACAAGGAAGCAGCTCCAAAAACAGAATGACTCCTTTTAGTACATCACCTCAATACAAGACACTTCTACAACAACTTACCACACAAACAAATCCTAGCATTCTCGCCCACAGAAAAGCCTAAGGGGTCAACCTATAATTTTCTAGGAGAAGACAGCACTGTTATACATTATTGCATCAAGTTTTTACCCTATGTTATCATAGGTCTTACAAGGGAACTGGTTAAGATTTGATGCACTATATAAGCTACTTTCTGGAGACAGTCTTTAGCTTCTGAAATTAAGCATAGTTTTTATTCTTGACTTTGAGGAAAAGTGTATGATATCTGAAATATAAGTGGGCAAGTAAAACGATACTCTTTGGAATACAATGAATACTAAAAAGCACACAGGAACAAGAATGGTAGTTGAATGGCCCATGAATATATTTTGAATGTCCTGCTGTAACATTAAAAAATGAGTTTTTTGTAAGAGTTAAGTCATTCACCAGACAAAAGTCAGTGGGAGGTGCTGGGTATTCAACATTTTTTAAAAATGAAACCACTTATTTAGGTGCATAATTAGGGATTTAGGAGCCTACCTTTATGTTTCTAGGGAGAAATCCTGACTCTGTGCATGTCAGTGAAAGTTTTGCTATAAGATACCTTTCTGTAGCTTTCCTCTGCAGTTTGTTCCCTACATTTGGTAGATTTTTAGAGGCATTCTAAAGAGTTTAGCCATTTTAAATAAAAACAGTCATTCAAAACAAAGAGGAACACAGCATTATTATAAATGAAGCACAGTTTTTCGTTTAAAATTACCTTTTGGTCAACTTTTATCTTGAGTTATAAAAGTTACAATCTATTTGAAAAAAAAAAAAATCTGTGTTTAGTTACACCTTGTAATCATCCACTAAGCTCCATATCTGATCAGCATATAAAATACTCTTAAGGAGTTCAAACTCTTCACAAATTTTACATTTCATTCTGATCAGCACTAAGAAGGGGTAAGTTTTCACCATTTCCTCCTCATTGTTTTGTGTAGAAAGTGTCATGTGACTGAATAGATGTGCATCTTTCTTTTGTTATCGTCTTATGAGTATCAGGGGAATTGATACATGGAAAAATCATCTGTAAAATATAACAATTTTAGTGCTGATCAAAGTTATCCTCCATTTTTAATGTATAATATAGTCTTGTTCTCAATATATATTTCATTGTCTTGTAACAAAAAGACTGGAGCAGGCATAGAAAAATAGCTTAAAATTGATCCAGTCTCTTGACAATTTTACACCAATAATGAGACCAAAGATGGCAGTTACACATTGTCATGACTGCTCTTGAGGCAAAAACAAAACAGAGTACAAAATAAAGCTATCCGTGTGACAACATTAATATTGGAGTCTCTTGAGCTTCCTCAGCTGAAGATGATATCCAGCATCTAAGTTCTGGAGGTACTTATTGTAAAAATTGCATTGCACTTTTTTAGCTGTAGAAAAAAATGGTATGTACTCACCTTCAATCCTGCATTCAGCTCTGGTCTTTTCTTACCCAAAAGGGCATAGTAAACAGAGCCCTCAAGGAAAGACAACAGAAAGATTAGAAGCATGGAACAGGGTGAGGACTAGGAGTAAAAACAAGGAAAGATTTTAAAGGATTGGGGTAATTTAAGAGATACAATACTGATACAGGCCTGGATCCTATTGAAGCCAGTGGGAATGGAGATTGAGCTTATGAATTGAGCACAAAGTGTCAAACTCCTATAGAACATGAATTGGTGCAGGGATGGGCTGTCTTGCATTATGGAAAAGGGTAAATAAGAATACTAGCATTCAAGTTAAAATGCATTATTTAATCTAGATCAAAGAAACTCATTTATAGAGTGTTTAGCTTGTGGAACTCGCTGCTGCAACATTTTATTGAAACATACATTTCAGAAAAGGTTTATATGAATAAGAACAGTGTCTCTAATTACAAGTAAGAAAACACAAGGACCTTCAGTTCTCATGCTTCTGGCCTTAAAATAATACACAGAAGGGAGTCTAGTGAGAAATTTTGTACATAATACATCAGTGCACAATTATGGAGGTTTTACATATGCTACAGAATATATTATAAACCTAAAATGTTTATTTTCTTAAATACTTTGTGTGTTGTGAGAAAATATGGTGTTAGTAGAGTGTGTATTTAAACAGAACTGAAATATACACTGCTCATTAACAAATACAAGAAAAATGTGACAAAATGAACTTTGACTATAACTTAGCATACCATCAGTTAAATCATTGGAGACACAGGGCGGGTGAGAAACTATCTTAATGGACCAACTTCTGTTGGTGACACACGCAAGCTTTCAATAAAAAGATATTGCCTCATCCAGTTTATTGTCCTGGGACCAATATAGCTACAACAATCATGATATTTTAGAATATAAATTACTTAAGGTTTTAACAGAGGAGTTGATGTAACAGTCTAATTAAATAAAGTGTTGGTCGTGTTGTTTAAAATGTTTTATAAATCACTGAGAAGTTTGCTATTTTCTGGTGAAAGGTGACAATATAATTTGTGATGTCTTGCTGTGCCCCACGATGTTGCTAATCTGCCTCAGCAAAAGTGAGCTGTGGGGCTGTTAAGCTTTATCCCAGCTTGTCTGTCTTGCCAGCAAACTTTTCAGGACTCTACCAATCCAGACCTTGCCTTCCCAGGAACCATCAATGAACATGAGTTTCCCAACAATGTTTTCTTCTCCAGCATTCAGTCACTCTCACTGGACACTCAAATTATCCAGTTTGCTGCCTCCTAAAGCAGACAGGGTACGCATCCCCCTGTTTGGTTTGCTGGAGAACCCCACACTTCACCTTTCACGTAACAGCACTGAGATGGTTTTGTAATCAAATAAGGATACATTTATTAACAAAGAACATAGCTTTAAGTGGTTTCAAGAAAGAGTAAAGGAGATATGAAGGATTACAAAACACCCTCCACACACATTTTCTAGTGATTAAAACTTAACTGAAGCAAGTTACAATCCTGATCTAAACAGGCTTCACAGCTATAGACCATTTCTACAGATTTCAGGGTTTGAGATTTTAAAAGTGCTGACCTCGTGTGTGTCTCAGGTGAGATTATATTTTCCAAAAGTCCATTGATTCTCTTAAGAGCTAGAAAGGCTTCCTTGGGCTACTATCCATTGTGACTGAGTGGTCATCTCCCCCACCTGCTTCTATGTTTACTTTATGTGTAAATATACTTCCATTGTTCCTGTCCTCATCTTTCTCAATTTACAGTGGTGACAACATTCCTTTGACTAAGTTAGGCTGGGTGGTGCTTATGTGCTTCTGGCCAAACAAATTCTAAAATCCTATTTCCAGCACACAACTGTAATTTTTATACACTACCTGTAGCTAAATCATGCAAATGACTGGCATGTTTGCAATTTAAATATAATACCTTACAGGAAGTCTTTTTTTCATATAGATAATGATAACATTAACTTGGGGCAATGAGTATGTCAGACGTAAGGTGAGTTATGGTATGGGGGGCCATCTACCAGTTGGCATAGTGGCGGCTCCCTGAGCCTCTCACTAGATTAAGAAAGGGGCTTTAGGGTGTGCAACCACCAAAAGCCCCTGCTTTTTGGCTCTGCCTGGCAGGGATGCAGTGGAGGTAGTTCCTCACACTACCGTTTTTCCTCCAGCCAGGCTGGAGCAGTGTCACCACAGTTCCCTTGCTGCACTCACCTGCAAGCTCCATCCTTAGAGCTCCCATTGGCTGCGATTCCCAGCCAATGGGATCTGTGTTTTGGATGATGCCTGCAAGCGAACTCAGGGTCATGTGGACCCACCTGTTCCCCCACACACTAAATGGGAGCTGCTCCAGGTAAGTATCCCACACCACAAACCTTTGGCCCTGCCCAGCCCTGAGCCCCCACCTGCACCTTAACTGCCTCTCCAAAGCACTTTCAATTTTGCCCTGTATTGCTAGGAAAGTGTTGACTCTTAACATATGTCATTTGCCTTAGATAACTTCATAAATTTACCTCTGTATTACAAGTGTTTCAGTTATTTCCTAAGCACAGGTAGTCTAGAAAGGATTTTTAATTGGCAAGTGTCTGGAAACATTGATTCCTCCGTACACACACATTGATGAAAAAGTATTTCCATGGAGGATAACAAAATTTATAGATAGGCAAAGTACAAAAAATGTTGTTTGCAAACATATTAGATATCGATTTAAGGACTATTGCTATAATCTTTTGGCATTTAATGTTGCTTCCACCCACATAATTTCACATAGGCATGAAAAATTTAAATGGATTAAAAACAAGCTTAAAAATAAACATTGATATTACATGTAAAGAATTATAAAATATAAAAATTGTTTTCTGCCAAGATAAAACAACACCAAATGTTGTACCATAGATACTAACCCTAAGCTTGTCTTTTTAATTAGAATTTTTTTTAATACCCCACATGATGGAAAAGTAACTGTACCTAGAATGCATCTTTGTATTAGACACACTGCTGGCAAAAGGCAGAGTGCCATGACAACTGCATCATTTACTCTGAAATAGAATTCACCTCAGTTCTGTGAGCCCTGAGGGTGGTTACTAGATTTTGGAAATATTCAATACAACATTTTGTTCATAACCTTCAAAAACAGAAAATCAAACAGCCATGTGTGACAGATTTCACTTACCCCAAGATGCATATTTTCTAGCATTGATGAGCTATCCACATTTTTCCACATATATCTCAGCTTGTAGGAAGTGAGACACCTGAGCTGCTTTTGTCTGAGAACAGATTGTCAGGTAACATTTTCAAATGCTTCTGAGCGCTTTGGAAGCCTACATTCCATTTTCAGAAGTGTGTAACAGCCACGTTTTCAAAACTGGCTCAGCACTTATTTCCTGTTAATCCCAATGGCAGGTATGCATATAACTTACTTCAGTGCTTTTCTGAATCCCACAGCTTGCCTATTTGCATCTATAGGTGCCTGAAAAATCTGGTTGTTAGATACTTAAGTTTCATAGCAAGTCAGTGATATTTGTGTTCTTAAAAGCCTATGTTGCTTTCGAAAGACAGGACTTAGAATTATTTAGATGATAGGACCCTCGGGCATTTAGATGTTTCTGAAAATTTTACCTATGTGCAGGATTTAGATTGGGAGCTTGAACTATTCAGGTTGGTGGCCATCTGGATATAAAATATGTAAAATTAAATGTGCGTATTTCTAAAATTCCACGGGCTCTTTAAGAGATTTTTTTTTTTAACTTACTGATTTTGCTACCTGTTTCAGACAAGGTTTTTATTCCTTTTTTTAAATGGTTTTGTCTGGGATTCAGCGGCTGTTCACTGATATTTCGTTATGATGATGATACAAATTTAAGCTGGTGCTTAGTCTTTTATTGGAAAGAATTAATATATTACTTTTATTATGCTATGTGTGATGTGTTAACACAATTTTCCCTGTAAACTGTCTTCATAGATGCAAAACCTCTATGGAAATTGAATTAAAATAGAGTAAACAAAATGCCAAGATGTGCAATATAGATTTTTTTCCCCTAAAATCTGGAAAATGTTCAAATCGTTTGAAAAACACAGAAATGCTATAGAGGCCTCCATGTCAAGGAAACATCAAAGACAAGCGAAACAGAATTCCCCATCTTTTGCCCTTAGTATAGACAACTCTTTAGTCTAAGGAGATTAGTATGGATGCATGGCGAGGGGAATTTCTGCTTCTGAAACAGGGGATCATTCCCACCCTTTTTATTTATACCTTGAGGCATCTGGAGCTCTGACTGGGAAACTTAAATCAATTCATTATATTAGTAGTTTCACATTTGAATATAAATGGGGTCATCAGATTCAGCTTAGAGAAGAGGCCCATTTATACAAGGTCGTTCTTATAATACTGTGCACAATTTGAAATGATCTGGTATGATGTGATAACTCAGGTTAAAAAAATTCCAATTTATTAATAGTGCAGTTTCATCATTCATGTGATAACTTTTACTAAATACTTAAGTAGGCGGAAATAATAAAGTCCCTCTTTTAATCTGTATAGGTATTTGTTGAGGAGTACACAGCTCAAAAAAGAAAGAGCAATTTTCTAAGGTTATTGGACATTATGAACAATGAAACTTTTCAATGCTAGGTTTTTAGGCTTACACTACTTCAAGTGTAGACTAGCTACACAATACTGTGATCCCCTTTGGTACCTCGGGACACCCATCTCCACACAATGACCAGAAGAATAGAGATTGCTGTTTTCTTATTCACATGAAAGCTGCCTTCTGTTGCAGGAGGCTAAATAAAACATGCTTTTAGCTTTCAGAGTGTTGTCAATGCTCTTTTTCCTGCCAAACTCGATGGAACTGGTAATTAATGCTTAGGAAGAATGATGTTAACTTTTTTTCCCCTTTCCAGAAATATTCAACTTCAATACCACTTTCACTTTTAAAGAGAAAGGGCATATCAGACCAAGCAGGTGTAATTAATCAGCCTGACATACAGTATACAGTATGTACAGGCATTATAGTATGCAGCCGTATGTGACTATTATCTTCATGATAGCACTCGCCTGGATTCCTCCCTCATGTTAAAGTGACTGTCCTGCGCACACCTAGAGACATTCCACAAAAAGCACTTGTGTAAAGGGCCAACAGGATGTGTAGACCCTAATTCTCAGGTCTGCCTTCTGGTTTTGTTTCTTTTTCTACTTTTGTGCATTTTCTTCTGTAGGTTCCTGCAGAATATATACACATCTATATATGTGTATGTATATGTATCATTTTGTAAGTGTTTCTAATCATGCTTTTTTCTTCTGCTTGCCTCATTTATTCTTGTATCCTCCTTGTTCTCATTTATTTTTGTGCAACCAAACCTTATAATAAATTATTATTACATACATTTTTCCGGTGATTGAGTTTTTGGGTTTTGTTTTCACCTGACTGTGCCTCAGGGCCAGACTTCTATCCTTTCCTCAAACCATTAGGACCTGAGTGACTGCTTGAACACCTTGTATGGTGATGGAGAGGGAGGGATGAAGACCTCACGTGAGCTCTTCTTATAAAGCACAGAAGGTGAGTGCCCCTGCAGATGTTCAATACCTGGATCTAGACAGAAAAGAACATTTACCTTCTGCTTCACTCCATCATATAAATTTTCAGGACCAGATTCAGATCTGGTGCAGGCAGATGCAGCTTCAGTGCCATGAGAGGTACACCAGCTCTGAATTTAGTCCTTTAATTTATTTCCCCTCTGCCTGCCAAAATGTTGTTTGAAATGAAGTTAGCAGCTCCGAAGATGTAAATTGTAGACAAATACTCTCTTGCTGTATTGATACATCAAAGTCACTTAGCTGATAGAGACTAAGAAATTAAAGGTCAAGCTGGTACAAAGAGAATAAAAAGTCAATGATGCAAAGCGTGTACATGTTCTTTGGTTACTTCATTCAGATATGAGAAGGAAACTCATGCTCTTGTCTTAGGTTTGCGTGAGAAGTCTCGGTAGTTGACATAAATCTCATCACTCTGCCCAGATATTGATGCTTCTCCTCTTCTGACGTTTGGTGTGCCACGAAAATTAGATCTCCCATAACTGTTACTGGGCTAAAAACATAAATCAGTTAAAAATGTCAACAGTGAACTGCAAGTCAATGGTTTGCTAGATAGGGACACTTTATTTAATCAAGGAAGGTGTTCACAATGGAGCTAAAGCTCAAGGGGCCCTGTTAGTGTTGAGTTTTGGATGGTGTCCCTTGAACAGTACTAGGAATGCCAGAAAAATGAAGAAAAGCAGTTTAGGACTTTTGGCTCAAGACTGAGATTAACTTGGGAATAGCCCTGAGCCTAGATCTCCCTTTACAGTAGTAGTGAAATTATGGTTGGAAAGAACAGAGAAGGAAGGGGGAACCTGGAACTACTTGGTTCTTTTAGTGTTCTGAACATTTCAAAAAGTTCCAGGGTATTTTCAAAACATCTAGATTTTTTAGACACTTTAGTAATTTCTCTTTCCATGGACATTTTCAAACATACACATTTATTTAAAACACAAAAATCTGGAGGCTTAGTTGTACTATACCCAGACAGGGTTGGAAATCTGATGACAGGATTTCTTTCAAGATCTCTAGCATGTTATGTCTCCATCTATTGATTCTCAACAGCATATATCTCCTTTATTTATCAATACTAAGTGCCCTGCTCCCCCTGCAGTAATAAAAGGCAATTAATCTTGTTTCCACTCAGGAAAAAAAACACATAAGGACACAATCTGTCTTACAGTATTTTATCCTAGTCCCTTCTGGAAGTACTCAGGCAAACAAAACTGGAGAATAGTTCACAAATAGACTGGCCTACTATAAACCTCAAAAATGCCACATTTTGGGTGATCAGGCAAGTCAGCTCCTATTCAATCTTCCACAATCTGTTTTGTTAAGGTAACAGACAGGGTTTTTTCCCCCTTGACAATGGCTACTCTTAACTTTGTTCTAGATCTCTGAGGCAAGAGCTATTCCTATAACTTCTGAGAATTATGTTATGTATTTACGTGGCCTCTGTGCCTATAATATCACAATCATTCAAGTATTTATGCCCACAACACTCCAGTGAGGTGTTAAACTTTTTGGTATCTTGCAAGCAACAAAGACAGTGACATCAGTATTTTAAACTAAATATAATTGATTAGTATTTGTACAGAAGCCAGTAAATCATTCAAATCCATTCAGCTAAGCAAGGTGCCCAACTATCTGGACTTCACAGATTGTCCGAATTACAGAGCTGTTCTGCCTAATCCCATCAATTTGAAAGAGGATGGAGACTGACAGGCTGCTCCTGCAGTGGTTCCACCTTCTCATTTGCTGCACCATTTCTTCTGCTCCATCTGTCAAGTAGAGTTGGAGGAGTGGAGAACAAGGTTAGAAGAGAAGGGATGAAGGATGGCAATAAACAATGAAAGAGGAGAAAGATATTTTATTCTCCCCTTCTATCTGGCAAACAGTCCAAACACAAGCCTTTCCTTCTCCAATGCAAATCACCTCCATTCCTCCTAGGCTAGCTGCCAAACACACTTTCAACCCTTTTCCTCACCCCAAACCTGACACTTCTCCAACTGCCAAAATCCTCTCTCAAAGCCTATGGCCACGTTTAGAAAAGCATCACAATATTTAATCTAAAAGAGCGTTTCCCAAACTATGGGCTGCGGCCCAGTACTGGGCTGCGGGAAAAAAATACCGGGCCTCAGCGTGGCGGGCTGGGAGGAGGTGTGTGTGTGTGGAGGGGGGGGAGGAACCAGCCGCCAGGTAGCAGGGTTGGGGGCAGCCCCGCAGAGATCCGGGCAGGCGGTGGAAGCAGGATTGGGGGCAGTGGGGCTGTCCAGCAGAGATCAGGGAGGGCAGGTGGCGGGGGGGGGGGCTGGCTGGGGGAGATCAGGAGGAGGAGGACCAGCTGCTGGAAGCAGGTCTGGACGGGGGCAGCAGGGCTGGACTGGGGAGATCGGGAGGAGAAGGGGGGGGGGAGCGGGACTGACCCAGGCACATGCAGACCCTGGCAGACAAGTGAGTCCGGCCAGGGATTCCATTTTGCCCCCCCACACACACGCAGTCCCTCCCTGGGTAGTTGCGAACTGCCTACCAGGTAGACACACTCAGGCAGCGTGAGCACATCTACCAGCCAGGCAGTTCACAGCTAAGGATTGATACACCTAATTATAATACAACTTACCTAATTAGAAAATACCAGACATTTTACATGTCTGGTAATTTCTCAATTTGTTTCCCGGACAAAATGCTGAAATACTGGACTGTCGGGTACAAAACCGGACACCTGGCAACCCTACCCTTCCTTGCACCCTCCCTCCTAGCCAGATACCCTACCCCCAATCTGCTCCTGCCTCCTGGAGTGCCCATGCGGCACCAGGTCCCCCAAGCCCTGGCCTAGGCTGGGCAGAGGATGCAGCCGGGTGAAACGCTGAAAATGTATTAATTTTTCATTCCTTTTTTATATGCATTTATATTTTTGGGCTGCAAAAAACAGTACTGAAAAAAAAAACGGGTGCCAACTAAAGTAAAAAGTTTGGGAAACCCTGATCTAGCCAGCTTTCTATCCATCTTACAATCCATTTATCCAATCCATATTCCCTTAACTTGCTGGCAAGAATATTGTGGGTGACTGTATCAAAAGCTTTGCTAACACTGGCACTGGGGGGCTTTGGGAGGACCAGGAAACCAGAGGTCCTCCAAAAGCTCGTGAATGGATTTACTGGTCCCCGTGTCAAAAAGTTTGGGAACCCCTGATCTAAAAAGTCTGATCACTCTGCAAACCAGAATCACATAATTTTGCCTAGAAAGAGTAATCGCTACTGCAATTCCTCCCTTTGTGATTCTATTTAGAATAAAGGCAGAGGGAAAAAAGGGGCCAGATCTTCACTCAGTCTGAACCACATAGAACCGCTGACTTCACTGGAATGCCTCAGATTTACACCATGTAGAACCTGGCCCAGAAAGCTTACGTGGTAAAAAAAAAATGAGCCAAGGGAGTTGCTGAGGCTCACTCATTTCCAAGACAAAATCAAACCAAAAAACTACCACCACCTTTTTTCATAAACACAGGGCTTTTAACACTTCATTCTAGGATCAAGCAGCAGAAGAAGCTAGGCTGTGAGACATATTCGAAACACAGATTTCAAATAATTTCAAATGGCATACAGCAGATGATGGATAAAATCAACTGCAAGCTTCCACCAATCTTAAAACAATTAATTCAGAATTGCTAGTATTTTATGAACTAGACAGTTCCTTAAGATCAGCATGGGTAACAGGCCCCACTAGGGTTCAATATCACAGAAAAAGGGAGATTTCTGAGAGCAGTGATTTCTCTGAGACCTGTACTCTCCTTACAGCTTGCTTCACCTCTCTCTTGGTAATATTAGATAGAAGGGAGGCAGCAAAGACTAGGAGTGCAGATGGAGTTTTGAAGAAATCTACCATGCAACCAGATACAAGCTGGTGAAGGGTAGGAGAGACAAAAGACTCCCATACCCAATGACTGCGTCTAGACTGGCATGATTTTGCGGAAATGCTTTTAACGGAAAAGTTTTTCTGTTAAAAGCATTTCCGCAAAAGAGCGTCTAGATTGGCACGGGTGCCTTTGCGCAAAAAGTGCTTTTGCGCAAAAGCATCCGTGGCCAGTCTAGACGCGATTTTGCGCAAGAAAGCCCCGATCGCCATAGGGGCTTTTTTGCGCAAAACAGTTCTTACCTGTCTACACTGGCCCTCTTGCTCAAGAGGGCTTATCCCTGAGCGGGAGCATCATAGTATTTGCGTAAGAACACTGACAATCTTATATTAGATCGCCAGTGTTCTTGCGCAAATTCAAGCGGCCAGTGTAGACAGCTGGCAAGTTTTTGCGCAAAAGCAGCCGCTTTTGCGCAAAATCTTGCCAGTCTAGATGCACCCAATGTGAAAAGTTACACAGTGCTCAGAGAAGAAGATGGCCAGGACTGAGGGTCAACGAAGAGGAATGGAGAGGATAGGCAGCAGAATTAAGTCAGCACCCATCCCTCAATAACATTCTACGGACCACACATTTCTTAATAGGTTTACATCTTTCTGTTTGGGTCCCACCTCTCAAGAACCAAAAAGAGGAAAACCTTTGAAAACTAGGTATCTTTCCTACAAAATTAGAGTTGGTGAACTCCCAGCACGTTCTCCTCTTGCATTACTCCCACAGCAGAAGTCCTGCATACCTATGTTTATGTATTATTTTTAAGACAACTTAAGAGATATCAAATAGAATGAACCAATGTTATCTTCAGTTTCCAATATTAAACATTCATGCAGTATATGGAGGAATGATGGGTTTAGCCTTCAAGACTCATTGCAATAATATCTACCATCATATATGATAGAAAGATCACTGCCAAAATAGCACTTTCATGTTTAATACTGTTAAATTCTTCAACAAATGTTAATAACCCTTGCAAAACTTCTCTTAAGATAGCAATCCATTTTTACTCAAGGGAAACAAATCCAGAAAAAGTATTAAAGTCAAATTTTCAAATTTGGGAGTTCAAAAACAAGGCCATAAATCCATATTTAGGACAATAAGAACATGACCTGATTTGGAGAGCTGCTAAGTACCAACTTCCACTAGCTTGAGGACGGTGATCTGCAGGACTAGCCCATAGGCAGGATCAGAACTCAGGCATTCCTGGTGCCTGGATTAATACTCAGATGACTAGGCTTTGCTGTAACTAACAAGTGTGAGCATGTTTCACGGAGACAGAGAAAAAAGCAGCAGTAGTAAGACAGTACAAGCTACATCACAATCTTAGTATTGTTTTCATGTTGTCATATTTAAATTACTCGAAAATAAAGACACTGGGGGGAAAAAAAGCAAGATGTTCTTTGGCCAGTCTTACCCGGGTCTGAGTAGATTGCAGAGTTTTTGACAGGGCTTTCATGATCCTCCTCCTTTTCTTTCTGGTGACAAGCATTCAATAGAAATGTTACAGTGGAAGTGCATATTTACCTAATTTAGCAGATAAATTCTGTATAATAATATCAGTACAAAAATAACATCAAGAATCTAAAAGGCCATTTAGAATCTTGGGATTTTGCTTCCCAGTTAGAAGTGGAAATTACAAAGATATTGGAGGATTGGGTTACCTTTTTACTCAAACCAAGAATAAGAACAAACTCCAATCAGCCTCTGTAGGCAGTCAGTCTGACTTTGTTTCATATAGGTCTGAGCACAAAATTGGAACATAAGTAATACATTTTAAAAACCAACCCCTTTTCTGGAAAATGTGAAAACATATTTGACAATTTGCTAACATGACCTTTTTCTAAAAGTACTTTTTTATTGGAGGAGGGAATTTCTTTTGTTATTTTATTGTTTTTGCCGTACAAAAGAACAAAAACATAAAATCTAAGTTAAAGAGGTTGAAGAGATGCAGTAAATTTGAGGTGGTCATATCACATGGACCATAATTTGAGAATGTAATCCATTATCATGTAATCACAGAATGTGCCAGCTGTGGTTTATGCCATGCAAGCATTTTGTAGAAACATGAAGCTTACAACATGCTGAATTTTTTTCAAAATTTGAAACTCAATTTTTTTTTAAATGAAGATCTTGAAACATACATAATTTTTTTCTATGAGCTATACCACCAAACTGTTCCAAATGTTGATTATTTAATTTAAAAGAAAGGGGTGAATTTTAAAAAATTAATACATTTCCACATCCCATTTTAAAAAAACAATTCTAAAAGAGAATATTAGGGTGTTAAGCAGTTATGTCAGTGGAAGGCTATCCAATAAGAGGTCCTTGAGCCTTTAGAGCAGGGGTGGGCAATAATTTTTAAAAGGGGGCTACTTCAGAAATTTCTGAAGTGGCTCCAGGCCACCCCAGAAAGAGCCGGGCCTCAGTGGAAGGGGCGTGGCCAAGAGACTTCTCATGCTCCTCCACCCACAAATCCTGATTGGCCTGAGGGTGGGGAATGCATGAAGCCTTTTCCCCTCCTCCCCCCACCCCCTGCAGCAAGTAGAAAGAATTGCCAGCTGTTTTAAAACAGCTGGTGGTTCCCTCTAGGCACCACAGCGGGAGAAGACTTTGCATGCTTCCCCTCATCCCCAGGCCAATCAGATGTCTCTCACCCCCTGCCTCCGCCCTGCCAGGGGCATTCAGTGGTTAGAGAGAACCGCCGACTGTTCGAAAACAGCTGGCAGTTCCCTCTGGCACTATGCACCCCTGGCAGCGGAGGAGACTTCACACACTCTCCTGCCCCCAGGTCTCGATTGGTCTGGGAGCGGGGGAGTGGCAGTGCAGCCGCAGGCCAAATCCACCAGCTTGGTGGGCCAGATCTAGCCTGCAGAAGCTGTCTTGCCAATCCCTGCTTTAGAGCTATCTCGATGTAAAGGGACTTGATCTGTTAATCTACTTACTTTCTACAATAAACAAGAGTGATGCTGATGATCAGTATGGTTACGAGTAGTAATAGTGTGGCAGAAGCCCCTCCAGCAACAAGCAAAACATGCCAGCGATGATCCAAAGCTGCTAGAAGATAATGATAATAAAGATCATCAATAGTTTGAAGAGGCAGGAATTCTTTACATGTGCTAAGGTTCAAATCAACAGTTCTATGGATGAAAACATATTCAGTGAAAGCTAAAGGAGAAAATGAGACTGGCCCTCCCTTTCTTCCCTCAGGCCACAGGATCAATTCTTCACTGTTACTTGTGTCTAGACTGGGGCTCTCAGCAGAGTTTACATTGATATCACAGAAGAGCACAAATACAGAGATGGGGACAAAACAATGCATCACACAGCTCATTTTCCGCCCACTGAGGAAACCAGCAGCTGATATCCCTGACAAGATCTCTTCAGGTAGAAGTAATAAAAAATACTGCATGCTGGTCACATAAAAGTTATTGCAGAACAAGGATGTTACCAGACTCTGGACAACGTGCAGAGGGCTCAGCTCCAGGCCCTCCCCAGAAGGGGCAATCCTCAACTGGAAGGGGCTAGGCTTGGGCAGTCAGCCCTCAGTGCCACCCAGACAATGCTGCAGCTCCCTCAGCCAGCCCTCAAAATCCAGACCAGGTCCTGTGGAGCGCCAGTGGCTATTTAAAGGCCTGTGGCTCCACATGGTGCTATTGCTAGGGTAGCAGCAGCCTGGAGCTCAGGGCCCTTTTAAATCCCAGGGCCCTGGGACAACTGCCCTCTTTGCCTATCCCTGGCGGCAGCCCTGAGTAGGCCAACAATCACTTCGTACACGTTGGACCTCCCTGGTCCAACACGATCGGGACCGGAATTTGCTAGACCAGGGGAGGTGTCCCGTGCCACGAGCCCAGAGCTAGCTGGCCCCCTGCCTCTGGCACCCCCTACCCTCTCCCCCATCACCCCATCACCCCCTCCCCCACTCTGCTACTGCCAGCCCCAGGCTGCCTTTGGCAGTTGGGGTTCTCCACCCCTGGCCCACGCTGCTTCGTGTGGCCAGATTTCTCCAGACCTGCACTGCTGGTGGTGGCCAGGCTTCTCCAGCCACCGGCTCCACACTGCCACTGGCTGTCAGGGTTCTCATCTCCATGCTGCTGTGGGCTGCCACAGGCGGCCGGGCTTCTCTGGCTCCCAATCCAGTGCTGCCATGGGTGCCTGGAATTCCCCATTCCCTGGCTCTGCATTGCTGTGGGCTGCTGGGATTATCCAGTCCCTGGTCCAGCACTGTGGTGGAGCTCCTCTGGCCCCGCTGTCCCTGGCCCCAGCCAGGCTGCTGGCCCTCCTTCCCGTCGGGGGCTCTCTAGTCTAGGTGCGTCCATGGTTTTGCTGGACCATGGAAGGTTCTGGACCAGAGCATACCAGTTTTCAGGGGTGCAACCTGTATTCAGCCTCAATCTGTTTATATAGTTCCCTTCATCTGAGCACCACAAATTTTATTCAACATAGTCTCACAATACTCCTAACACATAAGGAATGATTATCCCCATTTTACAGATGGGAAAACTGAAGCAAGGAGGGAGATTGACTTGTCCAAGGCTACTCAAAAACTGTTAGAGACAGGAACTGAGTATCAGTCCAGTGCCTGAGGCCAACAACTATCCTTCTTCAGTACTGTTTACTACACACACAGTACTTATACTGAATAGATTTTCTCATATTCTTGGTACTGATTAAGAAAAGCAGAAAAAAAAGTATGTTAAACCACAACTTCTAAATCAGCCTTTGTGCAGCCCACCACAATGCATTGCTTTCTCCTCCCATAAGCAGGAGGTAGGTGCCACCCAGATAACACTAGCTGTTAATAGTAGCATATGCTTTAGCGAGCTGCTTTCATCTCCTATGCTGCAGACTCTAAGATGCATAGTGTAAATGTCAGGTGCAAAGAGACATACCACCTAGCCCACCTAAGTGGTGGGCGAGATTCTGTCCAGATATTTGCACAGGAAAATATGTTTCCTAATGTTCTTCTGCTTCTTATATTTTTCACATAAAGTATAAGTTCTAACCAAAGGAAACAGAACGTAAAACCAAATAAGGTTACGGTTATCAAATTCTGATGTGACACAAAAATGAAAGCAGCAAATAGTAAAGAGGAAATGGGATGAGAAAAGCAAATATCTGGTTTATTAAAAATCAAGACTCTATCGTTGGTTTTCAAACAGTGATGCAGGAAACCATGGTTGGTCACATTATGTTGTTTTTCCTCTTGGTTTCCATCTGTTAAAAGACAGCTGAAGTGCTTTCCTAATATTATTTTTAATGTAAGCAATTATTGTAATTGTCACAGAGATATTCAGAATATGTCTACACTACACCACTTTTAGTGACATGGCTGTGTCAAGCCAGACTGGGTAAACACTGTCGACACTTTTGCAGACAAAAATCTCCTGCCAACAAACCACTGTTTACACTAGTAAAAGTACAAGTACAGAAAGTATGTGGCAAGTACAGCAAAGCTTTTGTCATACAGGGGGAAAGAGGAAGAATGCAACAACAAAAGCTTTGTCACTCAATTGCCAGCACGGACAAAGCCTAAGTAATTGAAAATGGAAGGAAAGCAGACCATGAGAAAAACTTTCTATTAAGGTCTGTCCAGTTACTAAAGAACTTGAGAACTCTCACCATACATCATTTTGAATAGTAATAGGGAGGTAGCCGTGTTAGTCTGATCTTGCTAAAACAAAAGGAAAAACTATGTAGCACTTTAAAGACTAACAAGATGGTTTAATAGGTGATTAGCTTTCATGGGCCAGAAAAGCTCATCACCTATTAAACCATCTTGTTAGTTTTTAAAGTGCTGCATACATCATTTTGACATTACTATTTATTATTTGTATTACTGAGCCTATATTACTAAACCATCCTGGGTCTACAGCTCCTACAGACGCAAAGAAAGAGACAGACCCTGTCCCAAGGAGCTTACAGTTTAAACAGGCAAGAAGCAGACTACTAGGCAGGTGATGGGGTAGGAAGGGCAAGGTAGCAATAATAGGAGTACGTTTAACCAGGGACTAGCTAAATGCATGGTATGTATGTGAGACAAACCAACCAGTGGCAGTCATCACAACTCACTGCCTGCTTAAACATTACCAGATTACTGTGTTCTGTGGGCATCATAGCAAAGATGAACACTTAGGAGGCCTTAGGAGAAGGACAAAAGAAGTTGACCGTGGTTAATGGCTACTGTGAACAGAGACTGTAACTTGTTCACCAGCTTCTCTTCAATGAGAACATGCACATAGGATCCCATGCTTTAATTTCAATATTATTTTACAAGAACAGAAATAAACTCAAATGTTTATGTTGCTGAAAGGACATGGGACATTACAGCATTCTGACAGACTGCAAGAACTGAAATTGAAGCGCTTTCATATTCTAAGTAGAGCCCAGTACGGATACAAAATTTTGTATCTGCATCTGCAAAAATGAACTGCCAATATCCTCATCCACATCTGCAAATGAGGATATCAGTAGGCATTGAGTGGATAACTGAGGATTTGCAGGGCTGTAATAATATGCATAGAAAAGCCTTTGGCTTTATGTTTTGAGCTTGATTTGTCATATGTTTATAATGACAAAGGAGAAGAGAAAAGCATGTTATATTTCCTTCCAAGATATTACACGGCATTAATCAGTCTTAGGCCTGCTGATGGAGGGATGAGGAGGAGAAAGGGGGTAACTGCTTTGGGGTCCCTGTGATTTAAAAGGGCCCAGGGCTTCTGGCCGCTTCCATCACTACTGGGCAGTGCTGATGGCAGACTGCTCCCAGACCTGCCCCTTTGGCCTGAGCCCCGTCCCTTCTTAGAGCATGGAGCAAACCCTCACCCACCTCGCTGAGGGGACAGGCAAGTCTTTCGGCCCTTATCAGTCTTTAAATCAGAAGAATTTTCCAAGTAGCTTAGGCAATTACAGAAACAAACAAAAGATTGACCTGTATGGAACAGTTCAAACATATTCACACATTAGCTGCTTTGCTAAAATAGAGCATTTCATTATTATCTGTGCCAGAACATTGGATACCAGTCCCCTCAAACTTCAGGAAAGAGCTTGATGCAGTTCCAGCCTACACTTCTGAATTGATTTCCATCCCTGTAAGGTGGATTCCATTCAGAAAACTCCCCTCAAAAACTTAGGGGAGTTCTGGCTCCGGTGTTACCAGGCTGCGCTCATATCTGATTTATGATAATTTGAACATTGCAATTACCAGCTAGCTCATTACATTTGGATAAAAACATTCTATAGAAACAAAAACAGTGCCTAGAACCTCTTTCACCTTTTCTCAGTTGAAGTGAATTATGCCCGCCTGCTGCCTTTATTTTCATAAATATACCAAACCCTACCATAACAGCTGACCTTTTCAGATTCGAGATTTCACAGAAACAAAATCTCTGACTTGTCACTTGTCCCTTTAATGCCAGTTTTCTGATGAAAGGAGCTAGGTGGGTAGGAGTCTATTATATCTGTTCTAACAGCCAGACCCCATTTCCTCTAAGTGTTGGACAGCAAACAGTGTTGATATTTTCTTCACACCGGAATTCTGGAAATGTCATGGGTGAAGTCTTTCAACCTTCAACATGCTGACAGAGACTTTGAGAAGGAAACATGGATGGGCTAGACAGTTACAGTGCATTGTGACCAAATAAGAGGCTTGTATTGCACTGTAAGGAGCTTGCTATATGCCTCACTGGAATGATACATACAGTATGACTATACGCTGCTGGAACTGCTTGATGGGCAAATGAGAAAGAGAAAGGAAGCAACACACACACGTTCATGCTTGGGGAAACAGGCTTTGTTAACTCTTAAAAATCCTACAGACACACTTATTTCATCTAGGAATCTAAGGTGAGGGAAAAGAGCTAATTCCACTCGGCTCCTATCTCATCATTCCTGTCTTCCTACAATAACCACTCTGCCCTCTCAAATCTTTCTCTCAGCTTGCTGCAGATGGCATACTCCTAGTACCATCTCCTCACATCTCACCAGAGGAGCCAGAAGAGAGTCCAAACTAATTGTACACTGTACTTCCTGCTTCCCACCCCTTCTGGCTACATGTTGGTTTTACCCTGTCCCCTTACTATTGTTGCCACAGTGATTGTATGAACCTCCCTTAAACCCTTCCCCACTGCTGCCAGAATGAGACAAAGGTCAGGATCAAGCAGTAAGAGAGGGTGGGCAAGCAGAGGAAGGGATGTGTGTTCCTATGTAAGGTAGACAACGTGGGAAGAACAAGCTGTGCTCAAGGGCACTGATCCAACCGATCATCTTCCTGGTTTTTCCCCTCACAGTGGTCCAGCAGCCTGAGCCCTCTGGTGTCCTGACAGCTTTCACTACCACAAGGATCATGGCCATTCCCCAAAGGTATTGGGTAATACCCAACAGTATTGTCTTCTGAGGTGGCCAGTAGTCTGGAAAGAGTTCTATGGCTATTTGACGGCTAATGGAGATGGCACTCCTTTCAGTCAAAAGTAGAGCTGCTGTGTTTGGAAATGATGGGCTTTTATTCAAGTACTAGCAACAATTAAGTTTCTCATAAACTCTGATACGTTTCTCTTTACTTGGACGTGCATCAAAAACTCATCTGGCATAAGTGGAAATCTTAAGATCCAATAAAACTTTTAGTAGCTTGGATAACAAAAATCTACAGATTCTGCTTTAGATGTAAAGTAACACCTTGCAACCCATTTGTCTTTTCTCAGTTGAAGTCAAATGTGTGTGTGTGTGTGTGTACTTTACACATTTTGATTTTTTCTCTCGCCCTAATTCAGCTCAAATCACTTTTAACTAGTTACAGTAATATAAGCATTTTAGATCATGCAGAGTAACACAGTAAATGCCAAAATCTGATTAAAGGTTAGAGATTTAAAGGAGACTACAAATCTAGTTTCAGTAAATTCACCTGTCAGTTTGTCTGTAAAAAAGGCAAGCAATACAATTTATACTAAAGAATTTTCTTTTTATATGGGAAATTAAAAAACAGACAGGAGAGTCAGTGAATGAATGGTTGCTTATGTGTTCCGGTGGAAAGTACTTATTATCTAGATGCAGAGCTGTTACACAAAATTTAGATGTTTTGGCCACAGTCAGCAACAGGGGAATGGCGTTAACTGCAGTTCTTATTAAAACCAAGTACAGATTAATGGAGGTATTTAAAAGGATAACCATTGCCAGTATGTAATTTCATGATATGATCATATTTAGCAAGACATTGTGGCAACAGGACTTACAGGAGCCAGGGAGATTTAATTCTTTAGTTTAAAATTATTTAATGCTCCAATGAAATCTACAGCAAGTACCTTAAGTTGTACTCAGAGATAATGAGTGCAAAGATTTGTGAAATTAAAACACTAATTTTAACTACTATACCAAACAAAAAATTGGCAGCAACTTTTCCAATTTAATGATATCTTGTGAGCTTTCAAGAGTTAAAAAAAGGTACTTAACATGAGGATCATACTTTCCCTGTATCCTACAACAGATTAATATAATAGCAAATGCCCTACAGTCCTTGCGAATGGCAAAGGTAGAGATTCCATAACACACTGCTGCTTCAGAAAAAACAACACATCTGAGTTGTACTACATTTGGACTTTTAGATTTCACACTTTGCAAAAACAATACAAGTGGTTTCAAGGTGTTTGTGGTATTTAAGTGTTTGGGAGATCAATCATCACTGAAACTCATGCGTTCTGCTGCAGTTAAACCAAGTCTCCAGGCACAGATATGATACAATACATGGGCTACAATTTCATGGCCCACTATTATTCAGTTTAACAGATAATGGAAGCAATGCAAATGGCAATAATTTGGCAGGGGGGAAAACTGCTTCTTAGTGGACACAAACTATTTCACTGATACGAATACTTTGCTTTCTGTTTTAAAGGTGGTGTTCTCATCCAGAGGTGATGCAGTAATTATTTATTAATTATATAAATAAATACTTGCATCCCAAAATATTATCCAATTTTCTAAAGTGTTTACAGATAACCAAAGAAGAATGACTTGTGGCATGAAATCCTCTTAAAATGAGCTTTTTCTTCTTAATAAAGTAACTACATAAAGTGACAACTTTTTAATTCAACAGATCCACATGTATGTCCCCAGTCCTAGCTGCTCGTTCTAATTTTATTCCTTTTTACTACAGTTCACACAGCAGAATTAACACACCTATAGGAAAATGAACTAGATTTATGCTTTTCTGGCTCAAGCATTGTAAAAGATTTAACAACTAATTCTCAGTTACAAAAGATTTACTGTTAGCCATAAAGAATAAAGCTCGGTTCCCAAACTGAGACATAAGGTTCTGCATTACTAGTTTCAAAAAACATCTTACTTGCAAACTGAGGTTAAAAATAATAGCAGTTCACATGGGCAAGCTACGCCAAATATATACCGATGAGGTCCATGTGGGTTAGTACTTGAGGCAGCTAGACCATTTTGCTACTGCTATTGTCCCAAGCTACACTACTATATTTAGCACACTCATTCAATCAGAGCTAGTGTATGTCTACATGAGCGGGAAAAATCACACCCCAATTCCAAGCGTAGATGTAGTCCAAGACACGTTACATTTGAAAGATGGAAAATTTTACTTCTAATTATTAGGAAATCAGTGTAACAATAAACATGCACTCCAATTATGCTATTATACAGGCACTTTTCAAAGTTGAACCTCACTTTAAGCCACTTATGAATGTACATCTAGCAGTGCTCCTGGCCAGCTTAAGGTCTCTTCGGGTATGTCTAGACTACAAGGGTTTTCTTTCTAAAGTGGCCTTTTTTCGAAAAAACTTCACCTGCGTCTAGACTACTGTCGCATTATTTCGAAATTAAATTGAAAGAACACGGTGGTTTTTTCGACAGTGGTAAACCTCATTTTACAAGGAAGAACACCTTTTTTTGAAAGAGCTCTTTCGAAAAAAGGTGTTCTTGAATGCAAACAGAGCTTTTTCGAAAGAGAGTATCCAGATTGCCTGGGTGTTCTCTTTTGAAAAATTGGATCACTTTTTCGAAAGTCGCATGGCTGTCTAGACGATCTCTTTTGAAAGAGGCTTGTAGTCTAGATGTACCCTTCATGATTACTTCCCCCTTTGTGGTCTTTTAATGAAATCCCCTTTTAACCAAGAACCACCTTTAAAACAAAATGTCTAAAACACAATATAGCAGATGTACACTGGTATAACAACAATAAACTAAGGTTCCCTCTAAGCTGCACTGCTGCACGACTGCCTAATAAGTCCCACACAGGGATTCTGAGCTGCATGCCTCTCCCCAACCCATGGCAGTTCCTTGCTGGGGCCAGAGGAACCAGAGAAAATGTCAAGCTGCAGCATGCAATCTTCTAATGACAAATGTATAAATACTTTCTTGTGCACCCCTCCCCACCCTTAGTGTATTTTCTTACATTTCTTGTTTCCTTCTTTATTTTGACCAGAACTTCATGGTGTGATTTCTGTTTGCAGAAAGAGATGAAGAAATGCACACTTAGGAATGTGGCAACTTTTCTATAGTTTCAGCTCTGCAAATGACTCCCAAATGTATTTCTCTGTCCCTGTCTGAGGTCCTTCTGGTTCAGTTTTTCCATCTCCAAAATTGTCAAACTATAAGTTTTCTCTACAATGGTCAACCATCAAACTCAGACTCTGCAAAACTGTATTTCTAATATTTCCTCTGAATCCCTCTCTATCACTACTTACAATTCTAGTCCACCTCCCCTCCCCTCCCCTCCCCCCCCCCCCCCCCCCCCCCCCGTTTCCTAGACTCAAAAGCTTCTCTCTACTAACTCTATATCCAGTTCTTGCCTGCAATATTTGTACTGTACCCCTCAAGGTTTTAATCCACTTACAGTCTTTTTAATATCAGACATGGTAAGGAATTAAATAGGAGATCCAGGACTATTTACTTGGCTCTCTAGCCCCACATGAAAACCAAGCCAAACTAGGTGACTAAATGGATATGAAAAGGAAATGCATAAAATGTTACATCAAGTAGTCATGATTAGCAATAAACTGTTTTTCTTAGCTCTTTCAAGACAAGTGCTGAACCAGGCACAGAACAGGCCATCCTCACTGTAAGTCCAAGATACATTCTAAAAAACTTGGACTTACAGCGAAATAACTTAAAGCGGAGATTTTTTTTCACGTGTCTTGACTTCAATTTGTGCTTTTTTTTTTTTTTGGCGTGTGACTTAAGAGCAGGGAATGGGAGGATTTATAATGTATCAGTTTCTACAAGCGTCAGCTCCTTTCATGTGGAATGGTTGTATACCAGGGCTACTTATAGTGGGGATGCCTGTAACTAAATTTGACCTTGGCTGCAGTTTTTGTTGGCTTCCCCATGTCTCTCAGAATGTTAACATAAGAATGGCCATATTGGGTCAGAACAATTGTCCATCTAGTCCAGTATCCTGTCTTCTACCAATGGCTAGTGCTGGTTACAAGAGAGGGAACAGAAAAGCACAGGGCAATTTATCTCCTATCGTACACATTCCTACCATCTAGCAGTCAGTGTCAGAGGGTACGTCTACACTTGTTCCCCAGTTTGAACTAGGGATGCAAATGTAGCCGACCGAAATTGCTAATGAAGCAGGGATTTAAATATCCCATGCTTCGTTAGCATAATCTCGCCCACGCGCTATTCCGCTCGCCAGCTGATTCGAACCAGGAAGTGCACTCCGGGACACGTTATTTCGAATCAAACCCCTTGGTTCAAACTAACGTTACTCCTCATTTTTTCAGTCGGCTACATTTGCATCCCTAGTTCGAACTAGGGAGGAAGTGTAGATGTACCCTTAGGGACACTCAGAGCATGGAGTTACATCCCTAACCATCCTCCAGGAACTTGTCTAAGTCTTTTTTGAAGCCACTTATACTTTTGGCCTTAACAACATGACCTGACAATGAGTTCCACAGGTTGACTGTGCATTGTGGGAAGTACTTCCTCATGTATGTTTTAAGACTGCTGCTTGTTAATTTCATTTGGTGACCTCTAGTTCTTGTGTTACATGAAGGGGTAAATAATACTTCCCTAAATCACTTTCTCCACACTAGCCAGGATTTTATAGATTCAGGATTTTATCATATCACCTTTCAACTAGATCTTTCTATACTGAATAGTCCTAGTCTTTTTAATATCAGTGGAAGCCCCTCCTATACTTTTTACAATACTAATATATCTTTTTTTAAATGAGCTAACCAGAACTGCACACAATTTCCAAGATGCGGATATACCATGGATTGATATAGCGGCATTATGATATTTTCTTTTTTAAATTATCTATGCCTTTCTTAATAGTTCCTAATAATTTTAGCTTTTTTATTGATGCAGCATATTGATCATATGTTTTCAGAGAGCTATCTACCAAGAGTCCAAGATTTGTTTTGTCATTGGTAACTGCTAATGTAGACCCCATTATCTTGTGTATTTAGTTGGGATTATATTTTCCAGTGAGCATTACTATGTACAGAAATGACATCAGTTCTCACTCCCCCTCCCAGTTAATATTTCTCCCTCATTCTCTCATTGTGCACTGTGACACTTCTGAAAAAAAAACCCCAGAATGATTGGAAAAACATTTAAATAAAAATATGTCCTCTAATTATTATAACAGGTGCACAGTTTTGCATGTAATGTTGCAGTGTGTATATTTGAGGGGCGAGAGGACTTGGCACACATTGAATTGTATTGTGCTGTAGTCACAGCCTTTCAACTTTTTTTCCCCCATTAAACAACAATGGTTAGAACAGAAATCAAATGTATACTGACAGTGTAAAACTTGTCAGGGATTTTAAAGCTATAGAAGGTTGACAATCTGACCTATGAAGGAAGACTGAAAGAATTGGGCTTGTTTAGTTTGGAAAAGAGAAGACTGAGAAGGGACATGATAGTGGTTTTCAGATATCTAAAAGGATGTCACAAGGAGGAGGGAGAAAACTTCTTCCTGGCCTCTGAGGATAAAACAAGAAGCAATGGGCTTAAACTGCATGAAGGGAGGTTTAGGTTGGACATTAGGAAAAAGTTCCTAACTGTCAGGGTGGTTAAACACTGGAATAAATTGCCTAGGGTGGTTGTGGAATCTCTATTTCTGGAGATATTTAAGAGTAGGTTAGATAAATGGCTATCAGGGATGGTCTTCTAGACAGTAGTGGGTCCTTCCATGAGGGCAGGGGACTAGACTCGATGACCTCTCGAGGTCAATTCCAGTCCTAGTATTCTATGATTCTATGAATCAACTTTCAGGTTCGGAGAGGGAGTTTTAAAGTCCATTTCACTGGATTTTGTGGGGGGGTTGTGTCTATATATACTACTGCACTTGAAGTATCTAGCAAATTTCCCAGTGACGATCAGGTTCAGGCCTGTTTCACAGTTTTAGGCATACAAGTTTAAAAATGTTTACCTTATGCAATAATAATCAAAGTCAAAATAAATTTAAGATTCAAAAAGCTTCTTTCCCTTCTGCCTCTCATTAAACAATCGACTCCTCAGGTTAGGCCCAGTTCATTTTCCCATGTTTCTACCACCTAATAAACACTCTTTGGATTAACCATTCTGAAAGGATTCTGACTATGTCGTAGATACTATTTCTGTTAAAAGAAAAAGTTGTCTAGTCCTAGAAAGGATGTTGAACATCCGGAATGCTTAGTTATGACAAAGAAAAAACAGTACCTTTAAAAGCACCTAACAGCAACATTTTAAACATTAATGGGAAAAGTGGAATCTGGAAAGCTCAAGAGAAGTTATACTTTCAAAACATGCTCTAAACACCCTAAAATGAAAGCAGATTTAAAGTAGAAATCAAAACTGCAGCAGGATTATTTAGAATAGAGCATCAAAGGATTTCTGTGGTATCAGGAGAATGGAAAATACAGGAAAAAGTGAGTTAATTTACAAATACACACAAGAATTTTTTTTCAATGGGTAGATTTTCTGTTAAGAGAGAAAGAGACTGTTACAAACAAATCAGTGCAACATGTTTCCATATTCCCACGTGTATTTTCTTTAATCTCACATACATCATAATTAACAGTTTGCACTGTTTTCTCTCCCTGGCTGTGAATTCAATGGATAGTTTCTGAGCATGAAAAGAATGTATAACAATTGATTAGTCCTTAAAAGAATCCAAATAAAAAAAAAGATTTTTATTTTTTTACTGTGAATTTATTTTGCACTTGGCTAGCTCCACACTTTGACAATGGAGCATGGTGTATTTCTCATTGGAATGCCAGTGAGAAGCCAGGCCTTGTTGTTATCACACAACTACTCTTCAGTGGGCTAGAAGAAATGATTTTTGTGGTCTCCATTTTTGTGGTGGTGGCCATATGTCCCCTATCATCAGCACAATTAGTGGAGATACTAGCATAACCAAGCTATCTTTTTACCTTGAAAGGCCTAAGGCAATGCGGGGGATACCCGTACTGTTTCTGTGTGTGCTTTGACTGTTCCAAGGATAATGAGTAGATTCAGCAAGCACAACTGTCAGTCTGGCACATGTCACGAGCTTTACAATAGGGATGGGATCAATACAATATTTATTTGTAAAACAACTAACTATATGTAAAGAAACAAGTACCTAACATGTGTATTGTGACAGCCACTTTTTCATATCTTGCCACTCCAGCCAAACTGCACTTTTGAGCGTTACGAATATTTACAATTCAAAATGCATCATGTTTCTGGAACCCAGCATAGTGCACTCCAGCGCTGGGACTAAGAATGTTGCACTCCCTGGCTTGAAGTGGTTTTGATCACATGCCAGGTTTACACTTGATTCAGTGGCTTTCTCAGCAACCCCACTATAAAAACTATTCCAGCATCCCTGCTCCAAGGAATACACACTTGGGAAGTTTCCAGGATGCACCTTGAATGGAGCTAGAGACTCCCTTTATCAGCCTTAGGCACCTGCCTTCCACTCACGTTCCCCATTTCAAATCACCCCTCTCAATGCCATATAGTCACCAGTTCCCCTGAGACAGCTGTTAAAGTAACACTGAAAAACCAGCCAGGATCCATCAGCCCAACTTTATGGAAGCCATAATAACCACCATATCCCACTATTCAGGACACACAGCTAGTTGGCACATGATGTACGAGACGCCCACTTAGCAACTACAAATATTTATGTGTAGGGGAAGACATTAGCAATTCACAGAGTTCCCACTTGTGAAACCATCAGCCCCTTTACTTCTCCACTTACCATCAGTGACAGTCAAGCTCATCACATGGGTTTTGTTTCCACCATTAGTTAAACTGTAATGGCAGCGATAAATTCCAGAGTCATAAGCTGTAACATTTTGAAGGACAAGAATGTTGCTCTTCTGAGGGGCGCAGTCTATGATGGCATGCTCCTGGTAATCTGAGCCGTAGGTTTTCCCTTCTGACAAATTGCACAGGACTACAGTATCTCTCTGATCCACTTTTATCCGTTCCCATGTCACTTGCTGCACCAAACCTCCAACCCTGAGAGGACATCTAAGGGTCACATTTCCCCCTGGCTCAGTGATCACGTGGTTTGCTGGTGGCACAGGGGGGACCTTGAAAGAATCTATTAAAAATAAAAGAAAACATGCTTACAATGTGCAGGTCACATTTACGAGTAACAATTGTCAGGTCAGCTCTGCCCCCCCCACAGCTTCTGCCCTAGCAGCCCTTGTACACAGTCCTTCCTCCCCAGATATCCCCCTATGGGGAGTGTTCAGGCTGCATAGGGCAGCAGAATTGGTAGTGATGGCCCTGCATAGGGCGACCGTATTTCCGTATGCTGAATACGAGACACCTGGTAAAGGTTATCATATTCAAACACATTCAAAAGCAATCAGTTGTACAGATGTTCTAATTAACATCAAGTGAGCCTCTGTTAAAAAAGAAATATTGTATCATTGGATTTTTTTTTTTTATTTACCTTCTTGTCTTTAAGGAGTTAGTGTTCACATGGGGAGGGGTGACACACACACACACACATATTCTCATAGGTCTCGCTCACACTGGAGTGTGTATCTGTCTCTGTCTCTGGCTACACTGCGGGCTTTTGCCAGCAGAGAGTATGCTAACAAAGCACTCATTGGCATTTGTCGCACTGTCATTGGCATAGTCTCTGCCAATGCTTCTTGCGCAAAAGGTTTTTGTGCAAAAACAAGCAGTGTAGATGAGTCCGTTTTGTGCAAAAAAATCCCTTTTGTGCAAGATCCTTATACCTCCTTTTTAATGACAGCATGACAAATGCTAATGAGCACTTCATTAGCATACTCTCTGCTGGCAAAAGCCTGCAGTATAGGCATAGCCTGTGTGTGTGTGAGATCTTCCAACCCAGTCTGGCCTTCTCTGCCCTCCATGCATGGCTGGGCCCTTGGGATGGATTCGCCTTGCCTGGTATCTGGCACATTGTGGTAGGAGGCAGGCAGGGCCACAAGCCCTCACCCAGATTTCTGCCAGAATGCACACCAGAATGTAGCCAGCAGCAGCCTTTCAGTACTGTGTGGAAGGGAAGAGACAGGAGTTGCAGGGAAGGAGTGGGGAAAGAGATGACTTGGCCTATATCTTTGCAGAACTCATTTCTTCTCCTGCTCCTCCTCTCCCTTCCCCCTCCTCCCTGCCCATTCCCTTGTGGCTGGCAGCAGCTTGTCCCTTTTCTGCCTACACAGTTTTCAAGGGCAGCTAACACCTCCAGGCTTCTACTGGCCGCTGGCATATTCCAGCCATCCCCTATCCTAGTGCTACAGCATGGGCAGGAAGGGGTTTAGCCCTCAGGATGCATTTTGCATTGGGGCCCAGGAAGCCTGACTCTAAGGCAGTGGTCACAAACCAGATGATCAGGACCTACTGACAGATGATCCTGACTGGTTTGGCTGGGAGGCTATCAAGTGCCCGCTTTTCAACTGCCTTTCCCCCCCCCCTCCCCCACTGCTGCTCCTGCCCAAAGCCTCAGAGCCACCCCCTGGGAGCCTCCTGCTTGTTGTGCAAGGTGGAGGAGACCAAGGCAGGAGGGCACGAATATCAATCTATCCCCCTCTCCTGTACCCCATCTTCACAGAGTGAGGGGATGGGGGCCTCAGCAAAGGGGCAAGGCAGGGGAAGGCCCTTGGAGAAACAGCAGGGGCAGGGGTATTTGGGTTTGAGGTAGATCCTGAACGGATAAATTCAAAAAGTGCTCTTGTGTTTAAAAAGGTTGGCGACCACTGCTCTGGGGCCTCAGCAAACTAGGTCAGAGAGGTGCTCAGCAGGGGTGATTGCCAGGGGACAGAGCAACCCTGTGCACTCCCTGGAGGCAGGATCCAGGGCAGTCAGGGTATTTGTGCATGTGCAGAAAGAGAGCTAAGTCCCTGCCCAGGGGAATGCTGAAGAGCTTGTAGGCTTGGAGCATGAACAGATTGGAAAGTTCTTCTTTCCACACACTCCTCCCAGGACCTTTCCAGAGCTTTGCTGATGCTTCCCTATTCCAGCAACGTGCAGGGCTTTGGCACATGTAGGGCTCAGTTCTTTCTGGCTAGTGACCTCAGCCAGAAGGCCTTGGGCTTTCCCATGGCACTGGCTCAGCCAGTGGTAGTAGGGGAAGCAAGGAGCCTGACAACCAGGCTGCTGGTGAACTCAATGCTCCAACCAGGGTGCAGGAAACAGGACATGCCCTGCTGGGGTAGGGGGATATGGAGGAGCGAGAACGGGAAGGGCAAAGCAGAGAGTGGACAGTGAGAGGGGAAGCACATAAAGGGCCAGTGGATGGGCAGAAGAGGTAACACATAACCAGCCACATTTGGCTCCTGCCTGCACTCATGAACCACAGCAGCTCATAGCCAGTGCTAGCTAGAAATGGGATGGGATTGACTGTGTTGCTGGCTGAGAGCTGGCATGCATCAGGGCTGCACTAATGGACCAGCAGTGGGAGTGGCTGGGCTCCGCATGCTACAGCTTCACCCCATCACCAGCTTTGCATACCCATCCCCATCATTGGCACTGGACCCTGCTGGTGGGCAAGTGGCTGGTGAGCAGGTATCCAGCCAGCAGCAAGACCTGCCAATACTGACTGGAGGGGTGGGAGAAGACAGAAAACGTGGGATTCCATTTTTGGAAAATGTGGGATTCCAATTTTCCATTTTAAAGAAAAAAGTAGAGAGATCTGCAGGAAAGTTTAAATACGGGATTGTCCCTTTTAAAAGAGGTCACCCTAACCCATCTAATTAAATGGGCTAAGAAGTGAAGGATGTTTGAAGTTCTGTGTTTATTTTAAAATTGCAAACAGTAGCACATTACAAATATAGACATGGTTATATACTATATGCTATATAACACCCCACATAGTGCAGGATGTGAATATAAGTTTAAGTTTATTTTAAGGTGTTACCCACATTGTAACTATAATGCTGTTGTGGCTGAGGATTTATTGAACAACCAAGTTAAGACTGAGATGGCACTTTACATCTAAAAGTCTGTTTTCAGTCACATTTTTTTTCTTTTCCTATGATGACCCCTCTGCACATGTATTAAAAACCCCTCAACCTACTCTATGGTTCCAAATCTACATTCATCAGGTACCAGTTAATCAACTCGAGTTCTTCCAAGCACAACTCTAGTGCACCTCAAATAAACCCAGACCCCCTCACACCACCCACTTAGGAAAATCTTGCATGATAGCTAAACATTTGACTGGCCTGTGAAAGGTCAATTACTCCCCATATGAATTAAATCCATCGTCAGCTCTCAAAAAAAAACCCAACTTCTCGGTTACACAGATGTCTTTAAAAAGAAATTCATTTTAAAAAATCCTTCTGGTTAAAGTTTCTTAGCCCAGAATTAATTTTTTTAGTGAAATAGTTAGCTGTTTATAAACAAATCAAGCAAGTTCCCGTTTATTCTGCACTGGTGAGGCCACATCTGGAGTACTGCATCCAGTACTGGGCCCCCCCATAGAAAGGATGTGGATTCATTGGAGAGGGTCCAGCGGAGGGCAACCAAAATGATTAGGGGGCTGGAGCACATGACGAGGAAAGGCTGAGGGATTTGGGCTTATTTAGTCTGCAGAAGAGAAGGGGTGGGGGGGCGGGATTTGATAGCAGCCTTCAACTTCCTGAAGGGAGGTTCCAAAGAGGATGGAGAGAGGCTATTCTCAGTAGTGACGGATGGCAGAATGAGGAGCAATGGTCTCAAATTATAGTGGGGGAGGTCTAGATTGAATATTAGGAAAAACTATTTCACCAGGAGGGTGGTGAAGTACTGGAATGCGTTACCTAGGGAGGTGGTGATATCTCCATCCCTAGAGGTTTTTAAATCTTGGCTTGACAAAGCTCTGGCTGGGATGATTTAGCTGAGATTGCTCCTGCTTTGGGAAGGGGGCCGGACTCATGATCTCCAGAGGTCTCTTCCAGCTCTATGATTCTAAGGGGAAAAATCCTCTTCTTTAGAATTTTAAATATTCATGGCATTCAGAGGACTTGAAAACAATTTGGTTTTTAACATTTATTTTTGGATGTACATAACTTCTAAATGCCAACAGGCATCTTTGTTTTGTTTGGAAATATTTGGTGTTGAAAGAGGTTGGAAATCAGATTGCTGTAAAAAGAAAAATTCAAGGTGCTCAGTGCACTCAGTTCTCAGTTGATAAGCACTGGAAGGCTGGATTCCATATTAGCTTTTGTTCACTTCAAAAACTTGTCTCAAAGCACATTTCTCAAGCTTCTGCATATTCTTGGTATCATTAAAACACGTATGGGAGAGAGTGAAGTAAAACAAAACAATAAAAGTAATTTTAAGTAGATTAAAAATTGCCTAGTAAAGCTCAAAATGTAATTGTAAATGGGCAATTATTGTGATATTTTGACATCTAGTGTAACACTCTATAAATATAACCCCTATATTTATCATTCATATGGTTTTGAGATTTCATATGAAGCGGGCCATGAAAGTGATAAATAATAAAGAGAACAAGTCATTGATACAGAGCAATCTGAATTGCTGGGTAAGCTGAAAACAAGCAAATAATGTGTGTTTTAATACAGCCTAATTCAAAGGCATACATCTAGGAACAAAGAACGCAGACCCAACTTATGGGCTGAGGAACTCTATACTGGGAAGCAGTGACTCTGAAAAAGGTGGAGGGATGCCATGGTAAACAATCAGCTTAATAGCAGCATCTAGCTCAAATGATATGGCCTAAGGATTAGCACGATCCTTGGATGTATAAAGGTAAGAATATCAAGCAGGAATGAGTAGTATATTGACTATATATTTGACACTGTTGCAACCATTACTGGAAATACGGTCTCCAGTTCTGGCACCCACACTTCAAGAAGGATATTCAGGCCTGCCAATGGGGGTAACAAAAGGAGCAGCCCAGCTATTGAAAGGGGGCCTGGGGCTCCCAGCTGCAGCTGTTGCAGCATGCTCTTCATGGCTCTGAGGGTGGGTGGGGGGTGCACCATGGGGTTCTGAGAGCTGGCTGTCCCAGCCCTGCCTTTTCTGACTGTGGCCCTGCCACTTCTGGAAGCTTCCCCCCCCCCCACACACACACACACACTTTGCCCAGGGGCCTATGGAGGCTATCAGCTCCCCTGAGGATATTTTAAAACTGGATATAGTTCACAGAAAAGCCACAACAATGATTAAAGCATTGGGAAACATGCCCTATAGTTAAAAACTACTCAAGAAGAATTTATTTAGCTTATCAAAAAAAAAAAAGATTAAGGGATGATTTGTTCAAAGTCTATCTAAGCACATAAATTGATGAAAGAGAGAGAGAAAGAGAGAGCTCTTCAATCTAATGGGCAACAGTATAACAAAATTAAATGGCTGGGACCTGACCTAGACAAATTCATACTATAAAGAGCAACATTTTAACAATGAGGGTACTTAACCTTCGGAACAATTGCTGAAATCACCATGAGTGGACGTATTTCTGAGACATTATACAGTTCAAACAGTAACTAATTCAGAGAAGTGTTCATGACCTGCTCTACACCTGATTAGACGATCCTTTCCAGTCTTTACATTTATGACATATTATATTATTGGACCACTAATATAATATATACCAGCTATATACTATCTTGTAGTAAAAGACCCTATTGCAACACACACACACACACACAAATATATATAAGTAAAGGTGGTTGCGGGCCTTTCACCTGTAATTTTCAGACTCATATGCATGGATATTGTGCACTTCAGAATTGATATTGCATTAACTTAATATTTATTACATCAAAATAACTAGGATAGGAAGAAAATGAAAATAATATCCAATCATATTCTTTAAAAAAGAAGTTTAGCACTGAAATTCCAACATGTAGGAGTTTGAGCATTTCATCACAAACATTATCAACAAGGAAGTCACAATATATTTCAGAATGCTAATCTGTACTTTTTTCTCCCTCATTTTATATATAGGTTTTATTCTATAACTAGCCAATTAGCCCGTCATAAGATGGGATTTTCAGGTCTCTCCTCCACATCGGTCTTCTCTCCTGAGCCTCCAGTCTCTCACTCTGTCTCTCTCTCTCTCTCTTGCTCCCACGTGGCAGCCCGGCTGAGCAGCGCAGAAGTCAGCTGAGCGCCACGGCAGGAGGCAACAGCGCCACCCAGAGTGAACAGCCAGCGTTTCAGCATTACAGAGTCACAGACATTGGGCTACTAAATATATGATATATTGCCCTTTCTGCAGTCATTGAGACCTGTGAAAGTGGGTGTAAAATGCTACTATTCTGAAATGGTAATATTTACACATACAGTGTATAGGTGACCACAGAAAATACAAGGTAGCAGAGAATCAGGTCTATATATTTCCAATGAAATGGCCCCAATACATCAATAAAAAATTCTGCACATTTGCAGCTTGGTTTCATTTAATTAGCTCTCTTTAGCTTGACATGGGTGGTAGTGCAGTTCTTTCCTCCTCCTCCTTCTCCTCCTCCTCCATATAACTTTCTTTTTTCTAAACATATCTCACTATATACTTTTCTTGCTTTCAGCTTGCTTTGTGTAGGCTGAGTGTGTTAGAGTCTATAAATAATAGTTTCCCCCCTTTTAATGCTAGAACGAATTCAGTCACAGTCAGAACTATATTGTGGTCTTCATGTGTCCTGCAGCCATGGACCCTACCATGATTTGTGGCAGCTAGAAATGTAAAAGAAGAACTCTACTTTTGTTTCTGAAGTAGAAGTCTCTAGCCATTTTTCTTGGGATGGTAGCCTTTAAAATGTAAATGTATATAAACCAATATAAATGAATTGCTAGTTTAAGAGGATGACCAGCTAAGCTCAAATTCTGAAATAGGAAGTTGTTGGAAGCTAAGGATTCCACTCTATTTTCAACATCCTGAAACAAAAAGTTCCAGGTTTAGAGTTGAAATGGCATTTTGTTTTGAATTTGAAAAACGTTAATTTACATAGTTTTTAAATGTTGAAAAAATCAAAATCAAAATAAAATGGTTCAAAATTATCTAAACAAAATAATTTTAATCTGATAAAGATTTTTAGCTTCTGAAAAATGTTAATATTCCTAGTTTTGGTTCTGATTGGACACTGGTAAGCTTTTCAAAATTTTTGAAAATTCTTGCAAGATGAAAAAAGTGTTTCCTGCCCACCTCTAATACTTTTCTCATTCTTTGATCAATCTCAGGTCATTTTTACTTCTTCACTGGCAAATGGTTCAGACATCAGGTTTTCCCCTTCCTAGTTAATTTTTCATTCACTTTTACAGTCAGTATATAGGACTTTATTACTGCTTATTACGTTTCACTAGTTCCAGATTTACAGTCTTGTGTAAACCTAATATTCATTCTTGAGTTTAACTTGTTACTCTTTTTTAAAAAAAATATATAGAAAGATAACTACAGTAACTCTAAACATTGATCCTGTCAATGTGAGCAAAGCCTAGCTCAGTGAAAATAAAATGCATAATGATAACATGTTCTTGTGACTTTCTTGTGACCTTGATGCTGTGTCTATTTTGAATAGTGTATTTTTGGATACATTTAGATTTTGCTTTGCATGGTGCTGGAAAATTTCAAATCTGATTAGAGACACAATGGGATCTAATAAATAGTTCTCTTGACTCTCTTCTAGTATCTTGAAATCTGTTCCCAGATTGGTCTCATTTTAATTCTCCACAGAATGACACTTACCTTTGCAAAGTGCTTTGAGATCCTGTGCTGAAAGCTTAATTATTACTATTGCTATGTTCATGCAAGCACACTCACGTAGGCTGGAGCTAGTCAATACACGTGTTGCCTAGCAACAGGCAATCTCAGTGAAAGCATGAGTGCACACATGGTTGCTGTGGGGAGCACTCACCTCAGCTCATCACTATCAGTCAGCATCAGGGTGCTTACATTGCCTATGGGTACGTAGCAAGAGCATCACCACAAATTACTTTTGCAGATTTTTCAAATCCCTATAGTGGACAACAATTTTCCAGCTATTTTTGCCTACTTATTACTATCTGTACTGTATAATCATTTTATTTTAATTCCATCCAGATGTTCTAGGTTTCTTCCTTAGTAGATATGATGCAGATTGTTTCATATAGGATTTGGTTAGTACCTAATACTCCAGTACCAGATAGATAAATCCATACATCACCAGTGGTTTCTACTGCACATTTTCATCTCCATTTCCCTTTTCTCATACAGGTTGAACCTCTGTTAACCAGCATTCCCTGGTCTGGCAACATCCATGGTCTGACAGGTACCAAGTGCCAGATACGACCTCCCCTGGTCTGGCAAAATCCCTCATCCAGGACCGGCCTGGGGTCAGGTCCCAAGGGTGCTGGACCAGGGAGGTACAACCTGTATTAAATTCTCAATTACACCGCTTAGTTGACAAATGATCCAAATGAAAGATTCATCATTAGAGATAGCAGAAAGAGGACTTGGGACCGTTTAACAATTTTAACAGGTAAGCTCCTTTCAGTGTGCCCTACTGAAATCCTGGAATTCTAACCATCCCAATTTATAGTTCCCCTCACACTTTACTCATCTCCTATCTGGATTCATTCTGCAGATTATTCATAAAATGCAGCATATTTCCCCAGGACAACATGCCCCACTGTCTGGTCTATGCAGCCTAATATCCAACTCCATAATTTTAAAGTTGCCATTGTGCACTTTCCACTTCCCTCCACAACTGCCTTATATAATAATCTGCTGCAGTATAATGCTGTGGAATAATAATAGGCAAAACAAATATTGGTGTCGTATACCCAGATATATTTAAAAACATATTATTTGACAGCAGCCATAAAATTAAGAAAGTGCTATGCCTAGAACAACCTTTACATTTCATACTATAAGCCTATAAACCAGATTGCCATGTAGCTTTGCAGTTATCCTAAGCAAGGAAAATTTCCAGTGTGTTGTATTATTCCTAGGGGAAAATCTGAGCAAAAAACTAAAAAAATCTGCATACTGCAATATAAAATTCTGCATATTTTGTCCAAACAACAAAATAAAACCATACCTATTTCAATTATTGTGGTAATTTATTTCCAAATACCAGTCAGCAAAATATGTCTGTAAGAACACAGACAGTAAAAGGGATGCGGGAAATATTTGTTGATAAATAGATTCCTCACTAGGCATAACAATGCAGAATTCTGAGTAATAATTCATTGAAACTATAATACAGAAACCTATTTCGCATGACTTTTAGAAGCAGTACAAAAGCTTCGGGGGGGAGGGTATCACAGGTAATGGAGGGGCTATGGAAGAGGGAACCAATTGCTGGGAAGGCACCTGGGAGTGAACTTGGGTGTGGGTGGGAGAAGTATGGAACGGGTTTTTTGTAGGGAGGGATTGTAAGGGAGTTGGGGCGTCTCCTTCATGCAGGCCCTGACTGATTCCTTTTCCTGACTAATAGCCTCTCCCACTCTCAGGCACATTGGCCCTATCTCCATCTATGCCTGAACCTCACTCCCCATTCAGCCAGGCATAGCTGCCACCCCCCAATCCCTCTGTGTCCCTGAACATACACTCCCATTTGGTGTCTGACTCAATGCTATCATCCCACTAGCTCCTGTGCCTTCATTCCAATCTGTCCCCTCACCTAGGCCAGCCTGTGTGACCGTACCCAGCAGCCCCAGGTACTCTGTCCAATACTGCCTTGCCCCATATCAAGTGCTGAGAAAGCAGCCTCTGCCCCATCCTTCTCTGAGGCTGGCTGTTCCAGCCCGTGAGCCAGCTGCTCTCTTTTCTAGTGCCACATCAGCCCCTGGTCTATGAAAAGGTGTAATTGCAGCTTTTCTTTGTCTCCCTGTCAGAATCCATTATTCTGCCAGTGGGGGAAAAACTGCAGGGAACATAAATTCACTTGGCTGTGACATGAGACTAGTGTATATGTTATGCCACATACAACAAAAAAGAAATGTGCTTATTAGGAAAAAATAGGCTTGGTTTTGTTACTTAGTAACAAGTTAGAAATTGTATTGAAGTTACAAAAAAGGAATAAGGCAAACACAGTATAAAGTATAGTTTAAAATAAGTAATCAGTTTAGAATGGAAAAAAATCTCACTTGATTGCTGCAAGGCTGTTCTTAAATTAGTAACATATTAACTTTTCTGCGTTGTGCTGTATAATACTTTGTGAAATAAGCTCACTGAACCTGGTTACTGGATGTCTTGTGTCATTGACTCAAACCATACCTGTAACAATAAACATCCCATTTTCTTCCTCCAAGTATTTCTTCTTTCAACCAATCTTTTATATGCTATTGCTCTGAATTAATAAATAAAGGGTTTTTTTATCAACAGTTTTAAGAAGTTGAATACGTAAAGAAACTACATGACCTTTTATCGTCGAGCTAAACTTGCCACTCCTTTCTCCTGTTACAAATGTCATTTCTTGTCTAC
Organism: Pelochelys cantorii; assembly: GCA_032595735.1. NCBI lineage: Eukaryota > Metazoa > Chordata > Testudines > Trionychidae > Pelochelys > Pelochelys cantorii. The sequence continues at coordinate 94,819,774 of CM064327.1, forward strand.
TTAGAAAATGAGAAAACTTCAGGGCTGAAAATCTTCAAATTTCTTAATGGCAATTTCTCCCTGATCCTCTTTGATTCTAGAATACTTATAATATTTTGAAACACAGAATGAAGGTTCCCCAAGCAACTTTAATTCTGTCACTATGTATCACTGCTCTGCATACACACCATAAGAGGACGTCTCTGACATTACCGCTAATTTCCATTTTAAACCTTCTATGCCTGGACAGCTTAGTTATAAACTTGTCCCTTGATTGAAGATTTTAAAGAAAGTGGGTTTCTTATGTAGTAGGATACATATTGATTAATAGCAAAGTGTGTAGGAATTGGGTGTATAGGAATAGGATTCTATCCCTTGAAATAGTGAGTCCTGCAGTGGTGCTAACCATGTTTTCTATGTTTAGAAGCCCCAAGAACCCAGCCAGAAAACCAGAGCAGCCATGTGTACAAGTAGCAAGACCTCAATATTGCTTATATTCAGAAAATGTGGTTGCTTGAATTCCACTGCGCCCATACAGTTCTCTCTTAACGGATTTGTTGTGAAAAGAGCAATCTACCTGACCAAAGGCAAGAAGGCACCAGAAGCGAACATGACCAATGAGGACATTCCAGCTGCCAACATGCCAGTGAACACCTTCTCCTGGCCAAGAAGCTCTGCCACAGTCATTCCTCTTTTCATCATCTCCAGGCAGAGCTACTCTAACTCATTCTCATCAGAGTTTAAAATCAATCACTACAAAAAGGCTGAAGTGGCTACGCTTCTCAGCAGCTCACATCATTAGCAACAAAGGCTGACATAGACATCAAGCACCTGTGCTTGCGGAATGCCACAGGTTCCCAGGACACTTTCCAAAATAATTTATAAAGGCTGGGTCCTAATCTACAAGAGTCTTGTTGCAGTGTCTGGAACCTATTTGAGCATCACTTCAGTGAATGCCTTGCTCTCCATAGGACTAATGCAACACTGGAAACAGAACATTCTTGATGCTAGGCTGTCAGGAATGATCCAGCTGAGCCCAAATCAGATGGCATTCAGATCAGATGGTAGAACCTACTATTTCAATAACTTATTTCCACAAAAATAAATGCACTTAAAATGCACAGTCAAGAACACAAATCCATGTTCTTTTGCCTGAAGGATTAGAGAGATTTTTTTCTGGGCTCTTGTGCTATTTGGAAACCATACTGATAAGTACAAAATAAAAACCATAGGTGTGTATGTAGATGGGTAGATTACATATCTGGGATTCGAGCTCTGTAACATTTCCAGGATGGCAGGTGTATGAGAAAAGCAGCATGACATCAGACATGTCTTTATGTGTGAGTGCAGCATAAGCAGCAAGAAACTGGTGTTGCCATTTCTCAAAAGAAGTGAATAAGACGACAGTCTGCAGTTGTGTAGGCGATGCAAATGTAGTTTTGTGGCATGAACACTAGTATGTTGCATTCCAGGTTACAGAATGGGAGTAGGTGCCTCGTACTTTCGTGTGGAAAATGCAGAATGTGGGCATGATTTGATAATCTCATCACTTTGAGCAGTGGGTGGGAAAGAGTTTAGTGACACAAATGGTTGTTTGTGGTATTTTAACTGTCTCTTTTCCATACATTCAGATGTTTGATTTTGTTGATTTTTTTCAATTTATCATAGTCTTAGAATTTCCTGCCTTTATTTTGTTTTTGGGGTTTTATTCAAGTGATGTACTTTCCCCCACCCCCTTTCACTAGTGATAGGTGTTTACAATCTAAATTTTAGTTTAATTAATCCTCTTTTGGGTGAGGATTTTGATAGCTTTTTAATTTTTATTATTTACAATGCTTTGCAAAAATTAATCTAACATGTTGAGTTACATTTTACAAGTGCAGATACACCAAACCTCATATTCCTTATCAGTATATCTACTGATTTCAGAAAGGTCAGCAATTTGTCATAGACCTGGCTGGGGTCAAAATACATTCTCCTAATTAAATTCAGAAGCATCTGCATAAATATAAGATTCAATTTAGGATCTAAAGTCATTATGATTCTAGTCATTATAATTCTAAAGAAAGCCTCCCAAGCATGAACAGAGTGCAAGCCTATACAGTGCTGAGTATGTTGCATGAAGAAAGCCTGAAACAATAGCTATATGGGACAGGCAAACTCTCTATATTCAGCTCAATTTATGTCATCTTAATCTACATGTAGAAGGGAGCTTTCTCTGTGTTTTTCATGGAAATAGGAAGTGGTTGCAGTTCACAGAAAGATGGGAATACTACTAAACACGCTTAAATAACTTTTCTAAACTGCTTCCTATAGTCTCAGAACATAACAATACACACTATCACAAAAATGACACAAAGCTGGCAAACATTTAGACAATAGAGTTTTCAACTGTCTTTTATAATCCAACCAAGGCAGAATGAATCATCAGTGTTCCTACAGTAATATTCTAGATGTTCACTATTTCATCCCACTTACAGATGTTTCATTCACATATCTGAACATCACACTTCATGTTTACACTGAAAATACTTGTAGTTTGGTGTTTTTGTCTTTCAGCAAATAAAATTAAAATGAATGTGGACAATCAATAAATTAGCTACATGTTGCCAAATTTACTCAGTGACAAACCTCAGATGCCCTGCCTTGAACTTTGCATCATCATTTATACCATTGTAAAGTAGATGTAAAATGCTACCAAATCAGAATGGCAGCAATTTACCCCCATATTGCTTGGGTGTGAAAGTATTATCCAAAGTGCGAGGCTGAAGAGAATCCAGCTCAAAGTCTCTACAGAGTACAAGATAAGGCTGACTGGAAAAATAAAGAATTCTATTTCACTCAGGGGGAAAAAGGGCTTTGATATTTGTTTTCTTTACAGATCAGGCAGAGCTGGCACTTGAACCAGAGTTTCCCCACAATAGACACACAGACCTAGATGGGACCTCCTGGGACCTCTGCTCCAGCCACCCTTGCTATCATAAGCAACCCCACCATGTCTTCCCGTTAATAAAATGTATTAAGTTCTATCTTAAAACTAGCTAGGTTGTTTGTCCCCACTATCCCCCTTGGGAAGTAGTTCTAGAACCTCACTCCTCTTGTGGTTAGAAGCCTGCTTTCCAGCCTAAAAGGACTCACCGGGAGTTTATATGTCATTATGCAAAAACTGTTCTTTAGATTGTCCTTCACCTCCCACCCCAATATATTTAGAGAGAGCAATAACACTCCCTTTTCAGCTTTAGTTTTGCTAAACAAGCTTTTAGTCTTCCTTTGTGAGATAGACTATTCTCCTGATCATCCTACCGTAGCCTCTCTGTACATGTTTCCATTTCAATTCCTCTTTCTTGAATATAGGTAACCACAACCACTTACAACATCCCAGATGAGGTTTTATGAGTGCCTTTTACAAAACCATTATTAATTCCTCTCACTGCTGGAAATCTCTCACCTGTCACTAGCCTTTTTCACAGCTATATCAATCAGTGACTCCAGATTATTTCCTATAACTCACTCTCCCTCAATGTCCTCACTACTTACCAAAACCAAGTCTAAAGCAGTATTATCATTACAATCCAAGTGAACTCTAATGCTAACTAGCTACTGATTTTCTAGGTTTTAATGACTCAGCATTTTCCAACCCCCCAAAAAATCTAAAAAATTCCCAACTAGCTCCATCAATAATGCCAGAGATAATGGTAAGGAAATGAATCCAATTTTGTGAAATGCTGGCTAACCTAACCTAACAGTTTTTCACAATATTCAAATATATCTTAGGCTATTTGTGATTCTAATTATGTCTAATTATGTCTACAGTTTTTGTAGAACACTCTTCTTCAACTCTAATCTGGAAATTAAGTGATGCACTACAGCAGTGTTTCTGAAAGTGTACCACGGAAACACTTTCAGAAACACTTTAACTGGCCGTCCCGGTTTGTTTATGTATCGGCGCTGCGGCCATGGAGCCTCATGGCTCCCATTGGCTCTATTTCATCTTTTTCATGGTACACTTTCAGAAACACTGCACTACAGTGCCTGAGAATTGTTTGAATGGAATAGTGTTTATTTTTTTCCTCATAATCAGTGATCCAAGACACTTAGGGCTTATCTGTACACAGAAGTACAAGTTCAAATTTTTATTTAGATAAATTTGTTAAAAACAAAAATTGTATGGACACTCTTACATTTGTTTAAAACTGGTTATATAGTGTATCTTGTGCCTGTAAATTTACCAGTGCAAGATGAACTGATAAGCCATTTTTATACTGATCTAAGAGCTCCCACACAAAACACATTTAAATAAAATTAGTACAAAATCACACCTTTAACTGATGCAACTTGGCATGCAGAGCATGCCTAACAAACTGATAGAAGATACTGATGACTACTTTGCAGAGAATCAAGGATTTCAAATATTTTTGGGCTAAAACTTTAGATGTCATTCAGTTCACTGTACTGCATAAAGATATAACTTATTGGAAAATCTCAGATCTGACATTACCAACACATGAAAGATGTGAAGTTCATAAAGCATGCAGAATCTGTATAAAATAACTTCAAAATAACCCACTGAAAAGAAACCAGTCCTTTTGGGAAATTAATGTTTATTAAAAGTCAATAAAGTACAAATTTTAACAAATATTGTAATTCATGAAATCATTGTTACTCAAAAACAGCCTCAAATGTCTGCTGTATTGGCCAGATTTGTGTATAAAGGAGCACTGCCTCAATACAGATGTCTTTTACAGGTACTCAGAATTACTTAATAATGGAATTTATCATAGACATGAAGCAAAACAGATGGAATTATAGTACTTAGTTCTTATATCGCACTTCTCAGCCGTATATTTCAAAGCACTTCAGAAAAACCATCAAATGTGTCCATACCATATTAAAGGCAGAAAAACAAAACACAGGGGTGTGAAATCGAAAAAGAGGGGAAGTGACTTCCCCAAATCATATACAATTGTCAGTGGCAGAGCTGGGAATAAAACTCAGGTCTAATGAATTATAGTTCAATGCTTTGTTTACTAGATCATCCTGCCTTCATTGACTCCACAACTGTACATACCCATCAGGTGAAATCCTGGCTCCCTGGAAAACAATAGCAGCTTTGCCACCTGACCTCAAAGGAGCAGAATTTCACTTTGAGACTGCACAATACTGTACCGATTAATGTGTCAGTAAAATTAGATAAAGATGACAGAAAATGTTCTGCTGTGATACTGCTGTGATAATTAAAAATGGGGCATTAACAGTTTTTCTACATGTTTAATGAACACGATAGAATAAAGCTGTAAGGCAGAGTCCCCAGTGGTAAAGTAGTTCATTCCATTTAGACCAATATTTACATACACTTTAGGGAAGCAAATAATTCATGCAATTGTTCTTGTTCCCAGGCTTAATTTTTCTACATGACATTTATTCTCTCTCTTAGCAGATAAAAGAGAACATCCTCAGATAAAAAAAAAAACCAACCACTAAAATCAGAGGAAAAATCCCTAACATTGAGTATACAGAATCTCATATCATTTTTACATAGTTACCATGCACAACAGCTACAATTTTAAATGGGATTTATAGGATGCTGAAATATATGTAGGATGCCATTTGCAGATACTACACTGTAGACTAATATCCCCAGGGAAACTGGAATGAGGTGGAAGCCTTGTTTCTTCAGCAATTTTAAATTAGACTGGTCAAGGTGTTCAAAGATAAAGAGCTAGGGCACAATCCTGAAACGTCAGAATGTGCAGTGAAGGACATATAGGTCTCTGCCACTTCTGAAGTTTTAGTTTTATGGGAAGAAAGGGCTGACTTGCTCAGGGTTCATATTTGGATGGGTCATAAAGGGTCACCAAGCTTGTCCCTTTTTTCTTGAGGCAGCCACATGGTTCTTTACTTTTTTGTTTTAAAAGTAAGTTTTGAACTTTTATGGCTCTGAAGAGTAAGCTAGTGGGATATCTGAGCCCTACCAAGGAGTGATCCTACATAGCCCATCAAGACAACCAAGCCTCCTTGATGACTAACCATCAGGGGCGGCCCGTGAGCCTAGGCAAACTAGGCAGTTGCCTAGGGCACCGCCGGCCCAGGCGCCCGATGATGACATCACGGGGTACCAGGGCGCCCCGTGATTACGTCACGGCCATTGACGGCAGGCAGGGGCGCCAATCGCACCTTCCGCCTAGGGTGCCAGCTGTCGCAGCCAACCTTGGGCCGCTCCTGCTAACCATACATCTTCTCCCTTCCCACAGCAGTGAAGGCCTAACCTGGTCAGGAGTATGAGCCTGAGGCCAAATGGCTGTCCCTCTTACTCCAAGCACTGCTGGTCTTCCCCCTGCTGGACCCAGTGTGCAGACCCAGGCAGACATCACGGTATCTTTTCGAGTTTTCAAACTTTTCTTTACAATCAAAGGCCTAGAAACCATTTTTTCAGGTGAAAACTTAAGGTTACCATAGGGCTCATAGGGCCAAATCTTAGGCACATCATGATTTTTGCCCATGCTTTAATCTGGCACTATCCAGGTTATTTTTGAATACTAATGAGACTGACAAATATTTGCTCCCCACAGGTACTTATAGACTGCAACAAGTCACTCATTAATTGAAAGTACCACTGTTTCCTTTCCAAATCAGGCCTCAGAGACTGTGATATTTATGTGCAGGGCCTCCCAAAATCATGAATTCCATGTCTCACCATCACAAATTGAAAACTCTCCATGACTCACTTGGTATTTGTTCTGGTTGTAGGGTATGGTAGCTATTTCAGGCTACCGGCTGGACCAGTCCTTGTAGACAGGTCAAAAATTACAAGGGAGAGCCTCTGACTCTTGTGGTCTTTAGTCTGTGAGGGTGTCAGTTCAGCAAGTCTCAACTAGACCTCTAGTTTTGATTTTTAATGTTAGAGATGGATGGTTAGGGAGTGTGTGGGATGCAAAAACTGGATACAGATATTAGCCAGTGGCCCGTTGGTCTTTCTGTAGGTTGCATGACTAGCTAATGTGGTAGGGTCAGGTTTACATACTTGTGCCTCATAAGTTGCTAAATGAAATACTAGGATACATGGCATGTAAAAATTGCTTCATAAACTCTGCAAATAGTTTCACAGAAAACCAATAAAAAATGTTCAAGTGTGTGCTGATGTCATCACTGACATTTACATATTCACATTTTGCCAAAAGCAAGAATAGAAACCACAATCTTTCCTTCCACTGCTCTGGGGTTTTCATTACAATTTTCTTTAAACTTCCTGTGATGCAATTTACTAAGAAATAAGATCTGGAAAATCAAACATTTTTTAAAACCACTTTCAAATCTATAAGAATGTACTATTTATAGGGCACCTAACTGTTTGGGTTAGCCTTTAGAAACAATCTCTGGGCCGAGTCAGATGAACTATATTAAAAGTCCTATGGCTTTAGGGAAAGATTTTCAAAAGCTCAAATTAGTGTTTGATGCCTTACTGCCCTTAGGCCCTTTGGAAATCTTCCCTCTTATCCTACAGGCAAAGAAGAGCTTCTTTCCCTCGTGAACCTTTTAACTTGGCATTTCAGTCTCTTTAGAAAACAGTAAAAACCCCAGATCTATCAAAAGACATAAAACAAGAAAACAGGGAGAGTGTGAGGAGAATAAGTATGGAGCTTCATCCTGGATTTAGCAGTGACTGCCTGTTACAGGTGCAAGGTGCAGCTAATGAAACCTGCCCTGCTGTAGGCAGACTGCTAGCACAATCTGTGTTTGGGGGGGGGGGGGGGAAGCTACCCTCAACTGGTAGAACAACTGAAAGCTATATAAACAGGCATAGGCATTTCCACCTAGAGTTTCTTCTATAGCTAAAACAGCTTTGGGGGCAGGGGGAAAGAAAATCTAATTAGCACATTTGAAAGGCATTTTAGTGAGGAAAATAACTGGCTAAAAACAATATCTTCTCATTTCCCACTTCAGGTCATGATGCTGACAAAGAGAAGCTTTTACTACTGACAGAGCTAAGATAGATAGGGCAGAATGACCTGGGTACCATGTCAACAAAAGCGTCAACTTAAACCCAAGTGCAAATCCTTCATTTCTGGAAGAAAGGTAAGAGGCAGAGAGGCCACAGTTTGGATTTTAGATTTTAGGCTGGGCCTGGCAATCAGAAAAATGCCTTCTCTCATATTTGACCTGAGATTAATTTGAAAGAATATTCACCATGGGAGAATATGGATCCGCAAAATATCATCTGTATAAAACCAACTCTGACTACCTCTGCAACTTAAATTTATAATGATATCACAATAAACAAAGGGCAAAGGACAGAGTGCAGGACAGGAATACGGAATTTAAAAAGGAAGTGTTCCATTAGTAGCTACAGGACCTGCAACTGTTAGAGGCTAAATTCTCCTTCCAGCTCATCATTGTCTGAAAGGGAAATATGAAAAAAAAAAAAGGATACATGCATAGTCAAACTTCCCCACAGTAGCTCTGGCAACCTGGAACAGGACACAGTCTTTCACTGCTCAGTAGTTCAAATGTAGCTCAGGCACCAAAATATATTATCTTCTGAAGGCTGTTCAGTAGCCTGCCCAAAATGAATTTGTGCTTTTAATCCAGCTCCTGGCAAGCTAATTGGTCTCACTGTTGGTAGTCTTGACAGAAGGGCCAAACAAACAACTAGCTTGCTGCTCCCACCTTCAAGGAACAAGAGAGAGAACACTTCCTCCAGCTTTCCTCAACCCAGGGCAAGAAGAGAAACCAAAAAGCAAGAATACTCAGCAACTACAGAGATAGGTGAAGCCATATGTGCCCCTCCCTTCACCTGTACAGACTTTCATTAACAGGGCCATGGCCCAGCTTTAAACACTGTCCATTTGGGGGGGGGGGCGGTTGGTTTGTTTTTTACCCTTTCCTCACAGTCTGCCTTTTGTAGTCTCAGCAGCAGCAGCATGGTCCTGCTAATTACTCTGTCATTCTGTTTCTGCAGAGCTTCTAAAATAATTAATCCTAGTCTGAGCCAGAAGGAATGATGAGCAGGCCCCTGCTGACCAAAAGCATGTACCAGAACAGTAAAATCTACAATGGTTGTAATGTCATGAAATTATTTCCCAGTGGAAACAGCTCACTGATGTTGCATGTGCAATATTCTCTAAAACCCAGTCATTGCTTAACCTTGTCATGGCAGTAAATCTGTATCACTGCTGTGATGTCTTCCCTCAAGAATTCAGCTCTTCTCCTTCCTGATATAAGATGGTTACTCCTAACTTGGATATCTGGCAATGTAATTCTTTTCTGAAACTGTGCCAGCTATCTCCAAATGACTCCATTTCCACGTATTATAGTAACTGAATCATCCACCAAGTTGTTACCAAAAGGAGATCACAGACCTTTCCTAAGTTTGCATATATTTGCATTTTATATTTGACAGCAATTTATAAAATAGGAAAGATTAATTTACCTGATTGGATAACCTGTATCACCTTTTCCCATATTCCATCTGCAAAAGTTATGGAGCAGAAATAAAAGCCCATGTCTGCTTCAGTGGTCTTGATGAAGTTTAGTGACTTGTCTTTTGAGGAAGCATTTATAAAGCGAACTCTGTCTTTATATTGGTCTTGAATATGCACACCATACCTCGGGTGGAAGACAGCAATGGTTTCTTTGTCAGTGGCAATATTCTTAACCCAGGACATCTGGGTTATACTGGCTGTCTTTGGATATATGCATTCCAGATTCATATTACTGGTGAGTTTGACAGTTGAATCCACAAATCTTCCTTCCACTGTAGCTGAAACATCACATACAAACACAGCCATAGCATTAACTGTATTAAACTTGCACAGACTTAGCATTAACTGTATTAAACTTTGAAAGTACAACTAGCTAGCTAACATTTTAAGATCAAGCAAAATAATGTAGACAACGAAAAGCCTGGCAGCACAAGAACAAGCCCAGTAAACGCCTTATGGGTATTATTACTTGTATCTATTAGTTTTTCTGAATGGTTTAAGATTATCTAAGCCACACAGAAATACTGTTGAACTCTGATTCTGTCTCTCCCGAAAGAAAAAAACAGCACACTTTGTTAAAGCAAAAGAAAATAGTCTTACTTTCATAAAACTGGAGAATAATAAGAAGGCGGGCAAGATAGTCCATCTCTGTGTACATTGGAGTAGATTACTATGTGATACAGCATTATTCAGACTCCTTTCACAGTATGCTGTTTCCTAATCAACTGTTATCATTGAAATCTTTACTTTTGAAATGAGACACATGAAAGAAACAATGTGTTTTTACTTTCTCATAAACAATAGCCCCATCTATAGGCAATCAGGTTCACAGTACAGTTCAGCTATTTACATCAGATGCACTAAATATCTGTCAAAAGTCACTGGAACAAAAGCTCCCAATCTGGAAAGAACTTTAAAAATACTGATGATTATGATGATGATTGACTTATATAAGGCAGTGGCTCCCAATCTTTTCAGACTACTATACCCCTTTCAGGAGTCTCATTTTCTTGTAACCCCACCCCAACAAGTTACACTTCACTTAAAAATTATTTGCTTACAAATATCAGACATAAGAATACAAAAAAATCCACAGCACATCATTACTGATATATTTCTTACTCTCTCATTTTACTATTATAAAATAAATAAAATTGAATATAAACATGGTATATGTATTTCTGTGTATAGACTATAGAGCTGTATAAACAAGTCATCATCTGTATGAAATTTTAGTTTGTGCTGACTTCACTAGTGCTTTTTATGTAGTCTGTTGCAAAACTAGAGAAATATATAGATGAGCTTATATACCCCTTAGAAGACCTCTGTATACCCCAAGGGGTTCATGAACCCTGGTTGAGAGCCATTAATATAGGGATCCTTAATTTTCATCTGTGAAGGCTAATAAAATTCCTACTGTAGCCAAATAAAAAAGACGGTTACTTACCTCGTAACTGTTGCTTTTCGAGATATGTTGCTTATGTCTATTCCATGTAGGTGTGTGTGTGCACCCCGTGCACAAGTTCTGGAAGCTTTTAGCCCTTAGCAGTACCTGTTGGGCCAGCAGGGGAGCCCCCTGGAGTGGCGCCAGTATATCCTAGCATATAACCCCTTGCTGGCCCTCCACCCCCTCAGTTCCTTCTTGCCGGAGATTCCAGTGAAGGTGGAGGTGGGCAGGATCGGAATGGACATAAGCAACACATCTCAAAGAACAACAGTTATGAGGTAAGTGACCGTCTTTTCTTCTTCGAGTGCTTGCTTATGTCCATTCCATCTAGGTGATTCCAAGCAAACCCCTAAGGAGGTGGGGTCGGAACCTAGAGTGAAACGGACTGCAGCACTGCCTGACCTGCCACTGCGTCCTGACTAGCTTGTTGCGTGATGGCATAATGCTTGGCGAAGGTGTGGACTGAGGACCAGGTGGCTGCCCTGCATATGTCCACGACTGGTACCTGGGCTAGGAAGGCCATGGGGGAGGCCTGGGCCCTAGTCGAGTGGGCCATGATAGGAGGGGCTACCCTCCATCTAAGATCATAACAGGTCTCAATACACGGTGTAATCCATGACAAAAGACACTGAGCTGATACTGGGGAACCCTTCATCCTGTCTGCTATGGAGACAAACAACTGAGTGGACTTGCGAAATGACCGTGTCCTGTCTAAATAAAAAGCGAGAGCCCTCCTAACGTCCAGTGAGCGGAGTGCCCTCTCTTTCTCATCTGCATGCGGCTTTGGATAGAACACTGTCAGGAAAATCTCCTGGGATATGTGGAACAGGGAAACTACCTTAGGGAGGAAAGCCGGGTGAGAGTGCATCGTCACCTTGTCCCTCGAAGTCACTGTGTACAGAGGTTCTGAGGAGAGGGCCCACAGCTCAGAAACCCTCCTGGCTGAGGTAATGGCCACCAGAAATGCTACCTTCCATGAGAGGTGGGAGAGAGAACATGTAGCCAACAGCTTGAATGGTGGGCGCATGAGGCCCCGCAGCACCAGGTTCAAATCCCACTGTGGCACTGGTTGATGCATGTGGGGGTATAATCTGTCCAATCCCTTCAGGAAGCATTTCACCATATCCTGCACAAAGAGCGACCTCCTGCCCTGCCCCTGGTGGAAGGCTATAATGGCCGCCAGGTGTCAATGAGGTGGACAGCCCCTGGCCCCAGAGGTTGAGACAGTAGTCCAAAATAAGGGGAATAGGGGCCCTTTCCAGGGCACCCCTTTCTGACTGATCCAAATAGAAAACCTCTTCCATTTGGCTAGGTAGGAGGATCTAATGGAGGGTTTCCTATTTTCCATGAGTATCTTCCTCAGTGGGTCTGAGCAAAGGAGTTGCCACTGATCATCCAAGCCTTGAGGTGGAGGGATTAGAGGTTCGGGTGGCGCAGCTGACCCTGGTCAAGCTCCTGCATTAGGAGGTCCAGGACCATCAGCAGGGGGATGGCATCCACGATCAACAGTGACACCAGAGTCATGTACCAATGTTGCCAGGGCCAGTCTGGGGCTATGAGAATGAGCATGACCCCACCCTTCCTGACCCTCATGAGCATATCATGGATCGGGGGAAGGGAGGGAAGGCGTATAGCAGGCCCGCCAGTCATGTTCCCACGAGGGCATCTCCCATAGACCCCCCTGCCTTGACCCCTGTATGAAAAGAACCTGGGGCACTTTCTGTTGGCAAGGGTTGCAAACAGATCTACTAGGGGAGTGCCCCACCTGTGGAAGAGGGGGTCTACCACCTCCCCCTTGAGTGACCATTCGTGGTCCGACTGAGCCAGTCCGCCAAGGTGTTGCATGACCCCGTCAGGTAAGTGGCCTGCAAATGAACCCCCTGCACAATGCACAGATCCCAGAGGGCTAGCGGCTCCTGGCACAGGGAAGAGGAACGAACGCCACCTTGATGGCTGATGTAGTACATCGCTGTCGTGTTGTCCGAGAGAACAGACACACACTTCCCCCGTAGCTGGGGCATAAATATTTGACAAGCCAGCCGAACCGCCCTCAGCTCCCTGACATTGATGTGCAGGTTCCTCTCTGCCCCCGACCACATACCTTGCGTATGAAGATCTGCCAGATGGGCACCCCATCCTGCGTTGAACGCATCGGTCACCAGCTGGACCATGGGAGAGGGGTGGCGGAACAGGACCCCTTCGCATACTTCAGAATCCCTCAGCCACCAGTTCAGGGTCGACTAGGATCCCTGGAGGGACTGTCACCACCAGGTCGATATGGTTGCGGGCTGGCCTGTATACCGTTGCTAGCCAGTTCTGGAGAGGCCTGAGGTCAAGCCTGGCATAGTGCACCACATACATGCATGCCGCCATGTGACCCAAAAGCTTCATGCAGTTCCGCGCCATGGTCATGGGGGCAGCCTGGAGGCCGTGAATGATGTCACCCAGGGACAGGAACCGTGGATGTGGGAGGTACGCCCTGCCACACATCATGTCCAAACGTGGCCCCACAAACTTTATCACTTGGGTGGGAGTAAGGATGGACTTCTCTTCGTTTGGTATGATTCCCCAACCCTAAGAATGTTTCCCTGGCTAGGTCAATGTTGGACAAAAGTTGGTCCCTCGACTGGCCCCTGATCAGCCAGTCATCTAGGTAAGGGTAAATGTGCAGCCCCTTCCTTCAAAGGAATACCGCCACTACCACCATGCACTTGGTGAACACCCTGGGCACTGTGGAGAGGCCAAATGGCAGCACTGCAAACTGGTAATGGTCCTCACCCACCATAAACCGAAGGTATTTCCTGTGGGGGGAACAATTGAGAGGTGGTAGTATGCATCCTTCAAATCCAGGGCGGCGTACCAGTCTCCTAGATCAAGGGAGGGGATGATGGAGGTTAGCATCACCATCCTGAACTTTGACTTTCTTAAGAAGGCATTGAGCCCCCTTAGGTCTAGTATGGGGTGGACGCCCTCCCCGCCTTGGATTTTGGGATCAGAAAGCAGCAGGAATAAAAGCCACTTCCCTGGAGGGACAGGGGGACCTCCTCTACCACCCCTAAAGAAAGTAGCATGGAGACCTCCTGCCTGAGCAGGGTCTCATGAGAGGGGTCCCTGAAGAGGGACAGGAAAGGGGGATGGAGGGCGGGGAAGAAAGGAATGGGATAGAGTATCCCCTCTGTACTGTGTCCAGTACCCAATGGTCCGTGGTGATAGTGCACCAGGCCCGGTAAAAGGGGGATAGCCTCTGGCAGAAGAGTCGATCTATGGGAGTGACTGGAACTCCGTCCTCGGGTGCACCTTCAAAAGCCAGTCCTAGGTCCCTGGGACTTATTAGAGGGTCTGGGGTTCTGGTCAGGGGTACCCCGCGAACTCCTCCTATTCCCCTATTCCCCCTGGCTGTGGGAGTCCTAGACCTCTCCTACTATCAAACCGTGGCCCTTGCTGATAGCCTCTCTGCGGCCTCTGGTTGAGTGGACGTCACTGCGGGGCCGAGCTGTCGATGCCCAGGGATTTTAGAGTGGCCCTGGAGTCTTTAGTGGTGTATAGCTTGTCATCTGTTTGCTCCGAGAACAACCCGGAGCCCTCCAAGGTGAAGTCCTGCAACATCACCTGGACCTCCTGCAGTATGCCAGAGATCTGGAGCCACGAGCACCTACGCATAACAATGCCCGTGGCCATGGCCCAAGCTGCCGAGTCCACAGCATCCAGGGCAGCCTGCAGCGCTGTTCGCGCGACTATTCTTCCTTCCTCCATAAAGGCGGCAAACTCCCGCTGGGAAGCTTGGGGCAGCTGGTCCTTGAATTTGTCCACCGCCACCCAAGAATTGTATGCATAACGGCTGAGCATCGCTTGTTGGTTTGCGATCCTCAGTCGTAGGCCCGCCATAGCATATGCCTTCCACCCCAGCAGATCCAACTTCTTTGGCTCCTTATTCTTCGGAGTAGGGCCCCACTGCCCCTGCCTTTCCCTCTGGCAAGCCGCCTGAACCACTGCTGAACCTGGTGATGGATGCACAAAGAGATGCTCATGCCTGGACTGGGGCATGAAATACCTCCTCTCAACCCCTTTTTGTGTTGGGGGAATGGAGGCCGGTGTCTGCCATAAGGTCTTGGTTATCTTTGCCACCATTTTATTCAGAGGGAGGGCAATCTTAGCTGGGGCGTCAGCTGTAAGAATGTCCACCATCGGGTCCTCCTCCTCCTTAACATCTTCTGCCTGTATCCCCAGGTTCTGCACGAGGTGCCTGATGAGGTCCTGATGGGCTCGCATGTCCATTGTAGGCATGCCCGAAGATGGATCTGCTAAGGCCTCATCCGGTGATGGGGACGAAGACTCCAGCAGCTGGGGTTAAACCATAACCATGGCGGCAGGCTCAGTCCTGGGGCCAGAGCTCTGCACAGGGCCTGCTGGAAGAGGCTGACGGGGTGGTTCAGCTGATTCACCTCTTAACCCCGGGGGGCTGGCTCTATTCTCTGAGCCCAGGTCCCTGGTGAGCGGGGTGGCCGAGGGGGCAGACCTACAGCTAGAGCACACCGAGTTTGCCACAGACCCTGGTCTTGACAGGTCAGGGCCTTGTGCCTGATGATAGGCCCACAGTGTCCAGAAGGGCCACTACATAGGCGGCTGGCACCGGGGGGGGGCCATGTCTGGACCATGGGTGGGCTGCAATGCCCCGAGAGGTGCCGACACGAAGACCGGTGACCCGACCTGGAGTGGTGCGCCGACCAACAGGACGAGTGAGAGACCCTAGATGCAGCCAACCATCGAGAGGAGGCTGACAAGACCAGAGACTCCTCATCGGACTCTGAAGAGTATTCCGACACCGACCACGGTGGTGCAGAAGACCCTTGTTCCCCCTACGCCGTATGGTGAGCCATGGCAGCCAGTTTCCCTCTATGGGGTACAGGTAGTACCGGCGGGGGCAGCATGGCATGGGACTCCGGTGCCGGAGAGTGCGGTGCTGCCGGAAGCGGTGCCCACTCCGCAGGAAGAGGCACCCTCCTCCATGGTGCATCCTGCACTGGGGACGGCAGTGCCAAGCCCGGCTCTTGCCTGGGCAATGGCCTGGGTGATACCGGTTGTGGTGCCAGGGCTGGCTTAGGCACATGGGTCTCACAGCTTGCGTGCTCCTCTGTGCCGCGTGGTGTCAGGCCTGGGGAGGCTGTGAGCTCTATCAGCTCCCAGGCCGCACAGAATGTCCCCGGCGTGGATGGCCTCCGGACCTCCTCCAGGGACAGGTCCCGGCCCCCTTGGGCTCCCGATCCTACTGGGCTCCTCCCTTGAAGCACTGGCTCCCGGGGGCAGGCGCTCTGGTCCCGCTTCCATGGCGACCTTTCACTTCACACCCATTTACTAGTTGACGGCATCAGTGATTGAGATCAGTGCCTCAGTGCTGGGAATGCATCGTGTGCCTTGGAGCCCCCTCTATCTCTCTAGTCGACGCCAGCGTGCTCCTTACCGACGGTGCCGGCTCTGGCACAAGAGGTTGAAGTGCTGACTCCATTAACAGGAGCTTAAGCCTCGAGTCTCTCTCCCTCTGTGTATGAAGCTTAAAGGACCTGCAGATCTTGCAGGCATTAGTTAAATGGCCCTCACCAAGGCACTTAAACAATCTTTGTGTGGATCTCTGCGTGGCATGGGTTTGGAGCACTGTTGACAGGGTTTGAAGCCCTGGGGCCCCGGCATGCCCTCGAAGCGGGGAAACTATTATCAACACTATCTAATCACTATCTACGAACAATCAACTGCTAACTACTCCTAAGGAGAAACTATTTACATAAGTGTAACCCTTCTGCCGGGTAGGCCTGGCAGCAACCAGGGCTGGGTTCAATATCTAGGGGTCCATCTCACACAGAACCGGCTTGAGCCCCCACTCAGTAACCTGGGAAATTTACACACCCCTGGGTGCCTCAGAGCAGCAATGCTTCCCCACTCGCAAGCACAGAGTCTGAGTGTAGGAAGGAAACATTTAATGAAACAGAGAGAGAAGTCATACGGCATTAACTTGGGAAAATACCACAAACAGAGTTCATAGCCCAAACATGAGCTAAGCCCCCCGCCCCCAGCCAAGAATCACCCGACGTCCCGAAGTCTGACACCCCAAAAGTCTCTGTCCCTGGTCAGTGCCACCCAGAGTCCAAAAGTTCACCTGCAGGGTTTTACCTCCCAACCTGGGTAGAAATGCGGGCGGGGGGATAGATAGGATCACCTTACGTGGTCCGAGGCCAATGGCCCCACCTCTCCGTAGGGTTCTGCTGCAGTCTTTAACGCGAGCCACTCCACCATGCTCCACCAGCTGTCTCGTCCCACTCCACCAGACGCTCCGCTGGTTGCCTGCCACCGCTCCTACCAGCTGCGCCGTGCCGCACCGCTGGTCGCCTGCCACTGCTCCTACCAGCCACGTCACATCGCTGGTCGCCACTCCTCGCCTGCTGCCGCTCCTACCAGCCGCGCCACACTGCTGGTCAGTGCCGCCGCTCCCACCAGCCACTCTGCTGGCCGCCACCGCTTCACTGGCTGCAATGGGTCTGGCTCCCAGCCAAACCAGTGATTTCAGCTCTTAGTGATTTCAACTCTTTAGCCACCACCTAGACTGGCAAAGGATTCCAGCTTCCACTGGACTAGCAGAAAGACTCCTCATGGAGTCTTCTTTAGGTCTGTCCTTAAAACAAAGGGGGAAAGGGGAAGGTTGGGCCAGTGTTACAGCTCACACCTAGCAGGTGTGAAGCAGGCTGACTCAAGCCCTTTAATCCTTCCCCCCAGATCAGTTCACTCAACTCTGGAAGGGGGAGGCTTGTTCCTCGGAGACCTCTTACAATGATGGTGTCTCTCCTGCAAGCACTGATGTCATGTTTTACAGTTCCCACATTTAGGGGTAGCATGATTTGTGACCCCCACAACAGTCCCAAATAATTTACAGTACACCACATTCCCTTCTAACACTGATCCTCCATCAGCCCTGGCTGAATTGGATTTACATAGCCACACCTCGGATTCCCTCCCCCTCCCGGCATGAGCTGTATTTACATATCAATAGTTAACAGTTAATTATCTTGCAGAGCTAAACAATTGTAGTGGGCACACGCACGCCCAGGGTGGCTCTCTCCTTTTAGCTGGCTGATAGCAAGCAGCAGTTCAGCCCCTGCTTACATCGGAAAGCTAAGGGTGCACTTGCAAAAGCAAGCAGACCGTTCCAGTAACCGTCACGGGCAGAAAGAAGGAACTGAGGGGGTGGACGGCCAGCAGGGGGTTATATGCTAGGATATACCAGCACCACTCCAGGGGGCTCCCCTGCTGGCCCAACGGGTACTGCTAAGGGCAAAAAGCTTCCGGAACTTGTGCACGGGGCGCGCACACACACCTAGACGGAATGGACATAAGCAAGCACTCAAAGAAGAACTGAATTTCCATTGTTACATGGTTTCATTCTACAGTAATTTAAACTGGAAAGCAATGTCACAGACTACCTTCAAACATTAGTGGTCCTGTGACTGTCCCAGAGCTGATCTATAGGTAGGTTTTGAATCACAGTCGTTTCACTTGTTTCCTATTCAACAATACTTGGAAGAACAGAGAAAGGGCAGCTCCTGATTATTTGAAAGGTCCATTTGGTACCTTGCATAGGGATTGTAACTTGATTGTAATCCAGTGGGCTACAGGCTAACAAGTGGCTACCTCACATTCAGATACCAGAGTAAGGGGTGTGATATAAGACCTTACATAGAAAAGTACAAACTGGTAACTGGTGGAAAAAAAGATTTGCGGTCTGAAAGGAGAAGAAAAGACACCATGGAACATCAGAGAAGTTGAGGGCTTCTTGGACGACCAGATTCAGGAAGCTTCAAAACTTCAGATTTAAAAAAGAAACTGGCTACCAAGGAACCAGAGAGAATGGAAACTCAAGAAGAGGTTGGTAGTCCATAACTATCAGAGTCAATACGTCCTGGTGTCTTTCTACATGTCTGGAGACAGATGTAGGATAGGCAGGCTGTGATCAGCAGAGAGAAGAGCCCCAGTAAGAATTTTATCACATTCTCAGGGTGGAAGCTGTAGAAGCTGAATCTACCTTTGAAGATTCAGCTGGTCAAATAGAACAGAGAGCTATATGGAACATATTGTGGATGACTGAACAGCCCAATCTGCATGATAATCAAAGATGCCCATGAAGAGATCTCCAACCATCCAAGGAAGACAAACTATCAGTGTTGGGGATTTGATACTCAGAAAAATATAGGGAACATTCTGGAAGGGACAGGTGGACAACAGGTTGATGTGTTGTTTTCCCAGATTCAAAGCATGAGATTTGACAGCAAGACTGGATAGGTTTCTGAAGCTGGTGAGCATGAATCTGCTGATGATGGCATCTATTGGCACTAATGGCACTGCTTCGCAAATTATATTCAACTTCAAGGAATTCAGAAGGGTGCTGAAGGAGAAAAATGGCCTTCTTAGAAACCTTTCCTATCTTGAGGATGAAGGAAGGCAGAAAGCAGATGATTCTGGAAGTGAAATGCTGGCTAGCTATGTGGTATCAGATAGAGGGTTTTAGTTTTGTGGAACATTGCTCCACCTCCCAGGGGGTAAGGAGACTTTTGGTACAATTTGAATGGTCTTCATCTCAGTAAAAAGATAACTAATCTCCTAGGGGACAAGCTAGCTAGACTAGTCTGGACCACATTAAAGAACAAAAGAGGAGGAGGAAAGGGGAGAACAAGAGAAAACTTAAAACAAAATCAAGATGTTGAGAAAAATGTTAATCAAGACCCCAAGGAATATAAAAAGAATAAATTCTTTAATAGCCTAAACGCTATGCTAGTAGACTGGGTAATAAATAAAAGGAACTGGAATTATTCATTTCTTAGCCTAAATTTGACCTAGTTGGTATAAATGAAACATGGTGGGAAAATCTGCATGATTGAAGTGTTAAAATGAATGGTCATAGCCTACAGAGGAAAGACTGAGCGGGCAAAAGGGAATGGGGCGTGGCACTCTTATGCCTCATGCTATCTTGTGGGAAAATGAAGGGCACTGAGAAATGGATGCGCATATTATGCTGTAGTTGCACTCAGTTGGCAAGACTCAGTGTCCAGCTATTGGGAGGTGTAGCCGCTGACAATGAGGGGTACTAGGTTATGGTTATTTATATAACGTGTCAAGTGCTTTATATATCTGGAGAAACCTAATGTGAAAAGGAAAATAAGGGGCCTATTCACCAGTGCATTACTCCCATTTTGCATGAGTATAGAACCACTGATTTCAGTGGCATTATACCAGCATAAGACTGGAGCCATGGAGTGATCAACTAGGACCAAATAATCTGTTATTTAAGAAATTACAACCTCAGAAAACTTCCACCAAAACACTCCATATGTACTTGCTGGAGCAAGAAAAATCTGCAAATGACCTATAATATCTATACACTGGGGAGTGGCTCACTAGGATGGAAGATTATTATTATTATTTATAAAATGTCACAGTTGACTATGGCATTTTACAGATCTGCAGGAATTGGCATGGATAGACAAAGATAAATATAAACTTGAGCTGATAACTTTTTGCTTTTATTATTCCTAGTGAAGTTTCCTATACATCTGTTATCCTTAATTGGAACTGAGTTGGACTACTCAAGAAACCTCACAAATGACAAACTCCCTTCAGAGATAGTAAATTTTCACTCATCTCTTTATATATAAATTACTGTTTTGGTGAACTAAATTCCATACTCATGTCTCTCCATCTGTCACTAAAAGAGAATTGGAAGTTACTAAGATCAATATATAACCCTATACAATGCTTAATTATTTTGGATGGAATAATATATGGCAGCAGATGCCAGGCATAATTGCTATATAACTCACAGAGGGAGAGCAGGGATTACAACACTGGACATCTAGTTTCCAAAACTCAATCCTCTCACACTTGTGCTAACGGGGAACTTTTTTAACCAACTCACAGCAGGATTTTCCCTTGAGTGCTCTGATTCACCAGATATCTAGGAGCAGGATTTGTATAACGTGCTGAGAAGGCAAGCCCTATAGCTGCTGCAAGTACTACGCTCTTTGCAGGCTGTAGTCTTTGGGCAAGGAGTTCCTGTTGTGGTTTAGGAGACTGCATTTTAAGGGCTCCACTTCCCCTCAAGAATCTGGGCAGGGTGTGGTGAAGCTCTTATTGTTATGCACAGCTAGTTGGAAACTGACACAATAAAAAGCAAACCGTTAGCAAGCTTCCATAACACTGAGTGATTGCTGAACACCAAACCTAACACACACTCTCTCTCTTCAACTAACACACACACTCTCTCTCTCTCTCTCTCTCTCTCTAACTAACAGGATTATGACACTAGAACAGCCAGGAAATAAAAAGTGCAGATACCAAGGTGCAAGGATTTTTAATCAACCCAGAAGTACAGATGTCAATCCTTTGGGGGCAATCTATTCAAGGGGTATAAAAGTAACTGTACCCTAGGGGGTTTCAGTTAAGGACCAGGGATACTCCCTTCCACCATCTCTTGGATGCAACAAAGCCATCACTTTTTTGCCCACTCAGTTCTCTTGTGTATGGCCTTGTTGGAGCCCATCTACTGACCTCCTGGCACCACATGTAGGTGGTCCCCTACTTAGAAGCCAATGCATTGTATCCTCCTGCTGCAGCTACTACTGGACCTTTGCTGGCAACATGATGCTTTCTTGCTCAGCTATCAGTGTTCCTTCTACCCACACTTCCTTCCCCAGCTAGCTCTCTAGCTGTCGTCACCAGCCTTCTGCTCCTACTCACATGCAGCTTCTGGCTCCTTCCTGACTTCTATCATTGATCTCAGGACATTATGCATATTTGCTGTACTTATGGAGCTCTCTAGTGCCTGAATGTTGAACAGTGCAATAATCTACTCCACTGGCTAGATCTTTCCCTCCTGCTCGGAGTGAGGGAACTGGGTAAGGAGTCAGTCAGTGTATTGCAACTCTATCTGACATTACTAGTACCAAATCTGTTTGCCTCTCTGAGGACTAGCCGTTAGGAGGCTACAGTCCTCACTGGAAAAAAAATTGATCAAGCTCTCTTTTGCCATCTCTGCGGTATTTTACAGCAGGCTTATACTATGGGTAGGGCCTCTCCAGATTCACAGCCATGAAAAATGCACCCTGGACCATGAAAGCTGATCTCCCCCTGTGAAATCTGGTTTTCTGAATGCTACCGTATATACAGATTTCACAGGGAAGACCAGATCTTTTTCAAATTGGGGTCCTGACCCAAAAGAGCTGCAGGGAAAGCACAAGATTATTTTAGGGCAGTTCCACTCTCTGCTAGTGGTGTCTTGCCACATCACTTCTAGATCACTCCCTGCCCAGACCCGCATCATTTCTGAGCCACAGCATCCACCTTGGGACACAACCCTCAGGCTGAGCCCCAACTCTATTGCCCCCTCCCTCCTGGAGGAGCAGCAAACCACTGTCTTGTCACTCAATCAGAGGCCCACTGCAATCCTCAGGTCAGCCCTCCCACCCCAGTGTCAAGCTGCTGGCTATCTTGGCCACCTTCATCACTGGCAAGTGCAAGGGCAGTGAGGATGAGGTGGGGAGGGGAGGAAGGAAGGGTTTGTCCAGCCTCACAAGCTATCCGGGCTTCTAACTCAGGGACCCTTTAGTGGCAGCCTCTCACTGCTGCTCCTCCAACTCTAACATCTCCTGCTTCCCTGGGCTGCTTCCCTCTCAGCCTCACACCTTTGGCTCCTGCTCCACACGCTCTCCTCCCAGGGCCTTGAGACTGCCAGATGTAGCAAGGCTGTTTCTAGTGCTAGCTGTGCAGCCCTGTAGAAAGCCAGCCTTCCCTACTCAGGCTGCCCTTTTATCAGGGTTAGATGTGCCCTAATCATCTGCAACCCCCACCTGTGGCTGCCTACCACTCAGCTTCCCTAGACCGGTCTTAGCCCTTGTAGAGGCAGATGCCAGCCACACCATGAAATTGACCAAAATGGACTGCACATTTGGTACGTCGTGACATAGGTAGTGTTTTTATTTACATTCTTGAAAGCAAATTGGTGCACGGGGTTTTATATTAGGGTTTCTGAGCAAGTGCATCAGCTGTAGCTAGATCTCTTCCAAATCCAGCAGAGCTACTGGGAGGCCCCCAGCCTACTGCACAGGGCCACTTTGGCAGCAGCATTAAGGAAAGGGGGGGACCATCCACTTTTAATACTTCCCATAGAAGGGCCCAGCAGTCATGGAGACAGCACGGAGAAGAAAGCAGGAAAGCAGCAGCTCAATAGCTTGTTAGCAGAGGATTTCGTAGAATAGAATGGGGAGGAGGCATAGCAGCTTAACGGAGGAAAATAAGCTAGCATGTCAGGAGCTCAAATGGGATGAGGAGCGGAAGCATGAGGCAGCTTCTCCAGAATCCCCTGCAAACAATTCTCAAGGCTCCAAGCTCCCGCCATTATGATTATTATATTCTTTTTCATGCCAATGTTAGTGCACAGAATAGAAACCTGTCTCTTTCTTCCCTCTTTGTTATTTGCTTCTGCTTCTGTTTGCTTTGTGGTGTTGAGATTAATAGGCAGCAGGTTTAAAAATAAACATAGGGAAGTACTGCTGCACACAACACTCATTCAACATGTGGAACTAGCTGCCAAGGGAAGTTGTGAGTCAAAAATATAGGTTGAAAAAAGAACTAGGTAAGTCCCTGAAGGATATGTCCATAAATGGCTATTAGAAAAGATGGCCAGAGTTGTAAGCCCATGCTACTGGTGTCTCCAGGCTCTGACTTTCAGAAGCTGGGAGTGGTCAAGGAGGCTGGGGGAAATGAATCACTTGAAAACTTATCAGAGGGGTAGCCATGTTAGTCTGAATCTGCAAAAGCGGCAAGGAGTCCTGTGGCACCTTATAGACTAACCGAAGTGTTGGAGCATAAGCTTTCGTGGACAAAGACCCACTTCGTCAGATGCATGTAGTCGCATGACTACATGATCTATATTAATACTGATCTATATTAATACTGTCACTAACACAGAGGAAGGTGAGGACAGAACGTATTTGCTTTTATGTAAGTGGGTATGATGGCAAAGAGATTTTGTTCACTCAAAAATATTTAACTTTTATAACATGTACTGTGAAAAACAGAGATGAGTAGATTAGTTTAATTAGTCACATAAATTAATTGTAAACAGGCAGGAGCACATCTACCATTAAAGAAGAATTTTATAGACAAGTGGGGATAGGACTGAGAGGTTTCAATATAAATTATTTACCTTCAAGTTCCACACCAGTTAAATGAAAAAGAGGCTCCTATCTTTTACTCTAGGCACTTTAATTGTATTTCCAAAATGTGCTGTAAACAGATTGCTCTAGGAGCCTTTTTTCACCTAATATTTAAAATATATTGCAGTCCAGATGCTAAAAACATATTTTCAATCTTTACACTCCGCTAGCGAATTCTGTCCAGTTTCTTGACCCTCAGGAAAACAAAGATGTTCTTTTAAAACTTACAGAATTGTATAAATTTCTGTAGAATGGATAGTTTGGGCTACAAATTCTTCAGAAAGGACATTTTAATACATTCCATAGGAATTTTCTATTCACGTGCTTTTAAGAGATATACATTTTTAAGCATTTGCATAACAAAATGTTGAGTTGTAAGGTACATATTGCAGTTGCTGGGTAACACAGAGTATCTAAAATAAAATTAAAAAAGTGAAATAATGAGGACATGAGTCAGGTTACCGTACCGTACCTAATTGTATGCTATTTTTCCTCTCATTAGAAGATTCTATGTCCTTCTAATATATAAATTGTACCTGGGGGAAACAGGGTCTATTCCTTTGGAAGAATTGACATTGCAAGTGTTACTTATTTGTTCTCTGAGAACAGAAGGCATCAAGTGTCAGATAATGTACAAAAAATATGTAGTTGTCCTAAAGGAAAATAGCAGCTATTTTCTACACTATGTGCCCATAGATTAAACTCAAGAATTATACAAAAAAAATCAAAGCCAGATATTCTCCATAGCCTGAAGAGTGATGGGGTGGGTCTCTAGCAGAGAGTTCATAATCCCAATTTTAGTCATAAAATAAAAATAGTTTTTGGCAGAATCAAATAGGAATGGTTTTAAATGAAGCAATGACTCTTTCAGCTCCATGCTTCACGTGTCTACTTTGACTCTTTCCAACACACCCATAACTTTCCTCTTATCAGAGCTTTTTGCAGAATTGGTGGTTAAGGCTACTATTAGTGAGAGCTGGTAGTCCTGTAGTCAAGCTGGTAGTCACATACTGGTGGGCAGCCACCATCTTCCCAGTTTCTAATGTCTGTCCTCTCTTCCACCTTCCAATGCTGGCATCCTGACTTCCCAGAGAAACACCTGGAGAAAATAAGCCAACAGTGGGTGCAAGAAAAACAACCAGGGAGTAGAAGAGCATCAATTGTCTGAAAGAGCTACACTTATTAGTCAGGGGCAGACGAATAAGTAAAATACTCAACTTCTGCAGAATCTGGGGAAGCAATTCTGATAAAACCTGAAAATTTTGTATTTCCTTGACACCTATCAATTTCATTTAATGAACTTGTCCTCAACTTTCATTCTAATGTAATAGGCTAAAAAGAAAAATAAATTTCTGTTCATGAACTGCAGAGATTACTTGGCATTTTGTCTAGAACTTTCTCTTTGTTGATATGGAGAAATTATGAAACTTTCTCCCAAAGAAACCATAGTTTCTTATAACAAGACCATCACTCCAACAATAAATGTACTTAGTAGATTTTTTTAAAAAGGAGGAAGTAGGGTCTTACAGTGCACAAACTTATTAGAAACTCTATTCTTGGCTCTCAAATACTTCTGTGGTGTGACTTTGAGCAAGTCACTTAATCTTCAAGTGCATCTATTTCCCAACCTGCAAAGTACAGACAATACCCAATGCACAGAGCTCTTTTGAAGCAAGTCGTGGAAATAATTTAAATAAACATCTATAATGCTATGGAAGGGTGAAGAATTGTACTGCCATACATCCACAAGAAATGACTGTTTATGAGAGAATGCTGCAGGATCTGCAAGGAGGGTAGGAATGTGGTGGTTAGGGTGGCTCACAAGATAAATATGAGTCATCAGCGTAACACTAGTGCAAAAGAAAACCCCATCCTTCTGGGCTATATTAGCAGAAATGTTGTAAGCAACACATGAGAAGTAACTCTTCCACTCTTCCCTGCACTGATATATCTTCAGGTGAACTAATGTGTCCAGTTTTGACCACCACATTTCAGGAAAGAAGTGGATAAATGGGAGAAATCCAGAGGAAAGCAACAAAAATGATGGAAGGTCTAGAAAATATGACCTACAAGGGAAGGTTAAAAAACTGGGTTTGGTTAGTCTAGAGAAGAAACGATAGTGGGGAAATAAGCTTTTCTGTATTTGAAGATTTATTATGAAGAAGAGGGTGAACATTTGTTCTTGTTAATCTCTGAGAAAAGAAGCAGCAGCATTGGGTTTAAATTGCTGCAATGAAGGCTTAGGTTGAATGTGAGGAAAAATTTCTCAACTGCCAGACAGTGAAGCACTGAAACAAATATTCTTTAAAACTTTAAATGATGGAACCTCCCTAGAACAGGTTATAGTAGACAAAACCCCATCAGGAATTGTTTATTTATTATGTAGTCTTGTCCTGAATGCATAGGAGTGGACTAGAGGACCTACTGAGGCCTCTTCCAGTCCTTCTGTGATTCTATGCCATTCATTTTAGATAGATATCGGAGACAGTTACGGGGTCACAACTAAAACAGAGCCTAAGATAGCCTTATCAGAAACCAGCACCAAGAAGGGTAGAGTAGCGGTTCCCAACTGCCGGTCTGTGGACCTGTGGCAAGCTGCAAATCGCTGCTTGCTGAGCTGAGGTACACTGCCAGGCCATGCCCCCAGTTGCTAATTGAACCCTGGCTGCTGGAGAGCATAGTTTCCTGTAAGAGGTGTGCGCCTGCATACATGCAAAAATAAATCTCTGTCCACCCACTTCTCTGCACAGCAGCACAGTGAGTGGTGTGGCAGGTAAGTAGTGTGGCAGTGGCTGCCCCAGTGTACTGCGGCTGGAGCCTGGACCACAGTGAGGCTTCCCTACTGGGGCAATCTCATTGTGGCTCCAGTTCCAGCTCTGGCAGCCTGGCTGACTGGGCTACGTGGAGGGTGGCTGTTCAGGTAGCTGGACCCAACGCCACATGGAGGGCAGCTGTGGCAGAGGAGAAACTCCCAGGCATCCCCAGGCCAGTCTCCGAGCCCATTTCTCATGCAGGAGGCAAGGCAGAGGAACCAGCCATCCCACGAGCCCATTTTTCTCCCACCCATGCTGGCATGGCCAAGCGACTTCCTCCCCGCTCAGTGGGAGCCTTCCCCCGGGCCTCCAGCTCCTCCCAGCCAGTGTGCACACACAGGGACCTGCTGCCACCCAGCCATGCTGAGCCCTGGGGACTGGCTCAAAGACCCCCTGAGGCGGTGGCCGGGGTGGAGCAGGGGACAAGGCGCAAGAAGCCCTCCAAGATGGAGTCAGCACCCCGCTTCTTTCAGCCCAGCCTCTCCCTGCCTAGGTCCCCTCTTTTGCTCGCTCTCCTCACCCCCTTCTTCCCTTTTCCCTCCCTGCTTCCCCCTGGTTCCCTTATTGTGTGCATACAGATGCAATGTAAAACAACACATGGCTACTTAAAATTAATTACCATAATGAATATGCAAATGTCTCTATACCGGTCCACCAAAAGTTTTTGAATGAGTTTGCTGGTCTGCAGTATCAAAAAAAGGTTGGGAATTACTGGGGTAGAGAAAGTCCACTGGGTATTGTGACCACATGTGTGTGTGGGGAGTGGGAGGAGAAGTGAAAGAACACATAGCAATCAAGAACAGAGAGGAGGTGAGGCAAAAAAGCTAAGCTAAACTGTAACTGGTGAGCATACTATAACCTTACAAAAGGCTAGTGAGAAAGCCTCTAGTTCAGTTGGCTGAAGAAGCTGGGGATCAAAGCTAAAAAAAACCCAGCACTATGTTCAGAGAGGCAGGACATCGTACATTTCTTGTAATTAAACAAAATTATTAGACTCTGTCTCTTTTTACTTCCAGCTGGAATATCTCAGGAGCCCCAAAATTTGACTAGCCATATGGTCTGAAAAGAGACAGTAATATTCACTACAAATAAACAAGTCTTAAATTTGTCGAGGCTAAAGTAAAAATGATAAATCGAGCAAAGGAAAAAATCATTTTTCATTTTCCCTGGACTTACCTGAATCTTCCCAAAGAAGCCAGGCTTATTGAAGTAGAAACAATGGATCAATTAAAAACCAAGAGATACACCTGTTTCCTTATGAATGATAAGTTTCTTGTGTCGTATGAACCCCTCACCAGGGAAATCACTTCTCCTGCTGTTTACCATTCCACAGTCTCTCTAAGCAGGATGTCTCACTGCTGCAGTAGGCTAAAGATACTTTAATTTAATTTGTTTTTTTCCCCCGTCCACCATGTAATTCAACTGAATCAATAAATCCTAAAATAATATTGGATTAATTTCGTAAACATGTCTGACTCACTAACATAATGGATAGAAATCTTTAGCATGTATTCATTAACCTCAAAAGGAAAGAATATGTTAATACCATCTATTACTCCAAACACAGAGGGGGAGAAAGTTACAAATTGAATACAATCATATTTTAGAGACGTAGTGGGAAGGATGACTCAAAGGGGAGGAAATGTAATCCAATCTGACCTTGCCTATAACCGGAAAGCAGAGAAAGTGACTCTTGAGAGCATTGTATGTCTT
The DNA here is from genome assembly GCA_032595735.1 of Pelochelys cantorii. Classification (NCBI taxonomy): domain Eukaryota; kingdom Metazoa; phylum Chordata; order Testudines; family Trionychidae; genus Pelochelys; species Pelochelys cantorii. Next base: position 94,848,455 of record CM064327.1, read on the forward strand.
CAAATTAGTCCTACAGATTTAATCACAATAATTTCTTTTAGGCAACACTATAAAACAGTACCATTTGAAATGAAAACACAGGCTTCGTCTAGACTGGCATGATTTTGTGCAAATACTTTTAATGGAAAAGTTTTTCCGTTAAAAGTATTTGCGCAAAAGCGCATCTAGATTGGCACGGGCGCTTTTGCGCAAAAGCATCCCTGGCCAATCTAGATGTGGTTTTTCACAAGAAAGCCCCGATCGCCATATTAGCCATCGGGGCTTTTTTGCGCAAAACAAATCTGAGCTGTCTACACTGGCCCTTTTGTGGAAAAGCTTTTGCTCAAAAGGACTTTTGCCCGAACGGGAGCATCAAAGTATTTGCGCAAGAAGCACTGATTTCTTACATTAGAACGTCAGTGCTCTTGCACAAATTCAAGCGGCCAGTGTAGACAGCTGGCAAGTATTTGCGCAAAAGCACCTGCTTTTGCACAAAATCTTGCCAGTCTAGACACAACCTTCCTGTAAAGTTTCCCATTTGCCTTAGGAACATACATTATTGGAAAGAGAATTATGTATCCATGGCTTTCTATAAACTTAGTTCATAGCAACAGATGGAATTAATACACTGTAGTTACAATACTGACAACTTAATGATCCACTGCACAGGAGTTCTCTAGCATTTCAACAAGCCATGGGGAACAAAAATCAGTTTAATAAAGTGGTGTCAAATCAGCTGAGTGTTGCGAAATTTTCTTAAACCATATGCTCATGCTAGAAAAAAGGCCATTAGTGATAACTCTTAGAAAGACAGATAACACATTTTATTTTTACATTTCTGATGCTAGGCAACATTAACTGCAAATGATGATTCCCAGCATCACTTGTGTACCCAAATGTGTCAGGAAATTACAGATTTCTGGTGACAGAAGGATACAAAGCAATGTATGCACAGATGTCATTGAAATGTTGAGATTCAGAAGCTCGTTTTATTGGCTGAGAAGGACTATGATTAATGGATTGTGGCTGAACAAAGGGAAAAAATTAGCAGGATAAATTTCCTAACCATGAGATTTAGTAGTTGGTGGAATAATCTTAACCAGGAATGTCGTAAAAGCATGACGTCCATAATGTAATTAACTGTGAAGTTGGGCACAGCTCGTTTTATTTTTTATGGTTGTGAAACAGGATGAATAATAATTATGAAAAGAAACTGAGGATAACCTTATGTACATTAGCTTAAAATAAAAATGGAGGTTGTCTTGACTGCTCCTTTATCTTTCCCAAAGATCAATGGAAAGAAGTTAGAGAGAGAGAGAGAGAGACTCAAAGAAATAATCACTCTCATTTCCTTCTTGCTAAACAACTCCAACAGTGGGGAAAGAGAGCAGGATGTTGAATGGACATGAGCAACACATCTTGAAGAACACCAGTTACAGAAACAAGTAACTGCCTTTTCTTCTTCAAATGATTTCTCATGTCTATCCAATGTAGGTGTCTGCAAACAGTATTTCTGAAAGCGGAAGGAGTGACTGCAACACCACTCTTTCGAAGGCAGCATTTTCTCGGGCTTGTTGCAGCAGGGCATTGTCATGCAGAAAGGCATGCACTGACGACCATGCTGCAGCCTTACAAATATCCAGGATAGCAACATTGGCTAGAAAGGCCACCAAGGAACTTTGCATTCTCCTCGAATGAGCCATGACTAATGGGGGCAGCTGAGCTCCTGCACTTGGATGTAGTATCAGCTGGCAGGAGGTTATCCAATTAAAAGTCGCTGTGTGGATACTGAAAGCCCTTTCATCAGCTCAATGTAGGCAACAAAGAGCTGTGGAGAGTTTTGAAACAGCTTTGTTCTGTCAATGTAGAATGTGCAAACATCCAGGGCTTTCAGCTGCCGTTCCTCAGCGATCATGAAGCAGAAAGATATCCTGACCCATACTGAAAGTGGAGACTACTTAGGTAGCAAAGAAGGGTGGGGTCACATCTGTACTTTGTCTTTATAGAAGACCATATATGGGGGTCCCAAGATCAAGGCCCGCAACTAGAAGACACCACTAGCTGGTGTAACAGCCATGAGAAAAGCACCTTCCAGGAGAGGTGTAGAAAGAAACATGTGGTCATTGGTTTAAAGGGTGGCCCAGTAAACCTAGAGAGGACCAGAGTAAGGTCCCATTGAGGAACAGGTGGCCATAAATGCAGGAAGAGACTCTTGTGGCCTAGGAGAAACCTCACCATCATGTCGTGGGAAAATACAGACTGGTCCTGGATTGCCGAGTGAAAAGCGGGGATCACTGCCAAGTCTCATCATGCCGTCAGGTGACAGAGCCAAACCTTCCTCCTCCAAGTGGAGAAGATACTCAAACAGTCTGGATGGGAGCCTCAGTAGGAGCAAGACCACACTGCTGAGTCCACTTACGTCTGCCTAGTCGACGGCTTACGACTATTCAGCAGAACTTGCTGAACTGCATCCGCACAGGAGTGCTCCTCTGCTGTCAGCCATGGAGCAGCCATGTTGCAAGGTGAAGCGACAGTAGGTCCAGGGGAAGAAGGCAGCCATGATCCTGAGAGAGCAGGTCTGGGCAGAGCAGCAGAGGGCATGGGGGTAGGAGACACACCATGAGGCTTAGCAGAGTGGCATACCAATGCTGGCATGATGAGAAGGATTCTGGGTCTGTCCTGCTTAGCCTTGCCCAGGACCCCGGGGATGAGAGGGATCAGAGAAACCACATATAACAGGGCACCTGACCACTGGATGAGGAAGGCATCTCCCAGGGACCCCTCATCCAGTTGGCTCCTGGAGCAGAAGCGGTGACACTTTGTCTAGGGCACTGTGGCAAAGAGGTCCACCTGGAGAGCTCCTCACTTCTGGAAGAGCATAGCAGCAATTTGTAGATAAAGAGGGGAGAGAAGAGCTCATGGTGAGAGGAAAACTCCTTCATTCAGGTTTCCTGTGTGTAGGAGGTGACAAGCCACCAGATGAAAGCAATGTAGGATGCAAAAGTACCAGTGGTGGATCGCCGCCTGGGACAGCGCACCCAACCAGGTGCCCCCCTCCCCCCCAGTAGTTGTCATAAAACATTGAGGCCATGTTGTCTGTGAACTTTTTTACCACTTTGCCTGCCAGGTGAGGGAGGAAGACATCCCTGCAAGCCACCCACAGCTCCTTGATGTTTATATGGAGGGGGGATTCCTGCATGATCCACATATCCTGGGTCTGGACATCACCCAGATGGGTGCCCCAACCCAGGTCTGAGGCATCCAATACCAGCTCAAGAAAGTGGGGAGGGGGTCAGAACAGTGCTCCTGCCAGAATGTTGCTGAGACCATCCACTAGATGAGAGAGTCAAGGCCTGAAGCCAGTGCCATCATCACCCTATCCTGAGGTGTCTGGAGAGGGTATAGACCAATACCAGCCATAGCTGGAGGGGATGCATATGTAGCCTGGATTATTTAACTATGTTAGTGGATGCCACCACGTGCCTGAATAACTGAACACATACCCTGGCCGCAGTGGTCAGCAAAGTGTGAAGGCAGTTCATGAAGTCTGTGAGGTCATGAAACCTGTCTGGAAGGAGGAAGACCTGGGTCAGTGTCAAGTCCAGCACTGCCCCTATAAACTCTGAGTTGTATTGACACTAACTGTGACTTTTCTGCATTTATCAGCAGGACAAGACAGCAGCATACGTGGAGCAGAAGATCCATATGCATGAAGATGTTGGAGTAGGAATCCTCCTTGACCAACCAATTGTCCAGGTAAGGATAGAGCTGCATCCTTTGTCATCTGAGATGGGCAGCCACACACTGACTTGGTAAAAACCTGAGACACCCTGGCAAGGCCAAATAGGAGGACTGCAAATTGGTAGTTGTTTGCATCCACCTTGAAGCACAGGAAACCTTAGTGAACTTCGAAAGTGGCAATGCGGAAGTAAGCATCTTTAAGACTGAGGGTGACGTACCAGTCTCCTAAATCCAGAGAGGGAGTAATGGACGCCAGAGAGACCATATAGAACGTGAGCTTCAAGCCTGTTCGCGGATCTCTCGAGGCATCTAGATAGACTTATGTGTAGTGCTGGGGAGGAGCCGGTGGTCGTGGTACATGTAGGTACCAATGACGTAGGGAAGGGTAGGAGAGATGTCCTGGAGGCCAAATTTAGGCTGCTAGGAAAGAGACTGAAATCCAGGACCTCTATGGTGGCGTTCTCGGAAATGCTTCCGGTTCCACGCGCAGGGCCGGGTAGGCAGGCAGAGATTCAGAATCTCAATGCGTGGATGAGACGATGGTGTAGGGAAGAGGGGTTTGGATTTATTAGGAACTGGGGACACTTTTGGGAGAGGGGGAGCCTATACAGGAAGGATGGGCTCCACCTAAACCAGGGTGGAACCAGACTGCTGGCACTAAACATTAAAAAGGCCGTAGAGCAGTTTTTAAACTGAGAGATGGGGGAAAGCCGATTGGTGTGGAGATGCACGTAAATCGGAGGGAGACTACTCTTAGAGGAGAATCCATTGATAGAGATTCTCTAAGCTGTAGTCAGAAAGAGAGGAGGGGAGAGGGCAAACCATGGGCCAGAGCAGACAAACAACCGTGTACAAAGGAATCCAATGCATCAGGGAAGGGCAGACAAATAAGCAGTGGCAAATTTTTAAAGTGCTTCTACACAAATGCTAGGAGTCTGACTAATAAGATGGGTGAACTAGAGTACCTAGTATTAAATGAGGAGGTTGACATAATAGGCATCACTGAAACCTGGTGGAATGAGGAAAATCTGTGGGACACAATCATACCGGGATATAAAATATATCGAAAGGATAGAGCAGGCTGGGTGGGTGGCGGAGTGGCACTGTATGTGAAAGATAATGTAGAATCAAATGAAATAAAAATATTAAATGAATCAACATGTTCAATAGAATCGCTATGGATAGTAATTCCATGCTCCAAAAATAAGAAATTAGCAGTAGGGATATATTACCGACCACCTGACCAGGACAGGGATACTGACATTGAAATGCTGAGGGAGATTAGAGAGGCTACCAAAACAAAGAACTCTATAATAATGGGGGATTTTAATTACCCCCATATTGACTGGATACATGTCACCTCAGGAAGAGAAGCGGAGATAAAATTTCTCAATGGCTTAAATGACTGCTTCTTGGAGCAGCTAGTGCAGGAACCCACAAGGGGAGAGGCAATTCTCGATTTAGTCCTGAGTGGAGCGCAGGAACAGGTCCAGGAAATAACCGTTACAGGACCGCTTGGGAATAGTGACCATAATATAATAACATTCAACATTCCTGTGGTGGGAAGAACACCTCAGCAGACCAGCACCCTGGCATTTAATTTCAAAAAGGGGAATTACACAAAAATGAGGAGGTTAGTTAAACAGAAATTAAAAGGCACAGTGACTAGAGCCAAATCCCTGCAAGCTGCATGGAAACTTCTTAAAGACACCATAATAGAGGCCCAACTTAAATGTATACCCCAAATTAAAAAACATAGCAAGAGACCTAAAAAAGAGTCACCGTGGCTTAACCACCATGTAAAAGAAGCAGTGAGGGACAAAAAGGCATCTTTTAAGAAGTGGAAGTCCAATCCTAGTGAGATAAATAGAAAGGAACATAAACACTGTCAAATCAAGTGTAAAAATGTAATAAGAAAAGCAAAAAAAGATTTTGAGGAACAGCTAGCCAAAAACTCAAAAAGAAATAACAAAATGTTTTTTAAGTACATTAGAAGCAGGAAGCCTGCTAAAAAACCTGTGGGTCCCCTAGACGATCGAACTATAAAAGGCGCAATCAAGGACGATAAAGCCATTGCGGAGAAACTAAATGATTTCTTTGCTTCAGTCTTCACGGCTGAGGACGTTGGGGAGATTCCCAAATCTGCACCGTCCTTTGTGGGTAATGAATCTGAGGAACTGTCCCGGATTGAGGTGTCATTAGAGGAGGTTTTGGAACAAATAGAAAAACTTAATGTTAACAAATCTCCGGGACCGGATGGCATTCATCCAAGGGTTCTAAAAGAACTCAAATGGGAAATTGCTGAACTATTATCTGTGGTTTGTAACCTATCCCTTAAATCGGCTTCCGTACCTAATGACTGGAAGGTAGCCAACGTGACACCAATATTTAAAAAGGGCTCTAGAGGCGATCCGGGCAATTACAGACCGGTAAGTCTAACTTCAGTACCGGGCAAATTAGTCGAAACAATAGTAAAGAATAAAATTGTGAAGCATGTAGAAGAACATAATTTGTTGGACAAAAGTCAACATGGGTTTTGTAAAGGGAAATCCTGTCTTACTAATCTATTAGAGTTCTTTGAAGGGGTTAACAAACATGCGGACAAGGGGGATCCAGTAGATATAGTATACTTAGATTTCCAGAAAGCCTTTGACAAGGTCCCTCACCAAAGGCTCTTGTGTAAATTACATGGCCATGGGATAAGAGGGAAGGTCCTTTCTTGGATTGAGAACTGGTTAAAAGACAGGAAACAAAGGGTAGGAATAAATGGTAAATTTTCAGAGTGGAGAGGGGTAACTAGTGGTGTCCCCCAAGGGTCAGTCCTAGGACCAATCCTGTTCAACTTATTCATAAATGATCTGGAGAAAGGGGTAAGCAGTGAGGTGGTAAAGTTTGCGGATGATACCAAACTGTTTAGGATAGTCAAGACAGAAGCAGACTGTAAGGGACTCCAAGAAGATCTCACCAAACTGAGTGATTGGGCAACAAAATGGCAAATGAAATTTAATGTGGATAAGTGTAAAGTAATGCACATTGGGAAAAATAACCCCAACTATACGTACAGTATGATGGGGGCTAATTTGGCTACGACAAATCAGGAAAGAGATCTTGGAGTTATCGTGGACAGTTCTCTGAAAACTTCCACACAGTGTGCAGCGGCGGTCAAAAAGGCAAATAGGATGCTAGGTATTATTAAGAAAGGGATAGAAAATAAGACCCGGAATATCTTACTGCCCCTGTATAAAACTATGGTACGCCCACATCTTGAATACTGTGTACAGATGTGGTCTCCTCACCTCAAAAAAGATATTTTGGCCTTGGAAAGGGTTCAGAAAAGGGCAACTAAATTGATTAGGGGTTTGGAACGGGTCCCATATGAGGAGAGGTTAAAGCGACTGGGACTTTTCAGTTTAGAAAAGAGGAGACTGAGGGGGGATATGATAGAGGTGTATAAAATCATGAGTGGTATGGAGAGGGCCGATAAAGAAAAGTTATTTATTAGTTCCCTAAATAGAAGAACTAGAGGACACCAAATGAAATTAATGGGTAGCAGGTTTAAAACTAATAAAAGAAAGTTCTTCTTCACACAGCGTGTAGTCAGCATGTGGAACTCCTTGCCAGAGGAGGCTGTGAAGGCTAGGACTATAACAGAGTTTAAAGAGAAGCTAGATAATTTCATGGAGGTTAGGTCCATAAAAGGCTATTAGCCAGGGGATAAAATGGTGTCCTTGGCCTCTGTTTGACAGAGGCTGGAGAGGGATGGCAGGAGACAAAGCGCTTGATCATTGTCTTCGGTCCACCCCCTCTGGGGCACCTGGTGCTGGCCACTGTCGGCAGACAGGATACTGGGCTAGATGGACCTTTGGTCTGACCCGGTACGGCCGTTCTTATGTTCTTATGTTCTTATCAGGTAATGGTTCAATCTGCACAGGTCCAGAATGGGCCAAAGCTGCCCCCCACTTAGCCTTGAGGTGAAAAAGTAGTGGGAATAAAACCCTGGGTTCCAATAGCTCTGTGGAATCTCCTCCGCTGCCGCTTGTTTGAATAATCTCTCAACTTATTGCTTAAAGAGTGTCTTGTGAGAAGGGTCTCTGAAGAGGACCAAGAAGGGCATGGAGGGATAAAGGAGAGCTGGAGGGTATAGCGCTGCTGCATCACATTTATGACCCAGTAGTCAGTAGCAATAGAGTGCCAGGCCAGAAGGGCACAGGTTGTGTGAAAAGGTCACCGGGCAGGATCTGATGGTGTAAGAGGTACATAATCTTGAGGCAGCCTTCAGACAGGAGTCAGGCTGCATGGAGGAACAAGACTTGGATAGTCTCTTTCTAAACCCCTTATATTTACTCTGCCCCAAATCCTGTTGAGGCGGGGAAGGCAGAACCAATAGGGCAGCGGTCTCCAACCTTTTCACACACAAGATCACTTTTTGAATTTAAGTGCAATCCAAGATCTAACTCAAACCCAAATATCCTTGCCCCCCTTCTTTTGTGCTCCTTGCCCCGCCTCTCTCTGAGGCCCCGCCCCAGCTCACTCCATCCTCCTCCCTCCCAACACTCACTTTCACCAGGCGGGGCAGCGGATTGGTCTTGGATTAAGGGATTTGGAGTGTGAGAGGGGCTCTGAGCTGATCTTGGGGCAGGCAGTTGGGGTGCCAGAGGGAGTTCTAGGTGCAGGCTCTGGGAGGATGTTTGGATGTTGGGGGGGGGGGGTCAGGGCTAGGGCAGGAGGGGGTTCATGACTTGAGTAGAGGTTTAGGCTGTGGACTCCAGCTGGGCCCTGCTTACCTCAGGTGGCTCCTGGGTGATGGCTCAGTAGGGCTAAGGCAGGCTCACCCCTGCCCTGACCCTGCACCACTCCCAGAAGCAGCTAGCAAACTTGCTCTATCCCAAGTCCTGTTTTGCCCCCTCTCTACTCTGTGGAAATACAATACAAGGTGGGAGAAGGGGGCACCTTGACATCAGCACCCTTTCTCTCCCTTCCCTGCCCTGCACAGCAAACATAAGGCTCCTGGGAGAACAGCTCCAAGGCAAAGGGCAGGAGATGCGCAGCAGTGGAAGAAGAGGCAGCTGAAGTGCTGGCACTTGATAGCCACGTGGCCAAACAAGTCAGGATCACCTGTCAAAGGCTCCAAGATCTACCAGTAGATCCCGAATCTACTGATTTGTGACCACTGCAATAGAGTTTAAGACCAGAACTTCTTATGAGCCAGTCCCAGAACATAGAGGCCAAGGGTGCGGAGGGTTGTGCAGGTGTGCTTTAGTCTATGGAGTTTCTGTTCTGCAAAACAGAGCCACTCCATCGAAGGGGAGATTCTGTAGGGACTTCTGCACCTCAGGCAAGATTCCTGAGAGAAACAGCCACAATCCCCTCTGAATGGAAATGGCCAACACCATGGACCGAACCGCCACATGACACGTGGCCTGTAATGCGGCCCTTACAGCCATTACCTCTACTTCCAATGCCCTAAACTCCTTTGCATCCTCCAAGAGAGGACTCGGACTTGGTGATATCCCATTATATTAACATGTGGCAGGCTATAACGGCCTGGTGATTCACCACCTGAAGCATTAAGCTGGAAGACCAATAAAGCTTTCTCCTGAATAAGTATTTAAATCTTTATTTTTTGGAGCCCCCCCCCCCAAGGCTGGCACTGCCACTCCCAGTGGTTAGCTTCCAAAACCAGGGAACTGGGGACTGAGTGGGAGTACAAATACTCGTGACCCTTCACCGGAACAAAATATTTTCATTCTGCCCTTTTAGATATAGAGAGAATGGAGCAGGGCATTTGCAACAAGGCCTTGATGATCTTGGCCACCCCACTGTGGAGGGGTAAAGCCACCCTGGCCCTGGCTGATTGACCCAGCCCCTGAAGAGTGTATCCTCCAGCTCCTCAAGTTCCTCCACGTGAAGTTTCAAGATGATAGCCACCTGCTTGAGGAAGTCCTGGGACAGAAAAAAGGAAAATGAATCCACAATACAAGGTACTTATCTTATTGTACACTATCTATGTAGGCTCAAACTGGAGTGGGAGAAAATGCCCCCCAAAAAAGTCAAACTATACTTGTGCCCAAGAGTTTCCATGCCTGGCTCAAAGGCCCCAGTTCCCTCCCCACCCCCAGTCCTACCCAGTCCCAGAGTTTTTCTAGTATTTTAAGTGGGGGGGGGGGGCCTCAAAAAGAAAAACATTGAGATCCCCTGACTTATGTTGGCCACAGATACAGATATCCTGCCAGATATCTATTTTTTGTATAAGCCTCATCTTCTCAAACATTTTAAATGCCACCAATGGGATGTTTTGTGCATGATTTTAGCAACGTGAGAACTAATTTTGAGGCATGAAACACTGACACTAAGTTTTATGTTCACATCAGTCCCTTCCACTGTGTTTGGAGAAAAAAATCATCAAGTGTTTTGCACTGATGTGTCTAAATCAGCCCCAGTTAAAATTCCTGTTTACATTGATCACACATTTTGTGCTTTAAGTAAAGTATCTCCAGTGTCTCCCAAGTATACATTTTCTTCTTTTTGGTGAATGAACTACTGAGAAAATAACTTCTTGCAGAGTAGCAGCAGTAAAATTTGTTGACCACATGATAAAACAAAATACTCTGCATGTAGAAACATTTTATCCAAGGATTTCAAAGCACAAACAAATTAAGCTGCATAATGCCAATGTGAGGTAGGTAGTTGGCCCAGTTTTACAGATAGGTACATTCTACGCAGAGTGATTCATTGGTGAACCTTGCTGTAGCTCTACTAAACATTCTAGCCTTTGCAATTTTTCACTTTACTTTGGATCTATTATCCCTCACTCTAAATCAGATTGGTATGTTTCTTTAGAAATCAGAAGAAAACAAAGTTCTGGCTTAACCCAGAAATGAACCAATTTTCATAACTTTGCAGGATGGTGGGGGAATGAGGACATTTAAGCAGGAGAAAAGTGAACAAGACACTTCTAGTCCCTTTATTCTCAATAAAGAAAACTAAGGGGTTATTGACCTAGGAGAAGTTGTACCACTTTATGCCAAAGTAGTTAAAGCAGTAACACCTAATATTATTACATTTATATTGGCGTGAAGGCACGCTGTTATGACTCATTCCCATATGGGAAAGGGAATAAGTTATACTCACATAAGGCATCTTTACATTAGTATAGCTACATCTGTACCAAGGCTTGCTCAAGTATAAAATTGTATTAGAAAAAAGTTTATAAAGATACAAAATGTGTGTGTAGATGACGCCTAAAACTTTTCTTTTAAATGCACTTCTAGAAAGTGTGGGAAGTTGCAGACAAGTTACAGAAAATTAATCTGTAACAAAGAAATAACTAATGTCTTACTCAGAAAGGGGTTCTTTTTTTCAGTCACGATGATTGCGGGTCATTTTGAGAAACCGTTTAATACTAGTTTAATACAGCAAGCACATCCATCTGTCCTCAGGATGATATCACTGTCATGAGCCAGACAGTGTTATTTATAGTGATGGGTTCTATTAAAGAGTTTCTAGAATGCAGCAATGAAATACAGCGGGTCGTTAGCAAGCACGCAAAAGATAAGAAAAGAAATTAATCCAAACTGTAACACCCTAAATAGTTTCTTTTCCAAGTTCCTTTCAGTACCGGTAGTATGAATTTGAATCTCAGATATTTACCACAAATAAACACTATTTACTATTACAGCCATACTATTTCTACTTCAGGCTGTGATCTCAACTCTAAGCATTTAAGCAAGAACTGGTATAATTAGTATTTGTCTGGAGATAGTGAAGGAAAATTCAAGGAACTGGACTGGCAATTTAGTATGTGCCATTTTTCTCTCAGGACATTGTTGAGCCAATGCCCCCAGCTTAGGGTAAGGGGCTTCTCTGCTGCTATGATACACCTCCCAGGTGCAGATCCTAGGGAGCTGTGTGCTGGACAATTACATTTTCCCTTTAATTCCCTATGCACTTCCCATTGTTATGGTCATCTATACAATCAATGATATTTTGTTCTGTTATGTTCTGGTCCAATGCTCATGACTTCAAAGGAAATCTTTCCATTTACATCACTAATGTAACAGCCCTCAAACACTTGCTGTTAAACTTGTTGTCATGGATGCATAGTACTCAGTGTACCAATTGCAAGGACATGCCATATGCTTTATGATCCTTCATGATAAAACACACAATCTAGGAACAATATAGCAGACTAAAGGATGAAGAACATGCAGTGTCTTATTTTTCATTCACACAGTTTGCAGGATTTCTGCCATTAGAAATAGTCAAGATTTAAAAAAAAATGAGTTCAGAGTAATCTCATACTATGCACATTACCTGTCTTTGTGGTAATAAAAAAATGTTGCCCTAGTTTAAAAAAATATATTTTTCTTTACCCTCTTCTTGGAAAGACCCACACAAATAAGTGGAGAAATGGGACTATACAAAATTGACTATATAAAAAACTATTTTAGCACAGATTAGTTTAAGACTGCTCATACTTATGAAGGCCAAGAACACTGGTCCTAGTTGTTTCATGCTGCAACAACTTGATAGTGAACAACTCTGCTTGTTCTTGCATATTAATTTGGCTTTTGCAGAGAAGGTTTCAGATTGCCTCATTTATAACAGCCCACATACAGTAGTCCACCAGTCATGAGTGATAATTTGTGACAAAGCAGTGGGATTTGTCATTTCAATGGTAAAAAATTGAATAAATAGGATATTGATAGTTTTGTGTCACTAGATTTTTCAAGTAGTACAAAACAAGCAAACATTTCTTAGCATATTAAGAATTTGATTAAAGAGGCCTTAAAGCTATTTTATTTCTAATCTTCCAATTTTTATGGAGCATATAATTTCAAGTGTTAATTTGTGATATAACTGAGCCAGGCCCTTCAAAGATATGTTGTATAATAGCATAGATAGGGTCATATTCTGCACTTCTGTGGAGTTTTGTGCAAAACAATGTATTTTGCAGGTGCAGAACAGCCAGACCGCAGGGTCTACAAAAGTTTGCTACAGACCCATACTAGCCTTGCTACAGTCTTATGCTCTGATGTTATCAGGTAGAGGTATTATGGCCCTATGCAAACTACAAATTTAAAAAGCTGAGTGGAAACTTCTGAGCTATGTTGATTCTATTGAGGCTGTATCTACTGATGCAAGAGCGAGCACTCACATCACCCTTCTCACTTCTGGATCGTTTCCCAACCTGAGCACAAATTTTTAAAGCAGCGAGGTCATTGACTTGCGATCAGTATACACGTGAATAGTCCTGTTGCAGGATAAAGGCCTAAATATAGCAGGATTAATAATTCTTGTCCCGGCCTGGCAGAGTTCGGTCAAACATATTGACTGGAACCCAAAAGCTCTGTTAGTGGGGATTGGGGTCTGGGATGCAGGGAAGTGGCAGCTCCCATTGCAGCATGCGTGCATGACTCGGACGGCCCTTTTGAGGAGCTCAGTTAAAGGGCTGCGCAGAGGACAGAGTACGGGGGCCATGGTAAGTGGAGTAAGCGACTCCCAGAGGGCATGGAATGTTCTCTAGAAGGAAAGAAACATGAGGTGCAGAGCCAGCCAGACCTTTTGCTGCCCATGCTCCCTGGGTGGGGGAAGGCTTGAGTGGGTGGGAAAAGGGCTGCTGGGCAGGCAGTGCAGAGGGAGGTGGAGAGGTTGGTGTGCAGAAGGGCCATGTCCTAACTTGGCAGTGGAGCTGCCTGGCTGTTCCTGTGTGACTGCAGCACTCTTCTGAACTGCACTACCAATGGCCTATTGGAGCTGGGTTTGCCAGTCCCTTGGAGCTGCTTTTTGCTGGAGTTACCCAAGATTTAAAGACAGGCCCACCAAAGTCGGGGAGAGGGGAGGCAAAGGAGGCAGTTGCTCCAGGGCCCAGCAATTCCAGTCACTGCTGCTGCTACTGTGCAGCGGCCAGAACCCTGGGCCCTTTAAATCACTGCCAAAGTGCTGCACGCACCATGCGGCTTTGAGGGCTGGAGGGGGCAGTATGCTACAGGCGGTGCAGAGGGTGGCTGCTCTGACCGTCCCTTCCCAAAGTCCCACCCCTTCCGGGAGCACAGTTAGTCCCCCCCTGCCCCCCACCACGCTTTGCCCAGGGCACACAAGGGGAGGTGCTACTGGGACTGGAATATGCTTGTTATGTATTAAACCAGCAGAGGGCTTGGCAGATTTTATATAGGGGAAAAGAGCAGATGGAGGGAAAGAGGAATGAGTGTGCACAGAGCCTCAAAATATTTTTAGTTGTAAAATATTCCCCTCCCCCTTTTAACAGCAGTCACATTTTGTTGCAAATGAAAAGGCTAGTGGGGGTTTTTGCTACAGCAAGGTTTTCAAGAAGCTGACAGGTTATCTACCAATCTGTGGTTTTTCAGTAGCATGGGTGATGAACTCAGACCCCTTTCACATTATTTCTTACATTGTTGTTTTAACTCTACACATTGCAGAATATACTTTTGTTTGCAACACCTGAGAGCATTTGCATCCTCCCTTTCTAAAACAGTAACTTCCAATGCAAGAAATCTTCACACTCGTAACAAGACAAGATTTTCCATGCTTTATCTGATTCCTTTTTATCCGTGTAAATACACAGAGTTATTTATTACATATACACGGAATTCTTGCTGGTGGTTTATGGTAGACTATTTGTTCAAGGAAATATTTTATAGCACACTTTGTCTTGATTTCTACACATTGCCAAGGGGAAGAACTATTTAATATTACTGCTAAAATACTTATTAAAAGGTGTTTTATTTATTTAGATCAATATTTTAAGATTACATGAGGAAGAAAAGTAGATACTAGCAAAACATGAGAATGTGGAATGAATAAACAACATCCTCAAAACTTCCCTTGCTAGTTAGATAGCCCAGATGAAAGCTGCAGTGGCAATCTATCAATAGCCCAAGGGCTGCATATAGATAGATAAAACAGAGCTTACTGCAGCCACCTTTATTACTAATTCTGGTGCAGTCTGCTGAAATTACAAGTCCCACTTTATTTAGAGATGAAAAATTATAATTTAATGAAATGCATTTCCTGGGTTTGCTCGTAACAAAGCAAACTATTGTTTGGTGTGTATCATTGATAATTTTGTGGGATAAGGGCTATTAGCCAACATTCCTTAGAAATGCTATCTCCAATACTTAAAATTCTACATATGTTACATTAAGTTACACACAAGTCTTTATCAGAGACAGCCAATAGGTTTTTTTACTTTTGTCTGTCAGAGTTTTTAGTAAAATACTAGGCCAACTTAACAAATGACTTAGGCCCTTTTATATTAGGTAAGAGGTGACAATAGGAAAGCCAGTGAAACCAGGCACACTCCCCTATATAAACTAAACTATGGCACTTATTACTATCCTTGAAGGAAGCAATCAGGTCTACACATGGATTTCTGACTTTTAGTATCAGCGATAGTAGTAGGAGCTCCTTCAAGTAGATTTACAGCTTTGATACAGATTAAAGTTATCTATCTGGTTAATACAAGCGGTTAATTTGGCATTTTGGCCTGTTACTATCCAAAGTGAACTAGAGTAAAGTAAAAATCACAAAACATATTGTCATTATAGAACACTAACATTTGCTTTTCCTATTCATCAGTAGATACATTTTTTTATGCAACTGACCTTTTTTGTTTAAAAAAAATATGAACTTCAGCTTTGTCATCATATTTGATTGTTTCTGGAAAAAAATAGGCCAAACAAATTGCTGAACACTGAAATATTTCAAAAGGGTCAATACATACAATTTCTAAGGGCAAGAGAGTGGTTTTTCTTACATCGGTAAGTCTATAAAGCTTCCCCCTTCTCCTCTCACATAAGACACTTACATGTTGTTCTTAATTTATTAATTAACTGCTATTAAAATTATCAGAATACTATTCTGAGTAAAAGGAATGTATCCATAAGGGAACATTTAAGGCGATTAACATGTTTTTCAGTTTTTAAAAATTCCATAGAGTCAGACCATCTTCAGTTACTTCAAAAACATCTGCCTACCAGAGCCAGTCAGGGAAAATTCTACCTTATCTGTGAATTTCAAGTGTCTTAGCAATGGGAAGTTTTTCCTGTCACTATGGCAACTGCAGGGAGATCAGATCTTTTCTCTGAGACTAGGCTTAGGACCTCCTCTTAGGAAGAGCTCCCCAAAATTACAGTATTTTCAGCTTTGGAAGATAACTATATAAAAATTTAAAAAGCTATTCAATTGAAACCTTTTGCAGCAGAGCCTGACATGAATTTTAGGGTTTTCCTGGAGCAAAAATGAAAAATTGTGGTTTTGCAGGAAGAAAAAAAACCTCTTTGCAACCAGCTCTACCATGTTATACACATATACATGGGTTGGGGTTTTTTTTTGTAATTTTTTTAAAAAGCCAATAGGAGTGTTCCCAACTGCCTCCCAACCTCATCACTATTTATTGACTTGAATGCAATAATGATCAATCACCATTTTTGTGCATTATCTATCAGTTGTAGGCTACTTCTTTGCAATGGGCCTGCGTAAGTGTTAGTGTTCAAAACTAAAGGGTCAATGCTTTAAAAGTTTGTACTCAAGCTAGCAAGTGAGCCATAAGTTTCAAATGTGATGAGATAATTCTCCTACTTACTTGTAGATTGCACAACACTAGAAGCAGTACTGTCTCACAAGCTTCTGCTCTACCTTCTAATTTGCATTTTCTTAGGATCAGAGAATCTACTACTTTATAGTTTCAGAGCATTAATCTATGGCAAGGACAGTTAAGGTCCACAAGCAACAGCAGTTTGGTGGTATGGTTGGTGTGCACCTGCAAAATACTTTTTTTTTTTTCAGCAAAACTGTAACCACAGAAATTGCAAAAAAAAAAGAAAAAAAAGAGAGCCAGCTTATGTTACCATATTACTTCCATCTCTCTTCTGAAATAGATGTGGCTTTGGATAACTTAAAATAGATGCTGAAGTTTTGTGGGGGCTGCAATTACCCTTCTATTTGCTCGCTCAAAACCGTATTTCTGAAGCTTTTTAACAATGGTTTGTACACCCTGTATAGCATAACAAGGCAAGGAAAGACATGCATTCCTTTCATGTGAAGGGAGAGATGATAATGCATTTGTGAATACCCGCATACAAGCATAAGTCCAAGAAGAGAATACTCTATTTTGAAAAGGCTGCTGCTTATAGCAGAAAACAAAGGTTTCTCTGGATTCCTCTCCCTGAAAATAGCTTCACTAGAAGTCAAGGATGTTTATTTTCCTATTTTAAGGTTTTGGAACAATACTGCTGTAATGGCATATTTCAATATTTTCCTCCTAGAATATTTCATCTGATTATATTCAACATGTTCAGGACTGAGTTGCTGTATTGAAGTCTCACCAATCTGTTTCACAAGCTACTCCTTCAGCTGGTTAACTATGCCCTTTATTAAGGAGGCTACACAGCAGGCTTAATTTAAGGCAGAGTATTAAGATCTTTAAGCAGGTTTTTCAGTGAACTTCTACTGCATCTTAATCGCAGCATGAAACCCACTGAGGAACATATTTTGGGGTTTGTTTGTTTTTTTAAGGCATTTTGTTTTCTGCAAACAATCACTTGTGAGATTATATCCCCATTCTCACATAATTCTGGGAATCTTCCTTGAGAGTCCAAGCTCTCACCCCAAACTCCAGCTTTAAAGATTTCTTCTTCCCTTCAGAGGAATAGAGGAGAAGGAATCTCTCAAGAGAGGGTTTACATCTTTGTTCTGTCCCTTTAAGAGCTAGCTATGAGCAATAGCCTTTAGTAGTCACTTGGTCAAACACCTCATGGAAAAAAGTGTGAGGGGAAGAGTGCATTATTAGGCAGATTGTAAAGACAGTCTGTAGGTGTGTATCCTGAGTGTTTCCCTGAAGAAAATAGTAGACACTTTATAACCTCCTGTAGAACTCCTGGAGAGTGGGAGGGTGGAAGAGGTAGGTCCATCTTCTAGAGGGGATCTGATTCACCTGCTCCCTGTTGCTGGGGCTGCTAGAGTGAGTGGGAATTGCTGGGAGCATTAATTGCTGCCTGGTTGCCATGGGAAAACCTCTTCCTAGAGATTATGGGGTCTCTAGAGAAACTTTCCTGCTGGCTCTCCAAGCTGCAGGAACAGGAATCCCATGCCTAGGGGACATGGTAGATTTGGTCAAACCTATTGCAAGCAGAATAGTAAAACACACCCCCACTTCCTGTCACATACCACTCATTCTGGTATGGTCTCAGTGAAGGGAACTTCATTGTCTCAGTGTAAGCAGGGGAATGGTCCCGCTATTGTGGGGAACTTTCCTGGCTTCTGTACTACCCTGGTGAAATGGACCAGCAAAAGGATCAGAGTCCCTGCTCCCACTTCTTTTACCCAAAGGCCTCCCTGATCCTGAGGGCTCCCCTTCCACTCTGAGTAGAAGAGTCCTCGAAATCCCAACAAGTCTAGGCCCAGGTTTTCTGGGGCTTAATCCCAACCTTGTAGTCACTTGGGGCAAGGGCTAGAGTGTCCCAGTCCGGGGTGCTCTCTTCACACTGCATGCTTTCTTGACCCAGTGATCATTTCATACAGTTCAAAGCAAATACAATTTATTAAACAGCAACTGATTAAAAAAATAAAGAAAAAATGAGAAAGGTTAAATGAGAACACACAGTCCTGCTCTGTAGCATGGCAACATCACAAACAGCAGTTTTCAGAGTGTAAGGACAGTTCACAGTCTGTTCCTTATAGGTCCCAGGGCTCTTTCTCCGGCCCTGGCTGTGCTGCAGGGGGGGCTGCAGGTTGGACATGCTTGCTCTGGCAGTGACCACACAACTTCAGGCTCTAGGTGGCAGGACCCCTCTCCTAGTTGGAGTTACAATCCCTCTCCAAGTCTGGCCTACAGGGCCTCTTGGCTGGTGGTGTCTCCCTGCCCAGAGCCTCTTTCCTCCCACTTCACTGGTCCCAGCTCCTCACCACACCCAGCTGCAGACTGTGCTGCTTTGCCACCCTCCAGCTCTTTGTGTTGCTTCTCTGACCCCTTTGGCTCTCAGGTCACTGCAGGTCTGCTTCTCACCACAGGGTCTGCGCTCCTTGGGCTGCGTGTGTCTGGCTCTGACACTGCAGGTCTACTTCTTAGCACAGGGTCTGTGCTCTGTGGGCTGTATGGGCCTCTGGTTCTGACACTGCAGGTCTGTCTCTCAACACAGCTTGCTCTTCTTAGCGCGCTCTCCTTTTCTCAGAGAGATCCAGAAAATCCCAGCTCACACAGAGGATGGGACCTGGCCTCCTAATTTCCTCATTGACAGGTTGGACAGGCCAATCAGGCTGAACTGGAGTGTTGGCCTCTTTCCATTGTCCCTGGGGTCTGTCAGTCTCATGACCCTGATTTCTCACAGACCCTTCCCTTTTTGGTACTGGGAGCTGGCCAACCAAAAACTCCCACTGAGTTCTAGTAAGGGGCAAACAGTCCCCTTATATCAGCACTGAATCTGAATGGAGCCAGTTCTATTGCTGTCTGCCATTTCTGAGGGGAATGGGATGAAAGCTTTCAAGAGGGCAAACAATATTTTTTAAAATTTAGCCATTTTGAGGAGAAAAAAATGAAGCCACGGAATAAACTAGTTTAAAAATATTTTAGAAATCCTCTGCAAGCTTTGCTCCAGGGAGAGCTGGGGTTTGTGCATGGGCTGCTTGGAGGCAGAAAATTTTGGAGGGGGCTTCCTGTGGGACCCTGTCTCAGAGCAAAGTTTGGGTATGCCTCTGGTTGCCAGGCACAGGAATGCCTGATTGTGAAGACTGATATGGAGAGGACTCAGAATGACATGACTGATAGCTCCTAGCTTAAAACCTCACCATCCAAAAATAACTTCCCCTACAAGAAAACTAACACACACAAGCAAAATACTCTCCTGCCTCCCAGAAAAACATTCACCACCAATCAAAAACAAAAGTCAGTTTTTTATTTTCCAAGAAGAGGAGACCCAGGGTATGTCTACACTGCATTCCTCTTTCGAGAGAGGAATGCAAATGCAGCAGAGATTTGAATTTTCCACACTTCATTTGCATAATCGCATCCAGGCACTATTTCAAAATACCCTATTTCAAAAAGAAAAAATGCTGTCTAGATGTGGTTATTTCGAAAGAAAGCCTTTCTTTCGAAATTACCCTTACTCCTTATAAAGTGAGGTTTAAGGGAAATTTTGAAAGAAGGGCTTTCTTTCTAAATAACCTCATCTAGACAGCATTTCTTTTTTCAAAATAGCGTATTTTGAAATAGTGCCCGGATGTGATTATGCAAATGAAGTACAGGAAATTCAAATCCCTGCTTCATTTGCAATTTCATTCCTCTGCATTTGTATTCCTCTCTCAAAAGAGGAATGCAGTGTGGACATACCCCCAGAGACTCCATGAAGAACTTTGCTAGTTTTACAT
Organism: Pelochelys cantorii; assembly: GCA_032595735.1. NCBI lineage: Eukaryota > Metazoa > Chordata > Testudines > Trionychidae > Pelochelys > Pelochelys cantorii. The sequence goes on from CM064327.1 coordinate 94,868,558, forward strand.
GGTAGAGGCTCTAATACTACGCTGACAGGAAGCAGCATTGGTATATACATACATACACAGTGGCTGTGTCTAGACTGGCCAGTTTTTCCGGAAAATCAGCCGCTTTTCCAGAAAAGCTTGCCAGCTGTCTACACTGGCAACTTGAATTTCCGCAAGAACACTGATGATCTCATGTATGATCATCAGTGTTCTTGCGGAAATAGTATGCTGCTCCCATTCGGGCAAAAGTCCTTTTTGTGCAAAGCTTTTGCGCAAAAGGGCCAGTGTAGACAACGTGGTATTGTTTTGCGCAAAAAAGCCCCGATGGCTAAAATGGCAAGCGGGGCTTTCTTGCGCAAAAGCGCGTCTAGATTGGCCAGGGACACTTTTCCGCAAAAAGTGCTTTTGCGGAAAAGCGTCCATGCCAATCTAGACGCTCTTTTCCGCAAATGCTTTTAACAGAAAAAACGTTTCCGTTAAAAGCATTTCCGGAAAATCATGCCAGTCTAGACGCAGCCAGTATGTATAGTGTAAATATTCACTGCTTCTCTCATGACAGGTGAGGTGACCTTGCCAACAAGCTCTTAGCAGCACACACTAACCCTAACCATGTCAGGAGTGACTGTCATCTGAGGTAGCTGATTAAGTTTTGCTCAGTATGGAAAAATGTTTTATGATGATATCTGATGTTTTCATAAGCTTGTAACTTGTAGGTATAATAAGCTTGCTACAGCACTCTAAAAATATAAGATTTCTGCATCAGGATGCAAGTCACTGAAGTTGTTAAAGTTTTAAAGGTTGTATTGTTTGTTTATACAGTGGGTTTCACTCACAGCTATGGTATCTCCTTGTGGCTGAATCTGGGGATTATCTCATCCTTGGTTTGGCACGCTCTTCAATTGGTCATTCAGTTGCTGCAGTGGTCTCTTCTTCTATACTTCACAGTGGTTCAGCCCACTGACTAGGTCTCCATCTAATCTTTCCCTTTTGGGTTATCTATGTGTCTCCAGACTCTGTACTATGCAGCCCTCCACACCAATTCCCAGCCTATGCCACTTCCTCACTGAGTGGCAGGAAAACCTGAGCTCTCCTGCTACTCCAGGTTCCAGCTCAGAAAATCCTACTCTCAGCAGTCAAAATTGACACATTTAAGCTTTACTGCTCTTTCCCTGGATTTCTTCCTGCTCTGCCTTCCAAAGGCTCTCTTCCCTGCAACTTCTCTGACTAAACTCTTTTCAGCAGGGACAAGCTCCCAAGTTTTCCTTGTACCCACAATAGCCTTCTTTTTTTTTTTCTTCTAGTTTTATAAAAGCCCAGCCTGTTCCTGCCCAGCTGGGCTTCATCCTCAATTAGAGCTTGTCGATCAAGCCTGACTTTCCTCCATGTGCAACCTGTAAGGTTAATTGGCCCCATTTCAGCTACCTTAACTGCTACAGAGCAGGTGTGGGGAGAGTACCCCATCAAGACTGCAGTGCTCAGGCCCAAAGCGCTTTTGGTGCCTTAGGTCATTTTGCTCTTGCTCTAGTTCACCCATCAAGAGCAGCAGTTTGCCCTTATCTTTCACAGTGTGCCACTTTTTTTTTGCTCTGATATTCTAGGTCTTGTACAGCTACTTATAAGCCTTCTTTATAGCTACCACGTTCTCTTGTAGCCCCTTCCCTTGCTCTGCAGACTCTTTTAGCATCCTCTCTCAGGGTCAGGTTTCCAAATGTATGCTGGCTAGTCTCTGTGTTTAGCCCTGTCTCCTTCAGGTTTGTCTTTGTAAGAACCTTTCTTCCCTTCAGTTCCTTCTGTCATCACCACCTTCTGCCACTATACTGCTATATCTGAGGTGAGGAGGCAGTCCACCAGCTTCTTTCAGGCCCTAAATCAGGACCCTGCACTTCTCTTGGCCACATTTCTGTGAGGGTAATATGCCTCCCTGCACATCACAGTTCCACACAGAACAAACAGGCACACCTCTTTCCAGCTCTCTCAACAGAGGATTCTTATCCATATACAGGTAGGGTTGCACTTTTTTTGAGTGTCTCCACTGGCATAAAGCTTTCTTGGCTGGATTGTCAACCTCAGAACCTTTTTCTTTTCCCAGCCTCTGAGATCTGTGCTAATATCCCCCAGCAATAGCTTATATAAATAGTGCTGTTCTCCCAGCCTCATCAGATAAAACTCTACTTCCCCCAGAGAAAGTAAGGCCAGGATCCCCTTCCATTGCTTTTCAGTCCCCTTAAGTGGGACAGTGACCTTGACTTTTGCAAAGCAGGCTTCCACACATGGCTACATTATCTCTTTTCCTGCAGTTCTTCCACTGCAGCCTCTCTCACTCACCTTGTACCAGGATAAACATCATGCCTTCATTCTAAACCAGACTGTAACAAGGTTCACTCGCTGCTTGGTTTGACATCCTTCCATCAGTCATTCTATGGCTGCAGTGGTCTTTTGATTTGTAATTTGTGGCTTAGCCCTCTAGCTAGGTTACTAGATAGTAAGGATGTTAAAACGCGACTATCTGGCTTATAGTATAGTGGATACAATTTGTATCCACTATACGATGAGTCGATAAGCACCACTGTGCAGAGCCGCAGCGGGGGGTAGCTCCAAGAGCCACTCCAAACAGAAATTAGCAGTTCTGGTTCATGCAGGCTCCAGAGCCACCTGCGCTGTGGCTCTGCATTTCAAATGTAGTAAGAACTGCTGGGTTCTTACGATATTTAAATTGCAGAGGTACAGTGATCAGCGCTAGCCAGGACTGCTTGGTCCCAGCTTGCGCTGAGTCCAGCAGCCTCTGTTCCCAGCGAACAGCCCTGTCTGATGCAAACAGGGGCTGCTACATGACAGGTGCTGCTCCGTGAGCATCCCCTGCCCGTGGCCAGCCCTGAGTGCCGTGAATAGGGGCAGCACAGTGGCAACAGCCCGTCCATGGGAGGGGCCCAACTCCTCGCTAGGACCCCTGTGGACAGGAGCTGCCTTGCAGCAGTGTCCTCTATTCCCCTCTGCTGCCTCGGATAGAGGCAGCTGGGGGGGGGCAGGGAGGTGGCACCCCGCAGACGGTTAATGGCTACAGAGCAGGTGTGGTTGAGTACCCCATCAACCAGCTCCTGCCCCCCCCCCACCTGTTGCCTCTCAGAGGAGGTGAGGGGGAGGAGGAAGCACTGCAGAGAGCACGGGGTGAGCAGGGACTGCTTGAGTCCCTCCTTGCCCTGTGCTCCCTGCAGCACTTCTGCTTTTGAAATATAGAAGAGCCCCGGAGGGCTCTTGTACATTTCAAAAGCCGAAGTGCCCACAGTGGGAATGGCACAAGCGAGGACTGAAACAGTGCTGCTGCTCGTGCTGTTTCCCTGCTGTGCCTCTGCCTTTCCTGCCACTGACAGCTCCTGCTCCCCTTGCTGCCTCTCTCTGATAGAGGCAGCAAAGGAGTGGGGAGGGGGCGACTAGTCAAGTCGCTACTCGACTATCCAATAAGTATTTGCTTATTGGACAGTCAACTAGTCGCTAACATCCCTACTATCTAGTCTTCCCTTTCCTGGATATAAAAGTCCTTCCTGGACCAACTCCTAACACTGACAGACCTTCACACCTCTTCCCCCTGATTGGTTTGGAAACCTAGGTGTGGCCTATATAGTTAATTAGCCCATTCCAACCACCCTCATACAGAGTTGATATGAGGATGAACACCCCATCACAGCTCACAAGTTGGCAGGGTTAAATGATACATATGCTCCCATCAGTTAGATGATTGTTAGTAGGGATGTGAACAACTAGTCAACACACTAGTTGACTAGTCATTTCCCCCCTTTGCTGCCACTATCAGAAAGAGGCAGCAAGGGAACAGGAGGGAGGACAGGGTGCTTCAAAGCAGCAGCACTGCGTGGAGCCCGGGACCAGACCCTGGGCTGAATGCAGCGCTGCCACTTTGAAATGCCACGTGGCGCCTGATGCCGGGCTCCCCACGGCGTTTCAAAGCAGCCTGATATTCAGGGCATTAGTCTCTCCCACTGGCCCCATGCTCCCTGCAGTGCTTTTGCCTTTGAAGTATAGCAACAGCCCAGGGGCCACTGCTACACTTCAAAGGCGAAGGAGCCCTTATCAACTAGTCGATGCAAATTGCATCGACTATTCGATTAGCCTATTAATCTAAATTTAACATCCCTAATTGTTAAGTTTTAGCTTAAGGGTAAACAAAGGATATCACATCAGTTATCTCCTTTGTAAAAGTGCTTTGAGATCTACTGATGAAAGGTATTATTTTGCCCATGAATTTTCAGTAACTTTCCATCTTCGGGCTCTAAGTACAATGGTCTCTAAGTTTATGCAAGCGGCTCTAAACCCTCATACAGGAACCCTTACAGAGAAATAAATATATGTGGTTTCTTCAATCACTTTCTAGAAGAGATGTAGGTTAATGTTTGGTGAGCCACTACATGCCTGTTATATATTCTCTGATTTTATTCAATATTTAGCTTTCATGCTAGAAATTTATCAGTTTACCAATGGGAAACTTTTTTAACACGAGTTATTAGTATACATTGGTTGAAACTATAACAGCATGAACACAAACCTTATGGAAAACCAGGGAAAAAGTCCCTTCCTACTGCAACAAAACCTCTTCAGTCACATTAACAATTTTATCCATATTGAATACAAATTTGGACTTGCAGACCATGGGTTCCTAGGCTATATTTACCTACATCATGATGGAGAACAGTTAAAACTGCCTCCCATTATTGCTTTATAAATAAAATGTTGAGAAATACTGATTGATTTGCTGTAACAACAAATGTAACAGGAATTTACCTGAATTTCACAAGACAAATAACTGTGTAAGAGTACACAAGTAGCTTTATACATTTATAATGATATAATTAAAAAGGAGATCCAATTCTATTATATCCATCTTGTAGTGCCCTGGGATTTGAGTATTTGTTAGAAACATAAATATCATGTTCCAATTACACAAAGAACTCTTGTGTCTGGTCAGAATTTAAAAGTTCAAAATGTAGACAGGTTATTTGTCACCATGCTTTTAATTTTACAGGCAGGTCTTCCTTTGCGCTGTGGAATCCTATATGGTTTTTTATTTTTTGAATGTGCAAGTGTGATTGTTTCTTCACAATAGTGAGAGAATTTCAATTTCTGTATCTCTACAGAGACTGTATTTGGTTTATATATGAAAAGACAGCTTCTGAGTTAGCTAGATAAAGCACCACTGATTTCTCTGCTTTATTGGATTCCATATGGTAAACGTGGGGAAAGTGTGTTTTTACATTTATATAACTGCTTTCTTCTGTCTACTGCTTAATGCTTAATCAATTTCTTATGTTTAAAATTAATGAATTTGGCAGTGAAATGTCTGGCTTTCTCTCTGTCAGATGAGGCGGGACAGTTGACATTTTATTTGCTTGTTCATTAGTTGCCATGTCAGAAAAATCTTCTAGGTTAAATGTGTTTAAACAATAGATTCTGAAGGAAAGCAGTAATGGCTGCAATTCCCAGTTCCTCAGGGAATCACAAAATGTGTACATTAGAAATGTGGTAATGACTTTCTACAAAATCTACTTCATCAGTTAGAGATTGCAGTCCTGACTCTCCACTGCCTTTCTACGTTTATTCAAAGTGTGCGTAAAATATTAGTAGGTCATAAATGCAGCATTTCACAGCAGGACAAATGAATATGCAACCTGCTAGGTAGTAAAGAATCAGGCCTTGGTGATCTAAAGAATTGCTTGTCTCCTTTCAGGAAAATCACCCATGATTTTGCTGGCTTTCAACTGAGCCACTATGATCCTGATAGTGAGCAATCCCAACATTATCTATATCATGGCAATATCTATAATTAAGTTATAAAGTGGCATGGTTTTAACAAGTATTGCCAGAATCTAATTTCAGAAATAAACAAAGCTCAATTTCTTTTCAACAGTGTGGCAGTCTCCTTAAGTATGGAGGAAATGCGGGACAGTTAAAAACAGGGAATTAAGCCTCTGCTTCAGGTGTTTCTTACAGAGGTTTGTTCATGATTAGCCTGCTCTTGGTTCCTTTTAACAAAACTGTATCTATTCTCCCAGGAGAGGGGGGGGAATCATGAAAACACTATGTTATTGTATCTGGGGAGAAGTAAAGCAGCCTTGTAATAGATCTAAGAAGCACTTGCAATGGAGCTTTCTGCCAGGCACTACATGGTGACACTCTCCAATATTCCTGAATGTATCTAGAATTTATTGGAAAAACCACAATGGTATTAATGACATGACAGCACCTTAAGGCTACGTAGACCTGCTTAACCATCTAATCTCTTCAAGATAGTACTTTCCCTCTGGTTTTGTAAAGCACCAGGACTCTACAAATAATAAACAGTCTCTGGAAGTGTCTCTTACAATGTTGTAATTATAAGTTTTTCCATTCTGATTTCCAATAGAAGAGCCTCAAACACTCCCACAGACATAAGAGCTGCTATGATAATATAACTTATCAACAGCGACTTCTCTTGTGCACATTTTAAAGTAACGGTTCTAACCTGAAAAATCCATGAAATTAAGATTTGCTGTTGCTGTTCTATACCTAAAAATTATGATATAGCAGGGTGTCTCAGCACAGTAGATATAAAAGTTCACACCCACATTTAAGTGAGGAGGTGAATTCCTTCCTTTTTTCTTTAAATTCATCTATAAACTATGATCCACAACCAACATTTTAATAAAAAACTTTATTTAGATGGGCTTAAACCAACCATTAATATTTTCCAGTAATATTTTCAACACACAATTTAATAAAATTGCTAATTTTTCATACCCTTTCCCTCCTATGTTCTCATTCTCCATATACATTTCCCAGATGCACCACTACCACAATTTCCCATTGGGAATACTCTCCATGCTGTTGCAACCATATTCCATATATATTTCTTTAATCAACAGCCTTCTCAAAGTCGAAGTAAATTTCTTCTGTGACATGCTGCCTCCACAAATCTCAGCATTAGAAGTTTTTGGTTTTTTTTAATTCCAGTCTTCCATGGAATAAGCAATCCACCTTCAACATGAGAACTCACCAACAGTCATTAACTATTGAGAAGTCTCACTAGATTCTCTAGACATTTTAAGTGATAGGCTTTTAGTTGGTTTCCTTCTGGCTGTGAAAGAGCTAAAGTGGAGAAAAACAAGACTTCAGAGTTTTTCCATTACATTTCAATATTCCACAATACTAGGACTTCAAAGGTTACATAAAACCTACAGATGCAAGAGCTTCTTGCTAATTCACATATTATATAATCTGCATAACAAACTGGCAATTGCATTCCCTTCAAATATTTAACAGCAATATCCTGTACTGGCATTTCATGTTTCTGTGTCTTTGTTTCTACAAAAATATATTAACAAAACATTTACTAATATAGTCTTATGGATATACAAAGTGCTGTGAAGCAGAATGATTTTGCCTGGCAAAAAAGGCATTCCAATTGCAAGTTCTTGTACCTTACTAAATGAATAAGCTGGAACTGCACAAATAGAACTTCAATAAAATTGCAATACATTCATTATAAGTAACTTAAATTTATTTCCAAACACAGGATGGTTGTTAGATATGCTGGTAAAAATCCATCAAGCCAAGGCTAGTCTACTCCAAAATAATACAAAAATCATCTCAATTTAGCAGCCATTTGCTGGCCACTGTCTTATAAACAAATATGATAATTTAACCCCAAACCTCCAGCAAAGTATATGTGTGTGCATGTGTATATTTAAGAGTATGAACAGATTGACTGAACTCATTAGGAGTGCTTGGATGCTTGAAGATAAGTATGCACAAAAGTTTTGCAGGAGCAGTGCTGCAATGAGAATGAGCAGAAAAAACAATCCCACATGTAAACTACTGTAACTATAACCCCACTCCACAGTCCTGGTAAGAAAAATGTCCAGTCAGAGATGCTTTATATCTTTTTTGGACTGTCTGCAAGTATGGTTATCCATAATGTAAAAGTCATCCAAATTATAGCTAACGGCAATTTCTTAGTACAGTCAACAGGCTACAGTAAAACCTGTGTTATCTGGCATGCCCGAGAATTAGGACGTGCCGGTAACCTAAAAATTCTAGTTATCTGAGGGGTGGGAGGGATGGGAGCTGTGTGGAGCCTACGGAGGGCGGGGGGGAGGGCATGGGAGCCATGCAGGGGCTGGGATGTGGCCTTCTGGGGGGGGCAGAAGCTGGGGGGTGGAGATGGCAGGGACGGCCTGCCAGGGAGGAGGGGCGGTGGGAGCCGTGGGGGGACTGGCCTGCAGGGGGTGCCAGGAGACGTGTGGGGAGCTGAGATGCTTGCTGCTTGCTTCTGGCTGCCGTTCGCCCCTCCCCCCAGGTACGTGCTACACGCTCTCTGAGGAGCAGCCTGGCTCTGAAAGGGCTAGTTTTTTGGTTTGGGTTTTTTTGTTTTGTTTTGTTTTTCCTGGCGTCAGAAATTTGCCAGTTTTTACAGTTTTCCAGATGCTAAAGTTCCGGATAGCGCAGGTTTTACTGTATTTAAAAAAAAACCCATCCAAAGTCAAAGTGAAAACCAGCCAATTTACAGCACAAATGTAAATTATGGCATAGTATTCTGATCTCCCTAGTGCAGCTGAATTCAGCAAAGTTAAGTGGGGTCAGTTCTAACTGGGCAGTGCTTCTTATCACCAAAATACAAGGTTTTAGACTTTAGAGAGAGTCTGAGTCATGAACATTATTTTGCTGCCAGTATAAATGTATCTCTCAGACTAATCCTTAGCAATTACCTCCTCACAAATCTTATTTACAATTTGTCACCAGAAGGTGGGGTATTTTTTTTTTTGGGGGGGGGGGGGGAGATGCTGAACAGCAAAGCACATGTGGATTTAAAAGGATCAATCAAGCAGAACATAAAATTTTAGAAAATTACAACACAACAAAATGTTTCCTTTTTCATGTGCTGCAGAGCAATACAGTACATTAATGATCTTTTTTTACAGAAAAATTATAGACTTGACTGTTGCTCCTTTGAGATGGAAACTACATTCACCAATAACTTACTGTTCTTCACTAAAGAGTAAGTCTCATCTACTCTTCTCTTTATTGATGGATTCTTCAGAGTCACTTTTGCCTGTAGCACAAATAACAAATAATCCAGTAACTACATTTATTCCCCCATGCTGATGCCCTGAAAATCAGACTATGTCTTCAACCCACAGCTATTTTTTGGCTGTAAGCCAACAGAATACAGCAGTCAAGGATTTAACAGTTCAGCCTGTGATTATACCATCATATATACTGCACTTGTGAAAAAATAAAACAGGAGAGCAATGAACTGCAGCAATAATGGAACCCATTTCTCAAGATATGGCTTGGTGTGCCAGGACATACTGCTTTGAATATTAAGCTGGCAAGCACAAGTAAATGACATTCTTGCAAACTTCATGATAAAAGGTACAGTACAAAAAGGAATATATTTGTGAGTTCTAAAGTAATAAAAATCTCATACTGCCATCAGCATCTCTCAGAAGTTACATGATAAGTAACGTAAGTGTTCTTGTAAGTTAAGTTGATGTGAAAAATAGTATGACTCTCTTTTGTATATCTCTTTGTAAAGTGATTTAATTTTAATTTAAAAAAATCAAAGGATCTGAGTCGTAAAGTGAATAGGTTTTTGATTTCTTTATAAAGGCCCCAAATCCGCAGCTTGCTGTGGAGGCAGAGCTTCATTTACTTCAGTGGGATCTGCCCAGGTATGATGTGTCTGTCTATACGACAAACAAGTTGCTGGATGGAGGCCTAATTACACAGAGGATCCATTTTAAAGGTCAACTATCTTGTAGATCAACACTGTAGCAAAAACATTATAAGGATATAACTATTATAACTGCAGATTAAGTGCTTTGATTTTTTTTTTTAATTGGAAGCATTTTTCAAGTACTAACCTTCTGATAATTGTGAAGCAAAGACCAAAGTGCAGATGCTCCTATTCTTTGAGCAGTAAGGTTGTCACTTTCTAAACAGGCAGATAGCACTTCAATAGCTTTATCTAATGAGGAAAACAAAACCATACACTAAGACTAGCAAAGCACTTAAGAGTCCCACCTATGAAATGTTCTTATTCTGGCAGTTTGTCTCTATTTCCTTCATAAATACTGCTATGGCACAGTTTATATGATCATATAATTTAGTGTGAACAAGTATCTAGCATACTTATAAGCACTATAAAATAATGTTAATAACTATAAACAGCAAAATAAAGTAGATTACACTAACAGGTTAAGCTATAAAAGAATGGACATTTTAAATTATAGCCACTACAATGTTCATAGCTCACTGTTACACATAAATACTGAACTACATAAGAGATACTATCTATTAAGTTGTTTTTAGAATACCTGATAGGTATATATGCAGTATAAATACTACCAGCACACTGGTGTAGAATTAAAACAATCTGCCAATTTTTTACAGCGATTACCACCTGCTTAATACCTTCCTGTTACTTTTTTTTTTTTTTTTTTTTTTGGCCTTAACCGTCTCAAATTCTCTCCTCTGCAAAGTTTACCTCTGAGCTTTAGTGGAATAAAAGCCATCTGGTCTGCTTGTTCAACACATCTGATGGCTCCCTCCACAATAAAAATGCACTATGGCATTCAGTAATGATTATTTATCAAAGATACTCATTAAATAAAGATCTAGAAAAATTTGAGAACCACTTCAGTTGAGAGCTACTGGGAACTTCATTAGGGAAGAGTAGAGTATCCTGTCTAAGCAGTCTTGGCCTCTACACACAACCAAAGAGTTCATGCAATTCTCATACCTATAGTACATGAATAGATCACAGAAGTGGCATGACTTGACATAAGAGGCACAGATTGCTTTGACTGGTGGGTGGGGATAGGGAATATGCATAGTCAAATTTTGTTCCTTTGAAAAATAGCATTCATAACTATTTCTAAACCAGATTATTTAAAAGCTAAGTGTTTGATGCCCAGGGCTCCTCCCTCCTCTCTTTTTAAAAGGCATGGTCTCCCATGTAACTGTCTAGTTAAAATCTTCCCATTCAAGTTATATTATTGTCATTTAAAAATAGCAAGATCTCAGAATAAAGGAAGGTTACTTACCTGATAGAAATTAAAGTTCTTTCTGCTGTGTGGTCTTTATGAGCATTCACTATGGATGAGCATGCGCTCTATGCACCTGAGATTAAGGATGTTAAGTACTGACTAATGGATTAATCAAATAGTCAATGCCTCCCTAGGGCTGTTGCTACACTTCAAATGCGAAAGCACTGCATGGAGCCCAGGGTCAGCTAGGGACTCCTCTGCAGATCCCGGACTCCGTGTGGTGCTGCCGCTTTGAAACACTGCAAGAAGCCTGACACCGGGCTCTCTGCAGCATTTCAAAGCAGCAGTGCCGCATGGAGCCTGGGATCTGTGGGGGAGTCCCCACCTGATCCTGGGCTCCACGTGGTGGTGCCACTTTGAAATGCCACGTAGCTGGTCCCGGGCTGCACATGGCATTTCAAAGCAGCAGCACCGTGTCTGGGACCAGGGTTCTGGGCCTAGGCTTCCAGCAGCATGGCCACTTTGAAGTACCCCCTCTTTTTTCCCCTCTTACCCTCCGCTGCCTCTGTCTAGTCGACTATCAGATAAGCATTTGTTTATCCAATAGTTGACTAGTCCTTCACATCCCTTCCTGAGATTAGGGATTATTCAAGAGCAATGTCTGTTGGTCCACACCTTCCGCCATTCAACTTCTACGCTTTCAAATGAGGGAAGAAGGAATGGTGCAGACAGTCTCCCTCTTTCCAGTTCCTGCTCTGACAAAAGCAGAGGGAAAGGAGGATGGATTTTGAATACCTACAAGGACTCCAGTGACCATAAGTTAACTGTCTCAACTGGTGCCTATGTAGGCATATATACAGTATTAATACTACCAGCACAATGGTGTAGAATTAAGGCAATCTGCCAGTTTTCATGGTAAGGTAACTTCCAAGATGAGCTTACTTTCCAAGATCGCTGAACCAAAGGAAGCATCTTCAGCCAAAGACTGAATCAGAGCATAGAGCCTGATCAGTGTGAGAGTGGAGTCTCCAGTTGCTATCCTATAGATCTCCAAGAGAGGCTAGCGTTCTGATAGAATGAGCCCTCATAGATTGAGGAGGAAGGACTTCCGCAAGCTGATAGCACAAATAGATCCATTCACTGGAAATCCATCTCGAGGCCCTTTCAGAAGATATTGCCTCTCCCTCCATTGCTCACCAAGGCAGATGAAGGATTTATGGTCCCAGGAACATCAAGCACATGTGCACCCAGAGTGAATACCCTAAGGACTAGCACTCAAAGAACAACCTATAAAAATAATGCTTAGTTTCTCATATATTTGCTATACTCTTATTTTCTGTAGCATATTTTTCCAGTTTGTTTATGTTTATAATTGCCCAACATTGTTAGAAAACTGAGCACTTCATTAAATAAAAAATGCTTTTGTCTGTCAGTACCCCAAATGTTAATAAAACACAATAGTACAAAAACTGGATGAGAGCTTAGCTATCATTTGGATTTATACCATTAGCAAGTATCTTGGGCTTGTTTGTTGAACTAAAGCAGATGTTGTGCAGAATAAGAAGGGCTATATGGTGACTACTCTTGTGTTTGTATTTGCTCATCTCCACGAGCTGGTCTAAACCACCATTTAACTTCATGATCATCTGCTGTCCATCTTCTCCAAAGGAAATATTCAATAGCAGCTTTAGCCAAAGGCTAGCCAGTGTACTAAGGCTTTTATTTCTTCCTTTCGGCAATGACAGAGACAAAAAGTTCTGTAAGAAGTTACTCTGTCAGAAGAAAGAAAATGTACAGTGTTATTTCATTACTAAGTAATATTTTCTCACACACACCTTCCAGATAGCCAGTGTATTATCTCCGTGTTCCACATTTCCATCATTAGTCTCCTTCTCCCACATTATTCCAAATATTTTTTTACAATATTTTGTGATAGTCAAAAAAGGTGCTTCAAAAGTAAGTGCTGCTTGTAGTGACAATAATTACTGATGCTTTCTTGGTGCTGTGTCAAATGAAACAGTTTTAATTACACTGTCCCATTCTCGGATTGTTGGCTTACATGACCCTCTCCATCCGAAAATGCAAAAATAAAAACAATATGAACATTTTATTTACATTTCAAGAAATGTGGTGAAAGAGCAAGAACTAACTGACATAACAGGAAAGTGCATCATCTACTCTAATGTTCTAGAAACAAAGGGTAACAAAAATCTTTCCCTCTCCTCTCACACCCTGTAACCATCCTTTGTCAACCAACTTTTCTATGAAGCTGCAGTGTAACCTCCATCCTCCTGAACATAGCTTCTTGGAAATGCCCCATAGTATCTTTTAATTTGCTTGCCCTAGCATTAGTCTTGGTATCAAGATACTCCTCTTCCACTTCAGGGAGCTCTAGAGCAGATGGAAACTCTAGTATATCACTGCATGGGACAGAGGGTCTTGCTTGTTGGTCTGTATCATAAGGAAGGTCTATAGCTGAGTGTATCACTCCATTCAGATCTGAAGTAGGGATGTAATAGTATAGCAAAAGCTTATCGGTTAATGCTATAGACTACATGCATTCCTGCTCCCGCCACTTGCCAGTAAATTTTTTAGCAGGCTGGCGAGCAGTCCGGCTCAGTCCTGGCTTGAAATGGGTCCGGGACCTACCCCTACTGTGGCTCTGCATTTAAAGTGTATTCCTGCTAAGTTCTGGCTCGCACTGGGTTTGGGAGCACCAACCCACCCTAGACAGGGGCTGCTGCCACCCTGCGCTGTTGTCTCTTTATCAGAAGCAGCAGCACAGGGCGACAGGCAGCCAGTCCGTGAGGGGAGCATACATAAGGAAGTGTCTCTAACACAAAAAAATTTCTCTTTACTCTGTAAGGGATTGAATTTCTGCTCCACCACAGAACCTGATACCATATATTAACACATGGAACTAGAAGAACTGTTTCACTGACACGGTCTCAAAGAATTTTTTCACAACAAAGATGATATTCACAACAATCACATTCCCTCTCTGTTACAAGAAAAAAAAAAATTCTGACTGGATCCATCATATTTTGCAACAGCAATCTTACTGAAGGACTATCAAGACTCATTAACCACCCTCAGAGCAATCACCAACACAAAAGGACAGTTTCCTCCAGTAACTCTGCAACATTAACAAGCTTCTTAAGAACACCATGCTTACCATCATGGATGTCACTTTTCTATTCAACAACATCCCTCATAATTCTGCTGGACATTAAAAATCAGGAACTTAACACAAAAAATTAGTTTTATGGCTCATAACAGCCATTTATACATACACTACTGTCTACAAAGCCTTCTTTGCTGTAGGTCTGCAGAGGTGTTAAGGGCCCACTTCATTTTAACAATCTGTCCCACCTTGTACTATCTGTGGCCCTCTAGTTACTTTCTTCAGACCTGAGGAAGAGCAGATCTGTGACCCTAAAAGGCTTGTCACCTTCATCAATGGAAGTTGAGCCAATGATCTTACCCTTTCTCTTTCTCTATCATTTACATATCTCCCATTTCCTTTTCAATAGTGCATTTAAATTTCAGTTAACTGAAAACTTAAAATTTGTGTTAACTTTTCTAACAAGTGTATTAAAATACAATATGCATCAAATTATTACTATTATTATTAATCTATATGATGCTATTGCATAATTAGTAACGTGGTTTATGTAAAATAATGCTTCTCTACGGTTGCAACAGCTGAGCTTCCAACCTCTCCCATTTTCAGCAATAGAATGGAACTCCCTGAAGAGGCTTCCCCCACCTCTGCAATAAGCCTTAATGGAACTTTGGTCAGCGCAAAGAGTAGCGCCGATGCACTTTGGAAAAAGAGCCTGTCCAGCTATAAGGATCAGTAGTGCGTCACTCATATCTATTGCTCTGTTTATAATAAAATTCCCATCAGATGCAAAGCAGAACCAATTGTACTCCATGGACTGACCACTAGATCGGGGTGGGGAACCTAAGGCCCAGGGTCCAGATACATGGATCCAGCCCCCCAGGGCCAAGGGCTCCTTCCCCCGCAACATTGGAGAGCCCGTGCTGGCACTCCAGCTCCTGCTGCTCCCTACCCAACTGATTTTTCTGTGGGTTAGTGGCCCCCAGCCCAAAAAAAGGTTCCCCACCCCTGCACTAGATGATCATGTGGCGTTCTTCCTTGTGTCCAGCTGCTTTTACAATTCCCTAGATCTTCACTAAAGAGCAGAGCAAAGCAAAAGAATCTGGAAACAGGAAGAAACAGCTACATAAGAGGGAGAAAGGGGGCAGATGCTAACAGCAGGCATGGACAATAATTTTTGACTGGGGGCCACTTCAGAAATTTTTGAAGTGGTCCCAGGCCGCCCCAGAAGGGGTGGGGCCAGGATACTTCCATGTTTCCCCAACCACAGACCCTGATTGGTCTCCCCTCATAGAACGGCCAGCTGTTCTGAACAGGTTCTGAACTCCTTGCAGGGCAGAAGAAGACTTCACACACTCCCCCTCGCCCAAGGCCCTGATTGGCCTGGGAGCAGGGGTAGCAGCAGGGCCTCCACGGGCCAGATCAACTCGCTTGGTGGGCTGGATCCGACCCGTGGAGGCCCTTTTGCCACAAGCAGGAGAGAAATCAGTACAGATGAGACAGACATGTGGTTAGGAAAAAGGGATCAAGTAGAAATTAATGTGCAAGGGAATGTGGAGGGGAAGGGGAGAAGATGAAAAAACAGAACAGAAAGGAGGGAAGAGGAAAAAAGTATATTGTTAAAAATAACAGTTGTCAAATAGGACAAAACATAACAAATTAAGGAGATCTAAAACTACATAAATGTGTTTCTATTATAACTCTTCCTGCAACTTTCTTGGGGATATTATATAACTGTGAATGATGAGAATATGGTGTGGAGAAAGGCAGATGATGTGGTCCGTGACACAGTAAGGTACATCACAATTTTGGAAAAGTTTGAGAACTCCTGAATTACACTACTTATGAAAATAACTCAGAGTGAGGATGTAAAATCTCCTCATACTGAGGATGTAAAATCCTGTTTAATTGGCTAACTGATTAAACATATTGTTTAACCGGTTAACTAATTTAAGGGGAAGGTGTGAGCAGGAGTAGGGCGTTCCAGAGCTGTATCTCTCCCACCACCGACAGGGGCTGCTGCAGCCTGCCCAGAACACCCCTACCTGCAGTAGGCCAGAGTGCCCTGCAGGCAAGGGCTGCTCCAGCGTCCTGGCTGGGGCAGCCCCTGCCTGTACGGAGCGAGGGCCCACCGCAGGTAAGGCTGTGCTGCTTCAGCCCCTGTCTGTGGCTGGCCCCCCATGGGGCTGAAGCAGCTACCTGCCTGCTCCAGTCCTGCTGGTTAACTAGTTAAACCTTCACATCCGTACACAGCATGTGTGTGTCATAGTTTTATGACAGCCATTTTTTATCATTTCCCTACCCTCCCCTCTTAATTAGGTCATGTTGAGGGTAGGGCCAGATTCTGCAAATATTTATAAACATATCCCATTCACATCTTTGGGATTTCTCATGTGCACAAAGTAACTCAGCTCTGCAAGTGTTTTCTGGATTGGGCATTGACTGTATGCTCTCAAGAGTCAGGAACTTGTCTTGTCTTAGTTTTGTGATGCACCTTGCAGCTGACTAGGTACCGAAAAAGTAAATATAGAAACAAGTAATAAATAATGTTGCCTCCTTACCTTTTGAATAACTCCCTTACAGTCATGACAAATAGCAAGATTGGAAAGAAGAGTAAAGACCATACGCTGAATTGCGCTGCTCTCTGTCAGCGTGTGGGAAGCTAACTTGATAATGCTGTGTATTAGTGAGTTGCTGGCTGTGCTTCTCTGTGCAGTCTGAAATGGAGACAGTCCACTGCTCGCCCAGCAAAGTGAACCACAGCCTTAAAGAATGAAACACTGTTATGATTAACATTTACAGAAGACAGCCTCACTATTCCAAAATTAAGAAGTTACCAACAGATGGATGGGGGCAGTTTATAAAAACTGTATATACAATATCTACAGAAAGACAATAGAGAAAGTGAATGGGAATCAGGAGACTCAGGTTTTAATTTCAGATCTGCTGCTAACCTGTTATATGACTGAGCAAGGCACTTTACCTCTGTCTCTCTATCTGTCTTATCTACTTAGATAGTAAGTTTTTCTAGGCAAGTCCTGTTTTTTTGCTATGTATTTATAAAAGTCACACTCCAATGGAAATCTTGTATTATTTGGGACATCTAGATGCTATTGTAATAGGAAATCCAAATAGCCATATTTTTAGGTACATCAAAGAAATTAAATCTTCTCCAATTTCCTCAGCAGTGAATATATGAAAAATAGGGCTGTAAATTGATGTGTGTTAACTCCTGCGATTAATGTAGGGCAGGATTAACGTGTTAATTTTTTTAATGCATTAATTGCAGGAGTTAATGCAGGGCTGACCCTTTGAAGTGCCATCCTGGCACTTCAAAGAGGCAGCGCATTAAGTGCCTGGGAACAACTGGAGTCCCCAGCTGACCCTTTGAAGTGCCAGAGTGGCACTTCGAAGGGGCAGCTCAACACAAAGCCAGGGATCAGCTGGGCACGTTTCATGTCCCCTTTGAAGTGCTGCACTGGTACCTCAAAGGGGCAGTGTATTAGGAGTCTGGGTTCAGCTGGAGTGCCCAGCTGATCCCCGGCTCTGTGTTGCGCTGCCCCTTTGAAGTGCTGCTCCAGCGCTTCAAAGGGGCAGCCCTGCACGGAGCCCGGGGTCAGATGAGGACTTCTGGTGATTGCAGGCTCCTAACGCATTGCCCCTTTGAAGCGCTGGGGCGGTGTTTCCAAGGAGCAGCGCAATGCGGAGCTGGGCATCAGCTGGGCACTGCAGCTGATCCCGGGCTCCCGTGGTGCTGCTCCTTGGAAACGCCGGGATGGCCTTTCCAAGGGGCAGCGCTGCACAGAGCCAGGATCTCTCTATATAAAAAAGTTTATCCTGCCAGGCAACAAAATGACATCATCACATTCTCACGCAAAAAAAGTCAGAGAGAGGGTGTTAGTGAGCATGGCGCACAGCCTGCTAGTTTTAATTTAATAATATTCTGATTTTCTGGTGAGCTGCATTTAGAAGTTCTATTGCAAAATCACTGGAAGAAACATCATCTTCCAAAAACATATTGTTTTGCAAAATTTGATAAACAACAGCAACCAAAAGCCTTATCTTAAAAAAATTACTCAACATTTGGAAAAAATATTTCTGACTATATGGTTACATTTGGTTGATGTGTGGAAAAGTAATTCCCCAGCAATCAAGTTAACACTAACAGCTATGTTTATTTAGGGAAAAATAGCACTATTTTTGCTAGTCAGTGACGTTTTAAATTTTCAGTTATTTATATTAAAACGTTAATGTAATAGCTATTAAATAAATATCGTCATACTCAGAACTCAGTGTCATTATTCCACTTTCCACAATAGTGTGAGGAAAGGTCTTATAACTTCAAAAAGAAAAGCAAGGTATAAAATTAATTTTGAAGTTAGTGATTTCTGGATTATAAGATCTACTGCATATTTGAGAGAGTTTTTGCATCTGTCTGTGTGTCCATCCATCCGTGAATCCATTTGTTCAAGAACTTCCTTAAACAGTAAGAGTTGGACCACCAAATCTGGTATGTAGTTTCTTCTTATCGTAACTTAAAGCAAGGTAAGGATTTGGTTATGCCAAGACAATGATGTGCCTGGAATTCAATTGTTTCCCATAAAATGGAAAGGGAAGGGTCTGGAAGAAGGGACAGTTATAAAGTAGAATGACCACAAGGGGGCAGCAAGCTGCTGTTGTAAGAGAGATCTGGGGTTGTTCTCTGTCCCCGTGGCTAACAGCATACTGAATCCCTCATCCCCAGTCCCATCCCAGAGCAATGATTTAAATGAAAAGAAACAAAACTTATTTGAGTTAAGAACCTGAACTATGTTGGGTAAATTTTCTATTTTAATATAATTGTAATGTGTGAAATACAAGGTATTTTTATTATATTATCTGGCAAAACAAGGCCAGTTTAAGTGGTCATTTTATTTTTCTGAAATACAAAGATGGACACCAATACAAAAAACTATTGTGTGTGGCATTCCAACAATGTATACAGACCTACTTGCATGGAACGATTTGCAGAAATGAGCTCTTAGTTCTGCACAGCTATAGCTGACAAGAACTTTATAAAAAAATCAGGACATTTTTTCACAGGAACTACATCTAAGGTAATGTGCACAGTTTCTGCTTTCAGTAAAAATTAGCAGGCCTGCCTTGATTGTTTACAGTTGTTCCTGGAATACTATTCTTTATAAATGAAAACAATGTTCTGAAAGCTTCCATCTTATGCAAGCTAGACTGGGTGAGACAGCATTACTCTATGCAGCTAAACAGCAAAGTAAAAGTCTATTTTCTTCCACACTTCCCCCCCATTATTTTTTGCATTACAGATATACCCACACTTCTACCTTACACCCACACTTCTACCTTACACTTATTTAAAATTTATATTGCAGTAGCAGCCAGCAGGCACATACACCACTCAGTTGGACACACAATATATAGTAGATAGTAATAGGAAAAAAAGATAGTACTCCTAGCTGTTACTTATAGACAAGCATCAACAAACGTTGCTACACTTCTAGAACACGAACGGAAGTGGTTTAATGAACTCGTAAACTGAGTGGGTTGGCTCAGCTGGTAGCTAGCCTGAATAGTAAGAAAGAACATGATCAGCAGAAACCACATCCCCTTGTAAGCAAAGCAAAACAAAAAGTAACTTCCTTCTAACCTAGATTCAAACATTTTAAGGTCAGAAGGGACCATTACATCATCAAGTCTGGCCTCTTACCTATCAGAGACCAGTAAATTTCACCCCCATTGCCTCTGTACTGATATCAGTAACGTGTTTGGCTAATACATACACTTCCAGAAAGCATCCAGTCTTGATTTGAAGGTGTTGTCAGGAGGATCAACCACTTGTTTTGATAATTTGTTCTACTAGATAGTCATCATTACTATTAAAAATGTATGTCTTGTTTTTAAGAATTCTAGAAATTTATCTGATTTCACCTTTCAGCATGGTTCTTGTTATGGCTCTCTCTTCTAGATTCCACACTATGATCAAGTCATCTGTCTTCTTGTTGACAAATCAAACAGACTGAGCTCTTTAAATCTCTGACAGTAAGGCATTTTCTTGAGCCCTCAAATAACTGTTGTGGCTCTTTTGCAGCCTTTAGTTTTTCAACATTCTTTTAAAATATGGCTAATAAAAACACACATACACAGGATTACCAGAATTTTCACCAACATAGTTAACTCCTCAAAGTTCACTTAAGTTTGTTAATACTGTCTGTGTTTTTGGCTGATATAGGACTTATGCTGCAAGTTGTAGTATGTGAACAGACTGCTGCAGCAAGGGAGATCCATAGCGAAATCTTGTTTTACTATTCTCTGCCACATGATTCCTGAAGATGGTATTTCCACAGACTATATTACAATGTAGTGGGTTTATAGGGATTTCAGTAGCATTGAGTCTTGACTAAACTTTAATATCTATTTAATATAGGCTCTTTTAAAATACCACCTTTCCCCCTCCCCCAAAAGACATGAAGAGAGACTTTCAGATTTAAAATATATGCTCCTCTGTTTAAATTGTTTCAACATATCAAAACTTGAGTCTTTTACCTGTGGGATAGTTTGCAGTGTAGACACAAAGCAAATGAAGTGCTATTTGCATTAAGGAGTCATCCATTAAAAACCATGGCCACAGAGAGTGGAGGACAGGGACAAGATGAGCCTTAAGTGCAGCCACCTAAAAGCAAGGGATGAGGAGGAATGTACAGAACAATAATGAATATAGTTTTGAAGTATTTTGTGTGATACTAAAAGCAAACCAAGGCAATTAAAGAATGTTAACATACTACAGAATTTTTTAAAAATTCTTTTTACCTCAAAGGATCATTTAATGTACTTTAGATTTCAGAGTTAAAATTTACTTGGCTACTTTTAATTAACTTGGCAGTAACTTATATTTCAGCTCTGAAGCAGAAGGGAAGGAGAGGGTAGTAGAGCACCCATAGGGACACACATCTCTAATCACCTTAGTTACCGCAAGTTTGAGTAATCTTCTTTTCTTCTTTGAGTGATGGCTTCACTGTAAGATATCATAAAGCAGCCTTCCTAGTTGGAAGGCTATGGCTTTGGAGTAGCATTTAATGCAGATAATAGGACTGTGTGTCCTGGTAAGGCATCTGATGCTGCATCGATTTTAATTGTGTAATGACAGCTAAAAATGTCTGTGGAGGCCTATGCGAGCACTTTACAAATATCTTAACTGGGACATTGTTCAGAAAGGCAATGCGAGTGGATAGAGAGTGGGTTCAATGTGCTTGAGTTCCAGGAGCAGGTTGCTGACTCTACAGTTGGTAGGAAAGGTGTCTATATTGAGAGATTCACTTGGAAAGCCATTGATCGGATATGGCCATGCTTTTTGAACTTCCAGCCGTTAAAAGAAGTGCTGCAATTATCTGAAAGATTTAGTTCTGCCCAGATAAAAAGCTAAGGTGTGCAACACTGCCTTCTGATGATTGTTACGTGGTGTTGGGAAGAAGCAGAGAAGGTGGATAGGTTGATTTAAATAGAAAGAGAACAGAATCCTGGGTAAGAATTTTGTATGCGGAAATAACGTGACCGTGTCTTTATCCCAAAGGTAGAGCTGATAGTGACAAGAAAGCTGTTGTCATAGATCAATGAATAGTAGCAGGCTGTGCCGCGTGCGCTCACTATGCTCACCACCCCCTAATTTCTGGCCACTTTTGCGGCCAGAGAGCGTGATGACATCATTCGGTCACCCAGAAGGAAAAACTTTTTTTATATAGAGAGAGAGCTAAGGGAATGCTGCCATTACCTCGAATGGTAGTCTGGTCAAGACAAAGCTATGATATCACCCAAGCTGGGGTGATATCTTGTGAAGTTAAAGGTTTTGCAATCTCAGGAATGGCCAACAGATGGAGTACAGGGCTTATGTGGCACCAAAGGCCTCACTGGAGTCAGAGGTTGTATTAGTACTGAGGGCTTGCTCTCTGCCAATAAAAAGGTCGGTGCCATTGCACAAGAAGTTGATTTGGTTGGGGCAGTTGGTACATTTTTGAAGGCCTATTACTACATTCCTTAGTGGTATTAGTTGACAGTTTAGCAAAGTGTGAAAGCTGCGTGAGGGAAGTGCCCAGACCGGGGTCAGAGGCTGGTCTCAAGGATCTCTCCCTAAGTCTCAATTGGATGTCTTGGTGCTTTGGGGACCTAGCATTCAAGATGTGCCATTGAGGGCACTTTGATGCGACATGTCTTTCCCCAAGGCAGTTGATACGCTAGAAGCTACTACTCCATAGCATCTGATTACAACCATTGCACCTGGGGAACTCCTGATAGAACTTGAACTGAGGGGAGAGGGATAGCTCAGTGGTTTGAGCATTGGCCTCCTAAATCCAGGGTTGTGAGTTCAATCCTTGAGGAGGCCGTTTGGGGATCTGGGGCAAATCTGTCAGGGATGGCACTTGGTCCTGCTGTGAGGGCAGGGGACTGGACTCAATGACTTCTCAAGGTCCCTTCCAGCTCTATGAGATGATATATCTCCATATATAACTGCTGTCACTCTACCATGAGTTCCTGCAACACAATGGCTAAAAGCAGCAGAGGGTGCGTCACTAGTGTGAAGATTTCAGGCCTGCAATACATTAACTCTGATTATAACCTCAGAAGCAGGATCTATATATTTTTAGTTTGGCATCCCATTCCATGTCTGTTGGTAGAAGTTTGTTTTATAGGCTAGGCACTGAACTTTCAATGTCAGACTTAAAATGTCTGATGTACGCATACAATGTTCTCTGCAACAGGAAACAAATGAAATTAAAGTCAT
Source organism: Pelochelys cantorii (assembly GCA_032595735.1). Taxonomy (NCBI): domain Eukaryota; kingdom Metazoa; phylum Chordata; order Testudines; family Trionychidae; genus Pelochelys; species Pelochelys cantorii. Next base: position 94,891,479 of record CM064327.1, read on the forward strand.
TTCTGGCTACTGATATTAAGATGAGGTCTATGCAACCTGAACAATATTTCAAATTGAATATGTGCATAATCTTTATTCTTAGATCTCAAACTAGCTGTATGTAGTAATATTATAATACAAATAGTACGGCTACTTACTTTGCACTTTTCATTTTGAAAGAGGCAGTTTCTTAGGAGCTGCAGAACAACCCTTAGTTCCCTGATAAGATTATCCCCCTGTGTAGACAAAAAAATTTCAAGAGTGTCTATGAAATTAGAATCCCCTGCTTGCTATGCTCGCCAATCCTCCTGTCTGTGGGGGTAGGCAGACCTGGCTCTCCCCCCGACCACCAGTCATGCCAGCCCCAGCCTTTCCTCCCACCTGCCCGCAGCCAGCCCAGCCTCTTGCCCCACCCCCAGCTGCTGGGGTCATGCCACCCTGGCTCTCTCCCCCGGCCTCGGGGGGGGGGGAAGGGGAGAACTGCTCCAAGGACTTGACAGGCCCCACGCTCTCCCCCCAGTTCACCAGGGAGGGCTGGGCTGCAGCCACACCAGCCCAGGCTCCTTCTCCCTCCCCTTCCCCACCCCCCCACCTACCACTGCGCCACCCCAGGCCCTTTCCTCTTCCCCCAGCTGCGCCAGCCTGAGCTCTTTCTCTCCTCTGCCACCCTGCTGTGGCCTAACCTTAACCTGCCACTCCCGTTCGAGGCTACGTCAGGTCCAGCTCTCCTCCCAGCTGCTGAAAGAGGAGGGGGCATGCTCCGAAGCCTCGTGTACCCCATGCTCTCCTACCAGCCACTGCGGGGGGGGAGGGAGGAGAGGAACTGCTCCAAGGCCTCCCACGCCCCATGCTCTCCTCCCGGCTGCCAAGCTCAGGGAAGGAGAGAGGTGTGGCATGGCAACCAGCACTGGGGAAAGGGGAGGGAGGGGCTGTGGGATGCCAGAGTGATATGATGACATCACTCTGTTGTCCCACAGGAAAAGCTTTTTATTTGGTATAGTAAGATATGCAGTATATTCATCTTAATGGCAGTATTGTAACACACAGGTACTCTATTCATGGCACAGGACCTTTACGTGTAGGATGCTAACATACTAACCATCTTTGAAAAGTACTATTTCAGTAAGCTCATCAATTATTTCTGTTCTATCATGCAAAAATGAACAGATATACAATATCTGATCCATGCTTCCTCTCTATAAAACAATACGTATAGTGCTTGTTTTTAAATCTTTATGTATGGACTCTCAGTAATGGAGTAAAAGGCCTCTCAAAGATGCAATATGAGAGAGCAAGAGGAGAAGATAAAATAGAAATAGGCAAATCATCTTTAAATGTGACCTTTGCAACAAACTTTGTTTCTTTCCTTTTTAAAGAAAAACAGATAACATGCAATCAAAAATTGGCATAAGAGCTTATATATACACACTGTAAGCTATTTATTTAAATAGTAAACCCTAACTGCATTCCTCTTTCCAAAAAACAAAAAAACAAAACTATCACCAGGGGCGGCCCGTGAACCTAGGCAAACTAGGCAGTTGCCTAGGGCGCTGCCGGCCCGGGCGCCCGATGATGATGTCACGGCCATTGACGGCCGTGCTGGCGGGGGCACCGATTGCGCCTTCCACCTAGGGCGCCAGCTGCCGCAACAGGCCTCGGGCTGCTCCTGCCTATCACTGAAAACTAACAGTATAGAAATCATTGGGATATTAGAAAGCTGCATACATACAAATAGGATATTCATCCATACTATTTACAATATTGTAGATCAATATATTTTTTAGAATCATGTTAAACCCTCTTCTTCATATTTCCCCTCCTAAAAGAATGAAAAGCCAAGGAGATAAAATTTGCTGGAACAATGATTAGAAGAGAGACTGAATTGTTTTTTATTACACAAAGGTTTAATTATTCAATTAACACACAATAAATGGGACAATACTCTAACCAAATACACACTCACTTCTGAGAAAGAATATCAAAGAATATATGAAAAAAATTTCTGCAGTAGATATGATTTTGTTCGTGTTCCTTGTAGATTTTAGAGTTACCTTTTTTTTCTGTACTGTTTTTCCAGGCCTCAGGGATTCTAGGTTCAGTTGTGCATGAATATGCTTCATCTGTTCCATGCAGCTGTCTATAAGGTCAGCTGAAAAACAAAATTCATACAATTCAAGGGGAGGGGAGGGGCACTGGAAGAAAGGATGATACTGAGAGAGGGGAGGGACAATGGGGGCAAGAGGGAGGAAAAGGAGAGGGGAGGAGTGGGTGCCGAGAGAAGAGGGGTTGAAAGGAGGGGTGACTATGAGGAAGGCAGGGGATGGAGCAAGTAATATGTGAGGGCACAGCGGGGCATGAGGGGAATGGGAGAGTGGGTGGTAAGGGGGTGGGCACCTTGGAGAAAGAGGACAAAGAGGGCAGGGGCAGTCAGGGAAGGGGGAGGTACCAGGAAGGTGCAAGAGTAAGGGAAGGTGCAGGTGCTAGGGGATTGTGGGGGTGAAGGAGAAGGGCAGACACGTGGAGGAGAGGGACGGGCACCAGAGGACAGAGGAGAGAGACAGTGGGTATAGGGAGGTGTTAGGAGAGGGATAGCTACAGATGATCAGAGTGGGGCTGGAGGAGTGGACACAGGGGGAAAAGAAGGGCCGGTGCAGGGGAGAGGGTCAGGTCCCCAAAAGGGCTGAGGGGAGTGAGAAGGGCAGGAGCCAGGACAGCAGAGGAGGGTGAGGGGTAGTGGGCAGCAGGCACAGGGGGAGCAGATGGGGCGAGGGGGAGGGTAGGAGACATGGCAGCAGAGGGAAAAGGGCGAGGTTTATAAGATATTTATTAACTTGGGTGCCACACATCTGAACAAGTGCATATGAACTCAATACTGGTGCACAAGACAAAATTCACTCCGTTCATGGGAGAAAAATCTTACAGGGAACACTTTCCCCAGCCTCTCCCCCTGAGTTCATGCAATGCAAATTGGGTTAATGCAATTGCATGGTAATTGCATGGGGGAAGTCCTCTGGGGGCCAAACCCATTCCTACTGGTAGGACGACGGTGGGAGGAGTTCTTAGAAGGGTCACATGACACCCTTTACTTCTGGTCATGGTCCATCTTGGCTCTGGGAGTACTACCTCCAGGGGTGGGACGTCTTGTGGCAGGGGGCGTGGCTAACAGGGGTCAGGGAGCATGGCTAACATGTCCCTAATTTTGGTTGAGGAAAATATGGTCATCCTCGCCATGTTCTCTCTCACTAAGACAGGGAAAACTGTCCTGCTCTATTGCCTCAGCCCTCCCTTGCTCTGCAGAGATGCGGTATATGCGGAGAGAGGAAGAGAGTATGTGTGAGTCTGCCTCTTAGGACAGACACTAGTCTGAGTCACTCACCATCCATGCTTCAGACTGGAGCAGCTCTGTTGTATTTATGCCTCCACCTGACTGTGTGTCTACAAGATGTGGTACAGGGATGGGGGACACCCTGACTTTATCACTCCCTCTTCTTTCCTCCCCTAGCTTTGCACAGCTAGCATGAGTGGACTTGAGGTGGGAGGGAAGGGCAGCTGAACACACACTGCTGGCTGTAAGTATGCATGCTCTGCTAATCAGGTTGGCGGGCCAGATGGAAATGCTGGGCGTGCTGAATCTGGCCCATTGGCTGTATTTTGCCCACCCCTGCTGTAGAATGTGCTAACATCCAAGATGGAGGTTGAATGCTGGTAGCACTAATGTGCAACCACAGATTCACCTTTATAACCTCTGGGATAGCATCTGCCCAGAGAACATAACATCTCCCAGAGAACATCCCAAATCTCGGAGGCTGTGGATCCTTTAGATTTGCCTGCAATGGAAACAGTCTAGGAGACAACCAAAATAGTTTGGTTCTATCCAGATACAAGGCCAAACTCTGTGTGACAGCTAAGGTAAGAAAGGACACCTCCTGTTGAAAACTCTGAGGTTACAGTGGGGAAAAGCAATAAATGAATGGACTGACTAAGATGAAACTTGGATAAGACTTGGGAATTTAAGGAATAAAGAATTTAGGGATGTAAAGAAACCTTGTCTTTGAAGAATACCATGAAAGGGGGATCTGCCTTAAGGCCCCAATTTCTCCATTTCTTCAGGCTGATGTATGGTGATCAAAAAGGTCATTTTTATAGAGTGGCTTCTCAAAAGCAATATTAAAAATAGATTTATTTTTAGATTAAAGACCACAAAAAAAATTATTGACAAACATTTGACTTACTGAGTATTTTAAGTATATTGTCGTACGTGTGCTTTCAGCTTACCTTCCAAAGCACATTTCTGAGCACTTTTACTGACAGCCAGCAGAGACAGTAAGGCACCTGCAACAACTCGCTTCAGTGCATTGTTAGAGTGTTTTCCTTCATAATTCTGCAAATAATGAAAAATTTTCAATACACAGGAAAAGAAAAACATATACTGGAAAAATGTTCATATTTAGGCCTGTAAAAATGATGTATCAATTCTTATTCTGATGACTCAAAATTAGAACTGTTCAAAATTCAAAATTTCCCATGAACCAGAGATTATGAAAATTTTGTTTCAGAAACACTAAAACATGTTTCCAAAACAAAATGTTTTATAGCATCTCATCAGTTATGTTGACATGATTCTTGTTAGTTGCACGGATGCCCACAATTGAATAGAAGAAGTGAATCTGACCTGTCAGGGTTTCCACCATCCCTGCTGAAGGTCAAGGCTCTTGGCATGAGGGAACCTAAGCTAGGGCTAGGGAGCTTAAAGACTCTGAAACGCCCAACTAGAGCTGGGGTTGCTAGGATCTCAGTGCCATCACAGACACCTGGAAACGCTGAGTACCCCCATTATTTTGAGGCTACTGGCTCAGTATCAGGGAGCCTGGAAGACTGAGGACACTGACACCATGGCAGTTTGCATGATGGAAAACGTACCAGAAATTTGACCAAAATTAATTAAATTTGTGCTGCTTTCACTAAATATTTCAGATTCAGCCCCTCTGCCCCATGGACATGAATATACGTAACTCAACGGTGCTTTGACCAAATCATTTCACGTAACCTATCAATGTTCATGGCATGATCCGCCAGTTCTGTTTATCTTATTTTGATGTGTGTATCATTCTTGTGTGTAAAATTAGACATATGGAGTAGGGAATACTTTATGATTTTAAAATGTGTGAATGCAAGTCACCAAGGGAGGCCTCAGTTTCTGGGAAGTCAAATGCAAATAGCCTTCTGTCCTTAAGGCTTAGCAGTGGTTGGTACGGAGTGGCCAGGTGATTCCCCATACAATAACAGAATTCTTTAAAAGGAATAGGAAGATAAGAGTCTTTTGGCTGGGCTGCACCTGAAGGAAGGAGCTGAAGACCCCAGGGTGGGGGAGATAGCCCTGGTTTGGAGGGGCCCCTGGAAAAGAGGTTTTAGGGGGAGTTTGAAAAGTTTTTACTGAGCTTTCAGTGTAGAATTAGCCAAGTGTTTTGTTTCTTTTGATTTGTAACCTACTTTGCTATGCTCATTCTCACTTATTACCACTTAAATCATATTGCTTGTACTTAATTATTTATAAAAGTGATTTTATTATTACCTAGGGGAGCAATCAGTGTGCACATTCCCCCTTTCATTGTTAAAGGTGGCTTACCTAATTCTTTTGGATTTTGATTCCATTGGGGAAGTGGTATCCCAGGAAGCTGGGTCCTAAACTGCTCTCTCCTTGGAGCTGAAGAGGTTCAGTGTCTGTACTGCTTCTCGGTGGGGACAAGGATCTCAGCTTGGGGCGATCAATGGAGCTGGCCCAGCAGGACCGGGTGATGAGGAGCCCCAGAGAGTAGGAAGGCTAGTGGCAGTGGTCATGACAGCACCCTGGGAGGCACCTGGCGTCTTCTGGGACTGCAGCCCGTCACACAGCCAATCAGCGTTGTCTGATCAAACAATTTTCCAACCAGTTCTACTCTCAAGTACACTTCTGTGCACCAGATATTTCCTTGCCCGTACTCATATTTATAGATGATTCAGAAATATCTCCAAGATGTCGCATCACTTTCTCAACTGAAATTAATTTCTTTTTTCTAATCACATTTCTCCTTTATTTGCTTTTCTGTCACTCTTGATGAACTCCAGTATCATCTCTATCCATCGGGCTCACAATCTTGGACTTCTGTGAGACTCATCAGACCTTCCCACAGTGGTCAATGCTAGGTGCCCCCAGAAGGAATGAACAGAACAGGTAATCAAGTGATCCCTCTCCTGTTGCCCATTCCCGGCATCTGACAAACAGAGACCAGGGACACCATCACTGCCCATCCTGGCTAGTAGGCAGTGGTGGGCTTATCCTCCATGAATTTATCTAGCTCTTTTTTGAACCTGTTAAAGTCCTGGTCTTCACAACATTCTCTGGCAAGGAGTTTCACAGGCTGACTACTTTGCATGAAATACTTTCTTTTGTTTGTTTTAAACCTCTACCTATTAATTTCATTTGGTGACGCCTGCTACTTATGTTATGGGAACACTTTCTCCACACCAGACATGATTTTATAGACGTCTATCATATCCCTCCTTAATCTCCTCATCTGCCTTTACTCAGGACTGTTTCACTAGCTTCCAACTGTAATCCACTAGGTCAAGGAATTTTAAGATGAAAAGTCACAGTCTTTTTAATCTCTCTTCATATGACAGCCATTCCAAACCCCTAATCATTTTTGTTGCCCTTTTCTGAACTTTTTCAGTGCTAAGATACCTTTTTTGAGATGAGGCGACCATATCTGTATGCAATATTCAAGATGTGGGTGTATCATGGATTTCTACAGTGGCAATAAGATATTCTCTGTCTTATTTGCTATTCCTTTTTTAATGATTTCTAACATTGTTTGCTTTTTGACCGTTACTGCACATTGAATGGATGTTTTCAGAGAACTATTCACAAGGACTCTTGTCTGGGAGAACTCAAGGTTCAGAGGCAGCACTATATATCCCAGAGGCCATAAGGATAGTTTTTAATTTCTTCAGTGGAATTACTCACTGAAAAGGCTCTGAACCCTCAAAGAGTAAGTCCTTGATCATTGCCTGCATCTCCCCTGGCTGACCAATGATTGAAGCCACATTAGAGTTCACCCTAAGGAAGGGTAGAAGGGAGAACAGCAAAATAGAGACAATGGATTTCAGGAAGGCGGATTTTGGTAAGCTCAGAGAGCTGATAGGTAAGGTCCCATGGGAATCAAGACTGAGGAGAAAAACAACTGAGGAGAGTTGGCAGTTTTTCAAAGGGACATTATTAAGGGCCCAAAAGCAAGCTATTCCGCTGCGTCGGAAAGATAAAAAATATGGCAAAAGACCGCCTTGGCTTAACCACGAGATCTTGCATGATCTTAAAAAAAAAAAAAAAAGGAGTCATATAAAAAATGGAAAGGACGACAAATTACAAAGGAAGAATATAGGCAAACAACACAGGAATGCAGGAGCAAGATTAGAAAGGCAAAGGCACAAAATGAGCTCAAACTAGCTACGGGAATAAAGGGAAACAAGAAGACTTTTTATAAATACATTAGAAGCAAGAGGAAGACCAAGGACAGGGTAGGCCCACTGGTCAGTGAGGAGGGAGAAAAAGTAACAGGAAACTTGGAAATGGCAGAGATGCTGAATGACTTCTTTGTTTTGGTCTTCACCGAGAAGTCTGAAGGAATGCGTAACATAGGGAATGCTAGTGGGAAGGGTGGTAGGTTTAGAAGATAAAATAAAAAAAGAACAAATTAAAAATCACCTAGAAAAGTTAGATGCCTGCAAGTCACCAGGCCTGATGAAATGCATCCTAGAATACTCAAGGAGCTGACAGAGGAGGTATCTGAGCTTCTAGCTATCATCTTTGGAAAATCATGGGAGACAGGAGAGATTCCAGAAGACTGGAAAAGGGCAAATATAGTGCCCATCTATAAAAAGGGAAATAAGAACAACCCAGAAAACTACAGACCAGCTAGTTTAACTTCTGTGCCAGGGAAGATAATGGAGCAAGTAATTAAGGAAATCATCTGTAAATACTTGGAAGGCGGCAAGGTGATAGGGAACAGCCAGCATGGATTTGTAAAGAACAAATCATGTCAAACCAAACTGATAGCTTTCTTTGACAGGATAACGAGTCTTGTGGATAAGGGAGAAGCAGTGGATGTGGTATACCTAGACTTGAGTAAGGCATTTGATACGGTCTCGCATGATATTCTTATCAATAAACTAGGCAAATACAATTTAGATGGGGCTACTATAAGGTGGGTGCATAACTGGCTGGATAACCGTACTCAGAGAGTAGTTATTAATGGTTCACAATCCTGCTGGAAAGGTATAACAAGTGGGGTTCCGCAGGGGTCTGTTTCGGGACCGGCTCTGTTCAATATCTTCATCCACGTTTTAGATATTGGCATAGAAAGTACACTTACTACATTTGCAGATAATACAAAGCTGGGAGGGGTTGCGACTGCTCTGGAGGATAGGGTCATAATTCAAAATGATCTGGACACACTGGAGAAATGGTCTGAGGTAAACAGGATGAAGTTTAATAAAGACAAATGCAAAGTGCTCCACTTAGGAAGGAACAATCGGTTTCACACATACAGAATGGGAAGCGACTGTCTCGGAATGAGTACGTCAGAAAGGGATCTAGGGGTTATAGTGGACCACAAGCTGAATATGAGTCAGCAGTGTGATGCTGTTGCAAAAAAAGCAAACATGATTCTGGGATGCATTAACAGGTATGTTGTGAGCAAGACACGAGAAGTCATTCTTCTGCTCTACTCTGCGCTGGTTAGGCCTCAGTTGGAGTATTGTGTCCAGTTCTGGGCACCGCATTTCAAGAAAGATGTGGAGAAGGTGGAGAAGGTCCAGAGAAGAGCAACAAGAATGATTAAAGGTCTAGAGAACATGGCCTATGAAGGAAGGCTGAAAGAATTGGGTTTGTTTAGTTTAGAAAAGAGAAGATTGAGGGGGGACATGATAGCAGTTTTCAGGTATCTAAAAGGGTGTCATAACGAAAAGGGAGAAAACTTGTTCATCTTGGCCTCTGAGGATAGAACAAGAAGCAATGGGCTTAAACTGCAGCAAGGGAGGTTTAGGTTGGACATTAGGAAAAAGTTCCTAACTGTCAGGGTAGTCAAACACTGGAATAAATTGCCCAGGGAGGTTGTGGAATCTCCATCTGTGGAGATATTTAAGAATAGGTTAGATAAATGTCTATCAGGGATGGTCTAGACACTATTTGGTCCTGCCATGCGGGCAGGGGACTGGACTCGATGACCTCTCGAGGTCCCTTCCAGTCGTAGTATTCTATGATTACAACATTGCATGGCCACTGCGGTGACTATATATTTGGTGGAGGAGCTTGAAGCATCCATTGCTGCTTGTAAGGCTGTCACCAGCTTCCTTATGATGTCCTTAAGAACCTTTCAGACAGTACTGTCGTTAGCCCATTAGGGGGTCCTAAGCAGGATATTTCTTGGCCCTCTCACAAGCACATACTAATGATTAATGGGTTGCCCTCTTGAGCAGCTTGGGCCCTAAGCAATTGTTTACTCTGCATATAGCTAGTGCCAGCTATCCTTTTAGTGGTCATAGGGGAGCTTTGTGAGACAGGCATTCACCCTGTCCCATGTGAAAAAGTCACACATGTCCCAGCAAGTCCCTCAGTTTGACCCAGTGTATATGCAGTGAATCTGAGGAGTACATCTTGCTTTCAAAGAGACTGAGTCATTTGTAGTCCTTGTCCTTAGGCACACTTTTGCTCAATTTCTCCTGCACAGCCAATATAACTAAGAAGCCTGAGAAGGGGTGAGTGGAAGTAGCAGACCCTTTGAGGGTTTATTTAGTACCTCTTGATTCATTTCACCATTGATGGTATAGTGGCTGGTATGCACCACATGGGTTTGGCTGGATCAAGCAGTCCCTCATTAGTGGGGAGAGTAACCCTGATGGACCAGAAACTGACAGTCTATCAACCTGTTGGACTTCTCTGAAATATTCAGTGTCTGATTCTCCAGTCTCAAAAAGGCGCATCTGAAATGCGTTAGAATTGTTAGGTGCCAAGCACAAACCTCTTTATCCAGCAATGAAGAGAGATCCTTTGGAGGCAACATAGGAAGGTGATATTACTCTGTTCCTGGATGTGGCTCTGTAGCCAGACATGAACCCCATCTTGTTTCCCCCCCCCGAGAGCAAGAGAAAGGCAGTCAGCCTTTGATGCCCTGGGAACGCAGGTGTGCTGCCTGTCCCTGACTCTAATAAACAGAAACCAGACAGTAAATGGGCTAGCTGACGACCCGGGGCCTCCCGCCGCCCTGATGGCTAGTACTAGTAATTGACACGCCTGCACTGTCCCAGGAGAGGAATCTTCGCCCATCACATACCAGAGGTGCCCATTGTCTGCATTTTCCCAGGTGTGAATTATGCTTTGCACCCTTCATGGGAAACTTGGCATTCAAAGCCATTTTTCCTAATTGGCCACTTGAGACCAGGAAGAAGCCTATGTGACCCAAGGGGTATAAAGAGGGGTTTAGTAGCCCACCCCATTTGAGCTCCAATCATCTACACCTGCTGGCAGGTATTGATGGTCTCCCGAGGTCTGTGGGATGCCCAACCTCGCCCTACTTCTTCCCGAGGGATTGAGAGAAAGACGCTGGCCACGCCAAGTCTGGAACGCAGGGGTGAGAATATATACCTGCTAGGTGTCTATTCTGCATGCTTTTAATAAGAGCTCAGAGAACCAAAAGGGTTTCATGGTACCTGTAAGTGACTGATTAGTGTAATTTCTGTCCTGTCCTTTGTAGTGGCTGTGTTATCTGTAACACAGTAGTAGCATTTAACAGCTAAGTTTACCCTGTAACAATAAAATAGTAACTGTTTAAGCTGTGACCTGACTCCTTCAGTTGCTGTAACAGAACCAAGCACAATTTTAAAAAGAACTCCAGCCGGTCATAAGGGACAGATATAGGGAGAGCTTGAGCGTTGGATCGTGTCGCTTCCAGGGGACAGATCCGTTGGGGCATCTCTCAGCCTCCCCAGGCTGCCCACTGCGAAGGGATCGTGTATCCTAGCAGTCAAAATCTGAGGTGTAACAAGCTCTCCCTGTAAACTTCCTGGGGCGCCCGTCAACCTCCTCCAGGTTGCCCGCTGCTAAGGGACCCCAGTCCTAGCAGTTGAAGACTCGGGTGTATAATACACACACACCACTCACTGCCCTGACCGCCGGCTGACAGGCTCCACCTGATATTCTGGCATTGGTAGCCTCAGCCGGGATACCATCTAAGGAGAAAGATCTTTTGCTTGTTCGTGGAGTGCCCCCTTTCAGTGCTTGACTGAAAGAATACCAGAATGTCCCTGCAGACTTTGACACTGATGCTGAAGTTGGCTTTGGTGCTGGGGCTGTAAGCATTGGCAACTTTGTCTCTGTGCCATCTTAAGGGTGGCCATTCTGACTGATACCTGTATGTTCACTAATGGAATTCTGGAACTTGTTTTGTTCAAGATTGTTCCAAGTCAGTGGAATTTCAACCTGGTGCTTGCAACTTCTTGTGTACTGTAGCAGAGAAGGACAAGAATTCTAAGCATCTGCTCAGAATGTGCAATAGCCCCAAGCAATAGAGACATGTACTGTGTTCATCCTTCAGGGACAGATAGGGCTTGTCATTTTGAAGAGCCCTATATAGGGTGTCTGAGTATAGAGGCAGTCTGGCCAGAAAGTTCAGTTCAGAGAGGTCACACCTGTCAAGATCAGACCAGAAATAGCTCTGAAGATATGAAGAAATAGCTTGAGATGTTTGAGATACATGGCAGGTTCTGTCTCTTTGCCAAAGACAAGAGGGAACTCAGGATTGTGGTCACTGAAAAAAGGATTTACTTAAGATAGCGAAGTCCAATGCTGACTGAATACTTAAAAAAAAAATCTCAAAAACTGGGTGATAGGTCAACAAAATGGCAGATAAAATTCAATATTGATGAAATAGAGTAACTCACATTAGAAAACATAATCCCAACTATGCTCACAGAATGATAGGCCTAAATTAGCTGTTAAGAAAGTGATCTTGGAGTCACAGTGGATAATTCTCTGAAAACATCAGCTCAATGTTCAGCAGCAGTGAAAAAAGCTAAGAGAATAGTAGGAACCATTAGGAAGGGGACAGATAATAAAAACAGAAGTCTCATAATACTACAATCCATGGTACATCTTTTACATTTTGATAAACATCAAGAAAATTCTTCAGCCAGAGAGATCTATAATGTTACGGAACAGTCTCTCAATGGAAGAGGTAGAAGTTAAATGCTTAGCAGATTTAAATCCAGATTGTACAATGCATTAGTCAAAATTCTGTAAGCAATAATCAGACACTTACAAAGACTGGACTAACTGACCAAATGGGTTTCTTAATCCCTAATTCCAATGATTGTGTGGTGTTAAAAGGCACTCTTCTGATGTCATTTACAGAAGAACAAACAAGGTCTTGATCATTAAATACTCCAAGGCATCTTTGAAGGAGTAGGAATCCCTTGGCAATAATTCAAGTATTTTGGGCAAATTTAAATTGCATAATTATATTTTAATTATGTAAATCTTCCCCTGTAGATCAGATATTGTATTCATTTTCTACCCAAACAACTGTGCAGCATTGTCATGTGGTGTTAAACAGCTGTCATCTTCAAAGAAAGCTGTATAACAGTGATGGGAAGAGTGATTTCTACATGCAGTTTATAAATAAGTTTGTTTGAACTGCTCTGTGTTGTTTACTAAGACTAGTTCTCAGAACAGGTTGGCCTAACTTTTAATTAGACATTCAACATTACAATACAAACACAATCTTAATCATATCAGTCAAAGCTATAATACCATCATATTAAATTACTGAACATAAATTTATACCTGAATTATTAATTCACTAAGTTTGACTACTGATGCCAGATTTTCTTCAGCTTCATCTAGAAGAAAAGTAATTGTTGGATTGGGGCAAATATTTTGTGTATCTTGGAGCTGTCTTCTCCCCTCTTCAGCCAAGAGAATGGAGAGGAATTGCAAGCTGGCCACAAATAAGCTGGGGCATACGGTGGACAGATGCACACAATCACAGATTGTATCTAAAAGGTCAAATAAATAACAGACTTTTCTTTATTTCAGCATCAAGACATATTTGAACATTTCAGAATGGAACAGACTAATCCATGAAATTAAAAAAACAAAAACACAAATGAGTGCTGAAATTGTTTAGCCCACCTTCACTTGTTACACAAGTCACGTGCTTACATTTTTGGCCATTTAGTATAAAGCTTGCATTATACTAAAGACAGCAACAATCAGAAGCTTGTTCATTAGAAACTGACTCTTAGCTGAAGTGCAGTTAGGCCCCGGTTCAACGAATTACTTCTCACATGCCTAACTATAAGCACAGATTTCAATGGAACTCAGATGATTAATAGCAGGCATATGATAGATTACCTAGTTGGATCAAGATCTTAATTATAATTATTAAATATTTGTTTAACCATTTAATCTATTATACAATAATGAGTGACTACTTAATGATTCAGATGCAGCAAGAAAAAGTTGTGACCTTTAAACTATTTTCCAGGCTTTTATGTTTTTGTTTGAGTTCTTAAATTTATCTGAAACTAATAGTGTAAGAAAACAAAAACAAAAAGTATGCCCATAGCTTATTTCAACCTCTAATTAAAATTGATTTACTTCATTCCAATGTTTAGAACCAAAAACTGTTGAAGTCTATACAAACAAAATTTGGGAAGGTGTGTAATTGCTGAGAAATAACTTTACTTAACTATATAAGAAAAAGTTTAACAACAAACAAGGATAAAAATACACACCATATCTTCTCTGTAAAAAGCAGACACATTTTGTTTATTGTTATAGACGTGTCCTTCATAAGTATTTGATAGCATCTAATCAGATGTCACCCTCATTATTTGCTTCAAGGTTTAAATCCATCTAAGAATAGGCATTACCAATTATTGTAGTCCAATGTTTTCCAAGAGCTGATGTCACAGATGGAAGAATTATTTGGCCACTTTTCCTTAACAGTGTAGCCAGAAGGCTAAACAAGTCTGTTCGTGTTTGGTGAACTGCAGATGTTAACTCAGTATCTGTAAACAGAACACAGGAAGTTGATGCTATTAACACACACATACAAATCTGGATATCCACGCCTGACCAAAGGCTTATATATTTTACCTTTAAAATAAGAAGTGTTGACATTATTGGAAAAAAAGCAAACATGCAACATCCATACCCCACACACAAATAATTCAGTCCAAAACTAATTGTAATTGAATCCCTCCCCTTCTTTCATAATACTATGGTGAAACTGCTTGAAGATTGGAGAATAAATGGCTAGCAGATATAAATGTCTAAATACTAGCACATAGCAAATGAAACATGTGACTCTACAGTTTAATACCCAGTGCTAGGAAAGATAGTATTGATTTTGCTGAGTAAGACTTGCATCTGTTTGTCCACATGAGTGAAGTATCTATAAATTACCCAAGCCATCCATAGAACGAATGGAGAGGATCGTTAATATATTCCCCAAAAGAGGTTTCATGAGCTCATCCTGGATCACAAGGTGAGTGTCTACCAATAAGCATGACTGTAGAAGCCTGGACACTGAAGAGGAGTACTGAAGTAGGAATAAAACCTGTTAAAATAGTAAAAAGGAAATAAAAGCTGGATCCTTTCTCCTACAACCTGATTTTACAGTATGATAAAACCTACTTTAGACAAACCACATAATGCACCTTTTTAAGAATCAATTATCTATATAGCTATATAACAAAAAATTTCCTGAGGGACAACAGGGTGATGTCATCACATCACTCTGTGTCCCCAGGGCCCACGTGAAGAGCTTGGGCTGCTGTGCTATTGCCCAGCCCTCCTCAGTGGCCAGGGGAAAAACCGTAGCTGACATGACTCTCCCCGGGGGCTGAGAGAGACTGGGGCTGGCGTGGCCTCAGCCCTTCCTGTCAGCTGGGGGGAAAGCCGGGGCTGCCTACCCCCAAGAGAGAGAGGGGTTGGGTGAGCATAGCAAGCCGGGGTACAGCCTCCTAGAGACAGAGAGAGAGAGGGAAGAAGGGAGAGAGAGACAGAGTATGTGTATGTATGTATTCATATTCTCTCTCTCAGAGCAGAGACCTACTTAGTCTAAGGCCCACATACTTTCTTTCTAGCACTCTTTTGTAACTCTCTGACCTGACCCAGAGAGAGAGATTTCTAAAAAAACTTATATACAAAACTCCTACTTAAACTTGGTGGGTCTTGCATTTTGAGGAAGATTTGCTTGCCTGAGAGGTATAGAGGGAGAATAAATTCCAGTCTTTTCCTTAAGTAGGAAAGGGGAGTGGGTGTTGGGCGGGGACCCAGACCCACACTCTACTCCGGGTTCCAGCCCACGGCCCTGTAATAGCAGCTGCCTATGTGAGTGTTTTCTCCTGGTCCTGGCAATGCTTTCCTCCATCCTCCCAGCTATTCGTGCCAACCATAAACTGCAGTGAAGCTCCTTTTATAACCAGTCTCAACTGGTTTATTTAACTGATCCCAGCTGTCCTAATTAGCCCAGGCTCACCTGAATCTGGAAGTCTATTCAATCAGCCCCAAGTGCTCACCTGCTCCTGACTGACTCTGCTGGGTCCAGACTAGCCCCTCCCAGTTATCATGAGAACAGAGATCTTTTCAGTCTGAGGCTAATATACTTCCCTTCCATTACTTTTTTGCACCACCTGACCAGACCCTGTCACAATATACATATACGCATACATATTTCTGTATTTTATTTTATTTCCAAAACAACTAAAGGAGTATTTCAAAACTCTCAAAAGAGGCTTTCTATGTAGGCTTTTTAGCAGTTTAAGTAAATTGTGTGATAAGAGAATATGGCAGCCTTTTGCAGAGTTTGATATATAAATTAAGACTATGAAAGTTCTTTTGGATACAACTTAGATGCTAGAGCAGACCTTGGTCTCAGTTTTTCACCCCATACCCCAATGGTCAGCTTCACAAAATATCTGAGGTGTGAATAATGACTTCTCAGTACATGAACTCAACACATAATGAATTTCAAGATTTTAAAATTCACACAGTGCATTTCACAATCATATACAACTAACCTGAATTTTTGTATGTTCAAAGTGAGATGGATGAGGCAGAGGAGCTTTCAATTCCAAGATACATCTTTCAACCAGTCTAGCATTTACAAGACTAATGGAAAATATAGTATATAGTTACAGAATAAATTTGTTTCAACTTTCATGCAAAGCGTAAAATAAACTATGTTAATATGCTATTGAAGATGATAGTACATTTATTTAACTTAGAGTACAATACATTACAGGGATCTGGCAATTATCTCTAAATAATCATATTAGTACAAACCTTAGTGTAGATGCTGTTTCACAGATATAAAGGTGTTTTGTGGGGTTTTTTTAAACAGATAGATTTACCGGTACACCACCTAATGTGGATGTTGTTATACCAGTAAAGAGGTGCTGATTCTAGTATAGTTTATTCCACTTCCTGTACTGGAATAACCTATACAGGTATAAGAACCTTTATACAGGTGTAACTGCATTCACACTAACAGGGTTTTTACTGATTTAATTACATTAGTATGTGACACATAGATAAGCCACTAATAAAAGTCTTAGAAATTGTAAGGAGTGTCCTGCATTAAGATACAATCAGCAAAAAGTATCACTGTATAAAAAAACCCTGTCAGATATTTCCTTAGAATGACCAAATTAATTCTGAAGACCAGCATACTTGGAAGTGCTTCAAACACTACAGTGGGGGAGGAGGGGGAACCTATGGCCCATAGGTGAGGCTTGGGACTTCCCCCATCCCCACAGCTGCGGGAGTCAGCACTGGAGCTTCAGCCACTAGGGCGGGAAGGTGGTCCATGGCAGGAGCACCAGCACCAGCTCCCCACAGGGGAGAGGAGGGAAGGAAGAAGCCACAAATCTCGTGGGCTCTGCCTGGTGGGGGGAGGATATGGCTCTGTGCAGGGAAGTGCTCCCCAAGCCTGACCTAGGACAAGGCAAGCAAGGTGGTTGCCTTAGGTCCAGCACGTTCAGGGACCCGCGCTGCCTGGTGCCTGCCCAGTGGCTTGCTTGCACCCTGGCTGGGAGTTTCCCAGCTGTGCACTGCAGCCACTGTCAGAATGCCATCTTGGGCCCCACAAACACTTTGGCTGCATCCCTCTGGTCCCATTGAACTAAAAATAGCCACCAGTGTCCCCTCCAGCTGCACCAGGTAGGCGCCCCTATCCCCTTCGTGCACGTCACACCCACTCCTGCACTTCCTTCTTGCCCAGACACCAAACCCTCACCTTGCTCCTGCACCCTCCATCCTGCTCTGCTCAGACCCTCACATCCTACTCCTGCACTCTACCTCCTACTCGGATCCCACACCCTGACCTCTAGCCCACTCCCCAACAGACCCCTCCTGCACAATGAACCTCTCACTTTTGGCTCCACCCCAGAATCTAGGGGGCCTCCACAAAATCTACTAGGTCTAGGCCTCCAGAAGAGTTAATCCAGCCCTGGTTAAGCCCTAAGCCTCAGAACTCCCCCTCCATAGAGCTGGACCTTCAGGGGAGTGTCTTTTTCCTCCTGCTTCTCAGTTCAGGGCTACATCTGTGAGGGTTTTATTTTTTCCTTTTCACTTGGGGCAAGGTCAGTAAGGGTTTTTTGGTTTTGCTTCTCACTTGTTTTTGTGGCCCCCGACTGATTTTTCTATGGGTCAGTGGCCCTGACTAAAAATGATTTCCTGCCCATGCACTAGAGTTTCTAAAACTAAAGTGTTTTTGTAATATATGGGAAAAATATATTTGTTTTAAAATACATATTAAGTTTAATCTGAGTATCAGTTTAATGTTTAGTATTATATTATCAGATTTTGCATTTAATTGCTTTGAGCTGTTTAAAAAAAGAAACTAATATGGTGAGGGTCTCTAACCTAAGCCCTTACACAGCTGCCAAATATCACTTGAAGATTTTTCCATTCCCAACCAAACTTTCCAATACAGTATACACAAACATACACTCTGGACAATGAAAAAAAAAATCACAATGAAATATAATCACTTACAACTCTCAATGTCTGACTAGATCATATATTCAATTCTCCAAAAAATGGATGGATGGATAAATAAATGCCCATCTGGACAAAGGTTAATCATTACCAGTGGGAAAGAGAAGCACTTATGTCAACCTGTATCAGAAAGACTCACCCAAAATAATGTGAATAATCTATCTGGAAGTGGGTACCTTTTCTTGGAGCATAAAATGAACACATCTGATAGCTTAAACACATTTTAAAAAAATATTGTGAAAATTTCAGGAGTAGCCAAGAGCTGTCACAAAGTTCTGGTTAAAAATATGAATATTGGTCATCCTATACTGTTACATCTGTTTATAGCTGAGTAGTTATTGATCTCTTACCTACTGAGAGCTGTTAGTAAGTGTGCTTGTTGAAGAGCAATTCCAGTATCCTTTGGAACAACCACCAGCAGGTTGTTCAGCAGGCTGCACACAGCTGACAAGAGTGGAGGTGTGACTAGAGCACACTTATTAGTCAGGACAACAGACTGGGGAGAATTGTGTGGACTTGGAGATGCTGTGGTCGTTGTATCACTCTGACCTAAAACATGGAGACCAAAACAAAAAAAAAAAGGCATCCCAAGACAAGACAGAGAAATTAAATAATAAATAGAACTTTACAATTTATTTGCTACCTCCACATTTTTTAAACAGTAAAATAAGGGCTTCTTGGAACAAAAACCTATGGATTTTCATATGGTTACACGTCCAACAACAAATAGTTAAACATGGAATGCTGCTTGACAAACTGACTTGAATGAATAATCAGAAAAAAGACGAGTGAAAACATTAAAAATAATGAAATATGTCTTTTACAGTATTTTCTTGAGTGTTTTTATTTGATTTTTTTTATAATAAAATATACCACAAATTATACAGATTTAGTAGGACGATACACAGATTCTATGATGAGGAATCTAGAGGAGCATATTAATAAGGTTTAATAATCTGCCTAAAAACCTAAAAAACGTTAAAAATACAGTTTCTCTTTATAACAGATAACAATTACTTTTAGAACAGTTTTGAAATAACCACTCTTCTACAAGGGCTCAAAGTATTTAAAAAAAAAGATTAATGACAGGTTAGGAGAGATGGGGAAAGAATGAGACAATGAATTTTAGTATTCTGGAAAGCAGACAGATTGATAACAATGAAAACTGAAGTCTGTCAAACAAGGGCATCTCTAAAGATACATAGCTATGCCTGGAAAGCTCATACTCTGGGCCCATGTAACACTGTGCCACTGGTGAGACTACTAGTTAGAGCACCAATTAGTGCCAAGTGTGATGATTGTTTTTGTCATGTCTGCCCATTAGAACCGGATAGACCACAAATTTATTTCAGATAGGCCACAAAAAAAAAGCCACCACATGCAACCTTTGGTCATTACCAACTTGTTAGTACAGATTACTGGTTCAAATGTACATCAGGTCTCAAAATCAGTCAACTTCCAAAAAGATACTTTAAAAAAACAGCTATAATCTTAAGAAGCAGCTATTGCATTTAATGTTCATTTGTAATTTTCTTTCTTCCCACAAAGACAATAGGTATCTTATTTTCAAGTTAATTCCACAGAAAACCTCGTGCAATATTGCTAATCTCCCCTCATCTCAAGTCAACCAAAAATGTGTACTTCTATGGATATGTTTAAAAATTAAATTCAGAGCTGGTTTACCTTGAGCCATAAGCCGGTCAACTGATGTTTCAGGGACAAAACAAGCTGATGCTAGTGGGACAGATGCCTGCACCTCATCAGCACTTCCCATTGATGGTGATGCAGAAAGGATCTAGGTAGTCATAAAAGCAAAGCAATTGATTCACTCTTTTAGTATTCTGTTATTCATTGTTAGTGCAAATATAGCTAATTTTTCAGGAGCAAAGCGTTTGAGGAACAGAACATGTATGTTTGTGAGTGTGTGTCTGTGTTTCCAAAAATTGGTTCCTGGAATTACATTAAAAAACCCCTGGCCTCACCTGAAGCTCTGCAGTGCATTCAATGGACAGTTTTTTGAAAACACTTAAGCTTTATCCTTCATAACTTCAACCATGTGAGCAGTCCCACTGAACTGAAAATGGGGCTACTCATGTTTTTAAACTTAAGCGCCTGCATAAATCTTCCTAGAATCAAGACCTATGTCTTCTCTTGAAACACTTCATCATAAAATGTCCCGATACTGCAAACTTTAATGAAGAAGTACAGACCTGCTGAGGCATTTTAGCTTTCTTGACTGGTAAACATTCAATATATTGGAAACCCCCAAACCCATTCTATTTTTTTTTGTAAGTCCTGATTTTTTTATATGCTGTGGAAAAGAATCACTGAAGCTTTTATACTTCAGCTTCTTATGTTGCCTCACCACAATATGATTGTTACTGTCTCTCTCTATGGACATTATTTCAAGCAATGGGCTTACCCTTGAACTTCTCTCAGAGTGAAACATTTGTGTTCATCCAATTTGCACTACAGCACACCATTTACTAAACATATTTACCTGCACTACTAGGTACAACTCATCTTAGCCCTTGCAATAGAACCCTCTCCAGAATCTGAGACCAGGTGGTAAAAGCAGTGTCAAAAAACAGCTTATTCAAAACAGCATGATGTATTTCATCATAGAAACAGTGCACACAGAGAGAATGTAAAAAATATCTGAAGCCGATATGCCTTGTCTTATCTCAACTTAGCCTCTCTTTGCCATTTACATGTATTTTGCTTAATCCAGATACCATCCCAAGCACTGTGGCTGGGATAAACACCTCTGGAACAGCCTTACCTCTTTCCTCATCCCCCTCAGTGTGTGCTTTCATGTCCCAGGATATCTTTCACCCATTACCCAAGTCCCTTTGTTTAGAACTCCTGACTCAAGTTTTCCCACTCCTGATCAGAGCATGGTATGGGTTGACTTTCAAAGGAACTGGCCTATGTGTTGAGTACTAAGGACTGGGGTTAACTACATCCCATTGTCTTCCTTTCCTGTCATCCTACAGACCCCCATAACACTGAGTTAACACTTGGCTTCCTTACAGCTGTCACTCACTGGAAATCAAACAAAAGGAGATTCCCACAATGGTCATAAAAATACTGATAACTCCCACATTCCTCACAGATGGCTTGATGTTTCTTGGTGACTCTTGAATTTGAAGTAGTAAGGAATAATCAATGTTAGGCAAGTATCCCATGCTGCATTCTCCAGTGCCCACCAATATGAAGACAGCTGAAACCAGGCATCTGAGTAGTGGTATAAATATCCTGAGCAGTGTATAAATATCCAGCCCCCAGACCTATTTCTGGATGGAGACATTTGACTGCAGCCCCAGTAACTGTTTGGACTAGAAGACTAGACTGGTCTTGTTTCCTTATCTGGGTTTCCTCTGGGTGTTCCATAACCAGGTTTTACTTCTGAAATAAGAGGGTTCCCTTCTCTTTCTCTGTAGATAAAAACAAAAGGCCTTATAAAAACCTACTGAAATCAGTGGAAACATATCCACAGACTTCAATGGGCTTTGTATATGTCTAAAAAGGAACTTCTGCCCTAGCCTCAGGGTTTGTAGTCATCCTAGATCTCCACTGGAGTGAGGAACTTTAGCTTGCCCATATTATCAGATACCACCTTATCAATCTTTCTCAAACACGAGTTCATTAGACACTTTTGAAGCACCAAGAATGTGCAATTTGCTTATATGACATTCAGCTCCTGAATTAGCTACAACTCTTGCTCCTAATTTCAGGGAACCACAAATGCAGTAGCTACAGTTATTTTGCACAATGCAAGCTGAATTTGATATTAGGATTGGGTCTTTTTCAGCTTGTTGTACCACAATATTGTGGCTCTAGTGAAGAAGGTGGCTGCAAATTAAGCTATCATGGATTTTGAAGAAGCTTATAAGAATGGCTTCTATCTTTTTGTTTGCAGTGACTCTATCCTTTTTGTGGAGTACAATAGTTACATTGGCCTTGGGGGGAATGAAGGAAGATATTTCTATGACCCTGCAGAATTTCAGAGCTCGCTGACAGAGCATTTCCCCTTTATTAGGTGTTTCTCAGTCCTTGACTGAAGTTGAATAGAAAAATTCTCTTATCCTTCTAAGGTTAATTGTTACTATGATCCAAAGTGCAGCTTCCCTTCTTTGTGGGAGATGCTAGAGGTTGTGGAAATAGATGAGCATCAGGACAACTTTTAGGCTTCATCCACCCATTTTTTTTGTCTTTGATATATATTTATTTATTTATTTATTTATAATATTTTTACCCTGCCTCTATTTAAAATATTCAAGGTGGCTTACAAAATTTTTAAAACACTATATATATATATATATATATATATATATATATATATAAAAAATTAAAATGAGACACCCCAGGGGGACACAAAATCTGCTAAGACATCTTGAGAGGAGGGACACACACAGACTCAGACACTAATAAAAGCACGAGTGAAAAGGGTGGCTTTAGCCTGGCGCCAAAACAATGCTAGCAAATATCCTGGGGGAAACAATTCCACAGCCTGGGAGCAAAAGCTGAGAAGGCCCTATTCCACGTAGATGTTAATCTTATCTCCACAAGTGGGGGAACACGGAGCAGAGCCTCCTCAGCTGACCTCAATCCCCAGGCAGGTTCATATGGGAGAACATGGTCCTTCAGATACCCTGGACCCAACCCATTTAGGGCTTTATAGGTCATAACCAAGACCTGAAATTGTGCCTGGAAACATACTGGAAGCCAGTGCAGCTGCTGGAGTACCGGCATAATGTGATCCGTATAAAGAGTATTAACTTGAGCAGCCGCATTCTGGACCAGATGAAGTTTCCAAAGTTTTTACCATTTGAGCACATGGGAGGACCAATTATTTTTCTTGTCTGTCCTCTCCTTTTTGTCATAAACTATGCTGTGAAAGGTATCCTGAGCACATGATGCTCTTCATTGGCCAACATGTTAACGAGATGAAGTGCAGAGGATCATCCTAACAGAGCTCAGATCTTTCTCGTGCACAGATGAACAGTCAAAATATAAATCAGATCCCTTGCCAAGTGGTCTTAACTGACAGCTTAAGAATCAGGGAGAGCAATCTATCACATATCTCATTAGAGGTGAGGATTTTTGGCTTACTAATGAAGAAAAATCCTTGAACAAGCAGCAGAGTTCAGTTTGCAGTATCAAGTATTCAAGATGACTGTGCTCTTTGTAAGTAGTTTGTGTTCAAGTGTTTGCTGATTCTGGGAGATGTGAAAGCCAAAACAAGTGGAATGCCCTTCCAATCTGTTCTCTTGGAGCAATCATGTCTGAAGAACCCCTTCTTAGGTGCCTCAGATGGTGTTCACCTCTTAGCCTTTGACTTATTCAGCTTTGTAGGGAGGGAGACAGTGAATGAAAATAAAAGCAAGCCCATTAAAAGAAATGGATAATGAGCAAGTATTGCTTGCAACTAAGGATGTTAAATATCGACTAACTGACGAATCGAATAGTCGATGCATTTTGCATTGACTATTTGATTAGTCGATAGGGCGCTTCTGCCTTTGAAGTATAGCAACAGTCTTAGCTCTTCCACTTTGAAACTCCGCAGCCGGGATCAGTGGGAGAGTCTCCAGCTGATCCCGGGCTCCATACAACGCTGCTGCTTTGAAACGCTGGGAGGAGCCTGACGACAGGCTTCCCATGACGTTTCAAAGTGGCAGCACCGCACAGAGCCTGGGGTCAGCTCAGATCCCCTGCAGACAGGGGCTGCTGCCATCCCCCCCTGCTGTCTCTGTATCAGAAACAGCAGCACAGGGTGACAGGCGGGAGCTGAACTGCATGTGAAGCCCATTTTTAAACTTGCTCCCCTCGTGGACCAGCTCCCACCTTCCACCCCATGTTGCTGCCTCTGATAGAGAGGCAGCAGTGTGGGATGTCAGGGGTCTCCCCGGGAGTGGTGCTGGGAGCACACCTCCAGGGACTCCTGAATAGTCATGTAATCGCTAAAATGTCATGAGGTTACACTACTATTCAGTTACACACTATCTTTCATCCCTAGTACATGCAGAAAGAAAGGTACAGCACAAATGTCAGATTTGCATAGAGGTCAGGAACCAGAAGTGAAATAAACCCAAGCTCCTAAAAAATCAGAAGGCTGATTAACAAAAAATCATGGGCCATAAACCTACTACTTTTTTTTTTTTTTTAAGAAACTCTTCAACAGTAATAGAAAAAGTTTGGTAAATAACTATACATAAACTAGAAAAGCTGACATGTTGAAAGAAAGACCACGTGTTCATTACTACATACAAAATAAGCTTAAAGAAGGAATCTCTATTATGGTCATCCAAAACTTCAATAAACCATTAGGTTCAGGTAAAATTTATACATTTTACAAATTCCTTATCCTTACTTTGTGTTGTCAAGCTGCCTGAACCTTACAGGCCAAGAAAAGGAAAACAAGGTCCAAAGTAAAAATCCATAATAATTTAAACAAGTTATAAAAATATACCTGTTAGCTTTTTGCACCAGTGAAGCCTTTGCTGGTAATTACCTCACAGCAACATAAAGCTTAAAAACAGAATTGTTGTTCTATTTAAATAGAACACACACAATAATACAACCTCATTTTCACAATGTTCTGCTGTCCCAGAAAGGAAAGATCTTATCACCTTCCCAAATGACCTCGGATGATGATAAAATGAGGGTACAGGAATCATAAATGGTAAAAGGATAATCAGCGAGATCTTTGAACACCTACGTTTTATAATATAAAGCTAATATAATACATATAATATAATTCACTCATGTACAGTGATAATGTTAAATAGAGAGAATGTTAAAAAAGAAATGTCTTATTTAATAGTTTCCCCCCCACACACACACTTTAGCTACTATACTCTATGTGCTGAAGGGAAATGTGACATTATGTTCCCTTATGCTTATGAAATGAATATGATATAACTGAGATGTACTTCATGCAAGATAATTCACATATAATATCATTGGCAAAGTTGTGATTTACTGAATGATTTACTGAATTTTCCAATTTGTATGCTTGTATCATTTCAGTATCCAAAGTTAAGAATACTGACCATGTAACTATATTTTGTTTGTGCTACTTCGGGTGATAAGCACTGATAATACTTCAGGTACAGGTTGAACCTCTCTGGTTCAGGACTCTATGATCCGGCAACATCCGTGGACCACGGATGTTGCTGCACCAGAGCGCCCTGGGAAGCAAAAAACAGTGACAGGAAGCAGAGCTGAGAACCTGGTGTCCCCAGGGCAGTGGAGTCCTAGCAGACTCGGGGCTGGCAGTGAAGCAGGGAGTTCAGCTGCCTGGAAGCAGCAGAGCCCAGCAGCTGGGAGGGGAGCCCATCTGGGTCTGCTGATGGATCTCAGGAAAGCCCAGAGTCCAGCAGCAGAGGGGTTGGAATTGACCTCCTCTGGTCTGGCAAACTCTCTCCTTCAGGACTGGTGAGATCCCAAGGGTACTGGACCATGGAGGTCCAACCTGTATTACAATGGAAAAGACGGACAGATAATCAGTCAGGACTACATGAAAACCTTGGCCTTGCTGTGGATACTCCATACTGTTACTGATTTGTGGATGCTGTGATGCTAGAGAATCAGGTGATCTGGTCACCTGATATTAACCACCACTTTAAACTACAGTATTCTTCTACTGGGAGATGGAGAATCAAACAAAGGAAACCCCACCTTATGGAAATTCTATCCAAGGAGCAGAGAAGTAACCAATCCAGACCTTCAGTTTGCTTCACCTCCCTAAAGAGATACCTAAAAACACAAAAGACTTGACCTGGGAGTGGAAGGCAGGGAAGAGAGAACAGCTGAACCCAGACTAGAAAGACACCTCAACCCTGTAAAGGACTCTACCTAAAACAATATCCAGGGACAGGAATTATCTACAATGTCTTTAGTTAGTAAAGCTTAGTTTGCATGTTTTGCATTATTTTCTTAGTAATCTGCTTTGTTCTGTTTCCTACATCTGACTACTTAAAACACACCTTTTTATAGTTAATAAGCTTATCCATGTTTATAATATAACTCCATGTATGTGCTTTCTAAATGGGGGGCTGAAAGTTGTGCCTTCCTTGCTTCACACTGAGGGAAGAGGCAAATTGCATATAACTTTTGGCCTAAGAGCCTAGCTCAGCAAGACACTGTTAAAAGGTGCCTAAGCTGGCAGAAAAGACAGGCTCAATGGTATGTACAGCAAATCAGGTGACATCCTGGGCGTCCAAGCCATCATAGGAAATACTTCCTCGGAGAAGCAGAAGTTACATGCTTCAACTATTCAGACTATAATCTACAGAAATTTAAAAATGCTGATATGGTATCAAAGTCTGTAAACCAGAGAAATCCTAAATATATGATCCTGTTAAAGGAGGCAGTGAGGACAAACAGATAGGTGAACAACTCAACTGGACACTGGAAAACGGAATTTTATTCCAAACTTTGCTATTGTCCTGATGTGTCACCTGGAACAAATTATTTCACTTCTCTGTGCCTCAATGTCTCCATTTGCAAAATAGGGATAACTACTTATCTTCTCTATAAGGCACCTAGAGCTCTAATGGATTAGAACCACTATATAAGAACTAGGTATTCATTTTGTCAGCAATAGTCAACTTCTATGATTTATTGGGGGTGGAAGCACTTCTAATTTATACATTAGAATTAGGTTAAAAGTAGGCAAAGCCAAAAATAAATTACAGTAATTTAATATCATGCTTGTTTAAGACCACTGAAAATCCATTTTAACTAGGTCTAATACAAAAAAGCTGAATGAAAATAAGAATTGTGTCACTCAAAACCATCATTAAAAGAAAAAGATTACCATTATTTTGCAGTATGTCTACACTGCAGTGTTTTTCCAGAAAAACAATCCTTGCGTCCACGCTGCCATTGAGTTCTTTCGACAAAGTCAAAAGGATTGAGGGTTTTTTCCAACGGCAGTAAACCTCATTCTATGAGGAAGAAGCCTTTTTCCAAAAAGGCTTTTTCAGAAAAAGGCACGTTTGGACACACAAGAGGGAGTTCTTTCGAAAGAACTCCAGGAAATAACACAGAATAATTACAACTTAAATGTGAGATAGCGTCCAATCAATGTGGATGCTATCTTTCAAAAAATCACATCGCTTTTTTGTTGAGCTTTTGCTGTGTAGATGCTTTCTTTCAAAATAAGCTTTTCCGGAAGATTTCTTCCGGAAAAGGTTCTTCCAAAAGAAGCTTGCAGTCTAGATGTAGCCAGAATCTCAACTGAACTTTGTTGTGCTAAAAATATTATGGAGTCCCAAAAGAGGTTGTGACTTCGCACCTGCATACAGTGATATTCTGATACAGTGTCATGATTTTGTGATGTTATGTGGTTGCAACGCCATAAGGTAAATATTGGATCATTGTGAAAGTATAGTTTGGACAAAGTAAAAATTGAAAACTGTAGTTAGAAACGACTTCATTTGTATTTATGCAATAGAGCAAACTGCAAAGCAATCTTTAGAAAATGTCATCAGATGTAGAGGCTCTAGAATTACAATTTATCTGCATATATAACTGGACAAATTAAGCTTGATGATTGCATAGCTTAATTTTGCAATATTTACAGTTTCAACACATTTGACCATTTTCTTGAAAATATTATGTAAATAATATTACATGTAATATGAATGCATTATTTTGGCATTTACCATAGTATCAGATGTTGACTGTGAATGTGGAGATTGACTTTGCCTGGACGGAACTCTCCAAAGATGAATAGAATCATCAAAATCTGCAGAAAGAGGAAATCATAGCTGAGTTTTGAACTATTCTGATTTGAAATTTTATTTTTATGGGGAAAAAAGGTATAGAAAACATGGAAAGGAATATATAATCAACCAAAAAAATAAAGTTACTAAGGAAGAGGAGGTTACTCACCTGTGCAGTAACTGACGTTCTTTGAGATGAGTGTCCCTTTGGGTGCTCTACTGTAGGTGCTGGTGCACCATTGATCAGAGGCTTTTAGAGCAGTGTCCTTGTGGGCCGTGCAGGCACAGTGCTTGGCTCACACACCTTTGGTGCCCAGACATTGTGCATGTGCAGCTTCCCTTCCCCCCGTTCCTTCTCTGGAATGGAGACCACACTAAAATTCCAAAGTTGAGGAGAGGAGGGTGAGTAGTGGAGCACCCACAGGGACACTGATCTCAAAGACTGTTAGTTACTGCACAGGTGAGTAACCTTCTCTTCTTTTTTGAGACATGTCCCTGTGGGTGCTCCACTGTAGGTGACTGTAAAGCTGTATGTATTAACGAAGCAGGCACTTCAGATCTGGTGAAAAAGCTGTGGCTAGGACAGGTTTAGCCATGCTAATGTCTAAGAGCAGGCTTCGAGTGCGTGCCCAGTGTTTTGTAAAAGTTTGCTCTGAGGCTCTGCAGAGGTCCATAATTAGGACCTTGTGTAGCAATGCTATGGATGTGGATACCAATCTTCTGCAGGGTGCTCAATATTGACCTTGTTGGGTGATAGCATAACCAGATGCAGTCCAATATCCAGTGTGAAAGCCTCTGTAAGGAGATGGCTTTACCTTTATTATGGTCTGTTATTGATATGAATAATTTGGGAGAGGATCTAAAGGGTTTTGTCCTGTGGAAGTAAAAGGATAATGCTCTGCACATGTTAAGCATGTGCATTGTGGATTCAGATGTGTTGGCATGTGGTTTTGGAAAGAAAGTCAGAAGGTGGACCGCCTGGTTATTATTAAGGAAGGAGGAATGAACTTTTGGTAGGAATCTGAGATGAGTGTGGAGGGAAACTTTGTCCTAAAAGAATGCTGTGTATGGTGGTTCTGCCATGAGTGTTGCTATTTTCCCCATTCATTTGGAGGACATGATAGCTATCAAGAGTGCTGTTTTCTACAATAGATGCAAGAGACAACATGTTGCCAGTGGTTTGAATGGTTAGTGCATTAGAGCACTGAGCATGAGGTGAAGGTCCCAGGGCTCAGCCACGATAAAGGGCTGGAAGACCCCGTAAGGAATCTCTGTGTTAATGGATGTGCAAATATAGAAGTATTCTCTCTTTTCAGGTTGAAAATATTAATGGCTGTGAGATCTACCCTTATGGAGCGAAGGGAGAGAGCTTAAGGTGTAAAAGGTAATCAAGATTCTTGAGAGGGATGTTGAGGCAGACATCTGTTAGAGCACCAGTGGGTAAATCTTTTCCATTTCTGCACATAGATTTAGTGAGAGTTCTGAGCTCTGCTATGGAGTAACACTGCTTGAACAGGTACTGACCATTTTAGCTCCTGAGCAGAGAACCACTGAAGTACCAGGCTTTGAGATGTAGCATGTGAAGGTTGGGGTACTGTGCCTGTGTTTCTGGTTGTGACAAGAGATTGTGGTTGGACGCAAGAGCAGAAAGACTATCATCCTGGTGAGGAAGGGGTATCAGGATTGTCTGGGCCACGAGGGGGCTGAGGAGTATGACTGTAGCTCTGTCCTTTCATATTTTCTGCACTACTCAGTTCAAGAGTGGTATTGATGGGAAGGCGTATAAGAGACCACAATCCCATGTGATTAGTAGTGCATCTCCTAGAGACTGTTTGCTCATCCCGGCTCTGCAGCAGAAGTCTGGTCACTTCTTATTGCTATGAGTGGTGACAAGATAGATCCTGGGGTGATCTCACAGATTGAAGATTGGGTTGACTGCTCATAGTTTCTCCCCCATTCATGTTCTCGAGGAAGAGCTCAGCTGAGTGAGTGTGCGATGGTATTGAGAAACCCTGGAAGGTGAAAGGCAAATGATGTTATTCTGTGCTGGAGACAACAGTTCCAGAATCTTATGGATTCTGTGCAGAGAGTGTGAGATTGAGCTCCCCCCCACTTATCTATTTATATAAAATATGTAGGCTACATAGTTGGTGTAGACCAGAGGTGGGGAACCTTAGGCCCAGGGGCTGCTTGGATCTGACCCCCCAAGGCTCAGCATTGGGGAGCCCACGCTTGTGCTCCAGCCCCTCTGCCAACCACCCACAGGACTGGAGCACGCAAAATCTAGTAGTCTGGGCCCCCCTTGGCTCTGGTGTGCAAGGGGAATGTGGGGAGTGTCTTTCTTCTTCTGTCAGTGGCTTCTCACTTGTGTGTGGCCCCAGACCCAAAAAAGATTCCCCACCCCTGGTACAGACTCTGGGTGTGCAAAGGGAATGTGGGGAATGTCTTTCTCCTTCTCAGTTAGGGGCCACATCACTGAGGGTTTGGTTTTTTGCTTTTCACTTGTGTGCGGCCCCTGACTGATTTTTCTGTGGGCCAGTGGCCCCCAACCCTGAAAAGGTTCCCTACCCCAATCTAAAGAATGGTAATGAAGATAACAATTTTCTCTGAGGAACACTGCGGAGCTCCATCTCTGGCCGGGGACAGCAGAGAAGGGACTGGGGGGTGGGAGGGAGGGGGAGGTTGTACATGCGCGATGTCTGGCCACTGAAGGTGCACGAGCCAGGCACCGCACTTGCGTGGCCCATGAGGAATCTGCTCAGGCACACCAACACCTACAGTGGAGCACCTACAGGGACATCTCTCTCGAAGAAAAGAAGGTAATTTACTTGTAACTGGAGTTTTTCAAGATAGGATCTGCATATTCCCACTCAGGGGGAAATGTACCAGCAGGGGGAAGCTCAAACAGTGGAACTTTTACATGCTGCAGGAGTGCATATGAACTCCCCTTAGCCCCTTCCCTTTGTATACGCCAATTTTCTAAGGGCAAGCCTATAAAAGGTGGCCTGCTGCTCCAACCACCTCAGTTCCCTCCAACACTTCCTGAAAATCCCCAATATTGTTAGGATCCCAGAAAAGAGAGAAAAGGTGGGCTGGAAATGAAAAGTGCTAAATACTACATCACCAATGCCACACTGCCTGGTACTCCAGGAAACTTTCCTTTGAGCTCTCCCCTAAAAATAATTACAAATTCTAATTTTGCCTAGCTTTGTACAGCAGCATGAGTCTGTATGGTTGCATATCCAAAATGCCAAAAACTGCAGCAGTAAAAAACCAGTAAGTATCCAGAATAGGTTTTGGTTTGTTTTCTTCCCTTAGAAACAGGTATTCTGCACCTCAGGCAAACTTCTTTCGTCACTGTAGAATGTAAGTAAGGAAAATATATGAAGCACCAAGAAATGAATAGAATAGTTTCAGGAAATCTAAACAGGACTAGGCAAGAGAAACCTACCAAGAAAAATGATAAAGAAATGTAATGTGAGGAAAGTAGTAAGACAACAATGACTCTAAAATGATTTTAGACTGAGAATTTCCAAAACTAGCTTTCTGTTTGAGGTGGTAAATAGCAGTTCTAAGTACTTTAATTTAAGACACAAATAAAGGTGCTGCCCTACTACAAATTGGCACAAGGAGTAGTGGTTTCAAGGTTATGTATAATAATTTCACTGCTGAGACCCTAGACATGTACTTTTTGAATCTGTGCAATGCTAGCAAAAGAGATACTATATCAACTAGCAAAATGGTTTGGGAAAACCTATATATGGAGTCATAGCTAACTCTACTCTCCTGCCTTGCATCAGTATGAGTTAATTCACCCGTTAAGGTCAATGAGAATTGGCTTCCATAGATGCCAAATAATATTCAATATTCACTACACATTCCCTGCTATGCCATGTGTCAGCGTAAGTGTGAACAACACCTTTCTGTTATGAAGGTGCCTTAAGATGCACAAATTGTGTCTTCTCAAGAGGCTATGAAGACCACTTCACTTTTTAAGAGCAGGCCACATATTCAACACCTCTCTGAGCTTTCTCACTGCTATTGTACTGCAAAGTTACACCTCTTAAAAGCTGAATTAATTCAATATTTTTCCTCATCTTTCCCTTTTGCAGGAAGACAGAAAGAATGATCTAGTAGATATTTTCCATCTATAATTTCTATGAACACATTTACAAAACACATACTTGTGGATGCACTGACAGGGGGCCAAAAGGGTAGCTTCCCAAAAGGGATCCAGTGTTTCAAAGGGGCTTGGGCCCCTTTTAAATCGCTGTCGGAGCACTATACCATGCACGGCAGCGTGGAGGGCTGGCTGCTCTGGCCCTGCACCTTTCCCCTGAGGTTCCACCCTTTCTGAGATCACAGAGTTGCTCTCTCTCTCCATATACATTTGCGCAGGGGCCCACAGAGGTTGTCAGCCCAGCTGCATACTTGTCTCTAGAATGCTGGACTGGGTGAACAGCAATTTTAATTCTTACACCATTAAGAGACCAACAATTCTAAGTTTATACACACACAACTTAATTCTTTAAGCATACATTCAATTTAAAATTACAGTTGCAATGAATACGTTTCTATAAAAACAACTATAGGTGAATTCCAAATTAGAAGAGATATTGGGTTAAAAGCATACCAGTGAAGTAACAATTTCACTTACCATTTATGCCGTTTTTTTCTACCATAAGGCTCTCTCCCACAGAACAATTCAAATCAAATGTGTATCGACCTAGGTAACAATGCTTCACCATCTGATTCAAATGTTCATAAAAGTGGCAATGATATAATAGAGCCTGAAGGGCAGGTTTTCCTATCTGAGACTGACCAGACTCTTCATCATGCACACAAGGCCCCTGAGGAAACAAAGGTAATCAAAATGTATTTCTTTACAAGAATCTAAATTACAATACATACTCCCCTGTGGGTGAAATGAAGCCCAAAACTTTTCTACACAGCCTAAAGAAAAGTCTCAATATAAAAATTATATTTAACTAAAATAAACTTCTGTATCATGGCAACATGTTCTGTCATACATTGTATAGGTTTGTAAGCACTCTATTCATTTGTGATGAGTTTTAGGACTTGCTTGTAAATCACAAGTAGTCAATTTAAAAAAACCTGGTAGTTCTACAATAATGTAATAAGTTACACAGCTAGACTTCTGGTGGCTAATTATCGCAATATGAATCTCAATATGTCCTCTCTCCTGTACAGACCATCAAGAAAACTTTACAAACAACCACTTGAAAGTTTTTATAAATTTCTTATTTAATTCTATTTATGGATAGCAATTGACAGTTTATGTCAATGAGGAGAAAAAAGCAGCTCTGAGCAAAGCTAAATTACTAAAATAACTTCAAGGAGTCTTAGAATTCTTGGCTCACAAGTCAATAGATGCTGCTGCTAAAGCATGCACTGAAAGGCAATGCACTACAGTGCACATCCACACTCCTTGCTCTGAAAGTTCCATATTTTTAATTACAATAAAAATAACGTTAAGAATTTAGAATGAGTGTTTTCAGGGGGTAACAACAGATCCATTAAAAGACATTTCACTTTTATAGCCCTCTAATATATTTTACCAATACTCTTCCAAGCAGCACTCTAATTTCTCTGTCCCTAAAAATAAATATCTTGAACAAATCAGACACTGATTGAAGCTACAGAAACCCTAAAATGGATCCATTCATTCTAATCCAATAAGAAATATAAAATTATTTAGAAAATGAAATATACCAAAATAGAAAACATACTGAAGAGAATATCTGGCACAATTAAATAAAGTTATTTTGAGTGTAATATAGTATTTAATACAGAACAGTGCAAAAAATCAACATTTGTGTTTTGCATCCACTGAAACAAAATCAGAAATTAAAAAACAACCTCAAACAATTCTGTGCTTTGCATAAATTGTTAACAATGAGTTAGAGGGCTACACTCCATCCACTGAGGTAACAGCGCTATGCATTATATCAACCACAACAATTGCATAATCGGGGAATTTTGCAGACAATAAATGTGATGACACTTGAGTTCAAGTTTTGATATCCGGAGATCCTATGCCAATTTTAAAATCCTGTTTCAAGCATTTCATGGCCACATGGGTGTGCTAAAAATCACTGGAGTCTTTCACCAATTATGTTCACAGCATGCAGTGACTTCAACAACCTTGAGATAACATACCGTGTTGTGATCCAGTAACATCAAATTACATGGGTTGATTTTAACTGATGGCAAAAGTTTGCTATGCCATTTTAAGGATGTGGGAGACAGAGAGCTTGCTACATTGCCATTAAGAAAAATAACTATACTAACTATGCAATAAACATTAACACCCAAAATCTAGCCTACACTCTTTATTAACAACCTTTAAAATGTTTGCCTCAAGGAAAAAAAGTCTTAATGTACTTCATGCCTATGAAACATTTCCCTACTATCATGGGCAGTGGTTGAAGGCCTGACTTAGGGCGGCAAGCCCCAGCCCCAGCCCCACCCTTTCTGTGCCCCCCAGAGCCACTGGCCCCATCCTGAACCCCATCCCTGCATTTTGGTGCTGCTCCCGCCACCAAAGGCTATTGCACAAATATCCACACCCCACCAGTGCAGCTCCAGTTCCCCTGCTCCCAGAGCACTGGGCAAACCTAGCTTTCCACCCCCCACATCCCTCCACTTCCCCATGCCAGGAGTAGCCAGACAGCCACATGGCCCTGGCCCCAGCTTCTCCACAGCAGCTAGGCAGCTGCACTACAGCCCCAGCCTTCCCAGCCAGCCTGAGTGTGGCGGGTGAGACCATCCCGTTTTTTTGGGAAGAAAATGCATTCCCCTGGCTATATTATCCACTGCCCATGCCTACTATCCTCCATATTCTTTTTGTCAACTTTTCATTTGAACTTTCTTGTGTTAGCTGGTTTACAGACAAATCAACTTAGACTGACACGAGGTGGGTGAGGGGAGAAGGAGGAGCTGTATTTCTTTCCAATACAACATTTAATGCGGATAGTAATTTTACATTTTAAATTATTGACTTGACTCTCTGATCGGTTAAAATAAAATAGTTATCTACCTCTCAAAACTGCTACTTGTGACGTGTTGCTCACATACATTCCACGTAGATGTGTGCATGTTGCTCCTGTGCACTGGTTAGGGAGAGTGCAAGGCTACCATTTCAATGAGGTTCCTGGCCTCCTCCAATGTTTCATGGGTGGATGGAATATCCAAATTGCCATCTAGCTCTCCCACATTAGAGAGTCCACCCAAACTAGATTCAACATCTCCGATGCAGGATACACTCCGTTAGCCTTCTCATCTTTGGTCATTGGCGACTGCCCTCTCTCTGACCACTCTGTCTCTTATGTGGAACCAGAGAATGCAAATAGTGCCAAGAGGTTGGTGGCAGGGATGTAAATGGTTAACCAGTTAGTTCTGGGTTTACTAGTGGGAAA
Source organism: Pelochelys cantorii (assembly GCA_032595735.1). Lineage (NCBI taxonomy): Eukaryota > Metazoa > Chordata > Testudines > Trionychidae > Pelochelys > Pelochelys cantorii. The sequence goes on from CM064327.1 coordinate 94,926,731, forward strand.
AGAACGATTACTTACCTGTAACTGTTGTTCTTCGAGATGTGTTGCTCATGTCCATTTGAATCAGGTGTGCGCACTGCATGCACCGCGTCTTCCGGAGCGTTTTCCCTAGCGGTACCTGTAGCCCCGGCAGGGCGCCCCCTGGAGTGGCGCCGCCATGGCGGGGCATAAGTACCCCTGCCAGCGCTCCCCCACCTCAGTTCCTCTTGCCGGACACTCCGACGAAGGGGAGGTCGGGGGGGAATCGAATAGACATGAGCAACACATCTCGAAGAACAACAGTTACAGGTAAGTAACTGTTCTTTTCTTCGAGTGGTTGCTCACGTCCATTCGAATCAGGTGACTTCCAAGCCAACCCACTTTAAGGAGGGGGGGTCGGAGCACTGAAAAAGAGATGTCTACAAGGGTTGAACAATCCAACAAATTTATTCAACTAATCAAACAGCATAAACATAGAAAATGCAACAGTACAGGAAATGGCATATTTACAAAACAGAGCTGAGGACTGCAACGCCCATGCTTGCATCCTCTCTAGCCTGCTGTGTTAGCGCATAATGCGCCATAAAGGTATGTACCGACGAGCACGTGGTCGCCCTACAGATTTCAGTGATTGGGACCTGTGCCCCAAAAGCTACAGAGGACGCCTGCGCCCTGGTGGAATGTGCTGTAACCCGGGGCGGGGCCTTCCCGGCTAAGGCATAACACTCCCCGATACACCCAGCGACCCAATTGGACAACCTCTGGGTCGATATAGGGAGCCCTTTCATTCTGTCCGCAACAGCAACAAACAATTGTGTGGATTTACGAAAGGGTTTAGTCCTATCGATATAAAAAGCTAGTGCATACCTAGCATCCAGGGAATGGAGCACTTGCTCCTTAGGGGAGGCATGGGGCTTTGGGAAGAATACCGGGAGGTAGATTTGTTGGGACAAATGAAAAGGTGACACCACCTTAGGGAGAAAAGCTGGGTGAGGGCGGAGCCTCACATTATGATCGGAGAACACCAGGTAGGGCAGATTTATCATTAAGGCCCTCAGCTCAGAGACCCTGCAAGCCGATGTAATAGCCACAATGAATGCAACCTTCTTGGAGAGGTGCTTCAAGGAACACGTGGCCAGCGGTTCAAAAGGGGGCGACACTAGTCTAGATAACACGAGGGTGAAGTCCGAAGCGGGGAGAGGAGGTCTAACCGAGGGATACAACTTATCCAAACCTTTGAGGAACCTTTTGACCACAGGGTCAGAGAATAAAGAAACTCCTGCCGAACCCACATGGAAGGTGGAGAGAGATGCCACATGGACTTTGATAGAGGATGTGGAAAGACCACTGGACCTAAGATCAAAGAGGTAGTCTAGAATGAACGGGACAGGTGCACAGGACGGGTGCACTCCCCTTCAGGACGCCCAAGACAAGAAGCATCGCCACTTGGCAGCATACGACCGTCTGGTAGATGGTTTTCTACTGCTTAGTAGCACCATCTGTATCTCCTGGGAGCATTCCCTCTCCGGTTGAGTCAACCATGGATAAACAGGCCGTTAGGTGTAGGGACTGGAGATTCGGGTGAACCATAGTTCCCCCGTCCTACGGTTGGGTCAAGAGAACCCGGACTGGCGGGAGCGTTATAGGCTCCTTTGTGAGCATGTCCACCAGTATAGGGAACCAGAATTGTCTGGGCCAACGGGGGGCTATCAGGACGAGTGTGGACCCGAAGGTCCTGACTCTGGTCAAGACCCTGGGAATTAGGGGAAATGGAGGGAAAGCATAAAGTATGCCCACTGGCCAGGTCACCATCATGGCATCCCCCCATGAGTGTTCCCCTAGCCCCAGCAGGGAGCAATAATTTGGCACTTGGTATTGTGTGCCGAGGCAAACAGGTCTAGTAGTGGATAGCCCCACCTGCGGAAGACCCGGAGAAGGACCGATTCCTTGAGAGACCATTCGTGGGCTCCGAAGGACCTGCTCAGAGCATCGGCCAGCAGATTTTTGCACCCTGGTAGGTATTCTGCCTGCAAAGCTATGTTGTGCTGCACACACAGGTCCCAGAGGCACAGGGCCTCGAAACAGAGGGGAGGCGACTGAGCACCCCCTGCCTGTTGATGTAAAATACGGCCGCCGTGTTGTCCAGGCGAACTAGAACGGAGCGGAGAGAGAGTTTTGACAGGAAGGTCTTGCACGCTATCCTGACTGCCCTGAGCTCCCGCACATTTATGTGTAGGGTTCGCTCTGTAGGAAACCAAAGACCCTGGGTCCTGTGGCACCCCAGATGTGCTCCCCAACCCAGGTCCGAGGCATCTGTGACCAGAGTAAGCGAGGGGGGCGGGATGAAAAAGGGGCTCCCGCTGCAGACCACAGACTCTTGGGTCCACCATTGTAACAAAACTATTATCTCCGGGGGCACCGTAAGAACTGTGTCCCAGAGGCCCCTGGATTGGTTGAATGCCCTCGCCAACCAAGCCTGCAGAGGTCTGAGCCTCATTCGAGCATGGCGAACCACATATGTGCACGCCGCCATGTGCCCCAGCAACCTTGAGCAGACCTGGGCGGTTGTGATAGGGGACCGAGTTAATTCGGAGACCAGCTCCACTATGGCCCGGAACCTGGTCCTGGGGAGAAGAGCCCTCGCCAACCTGGCGTCCAGGAGGGCACCCACGAATTCGAGGCATTGAGAGGGGACCAAAGATGACTTTTCCTCGTTCAGCATGAGACCCAGCCTTACGAAGAGGGCCCTTGTGAGGGACACGTGGGCCTCTACTTGTTCGTGAGAGCGACCACGGATTAGCCAGTCGTCCAGGTATGGGAACACGTGTACCCCTTGTTTGTGGAGGAACGCCGCCACGACTGCCATGCATTTTGTAAAAACCCTGAGTGCTGTAGAAAGACCAAATGGGAACACAGTAAACTGGAAGTGGCACTGGGAGACAATGAAACGGAGGAACCTCCTGTGGCAGGGTCTTATCGCCACATGGAAGTAAGCATCCCTGAGATCGAGAATAGCGTACCAGTCTCCTAACCGTAGAACCGGAATGACAGAAGCCAGGGTGACCATTCTGAATTTGGATTTCGCGACCGCCTTGTTGAGATCCCTTAGGTCCAAGATGGGACAGAACCCGCTCTTGGGTTTGGGAACTACGAAATATCGGGAGTAAAAACCCTTGCCCTCCAGGTGCGTTGGAACCCTCTCTACCACTCCCTTTTGGAGGAGCGCCAGTACCTCCTGGCGGAGGGTGCCTTCGTGAGGGGTGTCCCTGAAAAGGGACGGGGAAGGAGGGTTGGAAGGGGGCGAGCCCAGAAAAGGGATGGTATAGCCACTCCTGACTATATTTAGAACCCAGGCATCGCTTGTGATATCTGCCCAGGCTTGAGCAAACCGGGATAACCTGGCCCCAAACAGGGGGCCAGGGTGGGAGGCTGGTGCGCCACTCTCTGGGAGCCTGTCAAAATTGCGGTTTTTGTTGTTGGGAGGGACCTTGACCAATCCCACGGGGGTTGTCTCCTCTCGGGCATCGCCTACGCCCCCTTGAGGATGATGGGCCCGCAGCCGCCCCTGTACCCCCACCGGAAGTACGAGGACGACGTCTTCAGTAATCCCCACGGGGGACCTGGGACTGCAGTCTCCCTTGCTGTCTGTAGGGCAGCTGCCAACGCTAAGGAGCCGGTGTGTGGATCCCCAAGGATCGAAGGGTAGACCTTGTGTCCTTGAGGGTATGGAGCCTGGGGTCCGTATGCTCTGAGAATAACGCCTTGCCGTCGAAAGGCAGGTCTTGGATAGTAGACTGGACATCAGGAGGTATTCCAGATACTTGCAGCCACGCACCACAGTGCATAACCACACCTGACGCCATGGTGCGGGCTGCAGAGTCGACCGCGTCCAGAGAAGCCTGGAGGACTGTGCGGGCGATGGTCTTACCCTCGGAGGTCATGGCCAGAAACTCCTGACGGGCCTCGGCAGGGAGCTTATCCTTGAACTTGTCCATGGCCTACCATGTGTTAAAAGCATAACGACTTAGCATCGCTTGCTGATTTGCGATGCGGAGTTGCACCCCCCCAGTGGCGTACACTTTTCGTCCCATTAAGTCAAGGGCTCCCGAGCTTTTGGGGACGGCCCCGGTTGGGGGAGTTTTTCCCTCTGGGCCGCTGCCTGGACGACCAAGGACCCAGGGACAGGCTGAGACTACAACTGGGGAACAAAATAACGCCTCTCGACACCCTTTAGGGTAGGGGTCAGGGTCGCCGGTGTCTGCCACAGGGCATTGGTAATTTTTGCCACCGTCTTGTTAAGTGGTAAAGCCAAGCAGGCGGGCGCGTCATCTGAAAAGATATCAATCATAGGGTCCGTGTCTTCCACGACTGGCTCCACCGGGACACCCAAGTTGGAAGCCAGACATCTGAGGAACTCCTGATGCGCTCGGGTATCCATCGTAGGCAGCGCCGGAGCAGGGTCCGCCAGGGCTTCATCCGGAGACCATGAGGAGGACGATTCCTGTATCGGTGCCGGATCTAGCACAGGAGCCGTTTGCGGTACCGGTTGGACAGACGGTACCGGCTGTGGGCACGGTTCAGGTACCGAGGGCTGCGCCTGTGACGCAAGGTCCGACGTAGGTGGCCTCTGGGGGGAAGGAGGAGGTAGCGACAACGACGCCGATGGTTGCACCCAACGATCCGAGGCTACTGACGCCACCGAGGGGGGCACGGGCCCTTGCCATTGGTGGTAAGCCCACGGTGTCCAGAAAGGCCACTGGGGATGAGGTGACCAAGTCTGTTGCATCTGAGCACGGTCACGTCGATGCTGGGAATGGGACCTATGGGCCGAGGAGGCTCTCGAGGACCCCGACCTGAGGGATGATGCATCGGAATCCGAGGAATAATCGGACTCTGGCCATGGAGGCGCCATGGAGGAGTGACCTGTAGCCGACAGAGGTGCAAACCTGGCCATGGACTCGGGCTTGCCAGCATGGGCACGGTGGGGACGTGCTGGTGGTGCCGGTGCCGGTTGAGGCACCGAGGAAGGAGGCTGTTGCGACACCGAGGGAGCAGGGGCATGCTGCGGTACCGGAGGGGCCGAAAGCTGTTGTGGTACCGAGGGATCCAGTCCCGGCGCCGAAACCGTTGTCGGTGCCAAAAGAGGTGCCGGTGCTGCTGTCGGTGCCAAAAGAGGTGCCAGTGCCGTTGTCGGTGCCGTAAGAGGTGCCAGTGCCGGTTGCATCCCCTGCACCGAGAATGACGGTATCGAGACGAGTCCTGAAGATGTCGACATCAGTGTCGGCTGGGGCACCGGCAAGGTCCACATGGTCGGTGCCAGTGCTTGCGACGGTGCAAAGACGGGCGTTGGTGCTGCAGACGTTGCCACAAGACTGGGGTGGTACAGCACCGGTGCAGCCAAAAGGGGGCCCGGGAGAGAACCCAATACTGAGGTAGGCCAAACCCAGTTGGGTGCTGAGTGAGACTTAAGAGCCGGCGTAGAAATCGTCGTCGATGCCGAGGCAAGTGGTACCAGTCCCACCGGGGACGTTCCCGTCACAAAAACGGCCTGAGCCTGCTGGTCTTGCTGGTGCTGAGGCGAAGCCAGAGCCGACACGGCCTCTGACAAAGGCAACCTCGACCCTTCCGTCTCAACCGACGATGGAGGGGAGGTGATGAGGTCCTGCGCCGCCTCAAAGGTGTCCGGCGTGGATGGACAGTGCGGGGGCAATTGCCCTGGACTAGAGTGACGTTTCGCCCGCTTACACCGCACCGTGGAGGATGTGTGCACCGGTGAGTCGGCACCATGGTGCAGGTCCGGCGTGGTTTTCCGAGACGGAGACCTGCCGCGAGACTTTCTGGACCTCTTCGGTGCCGGAGAGCGAGACCGGTGCCGGGTCCTGGACACCGGGGCCCGGGCCCAAGACGGAGCATCGCGCATCGATGCCGGTGCACTGTGCACTGCAGGGTGCCCAGCCGGTGCCGGTTGTAATGCCGTCTCCATGAGAAGGAGTTTCAGGCGAGAGACTCTCTCCCTTTTTGTGCGCGGCTTGAAAGACCTACAGATCTTACAGGCGTCCGTAAGATGGGTCTCGCCCAGACACTTCAGACAGCTGTCGTGTGGGTCTCCTTTGGGCATGAACTTTGTGCAGACAGCGCATGCCTTAAAGCCTTGCGGCCCTGGCATTCCTCAACCCTGAAGGGGGGGGGAAGAAGAACAAAGAATGAAGTAGACACTAACTACCTAACTAATTGAACTATTTACAATGCTAAAAGAAACGGGAACCATTAACTAAACTAAGAGAGACACACGCTCCAACGACCGTCATGGGCGGTAAGAAGGAACTGAGGTGGGGGAGCGCCGGCAGGGGTACTTATGCCCCACCATGGCGGCGCCACTCCAGGGGGCGCCCTGCCAGCGCTACGGGTACCGCTAGGGAAAACGCTCCGGAAGACGCGGTGCACGCGGTGTGCACACCTGATTCGAATGGACATGAGCAACCACTCGAAGAAGAACTGGAGCAGCTCCCCGCCCGCCAGTCTCGTGGGGTCTGGTGACCAGCCTCTGTCTATGGCAGGCCCAGCCCGGGCGGCGCACTGAAGGCACAGCTACTGGCAGGAAAGCCTCCTCTCTAGAAGTGGTGCTGGCAGCGGCCCCTTTGGCCCTGCTACCAGTGGTGACTTAGCTGCTGTAGCGAAGTTTCCCCAGGAGTGAGACTGGCAGGGGCTGCTGGCCCCACTCCCAGGGAGGCTTTGCTGCAGCATGCATGCTTATTTAAGCTTTATAACTGCTATGATTTTTAGCGGTTACACAGTTACATTTTTAAACGAATTTTTACATCCCTAGTTGGTATACCAGCCTCAGACAATGGAGTGTGGCAGTGTGGGGAAGTCTTGAATGTCAGGTCCTTTGACAGTGCCACATTGTCCCGCACTGAGGAGAGTGTGCTGCGTGCCAGTGTGATCAGTTTTGGTGCTAGGTCTGGCTGCACCGGTTCAAGGTGCAAGGATGACTCCATAAAGGAGGAGTTTGAGCCAAAAATCTCTCTCCTTTTCCGAGAGGGGCCAGAAACCCCGAGAGATCTTGTACTTATTTGTTAGGTGTGTTTTGCCCAAGCACTTAAAGCAAGATTTGTGAGGGTCTCCTGTGGGCAGTGTGTGAAGCCCTGGGTTCCTGGCATGCCCTAGTCCCTGGGGATGAGGAGAAGGAAATGAGGAGGGTCTAACAAACCCCAATTAATCTAGCATTTATTCTAAACACTATACTAATGAATAGTATTTACAGAAGAGTATTTAAACAAACAATAGGACTCACTTGCCAGAGGCAAGAGAAGAAAGCTCCAATGACTGTCACTTATGGTAAAAAGGAACTGAGCAGGCGGCAGTTTGGCAGGATCACTATATACACTACCAGAACAATGCCCCTCAGGGACCTCCACAGCCAATCCAACAAGTACCACTAGGAGAAAACTTTATTATGACTGTGCATGTGGTAAGCACAACACAAGCAATCACTCAAAAAAGAACAACCAGTTAAGTTGAAATCTTGTTTGATAATATCTTTCAGCATGAATACTTAAATCACAAATGATATTTCAGTTAAATTGCATTGTTTAGAATTATACTAACCCAAACCAGAACTGGTAGCTCTTACAAATGTGCTAAATCATAATATTCTAAATTAAGTGTAAGTAATTCTTTCACACCTTACTTTTAAGCTTTGAAACATCTTTTTACAAAAAACACAAAGTAAGTTTGTGAGCATCTTTGTAACCAATATTAAAATGTTAAAATGGCTACTACCTCTAACAAATGTCTTCATGATATAATTCCTATGTCTCTAAAGGCTTGTCCACGCTTGAAACTCTGCAACAGCACTACTATAGCTCTTGAATGTAGATGCTACCTATGCCAGTGGGTTCTTCCAATGGTGTCAGTAATCCACCTCCTCAAGTGGAGGTAACTAGGTAGAAAGAAGAATTCTTCCATGAAGCTAGAACTGCCTACACTGGGAGTTTACTATATTGATCAGGAATGTGTGGTTTTTTTCCACAATCTTGACTGATGTAACTGGATCAATCTAACTTTTTAGTGAAAAACAGGCTTAAAAAGTGCATTAGCTAAATTAACTGTCCTGTATAAAGACCAAAAGAAGGGCCAGATTTGAGATTCTATCTTCATATTCTCCTCTCCTACAAGTTGTAGTGAAATGAAGCACATTTGGTTTTGGATACACTACAATGTATTCGTCTCTCTTATCTGTGGACTCTAGAATGGTCTCCTCAGTGCTTCTTGAGCCTCTTGGGAGGTGCCATCTGCACGTATCTCCAAAGGAGTCTTGTAGGGTCCTTCTTCTGATAAAGTCTCAGTTCCATTCCTGAGTTACAGATAGAACTTCCTGCAGATCGGGGTGGAAGGAAGAGGAGGACTGATGCAGACAAGGAAGGTTATGTTTATGCATAATGAGAGACTGGTGCCAATGAGGGCATTGGTACCAACAGGGCGTAACACCTATTAGTACCAACGATGATGATTTTTTGCAACTTCTGAAGAAGTGCTGCACACAGGGTTTCATGAATAACTGAAGAGGACCCCTGTCTGATGATATATAGATTTGAAGAAAGGCAAGAGGTTGGGTATCCTGTGTTTGAGTCAGGGGATTCTCAAAACTGAGAAATCAAAGATGCTAGCAGAATCTACACTTGTGAAAGGGTCCAAGTTAAACTGGTGCCATTACATCCTCCTCTGGACGAGTGTGGAGAAGTGGCATCAGCATTGATGTCTGTGTCTTCAAAGCACTTGTAGGTCAGAGCACAGAAGAGGAGAGAGATGGCACTTCCTCTTTTGCATTCTGCTTTTGCCTCTCGTGGGGACTTATGTTTCCTCTTTCCCTTTTTATTCAAACAGGCACCTGAGCAGGCTTATGATACTGAAAGAGAGGACAGTTACAGAACTGGTGCAAGGCTAATGGTGTTTAGATTAACACTTTTCCAGTATCACGAAGGCTATTGAGGATTTCATAGGCAATCCTGGTTTGTTTGTTTTTTTATTCTGCTTTAGATTAAGCCAGCAACAGTAGTGCTGGGTAAGGGCTTTACTCCAGGTATAAGGCCACAGATTCTAATTTCAAGCCTCTGACAGAAAGCAGCAATGAAGACAAAGTGGAAAGTGCATCTTGGGTAGTATGTAAGAGGATGTTGGCACAGAGACTGGTCTCTGCACCCTCAACGAGTCCATTGGGGTACCTGTTACTGTATATACTGAGAACTAGATGACCCTGAAGCCTCAAACATCTCTCTCTTTTATGGTACAGCACATAAGAGCATGATAAAATACACAGCGATTTTCCAAGTAGATCTCATCCAGCCACAGAAGGCACTGAATGTGGGCGTCAATTTTTTATACTATTACCAGGTATAAAATGTACCTCTTAAAGTCCTTATGTGGATCTGGTCTTAAAATAGTCCCATTTAGGGACTGAAGTGGGACAGGGGAAGAACTCTACATTGTGACACTCTAAGGCAATGTCTACAGTACAAGATAAGGTTGAATCTATTAAGGTCAATGTCTGGTCACCTGATTTTGCAAAGTCCCCACTGTGAACAAGAATTCAATGTAGTTCAAAGCATCACATCCCCATTAGGAAGACTGCCATAGACTTTAAAAGTGATGCATTGCGGGTAGCTACCCCACAGTGCCTGTGCCACTTTGCATTCTGGGTTATGCTCCCAGTACACACTTGGACTAAAACTGTGCAGTGGGTAGTTATGGGTTCATGTTGTCAGCGTCCCTTAATGTGCTCGTCTACTCCCGCCCCGCTTGCTTGAGATCAACAGAAAACAGTCTTTTTGTGCCCTTTCTGGTGCTGGTTACCTGCACAGACGCCATAGCAATGCAAGTGTCCCCCCCCTTCCCTCCCCCGTGGATCCCATTTTTCATCAAACCACTGTAATATTGATGTTTACCTTGTTACGCCTAATGGTGCAGTATTTCGAGTGTGTAAGCATGTCACTCCACCAGGAAGAAGATGAGGAGTAATCTCTATCTCGGGGTGCCACGGACACACTGTACAGACAAGCCCTTGGCTTGAGTGAATTGGCAATGCAGCCAGCAATTGATCCTCTGGAAATAGTGGAACATCAATTTTGGTGCCGTCAGACAAGTACAGACTGGTGGGACCGCATAATGTGCAGGTATGGGATGATCAGCAAAGGCTGTAAAACTTCTGAATCAACAAGCCACTTTCATGAAACTTTGCAAATGGCTTTCCCCTACCTTGAAGCGCAGGGACACCCGAATGAGACCCACTCAGACAGTGGAAGCTTGCAATACTAGACAGCAACTGGTCAATTGGAAATTAGTTCAGAGTGGCGAAATTTACAATGGGGGCTGTTCTTCTACACCTAGACAGAGCAATCAATACCATTCTGCTATGGAGGGTAGTGACTGTGGGAAACATGGATACCATAGGAGAGGGCTTTGCTGTGATGGGGTTCCCTAACTGTGGTGAGGCAATAAGACGGACCATGCATCCTCATTTTGGCCCTTGACAATCTTGCCAAGGAATACATAAACTGCAACTGGTACTTCCCGATGGTGGTGCACTTGCTGGTGGATCACCAGGGTCTTTTCACCAACATCAACGTGAGATGGTTGGGAAAGGTGCACGATGTGCATGCACACCTTTAGGAACTCCTGCCTCCTCAAAAAGATGCAAGCAGGAACATCTTTTTCCCAGACTGGAAAATTGGAATATGAGATGTGGAAATGCCGATAGTGATCCTTGGCAATATTTCCTCGCATGGCTCAGGAAGCCGTACAAAGGCAGCATGGACCCCAGTAAAGAGCAGTTCAACTACAGACTGAGCAAGTGCAGAATGATGGTTGAATGTGTTTTTGGGTGTTTAATGGGAAACTTGAGAGTCTGCTGACTGGGTTAGAGCTCACGGAATGCAACATTCCCTTTGTGGTGGCAGCCTGCTGTGTGCTCCACAGTATTTGAGAGCAAGGGGAAAAGTTATCTGGCAAGGTGGAGCCGAGACAGAGCGCCTAGCCACAGATTCTGAACAGCCAGACACCAAAGTGATAAGGAGAGCACAGCATGGGACAGTGCAAATCAGAGAGGCTTTGAAAGAAAGTTTTATGAATGGCCAGTTTTGCTCTCAACAAGCTGCTCCTGCATTCAGTGTGTTTGCCTGTAATTCCCCACCCTACCCTTGCAATACAGAGACCTGTTCCCTTATTTAGGGAAAACAGCAGGGACAGAAAAGAAGTCCATGGTGGGACCAAAAAGTGGGGGGAGATCAGAAACGTGAGGAGAGCAGCCTTTTGCCTCCCGAGGCCCTTGAGGTTGAGCCTGAGGCCCTTGATTCCCCACCACCATACTTTGTCCTGGGGGTGGATTCTATGGACCTGGGTAAGGAGGAAAATTTATTCTGCACAGGGGGTGGGATCCCTCGCCAGACACTCTGCCAGGTGCTCTATCACAGCAATCAGGGATAAAAAGATATTCTCCCGATGCTTTGCTTGCAGTTCCCTGCATGCTTTCTTGTCCTACCACTCTGACCCCATCTCCTTCAGGAACCTATTCCTCCACTCCATTTGCTCGTTAAATACGTTTTCTCTTGTCCGTTTTCACCTGTGGATTTGTGCAAGAGGGACAACTGCTGGAACAGGGGGAGTACGCAGCAAGCTGCCTGCTGTTCCCCATTATGAAAAGTTACAAGGGCACGTCACAGGCAGCACTCCCTCTAAGCTGCGTGACAGCACAGCCCAACAGCTGCTTAATCAGCCCCAACCAGTCAGAGGATCAGGACTCCGTGTCGTGCAGCTCAGAGGGAACATGGATCACAGGAAATATATGGTGGAGCCTAAAACCTAATCTGTTAACATACAGCAAAGGAGTCTCTAAAGACAATGGAGATGTGTTCTGTGCAAGGCCAAAGTTCTGTTTTCAAGTGGCCACAGTATAGTAGGTACACAACAGAGTTCTCAAGAGAAAACATGGACTCACGTGGTTTGGAGGCAGGCATGGTAAAGGGCCTCCAGCACATGATTCAGCAGACAGGAGGGGGAAATAGGAAGGGCAGGGCAGTGGCTCATGCGGCTCCCATCCTCTGTGTCCACCAAAGCTGGCTTCCCAGGAAAGTCTACTTTCCCAAACTGCAGGAGGGAGGAAGGGACTGCCAGAGACTGAAGCCATTCTAGCAGCAGCTAATGGCTTGCTCTACTCCTTCATCCAGGTTCCATGTGAGATATCAGTCTACTCCGAATCACACAGAGTAATAAGGAGCGGATGCTGACTGATTGTGGCCATAAACCTGGACCTTGATGCAATTATTTGTGGTTCAGTGATGCCAGAGCACTTACTGGTGGCTTGGCATGGGAAGGTGTCCTACTGTGGAGGACGGAAGAAGACAGGCCTCTCCAGAAATCTTGTGAGAAGGATTAAAGAATTGCTATCTGAGAGCTTCATGGAGATATGCAGGGAGGCTCCAGACACATTAACAAGCTATTACAGGTACCCCACGCTGTGTAAACACTAGGGATGTAAAAGAGTAGTCGAATAGTTGACTACCTGATAAGCCTAGGATTATCGGGTAGTCGAGTCAACTACTCAGGGCAACTGCCCTGCCCCTTGCTGCCTCTATATCAGAGGCAGCAAGGAGAAAGTAGAGGGAAGCAGGAGCCAGTGCTGGGGGGAAGGCAGAGGCACAGCAGTACTGCGGCTCTGCCTTTTAAATGAAGTAAGAGCCAGGCTCTTACTACGTTTAAAAGGCAGAAGCATGGCTCTTACTACTTTTAAAAGGCACAGCTGCAGAGGGTTGGCTGCCATCCAGCTCCTAGTACATTCCAACTGCAGAGCTGCAAGCAGGGGTAGCAAGCTCCCCCTCCTTAATCACTAATCATCAACTATTCGATTAGCTGATTATTTTCTATCCCTTTCTTAATAACTCCTAGCATCCTATATGCCTTTTTGACCGCTGCTGCACACTATGTGGAAGTTTTCAGGGAACTATCCACGATAACTCCAAGATCTTTTTCCTGATTTGTCATAGCCAAATTAGCCCCCATCATACTGTACGTATAGTTGGGGTTATTTTTCCCCAATGTGCATTACTTTACACTTATCCACATTAAATTTCATTTGCCATTTTGTTGCCCAATCACTCAGTTTGGTGAGATCTTTTTGGATTCCTTCACAGTCTGCTTCCATCTTGACTATCCTAAACAGTTTGGTATCATCCGCAAACTTTACCACCTCACTGTTTATCCCTTTCTCCAGATCATTTATGAATAAGTTGAACAGGATTGGTCCCAGGACTGACCCATGGGGGACACCACTAGTTACCCCGCTCCATTCTGAAAATTTACCATTTATTCCTACCCTTTGTTTCCTGTCTTTCAACCAGTTCTCAAACCATGAAAGGACCTTCCCTCTTATCCCACGGCAATGTAATTTACACAAGAGCCTTTGGTGAGGGACCTTGTGTAGCCAGACATGAACCCCGTCTTGTTTCCCCCCTTCCCAGAGAGCAAGAGAAAGGCAGTCAGCCTTTGATGCCCTGGGAACGCAGGTGTGTTGCCTGTCCCTGACTCTAATAAACAGAAACCAGACAGTAAATGGGCTAGCTGACGACCCGGGGCCTCCCGCCGCCCTGATGGCTAGTACTAGTAATTGACACGCCTGCACTGTCCCAGGAGAGGAATCTTCGCCCATCACATACCAGAGGTGCCCATTGTCTGCATTTTCCTAGGTGTGAATTATGCTTTGCACCCTTCATGGGAAACTTGGCATTCAAAGCCACTTTTCCTAATTGGCCACTTGAGACCAGGAAGAAGCCTACGTGACCCAAGGGGTATAAAGAGGGGTTTAGTAGCCCACCCCATTTGAGCTCCAATCATCTACACCTGCTGGCAGGTATTGATGGTCTCCCGAGGTCTGTGGGACGCCCAACCTCGCCCTACTTCTTCCCGAGGGATTGAGAGAAAGACGCTGGCCACGCCAAGTCAGGAACGCAGGGGTGAGAATATATACCTGCTAGGTGTCTATTTTGCATGCTTTTAATAAGAGCTCAGAGAACCAAAAGGGTTTCATGGTACCTGTAAGTGACTGATTAGTGTAATTTCTGTCCTGTCCTTTGTAGTGGCTGTGTTATCTGTAACACAGTAGTAGCATTTAACAGCTAAGTTTACCCTGTAACAATAAAATAGTAACTGTTTAAGCTGTGACCTGACTCCTTCAGTTGCTGTAACAGAACCAAGCACAATTTTAAAAAGAACTCCAGCCGGTCATAAGGGACAGATATAGGGAGAGCTTGAGCGTTGGATCGTGTCGCTTCCAGGGGACAGATCCGTTGGGGCATCTCTCAGCCTTCCCAGGCTGCCCACTGTGAAGGGATCGTGTATCCTAGCAGTCAAAATCTGAGGTGTAATAAGCTCTCCCTGTAAACTCTGGGGCATCTGTCGGCCTGTTGGCTGCCCGCCGCGAAAGGATCCTGATCCTAGCGGTAAAGACACGGACGTTAAACTCCTCGGGGCGCCCGTCAGTCTCACCTAGACTGCCCACTGCGACGGGGCCTTATGTCTCAGCAGTTGAAGACTCGGGTGTAATACACACACATGCACTGCCCTGACCATCGGCTGACACCTTGTCAAAGGCTTTCTGAAAATCTAAGTATACTATATCTACTGGATCCCCCTTGTCTGCATGTTTGTTAACCCCTTCAAAGAACTCTAATAGATTAATAAGACATGATTTCCCTTGACAGAAACCATGCTGACTTTTTTCCAACAAATTATGTTCTTCTATGTGCCTGACAATTTTATTCTTTACTATTGTTTCGACTAATTTGCCCGGTACTGAAGTTAGACTTACCGGTCTGTAATTGCCAGGATCGCCTCTAGAGCCCTTTTTAAATATTGGTGTCACGTTAGCTACCTTCTAGTCATTAGGTACGGAAGCCGATTTAAAGGATAGGTTACAAACCACAGATAATAGCTCAGCAATTTCCCATTTGAGTTCTTTTAGAACCCTTGGATGAATGCCATCCGGTCCCGGAGATTTGTTACATTAAGTTTTTCTATTTGTTCCAAAACCTCCTCTAATGACACTTCAATCCGGGACAGTTCCTCAGATTCATCACCCACAAAGGACGGTGCAGATTTGGGAATCTCCCTAATGTCCGCAGCCATGAAGACTGAAGCAAAGAAATCATTTAGTTTCTCCGCAATGGCTTTATCGTCCTTGATTGCTCCTTTTATATCTCGATCGTCTAGGGGACCTCCAGGTTTTTTAGCAGGCTTCCTGCTTCTAATGTACTTAAAAAACATTTTGTTAGTTCTTTTTGAGTTTTTGGCTAGCTGTTCCTCAAAATCTTTTTTCGCTTTTCTTATTACATTTTTACACTTGATTTGACAGTGTTTATGTTCCTTTCTATTTATCTCACTAGGATTGGACTTCCACTTCTTAAAAGATGCCTTTTTGTCCCTCACTGCTTCTTTTACATGGTGGTTAAGCCACAGTGACTCTTTTTTAGGTCTCTTGCTATGTTTTTTAATTTGGGGTATACATTTAAGTTGGGGCTCTATTATGGTGTCTTTAAAAAGTTTCCATGCAGCTTGCAGGGATTTCGCTCTCGTCACTGTGCCTTTTAATTTCTGTTTAACTAACCTCCTCATTTTTGTGTAATTCCCCTTTTTGAAATTAAATGCCAGAGTTCTGGACTGCTGAGGTGTTCTTCCCACCACAGGAATGTTAAATGTTATTATATTATGGTCACTATTCCCAAGCAATCCTGTAACGGTTATCTCCTGGACCTGATCCTGCGCTCCACTCAGGACTAAATCGAGAATTGCCTCTCCCCTTGTTGGTTCCTGTACCAGCTGCTCCAAGAAGCAGTCATTTAAGCCATTGAGAAATTTTATCTCTGCTTCTCCTTCTGAGGTGACATGTATCCAGTCAATATGGGGATAATTAAAATCCCCCATTATTATAGAGTTCTTTATTTTGGTAGCCTCTCTAATCTCCCTCAGCATTTCAATGTCAGTATCGCTGTCTTGGTCAGGTGGTCGATAATATATCCCTACTGCTAATTTCTTATTATTGGAGCATGGAATTACTATCCATAGTGATTCTATTGAACATGTTGATTCATTTAATATTTTTATTTCATTTGATTCTACATTATCTTTCACATACAGTGCCACTCTGCCACCCACACGGCCTGCTCTATCCTTCCGATATATTTTATATCCCGGTATGATTTTCCTCATTCCACCAGGTTTCAGTGATGCCTATTATGTCAATCTCCTCCTTTAATACGAGGTACTCTAGTTCGAGACCCATCTTATTAGTCAGACTCCTAGCATTTGTATAGAAGCACTTTATAAATTTGCCACTGCTTATTTGTCTGCCCTTCCCTGATGCATTGGATTCCTTTATATGCAGTTGTTTGTCTGCTCTGGCCCATGGTTTGTCCTCTCCCCTCCTCTCTTTCTGACTACAGCTTAGAGAATCTCTATCAATGGATTCTCCTCTAAGAGAAGTCTCCATCCGATTTATGTGCATCTCCGCACCCATAGGCTTTCCCCCATCTCTTAGTGTAAAAACTGCTCTACGGCCTTTTTAATGTTTAGCACCAGCAGTCTGGTTCCACCCTGGTTTAGGTGGAGCCCATCCTTCCTGTATAGGCTCCCCCTCTCCCAAAAGTGTCCCTGGAGTAACCTTTCGCCACAATACAATCTGTTATCTTCTCAAAGATATCAGCATTTCTTTTACTGTTTCACAGCTCTGAGAAAATGAATTCCTCTCCCCATACCTCAATGAAGTACAAGATCTCCTGAAGACTCTATGGTGGTGCTTTTTTGCACCTCTGGGGACTGGAGCTCATGGGCCTTGAACTCATGGAAGTTATGGCCATGTGTGCTGCTCATGTGGACTGCCTGCTCTGAGGTATGCTCACAACGCTGGCCACATGGAAAATAAAATTCAAACTTTCCTGGAGGCTTTTTCTGTTCACATCAAGAGCAGTATAGATGCAAATTCTTGCCAGAGCGGGGCACTGTGGGATGCCTCCCAGAGGCCAAAAACCTCGACTTTCTCAACTCTGAATTTGACCATGCAAAGTCAAAACTTACATTACTCCCCGTGAAAAGCAAGAGTATCGATATCAACTTTAGTGGCCTTTAAAGTCAATAGAATGGGCTTGGTAGTGTGGACTCACTGTTTAGAAAAATCTACCTTGTGCGGCTAAATTCGATCTAAACTCCCAGTGTAGACTAGGTCTAAGGGAAGGGCTAGTCTGAGAAAATAAAGGTGAGATCATCCTTGGGATGATGGCGAAAAACTGGGGTGGTTGAGGGGTACACTCCCTCAGACAGTATGCAAAAGACATCACCCACATGCAAGGCCTCTCACGCACCCACTAATGCAGTGGTTTTCAAACTACGGATTGTGACTCAGTACTGGGTCGTGGAATGCTAGGCACTGGTTGCTGCAGGGTAATCAGTGGGGGTGCTAAGGCATACTAACCGCCTTTCTAGGCACCGCAGACTACACTACACCCCAGGAGAGGCTAGCAGCAGGCCTAGCTCCCAGGTTGCAGAAGGGGAATGGGAAAGTACACAGGGCTCCGCGCACTGTCCTGAGCATTAGCTCTGACTCCCATTGGCTGGGAACCAGCTGCTGGCTGCTTGTGGGTTGCAGCATAGTCTGCAGTGCCAGGAGTGGCAGGAAGCCTGCCTAAGCACCCCCGCTGCACTGCTGATCAGGAGCCACTCAAGGAAAACTCCTCCTGCCCCAGCCCTGAACCCCTCCCCCAAAGCTGGAGCTTCCTCCTGCACCCCAAAGCTCTCATCCTCAGCCCCAACCCAAAGCCTATACTCTATTCAAATTATGTTGGGCCACAGGCATCAACAATGTTCTTCAATTGGGTCACAAGAAAAAGAGTTTGAAAACTAATGAATATGGCTTTTCATGGCAGTTCCACATCTCAACAACAGAGGTGCCACATGCCAAAAGTTGGAATACACAGGGGCTCTTGACATTTTAGATTTTAAAAGAGAGAGATCGAGGTTATTTATACAGCATGATCCTCACCATTTTTTGTAAACTATTATCTTGTTTCCACCCACTGATTCTCTTAAGATATCACTAATATAATCAGACTATCAGCTACATTTTGCATAGTGCATTCCATGTAGTTAAACAAAAGGATATTTTTTCTCTCAAGCTATCTGAAAACATGAAAAGAATATGAATATTCATACTTTTCCTCTTTGAATATATCAGTTGTGACAGTTACACAGAATTATTTCTTTCACTAACATGTGATACATATCTGGGATGCAACACTATTTTAATTTCAATTAATCTACTTCTGCCACACTGACTTTCCTTACTTAAAATATAGTTACTCACCTGCCAAGCACAATCTTTCACTTCTTCTGTTGGCATTGGGATTACAAGAAGGTTCTGAAGAATAAAAGCAGCCTAAAAAAAAAAAAATGAAAGCATCGATACTGCCATCTTGCTGCAGCAACTAAATAAAGCAAGATAATCAGATCCAAAAGCACTCTAAAAGCAAAATCACAGGCCAAATAGATATGATAATCAACAAGTCCCCCTGCTGACTTAAATATTTCTGAGGGTGTTTCACATTTCAAGCTTCTAGAAAGTTTAAGAGGGACACAGTCAACTTAAAAATAACTAAAAATCACTTAAAGCTACTATAACAAAGAGGAAAAAATTACTTTGTGAAACTGATAGCACTTTGTACAGCAGTTCAACACTTTTCCCATTATAGTCAATTTCCCGGTTTGTGTGGATTTTACAGAACAACAGTAAAAAGAAAAATATTTTCAAGTTAACAGGGAACTGTGATTATAAATGCATCAAAAAAGGCAAAGGAAGTCTGGAGCACGTATAGTAACTGAAACTACTTTAAATTTAAAAATGAGTAGTGAAAGAGGTTAATATTACTCTGGAGTGCGTTATACCAGCGTTATACATAATAGCTGGGAAAAAACAGTTCTCTCTTCTTGGCTATAGGGAGGCCTCAGATGGAATATTGTGTCTAGGTTTGGGCTCTGCACTTCATGATGAGTGGAGAATTTGAAGATAGAGTCTGCAGGAGATCAAATTATAAGAGGTTTGAAAAACATGACCTATGAAGAAAGATCATGAAACTAGGCATCCTTAGTCTGGAGAAAAGATGACAGAAGGCAGGTGGGAAGGCAGGTGGGAAGAGGAGACTTGATAACAGTCTTCAAATATATTAAATGCCGATCAATTGTTCTCTATATCCACTAAAACGAAGGAAAAGAAATAATGGGCTTAACCTTCAGCAAGGGAGAGGTAGGTTAGATATTAGGGAAACTACCCTCATAGCTAGAAAGTTAGGTCCTGGAATAGGCTTCCAAGGGAGGTCGTGGAATCCTCATCACTGGATGTTTTTAAGAACTGGTTGGACAAACATCTATCTAGGGATGCAGCTACTGGGTGATAAATACAAACTGTACATATAATTTAATAGGTTATTTTATTATTTTACACAGTGCTGTGATATTAGCTATCAATGTCAAGAGAATTAAGATTCTAATGTACAATCTGTAGCACATATCTATCATTTATTACCAATGAAATTTTTATACACTTCTCTAATAAAAGAAATGTCTCAGAGGGGTAGCTGTCTTAATCTTTATCTGCAAAAACAACGGATCACTTTCTGGAGGATTCTCTGCATCTTGGGGTCTTTAAACCATTTGAGGACTTCAATATCTGAGATATAGGTGAGAGGATTATTCCAGGAGTGGCTTGGTGAGATTCTGTGGCCTGCATTGTGCAGGGGCTCAGACTAGATGATCATAATGGTCCCTTCTGACCTTAAAGTCTATGAGTTTATGAGTTCTGTGGCACCTTAAAGACTAACTTGAAGGTGTCACTGGACTCCTCATTTTTAATAAAAGAAAAATAGTTCAATGCACAAGGTTAGGTAAGGCATATAAAGTAAATCCAGCTTTAAGTTCTTTTAACGTGGAGAAAAGCAGAAACGTATTTTGTTGTTTTTGCATTACATATAATATATCAAAATTAATTTAAAACTGTTTGTAGCCTGGACTTCAAAATGCTATAAAAATGTATAGCAAGAATGGCTAAGAGATTATTTTTATGAGGTTAAAGAAAGTAACAGCAGACAATATCTTTGTGCATGCAACTTATTTTTACGACCCCACTGAGACTAGCATAGCACTGAAACAAATTACTTCTGCTTTACATTAGTAGTCATGTCTCTGGCACTTTTCAAGTGAATGCTAAGACAAAACAAGAAAAAGATGTATTTTCATTGTGTAGCATTTAACTTACAAGGCAGCAGGAATGTTGTGCCACCTGAGATAAAGTCTTGTAAGTTTTCCTCCCAGTAACAGTTTATGAAGGAAGTATCTTGTACTATTTTTCCCCTTAAAGGTACATTCAAAAGAGAAATGTGCATTCATGCTGTTACAGGTGATTCCATATTCTTTATGGGAATATGCTGGTGAATATGAGTATAACATAACTGGAATATGTATTGTGCAAGATACTTTATGTGAGATATCACTGGAAAGAATATAATCTACGGAATAGGATTATCCCCTTTGAAGCCATCTTCAGGACACCACTGGCTTCCTGAGAAAACAACAGTGCTTCACCATCCGGGCCACCACAGACACAGAAGCTCTATACTCCAATATTCCATATGAGGATGGACTATAAGCTGTTAGGAACAGTATCCCCAATGATGTCATGGCACACCTGGTGGCTGACCTATGTGACTTTGTCCTTACCCACCACCATTTCCTATTTGGAGACAAATTATACCTTCAAGTCAGTAGCACTGCTATGGGTACC
This sequence comes from Pelochelys cantorii, assembly GCA_032595735.1. Taxonomy (NCBI): domain Eukaryota; kingdom Metazoa; phylum Chordata; order Testudines; family Trionychidae; genus Pelochelys; species Pelochelys cantorii. The sequence continues at coordinate 94,947,576 of CM064327.1, forward strand.
CGCATGTCCCCACACTATGCCAACATTTTTATGGATGATCTAGAACATATCCTCAGCTCCCGTCCCTAGCACCACCACTCTGCTTACGCTACATTGATGATGTTATCACCATAAGGACCCACGGGAAGGAGGCCCTTGAAGAACTCCATCGGGATTTCAACAATTTCCACCCCACTATCAATCTAGGCCTGGAACAAGCCACAAAAGAGAATAACTTCCTAGACACTACAATACAAATAAATAATGGTCACATAAACACCACCTTATACCGGAAACCTACTGACCACTATTCTTACCTACATGCCTATCCAGGACACATCATATGATCCACTGTCTATGCCAAGATACAACCATATCTGCTCCAATTCCTTAAACAGAGACAAACACCTACAAGATCTTTACCAGGTATTCTTAAAACTTAAATACCCAGCTCGGGAAGTGAAGAAACAGACTGCCAGACCCAGACTAGTATCCAGAAGCCACCTAATTCAGGACAGGCCCAAAAAGGAAAATAAAACATCACTGCCAGTTATCACCGACAGCCCCCAATTAAAACCCCTCCAGCGTATCACTGACAATCTACAACCTATTCTGGAAAATGATCCCTCACTCTCACAGGCCTTGGGAGACAGACCAGTCCTTGCCTATAGACAGCCCCCCCCAACCTGAAACAAATACTCACCAGCAGCCATACAACACAACACAGAAACACTTACCCAGGAACCTATCCTTGCAATAAATCCCACTGTCAACTCCACATATCTATACAAGCGACTCCATAACAGAACCTAACCACCTAAGCCACACCATCTGGGGCTCATCCACCTGCACATCCAGTAATGTGATATACATGATCAAGTGCCAGCAATGCCTCTCTGCCATGTATATTGGTCAAACTGGACAGTCTCTATGCCAAAGGACAAATGGACACAAATCAGACAACAGAAATGTTAACACACATAAACTGTAGAACACATTGACCTCCTTGGACATTCATTAATGCAGTAGTCACCAACCAGTAGATCAGGATCTACTGGTAGATCTTGGAGTCTCTGACAGGTGATCCTGACTAGTTTGGCCAACAGGCTATCAAGTGCAGGCACTTCAACTGCCCCTACCCCCACAGCTGCTCATTTTCTGCCCTTTGCCTTGGAGCTGCCCATCCCCCTTGGAGCCTCCTGCTTTCTGTGTAGGGCAGGGCAGGGGAGGGAGAGGAGGATGCTGATGTCAGGGTACCCCCCTCGCCCACTCTTATCCTATCTTCACAGAGCAGAGAGGGGGCACAACAGTGTTTGGGATGGAGGGAGTTTGCTGTCTGCTTTAGGGAGTGGGCCAGGGCCAGGGCAGGGGTGACTCTGCCTTAGCCCCACTGCACCACCAACCAGGAGCGCCCAGCTAGAGCCAACATGCCAAGCTCCTACCCTAGTCATGAACCCCCTCCTGCATCCCAAGCCCTTGTCCTAGCCCCGAGCACCCCTGCATCAAAACGCCATCCCAGAGCCTGCACCTAGAACCCCTCCTGCACCCCAACAGCCTGCCCCATGGGCAGCTCAGAGCCCCTCTCACACTCCAGATCCCTTAATCCAAGACCAGAGCCTGCACCCCAGCCCTCTGCCCCAGCCTGATGAAAGTGAGTGAGGATGGGCAAGAGAGGGAGGATGGAGTGAGCAGGGGCAGGGCCTTGGAGAAGGGGCGAGAAGGAGGTGGGGGCAAGGGTATTTATATTTGAGGTAGATCTTGGATTGCACCTAAATTTAAAAAGTGATCTCATTCTCAAAAAGGTTGGAGACCACTGCATTAATGGATTTAGAAGTAGCCTTCCTTCTACAAAAGAATTTTATCACCCAATTACAAAGGGAGACAGCTGAACTGGAGTTTAATTTGAGAATTCAATACTATTAATTTAGGATTAGAATAAAAATCTTAACTGATTAATACATTACAAAAGCAATTTCATCTCTCGATAGCCACACTTCCACATCAACTGCTGTGAATGAGCCACTTATACCCCGTCTTGATTAGTCTCATTTACACAAGTAGTCTCTTCCTTTTCTTGTCCTTGTCCCACGCCTCTGTAAACTCCACTCCAATTCATCAGATCAAGTGGGTTTTACCCACAAAAAGCTTATGCTCTAATAAATCTGTTAGTTCAAGTCTCCAACAACTTTCCGAAGTGGTATACCAAGATTAAACCCTTCTGCATTGGGCCATGCCGCTCTCTCAGGGGGTGGGGGAGGGTCTCTCTACAACACGTGCCCCCTAGACCATCTGGGTCAATGCAAACCTTTCCACGGACTATCAGTTGCTAACGGAAACTCACTCGCCTGAGCCATTTTACTAGCGCTGCAGCTGGGGAGAACAGTTTAATTTAAATCATTAAACAGATTAAGGATTTTAACTTTCTCATGTTAGTTTAGCAAACTTCATTTTAAAAAAAGTAAAATATTATGTCCAACACAAAAGGTTTCAATGTTTTCTTTCTTTATGGAAAGGGTAAGGAACCTTTTTTGGATCAGGGCCACTGACCCACAGAAAAATCAGTTGGAGACCACACAAGTGAGAAGCAAAAACACTCCTCCATAAGCCCCCAACCCTCACTGATGTGGCCCCCAAATGAGACACCTCACTCTTCTGGCACTCCAGCCCCCACTGAGTGAGGGGAAGGAACAGGGAGGACTGAGGTTCAGGGCTTCCCATAGGCTAAATTTACTTTTCTGGAACTAGATTTACTTTTCTGGGGTTCCAGAGTTAGGCTTTGGGATGGGAACAAAAATGAGGGGCCCAATGTGCGGGACAGGGATGACAGCAAGTGGGATAGCGATGCAGGATCTGGGTGGGAGGTGGGGTGCAAGACAGGGTGAGGAGAGCAGGGTCTGGAAGGTAGTTTGGCAGCATGAGTGGGTGGGGGTATGAGAGTGAGTTTTGTGGGCAGGAGGGAGTTGGGGGATTAACACAGAAAAGGTGAGATGGTGAGAATGCAGCCAAATAGCTAGTTGAGAAGGGAAGCAAAGTGGGGAATAAAGGAAAGTGCAGCTTCTCCAAAGTAAAATTGTATCCCTCCCTCACATTTTCCCTCTGCTCCAGTCTCACTTCCTCAGCCCCATAACCCCGCCAACCTGATTCCCTGCATAGCCTCATGCCCCTCAGTGCTACCATGTCCCCTCCCATCCTGCCTCTGCTGCATCCTTCACGATTCCCTCCTGTCTCCACATCCTTGTGCCCCCAGTGCACTCACCAGCAGAGCAGTAGCGCTGGGACTCGTAGACCCTCCGGGAGCAGCGCTGGGGTGAGAAGAGGTGTGGGGAAGGGCAGAGTCTCTTCCCTGCCTGGCCCAGCTCTTTGCCTGCAGACTGGAGCTGCAGCACTGGCTCCCTGCTGTGCGGGGGAGGAGAATGGCAGGACTGAACTCCCACCCCGTGAGCCAGTAAAAATAGGCTCACATGCCAGGGGTTGCAGCCCACTGGGTTAATCTCTAAGGTGCCACAGGATTCCTCATTGTTGTAGTTCAATTTAGGAAGTATTTTTGTAGCTCAGGTCAAATGTGTATCTGTAATAGCATATTCACTGTTTTGGGTCACTCACTGATTAAATTTCATGGTTATAATCGACCATTAGCAAGAGACATTGGAGCTTAACCTTCCTGCAGATGGGTGGGTGAGCCCAAGAAGTATGGAGACAGTATCCAGAGAGGTGTGATCATGTGACCTTTTCCATGAGAAGCTTGGGGGAGTCCAACATGGAACAAAGGATTCCTGCCTTAGGCACATCCTATTTAAGGGTAGGGAGTGAGGTAATCCAAGTCATTAGTTCTCCCTAGCAACCCCAGCCAAGATGACTGCAGGAAACAACTTAGACGGAAGTGGGGGAAGCAACCAGGCCCAGGTTGGAGGGATGTCTAGTCCATGAAAATTATTAAAACAACTTTTAGGGAGCAATATTACATGTAAGTAGTTTCTTTAGCATATTAAACTTAATGTGCATGTTGTTTTATTTTTCTTAGTAACCTACTTTGTTCTGTGTGCTATCTCTTATGACCACTTAAATCCTACCTTTCATACTTAATAAAATCACTTCTGTTTATTAAAAAGCCCAGTGTAAATAACTGTTACAGAGAAGGAGGGAGGGCAAGGGTCCTGTGCATCTCTCTCTTTCCATTGTCAAAGAGGTGAATTTCATGAGCTTAAAGTGTGTGTCTGCAGTCTTGGTGGTGTAACCCTGACCTCATGTCTTGGTTGAAACAGGTTGGGATCAACAAGACAGGATTTCCCAGTCCGTAAACAGTCCCAAAGGGATCCCAACCCAGCACATAGGGACAATATGAGGACAAAGACATACCTCGCTGCGTACCATGCTACATTCGGATTGGTCCAGAAGGATGTTTATCACTGTTCCCCATAACCCTCCTGAAATGTTCTGACAGCTGTCTGATAAAGCAAAGCATCCTAATTCAAGAGATGTAAGAGCTGATCCAATTCCAAGGGAGGTAAACCTTACCTGGAACATTTTAGCAAGAAAGAAGATACATTTCATTGTATGAAATATTAACATCTCATCTCACATATTTTAAACCTTTATAATAAATCATGAAATCTTCATTATCTCTAAACTCTCTCAAAAAGCTACTAAAGAACTACTCATATTTTCATAGAAGAGCAAATAAAAGACCAAAAACATGACCAATACTCATCTTTCAGTATCCACCTAACAAACAGGACACGCATGTCTAGAAAGCTGAAAACATATGTGAACATCTTTAAATGGTCTCAGTGCTGTGAACATCTCTATTTTTATAACACTATATAAAAGGAGCATTTTCATTAACAAGTATAAAACAAAAAAGCACAGTATTCACCATTTAATATTAACTGCTCAGAAGAGTACCACAGGACAAATCAGGCCCACAGCTACATCTATGCAAGCCCCTGGACTGATGTGTACAGTCAAACCTGATCAACATCTTTGTTTTCAATGGATGTTCTAAGTAGAACTGATTGGTGCTAACTAAATAATTGTCTTAATGACAAAATAAAAAAGGCATCAAGACCAAAATTTTCTATCTAGATTAATCCCTGGCGCCCACCATCACAGTGGCATCTAACTACTGCTAAAGAGCAAATAGTTGCTAAAATAAGGCAATAGAACTGAATAGACACAGAAAGCATATGTGATGAGTAAGGAGTTGGCATTATATAGTTTTTCTTTAAAGTAAGCATGTTCTTGAATTGTACATGTAAAGACATCTTAAAACAATGTATACAAATGTTCCAGACAACCAGTTTTAAATAAAATGTTCTTGACAGCTTTTGTCTGAGTATATTTGCTTTACATTAGTATGCAAGTCATGTTAAAAAGAACATTCTTTTTAGTAAACACAAGGTTGGTGAGGCAATATCTTTAATGGATCAACTGCTAATGAAAAGAGAGACACTTTTGAGCTTATGCAGAGCTCTTCTTCAGGTCTGGGGCAAATGAGTGACACAGATAAATTCAAGGGTGGAAACGATAAGGAGTTAACTCATATTGCAAGAGACCATTCAAGTTCAAATGGGCAATTAATACCACTTCAGTGGTTGGAAAAAGTAGAGTAAATGGGTTGCAGACTGCTGTAAGGAGCCCAAAACACTGTCCACGATTTTTGGTATCTAGCAAAGTGATCAGTTTAAGTTTCCATTCTTGTCTTATGAAGGTGTAAAGCAAGTTCCTTTGAAGACAAAGATCAAGAGATTAGATATGGAGTGCTTGCTTTGTTGTAAGATGGGTCTGTCCACAGCTGACACTGTATTTTTGTTTTAAAACAGCCACAGGGACTAGGATGACTCCGCACTGGGTGACCAGAAGGAAGAATTTCTGGTGAAATGCAGAACAAAACCAATGATAAACAATGGGCACATCAATGACCTTGGCATCTTCTGGGCAGACATCCTAAACTCCCTCAGATATTTCCACCACAACCTCAAACACCACCACTCATCCATAACAAGAAACTCATGGATCACTACACCTAGCTTCACAGATCTAGTAATCACCTCAAGAAATTGCTTATCCACCATCAGGCACTCAGACACCACAGAAATATGCTCCAAGAAACCCAGGATAAACAATTTAACACACTTAAGCCTGCCTTCATTCAGCAAGGACATCATCAGGGAAGAGACTACCCAAATACCTGAGAGAACCTACTTCAATGCAAGAAAAACAAATACAAATAAAAAAACCCACCTTCCTGACTAAACATCATAAGAACGGCCGTACCGGGTCAGACCAAAGGTCCATCTAGCCCAGTATCCTGTCTGCCGACAGTGGCCAGCACCAGGTGCCCCAGAGGGGGTGGACCGAAGACAATGATCAAGCGCTTTGTCTCCTGCCATCCCTCTCCAGCCTCTGTCAAACAGAGGCCAAGGACACCATTTTATCCCCTGGCTAATAGCCTTTTATGGACCTAACCTCCATGAAATTATCTAGCGTTAGTCTAATTATCTAGTTAGAAATTATCTAACATCCCTAGTTGTCTCCTCCTACCCAACCCCAAAACAATATGGGTTATCATTAAACAATTACAGCCAATACTCAATGGAGAGCACATCCTGAAAGAAATATTTCCCAACCATCTCTACTTATTTTCAAACAACCTCTCAAAACTCAAAATCAGAAGCAAGCTCCCCACAGACCAGGATTCACCAACTCAAAGTGGCATCAGACCCTGCCATAAAAAGATGCAAAAGAGGAGGATACTTACCTCATTAGTAACTGACATTCTTCAAGATGAGTGTCTCCGTGGGTGCTCCACATTAGGTTGCTGTGCTGCCACCGAGCCTGAGTGTGGAGATTTTGTAGCAGTGTCCCTGGGGCTGTGCATGCACACACCAGCAGCCGCGCACTGTTAGGATGCAGGAATCGCACACGAGCGAGCCCCCCTCCCATTCCTCAGTTCCGTCTCTACCCTGAAACCATGGCTTGAGAAGGCCAGGATCTTGAAGTAGACGGGAAGAAGGGAGGGTTGTGGCGCACTCATGGGGACACTTATCTTGAAGAATGTCAGTTACTATTGAGGTAAGTAACCTGCTCTTCCTCAAGAGAGATGTTCCCATGGGTGCTCCACATTAGGTGACTACAAAGCAATTTCCCTTTAGGGAGGTAGGGACTTTGTATCTAGCAGAAAAGCGGTGGAAAGAACTGCCTTAGCTAGTTTCAGATTGGAAAAAGAAGGTCTCTGCGTAAGTGCGTAGTGTTTTGGAAATGTGTGGTCGGAGGACCACGTTGCAGCTACATGGCTGTCTCTTATGGGTACTTTACAGAGGAATGCTATTGAGGCATCCATGGCTCTGGCTGAGTGTGTTGTTATCCTCTCTGGACTGCGCAGCAAAGCTTGATGCAATCTGAGATCCAATAGGAGAGTCTCTGTGATGAGACAGCCTGACCCTCAGTGCGGTTTACTATTGAAACAAATAGTCCAGGAGATGTTCGGAACAGTATTGATTGCTGTAAAGACAGAGCGCTCTGCGCAGGTCAAGAGTATGCATTTTCATCTCGAAAGTGTTGGCGTGTGGTTTGTGGAAGAAGGTGGGAAGGTGTATTGTCTGGTTGATGTGGAAGGATGAGTGTACTTTGGGAAGGAATTTTGGATGGATACGTAACATGACCTTGTCTTTTTAAAAGGTTGTGTATGGGGGAAACTGCCACTAGGGCTACGTTCTCTCCTAGCCGTAGGGTTGAGATAATAGCTATGAGGAAAAAAAGTTTTCATGGACAAGTGTAATAATGAGGTGGTCACCACTGTTTCAAATGGCGGTCTAGGTAGAGCATTCTATACTAAATGCAGGTCTCCAGGTTGCATTGGTGGAATGATATCTGGATAAAGTGCCTGCAGGCCCTTTAAAAACCTCTTAGTGAGTGGATGAGCAAATATAGATGAATCGTCTATCTTAGAGTGGAACATAGTAACAGCCTCAAGGTGAACTTTAACAGAGCTTATTGCAAGACCTGCTTGTTTAAGGTGCAGAAGATAGTCGAGGATGGTATGTAGGTAGGATGTTGAAGGAACCAGCTGGTGATGAGCACCACCACGTTGAGAATCTTTTCCATTTCTGAAGGTAAGTCTTGCGGGTGATCTGCACCCTACTGTGTAGAAGGACTATTTGTACATGCTGTGAGCAGGTCAACTCTAGGTCAGAGAACCATCCAGGAGCCACGCCTTCAGGTGTAGTGAGTGGAAGTTCAGATGGCTGTCGTGGGAGCCCGGGTGAAGAAGGAGATTCCTCATGCAAGGTAAGGGGATCAGTGGAGGTTGGGACGTCGCCACTAGGAAGGGAAACCATGGCTAGCATGCCTATGCCAGTGCTATCATAGAATCATAGAACCATAGAGCCGAAAGAGACCTCAGGAGGTCACCAAGTCCAGCCCCCTGCTCTAGGCAGGACCAATCCCAATTAGATCAACCAAGTCAGGGCTTTGTCAAGCCGAGATCTAAATACCACTAGGGATGGAGACTCCACTACTTCCCTAGGTAACCCATTCCAGTGCTTCACCACTATCCTAGTGAAATAGTTTTTCCTAATATCCAACCTGGACCTCTCCCACCACAACTAGAGACCATTGCTCCTTGTTCTGCCATCCGTCACGACTGAGAACAGCCTTCCTCCATCCTCTTTGGAACCTCCCTTCAGGAAGTTGAAGGCTGCTATCAAATCCCCCCTCACTCTTCTCTTCTGCAGACTAAACAGACCCAACTCCCTCAGCCTCTCCTCATAGGTCATATGTTCCAGCCCCCTAATCATTTTGGTTGCCCTCCGCTGGACCCTCTCCAATGCGTCCACATCCTTTTTGTAGTGGGGGGCCCAGAACTGGACACAATAATCCAGATGTGGCCTCACCAGAGCCGTATAAAGGGGAATAATGACATCTCTGGATCTGCTGGCAATCTCCTCTTAATGCAACCTAATATGCCATTAGCCTTCTTGGCTACAAGGGCATACTGTTGACTCATATTCAGCTTCTCATCCACTGTAACCCCCAGGTCCTCTTCTGCAGAACTACTACTTAGCTGGTTGGTCCCCAGTCTGTAACAATGCTTGGGATTCTTCCGTCCCAAGTGCAGGACTCTGCACTTCTCCTTGTTGAATCTCATCAGATTTCTTGTGGCCCAATCCTCCAATTTGTCTAAGTCACTCTGGACTCTATCCCTGCCCTCCAGCGTATCTACCTCTCCCTCTAGCTTAGTGTCATCTGCAAACTTGCTGAGGGTGCAATCCATCCCCTCATCCAGGTCATTAATAAAGATATTGAACAAAACCGGTCCCAGAACCGAACCTTGGGGCACTCCGCTAGAAACCGACCGCCATCCAGACATCGAGCTGTTGATCACTACCCGCTGGGCCCGGCCTTCTAGCCAGCTTTCTATCCATCTTACCGTCCATTTATCCAATCCACATTCCCTTAACTTGCTGGCAAGAATATTATGGGAAACCGTATCAAAAGCCTTGCTAAAGTCAAAGTATATCACATCCACTGACTTTCCCATATCCACAGAGCCAGTTACCTCATCATAGAAGCGAATCAGATTGGTCAGGCACGACTTGCCCTTTGTGAATCCATGCTGACTATTCCCAATCACTTTCCTCTCCTCCAAGTGCCTCAAAATGGATTCCTTAAGGATCCCTTCCATGATTTTTCCAGGAACCGAGCTAAGACTGACCGGCCTATAGTTCCCTGGATCGTCCTTCTTGCCCTTTCTGAAGATGGGCACTACATTTGCCTTTTTCCAATCATCCGGGATCTCTCCCGATCTCCACAACTTTTCAAAGATAATGGCCAAAGGCTCCTCAGTGACAACTCCCTCAGTACCCTCGGATGCATTAAGTCCGGACCCATGGATTTGTGTACGTTTAGCTTTTCTAAATAGTTTCTAACCTGTTCTTTACCCACTAAGGGCTGTCGATCTTCATCCCATCTTGCATCACTTAGCGCATTAGTCCGGGAGCCCACCTTGTCCGTGAATACAGAGGCAAAGAAAGCATTGCGTACTTCAGCTTTCCCTATATCATCTGTCACTAGGTTGCCTCCTTCATCCAGTAGGGGCCGCATACCCTCTCTGATCACCTTCTTTCTTGTTAACATGACTGTAGAAACCTTTCTTGTTATCCTTCACATCCTTAGCCAGTCGCAATTCCATTTGCGCTTTTGCTTTCCTGATAACCTCCTGGCATTCTCGAGCTATACATTTAAACCCCTCCCTGGTCATTTGTCCAAGTTTCCACTTTTTGTAAGCTTCCTTTTTGTGCTTATGTTCACCAAGGATTTCCCCTGTAAGCCAATCCGGTCTCCTACCGTGTTTACCTCTCTTGCTACGCATCGGGATGGTTTCTTTCTGTGCCTTCAATAAGGCTTCTTTAAAATACTGCCAGCTGTCCTGGACTCCTTTCCCCTTCATGTTAGCATCCCATGGGATTCTGCCCATCAGGTCTCTGAAGGAGTCAAAAATCTGCTTTTCTGAAGTTCAAGGTGTGTATTTTACTACTCTTTTCTTCCTTTGGTCAGGATCCTGAAATCTACCATCTCATAATCACTGCTTCCCAGGTTGTCACCCACCTCTACTTCCCCCATTAGTTCCTCACTGTTTGTGAGCAGAAGGTGAAGCTGCGCATGGCCCCTGGTCAGATCCTTCAGCACTTGTACCAAGAAGTTATCCCCAACATTCTCCAAAAACTTCCTGGATTGCCTGTGTACTGCCGTATTGGTCTCCCAACAGATGTCAGGGTGATTAAAAAGTCCCCTACGAGAACCAGGGCCTGCCATCTGGAAGCTTCTCTCAGTTGTCCGAAGAAAGCCTCATCTACCTCATCCACCTGATTCGGTGGCCTATAGTAGACACCAACCACAACATCGCTGCTGTTGTTTGCACCTCTAAACTTAACCCATAGACTCTCAATAAGTTTTTCTCCCTCTATATGCTGGAGTTCAGAGCAATCATAGTGCTCTCTTACGTATAGAGCACTTTTCTCCCCTGCCTGTTTTTCCTGAACAGTCTATACCCTTCCATGACAGCGCTCCAGTCATGCGAGTCATCCCACCAACTCTCTGTTATCCCAATTCGATCATATTTCTTGGACTGGGCCAGGGCCTCCAGTTCTTCCTGTTTGTTACCCAGGCTTCTTGCATTAGTGTACAAACACCTGAGATAACCAGTTGATCGCCCTCATCTTCTCCATTTGAATCAGGGGTCCTCCTTTCTTGCTCGTTCCTCTTTGCATTCCTTCCCGGTATCCGACTTTCCCACTCCCCTCAGGGTGTTGGTCACTGTCCCCCAGCGAACCTAGTTTAAAGCCCTCCTCACTAGGTTTGCAAGCCTGCCCGCGAAGATGCTCCTTCCTCTCTTCGTAAGGTGGATCCCATCTCTTCCTAACAATCCTTGTGCCCAGAACAGAGTCCCATGGTCAAAGAAACCAAAGCCCTCTCTGCGACACCACCTGCGCAACCACGCATTTACTTCCTCAATTCGACGATCCCTGCCCAGTCCTTTCCCTTCAACAGGGAGGATGGACGAGAACACCACTTGCGCTCCGAATTCTTGGGTCCTCCTTCCCAGCGCTACATAATCTGCAGTAACCCGCTGAAGGTCATTCTTGGCCGTATAGTTAGTTCCCACGTGGAGAAGCAGGAAGGGGTAGCGATCTGAAGGTTTGATCAGCTTGGTAAGCCTCTCAGTCACATCCTGAATTTGAGCTCCCGGTAAGCAGCACACCTCTCGAGATTCCAGGTCTGGACGGCAGATGGATGGCTCAGTCCCTCTTAGGAGGGAGTCCCCGACCACCACCACCCGTCTTCTTTTGGGGGTGGTGGTCGTGGAACCCCCATCCCTAGGACTACGCATCCCATGCCTTCCAGTAGATGGTGTTCCCTTGCGGTTTCTTCCTTGTGAGGTCCCTTCCAAAGCATTCACCACTGCAGAGCCTGTGGAGAGAGCCTGAAAGCGATTACTTATCTCTATAGCACTGGGGGATTCCCGTGCTGGCCTTTTTCCCCTTCTAGAAGTTACATGCTGTCAGTTCTCTTCCCGGTCCCGTACTGCCCTCTCTGGCTCTTCCGCCTGCCGTGCTTGTAGGATTAAACGCTGCCTTCTATCGAGGAAGTCTTCATCCTCTCTGATCGAGCGTAGGATCGACACTTGGGCCTCCAGTCCTCTAATTTTTTCATCCAAAATGGCGACCAGCTTGCACCTCGTGCAGATGAAATCCATTCTTTCTTCCGGGAGGAAGACAAACATGGCACACACTGTGCAGGTAACAGCAGACCTATCACCATCCATCCCTGCTGTCCTGTTCGCAAGCTCCTTGGTCGCTTGCCCACTGCCTTATAAAGACCTGGACTGCCTGAAAGTCCCTCCCCCTGCAAGGCTCAGCCAATCAGCAGAGGCTTCTAGAATTCAAACTTAATTTGAAGCCAACAGTTTCCACCAGCCACTCACAGCACACGCTCCATGAAGGACAGGGAAGTGAGAAAAAAAAAAAGCCTCACTCCCAAACACGGGAAAAAACAAACAAACAAACAAACAAACACACAAAAAAACACACCAACCCTCACTCACAACAACAAGCTCATCACACAGCAAGAAAGCCCCAACAACAACACTCACTTCCCTCAAGAGTTCTGTATCTCCTTCTCCTCTACCTGGAGAACTCCCTCTCTAAACTCCCGGTTAGCACTCACCTGTTCGCAACAACAGGAAAAAAAATATAGTATGAGATGAGCCCTGAACCTCCTTATCTTGTGAACTACTCTGTTCAATAGGGGCCTAGCAGGAAACGTGTAGAATAGGTCAATGTAATGAGGAAGGCATCTCCCATTGATCCCTTGCCTATTCCCATCATGGAACAGAATAGGGAGCATTAGCTGTTAGACTGAGTGGTGAACCAGTCTATGGTAGGGTGACCCCACAGGTGGTAGATGTCCGCCAATATGTGTGGGTTTATTTGCCACTTGTGTTCGACCGGGAGGGCTCTACTGAATGCATCTGCTGTTGTAGTCAGGGCGCCTAGAAGATGCACTACGGAGATAATTGTGTTATATTTCAGACACCAGTTCCAAAGTGCTATGGCCTCTATGCAAAAACATTGCCGCAACAATGTCTATGCACAGTCTGATGTGCCTGTTGGCGATGAATGGGAGGAATTTGACCCATGCATTTCTGACTGCCCGCAGTTCTAGGATGTTTATGTGCAAGTTGGTGCTGGAGCGCAGGCCCTGCCAGGTATCATGTCGTAAGCGGGCGCCTCATCCTGTACGAGATGCATCTGTTGTCATGAAGATGGATGGTTCCGGAGGCTGGAAGGGGACTCTGGAACCAAGGTTCCATGAGCTCAGCCAGCATAAGGATTCCTTTGTTAGCTCTGGAAGGACTATGGATTCAGATAGCAGATGGACATTGGGTTTGAACACCTGTCCCAGCCAGCTCTGTAAACATCTCATGTGCAGATAAACATTGCCGACTACAAAGTTGCACGCTGCCACGTGCCCCACCAACAGAAGGCATTTGAGTGCTGTTGTACGGGGGCTGGATCGTAAGGTATTTACCAAGGCCACAATTTTTTAGAAATGGTCTGTAGGCAGGGATGCGGTGGCCATTGTCAAATAGAGGCATGCTCCTATAAGCTGTATGTTTCGTGTAGGAGAAAGCATCAATTTGGTTTCGTTCACCTGAAGGCCCAGGTGTCAGAATAGGTGTCTTGTGACCGACAGAGAACGGCAGGAATCATTGTGTGAGCGTGGCTTGAGAACGCAGTGGTCTAGGTAAGGAAATATGATAACTCTTTGTTTCCTCAGGTGCGCTATGACAACCACCTGCGCCTTTGAAAAGACTCTCAGGGCCGTAGAGAGTCTGAATGGAAGCACTTTGTATTGGTAATGTTGATAATCTACAACAAAACGAAGAAAAAAATGCCTGTGAGTAGGGTGGATGGCAACATGAAAGTATCCTTCTTGCAAGATGAGGGAGGAGAACCAATCATCCTGTTTTGACACCAGAAATATGGTATCAAGCGTTACTATCTTGAATTTTGTTTCTGAACAAATTTATTGAGGGCTCGAAGGTTTAGAATGGGGCTCCAAAGACGCCAGCGGAGTCATACATGCTGCGGCACAGTGCCAGCGCTGCTCTAGAGGCCGGCCGCGTCAGTGTCATAGCCCCGTGAGGTGCTGAGAAGGCTTGCTTTTTTGGTGAGCTTTCTGGATCCCCGCTGCTTAAGTTCCTCGGGCTACTGGCCCAGATCAGAGGTTGGTCTAAGCGAGTTTTCCAATAAAAATTAACTTGAGCCAGAGGTCTCTGTCTTTCTGTGCCCACAATTTTAGCTTTGCACAATGAAGGCATTTCTGAGTGTTATGCTGCTCTTCAAGGCAGCAGACGCATTGTGAGTGACCATTCAATATCAGGATAGGCTCTTTGCATGAGGTGGAGAGCTTAAACCCCGGTAAGCCAGTCATGCCTGTGGAAACAGTCAGGCTGCAGGAAGGGATTAACTGGGAGAAAAAGAAAAAAACCCTTATACTAATCTAGATTTTTTTTTAACTAACGAAGTAATTAACTAACAAAGTATTTAAACTCACTAATTAACTACAATAATGAATTTCGACGGTTTTAAAAAGAAGCTAGGGAGCACTGAAGAAGCTAGGAAGCACTGCTGAGTCCATCTGTAGCCAGAGGCAGTAGAGAAGGAACTGAGGAGTGGGGGGAAGGGGGGCTCATGCATGCACGATGCCTGCAGCCTAACAGCGTGCGGCTGCTGGTGTGTGCATGCGCGGCCTCAGGGACACTGCTACAAAATCTCCACTCTGAGGGTTGGTGGTGGCACACCAACCTAATGTGGAGCACTCACAGGGACCTCTCTCTCGAAGAATCTGCAGATATATCTGCCATGCTACGATGATGAGTAGCCTCCCTCAACACACCTTTCAAGACGTATGAGTTCTACACATGCCTTTTATAACATACAGTGTACCTCATTCAGTGCATGAACTTCCCCAATAACAACTATGTGGGTGAAACAAGACAATCATTATGCTCTTGAATGCGCTCACACTGAAAAATAAGAGAAGACAAAAACACCGTATCATCAGGGGAGAATACTTTTCACTCCCTATCTGATCTCTCAGTCCTTGTCCTAAAAGGAAACTGCAGCACACCTTCAAAAAACAAGCCTGGGAACTTAAATTCATAACTCTGCTGGATATTAAATCATGGACTTAATAAAGACTTGATTTTATGGCTCATTACAACATGTAACCCACTAATCCACCTTTGTCCTACAACTGCAGAAGTCTTAATTACCCACTTCAAATGTAACATGTTCACTCTTTATTGGTTACACCCTTGAATTTAGCTGTGACAGTAAGCATCATTCCCAGACTCCAAGCAGAGCTCTGTGTAAGCTTGAAAGTTTGTCTTTTCACGAGCAGAAGATGGCCCAATGGAAGATATTCAGCCCATTATGCTACAACAATACTTCAAATACTTTTTAAGAGAGCAATGATTCTATCTAGACTAATGCAAACAAATTTATTTTGTGCTAAGGCCCCAGGAGCCACTACCATGGATGATCAAGAAAAAAAAAGGGGGGGGGAAGATAGAGAGGGTAGGAAATTAGGATAGGGATTCATTTTAAGACACTTTGATAGAAAAATTCTAACCGTTATTATTCTCTGAAATACAATTTTAAAACACATTTAAAATTAGGACAAGTTAGTTAAGTGTCAAAATTAAATACAAATTTTTAGATCTGCAATACATTTGTTTCTTAAACTTGGAGCAACAGTTTTATGCCAGAACACACTAACCTCAGGATCTCTATCTACCCACAATGGAATTAGCCACGCTAGACCGAGCCGAGAAGGAACTTGTTCTTGTTCTTCACTTTTATTGTAAGGCAAGAACCAGAGAGACACCCAGTCCTAATCAGAAGAAAAAAAATGACAAAGTATTTGTTTCAGACAGTAACTATTCAAATAAATTCTGTCCTCCAACTATGTAAGCTAATTTTTTCTTTATTTCAGTTTAAAGCATTAATACTGTATGGCAAAGATTCTGGAGGCAAAATGTAAAGCTTAACAATATTACTGTGTGGTACAAACCCCTTTTTGCAGTATAAACAAAATCAAAATTAAAAATCTACTCGTCAGTAACGCGAAACTATTGTCTTAATATGGTATAATCGTTTTTAAAACTACCAAAGAAAAATAAATGCTGAGTTAAGAGGAAAGAGTCACAGCTTAATTCTGTTGATTAGCTGCACAAATGAGAAATGCTATTCAAGACACGGACTTTACTACCCTTGAACTGTGTAGTACTTTATTACACTGGAGCCCACTTTAATTTACTCTGGAATTTGCCCTCCAATAAAGTACGATACAACATGAGTAAGGGTGGCAGAATTAAATACATATGCTATCTGCAACCTGTGTGAACTTCTTGAACTTTTTTTTTTTTCATTCTTAACAGAGCATTTCTATACTGGATTTTAGTCTCCCAAAATGGATAATAAAATCCTGGCTTTGTGTTTAACCATGTTTAAGCTCAAGACCATGACTTCCACCTTATTAACGCTAAAAAAATGAAGTTTGCAGAATATGGTCACAGGCACATTTGGGGGTTGGTTACATTATGAGGATTTAATTAAACAAAATCAAACCATATTTAATTAGCAGGTATTTTACCCAGTTTAATTTTTCTGGTAACCACCTAAGCAACTTTATAGATTATTTACATTTGCGCATTGAATTAAGACATTTAACAGAAGAGCACAGAACCTCAATGTGTTTATTTGGGCCCTGATACAGCACAAAACTTAAAAGTGCTCTCTTAAATTTAATGGGATTTACTTATAGATTTAACATTAAAAATATGTTTCAGGATTTTCTCGAATCACCATCTTGTAAATCAACCCTACCATAAGAAAGTTTTAGTACTGTGCAACATTCTATTAAAAGAAGCTTCATTTCCAGAATTGTTGAATAAATAAAAATATATTTAACCAAACTATTTTCAAGTATCAGAAGTAACCTCATTTAAAATAATCTCGAAGATTACTAAACTATTTTAGAAGTAAATACCATGCTTTTAACCCTTGTTTACCATCTTTACCATTAAGTAGTGCCTCATTCTGCAACTAGTTCCGCTTAAGTCAGAAGGGCTACCTTGCACAGTGATACTACTCAGTAAGGAACGTTAGCAGAACCAGACCTTAGCCAGTATATGTCTTACACTTAAAATAGTGACATTAGCATTCCTTAGTGTTCAAATTCAGTAATTTAAAGCACCACATTTGCGAGGAAAACACCAGGTGAAATTCAATTTTCTGCTCTCTAATGTCTAGCAAAACTAGACTATAGATTTGAACCATCAATAACAAAGTGCCAGTGTTTAAGTCACACATATGACAAACAAAGGGCAGCTTTTAGTGCTCTCACCATATTTTTGGCTTGAGCCATCATTTCGTGAGACAAGTGAAGCAAGCAAAGTACTGTGCTCTTTGTGACACCTTTCCCCATGAAGGACATAGCATTTCCTCCCCATTCAACATAAAAAGATGAGATAACCTGTAATTAAACAAACAAACAAACAAACAAACCAAACAAAGCAATGTCATGGAAGCTTTACAATGAGAAAAACAAATATATACAAAGGATCTTGCAGACTTCAGTGAATTTAAATCTTGATAAAGTGTAAGTAACAGCCTTTATCCAACATACATTTTCCCTGCTTTTTTCAGAATACTTTACATTTCTAGTACAACAAGCTACTTGGTCAGAGGTTCATTTGTGATACAGCTGTACCGCAGTATTCAATGTCCTGCTCTTTGCTTGATCACTCGGGTCTGCAGTATCTATGGACCAGTCACCTAATGTGTTTTTTATGGGCTGCGATACACACTATTTTTCCTTATATGGTTTTGGGGGAGGGGGGGTTTGCTTTGGAGTTTTCTATTTTGAACGCCTAGGATTACAATGGTTTTGTTTAGCTAACCATGTTCAATTTTTAGCCTCAAATAATTCATGCATCCAGCTTGCCACAGCCCTTGTATCTGTAGTTACTCCATGGGTCTCAGACTAATATTTTGTTTTCAAACACTCCCATTGTATAACTTAAAAACAAAGCATCTTTTGTGTGATTAATGAAGACACAGATACTTTTCACATATAACAGTCATTTAAAATATTTTGTAGCTCTTCATAATTGTTTCTGGATAGCCAGCCTTACACTATTGTGAAGGTATTATTTATGGCTCTCTTGGTTCTCAAAAAAGCGGGATGCTGCAGATTTCATACTTCTTGCTATAAAGAAAATGTGCTATTGTAAGAGGCTTTCTATACAAAAAGCTTCTCAGTTTAATTGGCACTTTGTACAAAACTTACGCTAAAGGAAGAGGGTTCATTTTGGACAGTTTAATAAGATTTGCATGGATGTAAACAGACGTTTTCATTTTAAATATCAAACATCAAAACCTGCTGAACAGTGATATGGGTCATAAAACTTATGTAACCTTCAGGGGTAAGAATTATATCTAAAGAGCATTTTCCACCAAAAATATTGTTAGTATAATTTAGGGATGTAAGCGACTAGTCAAGGAGTCACTCAACTAGTCACTACTTTCCTTCCCTCCCCCCCCCCCTTGCTGCCTCTATCAATCAGAGAGAGGCAGCAAGGTTGCGGGGAGCAGAAGCTGGTGCTGGGGGGGGAGGGGGAGAGCCATCTTAAAAAGCTGGTTTCCCCCCCCCGCACTGTCCCTGCGGGGAGGCAGAGGCGCAGCCCAGATGACCCAATGTAAGCCGGGAATCAGCTGTCTCAGCTTGCGCCAGGTCCCCCAAGCTGCACCTCTGTTTTTTAAATGTATTAAGAGCCCAGGTAGCTGCCTGGCCATCAGGCTCTTCATACATTCAAATGGTAGAGCCACAGCAGGGTTAGCTCCCGAGGTTGGGAGCTAATTCCACTAAAGCTCTGCAGTTTCCGCACCTTATCGACTATCAAGTAGTCAATGGAAATTCCATCAACTACTCAATTAGCTGATTAAACACAATTTAACATCCCTAGTATAATTTGCCTATCTTTTCCTTCAAACCACCTCCTTCCATAAAAACCCCAAACTCCCAGCCACTCCGCTTTTAAGTTATTTGTTATATTTGGTTCACTTGAAATCACATGGAACTTACAGCAGACAAGACTGAAAGCTTATCCGTTGGTTCCCTGTTGCTTTCATCCTAGTTGTTTTCTCTGATCATTTGCTATCACATGACACCATCTATAACTTTGGTCCCATTTTTAATTTTAAACTCCCATCTGAAGTTTTCATCAATCAAGTGAATCCAACTATTTTACTTCCACTTTAACAAGAGGAAATTATTCACTTTGTGCAGTAATGGAGATTCTTCAATGTGTCCCCCAATGGGTGCTCCACTTTTGGTACTGATGCACCCTTGCACTGAGAGTCAGAGATTTAAAGTAGCAGTGTCTTGTCAGGCCGGACATGCCAGGCTCAGTCTCATGCTGCCTCAGGTGGTTAACTGATGCTGAGTAGCCAAACTGCCCTTCCCTTCCACCAGTACTATAACTAAGTATTTTTGTGTCCTTAGCAAACTTTTATTATGCGCCCTCTCTCCTTAGGTTAGCACATGTTGTGCTCTTGACTTTTGCAGCTTATTATTTTTACTTATTGCATCTTTGCACCCCTGATTATGATGTGCCCAGGCCTTGCCCCACCCTTGTTACGGCCCTCCCCTCCACACACATACACACTTCTCTATTGAAGAGTCCATATAGGCTAGAACTTCAGAGAAGAGCAGGGTGGATAGTAGAGCATCCATAGGGACACACATCTTTCAAGAATCTCCGTTACTACACAAGGTGAGTAACTTCCTCTTCGAGTGCTCTCCCTGTTGGTGCTCCACTTCAGGTGATTTCAGAGCATGCCTTCCAGAGGAAGGAGGGAATTTTGCATTTGAAGTTGTAGCAGATGAGAGCACTGTGTGGACTAACAGGGTACTGGAAGATACGCATTGTAGCAATGCACAGTATTATGTAAAAATGTGCAGTGAAGTCCAGGCTGCGGTTCTGCAGATTTCCGCAAAATGAATGTTGTTTAAAGAGAATCCTAGTAGGCAGTGTGTATCTCCCCATAGAGAGAGAAGGGCAATATAGAGCATATGGGCTGGATGCAACTTGCCAAGGTTGGCCCCAACAGGCCACCAGACACTTTATTTACCTGCACATCCATAGGTAGGGACACGGTTCACTGTTCCGGCCAATGGAAGCTGCATCACAATCTGTACTGCTTCCCGAAGCTCCCATTGGCCAGGAATGATGAACTGCAACCATAGGAGCTGTGAGCCACCATACCTGCAGATGTGCAAGTAAATGAAGTGCCTGGCAATCTGCTAGAGACTAACATGGAAAAAATGCATTTGGTCTGCAGGCTACTTATTTCTCACCCTGAGAAAGGACGTTGTCACTTGTACTGGAGATATTGTAATATCCATTTGGACAGGTTGACTTGTACTATCAGATGGATGACAAGGGACAGGATTGCAGACCAAGGAGTGACCAGTTCAAGGAAAGCATTGGCTCCTTTCACCTGATGGACTTTGTTTTATCGAGAAGAGGACGCAGAATGACAAAGGACCAGGTCAGGGGGAGCATTGGCTTCTCTTACCTGATGGACTATGCTTAATTGTCGAAGGACTTTTATTGACTGAGTTAAAAACTCCCCGGATAAACGACGAGGGACAGATACTGAACGACGATGTGGACCAATGAGGGACCAGGTCAGGGGAAGCACTGGCTTCCTTTAAACTGATAGACTATGATTAATTGGTGACCTTGATAATTTTTTTTCTCTCTCTTTTCTAATAGGCATTGCTGTTGTTGTGATGTCAACAATTTTTAAAATTTGAAACTTAAAAGAACAATTTCTGATATATCTTTTTTCACTCTTTATGGTAAACCGTTAGAAGACCAAAATTAAAATCTATATAAACTGTTTACCTCCACTTTGCAGCTACTCTACATTATTATAAGGTTACTTTGGAGTATTAAGTTATCTGCAATATTTTAGTTTAGTTTAGAAGAAGTTCCATTACATTTTTTGGTTGGTAAATATAATTCCATAGACTTGGACAAGAAATGAAAGGATCAGTGTATAGACAATGAAATTGTTCCTTTAGCCCACTATGCTTTCCCTAGCTTACCACTATTACCTATCTACTAAGATATTTTTGCAGCTCTAAAGGACTTCTGCCCATAGGCAGACATTGTGGATTTTTCTTTTTTCTATTCCCTAATTATAAATCTCAGCCCAACACAAAAGGACACTCTAATTTTGAAAAATTACTGGTCTTATTTATCTCCTATTATTTAGTGATATTCTTGTCTGAAAATTACAATAGGTACAAAAATGAGGTACAAAAACCAGAACAACAGAAAGTGAATTGATTTGTTTTTAATTTAGACTAATATTTGTCACTACAGATTGGTTTTAGTGTCCATCGCAGCACATTTACATTCCACAGTTTAATCTTCAGTTTATTTTGTCATATTGGAGATAAAAAAGTAGGAAAAAATACCTCTCTTTGCTGTCTGGCTGTGTCAGAAGAAGAGAATAAGAGACACTGGATGTGGTTTTAATTAAATAACTAGGATTACACAGCAGACAAGACTGCACAGTTGTAGGTAACACTGTACCTATGTGTTTCTATATGGGGGGCTGCCATCAGCTTTTCCAGTCTGGATTCCATGAATGCGCTACTATAACCCAATCACCTCCTCTTTCATAGGCTAACTCTTTGCCATAGGAGTCATAGGAACCCAGAATCTCCTTTCTCTCCTCCCGTAAAGGATTTTTCCTTTAAATCCTTTACCAATCAGTTTTACCTGATCATTGTACCCATTCCATAGAGATTACCTCACTGGACATTCCACCACAAGCTTACATAATGAGTTGTGACACTGCCACAAATTTACATTAAGCCCTGAAAACCCACCGTGAGAGAAAATGCCTTCCCAGACCCCTGAGAAGAAAGATGAGTGGCGTAATGCCCACAGCAGGTAACAATGGAGGCTCATATTTTGACTAGTTCCATAAGTGGAACTGTGGGTGATGCTAGCCTTGTACAGGTTAAAAACAGCTTTGCCAGAACTGTCTTGGGTATATATACATCCCTCTTTTCTAGTCAGCTGTTGTGGGGAATAGGCAGCTCCACCTCCCACTTACCTAGTCTGGCTATACTGTATCCTGCTTTCTTTACCTAAACAGGTAATTGTATGGGGGAAGGGGAAGAGGGGATTTAATGGGGGCAATAAATGACTAACTTAACAGCTCACTTAGACATGTAGAGGTGAAGCTCAACATGTATACCTCATAAGGTTTTCTTAAAAGGTCTAGAAGAAGATCAAATATAGGGTTACCAGGTGTCCGGTTTTGAACCGGACAGTCCAGTATTTGAACTTTCTGTTCGGGAAACAAATTGAGAAAATATAAATGAGAAAATATAAATGTCTGGTATTTTCTAAATAAGATGTAATGTAGATTGTGATGTAATGTCAAGTGTGTCTGGTATTTTTGTTGAAACCATCTGGCAACCCTAATCAAATATGGCCAACTTACCAAAACACAAAGACATTGATATATACTGTACTTTATATACATTGATATATATATATATATAACACACACACACACACACACACACACACACACACAATACTAGATATACATTGATATATACGGTTTCAAATTGTCAAAATGGATCTACTTCACTCCACCACTCATAAGCTAGTTATTGTTTTCTAACTGGGGAAGTTAAGTATTTTTACGCAATATTGCTTCCTTGCAATTTGCATGGTGTACATACACCCAGAATTCATTTGCTATTAAGTTTTTGTTGAAATCACTGTGCCACAAGATTACCAAGTAAATTTTCCCAATAATAATCCATTTAATATTACAAACATGGCATTCAGAAGCATAATATGTACCTTATTTTATGATTGTTACCACCAATATCCAAGTGATAACATAAGCTACTTACCTCAAGAAGACCCGTCAAATATTTCATACATATTGTGAAAGGCTCAGTTGTGGCAGAGTGTGAACTCCAGCCTGGGTGTGCAGTGACATGAACCATTCCTCGTAATGTCCTCTCCAAAGCAGGCAATCCATAAAAGTGGGGTGCATCTGTTACCCGTAAACACTCTAGTAGTTTCAAAGCCAGCTGTGTTCGGAAATTGTCAGTCAGTTCCAAGCCCTTTCTGTTCCAAATACAAAAGCCAAATGTGTGAGATGAAATATAAAAATTAACTTAATTATTTTATTTGATGTCAATGGCGTCTTATTGGTTCTTTAGTCCTATAAGTCTAGGTATCAAAATCTATTGTATAGTTTAAAGCAGAACAAAGTTTGACATTTGAAGCTTCAAGTGTTTTTCATTTCTGAAAGTCCCAAATTTCATTTTGAATAAAGAGGAACACTCACTCAACCCAAAAATGAATGAGTACAAAAAGAACCCTGTAACATACTAAGTAACACACCACAGAGAGGGAAATAAAAATTCAGATGCCTTGCTATTAGAAGAAAAACAACAGTCAAGTTCAGAAAATACAGTTTAAAATGTCACTTTTTTAGAGATAATAACCATCTCCCTGCACGGATGAGCTCCTGCCTGCTCATGGTGCTGTAGCGTGCTGTACCATATTCGATGGCAATGCCTCAGGCTTGTCTAGTACCAACAGAAGCAGAGTGGCTGTTAGCACACCACCGGCATCACTTGGTGGTGCTGAATGCTGCCATTGTGAAGGAGGAAGATAATTTCAAGCCTTTTACCTTGGAGAGATACACACCGGTAGTGTTAACAGTGCAAATGGTAATGGAGACCCTAATGCACCATAGGTATTTAAACTGCGGTGCGGCTGGTGCTCATAGATTACCTTTTGGCTGGGGGAGTCAGGCACTGTACCTACGCAGGAGGACACTGCTCTAAAAGCCTCCAATCAATGGCACAGGTGCATTGTACCTACAGTGTACCTACAGTGGAGCACCCACAGGAACATCTCTTGAAGAAGAAAGTGATTTTATCCCAATGACTATCAAGTTCTGATACTTTCACAACCTGTAAAAGGTACACTTTCAGAAATGCCTTCTTGTGAAATTAATGTAATATTTGTATCACTGTTACAGTTTTTCAAAGTATAACAAATAACAGTTTGATAATTTACACTGTATTTAATGTAATAATTAATAAATAATAATTAAACCGAATGTCACAGCTTTTACCAATTTCAACTCACAGATGACTACCGAAAATCACGTCTGTCTAAAGGACAGAGTGTTCTGAACTACTAGATGCAACTGTATTATCAGTTTTCAGAGGCTCATACTAAACAATAAGCCAGGTTGAAGTGGTAGTCCAATTTAGAGTATGGCCATAGTCTGATCTTTGAGATTCAAATAAAAACTGATTTGACAAAGTATGTCCATGTTCAGACAGTATACACAATCATGTATACAGTGGGGAGAAGGTATTTAAAAAAAAAAACATGGAAACTATGTAGTTGCAATCGTTGCAATCTTTTTCTAGCGAGCCAAAGACTTAAAACTATATTACCGAGGTACATTATTTTAGGAGTTCCAGCTATCATATAATTGAACACTGAATCATGTGGACAGATCCTGTACCTGTCAGTAACTGATGTGAAGCAGAGTAGCAACATGTTAAAGATACTAATCAGTTCTTTCTGCAGTTGTTGTCTGACAGCAGTCTGTATGTCGTCTATTTCATCCTGCACCTTGGATTCAGTTCGCACCAGAAGGTCTAGCAGTGAACCTGAATTCTAAGAGGAAAACAGTAACATTCAAATCTTTTATTCCTATCTAATACCCTATTTTTTGTTCACTGATTGTAAGTCACAATTTAGTATAATAATTTCAACAACAAATAATGCTTTTAAAAACCTGAAAATATAATATTCCTATTAGGTCTGCCAATCTATTAAGCAGTACACAAGAATAGTTCTGAACATTAAGTCATACCACATTTTATTAAGAAGCAATACTATTCAAGATAATACAAATGTCACATGGATTGAGATTCCAAAAAGCTGATGAAAGATACACATATGCAATTGAGATCTTAATTCAAATTACATCATCTTGTTTGACTACATTTCCTAAGAGACTCAATCTGATGGCTTTTAGTCATATTTTATACATAATGGGCTCTTTTCAACAATGCTTAGGCTTCCATATAGGCACCTAAATGAAGTGATCTGATCTCAAGTAAGTGGTCAGATTTTCATAAGTAAGAGTGAGAGCTGCTGGATGCTGAACACTCACTTTTATGATTAGATTACATTTAATTTGTTCTCTTTAAAATGCAGATTGTATGCCTTATGCAGCATCTCTTCCAAGACAGAAAACCAAATAAATTGTCCTTTTAGGGCCATAGTTTAGGGGAAAAAAAGCAACTGGTACCTTATGATCTTAAGCACCTAAAAGTACTGCAGACTTCATCTTTGGTTAATAATACCTAACTAAAAATGTTTGTAATATCACTTCAAAAACAATTTATGAATTACAGATAATCATCAGTCCAATTGTCAGTAATGTAAGTAATATCATTACTATGTAGCATAAGCCTAAAATTGAAATAGAGGCATATGAGTACAAACTCAACATTATCATTTGACAAAAGTGACACTTGCAATCAGTAAACCCATTCACACAAGAACAAAAAAAGAGCAAAACCATTTATAACTAACTGTTTGATTTGATGTTAAGTCATCAAAATATTAAAAATGTGGTTCAGACTACAAGGTAACCATTACTAATGATAAACAAAAAATATCAAGATGCCTTTTAAAGGCTTTATTTGTAGATAGTTTGCAGTTATACCACTTTGTAAAGTCTGCAATCTATATTTTCCCCTAATTATATTCTTACATTTTTAAACAGTACCTCCAGAATCCATGTTAGATTTTCTACCTCTGAACTCTTCCTCTGTTCCCTAAGCAACTGGTTTAGAAAACTTAAGACATCAGCCAGAAGTTTCTCATCATCTGTAGAAGCTGGAAGTACTTGTAGAAACCTTTGGTATAAACAAACAGTATAGCTACAGATTACACTTTCAGGTACATCTAGACTACAGGCTTTTGTCGACAGAAGTTTTGTCGACAGATACTGTCGACAAAGCTTCTGTTGACAAAGAGCGTCTAGACTACATCCAGTTCTGTCGACAAAGCAAGCCGCTTTGTCGACATGAGAGTGTAGACGCAAAGGACAGTGTAGATGTAATAACTCCTTCTGACGACAGAACTATCGACAAAAGGCATTATTCCTCGTAGAATGAGGTTTACAGCCATTGACAAAACTGCTGAGCTCTGTCGACGTTATGTCGACAGAACTCAGCAGCAGTGTAGATGCAGGTATAGTTTTGTCGACAAAAGACTACTTTTGTCGACAAAACCCTGTAGTCTAGACACACCCTCATAGTTGAAGCATGGCTTGAGATCTGAAATTCCAACATCGTATAAAATATCCATTAATACCACCACTATGGACTCTTTTATAGTAAAGATTAAATTTAGATATATGAACAGGAATAGAGACAGAGAAAGGGATGGGTCAAACTTCACTAATCCCTAACTATTAATACTTAAATATACTACCAAAACTAACTGAAAGGGAAAAAAGAATAATTAACTATTTTATTTTGTACGATTCCTTTTGTACATTGAATTGTTTTAGTTATATTTCCTTTTTAGATTTGTTGCTTTCCTACGCACAAGTTACAAATCCGTAGCCACTAATAAGTCAATTATTTTTAACTTTTTTTATACTGAAAACAGAGGATCTTTTCTTTTTGATTTATTTTGTGGAGTAGAGTTTACTAGGAAAACTCCCAAGTACACTATATATCTTTAAGCTTAGAAACTTATTATAGGGAGAGCCGATAGCAACCTCTATTTAGATTGCTTAACATTTCCCATTATGTAGAATCCATTGTTTGCAACAGACCTTTGCTATTCAACAGGAGAGATCCTCTCATATTGAAGAAGTACTTTTTCTTTGTCTCAGGCAATTCCATTTAGATCTAGTTGAGTTCCAAAGTGTTCAAATCACCATTTTTCCATTTCACGTGCATTTGTCAGAAATTTGTGGCAGGATGTCAAAATTAATCAAGATTCTAAGACTGGCTAAACCTGCCACTATAGTAGCATTAGCTAATGTTCAGATACACCTTTGAGCTGGTATGTGGAGGAATGTGGGACTGGAGAAGGGGGAAAGCCAGGCTTCCCTATATAATCCCTCCTCTCCAGTACATGGATGCACCCTGGTGCACAGCTCTGGCAAGAACTGGTTGAGCTGCGGTGAAAGCCACAGGGAGCTATTTAAAGAACTGGCAGGGACCCAGGTTGTGATAAGACAGTACCTATAAGAAATTTTAAGTTATTTTCACTGCTTCTCTTCCCTGCTTTACCCAGTCTCAGCTCCCGAGTCCCATTCCTTCCTCCCCCATGAACCACACAGGTCAAGAGCTTCTTCAACTTCTGTATGCAGGGAACCAAAAGAGACTGCAAAGCTAAGCTTTCCCTGAATCTACTCCCTTTCCGCTCAATTCCCAGGAAGGAAGAACAATACCTGAGCTGGGCTCCACTTGTAATCCCCTTGGATCTAGTATATGGCTCCAGCAGTTTAATCTCTACTGACGCACCTGGGGCAGAAGCCTCTCCCCATGCCTGGGTGGGGAGGAGAGCTGACTGCACTCTCCCCAACTGCATTCTGCATTAGGGATGTTAAATTTAGTTTAATCAATTAATTGACTAGGGAATCAGCTGGGTCCCTCTTGCTGCACTTTAGCCTTTTAAATGTATTAAGAGCAAAATACATTCTTTTACTGTTGGGTTTTTTTTTTAATGTAATATACCTAAACACCTTGATACACTGCTTTCTAACTAGGAACCATACTTTGCAGTTACTGGTTATTACCTGTTGAAAGCAGTTTGCCAAGCCATGCCCTTCAAAGTGGTCCTGAAAGAGCCAGTGCTAAATTTTAAAGCCAGTCTGTCATTTAGAATATAAAAACTCATCCGAGTCACAGCAGCTCTAACTTCCCTGTGGGACACAGCTTGAATTATTGAATTGAGACAATCCTGCAGTCCTCTGGTTGTGTGTGTTATCTTCAATGTAAGAATGTCCTCTGAGGATAGCTTCAATGTGTCTAAAAATCTGAAAAAGAAATAAACTGTCATTCCATGCCTTAATAACCTGCATCTTTTAATAGCCACAGATTTCTTCATTTTTTTATTTCTAATGGGAAAATGAATTGTGAAACTCTTAGGTACTTATTTTGATCAGCCATGTCTTTTCTTGTTTTTAATTAATGTGGACCTTTCTGTAGCTTTTTGTTTTTGAAGTTTGGTTTTATTGGGAAGGTACTGGGCATACTCATGGTACTACCCAACAAGTGCAAGTCTATGAGTAAAATAATTTATTTTTCAACAGAATATACTAGAAATAGTATACTAGACTGGGGTGCATAAATATGACTATCCTGCCATAAGGATGATGATGTCAGTGTCTCTGTGCCTTCAAACGTCCTAAAATAGATGAAACTTCCCATTTCCAATGAAGTCCATAACTCATCATCAGTTCCGTTGTGTGTTCAGCCACTCTACTGAGTTGGAGTAGTTTTATATAGTAACCCAGTTTCATTACCCACTGAGAATCACTGGCTTCTCTGCTGAACTTGCAGACCCGTTTTATCAAATTAAATCTCTTTTTGGTGGCAATTTTTATCACATGGACATCTGGGAGGTGAACAGAAACCAAAACCCTTCTCAGATATACTCCTCACAGGACATTGAACAGGAATGACATTTAGCATTACCAATATGCAAAATACCACTTAATTATGCTCCTCCAAAAAGTTCCAATATAAATGCACCTTTGGAAAAGCCTCATTTTGGTCAGTTTGATTCCTTCCTTTTCCCCTGGCTCCGTTAGTTAAAAAAAATCTGCAGTGTTCACAGATCTACAGCTAGCAATGTGGGTCCCAGATATAATAAATCCTATTTTTAACTATAACAAAAAGATGGGTAAGATGACTGAAAAGCATCTTATCCTAGATAGGTTACTTTTTAAAAGCATTAAGATAAGCAGGAACTTGCAGAACTACTTAAAATACATAACCGCAACCTGTAACCCAAGGATCTCGTGACAGCCACTTTCAGAAGGCACAGGAGTACACTTACAGGGTTCCAAAATCAAAAGAAGTCATGTAAAGGCTCTACTGAAAGCATGCATTACACTGATCCTCATAATCACTGCAAAACTTACGTGCGTATAGCTCCTAAGAAACTAGGTACATCTAAGGAAAATGTTCTTAAAATGTATAAGTTAAGACAGGTCTCCAGAAGATAAGCAGAATCTAGGCAAGAAGGGAGTTAACAACACTTCTCTCTCTTTGTATACCATATGCTTCTGGGCCAACTCAATAAGCATAAAATGAATGTATATACTTTGCAGTCTGTATCAGGTGCAGGCCCAAACATTTACAAAGACAAGATAAGCATCTGAACAGGGAACCTCATGGGATAAGAGACTAAACTCAGTAACTGCACAAAAGCAGTGAAGAGGGTATGAAATTTCATCATTCACCATGGAATTAAGCTGATAGTGAGTTTGCTTCATGGAAAAATCTCTCAGGATTGCTGAAAACATTGAGAAGAAATTTGGTTAAGAAACTTCCTTATACAGGAAGATAATTTGTTGTTTAAACAAGGGCTCTAGAAAGCAAGCTATGATTTTGTTTCATATGTAAATATTTATTTCCAATGTTCATTTTTACTATCATTTGAATCTCTATTCTTTAATAACTTATTCTTGTTTTCTGTATCAATATATTCCTAAGCGCAGTGTGTAAAGTGGACTGGTGATCCTGAATTAAAAACTAATTAAGTTGGTGTGCACTTGTCCTTTATGAGTCAAGTATCAGACTCCTCGAAGTGCCCAATCATTGGCTGGGCACTCCAATGGGAAGCTTGGAGAACCTGGGAGTCAGTGCATGCCTACTGCTAATCTGTACAGGAAGAGCAAGGCCTTGAGGAGGTAGTACATGTATTGCCAGTCAAAGAGCTGATCCACGGCAGGTACAGTCAGCGCCTTCCCATGATAAGGGCAGGTGGTAGCAAGACGCTGCACAACCCTGAGTAATCCTGGGTAGCATCACTGATGCATAAGCAGATCATTCAATCCTATTAAATAAACCAAACACTATTTGAGTTGAACAAACTTGTAGGCTATTTTAAACTCTGCAAAATATCCAAAAATATAGCACTTTTAAAATTATGTTAAATGTAATTCAGAGAGATATGAAGAACAATTCTTCTCAGATCAGTAGGTTCCTTCATGTACATAAAATTAAGTTTTAAGGAAATTCCATCCCAAACAAACCAACAACAGATGAATTAAGTCATGTGTTTACTATAGCAGAATAGAGCACTCCCTAAAACAAGATGAAGAGCTGCTTCATGTTCAGCAACACATACGCCACATCTATGCTATGAGATTAGATCTAATTTATTAAGGTCAATGTCTAACCACCTGATTTTATTAAATCGATGCGTGTCCCCACTCTTCAAAGTAAGCTGAAGTAATGCATCCCCAGTTGGGAGGCTACTGTCGACTCAGAATGATGCATTGTGGGAAGCTATCCCATAGTGCCTGTGCCCCTTTGCAGTCTTGGCTGAACTGCCAGTGGACACTGGGACCAAAACCATGCAGTGGGTAGTTCTGAGTACATGTCTTCAGTGTCCCATAATGCACTTGTATACTCACTCCACCCCTGCTTTATGGTAACAACAAACATGCTTTTCATATCCTTTCTTTACCTGCCTACCAGTACAGATGTTATAGCAGCATGTGCATGGACCCCACGGTGAAACACACTGCGCAGCAAAACATTTTGATAATGATGGTAAGCATTGTGCACCTTATGATGAAGTATATCCAGAGTGTATCATGGACTCATTGCAACTAGGAAAAAGCAACTTGCAAATGCTGCCAGCATTCGATCCTCTGGACACAATGGAATGCCGGTTCTGGTGCCGTCAGACAAGCACAGAATGGTGGGACCACATTGTAACACAGGCATGGGACGATCACAGTGGCTGCAAAACTTCCACATGTGCAAATCCACTTTCATGGGATTCTGTGAATTTGCCTTCCCCTGCCTGGAAGCACAAAAAAACTTGAGTAAGACCCGTTTTAACAGTGGGAAGCACATGGCATTGCCCTCTGGAAGTTTGCAATGCCAGACAGCTACCATGCAGTTGGAAATCAATTCAGAGTGCAGAAATCTACAGTGGGGGCTGTCATGATCCAAGTGGTCATGGCAATCAATACCCTCTTGCTGCAGAGAGTAGTGACTCTTGGAAACATGGAGGACACAGTGCAGGGTTCTCAACTGCATTGGGACAACAGATGGAGAACACATCCCTATCTTGGACCCCACCCAACTTGCCAAGGCGTACATAAACCACAAAGAGTACTTCTCCTTGGTGCCGCAGACCCTGGTGGATCACAAGCATCGTTTCACTGATATTAACATGGGAAAGGTGCATGATGCACGCATCTTCAGGAATTCCTGTCTGTTCACAAAGCTGAAAACTGGAACTTTCTTTCCAGACTCAAAAACTAACATTGGGGGCATTGAAATGCCCACAATGATCCTGGGAGACCCAGCCTACCCCTTGCTTCCGTGGCTCATGAAGCCATATACAGGCAGCCTGGACTGCAGTAAGGAGCAGTTCAAATTCAGGTTGAGCAAGTGCAGAATGGTGGTAGAACATGCTTTTGGGCATTTAAAGGAAATGTTCTGAAGTCTACTGACTAGGTTAGACCTCAGCAAATGTAACATTCCCATTCTAGTGGCAGCCTGCTTGTGCTTCGCAATATTTGTGAGAGGAAGGGGGAAGTTACCTGTCAGGGTGGAGGGTTGAGGCAGAGCGCCTAGCCACAAATTATGAACAGCCAGACACCAGGGCAATAAGGAGAGGTCACCTAAAGGCAATGCTAATCAGAGATGCATTGAAAGATGGTTTTATGAGTGGCCAGATTTAAGAGTCATGAATGTTGCTTGTAACTAGGTGTCCCAGCTTTCAGCCTGCTTGCCTCTTCATCCTGTCATCTCACCCACCAAAACAAGCAATAAAGAGAGAGTTGTTTCAGAAATTAGGTGCTTTTATTTAGGGCGCGCGCGCGCGCCACACACACACACACACACACACACACACACAAAAACGGAGTTCAGGATGGGAGTGGGGTGGGGAGGAATCAGTGGTGCAGAAAGGAAAGCCTTTTCCTCCAGGATGCAGCATAGCGGGTTGAGGCTGCCCTGGGCCTCACCCCCTCCAGCCCTGTGTTCTCGGGTCCCTGGGAGAGTAGTTTATGGACCCCAGAGATGAGTTCCCAGACTCTGCACATCTCCTCCAGGCGTGTGTTCCTCCATTCCCATAATCACTCCCTGTCCATGCAGGCGAATTGCATCTGCTCCTTGAACATTTCGTCCTTTATCCACTTTTGCCTGCAGATTTGTGCCATATAGATGGCTGGCAGAGCTGGGGAAGTGCACGGCAAGCTTGCTGCTGTTGCCGCTGTAACAAAAAGGGCAGACTTTTCAGAAGATACAATGTGGAATATAAAACAATCTGTTAACACATAGTGAAGGTCTCCCTAAAGACAATGGGGATGTGTTCTGTGCAAGGCACAATGCACTTTTAAGTGGTCACTATGCAGTAGATACACAAGAGAGTTCTTGAGAGAGCAACTGGACTCGGTTTGCTGGGCAGGCATGGTAAGCAGCATACCGGGGCATGTTCCTGCAGGCGAGAGAAGATCTAGGCTCTGGTCGCGGCTGCCTTCTGTGCCTGGCAGAAGTGCTACTTTCCTATCCTGCAGGAGCCTACGGGCAGGAGGAGGGACAGGGTTCAGTCATGCTGGCCAGCACCCCACCCTGTTGCCCTCTGTGTTCAGCACACCCCGCTTCCTCAGAGAGTGCTACTTTCCCATCCTGCAGGAACCTATGGGCAGAGGCCTGGGGGATGGGAGGAGTGAAGCCATGTCTCACTAGTGATGGGCAAATGGAGGTAAGCTGCACAGACAGCAGCTAATAGTTTTGCCTCTTCTTCGTCCAGGTTGCCATGAGACTGAGTCTTCTTCAAATCACACAGTGTGATAGGGAGCTGATACTGACTGAATGTGGCCATCAACCTGGGCCTTATGCTCGATGCTTTGTGCTGCAATGATGCCAGACCACTTGCTGCTGGCTTAACATGAAAAAGGTGTCCTACCATGGAGGACAGAATAATACAGGCCTCCCTAGGAACCTTGTGAAAAGAATCAAAGAGTTCCTCTAGGAGAGCTTCATGGAGATGTTCAGGGAGGATTATCGCTCCATCTCCACACATGTTAAAAAGCTGTTCCAGACCCCCCTGCTAAATAAGCACAGAGAACACCACAGATCACTGCCTCACACCCATTTTCCTTAACCCGCACGTACCACGATAAAAAAAAAAAAAAGTGAACTCACCAGAAGTGTCCTTCCCAGGGTCAATGCTCAACTGTTGTGAGACATCCTGCGAGGAAAGGATTGTCATCAAAGTGATTAAATGTTCTTGGTTCTCTGCAAAATCGGTTGCCCCAGTCACCTGCTGACTGTTCTCCCCTCTCCTCCTCATCTACGCTTTCCTTCACGTTGCTGAGCAAGATTCCTGGAGCGCCTTGGGAGGAATCCATGGTCTGATTTGGGATGGTAGTTGGCTCTCCCCCAGGATCACATACAGTTCGTTGCAGAAGCAGAATGTTTGCACCGATGTTCAAGGCTGTCCATTTGCTTCCTTTGCCTTTTGGTACAACTGCCTCAGCTCCTTTATTTTAAGCGGTACTGTTGGGTGTCCCTCCCATATCCTTTCTCCAACATGCCCTTGGCAATCTTGGCATAAATGTCCAGGTTTCTCTTGCTGATTCGTAGCTCCGCAAAAACAAATTCCTCTCCCCACACACCAATGAAGATCTCCTGCACACTCCATGCTGGTGCATGCCTGCAAATCTGGGGACTGGAGCCTCTGGAGCTCACAGATCTTGAACTCATGAAACTCATGGTCAGGAGTGATGCTGCTCAGGTGTGCTGCCTGCTCTCAAGTGGCTTGGCATGCTGCCCACACAGGAAATGAAATTCAAATTTTCCCAGGGCTTTTCCTGTTACCTGGAGAGCATTAGCATTGCAAGTCCTGGCCAGAATGGTCACAGCGGGGCACTGTGGGATGCCTCCCAGAGGCCAAGACCATAGACTTTCACAACCCTG
This sequence comes from Pelochelys cantorii, assembly GCA_032595735.1. Lineage (NCBI taxonomy): Eukaryota > Metazoa > Chordata > Testudines > Trionychidae > Pelochelys > Pelochelys cantorii. Next base: position 94,981,965 of record CM064327.1, read on the forward strand.
GGCCTACACTTCCATAAAGCTGACCATGCAAGGTCAAATTTAACGTTACTCCTCGTAAAAACCGTAATATCAAAATCAACTTTAATAGCCCTTAATGTCGACAGAATGGGCTTGGACTCACTGTTTAGAAAATTGATCTTATGCGGCTAAATTCAACCTAAACACCTACTGTATGATGGCCCTTAGCTTTATGGTTTAATCCTGCTCCTATTCTAATTAAAGGGAGTTTGTTCATCAGTCTATATAAATGGGAACATGGGCAACATCTAGATCTCGAGAGCTGCAATTCAGATAACTAGCAGCCTCTGACAGCATTTTTCACAACCAGCTGGCATGTGATCCCTTGCCATTTAAAATAATAGCAATTTTGAACTATGAACAGTTTGGACTATAATGCAATGCAACGTCAAAAGATATTTAACCTTGAAGGAATGCTACATTAGGTATATTATGATTTAGTATAAAGATATAATGGCTTACGCTTGTGCTTCTGTTTCATAGTTCACCAGTTGCAATAGGTTATCAATTCCATGATACCATGACAGATTCCAGGCCATCTTAAGCATATCCGATACAGGCTTCGAGGTCAAGCAGTTAGACGGTAACAGCAAAACAACAGAGTTAGGACTAACTGCATGATGAGTAGTGACTTTGACCGGGAGGTGATACCTTTAGAAAAAATGGTATTGAAATATTCAGTTAAAAAGATATTCAATCCTTCAACTAAGGTTTTTTGAAAGTCTGAGAGGGACAGAAAAAAAAATCATTTAATACTTAAGGACACAGAACACAAATATGTCTTTCCCATCACAAAATCATCCTCTAGTCTGAAAGCCCTAAATTCCCAGACTAAAGGATTCTGTGTGAAGAAAGATTACTCAGCTACGAAGACGACCATTGTTTTTCCTTCCAACACACTGAATACAGATCCTAAATCTGAAAAGGGATTTTTTTTTTAAATCATCACCTATCCATTAAACAAACAAACAAACAAACAAGTGAAGAACTATAATTTTCTTTGTTTCCATCTCCTTTGGGCAGGAAATACAGCCTGCTTCTTGGGCTGGAATATATGAACACCATAGAACAGTGGTGAGTAACCTGTGGCCTGCAGACCCTGTGTCTGCCCCTCTCCTCTATGTACCTCTCGTACACTGGGGCACCACACTTCCTACTCCTTCCCCTCCCTCCCAGCACTTTCAGAGCACCATGAATCCACTGATTCATGCTCTATCCTCGCTCCTCCCTCTTCGTCCTAGAGCTGGAATGCCACGAATCCGCTGATCACTGACACTTTCACAACCATAAAGCCTGAATTGAAATGTTTAAATGAGAAAAGAATTATAACTTAAGGGGGGCAAATTTGATATGGAAACCAAAGCAAAACAAAAAGTACGGAATACCAAAAATGTCATTGTAGTCACTATTTTGGATAGGCCCCTTTTTAAGGCAACATAAAAGCCAAACTTGGCCCAAAAATCTAGGTTATGTAAACAAACACAACTTGGCCAACATTCATGGGGAGAAAAGGGTGGGAATGGGGTTTATTCCAATATAAAGGTTTTGCTTGCTTTTTTCCCCATGGTTTTTGGTTCTTTTTATTTACACTAAAACAAATATCCCTTCAAGTGTTAGCAATCCAAACACTAATATTGTTCTGATGCATGAGAACATGAAATTGGTTAGAAAGTGATTATTAATCCAAGTGAAACTGAGTGGCATGGAGTTTTTTTATCCAGGCTGAGGAAAAATTACAAAAAAAACCGAATAGTTAAAACCTTGTGATAATTTTAGGGGAACTGTCACATGGTTATAGTCCCTTTAGAATGTATCCCTTATTGAAAAATTGGTTAGATCTTTAAAATTCTTTTAGTTTTAATAGTATATTATTAAAGTACAGGAAGAACCTCCCTTGTCCGGCACTCTCAGAACCTACATAAGATGACCATTTGTGGTCATCTGCAGCTCATGATGGCAAACTATATTCCTTCAGCTTAGAGTAGAGCTGAAGTTATAAAAATATAAAATAAGACAGTACAGATCAGTTCTGTGAATGGTAGTAATTTTCATGACTACTGACTAAAATCTCACTGATACAAAAGCTCCATATTGGTTTACCTATAAAATAAGCACTGCTCTTTATAACACAATTTTCAGAAGTCACACAGATGACTAGTAAACTCACAGCAAATTAACAAGTAAACAACAGAACAATAAGGCTAATGAGTCACAAAATATATTTTAATTTACTTTCAGAATTTTATTTTGTTTTATAATTTTATTTGCACCTCTGTACCCCTTGCTCCATTCATCTGAAGACGTGGGTTGTGCCCATGAAAGCTTGCAATACTATCTACATTTGTTAGTCTCTAAGGTGCTGCAGGACCATTCATTGTTTTTTAACTTTATAATTCTATTTTGCATTTTGTAAAAATAATTAAATCTCATGAAACAACAGAACATCTTACTTCAGTATTTGCTTTGAAATTTTTAAAGGGTTGTGAGGAACGATCCAGTTACTATAATTATTTTGTCTGAATTTTAAAATGTACAAATTAGCATCTATTGTATCTGTTTGGGTTTTTTTTAATCCCAGGAATATATTGGTCCCCCATGGCTAGCAGGACATAGAAATGTTAAGAGGCTCACCGTCTAACAATAGCTACAGGCAAGCTGAAGGCAGGTAGCTTAGAACAATTACTGGATACAGCATCAGCCCTGCAAAAAGAAAGATTAATCACACAGTAGTACTAGACTGAAATTAATTGTTAACTGCCATTGCCTGACTTAACCCCTGCTTTTTCTACTAAGGCTCTACCATGACTTAATATTTCTGATAGCTTTTATTTCCTCCTCCTTTTCTAGCTCTTCATAAGATATTCTGAAGTACATTCATAATATTAATTTGTTAATATTAACTTGTTTATATACCATACATATTTTGATATTTACACCTTGAATATCTGTTGTATCTGTGCATTGTGTAATAAAGTTAAAGTGGTACGGTCAGTTCAAATTACTTTTATGTGAGGAAATACAGAATTAACAATTCTTTCCAATAAGTTTCATGTATATGAACTGAAGAATATTAACTTTCTTTCCAATGACTTAAAATTTGTTCTGACAAACACATAACTGTTTTTGGAAAGACAATTATTTCTAAACAGAATCCCAGCTACCATCAATTAGGCAGTATTATTTTTTTCAACTTTTAAAAGAACAAAAAGATGAAGTAGACCCAGAGGTTACATTTTAAATAACTGAGGAATGCATATAGAAATGGTATGCAAAGAAAAAAATAAGCTTTTGAAATAACATTGTAACCTTAAGACAAACAGGGAATTATTTTTAAATATTTATATTTCTGTAGTATCCAGAGGCCTCGGCTAGTTTGTGCCTATATTGTGCTAGGCACTGTATGAACATTATTAACAAAGTATTTATCAAACAGTAAAGCCATTTCTTACATTTAACTAATGCATTAGAAATAAATGTACAAATATAATCTGTTGTAAGGTTGAAGGAAAAATGTCTTATGCTTCTATCTTGCAACTGACCCTACCAGAATTATTCAATCTAAGTGCAAGGATCCAACAATTGGATCAGGACTTGTGGATAAGGCTATTAAAACCTAAGTCCACTGACATCATCAGAGAAATGCCCCTTCATATCAATAGGCTTTAGAACAAGCTCTATATTAAGTTGTAGGACAAGTATTTTGTGAAAATTCAAACGTAAGAAAATTATAGATTTGAAAATGAAGAAATTTTGAATAAGATTTGCTAGTGCACTTACCACCATCAGAAAATCCCACATTTGGATATAAAGGGATAACCATGAGAGGTATAATTAAAATACTATAGTGTAGCTTACCAGATGTCTTTTCTTGCTACTTCATCAAACAACAGAAGACAACACAATGCTGCACTTTCAGTCAGAACAGCACAGTCATCTTGGAATATTAAGGAAACTAAATAAAACAAATTTTAAAACATTCTTCAGTAAAACATTGGTAGTCAACAGTACAAAAAGAGAACTTTTAACAAGAGTCCTAACTTCAAAAAAACAGAATCGTAGCTCAAAATCAGTCATTTTTTTCTTATAATGTTATGCTATCTGAAGTAGCCACAGATTGATCCTGGAGAGTTTGTTGGGTTTTTTTTCCAGAAAGGGAGGGGAGTTTCTAAATATGTGGTAAAATTTCAGACAATTTCTTTCTGTTCAAAGTATATCAAGGCCACTTCAAAGCTTTTTCAAATCACCTCTCAGTAATGTGAGCAGGATAGAAGGCTGCTGTGCTAATGACAGGCGTATAACTGGATCAGCATATACTAGTTTTCGTAGAAGTGTAAGACATGGCAACATAATACATTCCATGATCTGCAGGAGAGGGAAAAAAGTATGTTAATGTAGATGACTGCCTATACTGTACTGCTGTATACTCAAAATACATGAGAAAATTCTTAATTGACAAATAGCAGACAACTGCCATGCTAGCAATTAATACACTTCTACTATTTATCCCCTTCAGAAAGATCAAAAGTACCAAGACCTAACAAACTGTTACCCGATTAAACTGAATATGGAAATGAGAACATCCTAACATTCTGTAACAAATTCAGTGATTTTTTAAAATTACTTCCATGTGCAAACAGATATTTTTCTGAACCTCTAACCTCTTTGAATGTTCATTCCAAAGAAGAAAATTTAAGTCCTTTCCATACTGGAAAGATTTCCAAATAGCTCTGATTAAATAAAATATAAATAATATTTTAAACATTATGGCATTTTCATCTGCAGCTCTCAAACTGAAGCACAGAAGTGGCTACAATTAGAGACTGGAAAACTGAAAATCAGTTAGGTGAGGTAACTTGTCCAAGATCAGAGAGTCAGTGGACAGGACAGGACAGGACAGAACAGAAACAGAACCAAGGCCTCATTCAGAACATAAAAAGCAGAAAACTTATCGACAGTTTGTCCAGTACACATTAAGAACTAAAGCCAGTATCTCTTTCATATATTGGTATTCCAGAGACTATTCCATTATTTTGTTTTCCTTAGTTTCTGTACATAAGATCTGTTTTTCATGTCTACAGCTAAGGGCTGCTTCTGAGGCTTTATTTAGAACTTTGCTTTCTCCAGCATGCCATTGGCAGCTCTCCCTGAAAGGATACTGTACATTTTAAAAAGTTATGTTGCAATATATATTTCCTCCAACTGGTGCACTCGGGCTACGTCTAGACTGCAAGCCTCTTTTGAAAGAGGCTTTTTCGAAAGATACTTTTTTGAAAGTACTGGTTGTAGTCTAGATGCTCTTTTTCGAAAGTAAGCCGCTTTTTCGAAAGAAAGCACCCAGGCAGTCTGGATGCTCTCCTTCGAAAAAGCATAGTTTGCATTACATAGCGCCTTTTTTCGAAAGAGCACTTTCAAAAAAAGGTGTTCTTCCTCACAAAATGAGGTTTTCCGCGGTCGAAAAAACTGCTGCATTCTTTCGATTTACTTTTGAAAGAACCTGGCAGCAGTCTAGACGCAGGGGAAGGTTTTTTTTTCCCCCGAAAAAAGGCCACTTTTTTCAAAAAAAAACCTTGTAGTCTAGACACACCCTAAGATATCTTGATATTGTATGCAATCAATATCTAAGTACAAAAAATTAATTGAACACATGTGGTAAGTAAATTATAATCTCATCACCCTAAGGAATCCCTTCAGATCAGGGTAGACACACACTAGCTGGGAGCTTCTACAGATGCAGTTGATACCTTCCTATGGCTAGAGATCTTCACTTTCCAGGGCTTTCAGCCCAGTCATATTTCAAGAGCATTTTTTAAGTATTTGTAACTAACTTAACCTAGTAAAATGTTTAATATTCCAATCATGAATTTTAGCCCAGTCTTTTATTCATGATGGATATTCAGATTTTTGTGATGTATAAGATTTATTTATGAAGATAGAGACTTCACTGTTTTGACAATCCACTTTCCTTTCCCACCTGTCTATTTTGAACATAGTATAGATAAACAACAACCACCAGCCAAAACAGAGTTAACACAGTGTTACTGTGATTTCCAAATTCCCTAACACACAAACAACTCCTTCCCCTTGTCTTCCAAACTAAGAGTAAAATTTTCAGAATTGTTTAAGTGACTTGGTATTGACTTAGACTGAACTTTTAATGTGATTTAGGTTCATGGATAATTTAAATACTAACTTCTTACCCTAGATTCCCAACCAGCGATCTTCCTTAATCCTGCTCATTAAGGGATTTCTATTCTCATGTTAAAATAGAACTGTGGGAATTAAATCTCTTCTGCAGCAGGTCTTGTTGATTTATGACAGTAATACCCTTGAGTAGCCCTCAAATTCAAGCTATACCAAACTATCATATAAAAACTTAAACAACAACAAAGAGGTCCTGTGGCAGCTTAGAAACTAACCAGAAAAATACAGTATCATGAGCTTTCGTGGGAACAACCCACTTCTTCAGATGAGTGGCTCCACTCATCTGAAGAAGTGGGTTGTGCCCACGAAAATTCACGTTACTATTTTTTGTTGTTGTTGTTAGTCTCTATGGTGCTACAGGGACCCACTCATTTTTTTAAAAAAATTTAAGGTACAGACTAACACAGCTACCCTCTGAATCTGTCTATAGTGCTCCTTAATACAGCTGAGATAAGATACCTTTGTGAATATTTTTAAAACATTTATTCATAAACTTCTTAACTTAAAACTGCAGTCAAATTCACAAGTGTTGTGCGGTCTTCTGACTCTTGAGGAAGTTCTGCTCCAAAAAAAATTACCCTTCCTACAGCAGACTTGGCAATGAGGCTGCAGCAGAACCTGATGCAGCAGAAGAGCCACCCTGCCACAGAAACATTTCAGGGCCCTGTTCCTCCATGCCAGGAGCACCAAAATAATAAGCAATAACAAAATCTCGTATATGCATGCCCATATCTGCTTCCTGAACCAGATGTGGGACAAACAGACTCAGCCTGATTGAAGCCAGGTGTGAAGAGGCTTAGTGTGGGGAGATCCAGATGTGGGGTGAGAGGGTTACATATGGGGAAAATCTGGATGTGGCCAACTTAGATGAGGGAGAAGCTGTATGCTCAAGGGCTCACTGGGGGCTTCTGAGTACAGGGGAGAATGGAACTCTGCAGGGGGTGTCCATGCTAATGTGGTTGCAGCTCAGTGAGGAGGGCTGGGGAGACTGGTCTCTATAAGGGGCTCTTAATGTGGGGGACTCTCTAGGAAGGTCTGGGTGCTTAGGGAATAGGTTAAGGTTAGTGGGGTAGAAATCCAGGTGCAGCTGGTTCAAGCTCAGCAGGGTGGGGGACTGGGTAAGTCCAAGTGCAGGGAGAGTAGGGCCTGTCAGGGTGAAGGTTCCCCATGCAAGAGGATCAGGGAGGGAGAGAAGTCCAGATGCAGAGGTGGGGTGCTCAGCAGGGGTCTGGACAGAGGAGAGTGGGGCTCTGTAGTGCCCTGCTGGTGAGTTCCAGGTGCAGAGGGTCTTGGTGGAAGGGTTCCGGATGCTGGGGGGTAAGAATCAGCAGAAGGGATATTCAGGTGCAGGAGGGAGGGGTTACATTATGGGAGGGTCTACATGCATAGGGTTTGGGCAGATGGGGAAGCAGCTCCCCATAGAATGAATCCTCCCCGCATAATAGAGGAGCAATAGGGGCAGGAAGCAGAGGCTGTGGAGGGTACAAAACCCACAGAGATGGGGAGTGGATCTGATCCAGCCCTGGTCACTCCATGCACAAGACGACGAAATCTTGTCCTCCTGCATCAAGCCCGGACACAGACATGAATTCCCCCAGGAGTATCTTCTCCATGAATATAAGAACCAGGCAAAGAATTTCAGGCAACAGCAGATTTTCTATTCTCGTTTCCCTTTCCTGTATATATTCTTAGTGAACAGTTACATACAGGATGTTATTTCAAATATCTGAAGCACTGCAAATAGGAAAAACTACTATCAGATGGCAGTGACAGAGGAGAAAGACCTGGGGGTACTGATTAATCACAGGATGACCACGAGCCACCAATGTGATGAGACTATGAAAGACTAGATACATCCTAGGCCAGTATCAGGTAAGATATTTTCAGCAGGGAAGTGTTAGTACCATTATATAAGGCACTGCAAAGCTCTCACCTGCAATACTGTATGAAATTCTGGTCTTTATGTTTAATGAAATTGGATCAGATGCAGAGGAGAGCTACTATTATGATCTGAGGAATGGAAAATGTACCTTAGGTTAAACAAATCAAGCTCTATGATTCGCCTCTCATAACCAAAAGAAGGCTGAGGGAGATATGATTGATCTTTATAAAAATATAAGAGGGATAAATACTAGGAAAGTAATGAAATTAAAGTTAAAAGCCAATGTGGACCCAAGAACAAATGGACACAAACTGGCCATCAACAAGTTTAGGCATGATGGGAATATTGGTATAGAAGGGTACAGCTTGCTCAGGAAGGCCAGGTGGGTAAAAATGGGAGGAGTTACCTTCTATATTAAAAATGTATACATTTGAACTGAGGTTGAAATAGAAATAGGACACAGACTTGTTGAGAGTCTCTGGGTAAGGATAAAAGAGAAAAAAACAAGGGTGATATCATGATAGGGGTCTACTACAGAATACCTAATCAGGAAGAAGAGGTAGAGGAGACTTTCTGAACAACTAACAAAATCATCCAAAGCACAGAACTTGTTAGTGACGGGGGACTTCAACTGTCCAGACATTTGTTGAGAAATAACAGCAGGGCACAGATTATCCAACAAGCTCTTGGAATGTATTGGAGACAATTGTTTTCTTTGAGAAGTTGGAGAAAGCTACTGGGGGAGGCTGTTCTAGATTTGATTTTGACAAACAGGGAAGAACTGGTTAAGAATCTGAAAGTGGAAGGCATATTAGATGAAAGTGGTCATGAAATGACAGAGTTCACTATTCTAAGAGATGTTAGGAGGGACAATAGCAAAATAAAAACAATGGATTTCAAGAAAGCAACATTAGCAAAGTCAAGGAGTTGGTAGGCAAGGTCTCGTAGGAAGCATGTCTAATAGGAAAAAAAATTGAAGACAGTTGACAATGTTTCAAAGAGACATTATTAAGAACACAAAAGCAAACTATTCCATTGCATAAGAAAGACGGTTGTATGGCAAGATACCACCCTAGGTTAACCAGATCTTGAATAATCTAAAAATAAAAAGGGGTACTAGAAAAAGTGGAAACTAGGTCAAATTACAAAGGATGAATACAAACAAACAACACACATAAGTAGGACCAAAATTAGGAAGGCCAAGGCACAAAACAAGCCCAATCTAGTTACAGACATAAAGGGTAACAAGAAAACATTCTACAAATGTATTAGAAGCAAGACGAAGACCAAGGACAAAGTAAGCCCATTACTTAATGAAGGGGGAAAACAGTAACAGAAAATGTGGAATTGGCAGAAGTGCTTAATGATGCTTTCACCAATGGTGCTTTTACCAAGAAGGTTGGTGGTGACTGGACACCTAACATAGGGAATGCCTACGAAAATGGAGTAGGTTCAGAAGTTAAAGTTAAAAATTGCTTAGACAAGTAAGATTGTCTTCAAGTCACCAGGGCCTGAAGAAATGAATCCTAGGGCTTAACAAGCTGACTGAGGCAAATCTGAGCCATTAGCTATTATCTTTGAAAAGACACAGAAGACTGAAGAGATTCCAGAAGACTGGAAAAGGGTGAATATAGTGCCCATCTATAAAAAGGGAAATAAGAAAAACCCAGGAAACTACAGAACAGATAATGGAGCAAATAATTCAGAAATCCATCTGCAAACATCTGAAAGATAATAAGGTGATAAGTAACAGCATAGATTTGTAAAGAACAAATAGCTTTCTTTGACAGGTTAACAAGCCTTATAGATAAGGTGGAAGTGGTGGACGTGGTATACCTAGACTTTAGTAAAGCATTTGATACAGTCTCGCAACACCTTCTAACACTAAACCAGGGAAATACAACATAAATGGGGCTACTATAAGGTAGGTGCGTAACTGGCTGGATAACCATTCCCACAGAGTAGTTTATCAATGGTTCACAGCCATGCTGGAAGAGCATAACAAGTGGGATTCCACAAGGATCAGTTCTGGCACCGGATCTGTTCAATATCTTCATTAGTGATTTAGATAATGGTATGGAGAGTACGCTTAAAGAGTTTGCAGAGGATACCAAGCTGGGAGGCGTTTCAAGTGCTTTGGAGGATAGAATTAACATTCAAAATGATCTGGACAAATTGGAGAAATGGTCTGAGGTAAACAGGATGACATTAAACAAGAACAAATGAAAGTACTCCACTTAGAAAGGAACAATCAGTTGCACACATACAAAATGGGAAATGACTACCTAGCAAGGAGTACTGTGGAAAGGAATCTAGGTCATAATGGATCACAAGCTAAATATGAGTAAACAATGTGATACTCTTGCAAAAAAAGCAAACATCATTCTGGGAGGTATTAACATGAGTGCAGTAAGTAGTAATTCTTCCCCTTTATTCTGCACTGACTAGGCCTCAACTGAAGTACTGCGTCCAGTTCTGGGTGCCACATTTCAAGAAGGACTGGACAAATTGGAGTAGGTCCAGAGAAAAGTAACAAAAATGATTAGAGGCCTAGAAAACAAGACCTATGGGGGGAAGACTGAAAGAATTGGATGTGTTTACTCTGAAGAGAAGACTGAGAGGAAACATGACAACAACTTTCAAGTATCCAACAGGTTGTTAAAAGGAGGAGGGAGAAAAATTATTCTCCTTAACTCCTTGTGATAAGGGGCTTATATTGCAGCAAGGGGTTGGTCATTAAAATAACTTCCTATCACTGTAATTAAGCACTGGAATAAATTGCCTGGGCAGGTTGTAGAATCTCCATCACTGGAGATTTTAAAGAGTTAGTTAAACAAACACCTGTCAGGGATGGTCTAGATGGTGCTTCGTGCTGCCATGAGTGCAGGGGACACTCTGTGACCTGTTGAGGCTCCTTCCAGTTCTATGAAACTAGATAAAGATGTCTAACTACCCAAGGAGTGAAGTTCTATAACAGACTTCCAAGGGAAACAGTGGGGGCAAAAAAAGCCTAATTATCTAGCCTGGCTAGATAATTTTATGGAGAGGATGGTATGCTAAGACTGCCTACAATGGAAAGTAGCTGATATGCAACAGCCTTCCAAAGGAAACAGTGGGGGCAAAAACAGCTGGGAAGTGTTGTAAGCACTTTGGAAAATATTATTAGAATTCAATACAATCTAACCAATTAGAGGATTGGTCTGAAATCAACAAAATGAAATTCAATAAACACTAGTGTAAAGTACTACATTTCAGAAGGAAAAAACTAATACACATAACAACAAAAGGGGGAATAGCTAAGTGGTACTATGTCTGAAAAGATCTGGGTGTTGTAGTTAATCACATATTGAATGTGAGACAACAATGTGATGCAGTTGCGAGAAAAGCAAACATCCTAGAGTGTATTAACAAGACTGTTGTTCGTAAGACACAGGAGGTAACTGTCCCACTCTACACAGCACTGGGAATTCTCAGATGGAGTATTGTGTCCAGTTCTGGGTTCCACACTTTATCCACATGTTTTCTAATTGGAAGAATCCAATGGAGAGCGGCAAAACTGAACTTGACCTATGAGAAAAGGTTAAAAAACTGGGCATGTTTAGTCTTAAAACAAGAAGACTTAGGGGAATTTAATAATAGTCTTCAGATATGTTAAGGGCTATAATAAAGAGGATAGAGATCAATTGTTCTTCATATCCTCAGAATGTAGGATAAGAAGCAATGTGGTTAATGTATAGCGAGGGAGATTTAGGGTAAGTATTAAGAAAAACTAATAATAAGAGTACCTAAATTGAATGGGCTTCCAGGATAGTTTGTAGAATCCTCACTGCTAGAAGCTTTTAAGAACAGATCGGACAAAAACCTGTGAAGAATGGTTTAGACTGATTTGGTCCTTCCTCATCACAGAGGGTTAGACTCAATGACCACTTGAGGACCCTTCCAGACCATTTCTATGAGTCTTTGTTAACGGGGATACTGGCTCCTTCCATCACAATTTAGACAACTTAATCCAGTGGTCTCCAACCTTTTTAATCACAAGATCACTTTTTCAATTTAAGCGTAATGTAAGATCTACCTCAAACCCAAAGTCCCTTTGCCCCACTTCCTTCCCACCCCTTCTCTGAGGCCCCGCCCCGCTCCACCCCTTCTCCAAGGCCTCACCCTACTCACTCCATCCCCCTTCCACTCCCATCCTCCCTCATTTTCACCAGGCTGGGTAGGGATTTGGGGTGCAGGCTCTGATCTTGGGCCAAGGGTTTGGAGGGTGGGATGGGCCTCCAGCCTTAGTCTAGGGTGGGAGATAGGTGTCTAGGAGGGGTTTTAGGGTGCAAGCTCTGGGAAGGAGTTTGAGTGCGGGGGGACTCACATCTGGGGCAGGAGGTTGGATGTAAGAGGAGGTTCAGGAAGCAGGCTCTGGCTGGGCACCATTTAACAGACTGCTTCTGGATGATGGAGCAGTAGAGTTAAGGCAGGCTTACTCCTGCCCCACTCCTGAAAGCAGCTGACATGTACATCAATGGCTCCATGGCACCATGTGCCCCTCATCCACAGGCACTGAGTCCACAGCTTATACTGGCCATGGCTCCCCATTACTGATCAATGGGAGCTACAGGAGTAGTGTCTGCAGGCAAGGACAACATGTGGAGACTCCCTGCTCTCCCTTTCTCAAGGGCTGCAGGGACATGACAGCCATGTCTAGGAGCAGCAATTACCATAGGGATAATTACTCCAGCCACGACAGGTTAGACATTTTAGAACTCACTACTCAAAGAATTAAATTTAAGTGTAAGAGAGAAATGAAAATTATGAAATGCACAGACCAGTCAAAAACCAAACATATCACACTTTGTGAGTAGTAAACGAAGTAACAACAACCCCTCACGTAGGTGTTAGGTCTGGAAATGAGAGAGGACAATTGGTATTTGAGAATAACAGAGGCACGCACACTAGGTGAAAGTGACAGATTTGCATTGCCAAGCTCCACTGCCTTCTCTCTGTGTGAAGATGAGGTACAGAAGTGTGTGGGGGGGGGAGGAACACCCTGACATCACTGCCCCCCCTTCCCCCTCCCACACCCTGCACAGCAAGCAGGAGGCTCCCAGGAGGGCAGCTCCAAGGCAGTGGGCAGGAGCAGCATGACAGTGGATGGAGGGGCAACTTAAGTGCCAGCACTTGATAGCTTCCTGGCTAAACCAGTCAGGATCACCTGTCAGATGGTTCAAGATCTACCGGTAGATCCTGATCTACTGTTTGGTGACCACTGACTTAATCCATATATGAAGTTAGTATAGTTAATAGAAAACGTACCATGAGCAAAATCCAAAAGAAAAAAGCAAATATACAGCAAGATCATATACTTGGCTTCTTAGATGCTCGTGATACTAGTGCAATTAATATACCGACAGACAGTGCACAAAAGAATAGGAAGATACCAAGTTCTACTGATTTTACAGAAACATTTACAAGAAACCTCATGGTGATATTTTTACCTTGCCATCACGGTATACACACTCAGTAAAGTACACAAATAACTTATCTATCACTCCCAATTTTTTCACAATATCATGCATTTTGGTATCTGTAAGAGAAAAAAAGTTTAGCAAGAGCCATTAGTTCCACATCAATTTTATATTTAACTTTCTGGGTAGGAGCACACACTATTTTCACACGGTGAGATGTACTATTTTACATCACCGAATGCCAAAACTCTCTATGCAAAAAAGTATAACACATAGCAATGCAAGTTTCCTCACAGTCTTGTCAACATGTCTTACACCTCTTCTGACTAAGCTATTTCAAGGGGTGATATACTCCCATTCAATACATGACCTCAGCAATGAAGCTGCTAATGACTATGCCAGTCATGGTGGTAGTTGGAGATACACTTAGTAGGCACATGTCTGTAAAAGAGACCACAAACTCACTTCCTTTAGCTCCTAGTAGACATTAGAGAATGATTTTTACCATTATTCCTCAAGCAAAAAGATCTGTATTTCTTTCCCAATCCCTTGCATATACCAACTCCTTGGATTAATTTATTAAATACTCTGAATACTAATTTATTCAGATGCAATTGACAAGGATAAACTCTTTTGGGGGAGAAGCTTCAGAGCGGTAGCTGAGTTACTCTGTAACTGGGATTAACGAATAGTCTTGCAGCACCTTAGAGACTAACAAACCATGTACATTGTATCATGAGCTTTCGTGGGCACAACCCCTTTTTTCAGAAGAATGCAGTTTTTAAAGATCCAGTTACTAAATAAATAGGGGAGGGGAGGAGAGAAGGGGAAAAAAGAAAAAAGGGAAAGAAACTTTTTGTTTGACCAGAGCCTAATACTATGAGGCTCAGGTTCATAACAGGAGTTCCTATAGCTGCCACAATACAAATAAAAAAATAAATGAAAAACAAGGTAAACTCTTGTCTCCATTAAGACAATAGCAAAACTCCCACTGAACTTTGTCATCGGATGGGATTTAGCATGGTGTTCTCTTCCACGTTCATTAAACGTGTCAAAAACCAAAGAATCAGGAGAGGAATAACAAAAATAAAAACTCTGAGTTGTTTGCTGAACTAAATATTTCTTATCTGCTCTCTTGCATGTATTTGGCATTGCAGCTTGCATGCGCCAGACAATCTTTGCAGGGTCCACAAGGGCCTGACTTACAGGCAAGGCTTTGTGGGCAGAGGAAGATATATGAAGGATGTAAAGCAGTTTATAATAAGGTCCTCTAACCTCCTCAGGAGGGATGTGCAAGGAGTCTGCTATTTTCTTGATCAAATCCTGAAACTTCTTAAAATTATTTGCCAAGGATAGAGAAGGCATAACTGTTTCATCTGGAGATGAACAAGATATATTATCTGGAGGAGAGACTTCTTCACTGGCCTCAGCTTTCTGCTCCTCAAAGGTTTCTTCCTGAGGATCACGTCTCCTAGAGAGGGCATGTGATGAAGGCTGGCTATCTCTGCAATGGGTTTTGTGTGAAGCCCTGGACAATTCCTGGTGATAGGCCACCTATGGATCTCAGTAAGGCCAAGGAGGTGATGCATAAGGCTTAGGAGGGGATGCCCATGACCAGAGTTCCTTGTAAGCTGCATGCCCATGTGGCCGCACAGCCCTTTTCTGAGCCCCGCTCGGAGTTTCAGAGCTTCCTGTGCAGACAGAGAGCTAAGCAGATTGGCTGGGGAAGGGGGGCAGGGCACTCTCTCTCTCACAGTGGAGGAGCAGAAACAGCAGCAGCAGCTGCTGTCTGCTATACTGGCTCCAGCCTCTACTCCGGTTGTGCCCACAAAAGCTCATGATATCATCTAAATGTTTTGTTAGTCTCTAAGATACTGCAAGACTATTTGATGTTGTTGAAGTTTTTCCAGTTACAGACTAACATGACTACTTCTCTGATACTTTCACCCTGCTTGGAATCAGTTCAGCATCTCCTACAGTGAGAGCAAGACCAAAGTTCTCCCTGTGCTGTCACTGAAAATGGGAAACAAGCCCCAGTTTCAGCATCACTCTGATCACTTTAGCCCTTCTCCCCCTTTTTAACTCAGAGTTCCATGCTTGGAAAGCTTCCTTCTCTGCCAGCAGGAAACAGGACAGCCACAGTCTACATCTGCAGAGGCTGCAAATGAGTGGGGGAGATGGTTTTCTGGTTCAATCAAGACGTGTCTGTCTGTCTGTCTGTCTCTGTCTGTCTGTCTGTCTACCAGATTCTTTAAGGGCGCTCTAACTGAGCTGAGAGAAATGCCTGGACATTTACATGATTACATTTCAAACAAAGTTTACATAAGCGTTAATGGCTTAAGATAAGAAAGAACAAAATTCTGGTAAAAGAATCTTTTTGAGTGTTGCGAACATCTAAAACTCTGATCTTAATGATTTTTTTGAATCCTGTGTTACTAATTAATACATGGTAAACTGTATTGCATTAGGGCCAGCTCTTTGCTATCTGATAGAGTTCTAGCTCTTATGAGTCAGAAGTAGCTGATTTGAAGGATGAAACTTTATTTGCAACATCTTTGAAACATGCATCTGTGTGTTAGAAAGAATGAGGATACATGTACTCTCAGGTCTCAGAGGGGTAGCTGTGTTAGTCTGTAACTAAAAAAAAATTAAGAAACAACAATGGTACTGTAGCACCTTAGACTAACAAAAATATATTAATAGTATCATGAGCTTTCGTGGGCACAAGTCACTTCTTCAGTCAAGGGTAGTGTTAATTTTTTTATTTGATTTCATATTAAACAAACATAAGCACTGTTCCTTGCTAATTATCCCTTGCTTTAATATATTTTCTTCCTCACTTATGGACTATTTAAAATATATATTTATATCGATGGATTTTGTTTGTACTGGTGGGTGCACATCCACAAACTACTTCAGTATTGGAGTTGCACATAAGAAATTTCAACCAGCCCAAAAGAAAATTCTATCCACCCAAGGATGGAAAATCTTACAGGAAACACTGCCCATGTGTAACACCAGCAAGATTATGGTGGTGGCCTTATGCCACAAGTGGCCCTAGGGTCATCAGAGACTTCTGGAATGTGGCCCTTCTAGAAGTGATGAGGAGCCCTGAACTGATATTTGGGAAACTGAGACTAGGTCTTGATCAGAATCCTTATGCGTCACCTCCTTGGCCTGAGACCCATGGGTGGTATATTACCAGGAACTGTCCAGGGCTTCACACAAAACCCATTGCAGAGATAGGCAGCCTTTATCACATGTCCTCCTCAGGAAACCATGTCTCCATTAAGCCAATAGCAAAACTTTCACTGACTTTGATGGAACCAAGAGTCAACATGGAATGTATTTCACAGAATGTAAAAGAACTGTATTCATATATATGACCTACTGAGAAAATGCTGAATTTGATATTTGTAGTGTCAGCATCTTTCTTTTCATGGCAAAGAACTGAATTAATGCCGACTATCAACAAATTTCCTTCTGCTGGATTCTGGAAGCCTCTGGGACAGCAGTATGGAAATGTCAGTTCTGCGGGCCTTGCTAAGAGAAAAAAAACAGTACTTTCCTATAATTGGAATTTGACTAGATTGTGTACAGATCCATTTGCCTAAGCACTCTATATAAAGTCTGGAGCTCTTGAGTTCTGCCTACTGAGTGCACTTGGACCATCCACTTAACCACAGAATGCCCCCTTCAATGTTTACATGCCTTCACTTAAATTTGATCTTTAACAAAATTTAAATATTGTCCCCATATGCTCCACAGTCTCCTACGGACTTTTTTTTGTTTGTGATACAAATTTACTAACAGTCACTTTAACCAAATTATATAGCATATAGAATGGAACTTCTTCTCCCCACATCCGCTACATTAAAAACAAGGAGTCTGTAACTACTTCATAGACAGCGTAATCACAGAAACTAATTTTGATTCTGTGAAAACCACCTACAACTCACAAGTGACATTTCAGCCCATTTTAACTGCAGGCAGTTTCTCAGGATTAAGCAGAGTGAAGGAATGTTTTCTAGGTGAACACTAGCCACCATTCAGGTCCTGGCCAGCAAGGAACATAAATTCCAAAAGAACGCCTCATTTCAGAGTCAATCCCCTTTTGGTACTCTTGCTTCCTATACTAGATCAGGCTCATGTAAAATGCTCCTTGTTGGCTGCAATTGAGGTTCTACTGTACCGAGGCACATCAGTTGAGTGAACAACAGTCAGGCTTTTTCACACAGCACTTCTCAAATTCAAAGCAATTGCTACTTGCTTTCTTTCACCTACTCAACATTCTACCAGATTCTTTAAGGGGCGCTCTAACTGAGCTGAGAGAAAAAGGTAAGTTATAAGAACTTTTGGAAAGCTCGTTCCTTATGCTATCCACTCTGAGTAAAGCTCAGCCATGTAAAATGAATTAGTCAAAGCCTCATGACCACTTGGATAAGAGAAGGCTCTATTCTTCCAATGACTATGCACATTTTCAAGGTGTAACTTCATCAAAAAAAAGTTACACACTAATCTCACCCAATTGAAGAAAATACTGCAGTCTATGAAACAGACTTCTAATCTAAGAAATGGCTCTCTCAATCAAGAATGGGTTGACACTGAAAAAAATACACCTACTCTTCCATAAGGATAATTTTTTCTTCCACTCGAGGCAGAAATTACTAGCATGAAAAAGCAGGACATTTGCAGTGTCATTATCTCTAATAAACAAGAATGAGTTAGGTATGAAGTTTAAGAAAAAACTTGTTGACTGGTCCATTTTAAAGCCCAGTCATGAGGTTTACTTTACCTTTGCAGAATTACACTTACTCTTGGTTGAGCTATTCCTTTTTGTTTCCTATTGGGAGAATAAAATCTATGTCCCTCACTCTCAGGCAGTTGTGTGAAACAGGCAAGTACATTTTGAACTTGGGCAATGGAATTTTCATGACAGTTTTGCAATATTGATTCGGTAATATAAGTGGACGTTAGGTAATTAAAAGTTCAAAATAGCATTCCAAGCACAAAATCGGTTTACCAGCACATGAATCAATATTTCCAAAACACTTTACCTTGCATAATTATAGCTAGCTGCTCTGCTGCAGACTTTCGCAAAACTAGGTCAATGGTGTCAGAAGTAAGAATACCATATAGTTTTTCCACGGTCTCGTCCTATTAAAACAAAGCTATATTTAGAACTACATATAATATACGTCTCTTAGTTAAACAGGACAACTACCCCTTTCATTCCCTCAAAAAGTGTAAGAAACATAAACTATATAAATAAAATGTGACTATGATCCATTCTAAAAATCATTACAAGCAGCCTGATCAGAATGATTTATTAAGCTTTTAAAGCATTTCTTGGGGAACAGAAAATTAACAATTTCCAACATATAGCAATTAGAAACAACAACATACAAGTTCATTTTCAGAATATGCAAATGCTGAATTATTTTTTTTTTAAAAAGCATATTTATATTCACACTTATTTTGTGGTATAGGGACGTAAGCAAGTAGTGAACTAGTCAACTATCCAGATAGTTGAGTACTGACTCAACTAGTCGCTCCCTCCGCTTTTCTGCTTCTATCGAGAAAGGCAGCAAGCGGGGAAGCAGGAGCTAGTGCTGGGGGACTGGCTTAAAAGCCAGCTCCTCTCAGCACTGTCTCCTTGGGTGGGAGGGGAGGTCAGGAGCGCAGTGGGGAAATGGTGCAAGCAGGAACTCAAGCAGTCCCCACTGGCTCTGGATCCCACTGTGGCGCTTCATTCAGCCTTGGAAATTGGGGCTTAGGTACATTTCAAAGGCTGAAGCGTCGCAGTGGGAACATCGGGCCAGTGGGGACTGCTTGAATCCTTGCTTGCGCCATGCTCCCGAGGGTGCGCCCCCCGCCCCCTTCCTACTTCTATGAGAGGAAGCAAGGGGAGGGAACGGGCACTGGTGCTGGGGGAGCTAGCTTAAAAAATGGTTCCCCCAGCACCTATCAGAGGCAGCAGCGGAAGGGAAAGGGGAGGCTGCTGGGAAGCAGCCTCTGTCCACAGGGGTCCCAGGGGGAGATGGGCCCCGCCACAGACAGGGGCTGTTGCCGCAAAACAGCCCCTGTTCGTGGCAGCTAGGGCCGCGGGCACGGGCTGTTCCTGCAGCAGCCCCTGTTTCCAGTGGACTGGGTTTTCCACAGCAAACCAGGGCTGCTGGACTCAGCGCGAACCAGGATTAAGCAGTCCCAGCTCATGCTCATCGCTGCATCTCTGCATTTTAAAAGTAATAGGAGCCCAGCAGCTCTTACTACATTTAAAATGCAGAGCCTCAGCACGTGACACTCCCAAAGCCGGCACAAGCCAGGACTGCTCAGTCCCAACTTGAGCCAGCTCTTGGAGCTACCCTCGCTGCAGCTCTGCAGAGCAGTTCTATCGATTAATCATATAGTCAATACAAATTGTATTGACTATATGATTAGCCTGATAACTGCACTGTAACATCCTTATTCTGGTGTAATTAACAAAAGGAGTAATATACATTATTATGTGCATATATTCATGATTATATGACATAGTTACCCTACAACAGCAGGGAACTAGAGTCAATCATACTATCTCCTATGTTCACTCATGTACATGCTTGATATTTCAGTGCATTAGTCTTTTCTTTAAGCAAAAGACTATCTGTAAAATGGCTTGTGGTTACGTCAGTTAATTAAGTTCAACACACAGATAGATTTTAGATCTTAAGTTTTTTTTAATCAATGGTAAACCCAAGTGGCTTGATTATTTTTAGGTTGGTGGAAGAATGGCATCTTTCACAACTCATTTAGTATTTTGACGTATTTTACTAGTTGCTGTTTGCTTCCATCTATTTCCGGCAAAGCATGAACTTGTAATCCAGAAACCATCAGTCAATAAGCAGCTCTTGGATTTTGTCTTATACATGTAGGATTTGCTTGTACAGTGAGGAACTGTCTTGCACTTGTATTATTTTGTGTGGCAGGGTCAGTCCTACTCCTAGGTCGCAGAGACCCCTGTTCTGCCCACTCTCCCACAGTTTAGGGGCTGTGGTACAAGTCCCACTTGCCTTTTCTCGGCGTTTGGCCTTCTGTACCTCAGCAAAACAAAGGGGTGTTGGGGCCGACGCCCCTAGCCAGTCACGGCTGAGTAAACAGTCCTCCTCAGCCACCAGCTGAAGTTTCTGGCCATTTGGGGGAAGGGAGCCTCCAAACACTTAGCCCCTTACTCAGAGCCCTTTACCTCCCCCTGCAGCCTTTAGTAGTGCTGATGTTGTTCTGCTCAGCTCCTCCAAATCTCCTTATCAGTTGTTCGTGACACTCCACCTCCACTCTCCAAACTCCTTCTCCACTCTCCCTCCCCCACAGGGAAGGTTTTTAAAGAGGTCCTGTGGCAGCCTGAAATCAGCTCACCTGGCCCTTCATTGATTTATAGCAGCCCTGTCTCAGCTGCTCCTAACTAGCCAGGACAGTTGCTGATGTTTTGTTTTGTAATTTTTTTTAGAGCTGCCTCTCTCCCTTTTCATCAAGCCCTTTAACCTGCCCTGTCACATTTGGATTACATGCATCTGTTATTTGGGGTTGGATTTGCACAACATATGCAGCTGGATTTTCAACTAGTTTCCACATACAGTAATATGCCAGAAAATGTGTGATGTTCGCCTATCTATATCTTCTGTAGCAATTACAGAGGCTACTTAAGGACCTGCTGTTTTTTACCTCCCCTTAACCTCTGTTTACTTGTTTGTCTGTCCTTAGATTGTCTTCCATGATTATGAAACTGACTGAGAATGCAGATGTGGAATTTTGTTCAACTTAAAGCGAAACAACTAGAAACAGTATGAAAAGAACTCTGACGTTTACTTTGATGTCAGCATGCACTATTAAAAATTGTAGTAGGAACTACCTACTACTATTATGAAAGGTCACATACTTTTTTCTCTGCTAATCTCATTTCAATTGTTCATATCTTCATAACAATTTCACCTTCGAGGCTGAGATTTTCCAGGCAAACTACCCATGGAAATATTTTTTGGAAACTGAGCAAAAAAGAGTTGAGCTATTTGAGTGAAAGGAGATATTTTTAAAAGGTATGCTTTAGCCATTATTAGATAAGCCTTGTGATCATTTGTTTCCTAGCCACACTAGTGGCCAGAGGCAGACACTCAACATTTGGCCTTGAAATATTTCACATTGAAAAGTGCGTTTGGGTGTTCTAGTGAAAGACCATTATGATTTAACAGAACTATGACTATTTCTACTCATGCACAGTAGAATTTTAACAAGTATGATAAGCCATTATAAACTAAAGCTAGATACATCCACTTTGCATTTGTGGAGCTAATTTATCTGCAGGGGGTAAAAATCTAGTAAAGCTGAATAGCAACTGAACTCATGTCTCATTCACTGTTGCACCTTATAATGGAGTGGGTGAGATCCAAAAGACCCTTGTTGGAGACCTTGAAGCACTGCCTCACCCCACTCCAGATAGGAGCAGAGAAGAGATCTCCAGACAACCTAGAGCAGTGCTTTTTTTGTGCCAGTACTCCCCGGGATGGCATATCGGTACCTATTTTCCCTGCATAACTTAAATTAATTTCATTTCCCTCTGGTGTACTGGCACCTCTTTTCCTGAGGTGGCTGGACTCCTGACAGAAGCCCGCTTGGGACACGCGGCTCTTAAAGGGGCCGCAACAGCATTTTGGGTGTCTGCTAGAAGGCCAATCTGAGTCATGAGGACAATAAAAAAAAAAAAAGCAGCAGTCACAGAGCAGTCAGTTATTGCCGGAATTGGAAGAGAGAGGATTGGATTCCTGGCTGGCTGGAAGAGCAGCTGGACCACAGACAGCTCATGGCTGCCAAAGACTGGGGGAGCTGAGAAGGAGCTGCTGGCTGGCTGCAGGGACTAAGCAAGGACAGAGCCCAGAAGCTAGCCAGACCAAACAAGGGTACTGTGATGGGCCCTGTTAAGACTGTTACAAAGGGCAGTGTCTCCAAGGAGGAAGCCTTGACAGAAGACAGCTTGTGTGTGTCAGAGACTCAGCTGGAGGACTGAGTCATTGAAGACCCACAGAAGAAACCACAGGTTTATGGACTCTCATAAGAGGTAGATGCCCTCCATTCCAAGAACTAAGAAATGGGTGGCTCACACTGAACTAGAAGGGGGCACTGATGAGAGGCGGGTACCAACCCCATTACACATTTTGTAATGTAAAAGCTGCTCTTAAAGTTTGTAGGGTAGAGGTTCTCTAGCAAACTTATTTCTGAGATGCAAGACAAATCAAAGAAAAAAATTACTGTAACCTGCAGAGGATTAAATAATTGATGTGCAGCAGCCTTCTCACTTGGTGTTAATAAGCAGTTCAAAAAGTACAGAACAACAAAATACATTAAAAGACATTTTAGTCACCTTAAAAACTGACTCTCTTGTATCATTCAACTTCAACTCAATAGTTCTTTCCACAATAAATAAGTTGGAAATACTGGAGAAAATGCTACCGTGCAAAACAGGGCGCTTCAGGCTGGCCCCTTCTTCATTCATAAGATGGAATGTTAGATGTTTCAGTGCCACAGAACGGACTCTAAGGAAACAGAGTATTAAGAATCATGGTTCTTTTCAGTGGAAACTTTTAGCTCTTCAGATACACATACAGTTAGAAAACATTTTAAAAAACCACCCTAAACCACTGATAATGCTTAAGACTTAATTCTAATAATCATTTACCTACTACATTTCAAATCAGTCTTCACTGTAAAATCAATTAAAACATTCTTAATTGTTTAGAAGCTTCAGAGGAGTAGCCGAGTTAGTCTGTAACAGGAAAAACTTAATAGTCTAGTAGCACCTTAAAGACTAACAAAACATGTAGATAGTGTCATGAGCTTTTGTGGGCAAAACCCACTTATTCAGATCACTGGAGTATTAAAAATCCAGATCCAAGAATAAATAAGGGAAGGGGAGGGGGGGGAGAGAAGCAGGGGGAAGAGACACAGTGAGTATATGGTTCAAGTAGTTACAAGAGGTTGATAAGAACAATTAGCACCTCCATTGTATGGTTGGTTGGTTAGGTCATTAGGATGTGGAAGGTAGTGTGTGAGCCAGCTGATGTCCCTGTTCATTCCATTTGCATAAGAATTAAACTTGTAAATGACGTTAAGCTCCAATCCTTCCCTGTGTATTTGGCTTGTGATTTTGGCCTGAAACAACAAGGTGACTTGGATATCCAGTAACGGCTGTCCAGGCAGATTAAAGTGTTCTTCAACAGTTTTCTGTATATTGCCTTTTTGGATATCTAATTTGTATCCATTAATTCTTTCCCATAGAGACTGTCCAGTTTGGCCAATATACATGGCAGTGGGGCATTGCTGACATAAATCACATTAGTAGATGTGCAGTTAAATGAGCCTCTGATTTGGTGACTGATGTGGTTGGGTCCAGTGATGAAATTGCTAGTGTAGATGTATGGAAGAGTTGGCACCGGGGCTGATTGCAGGGGTGGGTTCCTGGATTATTATGATGGAGGTGTGTTGCATGGTTCCTGGAAAGAATTTGTTTAAGGTTGTCTGTAGGCAAGGATTGGCCTTTCACCCAAGGCCTCAGAGTGAGGGGTCATTTTCCAGGATAGGCTAAAGACTGTTGATAATGCGTTAGAGGGGTTTCAGTTGTCATCATCTACAGCCCACAAGTGGAATTCTGTTGTTTTCTCTTCGGGGCCTGTCTTGAAGTAGTTCATGTCTGGGTACTCCTCTTGCAACTACTTGAACCAGCTACTCACTCACTCTCTCTTTTTTTTCCCCCTCCTTTTCTCTCTTTTTTCCTCCCGTCCCCTCCTCCTCCCCTTCCCTCATTAATTCT
This sequence comes from Pelochelys cantorii, assembly GCA_032595735.1. Lineage (NCBI taxonomy): Eukaryota > Metazoa > Chordata > Testudines > Trionychidae > Pelochelys > Pelochelys cantorii. The sequence goes on from CM064327.1 coordinate 95,006,362, forward strand.
TGGATCTGGACTTCTAATACTCCAGTCATCTGAAGAGGTGGATTTTGCCCATGAAAGCTCATATACATGTTTTGTTAGTCTTTAAGGTTCTACTAGACTATTCGTTATTTTTCAAGTTTTTTTAATTGTTTAGGTTAGGCTTGCAAATATCATGTGTCATACACTGAAATTACTACAGGACATTATTACTCACAACTGCTTTTTTGAGAAGAGAAGTCGTAGAGCAGCCCTTAATCTAGTAGTTCTAGGAAGAATCCCTTCTCCGCTGTCAGAAGCTGTTTCACTTAGTCTGAGGATGCAATTACCCAGTGTCTCTTCTGTGTCTGCATACCCCTAAAAATGTTTAAAAACAAAGTCACTAATTTGCTTAATTAAGAAACAAGCACGTCTGCTTTTGACAAAAAAACAAAATCTATGTTTTCTAGCTAAGATCATAATAAGTTGTAGTAAGTACCTTATATGATACAGTCTTGGAAGTGGACATAAGCAAGTAACTCATAAGTCTATGCTTCTTCCCTGTAAGTGTATCTGACCAACATAATACTTGAAGGAAAGAACTGCCTCAAATGCTTTCTAATTCAAGTTTAGACAATGATTATCCTTCCAGAAAACAGAATTGAAATCCCACAACCCAGTAAGTTAAAAAAAAATAAGATGTTGCCTAATTTAGGACAATAAAAGAAGGTGGGCTACTTGGGTAACCATCACTTTATTTAACTACATTAATCATTTTAATTCTGAAAAATAAAATGCTTCCACAAAAACCACATGCAACGGTAAAAGCTTTTTCATGTCCAATGGCACAAGACCAACCATACTGTAACTCAGCTCAGGCCTGACATATTCGCTATCCCACCTCCTCAACACTGTTGTCAGAGTGTGTATCTAAAGGTATGCCATAAAGTATATGTAAACTGTTAAGCAGCTGGTCCCAAATATCTTCATCTGATGCATGTACAGTTTATGCACTTGTATGTGTGCTGGAAATGTGTTCTTGAAATGTGTTTTGGAGGCAGTGCATAAATCCAGTCTGCCCTAGACAAAGGAATGTGGTTTAAGCTGTTTGACTGGCTTCATTACAAAAAAGGGACAAGGAAAGTATATTTATATACAAGGTAAACAAAGCAATCAAGCTAACAAGCAGCACCCCAGGATTCCTTCCTGACTCTTGAAGCTGAGACAAAGGACTTTGGGTACTACAAAACCAAAAAGACATTTTAGTTATTCATCATTTATGGGCCAGAGGGGACACCACCCTCTGAGCCTACGACCATTGGATTCTTTAGCCTGGAGAGTTACAGCAGAGGTTTTCGACATTTTTTTCATTTGCAGAGACCTCCCCCACCCCCCCCCCCAGGCCTCCAAAAAATCAAATGGAGGTGCAGACCCCTTTGGACATCTTAGACAGTCTGTGGACTATCCTGGTAACAATGTCAGTAAGAAAACTGCTTAAGCAAAGACTGTAACTTGCTAAGATTAAATTTTTTTCCACTAGAAACTGTTTTCTTATGCTTAAAATCACTTACATTTCTGACGTTTGTTAATAAACTTGCTCTTGTTTAATTATAATCTCACTATAATTTATTGAAATGGAGTGTCTTCAGCTAGTCTAACAAGCTGGAGTGTACACTTCCTCTTTGGAGGCAGCAAACGTAATATTTACATGAGCGTCCAGTGATAGAGACTGGACACTGCAGAAGACATTTCTGGGGGAACTCAGCAATTGTAGTTCACTGTATATTACCTGAAAGACAAGGTTTAGACTGGCAGAGTCTTGAATGTGCTAGACCACTGTAGCAGTGAACTGAGTCTAAATCACCAGCAAAGCTCTCATCTGCTCATGCAGAAGGATAACAGCGTCTTACAGTTCTGGGTTTCCTGAGCAAATCATCACATGTTGGGTGCTCCCACATTTAAGTCAAAACTAGCAAACATTTATGTAGTCCTGGAGTATCATATGCTGTAACTACACTCTAGCTGGCATAGAGAACATATGACTCAAGGCATGTTCTGCTTTCTGTTTTATATACAGAGGTTAATATCTTTAAAAAGTGTTTTAAACTAATTCTATGCATTTTGGGGGAAGATTATATTTAAAGCACTCCCAGAAGTGCTTATATTCATGAAAAAACAATACAGCATTACCTAAAATTCACTGCACCAGACATTTACATAGCAAATCACAAACATAGGACACTCTCTGCACTGAGGAGATTGTAATCTGAGGCCCCAGTGCTTGGAATAGGTGTCTAACCTCACAGAGCTAATTGAAAAACATCAGTGCCTAAAGTAAGAAAAAACATGGAGCCACTGTTCAGGGCAAGGGAGATGTGGCCTAGTGGTAGAAGTAGAGTAGGCACAGAAGAAGTGAGAAATATAAAGAAAAGTGGAGAAGAGAAATGATCATGTGTGCTTACAGATAGTATCTGAGGAGACCGATAGCACTTAAAGGGTAGGCAAAAAGGAAGGAATCAAAAACATCAGACATAACATGAAGTGCATGGTTGTAGCTGTAGGTAGTGGAAGAAGGAAGATTTTAGCACCAGATTTAGATTTTAGATATGAAAGATGAGATGCAGCAACGAGGGTGGGAAAGAAAATAGGAGTGCAAGTGTTCTTGTTGAACTGGACAAGGAGTAAGACACACAGCAACAGACTCCTACTTAAGAGCATGACTACATTGTAGCAGGAATACAACCTATAGGTTGTGCAGACCTACCCACAGCAATTGTAATCTAACCAGTTTGCTAAAAATGGCAGAGAGGATATGGCAGCACAGGCTCCACCAGCAAGTTCATATTTGGAAGAGTGGGCAGGAGGCAAGGAGAGGAAAGCTTGGAAACACCATGCTGCAGTTTGTGCTGCTATTTCACTGCTTTTTTTAGCAAGTTAGCTAGAGTACAGCCAGCTTAGGTACATCTGTGCAAGCTGCAAATCACACCCACAGTGCAGCATAGATCAACCCTGAAAAAGCAGGGCACGGACACTGGCTGAAGGTCTCTGGACAATAAGGGTCATTAATTACGTTTAATCAAGAAAAAAAGAAGAGTTTCAAAAAACGTGTCATCCTAATGGAGTAGGACAGACAATTTGTGCTAAAGCATATGAAGAATATTTAGGCAGGTCTTGAACAAAGTTACATGAAATATGAAAGAACCAGGGACCTTCCTGATGTCAAACTTAGTGACACAAGAAGGGAAAATAAAGCAAAAATGGCCAGATGTTCATTATTTCTACATTCTACAGTAACAGTTCTGTTACCCTGCACTCGATTAGCCATAAAACTCAATTAACCAACATTTCTGATATGTCCCAATTAAAATTAGGGATGTAAAATCCCAATTAATCAGTTAACTTCTGATTAACCTGTGTGGGGCTAGCTGCCGGTTCCCAGCCCCGGCCACCAACCATGCAGGGCTGGCTGCTGGGGCCAACTCTTGGCCCCAGTCGCCAGCCTTGCGGGGTGGGCTGTCAACCCCATGCAGGGACCTGGCAGAGCTGGAGCAGTCCTCCACTCACAGCAAGCTAGGGACGGGGAGACTGCTTCCAGGGAACAGGTTAACTCTTACCTAGTAAGTACCACCCAGTAGGAGTGGTGCTTAGTGGGTAACCGATTACTCAGTCACATCCCTACTACAAATCTTCAATCGAGTAACCAGGACTAGGGATGTGAACAACTAGTCAACTACCCAGTAAGCAAATGCTAATAAGATAGTCGACACACTCTTATCAGAATGAGGCAGCAAGGAGGGGGAGGGGGAAAGGAAGCAGAGGAGGTGCTTCACAACGGCAGCGCTGCATGGAGACCCTGGACTCCACATGGCGCTGTCGCTTTAAAATGCCTTATGCTGCATAAAATGGACTCCCCCGCTGACCCCAGGCTCCATGAGGCACTGCGCTTTGAAACTCCACAGAGAGCATGGGGCCAGCAGGGGACTGCTTGAGTCCCCCCGCTGGCCCCATGCTCCCAGCAGCGCTTTCACCTTTGAAGTGTAGCAACAGCCCTGGAGCAGTGGCTACACTTCAAAGACGGAGGCACCCTTAGCGACTAACTGAATAGTCTATACAAATTGCATCGACTATTCGATTAGCACATTAATCTAAATTTAACATCCCTTACCAGGACTAGTACACTGCCCAACACATCATTCAACTGCACATTCTGTACTCTACTTTTCTGCAAAAGAGACAGAAGACAAGTAATTAAGCTGAAATCAGGGATTTATTAAAACAAAAACAAACAAAAAAAAACCCCCCAGCTTAAAGGATATGTCACAGGGTCATTACTGATTCAGCCTAGTCTCCTACACCTTCTACATCAACAATGGCGAACAGGTAAGTGCTAACAGGGAGTTTAGAGAGGCAGTTTTCCAGGTAAAGGAGAAGCAGATACAGGACTCTTGAGGGAAGTCTGTGTTGTTATTGGGGCTTTCTTACTGTGTGCTGAGCTTGTGTTTGTGAGTGAGATTTGGTGTTTGGTGTTGTGTTGGTGTTTTTTTTTTCCTGTGTTTGTGAGTGAGGCTTTAGAGAGGGAGTTCTCCAGGTAGAGGAGAAGGAGATACAGGACTCTTGAGGGAAGTCTGTGTTGTGTTTGGGGCTCTCTTGCTGTGTGATGAGCTTATGTTGTGACTGAGGGTTGGTGTGTTTTTTGTTTCATTGTTGGTTTGTTTTTTCCCCTGTTTGGGAATGAGGCTTTTTTTTTTCCACCCCCACTTCCACTTTCCCCTCCCCCTCTCCTTCATGGAGTGTGTGCTGTGAGTGGCAGGTGGAAACTGTTGGCTTCTAATTCAAGTTTGAATTCTAGAAGCCTCTGCTGATTGCCTGAGCCTTGGTAGGGGCAGGGACTTTCAGGCAGTCCAGGGCTTTATCAGGCAGTGGGCAAGTGACCAAGGAGCTTGCGAAAAGGACAGCAGGGATGGATGGTGATAGGTCTGCTGTTGTTACCTGCACAGCGTGTGCCATGTTTGTCTTCCTCCCAGAAGAAAGAATGGATTTCATCTGCACGAGGTGCAAGCTGATCACCATTTTGGAAGAAAAAATTAGAGGACTGGAGGCCCAAGTGTCGACCCTATGCTCCATCAGAGAGGATGAAGACTTCCTCGATAGAAGGCAGCGTTTAATCCTGCAAGAATGGCAGGCGAAAGAGCCAGAGACGGCAGTACAGGACCAGGAAGAGAACTGGCAGCATGTAACTTCTAGAAGGGGAAAAAGGCCAGCATGGGAATCCCCCAGTGCTATAGAGGTAAGTAATTGCTTTCAGGCTCTCTCCACAGGCTCTGCAGTGGTGAATGCTTTGGAAGGGACCTCACAAGGAAGAAACCGCAAGGGAACACCATCTACTAGAAGGCATGGGATGCGTAGTCCTAGGGATGGGGGTTCCACGACCACCACCCCCAAAAGAAGACGACGGGTAGTGGTGGTCGGGGACTCCCTCCTAAGAGGGACTGAGCCATCCATCTGCCGTCCGGACCTAGAATCTCGAGAGGTGTGCTGCTTACCGGGAGCTCGAATTCAGGATGTGACTGAGAGGCTTACCAAGCTGATCAAACCTTCGGATCGCTACCCCTTCCTGCTTCTCCACGTGGGAACTAACTATACGGCCAAGAATGACCTTGAGCGGGTTACTGCAGATTATGTAGCGCTGGGAAGAAGGACCCAAGAATTCGGAGTGCAAGTGGTGTTCTCGTCCATCCTCCCTATTGAAGGGAAAGGACTGGGCAGGGATCGTCGAATTGAGGAAGTAAATGCGTGGTTGCGCAGGTGGTGTCGCAGAGAGGGCTTTGGTTTCCTCGACCATGGGACTCTGTTCCAAGCACAAGGATTGTTAGGAAAAGAAGGGATCCACCTAACAAAGAGAGGAAGGAGCATCTTCACGGGCAGGCTTGCAAACCTAGTGAGGAGGGCTTTAAACTAGGTTCGTTGGGGGACGGTGACCAACACCCTGAGGGGAGTGGGAAAGTCGGATACCGGGAAGGAATGCAAAGAGGAACGAGCAAGAAAGGAGGACCCCTGATTCAAATGGAGAAGATGGGGAGATCAACTGGTTTTCTGAGGTGTTTGTACACTAATGCAAGAAGCCTGGGCAACAAACAGGAAGAACTGGAGGCCCCAGCCCAGTCCAAGAAATATGATTTAATTGGGATAACAGAGATTTGGTGGGATGACTCGCATGACATAGAAGGACTGTTCAGGAAGAACAGGCAGGGGAGAAAAGGAGGCGGAGTTGCACTATACATAAGAGAGCACTATGATTGCTCTGAACTCCAGTATATAGAGGGAGAAAAACCTGTTGAGAGTCTATGGGTTAAGTTTAGAGGTACAAACAACAGCAGTGATGTTGTGGTTGGTGTCTACTACAGGCCACCGAATCAGGTGGATGAGGTAGATGAGGCTTTCTTCGGACAACTGAGAGAAGCTTCCAGATGGCAGGCCCTGGTTCTCGTAGGGGACTTTTTAATCACCCTGACATCTGTTGGGAGACCAATACGGCAGTACACAGGCAATCCAGGAAGTTTTTGGAGAATGTTGGGGATAACTTCTTGGTACAAGTGCTGAAGGATCCGACCAGGGGCCGTGCGCAGCTTGACCTTCTGCTCACAAACAGGGAGGAACTAATAGGGGAAGTAGAGGTGGGTGACAACCTGGGAAGCAGTGATTATGAGATGGTAGATTTCAGGATCCTGACCAAAGGAAGAAAAGAGAGTAGTAAAATACACACTTTGGACTTCAGAAAAGCAGATCTTGACTCCTTCAGAGACCTGATGGGCAGAATCCCCTGGGACGCTAACATGAAGAGGAAAGGAGTCCAGGACAGCTGGCAGTATTTTAAAGAAGCCTTATTGAAGATACAGAAAGAAACCATCCCGATGCGTAGCAAGAGAGGCAAAAATGGTAGGAAACCGGATTGGCTTACAGGGGAAATCCTTGGTGAACTTAAGAACAAAAAGGAAGCTTACAAAAAGTGGAAACTTGGACAAATGACCAGGGAGGGATTTAAATGTATAGCTCAAGAATGCCGGGAGGTTATCAGGAAGGCGAAAGCGCAAATGGAATTGCGACTGGCTAAGGATGTGAAGGATAACAAGAAAGGTTTCTACAGGCATGTTAACAAGAAGGTGGTGATTGGAGAGGGTGTGCGGCCCCTACTGGATGAAGGAGGTAACCGAGTGACAGATGATGTGGGGAAAGCTGAAGTACTCAATGCTTTCTTTGCCTCTGTATTCACGGACAAGGTGGGCTCCCGGACTAATGCGCTAAGTGATGCAAGATGGGATGAAGATCGACAGCCCTTAGTGGGTAAAGAACAGGTTAGAAACTATTTAGAAAAGCTAAACGTACACAAATCCATGGGTCTGGACTTAATGCATCCGAGGGTACTGAGGAAGTTGGCAAATGTCATTGAGGAGCCTTTGGCCATTATCTTTGAAAAGTTGTGGAGATCGGGAGAGATCCCGGATGATTGGAAAAAGGCAAATGTAGTGCCCATTTTCAAAAAAGGCAAGAAGGACAATCCAGGGAACTATAGGCCGGTCAGTCTTACCTCGGTTCCTGGAAAAATCATGGAAGGGATCCTTAAGGAATCCATTTTGAGGCACTTGGAGGAGAGGAAAGTGATTGGGAATAGTCAGCATGGATTCACAAAGGGCAAGTCGTGCCTGACCAATCTGATTAGCTTCTATGATGAGGTAACTGGCTCTGTGGATATCGGAAAGTCAGTGGATGTGATATACCTTGACTTTAGCAAGGCTTTTGATACGGTCTCCCACAATATTCTTGCCAGCAAGTTAAGGGAATGTGGATTGGATAAATGGACAGTAAGATGGATAGAAAGCTGGCTAGAATGCCGGACCCAGCGGGTAGTGATCAACGGATCGATGTCAGGATGGCGGTCGGTTTCTAGCGGAGTGCCCCAAGGTTCGGTTCTGGGACCGGTTTTGTTCAATATCTTTATTAATGACCTGGATGAGGGGATGGATTGCACCCTCAGCAAGTTTGCAGATGACACTAAGCTAGAGGGAGAGGTAGATACGCTGGAGGGCAGGGATAGAGTCCAGAGTGACTTAGACAAATTGGAGGATTGGGCCACAAGAAATCTGATGATGTTCAACAAGGACAAGTGCAGAGTCCTGCACTTGGGACAGAAGAATCCCAAGCATTGTTGCAGGCTGGGGACCAACCAGCTAAGTAGTAGTTCTTCAGAAAAGGACCTGGGGGTTACAGTGGATGAGAAGCTGGATATGAGTCAACAGTGTGCCCTTGTAGCCAAGAAGGCTAATGGCATATTAGGTTGCATTAAGAGGTGCATTGTCAGCAGATCCAGAGATGTGATTATTCCCCTTTATTCGGCTCTGGTGAGGCCACATCTGGAGTAGTGTGTCCAGTTCTGGGCCCCCCACTACAAAAAGGATGTGGACGCATTGGAGAGGGTCCAGCGGAGGGCAACCAAAATGATTAGGAAGCTGGAGCATATGACCTATGAGGAGAGGCTGAGGGAGTGAGTCTGTTTAGTCTGCAGAAGCGAAGAGTGAGGGGGGATTTGATAGCAGCCTTCAACTTCCTGAAGGGAGGTTCCAAAGAGGATGGAGAAAGGCTGTTCTCAGTCATGACGGATGGCAGAACAAGGAGCAATGGTCTTAAGCTGAGGTGGGAGAGGTCCAGGTTGGATATTAGGAAAAACTATTTCACTAGGAGAGTGGTGAAACACTGGAATAGGTTACCTCGGGAAGTAGTGGAGTCTCCATCCCTAGAGGTATTTAAGTCTCGGCTTGACAAAGCCCTGACTGGGTTGATCTAGTTGGGATTGGTCCTGCCTAGAGCAGGGGGCTGGACTTGATGACCTCCTGAGGTCTCTTTCAGCTCTATGGTTCTATGATTCTAGTAATTGATGATGGTAATGATGACACTGAGGGCATTGCAAGTCCCTGAAATTCCTGCTGAATCACAGATTAAATTATGTTTACTAAAAATACGGAATACTAAAACTATACCAATCTGAGTGTATGCCATGCACTGCCCATAGTCATATGCAGTTTCATAAGAGAACCTACTGTATAGAAAATGTTACATTTATAGATGTAAGTGCTTCAAGAAACCAACCACTCTACAGTGCAGTACTACTACTGGATAGGTGAGTACCTGTATACTATTTTATACTTCATTCATAATATTGTATTCTAATTCTCTGAAAACTGGCATTCCATTGGTAAACTCTCAGTTAACCAGAATATTTTATTAACATAAGAACAGCCATACTGGGTCAGACCAAAGATCCATCTAGCCCAGTATCCTGTCTGCCGACAGTAGCTTATGCTAGTTCCCACCAGAATGAATGAACAGAACAGATAATCATCAAGTGATTCCTCCCCAGTCACCCATTCCCAGCATCTCACAAACAGAGGCTAGGGACACTCTTCCTACCCATTCTGCCTAATAGCCAATGGTGGACCTATCCTCCATGAATGTATCTAGCTCTTTTATGAACTCTGTTAGAGTCCTGGCCTTCACAACCTCCTCTGGCAAGAAGTTCCGTAGATTGACTGTGTGTTGTGTGAAGAAACACTTCCTTTTGTTGTTTTAAATCTGCTACCTATTATTTCATTTGGTGACACCTAGTTATTACATTATGGGAACAAGCAAATAACTTTTCTTATTCACTTTCTCCACATGACTCATGATTTTATAGACCTCTATCATATCTCCCCTTAGCCTCCTCTTTTCTCAGATGGAAAGTCCCAGTCTTTTTAATCTCTCTTCATATGAGACATGTTCCAAACCCCTAATCATTTCTGTTGCTTTTTTCTTAACCGTTTCCAGTGCCAATAGTTCTTTTTTGAGATGAGGCGACCAAATCTGTAATGCAGGATTCAAGATGTGGGCATGGCACGGTTTTATGATATGATATTCTCTGTCTTATTCCCTATCCTTTTTTTTAAATGATTCCTAACATTGTTTGCTTTTTTGACTGTCGCTGCACATTGAGTGGATGTTTTCAGAGAACTATCCACAATGACTCTTCTTGAGTAGTTAAAGTTAAATTAGTCCCCATCAAATATGTATAGTTGGGATTATTTTTTCCAATGTGCATTCCTTTGCATTTATCAACATTAAAATTCAGTTGTCATTTTGTTACCCAATCACTTAGTTTTGTAAGATCTTTTTGAAGCCCTTCACAGTCTGCTTTGGTCTTAACTATCTTGAGCAGTTTAGTGTCATCTGCAAATTTTGCCACCTCACTGTTTACCCCTTTCCTCAGATCATTTATAAATAGGTTAAATAGGACTGGTCCCAAGATGGACCCCTGAGGAGCACCATTCTGAAAACTGATCATTTATTCGTACCTTTTGTTTCCTGTCTTTTAACCAGTTATCAGTCCACGAGAGGACCTTCCACTCTTACCCCATGACAACTAAATTTACTTAAGAGTCTTTGGTGAGGGAACTTGTCAAAGGCTTTCTGGAAATTTAAGTATACTATATCCACTGGATCCCCCTTTCCACATGTTTGTTGACCCCCTCAAAGAATTCTGGTAGATTAGTAATTTCCCTTTACAGAAACCATATTGACTTTCCCCCAACAAATTATGCTCAACTATGTGTCTGACAATTTTATTCTTTACTATAGTTTCAACTAATTTGCCTGGTACAGACGTTAGACTTACCAGCCTGTAATTGCCAGGATCACCTCTACAGCCCTTTTTAAATATTGGTGTCGCGTTAGTTATCTTCCAGTCATTAGGCAGGGAAGCTAATTTAAAGGATGGGTTACAAACCAAAGTTAATAGTTCTGCTATTTCACATTTGAGCTCTTTCAGAACTCTTGGGTGAATGCCATCTGGTTCCAGTGACTTCTTACTGTTAAGTTTATCAATTTGTTCCAAAACCTCCTCTAATGACACCTCAATCTGGGACAATTCCTCAGATTTGTCATCTAAAAGGAATGGCTCAGGTTTGGGAATCTCCCTAACATCCTCAGCCATGAAGACCAAAGCAAAGAATTCATTTAATTTCTCTGCAATGACTTTATTGTCTTTGACTGCTCCTCCTTTGGCATCTCAATAGTCCAGGAGCCACATTGGTTGTTTAGCAGGCTTTCTGCTTGATTTACTTAAACATTTTGCTATTACTTGAGTTTTTGGCTAGCTGGTCTTCAAACTCCTTTTTGGCTTTTCTTATTCTATTTTTATGCTTAATTTGAAGAGAAAACACTCCTGTGATCCTTGTGATCCTCGTGGGTGTTGACAGTGTTGGAAACCTCAGGGATCCCACTGAACCCCATGAGGGAGGAGGAGGAGATAACGACATCTGCCTAAGTATGGCACCGTGGGAGGATAGAGGGTGTGGTGACGGGGGATGAGGGGAGACCAATATTTATTGTCTCCTGTGAGTACACCCATCTTGTCCGCTAACAAAGTGCATCGGTGCTGGCGACGGTTAAGGACAGTGCTGGAGAAAACATTAATGGTTCCGGACCAGGAGGCCAGGCTCTTTCCTTATTTGTTTTTGTGCGGGCCTTGGCCAGTGTTGGTGCCGGTGACTTACTTGGTGCCAATGATGCTGAAGTAGGAGACTGTGTCTCCAGTTCCTGTGGTCTTGTTGGTGGCAGTGCCAATGCCAGTGCTTATGCAGAAGTGCTGGTGGTTAACACCGATGACGCTTTGTGCCATGGCTTTGGTTCCGTGGCATTCTTGGAATGGAAAGATCCAGTGCCAGATGTCCCTGGCTTATCCCTGGTGCTGACACAGCTGGATGAGGTAGGCAGTAGAGACCGCACCAGCAAGGCCTGTTTCTTAGCTGAAGAGCCCAGGCCCAGGGAAGTGGCTGTTCATTTCTTGGCCCAGATAGGGTCTAAACAGGAAGTAGAAGGCACTGATTCTGATGGCTGAAGCACCTTATCAAAGAGGAGCATGTGGAGTTGCATCTCCTTGTCTCGATGTGCTCTAGCCATTAGTTTTGAACAATGGGGGAACTTTTGAGTTATCTGTGCCTTCCCCAGGTACCTAATGCAGGAGGAATGCCCATCTGAAGCGGGCATGGACTCGCAACAAGTGTTGCACTTTCTAAAACCAGGCAACCCTGGTATGATGTTGGAGAGGTTCTCTGTTGTCCTCAGTTCGAATTAAAGGAGTTGTCTTCTTGTCTGTTGCCTTTTCTCTTCTTCTTTTCCTCTTTTTTTTTTTTAAACACTGTGGCCTTCATGGCAGTTGAAAGTGGCGAGACGGTAGTCGACATAGGCAGGTTTGTTTTTTTTAAACGCGAACAAGAACAAATGGGACTACTTGGAACAATATATTATCTATGAACTAACAGAATAAACTACTAAGCTAACTATCAAAATTATTTTCTGATTAGATTCTCTGACAGGAGCTTGCTCCATCTGCGACAGAGCAGCAACGAAGGAACTGGCGGGAGCTGGAATGCACGTGCAAAAAGGAAGGCACAAATGGCACAAGGCACCTGGTGCGCATGCGCGGCCCAGCCAGCTATTGCTAGGGAAATCTTTGCTGCACCGGGATAATCCAACACCAACAGTGGAGCACCCACAGGGACATCACTTGAAGAACTACCTTGTTGAATTTTTTTCTCCTTTATAACATGACAATGCTAAGAACATCAGAACAGTCCTATTCGGTCAGACCAAAGGTCAATCTAGCCGAATATCCTGACTTCCAACAGTGGCCAATGCCAGGAGCACCACAAGTAATGAACAGTACAGTTAATCATCAAGTGATCCATCCCCTGTCCCTTTGCATCCCCCTTTGCCCTCCTCCTCCATGCCTATCACATTCTGAGGGTATGTCTAGACTACTGCCGCGCTGTGCCGATCAGCTGTTTGGCGACACAGCGCGGTAGTCTGGATGCTCCGTGGTCGACAAGAGAAGCCCTTGTCAACCGCCCCGGTAAACTTCATTCCACGAGGCATAACGGGGCGGTCAACAAGGGCTTCCCTTGTCGACCGCGGAGCGTCCAGACTACCGCGCTGTGCCACCAAACAGCTGATCGGCACAGCACGGCAGCCATTTTTATGTAAATGAAGCGGCAATTATTTAAATCATCTGCAAATTTTGTCACTTTGCTTATGCCTTTCTCTGTGTTGCACTATAAAAGTGTTCTTACAGTAAAGTAATCAAAGATAAACTATGTTTGAACTGTGCTCAAGATAAATTACACTTTAACAAAAGCTGTGGGTACCTGTAAAATTGGAATGATAGGATAGAGGGCCTCAATAAACTTGTTCCACGTCAATGCTGTCATCATCAATTGCCCCTGCAGGAGATACATCAGAATGGCCTTGGCAGCAGAGTTTACCTGCTCAACAACAAAGAATAAAATAACGTAATAAAGAAAGAACATGGTGGCTAGGTCAATTTGTTGATCCCACAATATGAAGTTAAACTGTTATTTCTAACTTGTACATACATAGGCTTTGAAAGAGGAAACATCTATAATTAAGTGTAATCTATATACACGAGAATCTATTACTTGCTAAGTTTATTATTGTCTTCTACAATTGAGCTTAGATTTCAAAAGACCTTTACAGGAGACCACAGAGAAGGAACATGGAGTTTCTTCTCCCTTATACAGTTTGTGCAAAGACTTGCAACCCTTAGTCTCTAAGCTCAGACCATCTTCCCTTCATTCATCCCAAAATGGCAAAGGGGGGAAGACGATGAGACTGCTGTTCCATTCCACAGAGCAGGTTGGTTTCACAAAAGTTGCAGGCTCAACTATTCCAAATGATGGTTCCAAGCTCAATATCCCCCTCTTAGTTTTATTATTACTTTCTTAATAAAAGGTACTTTTAACTTTTTTGTTACAGTTCCTGAAAATTTAAAATGATCTTTTATCTCTCAATATAAGACTGAAAACATAATGATTCTTAAAAATATTGTACCTCATTTTTAGACTCCTGGAGGCCAAATGTAGAAATTTCATATAAAACTTTTGGATGAAGAAGAAAATGAACTCCATGACAAATCGAAGACACGGGTTTTGTGACATTATGAATACCTAAACTCTCCTAGAACAAAAACAAGTAAACAGCTAATTTTAAAATTCAAGGAAGTTCCCATTTCTATACCTTGTCTGGCAGATGCTATTTCTCACTTTTTGCATTCCAGGGATAAGGACTTGAGCATACTATGCTAAAACAGGACAATTACTACATTAAATATAAACATTCCAGGGCTACTGAATACAGGACATCCCTGCTCTAAGTTGCCCCGGTATGCTTCTGTTCCACACTAAAGTCATTTATGCTTATAGGAATTGATGCATTATAGGTCCTCCCATTCCCCACTCTTAAGTTGCACCAAAACGCACCCCCCAGTTTGTGCAAAAAGAAGTCAGCCATGGGAAAAAAAACTCCCTGCTTTAAGTTGTTTCGCTAGAAGTCCAAGTTTTTTGGAACCTATCTTCGATTTATAGTGAGGACAGCCTATAAATATTGATGCTACTATTGCTTTATAATTTTATGAGACACTACAAATATTTTATTTTTTATAGGTTGTTGCTATCCTCCTTTCTTTCTGAGACAATCTGGTAATTCAATTCATACAGTCATTTCCTGAGCATTTAGAGGACCACTGTTCTCAAAGCAGAGCACTAAGGAATAAGACATCTTTGTCTCTCAACTGAGAATCCCAAGCAAACTAGGCTGTGGACACTGATCCTTCATCAACTCTTTTTAAAGGCTGAATGTTGTTTTAATCTTCTGGAATGGTCTATGTGAAATTCCTAAATATAAAACCACAGGGGGGTTACTAAAAAAGATTTAGTAAAAAGAATCTAACTATATAATATGCATCTCATGCAGTATGTATACATTTTCCCCAACAGCAAAAGCTATATTAGATAGCTATAATCCACATATTAAAAAAAATATATGTGGGGGGAGAAACCAAGGAAGAAATTCTGGCTCTTCTGAAGTCAATAGGGTATTGCCATCAACTACAATGGGAACAGAATTTCACCAAAATTCCTTAAAATGTTATACAAAGGAAAAATAGAATACCTCTCTTCAAAAAATAATTCTTGTCTACCCTGAATGTATAATCCCACTAATTCTGCATTTATCCAATCAATCACAGATACTACCAAAGTAGAAATGAAAAATGATTGAAAAGTTACCTGATTTTATTCAAACTCCTTTTGTGAATATATATTTAATGCAAACATTTGGAACAGGCATTGAAGTGTGAAAGATGATTAAAAATAATAGTTTGAATATTATTTTTATTCTAATGCCCGGGCATCTATATCTCAGACTGGGAAATACAGTATGCTAGGCCAGGAGCCAGCAGCCCCTGGCATGCATGCTGATTTTCACTGCCACACAACTGCAGCTCAGCCTCGCTCTTCCCTCCCCCATACCGTGGGGAACCCATGCTACTGCTGGATCCCAGCCTCTTCCCCGGCAGCAAGTTTGCTGCGATGGAAGGAGGTGGCTGGGACTGAGGCGCCTTAGAGGCGCGAATTCCCCTTCAGCCGCTGTGGCAGCTGCAGCCACAGCCACTGCCAGGCCCCCAGAAGTGCCTCTGACCTGGAAGACTCTTGCTGGCCTGCCCCACTTCAGTCCAGTCTGGGTCACATGGCGGGGGTGGCGGTGAGGGCCCAGGCGCACCAGAGCAGGCAACGGCAGTGGCTCGGGTAGGTCCAGCTCATGTCAACCCCGGGTCAGTGTGGCAGGAGAGGTCGCTTCACGCTGCATGCGTCTGGGCCACCTCTGGTCCCTGACTCTTCCCCAGCCCAGGCTTGCCTCCCCTCCTGCCACCAGACCTGGGGCCTGGGTGTCACCTGTGTGCAGCTGCTGCCCAGCTGGGGTTGCAGAACCACTGGGCTGAGGGGAGTCTTGCCTTACCTGCGCGGTGCTGCCCCCAGGGCCTGAGGGGCTGAGCCCCACCTCACTGCCCCGCCCCCGTCTGGACCCATGCACCAGGTATGCAAGTGGTGTTGGTGCCTCTTCCTCATGGTGCGCCCTTCGCAAGGGGGCTGCTTTCCTGTGGGGGGGGTTCAGAAAAATGCAGGGCAGCAGGAACCCCAAAACCTGAGTGTCAGGCTGGACACCCCTAAGAAGCACCAGCCCCTGTAGAAGGTTCAGAAGCATCCCAGCTCTAGCTCTGGCTTTTCCCTGTCTTCCTAAGGGTACGTCTACACTAGGTCGTTAGTTCGAGCTAGGTAGGCAAATGAGGGCAAGCGGAGTTGCAAATGAAGCCCGGGATTTAAATATCGCGGGCTTCATTTGCATGTTCCCGGGAGCCGCCATTTTTAAATCCCCCTTAGTCCGAACTCCGTGCCCGCAGCTACACGCGGCACGGACTAGGTAGTTTGAATTAAAGATCCTAATTCGAACAACCATTACTCCAGCTTGCTCCAACACCATCCCATGCTCCCGCACCCACTCTGCCTCCTGACCACACACTGCACCTTCCCTTGCTCCTACTCCCTCCACCTGGCCAGACATCTTACTCACAGCCTAATTCTGCACCCCACCTCCCTCCCAGATCCTGCACCCCATCCCTATCCTACTTGCTGGCAGTCCTGTCTCACACAATGAACCTCTCATTTTTGTCCTACCCCAGAGCCTAAGGGGATCCATAAAATCAGCTAACTCCGGCACCCCAGAAAAGTAAAATTGCCTTACGGGAAACCTTGAAACCTTAGTCCTCCCTGTCCCTTCCCCTTACCCCATGAGGCTGGAGCATCAAAAAAGTGATGTGTCTCAGCTGGGGGCCACATCAGTAAGAGTTGGCAAATTTTGGAGGAGTTTTTTTGCTTCTCACTTGTGTGGTCCCCAACTGATTTTTCTGTGGGTCAGTGACCCCCGACCCAAAAAAGGTTCCCCACCCCTGCCATAAATAAAGAAAACATGGGAATCTTTTGTGTGGAAATTATTTAAAATGAAGTTTGATAAACTAATATGAGAAAGTTAAAATGCTTAATCTGTTTAATAATTTAAATTAAATGGTTCTCCCTAGCTGCAGCTGGTTCAGAAAATATGGTCACTGTACCCAGTCTGCCCTGCCTGCGGCATACAGATCCCTGAATAAGTTCAATCTTGGCACACCACTTCTGAAAGGTTGCCGACCCCTGTGCTAGGCACTGTGCAAACAAGGATAAAGAGATATTTCATGCAATGATGTTTGATTTTAACTGCTGTCTGTGAAACTCAAACAGCATTCTCTCCATTTTATGCATTAGTCCCAGTAACATAGATATAGTAAGTTAAATTAACCACCCAGTGACAAACACGTACAAGTAGTGCCTTCAATTGAATTGCACAAATAGAAATGATTGAGTCCTTGTAAATAATTCTGGTGACAGAAAAAAGGAATCCATAGTTCTCTCTACCTGAAGTTGTGTTTAAATTTTAGATAGAATTGCAAAAAGCATTAATATATATTTATCACTAAAGTCAACATCTCTGAAAACAAGAAAGAAGTTTCCAGGTGTTTTAATCATAAAAGAAAAAGGACACTACACAATTTATGTTGTTCTTTCATGTCACCTAGTATTTTATAGATATCCTGCACCAATTACTTAAATACAGACTGACAAAATATGTTTGTCCTCAATAATTTTCAATACTTTTTTCTATAAATTAACCTTTCCTAAGAGCCGTCAACTCAAATGACAATTTCACTAATGCACAAGCACTAAGAAGTGAAAATAAAAAGAAAAAAAGTGAACCTAGCCAGTCTAGCTTCATTATTCAAGCTAAGTAGACTGCAAAACATATTTATGATAAAAAATGAATTTAAATATCACATATTAATCTATTACTAGCCAATAGCCCGTCATAAGACAGGATTTTGCAAGGAACCTGGAAATCATAAGATGGGTGTGTCTTGGTGGGGATCAAGTGTCTCCCTGCCTCACCTCTTCGCCCTGCCCTCGGGTCTCTCCTCCACATTCTATTCCCTTTCTATCTCGGTCTTCTCTCCTGAGCCTCCGATCTCTCACTCCGTCTCTCTCTCTCTCTCTCCTCCGCCTCCTCTCTGTCTCCTCCACTTTCCTCCGCCTCCTCTCTGTCTCCTCCACTTTCCTCCGCCTCCTCTCTGTCTCCTCCACTTTCCTCCGCTTTCCTCCACCTCCTCCGTCTCCTCCGCTTTCCTCTCTATCTCCTCCGTTCTCCTCCCTGTCTCCTCCACTTTCCTCCACCTCCTCTGTGTCTCCTCTGTTCTCCTCTGCCTCCTCTGTGTCTCCTCCGCTCTCCTCCCTGTCTCCTCCGCTCTCCTTCGTTTGAATCTGGTGCCCTTTCCTGACGTGAGAGACGCACACTTGTCCAGGCCTCGCTCCCTGGCCGTGTAGGTCACCACCCCTCCCCCCTTCACTTCCCGCTGTGGTGCTAGGCTGACCTCTGTGCCGCTCAGCCAGGCTACCGCGTGGGAGCAGGCGGCGCAAACGGCCATTTGGGCTCTGCGGTCCCCATACAGCACGTGGGTCAGCGCCGCTTGAGTGCGGCGTGGACCGCCCTCGCCTCCGCAGAGCGATCCTGCCCCGTCACAGGGCGCTCAGTGCTCTGCTCTGTCTACTGATCATTGCCGCGACACTGCTCAGAGGCAACAGAAAATGTTACAGCGTGACAGAGGCACAGACACTGCATTTTTTATATATAATGATAAGGGAGGTAAAATTAATGGGATGCTGGATATAGAAAGGGTTTTTGGAAAAATGCTAGAGATATTGTTTTGATTTATCAAATATGAATCCTGGACTCTGGAATTTCCTGCCACTATAGATAATACGATCTGTACCAAAATGAGTTAAACTTAATTATTTTACTGTACAAATAAAACATCAGTCTTCAAATCCAGACCAATATATAGCAGACTGGAAACACAATAAACTATAATACCACTGATAAATTTTTTAAAAACTCCATTTTTCCAAAGAAAACATTATAAGACCCGTATATAGCACTAACCTTAACAATTTCCAGACAGCAATGGTAAGCTTCATTTTTTATGATCAGCAGAGGATGGGATAACAGACGGAGAAGCACCTTCTGACTCTCCGCCTGCAGCAATGGACTAGCCTGGGCAGACTTCCAGCTGCAAGTGAAAACAGTTAAATATACAAGATAAATTAGCTTCTGTATGGTTTATCGTAGCATATTGATAAATAAGCTTCTTTTACAGAGTAAGACATGAAGAACTTCTGTAAAAGTTATCATAACATCCAGTGTATTGTAGGGCACACACAGGCAACATTCCTTCTAAAGTACAAACGGTCATCATCTTCAAGAGGAGACTAGCGTGGCCTTTCCCCTAACCTTGGAGTCCCAGGGAGACAACCAGCCCCAGTGCCAGATTTATGGTAAATAAATTCCCACTGGAATTTACAACAGATGCAGAAGGTATTTCCTGTAGAAAATGTTGCTACCAGAACAACTGAAGATAAAAGATGGGCATCAGAGCAGAAGTTAGTCAAAAGGGGAAGGAGAGACAACCCAGTAACAAGAAAAGTTGGTCGAGTAGTGTCCCCGAGGGTGCTCCACTCGAGGTGCTGGGCTCATCCCGGAGCCGCAAACGGAGACTCTTCCTTAGCAGTAGCCCTGCCGGCCCACGCATGCACTCCTGCTGTCTCGCGCTGTTCGCGTCATTACAGCTGAGCGAGGGCCGGCTTTTCAGTTTCCTTTCAACCGTCCATGGCCGCAGACGGAGTTAGAGCAAGCTCCCTCTCCGGCCTGAGGAGAAAGGGAGTTTTTACTTAGAGTACTTAGTTGTTAGTTTACACTTCATTAGTGTTAGTGTAGCTCTTAATAGTACAGTTCTAGTTAGTTTTTAGAATTCCTTTTCTGTGTTTTATTCTTCAGTGGCAAACAAAAAAAAAACCCCCCCAAAAAAAAAAAAGGAGAGAAGAGACAGAGAGGACTATGGTTTATAACAAATAGCGAAAAGAACCATGCCTGGGTTCAAGAAACGTTCACAGTGTCAAGATGCCATGCCTGAATCTGACGGGAACTCATGCCGTGTCAAATGTCTAGAGGATGGGCACATCCCATTGAAGTGCTCCCACTGTATGAAATTGACAGCGCACGCCAGGTGCGATCGTGAAATGAGACTGAGGGTGATTTTATTTAATAAAGCCCTCCAGTCTCCCGACGTGAACGAGCTGTCCTCCACTGCCTCGGGGACTCATGCAGCTCACTCACTCACCAAGGAGCCCCTCCACAAATCGGCCAGACCCTCCCAGAGAGTCAGTGTGGAGGACAGACCGGGCACCTCTGGCATGTTGCCGAGGCACCCGTGGAGAAGATGGGCAAGGGCCGCAGTGCCTCAGCCCCAAGCCTTGCCCGCTCCAAAGACCCGGTACTGGCTCCTTGCAAAGGGCCGCGGGCGGAGTCAGCACTGGCAACGGCTCCAATGGCCGCTCTGAAGCAGGCAATGGCAGCCCCAGCATCGGCTTATGCGGCGCATGCACAGACGGCCACAGCCTTGCCGGAACCGACAGCTGTAGTGCCGGCGGCTTTAGCTGCGCTCTCCACGGTGCCACAAGCACCAGCACCGGCGCCGCAGGCAGGTGTTGGCACCGCGCAGCTTTCTGCACCGGCACAGCCTCCTCCGGCACCAATACAGCTCTCAGCTCCTATGGCTCCGCTGATGCACCCGCATAGTAGCTGTTCTATTGAGGCTCCTTTATTACCAGCCAGTCCACTGCAAACGGCACCGTCTTCTCCACTCAATTGTCCGGTGCCGGTCGATGCACAACATAGATCACGACGTGTTCGGACACCTTCTTTCACGCCAGATTGAGCGGTGTTCTCTCCGGGACCCTTGTCACCGGCCTCATCTTACTCGGGCAGCAACCACGCTCTTCGTTATGCCTCCACCAGGGACCATTACCATAGGTCACCTCGTCGTTCGCTGTCATGGCATTATCACCGACGTCACTATTCTCGATCTCCATCTCACTATTCTGTTAGATCTATTTCACCGAGACCCTCAGGATATTCCCGTTGATACACAACATCTAGACAATACTCTCCAAGACGCTCCCCAACTCACCATCACAGATATGACCGTTACTGTGACAACCATCTTTCCTCTCACAGCAGACGATGCCCGCGATCGCAATCTCCATGGTCCAGTTGTCCGGCATCTCCACCTTGTGTATCTCCTCCTGCTGCTCCACCAGCGCCTGCGGAGGACACCACCTCGGTTTCTAACCACGGTGAACAAGATGATAATCACACTCCGAGCAGGAAGCCACAGAGCCCTGATTCTCCGGACGATCACTCATCCTCGTCGCCGGACGATGCAGTCTTCCCTGAAGAGTTATCTCCTACGGAGGACCACAAGCAGTTTCAGGAGCTCTTCAAGAGGGTGGCTCAATCTCAAGGCATCCAAACTACAGATGTGCAGCAAAAGCAACACCTTTTGCTGAAGAACTTACAATCTTCACAAAAATCGAGACTGGTGCTCCCATTTGATGAGGCTATTTTGGAAATTGCCAATGATATCTGGCAGACTCCAGCTGCTTCCTTACCGACCAATAAAAGGTCAGATAAGAAGTATTTTATAAACCAAAAGGGTATGGACTTCTTGTTTATTCACCCCCAGCCCAATTCCCTCATCATGGACGCTGCACAACAGAGATCCAAGATGATGCAAACTAAAAACACCGCAAGCGACAAAGAGGCTAAGCGCCTAGACATTTTGGGCAGAAAGGTGTACTCTTTTGCCACCTCGGCTCTTCGAATGTGTAATTACGCAGCTCCCCTTGCAAATCACGATTTTGACAAGTATTCAAAGTTAGTCCCTCTTCTAGACTATTTGCCGGACTCTAAGCGTCAAATTTTAAAGGCGGTGATACAAGAGGGATACGCAACAGCTCGAACAGCGCTGCAGATCGCCCTTGACACAGTTGACGCAGAGGCTAGAGCTACAGCCACTGCTGTAGTCATGTGTTGTGCGTCATGGTTACACCAAGCCGCTGCCCCGAAAGATCTATTAAGCAAGGTAGAAGACTTACCCTTTGATTGTCAGTCACTGTTTGCTCAATCCACCGATCAGGTGTTCCACTCAGGCAAAGATTCCCGTACGACGTTGAGAATGCTGGGGATGTATACGCCTCCGTATAAGCGCAAGAGATATACACCCTCTAACAAGCAAAGACCTTTCTCTTATGCGTCGTTCGGTGCCAAACCATACGAGCAGCAGAGGCCAAGACAGCGCCAACAGAAACAAAGACGACAATCTAACACAGCGCCTGGCCACCAGTAGGGGAGGCAGCAAGTTTGACGTGTCCGTCGAGGGACTGCGCATCACCCCTTTGACGGAGACTCTACACAATCCACAAGCTTTATTCCATCATCGGTTGAGACACCGTTGGTCTCTGATTTCCACCGACCGTTGGGTCAACGACATAGTCACTTCAGGATATGCCATTCCTTTCAGCTCGATCCCTCTCCCCTCCCCACCTTCCCCGTCCCTTTTCAGGGACCCCCCTCACAAGACACTTTTACAGCAGGAGGTTTCTCGTCTACTTACAATAGGGGCAGTGGAGAGGGTACCCGTTCAGTTCCGGGGGAGAGGTTTTTACTCTCGGTACTTCCTCACCCAGAAGAAATCAGGTGGTTGGAGACCTATCCTGGACCTGCGTCAACTCAACCATCACTTGCGGAAACAGAAATTCAAGATGGTTACGTTCGCCTCTATCATCCCGGCTCTCGACAAAGGGGATTGGTTCGCGTCCCTAGACTTGCAGGACACCTATTTTCATATAACGATCCATCTGGCCCACAGGCGATTCCTTCGTTTTGTAGTGGGCACAGAACATTATCAATATCGGGTGTTACCTTCGGCCTCTCAGCAGCTCCACGTGTGTTCTCCAAGATCCTAGCAGTGGTGGCTGCTTACCTCCGGCATCTTGATATCACAATCTTCCCGTATCTCAACGACTGCCTATTAAAGGCCCCTACTTTCAACGAGGCTGCACGGGCAGTTGCCACCACCATGGCAGTGTTCAAGACTTTGGGGCTCATAATCAACTTCGACAAGTCGTCCCTAATGCCGAGTCACGACCTGGAATTTATTGGCGCGAGGCTCGATGCATTGAGTGCAAGAGTATACTTACCCACAACGAGATTCGAGTTGATTCGGGACTTGGTTCAGACTGTGTCAACTGCTCCCAAATCCCGCTTACCTGCCTACAGCTGCTCGGGCATATGGCTGCCACCACATATGTGGAATCACATGCAAGACTCCACCTGCGCAGCCTCCAGCACTGGCTTTTCACTATTTACACACCCGGTGTACACAGCACGAACAAAACAGTATCTATTCCCAAGCACACCAGGACTTTGCTAACATGGTGGGACAGTCCCAAAAATTTGCTAGCAGGGGTCCCCTTTCACGGACAGAAGCCTTCAGTGCAGATTGTGACGGACGCTTCCTTGATCGGTTGGGGTGCCCATCTGCAAGAGCATTGGGTTCAGGGGCTCTGGACTCCCCAGGAATCCCTACAGCACATAAATTTCCTTGAGTTGCGGGCTGTATGCAACGCCTGAAAGCACTTCCTCCACATGATCCGAGGTCTTACGGTTCGCATTCTCACCGACAATATATGCACGGTGTACTATATCAACAGGCAAGGTGGCGCACGCTCACACCCCCTTTGCGCAGAGGCTATGTCTGTGGAACTGGGCAATTCGGCACGGTATAACCCTTACCGCATCATACCTTCCCGACAAGGACAATGTCATCGCCGATGCTCTCAGCAGACACTTCCTTCCCAACGCGAATGGGAGTTACACAACGAAGTTGTTCGCAATCTTTTCCATCTCTGGGGGTTCCCGAGTATAGACCTCTTTGCCACCCGTCACAACAAAGTGCCATCGTTATTGCTCACGAGCGGGCGTCGGCACGGATTCCTTGGGAGATGCCTTTCTACTCAACTGGAGTCGTCACCATCTACTCTACGCTTTTCCTCCTCTTCCTCTCATTCCGAGGTTGCTGGAGAAGATAGCACTGGAGGGTGCAACAGTGATTTTCAGAGCACCCTTTTGGCCCCAACAAACTTGGCTGACGCAATTGTCAAGAATGTCCATTGCTCAGCCACGACGACTACCGAGGCTGTCCAACTTGCTGTCTCAACAGCACGGTACAATGGTGCATCCGGACATCGATCGCATGCACCTGACGGCGTGGCTCCTAAGTGGCTTCAACCGCCAGAAATGACCTGCTCTCAGGCAGTGAGACATGCTGATAAACAGCAGGCGTCAAACCACTCGCAAGACATACCTCTACAAATGGTATCGGTTCCAATCTTGGTGTGCAGTGAGGAATCTTGACCCTCTCTCCTTACCCATGCAGCAGGTCCTGGATTACATGCTCCATCTAAAGATGGCGGGGTTGGCAATTGCTTCCCTGAAGGTTCATCTGGCAATCTCGGCCTTCCGTCTTCCCATTGACGGTCATTTGCTGTTCGCCCATCCGCTCACTAAAAGGTTCCTAAAGGGACTTGGGAACCTGTATCTGACCTACAAGATTCCACCGGAGCCGTGGGACTTGGCCTTAGTACTGGACACACTAACTCGTCCCCCCTTTGAGCCGCTAGCAACTTGCAACTTGCGCATGCTCACAATGAAGGTGTCATTCCTGCTGGCAATCACTTCAGCACGTCGAGTTAGTGAATTGGCAGCTCTATCTGTCGACCCACCATACATACTATTTTCTGAGCAGGGGGTAGTGCTTCGTGTCCATCCTCCCTTCCTCCCGAAGGTGAACTCTTCTTTTCATATAAACGAGCCCATAAGCCTGCCAACATTCTATCCAAAACCGCACTCTTCACCAGAAGATTCACGTCTACATACGCTCGATGTCAGACGAGCACTGGCCTTCTACCTGGACAGAACACGTGCTTTCAGGAAGTCTCGGCGTCTTTTTGTAGCTATTGCTGAGCGTTCAAAAGGCCAACAGCTCTCCGCACAACGTATTTCCAACGTAGTCGTCTCTTGCATCACACGTTGTTACATCCTACGGCATGAACCTTTACTGAGACAGCCTCGTGCCCACTCCACCAGAGGCATGGCCGCATCCACTGCTTACCTTAGAGGTGTGCCCTTGCAGGACATATGCCGTGCAGCAACTTGGTCATCGGCTCTTACCTTTGCCAGACACTATGCCCTCGCGAAAATATTGAAGAACGATTCAGCGGTGGAGCAAGCAGTTCTGGCCACAGCACAGAGGCCATAAGTCCGAAGCACACCAATAGCACTGGACTACTGCTGTGTACTCACCTCGAGTGGAGCACCCTCGGGGACACTACTCGACGAAGAAGAGAGAGTTACTCACCTTGTGCAGTAACGTCTGTTGTTCGAGATGTGTGTCCCCGTGGGTGCTCCACGACCCACCCTCCTCCCTGCTTCGGAGCTTCTGTTTTTATCTTTCAGATGCTTCCGGTTGGGAGGAAACTGACAAGCCGGCCCGCGCTCAGCTGTCACGGCACGAGACAGCAGGAGCGCATGTGCGGTCCGGCAGGGCTACTGCTAAGGAAGATTCTCCGTTCGCAGCGCCGGGACGAGCCCAGCACCTCGAGTAGAGCACCCCTGGGGGGACACATCTCGAAGAACAGATGTTACTGCACAAGGTGAGTAACTCTCTTTCTAAAAAGGTTTTAAGGGCTACTCCTCATTTCCACATTTAAGCTTCAAAGGCAAGTGTCCTTAATTAATCTCCTTAATGTTATTTTCTAATTGCATTTTCGAGTGATGCATCATAATTAAAACAGTGGCCTTGACATTCAAATATATTTAAGATGCTTTTAGAAAAACCCTAATATGCTACCCATTTTCGTAACGAGTCTAGTAACAAACTTTGCACTGCTGTTTTCTTTTAAGATATGGTTGGATAAATTAATGGTGGTAACAAGACCATAATTTAGAACAAGTAAAAAACCCACACTTCACCTGCAACATATGCAACACCCTTCTTTTACATAAAGAAAACAATGTACTTTCTCAAATAGTAATAATTTAAAATAATAATTTACATATTCAAGCAAATGTGGATGATCTCCTGAAGCAAGGGAAAGTGCTGATGATAAGGAAGACTATTTAGTGCTTTATCTGCCAATTCCACTAATTCAAATAATTTTTTTTCTCCCTAAAAAAAAAAAAAAGCAAATTTAATATAAAAATAAAATACATTTATACATTCTGAGGACTAAACATTTAGTGATATCTGCCAATTTACATCTTGCCAGGCTTAGTATCTCTCTGTAATGAAAATAACACCATTCCACATGGTTAATCAGGGTTACAAGTTACAATTACTATTAAATACTTTAAACATAAATTACAATTGTCCATGTTTGCTGCTACAAAATGCTCACATTTAGGCATTTTGTGGGCTATTCAACTCCCCCGACATGTGCAACTTCCTCTATTCCTTTTGACTCTATACAAACAGAGGGTGCCCAGCAATTTGCAGCATTAGAACTATAATACAACAGAGTAGGGATGTCATAAGTAGGTTAAATAGGTAACCATGTAAATGATCTCAGAGGCTACATGCTGCGAGTTTTGCAATATAAAGCTTAAGTAAGCCTACCCTGCTTACCACCTAAGATGACTTCTGGAAACATCTAAGATTGAACAGAGAGAAGGATCAGGTCCACATTGGGAGGCTTCTCAGCTTGTGAGAAAACATTAGATTATTAGAACTACTGTTAGGGTAAGAAATTAGCTGCACCTCTATAAACCGGAACTCTCTGGTCTGGCAACATCTGTGGTCCATTTCCCTGTGCTCTGTAGGAGTGGGGCCAGGAGCCCAGCGCAATGCATGGAGATAGGGGGGAGCCCAGCATGCAGCCGGCTGGGTGAGCTAATCTCAGTGTCTTTGTTGCTCTGTCACCCCAACTCTGCAGGAGACTGGAGGGTATGGCTCAGCAGGACAGAGTGGTGGGACACTCAAAGTGCAGGTAGGCGAGCACAGCTCAGGTATTTTAGCTCATCAAGTGACAGTCAAGGGGATCCCTGTGACTATACCCAGAATACATACCTTTTTAATTATAAATTCACACAGCAATGCCTCCTTAGTTATTCATCCTGCATTTGACAGATTTTCTCAACTCTGTGGTTGATATTAAACTGTCTGTTAACCTCATGTCTCAGACTAGTACACATATCAACAGAGAATAATGAGTATTCTCAGACCAATTTTGATCACTGGTTTTTGTTAGTTTGTCCTTGATTTTGAAAAGGTTTCTCAATATAATTTATATACTAGAATTCCATACCTCCTTATGGACATCCATCATAAAGTTACAGGTGCAGTCAATTGAATAAACAGCTTCTGAAGCTTGTTTATAAATACTGTAGCTCTCAGAATTCATCTGCTCCAAATAGGCTGCAACAGACTCATGAATGCTGGGATATTCCAAGGAAAAGGGCATGTCCAAGGAAAGAAGAAATAAAGCAGTCACCAAGCTCTCTGGTAACACTTTGCTAGCCTTGAGAAAAGTTAGAGGGAGAGAAAGGGGAAAAAATTGTTCAACTACAGTGTAAACATTAGCTAAATAATTCTGAAGTTGAATTTAATAATAAGGACAATCCGCAATGCTGTTTAGTGCTTTACAAAAAACTGAAGATCTGAAAAGTAACTTCCAGATTATATAAGCATGCCTCCATCCGCTCAAGCTTTAGGTAAACAGAGGGGAGCCAGTAAGTTTTTGGTGTCAATCTATGCTTAAGTTATAAACATATTTATAGTCCAGCTCCAGGATGGGAGCCTCCACTAATTTGTTAAATTGTCTCTAATGATTAACCACCAGAAGGTAACACAAAGACCCAACTATTTCTATAGTCTTGGGCCTTTTTTAACGTTCTCATTACAGTTACCTTCATAATCCGTAAAATACTTGCAACTTTACAACTGCATGACATTACAACATATTACCAGATGAGAACTTGCTCTGATTGCAGTAAGTGATCACTCGGGTCAAATTGGTAAATCAGACCTACATTACTCAACCGTGGTCCACATACAAGATAAAAAAAAAATATATTTAAAAAAATCCCATTTACTGAACTTAAAATGATAGCAATACAATTAGTGTTTATAAATAAACTGATATATCTACAACTTTCAGGGGCTAGAGAGAAAGCATATACGTTAAACAGTACAATATAATTAATGGTACATCAGAGTTGTATCAGTTAAAATGATCCTCCTAGACAATGAGTGTTAAGTTCCAAAACTTCTAAAAAACAGTTACACTGCAGAGCAAAGCAGTAAAAAAATGTTTAAAAATACAAACAAGGTCATTAAATATAATCAAAGAACTTACCAGGGTTTCTAAAGACTCCATCTCTAAAGAGAGCTCTAATTTTTGACTGTCTACAATTTAGATAATTGCAGGGTGTTTACTGTTTGCAAAAAAATTATTACATCATGATAACCTAAAAGTTTAAGATTACTCCAAAATATAAGATGATATCATAGTACATCAGACAAAAGTTTAAATGTCTTAATACATACAGGAAGTGGAACAAAAATAATTCTTTCTGAACGGTGTTACATTTTCTATTAACAAGAAGAGGGCAGCATAGTCTTGCAAACCTCAAAACACTTGGAATAGCATGAAAAACACACCAGTGATAAAATTATGCTCTTATGCTATTAAAAGGCTTACCCAGTTAATCAATATAAGCAAATAAACCTTCTATAAACAAGTCACATAATTAGGTCAATTCAAATATTTCCTGTATTACATAAGAGGTTACTTACCTCGTAACTGTAGTTCTTCGAGAGGTATTGCTCATGTCCATTCCAATCAGGTGTACGTGCGTCGCGTGCACAGATCCTGGAGCTTTTTTCCCTCAGCAGTATCCATAGGGCCAGCCAGGGAGCCCCCTGGAGTGGCGCCGGCATATCGGCGCATATATGCCCCTGCTGGCCCCTCTACCCCCTCAGTTCCTTCTTGCCAAAGTCCTCCGACAAAGGGGAGGTGGGTGGGTTTGGAATGGACATGAGCAACACATCTCGAAGAACTACAGTTATGAGGTAAGTAACCTCTTCTTCTTCTTCTTCTTCGAGTGCTTACTCATGTCCATTCCAATCAGGTGATTCCCAAGCTGTGTCCCAGGCGGTGGGGTCGGAGAGTAATGATATCTATCTATCTACAGATTGCAGCACTGCCCTTCCCACAGATGCATCTGCTCTGGCCTGCTGCGTAATTTCATAGTGTTCTGAGAAGGTATGTACGGAGGACCACGTGGCCACCCTACAGATGTCCAGAATAGGCATTGTGCCAGAAATGCCACGTGCGTTCGTCTGGAATGTGCTCTCAGTGGGGAAGGTGTCTTACCCACTCCATGGTAACATTCATTAATACATGAGGTGATCCAGGAGGATAAGCACTGAGCTGAAACTGGAACTCCCCTCATTGTTTCCGCGATGGAAATAAAGAGTTGTGATGACTTACGGAACTCCTTTGTCCTGTCTATATAGAATGCAATGGCTCTCCTCACATCCAGGCAATGTAAAGCCTGCTCTCTGGTTGTCTTGTGTGGCTTAGGAAAGAACACAAGTAAGTAAATGTCCTGGGACATATGGAAATGAGATACCACTTTAGGGAGAAAGGCCAGATGAGGTCGTAGTCTGACCTTATCCTTAAAAAAGACTGTGTAAGAGGGCTCTGTAAAGAGCCCGTAGCTCTGATACCCTCCTGGCCAAGGTAATCGCTACCAAGAATGCCACCTTCCATAATAGATGTTTTAAAGAACAGGTGGCTAATGGTTCAAATGGTGGCCACATGAGTGCCTTAAGGACTACGTTAAGGTCCAGGGAGGAATAGGGGAATGTATGTATGGTAATAGTCTATCGATTCCTTTCATGAATCTCTTCACCATGCTGTTAGCGAACACTGACCTTCCAGCCTCCCCTGGGTGGAAGGCTGTGATCGCAAGGTGGACTCTCAGTGATGACGTGGCAAGGCCCTGGTGTCTGAGCTATAGTAGATAGTCTAATATTAAAGGAATATTGGCCCTGACCGGGTCGATGCCCCTTAGTTGTGTCCACAACGCGAATCTCTTCCACTTGGCTTCATAAAGGGCTCTGGTAGATGGCTTTCTACTCTCCACTAATACCCTTTTGACCTCCTGTGAGCACCTTAGTTCTAGGTTGGAAAGCCACTCAGGTTCCAAGCTGTAAGGTGGAGGGCCGCCAAGTTCAGATGGCATAGTATCCCCTGCCCCAGAACTTGTGTGATTAGATCTGAGACCAGGGGTAGTTGCACTGGGTCCTCTATTGACAATTCCCTCAGGGTGGAGAACCAGTGTTGTTGGGACCACATTGGCGCTCTCATGATAACCCTTGTCCTGAAACGCCTGACCCTGACTAGGGAATGGAGGGAACGCATACAGTAGCTGAGTGGGCCATTGTATAGGTAGTGCATCTTTTAAGGACCCGATTCCCTGTCCCATGAAAGAGCAGTATTTCCAGCACTGGGTGTTGGTCTTGGAGGCACACAGGTCCAGAAGGGGCTAGCCCCACCTCTGGAAAACCTCCTCTAAAATATCTCTCCTGATCATCCACTCGTGGACTTGAAAGGAACAGCTGAGTCTGTCAGGTAGATTGCCTGCAAGGAGATGTTCCTGGATATGCACAAATCCCAGAGTTCGAGAGCTTCCCTGCACAGGGGAGAGGAACGAGCACCCTCCCCCCCGCCATCTGCTGATGTAGTACATGGCTGACGTGTTGTCGGTTAACTCCTCCACCACCTTGTTCTCTAGACGGGGCAGGAATGCATGACATGCCAACCTGACCGCTCTGAGCTCTTTGACATTTATGTGTAAAGAATTCTCCCGCAGTGACCATAGTCCTTGTGTCCTTAGGGTTCCCAAGTGGGTTCTCCACCCGACATCTGATGCATCCGTCACTAACTGCACAGATGGGGCTTGCTTGTTGAAAGGGGCCCCTGCACATACTACTTCCTTCTGCGTCCACCAGTCTAGTGAACGTAGTACTGATTTCGGGAGAGTAACCACCATGTCCAGGGGCTGTCGCGCTGGGTTGTGGATGGTTCTTAGCCACCCCTGCAGTGGATGCAGTCTGAGTCTGGCATGCATCACGATGTACATACAGGCTGCCATGTGACGCGGCGGTCGCATACAATTGCAGGCCGTGGATATGGGGGACCTCTGAAGGCCGACGATCACTGAGCACATAGTCTGAAATCTGCGTCTGGGCAGAGATGCTGTCTCTGTTTTGGAGTCCAGACAGGCTCCTACAAATTCTATTACCTGCGAGGGAATTACGGTAGACTTTTCCTCGTTTATTATGAGGCCGAGTTGGAGAAACAGTTGTCTGGTGTTTGAGATGTGCCTCATCACTTGTTCTCGAGACGACCCCTGTATTAGCCATCGTCCAGGTAAGGAAAAACATGTATGCCTTGGTGCCTTATAAAGGCCGCCACTGGTGCCATACATTTGGTGAATACCCTCGGCGCTGTGGTGAGGCTGAATGGTAGGACTGTGAACTGGAAGTGTTCGTTACCCACTACAAATCTGAGGAATCTCCTGTGGGCAAGGATCACTGTAATATAGAAGTAAGCATCTTTTAAGTTGAGGGCAGCGTACCAATCTCCTTTCTGGAGGGAGGGGATGATAGAGGCTAGGGTGACCATTCTGAACTTCATTTTCCATATGAACAAGTTTAGGTCCCTGAGGTGTAGAATGGGACAACGACACACTTTTGCTTTGGGAATGAGGAAATATCTGGAATAGAAACCCCTTCCTTTGAATTCTTTTGGAACAGGTTCCACTGCTCTGAGGTGCAGAAGCTTTACTACCTCTTGCTTGAGCAGGGTTTCATGAGAGGGGTCCCTGAAGAGGGATGGGGAGGAGTGAGGGTGGAGAGAGGAAGAGGGGGGAGGAAAAGGGGATCGAATAACCCTTTGCTATCAGGTCTAGAACCCACTGGTCTGAAGTTATGCTGGACCAGGCCTGGGAGAAATGGGATAAACGGAAACCAAAAGGGGGTAACTGAGGTTTGAGTACTACGCTGTCCTCGACTGTGCCCTCAAAATGAGGGTTTGGGGTGCAGTCCCTGAGATGTAGTTGGTCCTTTATCCTGGTCTGATCTCGAACCCCTGCATCTATTTCGAGATGGATCATTTCGTATGTTGTTACAGCCTCTCCTTCTACCCCTCCTACCCGCATTGGAACGGCCTTCCCCCTGGTCGGGGGTTCAGGGGTCTTCTCAGGGGGCCAGGTGTGTGGATCCCCAGGGACTTTAAAGTTGACCTAGAGTCCTTCAGATTATGCAATTTTGAATCAGTCTGATCCGAGAATAACCTCCCTCCTTCAAATGGGAGGTCTTGCAGGGAGTTCTGAACCTCAGGAGGGATGCCTGACACCTGGAGCCATTCACTCCTTCTCATTACCATGGCAGTAGCCATCGTTCTGGCCGCCGAGTCGGCTGCGTCAAGGGCTGCTTATAGGGCTGTGCGTGCTACCATTCTGCCCTCGTCAGTTACAGGCACAAACTCGTCGGTCCTCCTGCGGTAGGCAATCCTTGAACTTTTCCATAGCTGACCATGTATTAAAAGCGTACCTTCCTAACATAGCTTGCTGGTTGACTATATGTAATTTTAGGCCCCCGATGGTATATGTTTTCCTCCCCAAGAGGTCCAGCTTTTTGGGTTCTTTTGACTTGGGGGTAGGACCCTGAGGTCCCTGTCGTTCTCTTTGCCTTGCTGCTTGGACCACTATGGAACTCGGGCCGGGGGGGAGGGGAGGGGTGAGAAAACAAATACTCATAGCCCACCTGGGGGATGAAATATCTTCTCTCCACCCCCTTCTGGGTGGGAGGGATAGAGGCTGGTGTTAGCCAAAGAGTTTTCAATAATTTATCCACAGTTTTGATCAGTGGCAATACCACCCTCCCAGGGGTGTTTGCTGAGAGAGTATGTCCACCATTGGGTCAGCCTCCTCTTGTACTTCTTCTATTTTCACTGATAAGTTCACAGCCATCCTTCTTAGCAAGTCTTGGTGCGCTCTTGCATCCACTGATGGTAACGATGGGGCTGGATCACCTAGGGCCTCATCAGGAGAGGACGACGAGGAGTCTCTCAGGATGGGCTGGTCATCCATTGGCTCGTCCACTTGTGGACTTGGTTGCGCTGGTGGGGTCGCTTGTGTGGTCTCAGGTTGAGGGAGTCTGGGTGCCTCATTGCCCTGAGCATCCTGGGGTCTGGAAGCAGTCGTAGTAGTCGACTTATCCATCTCAGATGTGGGGGCTCTATGGGGGGGGGTCACCAATGGGGGGCTCCCTCGTCCCGAGGACCTCAAAACAGATGCCCTAGGGGGTGGTCCTTGGGCCTGGTGGTAGGCCCACAGAGTCCAAAAGGGCCATTTTTGTGGAGGCCAAGTGTACAGTTGGGCAGGGTTGCCATAAGCTGCCCTGTGGTGGGAATGGGATCAGTGCCTGGACCTTGACCTATATGAAGACCTTCCCGACCTCAGCGACTGAGTCTGAGAAATATTCCAAGGCTGACCATGGGGGGGGGACGGGGCACTTGACTCTTGCTCCCTCCGATGTTGAGCCACAGCCAACGGTTTTCCTCTAAGCATTGTAACTGGTGCAGGGGGTAAAAAGGTGCAGCACCGGTGCTGCATACACTTGGGTTGTAGTCTGTATGCCCTGTCCCTGCGGTACCGACGGGTGCAGAATATTAGGTGCTCCCAATATTGTCCACATTGCAGGCAACGGTGTCAAAGGGTTGGTGCTGCCACGTTTCGTATCGGTACCAGTGCCGCAACAGTTGGTGCCGGCACTGGTGTCGGTGTTGGTGCTAGCACGGACATCACTGTCGGTGCTGAGGTCAGTGCCATTGCCCATATTGGGTCCGGCGCCGGTATAGGTAATGCTGGCAGTGTTCCCGGTGCTGTAGCAATGGTCCATGGGTGTCCATGGACCCAGGTGGCTGGCGATGCAGAGGCTGTCTCCGGCATCGGTACCGGTAACAGTAGCAGGGATGCCATCGGCGCCATTAACTGTGCCTGACTAGTGTGCCATCAATCTGCAGGCACCGGGATGGGGAAAGATGATGGTTCCGTTATAGCCGAGGACGACAGCTCCAGGGCAGTTAGCGCTATCAGATCGCACGCCACATCAAAAGTCTCCAGAGTTGATGGCCTAAGTTCCTGAAGGGCTCTTTCGGCTCCTCCCGTGATGGGAGTATGACTATGTCCAGACTCCGTGCATGGCTGTCCCAGAGCCTTTGTGGCCAAGTGCCCTTCCTTCGGGCGAACTTTTTGGCCTGTGCTGTATGGGGATCATCCCATAACCTCCTTAGATCTTCTCTGGGCTGGACATTGAGACCAGTGCCGGAAAGTCTTAGTCTTTTGCTTAAGCGGCACAGTAGTAACCTCCCACACCGAGAAAGGGGCACTGCGCACCGACTGGGCTTCTTCTGGCCCCGGCGGTTAGAAAGTAGACTCCATAAGTAGACGCTTAAGCCTGGAGTCTCTCTCCCTTCTTGTCCGTGGCTTAAAACTTCTACAAATCCTACAGATTTGTGTGCAATGTGCCTCATCCAAACACTTTAGGTAGGAGTCGTGCGGATCCCCGCAGGGCATAGGTTTCGAACAGGACACACAAGGCTTGAAGTCGTGTGGCCCTGGAATCCCCTCCCCAGCCAGCGAGAGGCATAGAAGAGGAACAATGTCCTCTTATCCTTCCTATTTACACACTAATTACTATACTTAAGAACTAACTAGGTACAAACTAACTAGGT
Organism: Pelochelys cantorii; assembly: GCA_032595735.1. Taxonomy (NCBI): domain Eukaryota; kingdom Metazoa; phylum Chordata; order Testudines; family Trionychidae; genus Pelochelys; species Pelochelys cantorii. Next base: position 95,041,104 of record CM064327.1, read on the forward strand.
ACTAACTACTCTACTTAAGCACTAATTACAAGCTAAGGGAAGACCAGAAGTCTGACATGCTCCAGCTGCTGTGATGGGCGGTAAGAAGGAACTTAGGGGGTGGAGGGGCCAGCAGGAGCATATATGCGCCAATATGCCGGCGCCACTCCAGGGGGCTCCCTGGCTGGCCCTATGGCTACTGCTGAGGGAAAAAAGCTCCAGGATCCATGCACACAGTGTGCGTACATAAATATTGGAATGGAATGGACATGAGCAAGTACTCAAAGAAGAATCTACTGATCTAATATGATTCCAGATATGGTATTTGGAAATGATGAATCCATAATCAACGTGCAGAACTAGCAGCAGTCTTGGTGAGCGAAAGAATCTTCAAGAGTAAGTACTACTTAGGAGATAATGCTTCTCCTTACCACATTCCAATGATTGAATCTTCTTGCCCCAAACCAACCCCAGAGAATCTTCTTGCCCCAACCCGCTTGTTCTTCACGGTGATACAGAGTAGGACCTCTGTATCATAAATGAACATACACCTCGTGAAAGTGTATCATGACTCAAGACTGAACGTAATACTTCATGACTCTTCTTAACTCTCCCAACATACCTATCTACACTTGTGTTCTCATTCCAGGAGCTAAGAGGAAGCAAGAATGTTGCATTCTAGCAAAAAAAAAAACCCTAAGAAAAGTTCATGAAAATAATCTTTAGCAGAAATTGAAAGCTGCAACAGATCTTTGCCAAAAGCTCCTACAAGCTTAAAAACTGAGAAAGTGGAGGTAGCTATTCTATTCCATGAGCCTACCACCTCATCAATTCACCAGGTCCCCCCTTTCTTGCCAACAAACCATGCTATCAGAACCAACCACCAGACTCACCTTAGAAAAGTACCTCTTTGTACTCTCCTAGTATGCAAAGTCAAAACAAGATTACTTTCTAAACACAGTAAAAACACTAACAGTATTCATATCATTACTAACTTTGTTTCCCTCCCCTCACCTTTTCTACAGGTAGAAGTGTTTGCAACAGTCGGACGGTGAAAAGTGAAATGCTAACAAATGCCATTCTGTGGTACACTAACATCAGCTCAGACTGCTCTGAGCTGACATTACTTTTGTGGTAGGATATGGTTTCTCCAAGTGAATCCAGGATGATCAGTAGCTTATCTTTCTGCAAGTGAAAACAAAAGATACAATTTAAATTCTTATCAATAGAAAGCATCACCAATCATTTTATTACTATTATTACTTTGCAAGAACAAAAACGAAATATTTATGTAAATGCTACAACTAAGCAAAGTGTCAACATTTTATTATTATTCTCTTCCAGAAATGTTCTTTTCCAGAAATGTAACAAGAAGCTTGAACTGTTAGTTCTAACTAAGGGAGTAACTGCCACCTGGAATTCCCGCCCTTATTCAAAATTCCTCTGCACACGACACCATTTTGGCTCTGCACACGGCTCAATACCTGTGCACTCAGCTCAAAATCATTGCACTAGGCACCAATCTTTGTGCACTAGGCACTAAAACTTATGCACACGACCCTATGGGGATTTTCCCGCCTAAGTGTCAATATAAACCCCTTTTGAGGTTTGTTCGTTCCATAGGTTCGTGCGTGGTTCCTTAGGTTTGAATGGTGTTCGTCTATCCTGTTTGTTGGTATGACTGAGGTGAACGAATGATTGGATAAGTGTTGGTTACTGACTGGAAGGCGCTTGTCTGTGGGAAATCCCAGGCATATGACAGCCTATGTCAGGGAGACTCTGAAGAAGTCAAGGCTCAGACGGAGTGCGGAAGGCCTTCGTACCTGAATCCTGTTAACCTGACCGTGCAGACCAGTGACCAGAGCAGTGTCATCGAGGGACCGCCTCACTGTTCCTCCGTGGTGGCTCGCACTGAGCCAAAGCGTCGAGGTCATAAGCACCCCTTCTTCTGTGGCTTATCCGCGATGAATGTACAGTATATTCCTGTATCGGGGACTTTCTTTCATTCTTTACTTCTGGGTTAGGGTGGACTTGGTTAAAGCATTTACTTGTTGGCTATTGAAATTCTTATAATATATGGTTTGGCCCTAAACTATGTCTCTGACTCGTTTGTAAAACCAATCAGCCGGTGATAGATACGGCCTCAGGTCGTTCCCGTCTTCTGGGACTTGGGACCTTAACACCATAGATAGCCAGAGCGTGCCAATTAGACCTTTTTTAATTAATCGTTACCGCGTCCCAGGGTAACAGACCGGAGCACTGCTACCTAAACTCTCTGATTAGAAGCATAGCAGCATTCACACACCTAAGGTGGAGCACCCACAGGGACGCTCCTTGAAAAAGAACAATAAATTATTCCAAAGTAAACAGTATCCAGAATTATTGTATTGTCAGATCTGAAAAATTAGAGAAAATGTATTTCTCCCTGGCTGACTAATATAGCAGCTTGACTTCCTGGTATAGGAATGTGAGAAGAGTATTTTAACTCAGTGATGGAATCAACCATTATTACCTCCTAAAAACAGTAGCATTACTTATAGTTATACAAACAGTTGAGCCTATGACAACTCATTGTATCAGGCCCCTTAATTCCCAATTAATTAACTTTATATAACTGACTTGGAAGAAGAAAAAACAGCACACTAATTAAATTCACATCATAAAAAATGGGAAACTTTCCAAACACCAATGAGAACAGAAAAAACAACACCACCACCACCACCACCACCGAGCACAGAAACAAGATTAGAAGACAAAATTAGGCATGGAAGCAACTTCTACTGATTCTTGAAGGGATTACCAGGTCAATTTTAAAATACAACTTTAAAAAAAATCCTGGTAAAACACAAAGATGTTTTTTACAAGAAGTGGAAAGTTGGACAGATAACTAGGGAGGAGTATAAATAGATTGTTCAAGCATGCAGGGGTGTAATCAGGAAGGTCAAAGTGCAATTGGAATTGCAGCTATCAAGAGATGTGAAGGGTAACAAGAAAGGTTTCTACAGTCATACTAGCAATAAGAGGGTGGTCAGGAAAGGTGTGGGACCCTTTACTGGATGAGGGAGGTAACTTAGGCTATGTCTAGACTACATCTCTCTTTCAAAAGAGGGATGTAAATTAGACATATCTAAATTGCAAATGAAGCTGGGATTTGAATTTCCCATGCTTCATTTGCATAATGGCAGTCATGCGTTCTTTCAAAAAAGGGTTTTTTGAAAGTGAAACCGCTGTCTAGACGCGGTTCTTTTGGAAAAAAAACCCTTTTTCGAAAGATCCTGTAAACCTCATTTTTTGAGGAGTACAGGATCTTTCGAAAAGGGGGGGGTCCAAAGAACTGCGTCTAGACAGCGGTTTCACTTTCAAAAAGCCCTTTTTCAAAAGAACGTGCAGCCGCCATTATGCAAATGAAGCATGGTAAATTGAAATCCTGGCTTCATTTGCAATTTCGATATGTCTAATTTACATCCCTCTTTCAAAAGAGGGATGCAGTTTAGACATGCCCTTAGTGACAGATGTGGGAAAAGCTGAAGTACTCAATGCTTTTTTTGCCTCTGTCTTCACAAACAAGGTAAGCTCCCAGACTACTGCACTAGGCAACACAGTATGGGAAGGAAGTGGTAGCCCTGGTGGAAAAAGAACACATTAAGAACTATTTAGAAAAGTTAGACATACACAAATCTATTGGACCAGACTTAATGCATCCAAGGGTCCTGAGAGAGTTGGCAGATGTCATTGCAGAGCCATTGGCCATTATCTTTGAAAACTGGTGGAGATAGGAGGAGGTCCCAGACAATTGGAAAAAGGCAAATGTAGTGCAAATTATTAAGAAAAAGGACAATCCAAGGAACTACAGACTGGTCAGCCTCACCTCAGTCCCCAGAAAAATCATGGAGGGGATCCTCAAAAAATCCATTTTGAAGCACTTGGAAGAGAGGAAAGTGATCAGGAATAGTCAACATGGATTCACCAAGGGCAAGTTACACGTGACCAACCTGATTGCCTTCTATGACGAGGTGACTGGCTCCATTGACATAGGAAAGTCAGTAGATGGGATATAACTTGACTTTAGCAATGCTTTTGATACCGTCTCCCACATAATTCTTGCCCACAAGTTAAGGAAGTATGGATTGGACAAATGGACTGTGAGGTGGATAGAAAACTGTCTAGATTGTCAGGCTCAACAGGTAGTGGTCAACAGTTAGATGTCTGATTGGCAGTCAGTTTCAAGCAGAGTGCCCCAAGGATGGGCTCTGGGGCCCATTTTGTTCAACATCTTTATCAATTACATGGATGAGGAGATGGATTGCACCCTCAGCAAGGTTGGAGATGACACTAAGCTAAGGGGAGAGGTAGATACACTGGAAGGCAGGGATAGGGTCCAGAGTGACCTAAACAAACTGGATGATTGGGTAAAAGAAATCCAGTGAGGTTCAAAAAGGACAAGTGCAGAGTCCTGCACTTGGGACGAAAGAATCCCAAGCACTGTTATAGGCTGGGGACTGACTGGCTAAGCAGCAGTTTCTCTTGCTTCTCTATTTTAGTGCTACAGGGTGAAAGAAGCTATTTGCATATATTTGCATGTATATGCAACCACACTTAAGTTATGACCCTTGGCATTTGCTGTAAGTATTATTGTGGCATGCAGGATTTCCAAAGTTGAGTAGTCCTGGTCTAAACATAAGAAATTTTCCAGACTCACCAACTCTAATCCAAAGAGGCTGTGGTCCTCCCAAACATCTTCAGATACTGCATCACCAATAAGAAGCACATCTTCAGCAAGTAATTCGAGAACTTCCCATATCACTCTTCTACTGCCTATGAATACAATATAAAAGATGTTACAGCAGTTCAATTGTAGACGACATATTAAATTATTTAATGTTAGTACACCTTGCACCTCCCTGGTCCAGCACCCTCAGGACCGGACTGGTCCCAAACCAGGGGAGGGCAATGCAGTGTGGGGGTACGCTATCTTCCAGCCCCCCAGATACTCTGTTTTTCGCCAGGCAGCTCCACTGCCACCCAGGACTTTGCTCCCCCTACAGCGCTGGGGGAGGGAGCTCTACCTCCCCCCGTGGCTTAGCTGCCGCTCTGGGAGCCACTCTCATGCTGGGGCTCCCCTCTCCCTACAGCAGCCAAGGACCCTACTGCAGTCAGGAGCTCCATTCTCTCCCCGGTAGCTTTGCTGCCATCCGGGCTCTGTCCTCCCTCTGATGGCTGGAGACTCCACTTTTACCCCAGCAGCCCCATGCTGTCCTTTGGAGCTTCACGCTCCCCCCAGCAACTTTGCTGCTGCCCAGCAGTCTCCACACTCCACCCAGCAACCCCTCTGCAGCCCAGCAGCTTCTGCACTCCACTGAGCAGCTCAGGTGCCATTTGCAGGACTCTGTGTTCCCCCAGTGTTTCTGTGCTCCCCCCACCCAGCACTCCCACTGTGACCCAGGAGACTCCGCGCTCCTCTCCAGCAGCCGTGCTGCTGCCCTCAACCATGACAGAGAGCTAACGCTTCTCTCCCCCCTCCACCAGAAAATGGGGCTCTGCATTCCTCTCGGTGACTCTGTTGTTCTATCTCCTTGATTGCTCTCATGAGGGGTCACCCGATGATGCCGGACCAGGGAACTCCGGATTACAAAGTTTCAACCTGTAGAGCAGCCACTTTTCAGCCTAGAAACATTTTAACACTGAACAATGATAAATTTAGTCATTTTATGCATTCATGCTACTAAGTTAGTAGCACTATTCTCCATTGTAGTACTCAGGAATAGCTTTTAGTCATGTCTACTTTTTCTTTGTTATCTGGAAAGAACATTTTAAGAGTTAATGCACTAGAGTGCATTCACCAAAAATACCCAGGGGGACCTCCCGCTCTCTGCATTTCAGATCTTAACAAGGTTTTATTCTTTATGATACAGACATCAGCCAGTCACATTCCACTCTGGCCATCTCCTTTTACTACCCTGAATTCACAATAACTAACTTACTGAAATGATAAATTCCTTCTTCTAGTTACTGCAGCACTATGTTTGATAAGGAAGAGCTACTGGGATGCTTTTTGCTTATTTCCTTTCACCCCCTCCCCTCCAGAAACAAGGGAAATATTTGCTCTTATTACCAAGCACCATAATAAATAAAAAGCAGGGAAATAGATTTTGTGCTGAAGCTGCTAAACTTTCATCTCTTTTCCAGACAGTTTTAATGAGTAAAGACCACATTAAAAAAAGCTATCAATGACATTTTTACTGTATTACTGTGCCTAGTATAAGCATTTTTAATAGCCTTGTGAAGACATAGCCATAGCACTGCTAATTTTGCGTGAACTCCTTAAATTGCAGATTAAGATGACAACTAACTAGAGAAGATATTCCCAGGGGAAAAATCTAATGCATATTTAACATGGAGAAGAATTTTGCCAAATGAAGTCAGTTGACTATAGGAGGAAGGACAGGATGAGACAGGATGTTTACCTATAAAGTTTTTAGAGTACTGCAGACACATTTTTACCATTGCTGAAAACTGCCTAAAATTTCCTACTCAAATAGGAAAGAAAATAATCTCCCTATTCTTGGTGGGTTTGTTTTCAAAATAGGTTGTATGTTTCCAACACTGGTCTATATACTATGATAACCAGCAATTTTGTCAAAGTCTGGCAGGTGCATGGCCCTGCTATGCCCATCATCCCAAGCTACAGTCACAGACTTATCAATGTGGAATGAAGTCCAACCTCATGAATACTGATAACAGCAACCAGAGCATTTCCTAGCAGGGGACTCACTCACCCTTCACAGATAAAGACTTAGCTAACTTTATCCATACTTTTGTGACTTCTAAGCTAGACAATTGTAGTGCATTCTACCTGGAGAAGACTATGCAGCCAACATACATGTTACAACTGTTTCAACATATTATGGTCTCCTTGCTAAACAAAACAGAATGGCGAGAGTGTTACCATCAAAACTCCACATGAGCACTGAATCCATACCAAATAAAGGATCAGGACCTTAAAATGGAAAAGAGCTAAGCTTTCTTAACATCAACTCTTTCCCCACTTTCTCAGTTTCAGCAGCCCTATAATAGGACTTTTAGCGACAGCTTCCATCTCTAAGTGTGAAGCTTTCAAGAACTGTTTCAGAATAGATGGCCTTTGCTATGTGCTATCACTGACGGCAATCATATCAACAGAATTTCTTCAGACAGGACTTACTCAAATAAAGTAGCATAATCACCTCAATGTTTTTTAAAGGAAGGACAAAGGAATTAACAACCTGCCCCCAAAGAGACTTGAAATAGAGATGAGAGCTTAATCTAAATTTGGATATAACTAACTTTCTATTATGCATGCGGCTCCTTAATATTGGTGACAGGTCCATTACAAATACAACAAATGGATGTTACTGCCAGCCCCTGATTATTAGAGAAGGCCACAGAGATATATTAGTTATTTTTAAAAAATGATCAAGATTGGTCTAGCAGTGTACCACCTTTCTAAAAAGGCCAGGGGGGAGGAAGGCTAAAAATTAGTCCAGAAATATGTTCAGGTCATCTGTGGAACTTTACATTTTTACTTTTACTTTTTATAAATCAAGATTATACTCATAGAATCACAGAACTGGAAGGAAGCTCAAGAGATAATCAAGTGCAGTCCCTTGCAGTTCATGGCAGCACCAAGTAACATCTAAACCATCCCTAACAGATGTTTGTCCAACCTGCTTTTAAGAATCTCCAATGATGGAGATTCCACAATCTCCCTAGGCAATTTATTGCAGGGCTTAACTACCTTCACAGTTAGAAAGTTTTTCCTAATGTCCAACCTAAACCTCCCTTGCTCAATACTTCTTGTTCTATCTTCAGGTGTTAAGGAGTATCTTCCTCCTCCTTTTCACAACCTTTTAGGTACTTGACATCTGCTATCATCTCCCCCCCTCAGTCTTCTCTTATCCAGGCTAAACAAACCCAATTCTTTCAATCTTCCCTCGTAGGTCATGTTTTCTAGCCCTTTAATTATTTTTGTTGCTCTTCTCTGGACTTTTTCCAATTTGTCCACATCTTTCTTGAAATGTGTATGGTTTGCTCTCTGGTTCCTTATTCAGACTGAAGCCAGAAAGAAGACAGCAAGATTCCAAGGAAGGGAGCTCAACTTGGAAATTTTAATTTCCAAATCTTGAAAAAAAAAAGGGGGGGGGGGTGAAGTTAACTTCTACTCATCCTCCCACTCTTGCTCTTTACTAAGATTTCTCTTTTTACCACCTAGTTTTACCCTTCTTCAGTTGGATGACATACTTCCCAAAGCCTGAAATCCTCTTCTCTTGAAGCTATAATTTTGATTTTTGAGAGACCCTACAAAGTTTCTGATAAAATGGTTTCTCTTCTCTTCCTACTTTCATTTTGTTTGCTTACTATCAATGTGTTGTTCAGACTTCTTTTATCCTTTACCTCCACCATTTCTCGCCTAGAAGTCACTGAACAGAGCCACCTACTTTAACTCAAACAGAAGAATGCATCAAGTCACACAATGTCAGCAATGGCAGGTCCCATGTTCTCGTGTTGCAACATCTGATTTTCTACAAGAGAGACTAATGTCCACTTGATAAACTACTAATGATTATCCCAAAAAAGTTCTAATACACTGAACAAGAGAGTCCTACATCTCCACATCACAACGTAGTTCAAAACAATAATAAATAACAGGTTGATCAGCTGCCAATTCCTTAAACCAAAAGAGCTCCAAATAAGTAAATAAATAATTCAATTAAAGAACTGCATAATTCTACAAAGATGCCAAGTAATTGCTTCACTGACCCATAAAAATGCTGTGTGGCTTTTAAGATCATTGATTCAGGGCAGTCCAAAATTGGTAAATAATTCAGACAGTTAAATACGGGATTATATACTCAGTGAATTAGAGATCCTAAAAAGAATCATTTAAGTACTTCGTTATTGATTCAAAACATATTCTAAAACCATAAGAAGCCATTTAAAGGTTGATTTAATATTCTAATACTGGAAAGGTGTCACTTTCAAAATAGTATTGAATTGTGTATTAATAAGTCCAAATAAAAATCTTTACAAGTCCAATTATTTTTATATTATCCAAGGCAGGCCAAAGCATACTCCAGTGCGGATGAGAATTCTTCACATTTGATCTTATTATTTTGCCAGTTTAGAAAAATAAAGATACATATCCATACCGTCTAAGATTAATAGTATCAACTAACTGCCAACAGTTATATCCAGTGGCCAATTCAGACACTGCTGAAAAACTAGCAATCCCAGAGGGGTAGAGGTGTGAGAGGGAGGATGGGGGGGAAAATAAGAGTTGTCCTCAAATCAGGGGGTGCCATACTTCCCGAGACAGACTGAAAATATATTAGGTTGTTTTCTACTTATGCTCCACTTACACTTACAAAGCTTACACTTACAAAGCCATGTAAAGAATTTGAACTCCAGGCTGAGTGGTATGGAGAAATTACATCACCACCAGGTAACAGGATCAAGGAAAACCATAGCACCCCAGATCTAGAGACAAAGGGTATGCCTATACTGGCAAATATGACTAAAAACTGCTAGATAAACATTTAGGTTCAAGCTAGATCCAGGGCTCTGGAACCCTCCTTTATCACAGTTGTTTAACTGCTGCATAGACATATGCTTATGTATCATCCAAGGAAACTAAAATTTTCCCTCAAGTGCCAAAGCATAGCTATCTTGTAGGTTAAAAAGAACGCTGTACTGTGGATCTGGGACTTTGCAGTGTCGGAATTAACTAAAAGACACGTTGCAAGAAACAGAGATTAGCTTGAAATGTATCTGTTCTGCATAAATTAAATGGTCTCAGATGTCACACCATATAACAGTCCATTTGGGCATTAAAGACTATGGCTGAGTCTAGACTGGCAAGTTTTTCCGCAAAAGCAGCCGCTTTTGTGGAAAAACTTGCCAGCTGTCTAGACTGGCCGCTTGAATTTGCGCAAGAACACTGACGATCTAATGTATGATCGTCAGTGTTCTTGCGCAAATACAATGACTCTCCCATTTGGGAAAAAGCCCTCTTGCGCAAATGCTTTTGCGCAAGAGGGCCAGTATAGACAGCTGAGAACCGTTTTGCGCAAAAAAGCCCCGATGGTGAAAATGGCGATCGGGGCTTTCTTGCGCAAAACCACGTCTAGAGTGGCACGGACGCTTTTCCGCAAAAAGTGCTTTTGCGCAAAAGCATCCGTGCCAATCTAGACGCTCTTTTCCGCAAATGCTTTTAACGGAAAAACTTTTCCGTTAAAAGCATTTGCGGAAAATCATGCCAGTCTAGACGCAGCCTGTGAGTGAAACACTGGCCTCTTTGAACTCAAAGGGAAGTTTGCCATTGCCTTCAAAAAATAAGGAGTACAGGATCTTTCGAAACAGGGCATTTCTGTCAAAAATGCCCCATCTAAACTGCCAGTTTTTTTTTCGAAAAGCCCCATTTCGAAAAAAGCGGTGGCCACCACTATGCAAATGAAGTGCAGGATATTTAAATCCCGGCTTCATTTGCACTTTCGATACGTCTAATTTACATCCCTCTGCTGACAGAGGATTGTAGTTTAGACGTAGCATAAGAGTCTACGAGCAAACTATTTCTGTCGTTTTGGCAGATAATTGAAAATATAAATGTATCCTATATAAATTTATATAACTTTATCAATGCAAGTATTTTAAAGGGCAATTTATTTTGCTATTTGATTTAGAAAATAAAACCTGAAACATTAAATGTCAAAAGCGACCTAGATTTTTCAGCTGGCTAACTCATAACTGACAAGTTATGTAGATTTCTTATAAGGCATATTCATTCCTTTCGGCAACTCATCTGATCACCACTTTCTTTTAATTAAAAAAATGCAAGAAGTTAGAAGTTCTGTGAATTTCATTGTTCTAATACCTCTTTATTGCAGAAGCAAGAAAAATCTGCTTTCCTGGCAATAAACAGGACCTAAGTACTCATATCAGTACTGAGAAAATAAAAAAGTAAAATTAAAATATAGTTACTGAAATTCCAGTTTTCAGAGGAGTACCTGCATTAGACTTTTTCTTTGAGGGAAAAAAAGATTCTTGCGGCGCCTTAGAAACTAACAAATTTATTTGGGCAGAAGCTTTCATAGACTAGCCCCACTTCGTCAGATGCCTCCAGTCTACAAAAGCTTAGGTTCAAATAACGTGTTAGTATTTAGGGTGCCACAGGATTCCTCAAGGAAATTCCAATGTGTGACATGAAGATACATACAGTCATACAGCATGACTGACGTATGATTTATTGGTTCCGTCTCATCATACAAGTCCTCAGCTAATAGATGTATATGGAAGATTACAGGAGGAAACTTCACAGATTTGTCAAAACACAAATACAAGATGAAAGCTCAAAATTGGCACATATCTAGATTTTATTTCTAAAATCTTTCTGAAATATTAATATTTTGCAAATGGATGCGGTGACAGAGCATTCCTTGTATTTTATGAAAATGCCAGAAGTTTACTCAGCATTGCTCATGTCCTTTTTGTTTTTCTTCATTTAAATCGTTACTCAGGAGTGGGAATGGAGATGAGGGGTTCAGTATGCAGGCTTTCCTGGACTACGCAAGCCCTCTCTCACCACAGCAGCTTGGGGTTAGGTGAGAATTGCCTCTTCATGGCCACTGCAGCTCCAGCGAGTACTAGGTATGTTAAATTGCGGATAATCAGCAAATCAAATAGACGATGGAATTTCCATCGAGTACTCGATTAGTCAATAAGAGGGGAGGAGGTGCTACTTATCAGCTCGGCTCCTACTACATTTAAGCAGTCCAAGCTCATGCTGCCCCCAGGAGTTAATCATGCTGCGGCTCTGCCTTTTAAATGTAGTAAGAACCACTGCATCTCTGCCTCCCTTGCCCCCCTCACTGTGGAGACAATGCTGGTGGGAACCAACTTTTAAGCTAGCTTGTCCCAGCACCAGCTCCTGCTTCTCCCCCGCCCGCCTCCTTGTTGCTTCTGATTTAGAGGCAACAAGAGGGAGGAGGGGAATACAAGCAGTCAACTTGACTACTCTTTTACATCCCTAGCAGGTACAGCTGGGAGGCGGGAGTGCACATCCACTGACTGGCACAAGTGCAGGTTCATCTGCCTCCAGTGTTCACTAGTAAGAGTGAGGAATAGAGCAAACTGTGCCCTTTTTCCTCACTCCCTGACAAAGGGGAACAGTTAGCAATGTTCCCGTACGAATGGGGGGGAAGCTGCAGCCCCCCCATTCTCCCTAAGCAGTGCCTGGGAGTGGGAGGCCATCCCAACAGTCAGATCCTTTCACCTGCCTGGTGATTTCTGTCTTTTCTGGATGATTTTATGCATTCCCATACGTAGCAGAGAAAGAGAAGGAGGAGGAGGAGCTTCAGCCAAACTCTTAACTTGCTTTAAGGAAGCTACATACCTAATTTGGTGGTCCTAGCTATTACCATTTAGAAGTTCTTGAACAGAAACACTCACTCGCTCACAAACGCTCTCAAATATATAGCAGATGTTTATGGTATTAATATGGCATAACTGAAATATGCTTTATGAATGATGGCTCAGCTATAATTGGAAAGGTTAGGATTTACTCAATAGGATTATCCCATTTGTATGCATTTATGTTTTTTATAGGTCAAGTTAGGAATACTGTCCTGTGTATCTGTATTTCATATTTACTACTTTGGGTCACTCCCACTGCTGAAACTTCAGGTACTACCACGGAAAAGCAAAACAGAGCAGATGGCCCATCAACTAGAACAATGAATTGTGAATACACTTAGCCTTCCTGGGGACTCCATAGTGCTACTGACTCATGAACACATTAGAGTCAGGTTACCAAGTCATCTGATACTCCTTGGTCTGATGAACTGTTCCACAGAAGGGTGGGGAGAATCAAACAAAGGTTTCCCCACCTTATGGGGAGTTTTATATAAGTCAGGGAAGAAAAACGATGATTGCGTTCAGCCTGCTTTTTCCCCTTCCTCCCATACGAAAGACCTGGAAACAAAAAAGCTATAACTGAAGTGGGAGGGAGGGAGACTGCTGGACCCAGGCCAAGAGACACCTGGTCTGTGAAGGACTTTTCCTCAAGTAATAAGTAGGGTGAGAAATTATGATTTGTAACCAGTTCTTAGTCAATCAAGATTAGCTTGTATGCTTTGTGTTATTTGCTTAGTACGGTGTCTGCTGCCTCTTTTAAGTGGTCAAATACACCTTTTCATATTTATTCATAATTTCAACTTATTTGTGGTTTATAATACAATGCAGTCTCTGTAATTTCTAACTGTGGGAGTGAGGGTTGGAGAAGGGAGAAGCTGTGTATTCCTTCTTTCACATCAAAGATGGAGGCAAACTTCATATAACTGTGTTTGTACCCCAAAGGAGGAGGGAGTGTATATCTGGGAGCTAGAGTAAAAACTTTAAGCTGAGTCCTCTCAGAGCTGATCTCAGTGTCGGTATCTGCAGCTGAGTGTGGCCTTACCTGTAGGCTTTGCTAGAGGAGACTGAAGAGACTAGTCCAGGCTAGGGATGTAAGCAACTAGTTGACTAATCGATTATCCGATAAGCATAAGGTTATCGGATAGTCAACTAGTGATGTAACTAGTCGCTTCTCCCCCTTGCTGCCTCTATCAGCAGCAGGGGGGGAGAGCAGGAGCCCGTGCTGAGGGAAGCTGGCTTAAAAGCCAGTTCCCCCCAACACCGTCTCCACGGGGGGGGGGGGGGGAGCAGAGGAGGTAGAGGCACAGCGGGAAACAGTGTGAGCAGGAACTGAAGCAGTCTCCGCTCATGCCACTTTCTGCTGCAATTCTACTTTTGAAACGTACAGTACATTTCAAAAGCAGAAGCTCCGCAGGGAGCACAGGGCCAGTGGGGGAGTGCACCCACTCGCTGGCCCTGAACTTCCTGCGGGGCTTCCGCTTTTGAACAGTTCAAAGGTGGAGGTGCCTTTATACAATAATCAAATAGTTGATGGAAATCCCATTGACTATTTGATTAATAAATTCATCTAAATTTAACATCCCAAGCCCAGGCTGGCACAATGATGATGTCTAAGCACCTCAGGTGACATTTCAGGTGTCCTGACTCATGACAGGCACTATGGTTCTATGCAGTGTTCCCTCTAAGCTGTGCACTTGGGTAGCCACCCTGAAGGAATTCAAATGCTGCCCAGCTGATTAGGAGAGCGCTCACAGCCAGCACCAACTGTTTCTATTGGTGGTGCACATGATTTGGTGCAGATAACAAAATTTATTCCACACATGGGGGGGGGGGGGAATAGAGGTTCCATGTCTACCAAAAAGAAAGAAGACTGATGGGCACAGAAATAAAATTTAGAGGTTTCTCACATGGATGAGTAATTTTCTCACATGGACAAGGCCATTTTCCACATTTTCCCCAGCATCCTGTCTTCTGACAGTGGTTAATGCCAGATGCCCAAAGGGAATGAACAGAACATGTAATCATCAAGTGAACCACTCTCTGTTGCCCACCCACAGTCTGACAAACAAGCTAGGGACACCACCCCTGCATCTTGGATAGCAGTCATTGATAGACCTATCCTCTATGAATTCAACTAGTTCTTTTTTAATACTATTTAATCTTGGCCATCACAACTTCCTCTGGCAAAGAGTTCCACAAGGGTTAAAATAAAATATATTTTTATTTTTAAAATGTGGATTGTTTAAATTTATGGAGGGCAAATCTTAACACCACAGGCTGCTATTAAGAATACTAGTACAGGTTGAACCTCTTTCATCCAGCACCCTCGGGAACTAACCAGAGAATTTGCCCAAGCACAAAAGGTCAATATTGTCCAGCACCCTGGTGTCTAACAAGTTCCGAAGCAGTAGCCATTATAGTACAAACAAATAGCAGAAAAAGAGGGGATGGGGAGGGAAAGAGAAGGGAAAAAAATATTTTTGTATTTATTTGTACCTCTGGACCCCTTGCTCCATTCATCTGAAGAAGTGGATTGTGCTCACAAAAGGTCATGATACCATCTACATTTTTTTAGTCTCTAAGGTGCTGCAGGACCATTCGTTGTTTTTCAATTTTTTTCAGTTACAGACTAACACAGATACCCCTTTGATACTTTCTGAATACACATAATAAATAGTACTCAGAATTGGATCTCTGCCAAACAAATTCCAAATTCTATCAAGATTTCAACTAGTTATCAGCTTAAAAAATTCAAAAGTACACTTTCATTTACATTTGATTTACAGGAAGAAAAAGAGCACCCCACATTCATGTTGGTGGCAGAAGAAATAAGGTTTTGTTGAGAGAGGGGTTTTTCCTGCTTGTCAGTTAGCACACCGTTGTCCCACTTTACTGTGTGTCAGTCATTATTTCCTCTTCCCTTTAGTCCCACTACATTCCTCAATGTCTCTTCCTTCTCAATTTCTTCCCATTGTCTTTTTCTAGGGCAAAACGGGGCTGAAGATCTACCAGACAATCCAACTTTTCAGGGCCTGACCAAACACCCCACAACAAAATGACCACAATTACATGGTTAGCATGCTTGAGAATGGCTCGTTTTTTAAACATTTCTTTACAAATATCACTCATTTTGGAAAAATTAAGGGATTCTCCTACTACAATGGGATACAAAATGAGGGGAAATAAGGATTCAGACAGGCATTAAAACCATGTAACATTCACCTGTTCTTAGAAGAGGTACAGCATATTCCAGGATAGCCACACAGAACTGAGGAAGGCTGAGCTGTTGGAACTGTAATTCTAAAGTATTCTCACTTTCCAGATCTGGAAGGTCTATGTGCCCTACATCCAGCGGTGATTGCAGATATATCCTGGAGTTTGCGCTAGCATGAGTACTGCTTCCACTACAAAGCAAATACAGTATAAGAATAACACTGAAATTCCAGACAAACTTAACAAGTCTTTAAAAAAAAAAAAAAAAAAAAAAGTTACCTGACAAGGCAAAAAAAAACAAAAACAAAAACAAAACAAAACTGTACTCTCTCATTTCTCTATGATTTATAAACGCGCCCTAGCTTTTTTTCCTACAAAAAGTGGGATAAATATTTTTCCTTAAAATATTTTTCCTTAGAAATCTAATGTGGCCTGTTTTAGTAGAGGTCTTCAAAAATGCACCTAGAAACATAGATCAAGAATGAATGGGGTTTTTGAATCTTTGACATGAGTTCTTCTTCCATCTGTGTTGTAAATGTGTGTGTTAAAACTAAGTGTTAACAAAACAACCCAAAGTAGAATGGCCTGAATTAAAGAGTCACTTTTCAGTAAATCACATTTCACTTGCTTGTATCAGCTAAGGATGTACAAGGTTACCAGAATGCTTACTTGGTAACCAACTGACTAGACTGCCAGCTGCATGGGGCATGCTAGTGGTAACTGGGCTAGGTCAGGGAGGCAGGTGGGGCCACATGGAGGTCAGGGGGACCTCAGTCGCATCTGTACCATAACAGCCACGAATAGGGGCAGACAGGACAATGGTCATGGCCCAACCAAACCCCCAGTGGGACAGGTAGGACCGTGGCCCCGCTGCAGCAGCCTCACCAGGGGTAGATGGGACTGTGGCCATGGCCCACCAAGCCAGGCCCTGAATGCTCCACAGTAGTCCCAGACTCCATCCCAAGAGGCATTGCTGCACCTGCCCAAAGGCCTAATAAGACCATCCACCCTGTCTGTCCTGCCCCTCCAATGGATAACCGATGAAAATGCTAGATAAATTCATGGCAGTCCACTAATGGCTATTAGCTAGGATGGGTAGGGATGGTGTCCCGAGCCTGTTTGTTAGAAGCTAGGAATGGGCAACGGGGGTGGGATCACTTGATGATTACCTGTTCTGTTCATTCCCTCTGGGGGCACCCAGCATTGGCCACTGTCAGAAGACAGGATATTGGACTAGATGGCCCCTTGGTCTGACCCAATATGACCATTTTTATGTTATGTGTTCTTACAAGATGAAGAAGGAAAGATGCATTAAATCATTAAAAATAGAAGTATTATGAAAAGGAAAAAGGATAGATTTCCAGACAGAAAATTAAAACACAGTCAGAAAAGCAGATGATAGCAGAGTTCCAGAGATTCTAGTCAGGAAGAGAAAGTGCGCAATTTTTTAAAAGAGCCTAGGACTCCTGATCATCACCAGCATGAAAGCGGCAGAGGAAGCAGAAGGATCCCTGGGCATCACTGAAAGGCCAAGAAGGGGAGGCTAACTCCCAGCCCCACCCCTTTCACCCATGGCCCCATCCCATTCGGGGACCCAGAGCCAGCACTCCCACTCCTTTCTTAGGGCCTGGCAAAGTTTGTTGGCCGTCCTGCACATAGTCTATGACTGACTTATCTTTAGGCATTTGAAATAGTATTATTTGTACTGCATCTCTAAAATACCAGTCAGTCTTCTCCTTAGGAACAGAATGTGAGAGATCAGAAGGACATTGCAAGTTGGGAATACCATTTAAAAATTAAGTTTCTTTATTTTAAAGACTTTTCCCAATTAGCATCCTAATTTCAACAATTAGACTTACAAAAGAACTTCAGAGTTGTGAACTGGTCAACTGCGTACACACTCTGGTACCAGAAGTACACAATCAGGCAGCAGCAAAGACCAAAAAAAAAAAAAAAACCTCCGCCACAAAATAGAGAACAGTCTTGCATAAAACAAACTACTAAAAAAAAAAAAAAATGGGAAAACAGAATTTTATCCTTAGTAATGAAGCATGGTAATATTTCAAAGCCGTATTAAATCAATGGTCACTTGTAAACTTCTGAAAAAAATAAGTTTTGTTCAGTTACAAGCATTTCAGAGTTACAAACAACCTCCATTCCCGAGATGTGCATAACTCTGAAGTTCTTTGGTACATGTTTTCCCAAAAGCTGACTAGGAGCTAACTAGGTAATTCTGGTAATAGGCAATAAGCTTAACTTAACTTCCCACTTGACTCACCTGGAAGATACTGCATCCCAGTCTTGACCATCACCTCTGGCACGCTGACCTGTACGTCCAATCACAGATGGTCGAGGGCTACTACTTCCAGATGATAGATTCTGGGAGTGGGGAGGTCCTCTTGCTTCTTGGCCATAAGACATAGAAGAATTCTGAGAAGCTATACCTTATATAACAAAATCAAAAAAATAAATTTAATATACCTGTCAGACCTACAAATCTCTCAGTGAAGTAAGAAAAGTCCAAGCTGGTTAACAAATGACAAAATGCTTAACACTATTCATTAAAATAGGGAAAGAACAATCTACTTTTGCCTGAATGAATCTTAAAGGTTCAGAAATACTTTTCAGACGAACACTAACAAAAGAACAATTTAAACCATGGGTTCCCAGACTGGGGGGCGTGAAGAAATCCAGGGGGGCCGTGAGGCGACCCAGCCACATATACCCCCATCAATCCCACCCCAAGTTTTGCTGCTATTTTGGGGGGGGGGGAGGGGGGAGGAGCGTGAAGGTTTCTCAAAAATCAGAAAGGGGGCATGATGCCGAAAAGTTTGGGAACCACTGATTTAAAACTTTCCATACAAAAAAAAAGTTTGAATCCTGGTATAAGTGCAAAATACAGTTCAGTCTTAACTAGGGATGTTAGCAAGTGTGTTGTTTGGTAAACATGCAACCGCTGAATTTTTCTGATAGAGAGGCAGCAGTACGGGTCAAGAGACTTTGTTTCTAGATTTAGAAGTCCCAGGTTCAAATCCCACTGTCAAGATCCCATCCAGAAGCATCAGAAAACATATACCAAATTTAGAACAGCAATTTAAAGAGAGAGAGAGAGAGAGAGAGAGAGAGCGCGCTGCCTACTTTATTGCAGCTTGGTGCATACTCCCTGAAGGCAAAGGCTTAGCCATTTCCATTTAGCAAAAATCTGAGCAACCTCAAAGAGCTGTTTTGTTTTAAATCATTTTCCTCTTCACCTGAAAGATAGCTTTCTTCCCAAAACATCAGTGTTCTGATATGCAGGACAGGTAAAATCAGTCCTACGCCAGCAACAGTTTTAAGGCTCTCACAGATCTAAGCAGCTGGAAATGGAAGTTTATATATTTGATTCTCAGCTTCCCAATGTTACTCATACTTTTGTATGAGGTAAATCTACCCCCATGCTGCTGCCTCTTTATCAGAGGCAGCAAGGCAGAGGGCAGGCAGGCATCCACTGCTCCCCTGCACGTAACTGTGTAACCACTGAAAGTTTCAATGGATTACACATTTACTTAAAACACATTTTAACATCCCTAGTGCAGCTGGACGCACAGTAACAAAGGCACCTATTTTTATATGCACAAAAGCATAAGAAAAAAATTCCAATTAATATTTTTAGAATCCTAAAACATTTTTATTTAGCACATGTAGCATGCACAGCCTACTTATAGACTCACAGAACACTAGAACTGGAAGGGACCTTGAGAAGTCATCGAGTCCAGTCCCCTGCCCTCACGGCAGGACCCAGTATCGTCTAGACCATCCCCGATAGATGCCTATCTAACCTGCTCTTATGGTGCTACAGGATGGAATTTTCAAACAAGCCAAGCATCATATTTAGAAAATCCATTCCACAATCACACCCCACAACATTTACATATACACACCTTGTTCAATGGAGAAAAAGCCTGGATCTCTGAAAAAATTAAGCCTTCTTCTTAGGAAGATACATAACTGCTGCAGGCATGACAGAGCTTGTAAGGCTAAGCAGTGTTTTCCATCTTTTCCAAAAGCCAGCTTTAGTAAAGACAAAAGGCTCTAAAACACAAGGATTAACAGTAATAGCTGGACACCAATAAAGCTTTAGGAAAGTCATTTCTGTATTGTATGAAGAAATGGTTAATCCTGCATTAAACACAAAAATAAGAGTAACTTCTGAACCAGTGTAAGCAAAATCATGCCTGAAAACACAATTAAAAGTTTTTGGCTCATTAGAATAATAGAATACTACAACTGAAAGGGACCTCAAGAGATCATCAAGTCCAGTCCCCTGCCCTCATGGCAGGATGCAGCACGGTCTATATCATCCCTGATAGATGTCTGTCTAACCTGCTCTTGAATACCTCCAGTGATATCTCCACAACCTCCCAAGGCAATTTATTCCAGTGTTTAATCAACCTGATGGTTAGGAAGTTTTTCCTAATGTATCGAAAGCAACATTATTAGTTGGAGAAGAGCACACTTCACACTATTTTCAAATGAGCCTCTGCTGCAAACCTAGAAACAACTATTATGGGAGCAACCTGACATTCACCTTTACAACAGCTACCAGGTAACTATAAAAAAAATTAAGCGTACATGGCCTGTCAAGTGCTTCATATAGTAATTTCCCTTTTCTCCTGACACTTAGCCAAACATTCATTTAATTAATGTCTACTCTATCTAAACATAAAAATAGCAGCCCCAGACAGATTATCAGGAAAATTTACTTGAGCTCCTGCTTTACATGGCTTGTTTTGTAACCTAATGGAAAGTTTTAGGTGATAGTAGTTCTAACCTGAACAATCTTGGGTCTCTGAAGGAAAATCTCGGCAGGGAAATCTTGCATAATAACATCCTGTAGAAGTTCACATGTGCTCCAAATTAAACTGTGGTTATTACTTCTCAAAGAGCTAAAAATGAAGTTGAAATTCAGTTAAACATCAGACATACTACAACACTAAAAGTTATCGTAGATAGAACAGGCAATAAGCCAGAGGTAGTTCACCAGGGTTAGCCCACAGGCAGGCTGCTGGCACTTTATTTTCCTGCACTTCTACAGGTATGGCCACTTGTAGCTCCAGTTGACTGTGGATCACCATCCTAGCCAATGGGAGCTGTGGGAAGTGGTGAGGACCAGGACCCCACTTCCCACATCTCCCATTAGCCGGGAAAGGTAATCTGTGGCTAATGGGAGCTGCAAGTGGCCATATCTTCGGATGTGCAGAAAAATAAAGCGCCATCAGTCCACCAAGTGCTAACATTGATGAATCACATCCAGCCCATGGGCTGCTTATTGCCCACCACTGCCATAGATGAACATTTCCTTACAAAGCTATCAGTGCACTTGAAAGCCTTTTCCAAGTAAAGGTTTCTGGTTATGTTATTTTTGTGGATAAACAAAAACAGAGTTACATCCAAATAATTCCATTTGCAACCTACCCAAAGTTTCAACCTAGATTTCTGAAGGAAAATCTACTTCTAAGTCCTTTAGTCCTTCTAAGTTGAGATAAAAAAATCAGAACTTTGCTGTGAACTTCATCATTCCCTACAGTAAATAAACTGACTCAAGTCCCAACAGTAACAATATTCTACCATTAGAATATTCTGAATACCAAATAAACAATATTGAAAATTTCAGTCAGATGTGGGAATTTACATAAAAGAAGTCAATTAAGAAAAAAAGCCATTCACTCTATCTTTACTGTTTTCCCTTCCAAAAAAAAAAAGTCTTTACTTCAATTTCCTTTTCTCAAGCCCTTCTCCTTTGATTGTTTCAATTGCTTCATCCTACTCATTCTTATTCACTGTGCCTCTTCTTTCACTAAAAAGAGTTTTTAAACACCCAAGCCCATGTAGCAATCTTGCCCAGTTTTGTGAGCCAGAGTCAAGCTGTCAGATTAAAAGGGGAAATTAAAACATTAGATTTTTCAGATTTTGCAATTTATCAAGTGAGAAAAGTGGACAAATCTGTCTCTTGTGTAAACAAAGATATATACTATTTAGAGATGGAACAGGCCTCCATTATTCTCTGTATTAGACCTATTATCTTCCTAATGCCTAATCTTACGCGATTCAAGCAACAGAAGTTATTATCACAACACTTTCAAGTAGGGATGTAAAAACCATCTAAAACAGTTAACCAGTTAAACGATTTGTTTAACTGGTTAACCACCTGCCATGGCTGGCAGAGGCAGCTCTGGCCCTGACCCTGACCCTGCTGCAGCTGCGGGCCGCTGCTCTGGCCCTTTGGGCTGGGAGCTGCTCCAGACCCATTGGCCCACCCGCTGTGGGCAGCGGAGACTGCTCCCATCAGCTGGGCCCTCCAGTTAACCGGTAAGCATGCAGGTAAGTCTAATGCTTACCAGGTAACTGGTTAACTGATTAACCTTTTACATCCCTACTTTCAAGGTTTTGATAGCCTAAAGTTCCACCATTAGAAAAATCATCTAATTTTCAAAAAGAGGGTAACATCAGGATTTAAAGCTTTTCACACTAGGAATGAGGAGTGTTTGGCTCAAAGGACTGAAACTGAAACATATAGCTACAGTTCACTGGTTCATAGCTAGATAAGGTATTAACTGGAATGAGATCATGATCTTATTTTGAATGGGCCACCAAATTGTTAATACCAACAAGTTGTTCACATTCCCAAACGCACCAAACTGGCATTGTTGTTGGCTGACTAAATGACAAAAGTTGCTAAAGTTTGCTAAAGACAAAGACACGACACTGTAGTGGGAAGAATGTACTATGACTGCTACCAATCTTCAGAATGCTTTCATAATCACTCAACTCATTTAAAAAATATTCACAATAGGACCAGATAGTGCTGAAAAAACAAAGTTTGGGTAGTAGCAATACAATGAAGTGAAAATAACTATTTTCCATTACTATACCTTTCATTTGAAGAAAGCACATGTCTGTCCGTTGTGGTCAGCATTAACCAAGGAAATGCAGAAAACTTCAAACACTTCACTGCCTGATTTACTGTTAAAAAGAGCAAGAGTTACTATGATTTATTGTTAAAAAAACATATTGTAAAAATGTTAATGTATTTCAGCAGGGGAGTCAATATTTGTAAACGCGTACAGTGAAAAACAGAATTTTTAGTTATAAAACCCAATACACGGAGTTCAATCTAATGAGTTTCCAATGGGGGTAGTCAGAAAAAGAACAAGCTACGATAATCTCTTTATGTAATATCACTGAGTTAAGTAAAGGGACACAGTAGCAATATTTACTTGTTTCCAAAACATAATAACTAGAGTTCACTAACTGAAATTAATAGGTAGCAGGTTTAGAAAAAACAAAAGGAAGTTCTTCTTCATGCAGCACAGAGTCAACTTGCGGAACTCCTTGCCAGAGGAAATTGTGAAGACCAGGACTAGGGATGTAAAGTACTAGTCAACTATCCGATAAGCAAATGCTTATTGGATAGTCAGCTAGTCGCTCCCCCCTCCCCCCCACCTTGCTGCCTCTATCAGACAGGGGAGAAGAGGGGGATACTTAAAAGCGGCAGCATCGCATGGTGCCCAGGGTCAGCTGCTCCGTGTGGCACTGCCACTTTGAATGCCATGGGGAGCCCGGTGTCAGGCTCCTCGGAGCATTTCAAAGTGGCAGGGACACGTGGAGCCGGAGATCAGCAGCTGACATCAGGCTCACGCGGCGCTGCCGCTTTGAAATGTCGGGTGGAGCCTGTGGCAGCGCCGTGTGGAGCCCATGGTCAGCTGGGGACTCTCCAGCTGA
Organism: Pelochelys cantorii; assembly: GCA_032595735.1. NCBI lineage: Eukaryota > Metazoa > Chordata > Testudines > Trionychidae > Pelochelys > Pelochelys cantorii. The sequence continues at coordinate 95,064,501 of CM064327.1, forward strand.
CCCCAGGCTCCTAGTGGCATTTTAAAGCAGCAGCGCTGCTTGGAGCCCAGGATAAGCGAGGGACTTCCCACCTGACCCCAGGCTCCATGTGGCACTGCTGCTCTGAAATGCCGGGTGAAGCCCAGAATCAGCTGGGTACTCCTGCAGACTCTGGACTCCACAGGGCATCCAGCTTTGAAACGTACAAGAGTCCCCAGTGGGGGCTCTTGTGCATTTCAAGAAGGAAGCACAGCATGGAGCCTGGGGCCAGCGGCCAGCGCAGGACTCTGAGTCCTCCACTGATCCCAGGCTCCACGTGCCGCTTCCACTTTGAAATGCACTGGGGCTCTTGTGCATTTCAAAGTGTAAGCGCCAGCGTGGAGCCCAGAGTCAGCAGGACTTCCTGCTGGCCCTGGGCCCCACATGACATTCCAACTTTGAAATGCACAAGAGCCCCTGCTTGGGCTCTTGTACATTTCAAAGACGGAACCGCAGAAGGACTTATCGTCTAGTCGATAGAAATTCCGTCGACTACCCGATAGCAAATTAATTGCTACTTAACTTCCATAACCAGGATGTTAACAGGGTTCAAAAAAGAACTAGATAAATTAATAGAGGTTAGGTCCATCAATACTTATTAGCCAGAATGGGTAAGGAATGGTATCCCTAGCCTCTGTTTGTCAGGGGCAGGAAATGGATGACAGGAGAGGGATTGCTTGATGATTACCTGTCTCTGTTCACTCCCTCTGGGGCATCTGGCATTGGCCACTGTCAAAAGACAGGATATTGGGCTAGATGGACCTTTGGTTTGATCCAGTATGGCCATTCTTATGTAATTTCCTCTATCTCAAATGCATCAATCTGAAATTTAATGTTATTCTTCTACAAAAAACATGTACTTTTTCTAACGTGAACATAAAATAACCCTATATCTAATTTCTACACTTGCTCTGTGTAATTTCTGCACTTATTTGTGTTTGATATCTTTTCAGGTTAAAAGATTAATCTTCAAATACAGTTAATTCAATACAGCATTTAAGTACTTTTGTATCTCTAATGATGGCTAATATGTTACTAAAAAGTGAATCACTCAAAGAAGTATGGAAACTTCAATGTCAACTTGTAAAACGTAGGTTTCATTTTGTCTCACTCTGATCTCTTGGGACCCTTAGTCCCAGACAAGGGATTTCGTATATATACACACACACACACACACACACACACACGACAGAATTATTTCAATTGCATACCAACTGATCTTTTTCGGAGGGATTTCCATCTGCTGCAAATTACTTCTGCCTTGATGAAAATATCCAGTAAATATTTCTTCTTGGGGTAAAACTACACAAACAAACAAACATGAAAATAATTAAAATAACTGATTTTCACTGTATATAAATACAATAATTTTCTTTATTCTGCAATTGAATTGTTTAATATTTTATCCCTGAATTAGAAATCTTATCAGGAAAGCTGAGTTTAAACTCATTTAAGATATTGTACGTTGCCTGAATCCTCTGTCAGTTTGTAATTTTGCAATCACATTCTCCAATTTTAAGAGGTTTCTCGTGTCTTATATGAAGTGCTGACAAATGAAATAAGTAAACAACCCGAAAGATAAAGAAAATGTTTTCCTCTAATCTGAAATATTATTTTGTAGTTAAATTTTCCAAAATGAACAATGTAGAGGTACACAGTCCATCTTACAGCAGTTTACTGTAAGGTATTTTTACATACACACACTATATATATATCTCAATACACATACGGAACACACGTCATCCTAATATTGCTTTGGAACATCAGTAGCAATATGGGTTCCCAAATGTAAGCTTCAGAGAACCAAGTTAGGAATCTCATTTGCTCTAACCATGTCCATGCTGTTAGTCTTTTTTTAAGTTGTAGGGAAAATTTAAAAATCAAGCTAACTATTTATAGAAGAGGCAATCATGGCTTCTGATTTAAATAATTTAGTAAAATTAGCATGTGCTTCTAACATATAGGTTATACTGGAGCAAAGTAGTAGCACTGTCATATATATGATAGGCATATGAGAGCGGCAGTAGCTGCGAGAGAGGGGGCGAGTGCACCACTAACCACATTTCATACATGAAGGGAATCTAAACTGAAAGAGAAGTAAAAATCTGCCTGAGCTGTCCACACACACACACAAACACACACACACGCACTAATGGCCTAATCTTCACTTCTGACAGAGGGCCAGGAAACAAGTTATACACAGAAGACCCTGACAGAGTCAGAAAGGCTGCAAGAGCAAGCACAAAACCCACCCCATGGTTTCATTTGCATACACTGCAGCTTCAGAGCCAAAAGAGTTGCTGATACTACCATGCTCCTTTTCCCACAGACAAGAATGGTAGACCAGTAGAGCAACATAAATGATACATCATCATACATGCCTAGAAATATTATGAGTATTAGATAGGAGCCCCACAAAACAAAACTCTGCAACACTTTCTCCCAAGAAGAATTGTGCTCAAAAACGTAAAGAAAAAACAAAGAGGGGGAACATGGGATTTTTTTTTTTTAATTTTGAGCAAATAAACTTTTCAAAAATATAAAATACCTGTTTTGTCTTCTGATAAGGGCTGACCTAGGTAAGACACTGCTGGATAATTGGTAGGAATTTCTGAAGGAAGCAGGAAAAGCCCATCTAGGATCCCATCTATTACAGTCTGCAGATTTGGATCCACATTATGACGAAGTTGAGAAAAGAATTCCACTGCACCAATCCCAACCAACAGCTGGGCAGCAGATGGATGCTAGATCCGAAAGAGTACAAGTTTCTATATTACACCAGAAAGCGTGATCAAAGAACTTTAACTTAAATTTGGCTTTTTTGTTATCTTACAGAAAATAAAAGGTTTTCAACTCAATATCAAATATTTTCCTACACTGTCATATGGCGATTAGTGCAGGAAAGTAGGAGTCAAGGGATTGTGTTTCGCTACCAACTATGCAAATGACTACAAGTTACACCTCTCTAGCCCGGCACTTTCTGGTCTGGTAAAATCCATGGTTTTAGTTAGCCAAATGCCCTGGGGTTTACCACTTTGAAACACCACATGCAGCCTGGGGCCAACTGGGAACCCCCCGCTGACCCCGGGCTCCATGCGGTACTGCCACTTTGAAACACTGCAGGGAGCACAGGCCCAGTGGGGGAATGCTTGAGTCCGCTGCTGGTCCTGTGCTCCCCACAGCACTTTTGCCTTTGAAATGTAGCAACAGCCATGGGGCTCTTGCTACACTTTGAAGGTGGAGGCTTCCTTATCGATTAATCAAATAGTCAATGCAAATTGCATCAGCTATTCAATTAGCCCATTAATCGAAATTTTACATCCCTACTCTCATGGTCTGGCAAATTCTCTGGTTTGGCACCAGTCAGGACCTGACGGTGCCAGACTAGAGAGCTGTAATGCTTGGGGCAAACCATTAACCTCTTTACATGTATCCAAACTAAGCAATTATCCCACATTTTTAATCCTGTTCTAAGCAAATCTTTGTTCTCCATTTTTCTGCTTATTTCAGTCTGTGTGGCAGAAGCGGAGATCCAACTTGAATATCTCTCGTCCAGCACCCTCAGGACATGACCGGTTCTGAACCAGAGAATTTTCCATACCATGGAAGGTCAATATTGTCTCGCAGCATTACCAACACTTCAACTGTTTTCTGGGCTGTTAGAGGCGTAAATTAGAGCTAAATAACAGCACAGAACATTCAGAGCTAGAACGGATGGCTGTAAACAAACTTTATGAGACTGCAGGAAACTTGGCCACAACCATGAGAAGTGGACATCCAACTAACTAAAATCATTCTGGACAACAGATGTTTCTGGACCACAGAGTTCTGGATGAGAGAGATTCAACTTGCAGTACTCTGCTGGAATCAAGTGACCAGAGTTATTTTTCCAGCTCTCCCACTGACTTATTATGTCACTTGCACAAGTTACTTCACCTGTGTATCTGCTTCCTCATCTACACAATGGTTTCAGTGATACTTATCTTCATTTGTAAGTTATTTTAAGTCAGTTTCAAAGCACTCTTTTATTCAGTGTGAATAAATTCCATTTATGTCTAAAATTGTAAATGCATATTGTTTAAAAACAAAATTTCATACCTTCACCAAGTTGTTCACCAAATTTAGTAACTCCTCTTTCATTGGTACTATAGGAAAATTGAACCATTCCAGCAGATTGATAAAAAGCAACTTTTCTTGGACAAGGTCAGCATATGAAATCAAATTATGATCTAATTTACACAATATATTTTTGAGTGCTCGTTCTCTTATCTCTGCAAGTTGATGACCTGTGCAAAAGATGAGGACAACATGCTAAGGAATTAAAGTGGTTCAGAAAATATCAGCAATACCCAATCTGTAGCCTTGTTCAATATCTGAGGAGGGCAATCTAAGATTTAGGAAAGCTTGTAGTCCTGCTTGTGACTGGGGACGTTAAATTTAGTTTAATCAACTAATCGACTAGTTGATGGATTTTCCATTGATTAGTCAATAAGTGGGGAAGCCGCAGCAGGGTTAGCTTGGGATCTTGGCTCGGGAGCTAATCCCGCAGCAGCTCTGCCTTTTAAATGTATTAAAAGCCTCTCGGCTCTTAATACATTTAAAAGGCTAAAGCACAGAAAGGGGACCCAGCGCAAGCCAGGAATCAGCTGACCTGATTTGTGCCCAGTCCCCCCCCCCCCCCACTGCACTTCCGATTTTTAAATGTATTAAGAGCTGGGAGGCTTTAATACATTTAAAAAGCAAAGGCATAGCGTCTAGGACTGGGTGCAAGCTGGGAATCAGCTGATTCCCAGCTTGCACCCGGTCCCCGCTACCCACCTGCCTCCCCCTGCCCCCTGTGGAAACGGTGCTGGAGGGAACTAGGGATGTGAAGGACTAGTCAACTATCCAATAAGCAAATGCTTATTGGACAGTCAACAGGCTAGTCGACTAGTCGCTTCCCCCCTGCCCTTTGCTGCCTCTATCAGAAAGAGGCAGCAAGGGTGGGGGAAAAAGAGAGGGTACTTCAAAGCGGCAGCGCCACTTGAAACCTGGGGCCAGACTGCAGGCTCCATGCGGCGCTGACACTTTGAAATGCCACGTGTAGCCTGGCCCTGGGTGTCCCCAGACTGCATGCAGCGTTTCAAAATGGCAGTGCCGTGTGGAGCCTGGGATCAGCTGGGGACTCCCGCGCTGACCCTGGGCTCCGTGCGGCGCTGCTGTATTGAAACGCCGCAGGGAGTCCCATATCAGGCTCCTCGCGGCGTTTCAAAGAGGCAGCACTGTGTGGAGCCCAGGATCAGCTGGGGACTCCTCCACTAACCCCAGGCTCCACGCTGCGCTTGCACCTACGGCTGTTGCTACACTTCAAGGGCAGAAGGCACCCTACCGACTAATTGAATAGTCGATGCAAAATGCATCGACTATTTGATTAGTCAATCAGTTGATATTTAATATTCTTAGGGCTTGTAAGCCAGCTTCACCCAGCACCAGCACCAGATCCTGCTCCCCCCCCCGCCTCCCCTTGGAAGAAAGGACTAGTGGAGGGACTAGTTAACTATCTGATAAGCTTTTGCTTATCGGATATTCGACTAGTCGCTTACATCCCTATTTGTGACAGGGACAAATGGGACTTCATTCTCCATACCTGCATAAATAGAGTATCTTCTATGGTTCTGCGTTCACCTTTACATGAAAGGCTGTATTAATAAAGCAGCAGTTCTACTATCGCTAAAACTTTGAGGCTATGTCTACACTGGTAGCTTCTTGCGCAAGAACAACTTGAGCAAGGGTTCTCGTGCAAGAACTGTTGCGCGGGAACACATCCACACTGCCATGTGCGGGCTGTGCTTTTGCGCAAGAGCATCCATGGCAGTGTGGACTCTCTCTTGCGCAAGAAACCCCTGCCGCGCATCCACACTGCCCTCTTGCGCAAGAGAGCTTACACCTGTTAGAAAAGAGCATAGCTCTTTTGCGCAGGAATCCCTCTCTTACCACACCATACTGTAAATCTTCTTGCGCAAGAGCGGGTGGGCAGTGTGGACGCTCTGCAGAAGAATGGCCGTTTTTGCGCAATAACCCGCCAGTGTAGACATAGCCGGATTGTCCTGTATTCAGAGGAAAAGGACTTTGTGTACATTCTTTGTAAATAACCAGCACTGCATCAAAGGAACACCTGTCTGCCATAATCAATTTCTTCCCCGAAGAGAAACAAGGTGGACCCAGAAGGAGGAATAACAGTAACTAGTACTATCCATAGAAACAACAACAGAGAACAACGATAAGCTAGAGCCATTCATTCCCATCTCCAGCGCAAGAAACCAAGGTTAGCAAAACAAGACACCAAGTCGGGCACAGGGATGGCAGGAAGACCCCGCGCACACTTGGTTTGCGAAGGGGGCCAAGTTGTGCTGCCTTGCTCGTTGAGAATAACCGGGAGGCACAGCGAGGGGGCGGCCGGCTGGGGGCAGACACCTGTGCAGACAGACCCTCGCGGCTATGCCCGTGCGCCGGGCACCCCTAAGCCCACGTGTGTCCGTGTGTGCGCACCCCAGAGGTGCGGCCAGTTCGGCCGTGGCAGTGGGACCCGCCCTCGGTTCCCAGCCCCTCGAGGGAGGGGGTCCCGGGACGCCCCGAGCGAGGGGTTGGGCAGGGACCGCGGGGCACTTACCGAGTTTCTGATGAGCGGAGCCAGCTCCATCCCCGCGGCGCCGCTCTGCCCGCCCGACCGGCATCCAACCGCCGCGCTCCGCAGCGAACCCGCTCCGCCTTAGCCGAGAGGAAGCAAAGGGAGAGACCGTTAGGGGCGGGAAAGGGAGGGGGGGGGGGAAGAGCGGGCTCAGCAAACCGCAAGACTTCCGGGGAGGGGGGGGGCGGGAAATTCAATCCGCGCCCGAAAAGCACCCTGGGAGATGTAGTTCTGCCAGCCGCTCTCGCTGGGGCGGCTGGCCATTCCCATGGTAACGCGGGCCCGGAACGTTGGCGGGCGATCGTTTGTTCAGCCCTGGCCGTGTGGTCACTGCTGAAACAGCAGGGGGCAGCAGGAGGTTGAGGCGCATGCGTCGAGCTCTCGCGGGAAGGGCGCCGAGCTGCATGTGCTTCACATGGTGTCAGCCCCTTTGGGACCCCTAGTGGGCGCTGCGGGACATGAAGCGCCCCCCAAGGCGGGAAGGGACCTCCCTCCCCCCCAGCTCTTCTAGTTCTGGATTCCCCCTCCTCCCTCAAAGCCTGTAACCAAGCCACATCTGTGTCATTGCTCACTAAGGGATTCATGTTTCCAAACCTTTCCTGGCAACCAGAGAGCTAGGTACTTACTGGTTTTTATGGTAAAAGAGGAACCTCCCAGACAATCACATGATTCCAGCAGTTGGGGCTTTAAGGAAATCCAAACATCATTAGGCACCAAGGCAGGCACCAAAAGTTACAGCCACTCCTTTTATGACAATACAGGAAAGTAGCCACAAACAGATTTTGAACTGATATAATAAAAAGTGTTAATTTCAAACAATGTAGTGATTTTAGTGCATATTTGGTGTTGATCAGCCCTAACTGATTTACCTGCCTTTAGGGAATCTAGGATAAATTATTCTAATTCCTGCATGATTTTCATAGGTTGACCCTCTATTATCTAGCGGCATAACCAATGCTTCCACTGCTTACTGGGCTTTTACAAGACATTTAAGCGTACATTAGAGCTAAATAACAGCACAGTACACTAAGGGCCAAGACTGGTGACTGTAAACCAGGGTTGCGGAATCTAAGGCCTAGGAGCTGGATGCAGCCTCCGGATAACCTGGATCCAGCCCCCAAGGCTCAGGGGTCCACTCCCCCCTTACCGCCACAGGGCTGGAGCACGCAAAATCTAAGGCTACGTCTATACTGCGCTCTCTTGCGCAAGAGAATATGCAAATGAGGTGAAGCGGTGAATATCGCCGCACTCATTTGCTTACTTACTGATCTGCCATTTTGCGCAAGGGGCTTTTGCGCAAAAAGGAGCTGTCTACACTGCTCCTTTTTGCGCAAAAACCCCCTCTTGTGCAAGAGCCATTCTGCTGCTTTTTTTCAGGCAGAAAGGCTCTTATGCAAGAGGGGGGTTTTGCACAAAAAGGAGCCATGTAGACGGCTCCTTTTTGTGCAAAATCCCCTTGTGCAAAAATGGCGGCTCATTTAGTATGCAAATTAAGCGGCTATATTCACTGCTTTGCCTCATTTGCATATTCTCTTGCGCAAGACAGCGCAGTAAACACATAGCCTAATAGTCTGACCTCTTAGGCTCTGGTGTGCAAAGGGAATGTGGGGAGTGTCTTTCTCCTTCTCAGTCAGGGACCACATCAGTGAGGGTTTGTTTGTTTTTGCTTCTAACTCCTGTGCAGCCTCCGACTGATTTTCTGTGCGTCAGTGGTGCCTGACCCAAAAAAGGTTCCCCATCTCTACTATAAACAAACTTTATGGGAAACTTGCCACACCCATGATAAGAGGATATCCAGCTAACTAAAATCATGCCAGACAACCACAGAGTTCTGAACTAAAAAAGTTCCGCCTGTAGTGGCATGTTATTTTAGCAGATACACTATATGAGAGAAAAATCTCAGAAGGAGTCATTTTATTTGCTCCTTGGTAAACATATATAAAGTAGCAATATGGAGGATGCTAACTTTGATTCTGTGATTTACTGTTCTGCTCCACTTTGCTCTCTTTCCTCTCTCTCTCTCCTCAGCCTCATGATCTTGATATCCAATTTATGGACAATCATAAAGCCAATAAAATCTCCATCATTTAAGTAAAAGGAGTTTTTACAGGTACTTTTATGTTATATGAAGCAATTAAAAATAAAGAAATCAAGCTACTTGATTTGTGCATGAAGTTCAAAATACAGAATTTTTTGATTCTGGTAAAATATGTGGTCTTCTCTAATATAGTGTTTCCTAGCAAACATAGATGGATGACCTCATTCTCCCACACCTCAAAATGCTAAATTTTCTTTTAAGTAGAGATGTCCATCATTTTGCAAACATAGCGTTGTGCCAATGAAGTAATAAAACAAAGAGGTTTTATTAAAGTAATAATAAACCCACAATCATTGCTGCAATTAGTTTTTCCCACAGAGGCTAGAATCACAAAGATCTAACAGTGGAAAGAAATTGTTCATGAGCAATTATAGAAACTATCTCTGACAGAGTGAAGATTCTTTTAGCTCTGACAGAGTGAAGTTTCAATCTCAATCTCATACAATGAAAAGTAAAATGTTCAAATCAGACAGGAACAGGATCTCTCAGGTTTCCACAATGAGATTGATGGGAAATTCTTGAGTGCCATGGAAGTGTTTCACTTTTTAGTGGAATGTCACTGCACCTCAGCTGTGAAGAGAAGGAATTGCTTAGCTAGCACACTCACTTCCTAAAATAAATTCAATGACATCTATTCAGAAGAAAGCACAAGGCTAGATAGATCTGTAGGGGATACGTCTACACTGCAGGGCTAAAATCGAATTAAGCTACGCAACCTGACTAAATCAATTACATAGCTTAAGTCAAAATAGCTTAATTCGGCTTTTGGCACTGTCTACACAGTGGGAAGTCAAAGGAAGAACACTCTTCCTTTGACTTCCCTTACTCCTTGTAAAATAAGGGTTACCATGAGTCGGAGTAAAAAGTCCTCCAGCTCGACATTATTTTTAAATAAAGGCTGGCAGTGTAGACATGCACTTTGTTATTTCAGAATAACATCGTTATTCCAAAATAATGCTGCTGTGTAGATGTACCCTAGGAGACTAAGGAAAGCCCTTTTTCTATCTGAATATTGTCAGTCACAGTCACCCTAAGCACTAAGGATGTAAAAACACATTTTTGTTCCATGTTGTATGCCTGAATTATATGGGTTACATAAGAGAAAGGCCCAGAAAACTCTCCTTCACAGTCCATTGTCCCTGGCCTATATAAATCAAAGGTAAGCTTAAACAAAAATTGGTCATTAATATTTTCAAATGCTACATCAAAGGGAAAAAAGGTATGTTATGAGACTTGGTACATCTGCAAGAGGAGGCTGGATAGGAACACTTTTAATTGGTTATTGGAAGTGAGGGAAGGTTTGGCATTTGGATGAGGTGTATTTGTGAGAGCAGTTAGCAGTTAAGAAGATAATCTGGCCCCCAGTTATTGTGAGTGCCCACCCTGGGGATTTATATATACTGCTTTTCATCTCTCAGCCATCTGCCCTACCAGCAGCTCCTCATCAGCCTCCGACTTCCATAACTATTCCCCAGGCAACTCTGATTTCTTCCTCCCCTTTGGCATTCCTTTGTGTAAGTTTTTCTGGGTGTCCATATACATCTAAGCAATCCCTAATGATGTCTCTCTGTTAAATTGTTTTACTCTTTTGTATGCCTTAGGCCAAATACTCCACATCTTGAACTGTTCAAGACCAAGACTTGGAGCATCTCAAAGCTTGAAACAGTCCAACCAGGAGATATTATTCATAAGCCAAAAACAAAGAATCATAACGTCTGAGTTCATTTAAAAAGACACAAAATATATTATATCATACCTCTTATTTGCCTTTTTATGCAGACCCAAATCTGCACAGGCTTACTTTAGTTAATTCAGCAAAGAAATTCTGTTATACACACATGAAATATATTAACAGAAAGAACATAATGTAGCTTCTCTTTCTTATCACCTCTTCAGTCTACTGGCTCATGCATCATCTCTCCATGCATTCCTCTTTAGCTACATGTGCAGTAAACCTCAAAGGAAAATCCTGACTTTCAGATATAGATTTTTTTGAACAGTCTATTTCTGTACAGAAGTCTTTATGTGTTCAACACAGCTCTTCTCTCCCTTCTTCTCTTTGTTCAGCCAAAGGGGAATGATTAGTATAAGCAGTTCCTCTCCTAGCTTTCAGCAAGCAAGTTCTCTTGCTGAACACATTTCTGCTTATCAGCTTCCCTTTACATAATTGAGTTTCTACTTTATATATTCCTATTGATCTCTACTAGAACTGTGTAATGCCATTGGGGGAATAATTCACCAAGTTTCATTCAAAGTGTGACTACACTGGTTAACAGTTTATCCCCTTATAGTGCTCTGCATACTCACAGGGCATATAGCAGTCTTTGTCATGATCTGTTTCTATCTTTTGGGCTATACCTATGCTACTACAGGTTGGACCTCCCAGGTTCGGCACCCTGGGGACTTGACTGGTCCCAAATGAGGGAGTTTGCCAGACCAGGGGAGGTCAATTCCATCCCTCTGCTGATAGGACTCTGGGCTCTCCCAGGATACATCTAGACTGCAGTTTTTCAGAAAAATTTCGGAAAAGCAGACTCATTTTTTCAGCATCCCTGTAAACCTCATTCTACAAGGAAGAAGGGATGTTCCGAAATATGTTTTTCCAACATTTGGCCCAGTGTAGATGGGCCAATTGTCAGAAAAACCTCTTTCAGAAGAAAAGCATAAAAAGATAGGCAAATTGCAGTTTGCAATTTGCCTATCTTTTTCCGATAGAACTTTGCAGTCTAAACACAGCCCCGGGGTCCGTCAGCAGGCCTAGTGGAACTCCTTTGCCCCCAGGCTGTCAGCTCCCAGCTCTGCTGCCCAATCCCGGCTGCCATAGCTCTGCTGTCCTAGGGCCATCAGGCTCCACTCACCATAGGGCTGCCACAGCTCCAATGCTCAGGGACCGCCAGCACTCTACTGTCCCAGGGCTGCCACGGCTCGGCTGCTGCAGCTCTCAAACACCAACATTGCCACAGCTTTGGGGTGCTGGGGCTGCTATGACTCTGGGGCTGCAGGGCTCCAATCCTTGGGTCTGCTGGACTCTGTTATCCTGGGGTCACTGCGGCTTCCCAGCTCCAGTGTTGCTAGGGCTTGGGGCATCGGGGTTACCACGGCAGCTGTGGCTCTGCTCTCCAAAGCTGCCAGGGCTTCTGCAGTTTCGCTACCCCAGGGCTGCCAGAGCTGCCCTGGATCCACTGGTCTGGAGCCACTGGGGCTCTGCTCCTCAGGGGTCCAAGGGCTGCCACTACCAACCCCATGGCCACCCAGTCCTCTGGTCCAGGGGCTCTCAGGTCCAGCAATATCCATGGTCCTGCCAGACTATGGATGTTGCCTGAGCAGAGAGTCCTGGACAAGAGAGGTTTAGCCTGTAGGTTATTTCAGAATAAGTTATTTTGAAATAATAACTCCCAAAATAACTATTTCACAATAATCTTATTCCTCTCCACAAGCAGGAGTTATTATTTCATAATAACAAGCCCATTATTTTGAAATAACTGGCGTGGTAGTGTGGACACTCACCTTGTGATTTCAGAATAAAAGGAGGTATTTCAAACTAACTCCCCCGTGTAGGCATGCCCTCAAATAACTCCTTTCCATCTCTTTTTCATCAATCATGTTTAATCTCAAAGTCCCCCTTTGTGCTAAGTGTCTTCCTCTCCAGGATAAACAAGAAGTTCAGATCTTGACTGTTTGCTCTATTTATCATCTTTTTTGTTATTGTGTTTAGGTGATACTCCATGTGCAGATCTTTGGATACTTCTTTAAGGAATACTCTTCAGTCTAACCTGACCTTGTAGTTTTCCTGTAGCTGAATGTCTCAAAGAGAAATGTGTTTCTTCTCTGTAAGAACACTCTCAAACATGACTAGCTATACTATCTCACTTTTCAATCCATTTGTCTCCACCTTTTGTTTTACTTGAAAGCTGTCTTTCCACTATTCCTGTTCTGAAAATCTTCCTATGATTACCTCTAAACAAATGCCACTGCATGACACTATCTTCATTTAATATTTGATAAAAATCCTCATAATGACTCTTTTCAGATTGACCAATCCAGCTTCTTTCTCATGACCATTCATATTCCACAAGGGTGGAATGCTGCATACTACCATCTCACTCATACAATGTGTCATAACTATAACATCCTCCTCTTCCTCCTTTTCCTCCTCTGTAACTCTGGGGAGCTGGCTGTTGTGCAGTGTGGGCTTTGCCGTATAAGAGCAGAGTGATAGTCAGCTTCTTGTGAGCAGGGCTTGCAGCCAGAGCCAGCACATGCTAGGAGCCAACCTATAGTCTCACCTGAAAATAGATTTTAAAAAAAACCAGTTAACTGTGTGACTGCTAGGATTTTTAACTGTTTCACGGTTATTGTTTTCAAACCTTTTTTTACATCCTTACTTAAAATTAATAAATAATTCTCGTTGAGTCTGATATGTGGTGAAAGCAACTGCACTACTTCAGCAGCTTCCAGAGAGATACAGTCAGCTCTGAAAAGAGGTCTGCTATACTCTATTTCCTAGATAACATCATATCAAGCATCCAAGAAAGGCTTGTGACTACAGAGATAAAGCTTGATACATTCTCAGGAACCCACTATTTAATTGTCATCCAGCGTTGTTGGATGTGAGTGTTCTCTAATCCCATACAAAATTCTAAAAGAGACAAAATCAAGTTGTGATTAAAAGAACTTTAATAGATACAAGTCATTTCTTGATTATAGAAAATATTCCCATCTAGCAAGCTTTGTGATATATTTTTGGTTGTACACTAATACAACCTTAACTAACTCTTTAAGACAAGATTAAAATATTTCCTCTTAAAGTATTGAGAGAGTAATAATTTCTGTGTATCCAATATTAAAATATACAATAGTACATTCCCAGCATGCTCTTCTGAGAATTAGAGAGGCTAATCATTCATATTAGAACAGCTAATAAATAAAGATCATAGACTAGTACAACTGGAAGGGACCTCAGAGATCACCAAGTCCAGTCCCTTACCCTCAGGGCAGGACCAAGCAAGGTCTACATCATCCCTGATAGATGTTTGTCTAACCTGCTCTCAAATATCTCCAGTGATGGAGATTCCACAAACCTCCCTAGGAAATTTATTCCAGTGTTTAACCACCCTGACAGTTAGGAAGTTTTTCCTAATGTCCAATCTAAACGTCCTTTGCTGCAGTTTAAGCCCATTGCTTCTTGTCCTATCATCAGAGGCCAAACAGAACAATTTCCCCCCTCCTCTCTGTGACACCTTTTCAGATACCTGAAAACTGCTATCATGTTCCCTTTCAGTCTTCTCTTTTCCCTACTAAACAAGCCACATCTTTCTTGAAATGTGGTGCCCAGAACTGGACACAATACTCCAATTGAGGCCTAATCAGTGCAGAAGATGGTATTTTATACTTATGTAGTACTTTTTATCTGACTAGATCAAAGCCCTTTGTAGTCATAAATTAAATCCCCCCAATTCCTAGGGGAGGTAAGTAGCATTTTACATATGGAGAAGTGGAAGCATGAAATAATAGTCAATTGCTAAAAGCTGGGAAAATAACCTGGAATGCCTGATCTCCATGGGGTCATGTTATCACAACCACTCTTGAGCAGTGTTTGAAGTCTGTGCCCCGTCTTCAAGTCATGGAATAAAATAGAAAGCAATGATGCGGGTGGCTGAGGTTAAACAGTTTTTTTCTGATGCAACTTCCACCAGGTTAATAACTAATTTTTAAAAATGCCATACAGAGAGAACAAAAAACAAGACTATGTAGCACTTTAAAGACTAACAAGATGTTTTATTAGGTGGTGAGCTTTCGTGGGCCAGACCCAGTGGTTCTGGCCCACGAAAGCTCATCACCTAATAAAACATCTTGTTAGTATTTAAAGTGCTACATAGTCCTGTTTTTTGTTTCAGCTACACCAGACTAACACAGCTACATTTCTATCACTATACAGAGAGAGAGAGGAAGCTTTTACACTTTGTGCTCTGAAAGGAACCTGGAGGTCCTCAGAAATTATTTTGTTCCACTTCTGTTGTTTCCAGTGGAACAAAAATTTTGTATAAGAGTACTGCCTACATCATAGGCATAGATCTCCTCAAAAGGAGTAACATTAGTTCGAACCAAGGGGTTTGATTCGAACTAACGCATCCCGAAGCACACTTCCTGGTTCGAATCAGCTAGCGAGCGGAATAGCGCGCGGGAGAGATTATGCTAATGAAGTGCAGGATATTTAAATCCCCGCTTCATTAGCAATTTCAGTCGGCTACATTTGCATCCCTAGTTCGAACTAGAGAGCAAGTGCAGACGTACCCTTGAGAGAGAGAATTTTATAAACAACAGTCTATATGCATGTCTATCTTATTTAAAGCTTATCATCCCCTGAGCATAGTGTTGGCAACTTAGGTTCTTCAGACATGTCAGAGGGTGCCTATGTCAGTCTAAGTTTCTCTAATTAGCCCCCACTGAATTTACTCCTTGCTAAACAAACTCTCTTTTAATCCATCTGGAAATAATTCCTTCCTGACAGCTTTAGCCCTGATTCTTAAATCCAGATCAGTAGGCTCAGGAAGAGATTGAAGCAGTTTCCTCAGAGTCATTGGCACTCCCATTGTCCCATAACAACTCTTAAGTGTACACAGGGGTGGGAAGTGCCCTATCTTAAGAAATTGTCTAGCTTCCTGCTTGTTTTGCTTACAATGAATATTAAATTAAACTAATATAATCATACAATAAATATACTGCTAACCAGCTCTACATATATCAGTCATAATTTAACACAGACCAACTCCACCTGAGAACCAAGGTGTGTTCTTTTTGAAAGACATTACTGATATTTTTAATACCCAAGAGAAGCTATTTAGAGGCCTCTCTTGTGTTTAAAAGTAAGATCACTTTGAAATAAGACTACACTACAAGAGATACACACCCATGCTGAGTGACCACATAAAAGTACTTTTTGATCAGATATCTATAAGCTGATGAGCTCTTCACTAATTGTAAGAAAAACTGTTCTTGGTACTTCGAAACTGAACATTATCTTTCCCATTGAGGTTTTATATCTTCCTCTGAAGCATTAAGAATTAGATACTATCAAGAAACATTGGCAGGCCCTTTGGTATGTTCTAGGACAGCAATTCTTATTTGATGTCTTTTGGACCTTATCTTCAAAAAGGGCTAACAAAACTACATCTGTAATATTTGCAAGCACATACAGTTATGTGTACAAAAGCCTGTTTTGCATATGCAACTGTATGGGTATTCTTGTGAAAATAGGTACTTTTGAAATATTGTGGAACATGTTTTAGAAGTCACTTTGAAACTGTAGCCACATGTGTGCCTTCATCCCAGTCAAATTTGCTTAGTTAGTTAACAAAACAAGTCTTTGCTATTGCTACAGCTGCTGAGTCAGAATAACTGCCAGAAATGAGCTGGATCTATTCTGTTCTGCCTCAGGAATTAAATGCATAACAGAACTGCCAGCCTGCTGATTTCTGACTTCACAGTTTTGATCACTGGTGATGAGTAGTGAGTAACACATAAAGGAGAAAGAATATTGCTTTGTTTTCAGACATTTGGTTGCAGTACTTGCATAAAGTGCCTTGTGTAAACTGAGAAATTGGATACCAAAGACATGGAGAGACACTAATTATGGCTGCCAAGATGTCATTGTTACAAAGAAAGTTGTTTTCTGACCATGATCTTATTCAGTTAATATGCTAATTAAAAAAAACACACACAAAAAAGAAAAAAACAGAAGCTGCAGTCACACTGAGCAAAGAGATGTGTTTAAATACTGTGACTGAAGTTGGAGCTGAACATTCTTTTTCATAGTGTAGTCTTCAGAAGGTAGACAACAATTTAATAATTCTGAGGCCTCAAATGTATTGCTAGTCAGTGCCCCCCCAAAACAAGGAATTCTTGCATTCCCCTTATAACACTGAGAACCACACAGTTTCTTTGTCTCTTCCATCACTATACCTTATGTTGCAGCCATTAGACTAGAATTTACCATTTATTACTACTTATGTCTATACTGGGAAGTGCAATTCCTAACTTGGAGAGATACACCTACTAGCTCTGCTCAAGCCAGTATGCTAAAATTAGCAGTGTTGTCATGGCTACACAGCTAGAAGCTCTAGCTGGTCACCAAGATACAATCCTAACTGACTCCCCATAACCTGAGTCATTTCTCACACTGCAAACACTCTGTGATTTGTAGGTGCTAGAATGTGCACATGCATCCAAAATGGGAATTACACTTTCCAGCTGCTGTGGTGTTCCCTAAAAGGTTTATTCTGACATTGACACAGCTGTATAACTTCCATTTGACCTAGCAGGAGTTAAACAGTTGTACAGACAGCACAGCAGACCACTAGAAAAACCAAGCCACAGAATCAGATTTCGCATCAAAACATTATAGTTATGCAATGACTTTAAATGGGAGATTAATATAGGAAAACTATACCAGTGGCAGCTTAAAGATATCTTGTGGCAAATACTTAGTGTTCCAAATAATATTTGATATTTGTGTCTTTTACAGCACTGAATTCCTTAAAATCCTGGATCCCAACTGCCCCTCAGACCTACTTTTGAATTAATTGTAGAACTAAACATGCTCATATAAAGCTTGTGGGCTGTTAGTTGTGACAAATGTGAAAATATTATTTTTATTTTTTATAAAAGCAAATTTACTTTCTTGATAGTATAGCAGAGTGCAGGGGAGTCCCTAAGTAAGGGGGGAGGGGGAGAGTGGCTCTGTGCTCCTGGAAGGGGAGGGGCCTTGGGGAAAATGGGTGAAGCCAGGGGCAACAAGCCCTCAGCACCACCCGGAACATGCCATGCCACCCTCCCACCCCTTTAGAGCTGCCTGGAGCATGCCTCTCAGCATTCCAGCAGCAATTTAAAAGACCTGGGGCTTTGGCTACCACCAGTGCTACAGCAGTGGCAGTGCAGCCAGGAGCTCCAGGCCCTTTAGAATCACCAGGCCCCAGGGAAGTTGCCCCTTTTGCCCCTTATCCTTCCATCAGGGGACCTGACAGATTCCACCCCTACGTGACCTGTTTGGGCTGCTGTCCCCTAAGTTCTTCTTTCAGTGACTTGGCCATCTTAAGTCCACTCCTTCCAGGATCACAGTTGTCCCAACTAAAAGTCCCAAAAGTGTCCCTAAGACAAACAAAAATCCTTCCCCTTCTAGGAGACTCTTCATCAGCCTCTAGCCCACTTGCTGGGCTCAGTAATGCTTGAAATGGGCTTGTACACACCCTTTATTAGAGACAGTAGAGGAACCAAGCCCCTCTGGATCCAGGGCCCTTAACTGAACAGATAGGTCTGCTCTACATGTATTATCATTTCCTTGGGTCATTTATTACCCAGCTTCTTAGTTTTCCTTTAGATTTGTCTCTTTCCCACGTAATCAGGATCTCTCCTTTCTCTCTCTCTCACTCACTTACACACACACACACACACATCACTTTCCCCAGCTGATCTTTATTACCACTTATGCCTACCTTTCATTTCCATTACTGCAGCCAGCTTTTGTTCTTTATGGGGTATTTGCCTGAGGCATGGTTTACACTACCAATTTACCTCTGTATAACTGTGTCCCTCAAGGGTATGGGAAATCCACAACCCTGAACAAAGTAATTATACTGACCACACTCTCAGTGCAGCCAACACTATATAGATGGGAGGGCATCCCTGGGAATGAAGTACCTATACCAACAGGAGAAGCTATCCTGTTAGCATAGGTAGCATCTTCACTAAGCACTCTTGTGCTGTTGTAGTCCAGAAAGTGTAGACGAGCCCTTATTCTCCAGAGGTTGGCTTGTTCTGTAATCAGGCTGGCTTAACTCTAGTACTATTTATAGATAATGTCTTGACATCACGGAATGGCTGACAATAAATGCAAAACCATACAGTAGTCATTGTCACACACATACCCCTGCATTATGAAGATTGGCATATGAATATGAATATGCATAACTCAAAGATACTTTAGACTAATACCTCATGTAACATATCAATTTTAATGTTTCAATCTGCTGAATATGTATATCCAATTTTTGTGCATGTATAATTATTTTATGTAAAGTTAGAAATACGAAGTGTGCATCTGTTTATAATTCTAAATGTGCTAACAAGGGCCATTACTTATGCTCCAGAAAATTAATGGCTCAGTGATCAGCTCAACGATCTGTGAATAATCTTGTTTGTCCTGTAAATCCAAACTGTGGTTGATCCTAGAAAGACATGTGACCAGGCCAACTGATACTGAAACCCATTTTGAATCCTGTACTTTTCCACTTGAAGTGAGAAAAGTGAGTACAAAGAATTTCTTGCCTTGGGAAAAAGAGATATAAGAGGGAAGAAAACAAAAGGTAGGAGAGATTGCCAGGAGACATCCGCCCCTCCCTCCCCCCCCAGACACACTTACCACCTAAGATGCTTGCTGGAAACATCTAAGACTGAAAAGGGAGGAAAGATAAGGCCTAAGCTGGGAGGCTGCTTAGCCTGTGAAAGAGATGTTTAGAACAACAGTTTAGAGTAACAATTTGCATATAATGAGTTTCTTAGTATATTAGAAATAGGTGGCATTCTTTTGTTTATTTTAACTTAGTAACTTACTTTGATCTGACTGTTTTCACTTGCAACCACTTAAATCCTACTTTTTATACTTAATAAAAACACATTTGTTTATTATCAAGGTCAGTGTAAATAATAGTTATCTAGAGGAGGGAAGAACCACTGTGCATATCTCTCACTGATAAACGACAAATAGTCTAGTAGCACTTTAAAGACTAACAAAACATGTAGATGGTATCATGAGCATTCCTGGGCACAACCCACTTCTTCAGATGATCGGAGTGTTGGAAGTCGAGATCCAAGAATAAATAAGGGAAGGAGGGAGGGAGAGAGAAGGAAAAAAAATCGAGGGGAGGAAGAAAAAAGAAACTACTCACTGGAAAGCCTGGGTTAGTAAGATATAATAGAGATCCTGCTGGCCTAAGGTAGCAAAATTGCTCTTTTTCTAATATGGATTCTGGTTCGTCTGCCAGCAGGTCTCTTCCCTATAACTTAATTAACAATATCATTATAAAACAACTAATGACATTAACAGCCATTTGAGAAAGCAGCCTGGAGGAGTGCTATGTGGCTAATAATATATAACCATTTGCCTGATGTGTAGTATGCAGCACTTCGTTAGACCTAAACCTTTTCATTTTCCCATTATTTACATTTTAAATATTAGAGGCCAGTCACCGTTTAATAAAAGCATGACTGGAAGGTTCACACTGTGCACAATAAATCAATACAACAAATCAATATTTATATGGTGATGTTTCAACAGGAGACTAGCGGCCAGAGGCAAATTTTGGATTTTAAGTTTTTAGCTCCAAGCCACTCTTTCAGACTATATCCCTGCACAGATCTCACAATAAAAAAAATACTCAGGAGAAATTGCTGGATAGTGCCTTGCTATGAATGTTTGTGCAGGTATGGGGAGACAACTGAATGTGCCTTCTCCCTTCCTCCACTTTGCTCTTCTGTGCAAGGTTCAGCCCCACCCAGGCTATGTCTACACTACAGGGGTTTTGCGCAAAAACAACTGTTTTTGCACAAAAACCCGTGGAGTGTCCACACCTCAAGTGTGTTTTTGAACAAGTAAATTTACAGTAAATCAAAAAACAGAGGGATTTTTGCGGTGTAGGTATTCCTCTTTCTATGAGGAATAACTACTTTTTGCGCAAGAATTCTCGCACAAAAAGGTGTGTGTGGACGGGCAACAGGGGATTTTTGCGCAAAAAGAGCCAATCCAAAAAAGCACAGGTGCTCTGGTGGCTATTCTGTGAATAGCAATCAGAATTTTCTTTTGAGAGGGCATCCATGCAGTCTGGATGCTGTCTTGCACAAAAGCGCATAGCTTTTTCGATGTGCTTTTGCAGTATGGACATGCTCTTGCGCAAGAAGTTTTTGCGGAAGATCTCTTCCGCAAAAAGCTTCTTGCGCAAGAAGCCTGCAGTGTAGACGTAGCCCCAGTGTTGTCCACCAGGACCAGGAGACTCCAGTGGCAAGAGTAACCGTAGAAACCTTATAAAAAAGCAAAAGAAAGATTATGACACTGTTCTCACATATGCACACACATACACAAACAGAGCTGAATTGGCACAGGGGACAGTACACACTACTCCACGTGAAAGGGTGCAGCATGAGCTGCTGCTGTTTGTGCCTCCCCAGCGCAACAGGGAGCATCTCTGGGAACTGCTATTAGTGCACAGCTCATCCTTCTCTGTCCCTCCCACATGCCAATATGGGTTTGAAGCCACAGTCTAGCCCAAAATTATGTGTGAGAGGTTGTGCACCATCAAATGAAAAGATCCCATGCTGCTTGAAGTGTAACAGAATAATGACTGAACAAGAGCAGCTGCAAGTTAAGAACTACATTGCCCTGTGTTTTTAGACACCCACCATCTGACATACTGTTTAAATTGCATCTGTACTAATAAAAGGGGGTTAATTAGACCTTTAAAAAAAGAGATAAAATGAAAGTGACAAATAACTAGGCCAGTCCAATGGGCAACTTGTACTGCTACTCGGGGGACCAGAGATAAGGAATGAGCATGGTGGTTTGCTCCAGGACTGAGATGAAATGGAGGCAGCACTTAGAGGTAGAGCAAGCTCTTAGAGATATACTACAGATAAAATATTGGTTGGGATTGACCCAGGAGTGTCATTAAAGCTGCAAAGAGAAACACATCTAGTCTTGTTTGTCTGCTTAGTAAGTCCCAACAAAGGCCCTGTGTTGTGGCGAGAGAAAGAAGACTAGAAGAATGCTGGACATGTTCCCTTAAAGGAAAATGACTGTCAAATCTCCTGTATTAGCCAGGATTGCCTCCAACCAGTTTTTGTCATTATGAGATCATTAGAGGACTCATATGATTTCTTACACCAAATTATCTTCACCCTGGTCTTGAAAATCCAAATCACTACATCCTGAGGATGTCGGCCCTGCTGCTGACATGCATTTCAGCAGCCGTACAGGATATGAAGGTGTCCTGCCGCACTGGCAGATGTAATGTTCTGTCTCCCTATTGTGGCAAGATATGTGTACGTATGGCATCCCTGATTTCCCTCACCTCCTGGGAACCAGGAACAGTTTGCAGCTGGATGGGATCTGGCTGCTGTTCAGAATTTGTAAACCAGAATTGTCTTGAGCCCACCTGGGAATGAAATTTTATCCCTTATCCTCACAAACGTTCTGCAACAGCAGATGATGCCACACTGGCATCCAGATGAGTGCATAGGTAGAGATTTCAGCTTACTGTGACAATTCTGCTGTGCTTGTAAATGAATTTCCTTTCCCCAGGGCTATGACAGTCAGGGTATGGTTTCATGGGCCAGGGCAGGAGTGGGTATTTGGGGTCTCCCAAAATAACAGCTGGCACAGACTCACTATACAGAATAATATTGTTTCTGGGGAATAAAGATCCTTATTCAGGGTCACTGACGGAGTGCAGGGACGAGGGCAACAGTGATTTAAAGGGTCCTAGGGCTCCCAGCTGCCACCACTGCTACTTCAGCAGTGGCAGTGCTGCCCTTTTCACCTCAACAGTGGCCTTTTCAACACTAACATGATTTGTAACAGACCTAACACTGTCTGATGTACCCACCTTCCACAGGGCAATAGCAACCCATTTCTGAGCTTGTACTGAATGTTCTGGCACTGGAAAATTGGTGCAAAAATAACAACAGAAGATCCTGGTCATTGACAGACAGGATCAAACCTGAGGCCTCTGAGTTAAATGCATGAACCTATATTGCATGAGCTAAAAGCCACCTGGTCTTTTGCCAAGGCTGTAGCAGACTCATTAATCTCTAAATCGTCTCTAAGGGTATGTCTACACTGCACAGCTATTTCCAGAACAGTTATTCCGAAATAGTTTATTTCGAAATAGCATGTTTACACTGCAGGGAAGCCTTAAAATTAGTCTGAGGCAGGCGTCCCTAATGTAGGTGTTCTATCTCAATTTACAGCCCCAGGAGGCACTGGTGAGAAATAACTTAGAAAGTCCCTGTTGAGCAGCTATTTCAAAACAGCAGTAGTGGAGTGTCTACACATGCCTTATTTCAAAATAGCTATTGCGGAATAGGTGTTATTCTTCGTAAAATGAGGTTTGCAGAAGTTGGAATAAGCTGTCTGTTATTTGGAAATAAGGAAATTGCTGCGTAGATGCTCACATTGTTATTTTGAAATAATGCTAGTTATCTCGAAATAACAGTGCAGTGTTGACACACCCTAAATGGTCTACCGGGGTCAGAGCAACACACATATATATATGTTGAGCGTTGAGGTGTGTGGTTTACATAAGCTCTGCATACAGCTCTATGAAGGTCTGTTTCTTCATTTGGAAGTTCTGAAGTCACTGCTGGTCATCACAGGTTTCCAAACATTGTGATCTCACCACACAATGCTGGTTCTTCTGCACCAAAAACAATGGTCCCCCCAAGGCCATACCATAGCAATAGTGGCATTCATGATATTTATACCATGGTAGCTGAATGAACCAGTTTTGATCCTCAAAGTCAGGTGACTTCAACACTTCATAAAATTCCTTCCAGAATCTTACCAGTCCATTATTCCTCTGCATAACTGTTGTCTTGCAATAAGCAGCAGAAACAGAATCAGATCCTCATCCCTTTGCTCCAAATCTTCCATCCCATTTGCAAGAAATAACAGTGAGAGGGTGACATGATCAGGAACTGCCTTTGGCAAAGGTAGGGGACAATACCAACTACACACAGCAAAATGGTTCCCAGAGTATTTCCCTGTGATACACAGAACTTTAGAGTACTTCCCCAGTGCTAATGTCATGTAACAACAATGGGTGAGTACAGGGGTATGTATATATATATATATGAGAGAGAGAGAGAAATATATATAGATAAATAGTGACAAGGTCTGGCCAGAGGGCTGCTACAGAGTGGGGAAAAAGCAGCCCCAAAAGGGTAAAAGGCCTACTAATTAGAAGTGGATGGCTACAGGACAATTAGAGGCAGCTGGCAGAGAGCTGGCCCAGGCAGACTGTGGTCAGCTGACTCCACTTCAGGCCTGCTGGAGGCTTTAAAAAGCCTTCCCAGTCAGAGGGTGGTAGAGGGAGTGAGTGCATGTAAGAGATATATGAAGTACCAACTATATTAGAGCTAGAGACAACAGGGGAAAGGCATCCCAGAAGGAGGGGCTGGGCTCCCTACCCCAGAAGCCCAAAGGGGAAAGGCTGTTGGCCCAAACTGCTGGCCAGGAAAAGAGGGGCCTTGCCTCAGTATATATATTGTGACAAGAGCCCCTCTTGGTGTACATATATATGTATACACCTTTGGCACAATTATGATGAGCATGTGCAAGCAGGACCATTTGTTGTTTTTTAAGTTTTTTCAAGAAAAGATAGAGACCATCCTTTAGATCATCAGCATACTTTCAGCATGTCTTTTTGTGAGATATATAGTATGCAGAATCATGGATTAGGGATGAAACTTTTCATAACCACCTAAGGGATCTGGATGCTTAGTTGCCATTAATATTAATGAGAACTGGACATCTAGATCTGCAAGGTAGTTTTTAAAAATCTCAGGCTAGATTGTAGAGGTGGAAAAGACATCTTCTGAGTTCACCTATACTACAGGGACAAGAATGTCTCCAGTGAATATTTATAGGGATTTTATTTAGCCTATTTTAACTTTCTGATGATTGCTCTCTCTGGATCTCATGCAATTATTCTATATTCTAAAAGTTTTACTTGAAATATTTTTTCTGATGATTCATCTTTTTTCTGCATGCCATTTCATATGCCTACATTTTTCCTTCTGACATCCTTATAAAAAATTCTTCTCCTTCCTTGATTTTTACAATCTTCACATATTTATGGACTGATAACATGTCATCCATCTCATCCTCCTTTTCCTAATGCAAGCTATACATATTCATTTGTATTAATCTTCCCTCATACATCAATTCCTTCAAGATGTTTTTCTCCCTAGTAGCCTTTCTGTGAACTGACTTCATTTTATCAATATATATTTTAAACTGTACCACATAAAATTACACCTGGTTGCTCAGTTATCAATTACATATAAGGGATGAAAAGTTGAAAACTTGTCTCTATTGAAGTCAATAGGAGTTTTGACATT
This sequence comes from Pelochelys cantorii, assembly GCA_032595735.1. NCBI lineage: Eukaryota > Metazoa > Chordata > Testudines > Trionychidae > Pelochelys > Pelochelys cantorii. Next base: position 95,089,451 of record CM064327.1, read on the forward strand.
TATTTGAAAAGAGACAAAATTTTATCCAAAGGTGAATTCACTCCTACACACAAAGACAACTAGAATCTATATATTGCTTAAGTTCCATTGAAACCCTATTTTGAGAACTTAGGCTGGACCCAAGTAGCATATGGGCTTTTGCCCTAAAGAGATAACTGACCTTCTAATGTTGTGAAGATTCAAAATATAGTGAGAAAATATTAGTCAAGTCTTTAATAATATCAAATCCATCTTATATTTTACTTAAACAGACCAAGTCAGAAATGACTGAAGCATTATTTACAATTTGTTTTTAAATGGTTTCCAGGTCTGAGACGATGTATGATAAACCTGATTATATTACATTTTGACTTCAGGGAAATTACCAGTTTCAGAAATTGAGCTTACTAGGAAAAAACCAAGTAGCTGCACTGCTGCTTTGTGGATACTATGATATACTAACAGCAAAATATACAGTAATATTTAAAGTCCTTTCAGAATACTAGAGACATAATTTACTGCTGATGAAATTCCACTGACATCGTAATCTATGAAAGTGGAGCTTGGGTAATTTATGAAAGAAGTCTATGGAACTCCAAGAATGCACTGTCACTTTAAAAGTTGATCAGGAATTACTCATTGTTAACGTAATGCAGTTATCTCTTCTGTGCTAAAATAGTGGGCTCACCGAGTCTAACAGCAAGAAAAAGTCCTTTCCTACAAGAGATTTTGTTCAAGTTTTATGGGGGGGTTATACAAAGAGAAAACAAAAGGCATGTTTCAATTGACAAACAAACAGAAAAAAGGCTTTGGGCTAGCGCGTTTGTGTGCGCGCGTGTGTGTGTGTGAATGCACAAGTGCAAACATCTAGGGATGGTTTAGATGGTACTGAGTCCTACTATGAGGGCAGGGGACTGAACTCGATGACCTCTTGAGGTTTCTTCCAATTCTACTGTTCTATGATTCTATAAGTGTCTTGTCAAAAGCTCTGTCCACTTCTAAGACTTGAAGAGTTATTTTAATAGAACTCATTGGTCTAATAGCATTTAGAAAATTCAATCACTGCTTCAGTCTGCTTATTCCATCCAGTGCATCAGAGGTATATGAGGATCTCAAAAAGACTACCAATTCCTGATTATGTACCAATCCAGCCTCATGTGAGTTAGAGCAGCATAAGGATTCAGATGAATACTTGTACAGGCTAGGACATAGTTGTGTCTCCCAAACTGTCAACACTATGTACAGTATTGCACAATGAATTCTGTTTTAGGGGGTAGAAGAGTTCACTTTCATAGGAATCATCACATATTGGCTACGTCTGGAAGCAGATGGCTGGGCTTGGCCTGCATGTTAGACCAATGCTTTGATCTGGTATGAAAAATCTTAGTGTAGTAGTTTTTCATGACTCAGAATGTTAATGTAGCTGTAATTTTTTTTCTCTATTACCATATTTAAGATGAGCCGCTAGGAATGCAAAATTCTTGCTTTGAAGGATTCTAAACCATTTTGAAGGCTTAGTCGATTCTAGAGTCTCTCAGTGTATGTGATAACATGAGTCAGAGAAAAATGTAGGCACAGCATTTTGTCTTAAACTTATATTAATATACTTTCCTTGTGTGAGAATATTATTCAGAACCTCAAAAAGTGATTCTGGCCTAGATAAAATAAACATAATTAAATGCTGAAAAAAAATAGTGTTGAGAAGAAAAGATATTGCTATTTCAGCTAATTGAGCTCAAGAATTTCAGTGACTAATGCAGTGTCTCAAGTTGTTGAAGTGCACTTTAGTGCTGGCAGATAGTATGGAAAGAATTCCATGTAATATTTTGCAGATATGAAAAGATACATTAAGATACTCCAGATTGCTGAATATATACGTTTTTATAGAGTCTATACGGTTTTAGGTTGGCCATAGCATTACAGGCTAAAACAGTAAGGGTACGTCTACACCACAACATTATTTTGAAATAACTAGTGTTATTTTGAAATAACTTCGTCCACGTCTACACAGCAGGCAGTTATTTCAAAATAATGTTGAAATACTGTCAAGCTGGAGGACTTCTTACTCCGACTCCTGTTACTGTCATTGTTCAAGGAGTAAGGGAAGTTGGAAGAGGCATGCTCTATTTCGAAATAAGTGCTGTGTAGATGCTCCCTATTTCGAAATAAGCTTTTTTGAAATAAGATACACAATTGACATAGCTCAATTTGCATAGCTTATTTCGAGTTAAGCCCTGCTGTGTAGACACACCCTGAGTGCATCTACCCTGCACCCGTAGCTCGAAATAAGCTATGCAATTTGACCTATGCAAATTGTGTAGCTTATTTCAAGTCAATTTTGAAATAGCTTATTTTGAAATTTGGCACTATCTACACAGTACTTATTTTGAAACAAAGCGCTATTCCGAAACATCCCTTACTCCTCGTGGAATGAGGTTTACAAGGACATCAGAATAGTAAGCCTGTTATATTTCGAAATAACGGGCACAATCAAAAGACATGAAATAAATATTTCGGGATACCTCTGGTATCCCAAAATAGCACTGCAATGTAGATGTAGCTTAAAATGTAATATAATCCAAAATAGTCAAATAAAATATCAGATAAAAGAAACAGAAACCTTTTAGTTTCACATTAAGGTTGCAACTGTATTTACGTACCAAGGAGCCCTAAAATTTTTAATAAAAGAACCAGATCGTTAGCTCTGTTTGAAGTTGATAGGGTCAGAATGTTTTGTAGAATGAGACTCCAATTCAGCACAGCATTAAAACATGTGCATAACTTTAAGTACTTAAGTCCATCCCCATTCAAAAATGAAGTCAATGGAACTAGTTTATTTACACCAGCTAAGTGTCTGGCCCAAAGTAAACATTTGCAAGTAAGGAAATGGGAGATAAGAGAAGGTAAATCTACAGTTAGATATGTTCAGAATTAATCACATCTCCTAAATATCTATAGCTGTTTTGGGACTAAAAAAACACAAAGACATGTTAGTTACAAGTCAAATACCAAGTGACCTGTAACTCAGAAAGAATTTCATCTTGCTTATTTACATTATATAGCAGAATACTGTTTTGCCCTAAGAATAAACCTGGACATTTTCAGTCCAAATACATTTTCAAAGCCAAAGGTACAGTGGAGCTTATAGCAGGAATTCTAATATAACAAAGTTGTAATAGTGGTGAGCCTATTACCTCTCTTCATATATTACCTCTCAAATATAAGTTTGTCTGCGTATCTGTCTGTTTGTTCAAGAACTCCTCCTAAATGGTAAGAGCTAGGACCACCAAATTTTGATATAGCTTCATCTTATCATAACATAAAGCAAGGTAAGGGTTTGGTTGTGCCTGGAAAATGGGATGTTCATGGAATGGGATTTCTTCTCAGAAAACAATAAGAAAAGAGAGAGACTCACCAGGCAGGTGAAAGGGGCTGGCTGAGGAAACTCTCCCCCACATCTGAGACTGTCCCAGCTCTGAGCCTCCCACCCATCCCCTCAGGTATCTTTTAGGAAGTCGAGGGGGCTGAAACTTTCCCTGCCCCAATTCATACAGGGAAATTGCTGGATATTCACCTTCATAGAATCATAGAACACTAGAACTGGAAGGGACCTCAAGAGGTCATCGAGTCCAATCTCCTGCCCTCACAGTAGGACCCAGTACCGTCTACACCATCCCTGATAGATGTCTGTCTAGCCTGCTCTTAAATATCTCCAGTGATTCATAATGGAGTGAGGGGGGAGCAGTTTGCTGCATTCCTCACTCTGGCTGAGGAGCACAGAGGGCAGACAAACCTGGACCTGCCTCAACTGGGAGATAAGCATCCCTCCCCTGGCTATGCACACTGGAACTGCAGCAGCCATGAAGAGGTGCTTCCCACCTTGCCCCAAGCTTCTATGGTGAGAGAGGGCTGGGGAAGTCTTCTCTCCCTGGGAGAGCCTGCATACTGAACCCTTCATCCCCAGTCCCACACCAGAACAATAATTTAAATGTAGAAAAACAAAATTGAGTTAAGGACATGAGCAACACTGGGTAATTATTCTATTATTAAATACAATAATTCCCTTATGCTTTTCTCCAAAAAGAAATAAAGCTGAGAAGAAGAAAAAGGAGGAAAGAGAGAAGTTTATCTTCATTGTGTGCATCCTATCCATCTTCTCTTTTATTGTTATAATTTTGTATTAATGTTTCCAAACTTAAATATATCTAAATATTAGATTCATCATAATACACAAATTAAATAAGGAGGAGGACCTCAAAAAAGGTCATCCCAAATTGCTTTGGATTTTTTGGTCATTTCCATTCTGTGGAGTGTCACTTGTTTGTTAGCTGCAAGGTCAGTCTTGCTGCTGAGCCAAGCATCAATATTTAGTGTGGATCAACTTTTCCATTTTTGCGGGATTCGTTTTTTACCTACCAAAGCTGAACCTTGGAATCATGCTACCTTTTTAGTAGATAACCTCCAAATATCAGGAATATATCAAAGAAAAAAATTAAGGGGAAGGGTTTGACCCACCTCAGACCAGAAATTCTTAATACAAAGGCATTCCCAAATTATATGAGCTAATGTGTCACAAAAGAAGTTACATTTCCAGTTGTCGTCAGCATTTATGAGCCGTATTGCCATTAGCCGATGTGGGGACCAGTATATTCAAAAGAGTGTCTTCTGGTGAATAAGTCATAGTGTTATGTCTATGGTTGAAATTCAACATTAGATATAATTATATTTCTTTGGGTTAGAAATAACTGTGTATCTAAATCTTTGTTCTAAGCAACTCTCACATTATCAATCTTTGGCAGAGATTTTTGGGCCAGAAAATCATAAAAGGAAACTGCTGGATGAGTAAATCCAGGAAGTTTCTTCCAAACTAATAAAAGTTCTGGAAGTTCTGGAACTTTTTAATTGTGCATATATTTGGACTGGATGCACCAGTCCAAATATATTCATAATTAAATGCTTTATTTGAAGACAGTTCCATGCTCTGAACTAGGGCAAGCCAAATTGTTGCTGAAGATCTACAAATGGTTGAAATGTATCATTGTCAATTAGCTGCAAAATAATGATGATTCTTCTGTTCAGCCAATCTTTCCACCTCAAGGTTTTGCCACTGATTTTAAGGATTTTTTAAATTTAATTTGCAGCTATTTCACAGATTTTGCATCCCATTCTAAAAAATAAGGTGAACCTTGATAAATTGAGATTAACTTCAATTAATAAATACATTCGTTCGTCTTAGCTCTAACACGGATTAATAATTCCTATCTATGCATTTTGTCATGTGTGACAAAATGTCACATGTCACATTTTGTCACATGATAAAATACATAATAGTTTATCATTAAGTGGTGGATTTTCCCCGCTCCCATCATGAAATTCAGAATATTATTCTTTTATAGAAAATAAATGCTTTTATAAGTTTCAGAGGAAAATTGTTATTATAAATTAGCCTGACTTAAATATCATCATTTGAAAAGAATCTAAAGTAGTTACATCACCTAAAACATGCGATTTGCACCAGCGAAACCCATTTTATAAACAAGTGATGAGTCATATAGAATTATTTCAATTGCAAACTGATCAGCTCTCATAGTCCATCTCTTGGCTACTGTAGGATTGCTCTTTACATTTTCTGCTTCAAGTTTGTGCCATTCACTTTGTTATCATCAGCAAGAAAGAATACTGAATCCTACATTCCCAGTACTCTTGATTCTGCCTTTAGCTGTATCAACATGGCATTTTTAAAATATGCTACTATTTGAGAACTCTATTTTCAAAATGATACAACTTGATGGGGGTCAATTTTTAGGGCATATATGCTAACCATTTTCTGAGGCTCTTTTATTGTCTTCAGAGCAGCCGGCAACACAAAACTACCATACCATACACAGCAAGTATCAGGGCTTCATTCTATAGAATATACCATAGTGAATCTGATCTATGCTGGCAATTCAATCATTCCATAGGATCCCACCTCAAGCTAGAACAAATCTTTTTGGAAACATTTGTGCACATACACACATGTACACACACACACACACACAGATTCAGGTTTTTTCTTTGCAATTTCATTTACAAATTCATTTGCAAATTTGACATGATTACCCAGGGCTTGAATAGAGACATTAACTGGTTAACACAATACAAAGCCAATTTCCTCAATTTCCCCACCTTTAACATTCACATTTCCACATCAAAAGCTATGAATGGGATACATCCAGCCCACTTAATTAACTTCATTAACACAGATTCTACAATTGACAGGTAAATGCTTTTTTCTGTCATATATAACTTGGATTTTGTTATTTTTATTCCAGCTTATCTGATTAAATGGATTTTACCCACGAAAGCTCACGATTCTATCTAATATATAAAGGAGAATGTTTGTATGTTTGAGTATGTCTAGACTACATCCCTCTGTCACCAGAGGGATGTAAATTAGACATACCGACATTGCAAATGAAGTGGGGATTTAAATCTCCCATGTTTCATTTTAATACAAATGGCTGCCACGTTTTGCCGAGTCAGTAGTTTGTCCGCCAAAAGTGGCTATCAAGACGGGGATCGAGCGACAAAGAAAGCCTTTGTCGGCCGATCCTGTAAACCTCATTTTATGAGGCATAAGGGATCGGCCGACAAAGGCTTTCTTTGTCACGTGATCCCCATCTTAATAGCCTCTTTTGGCCGACAAACTGCTGACTCGGCAAAATACGGCAGCCGTTTTTATTCAAATGAAGCACGGGAGATTTAAATCCTTGCTTCATTTGCAATGTCGGTATGTCTAATTTACATCCCTCTGGCAGGAGAGGGATGTAGTCTAGACATACCCTTTGTGCCCTAATAACTTGGACACTATAAGAGCTACTGCAACCAAACTTTGCATGGGATAACCTTTCCTCCAGGAGAAGGTTATAAGGTATTTTTGGACCCAATCGGGCCTGATCTCAACGTGTAAAAATAAAAAATAACCCATCACACTGCGCTGGAGGGGCAGCCCCGCCCACCCTAGGTCATGTGCCTGCCACCTGCGGCCCCAAAGCACCATCCAGGACTCGCCCCACCCCCTGCGGCTACGGTTACCAGGTAGTCTAAAAAAAACCGGCCACATTTGATGGCGGGAGGGAGAGGAACCAGCCGGGAGGGGAGCAGGGCTGGCCGGGAGGAAGGGGGGGGCCGGGAAGCAGGGCTGGTCGGGGCGGAGTCGGGGGCAATGGGGCTGGCCGGGGAAGATCGGGGGAGGGGCGGCTGGCGGAAAGCAGAGCTGGTCGGGGGGTACTGGGGCAGCGGGCCTGGCTGGGGGAGATTGGGAGAAGGCGGGAAGCAGAGCTGGTTGGGGGCCAGCGGGAAGCAGAGCTGGTTGGGGGCGGGGGCAGGGGCAGTGGGGCTGGCTGGGGGAGGTTGGGGGGGGCGTGGCTGGTGGGAGCGGGGCTGGCCAGGGGAGAACAGGAGGAGGAGAACCAGCCAGCAGGAAGCAGGGCTGGCAGGGGAAGAGGGGGAAGCAAATTGGCTGGCGGTGAGCAGGACCGAGCAACGCCGGGTAACTCCAGGTAGTCTAATATATAAAGGAGAATGTTTTTATGTTTGTGCTCTAATAACTTGGACACTATAAGACCTATCGCAACCAAACTTTCCATGGAATAACCTTTCCTCCAGGGGAAGGTTTTAAGGTACTGTGGGAGGGAAGAGATGAGAGACCGATGCCTCTCCCTGGGGCTGCATGGAGCTTGGCAGTGCGGGGAGAAGTGGCTTCCCTGCCATTGCTGGAAGCATATGGAGGCCCCTCTTCAATACTGCGATTGACTCGGGGCCTGGCGGCCAACCAATGGACTGGCAGGTTGCTGTCGGAACTCGCTCTAGGTGGAGGGGGCAGGGCTGGTGTTACCTTTCAGCTGCCACTTTGAAAAAATGTCCGGAAGGAGGCGCATTGGGGACCCGGAGGTGAGAGCGGGGAGGGGGGGGGGTTGGAAATGAATGGAGGGGGTTGATCTGGGGGGGCTGGACCGTTGGGAGCTAGTGGGGGGTAGGGCAGGATTGGGGGGGCTGGATCATTGGGGGGCAGGCTGGTCTGGGGGGACTGGACCATTGGGAGTGAGTGGGGGGAGGGCAGGATTGGGGGGGAGAGCTGGACCATTGGGAGCTAGTGGGGGGAGGGCAGGATTGTAGGGGGGGAGCTGGACCATTGGGGGTGAGTGGGAGGAGGGCAGGATTGTAGGGGGATGAAGGAAGTGGAGCTGGACAATACTGCAGGGAGAGAGTGAGAAATGAAGCCCATGGCAGGGGGGGTCTCCTTGGAGGGGCACTGGCCCAAAGGGCAGCACTGGATGATGCTGGGTGGGTGAGAAATTAATCCATGCCCGGGGGGGATCCCTCAAATCTGGGCACTGGTCCTGGGTTTGATACTGGATGATCCTGGGGCGGGGGGGGGGAGTGAGAGATGCAGTCCATGGGAGGGGCAGCTGGTCAAGGGGGTCGTGTTGGAGGAGGGACTATAGAGGTGCCAGCAGGCTCAGGTAGTTGACTCATAGTTTCATCAAAAAAGATGGGAGAAGAGTTTGAGGTGTCACCTTGAAATCTCTCAGATTCAGTAGGACCAGCCCCATTGATTGAGGCATCCCTATACTCAGCTCTTGGATGAGAATTTGCAGACCCAGCATGCCTATCCCCTACTTCCCTACCAAAAAACCATTAGCTTCTACAAGGATAATTAGCAAAAATACCATCTGATAGGAAGCAAAACATTGAAGATGGGCCACTATTGAAGATGGGCCTCCATATGCTTCCAGCAATGGTGGGGAAACAAGCCATAGTGATTTGGGGGCTCTCCCTTCCACTGTGCTTTTAATGGCTCCAAGACTCATGACATGGGAAGAAAACAGAGACATAGTTTCTATTGTGACTCTTGTATCTAAGTTTGCCAAGTCAAATAGCTCTGATTCTCAACATTGTAATGCCTCTTTTTTGAGTCAGAGATTTTGCTTTATGCAGCAGTAGAAAAGCATGGGGGTCTGCCATAATGGCCAGATGTCAGGCTCTGGTAGCTGCGGTGTGGCTGGAGGCTGTCAGGACCAGCTTTTGTTTTTCTAAATTTTGTTTCTCCGGTTTCCCAGGCAACGCCGGGTATGTCCAGCTAGTGTATATATATTTTGTTAGTCTCTACCGTGCCACAAGACTACTTGTTTTTATGCAATTTTGTGTCACCATTGCCTTCTGGGGGCATCATAACTCTGATTACACTACTAAATTAATTTCCTTTTTTCCTTTTCTTTTGCCTCTTACCTCTCCATAGCTTCTCAGTACTATGACCCTCATGTTCTTCTACAATCTACAGATACTTGGTTCAACAATTTCTGAGATATTTTGCCATAGAAAAACTCACCATATTGATTCCCTTTCCTCACTAACAAACCAAGACAAAACCTTACAGTTGTCTGCAATTTTCGGCACTGCTCATTTTTTTATACTGCATCTAACATTAATGTTATTGGGACCCAGAATTTGTTGTCCTTTGATTCTGATTGACAATAATGACTATTCTTTATTTTTCCTCTTGTAACAATTTGAGCTAACCTTAGCCTTCCTTTCAAAGTTACTTTCTGCTGTACAAAAGTGCTGTTAGTATTTCATTGTCTGTAATACCTGACCCATATACTCTCTATTTTATTTGTGGTATGATTTTTTTCCCCCTTCAAAAAATAACAAAGAAAGAAATAGAAAACACAAAATGAAATGAAATTTAGCCCACAGTAGGCATGGAACTGGGAACATGATATATTTTGGTGTAACTTTTATAAACCTTACCATAACTTAATATATCATGAGAAATTAATAAATAATAAAGATCTATTACATATTATGTTGCTGTTAACTTTATATTTTGTTAGTTAGTCTCTCAATATATTGTCTAGTTGCATACATTTGCCACAAACTATAGTTTAGGTTAAAATGACTGTCCTAAATAGTATCATTCAAGGATTTACATGAATAACAATAATAAACAGAGAAAGCTCACAAATGGCCTTGTTTGCTATTTGTAATGTGGAGGTCAGATATAAAGGAATCTGACCTCTGAGGATTAGGAGAATTGCCCATATGCTGTTCTCAGATCCAGAAACAAAAGACCCATACATAAAGTGAGACTATTGTTAAACTACCATTACAAGGAGAACACTTGATGCTTTATTGCTTTGTTTATTCTATGACTAATTTTCTCAAAACTTGATTATATTTGTGCAAATCATGACCAGGATCAGCTTTGTGCAAAGTAATATTCATCTTGACACTGTCCCACCCAGTGAAAATGAAAACTCACCAAATTGTCATGGGAAATTCCTGTGTTTTTTTCCCCAGAGACAAAGCTAAAATTGCAACTTTTACAAACTATAAGAATCAGGATAAAACTAAAAACAACATACCACAAGAGAATCAGAATCTAGCCTTTTCAGATATTTTATGTCATGGAGAAATGTAATTCAGTGTTGGATAACTGGGTGGATACAATTTTTATTTTATTATTGTGTTAAGATCTGGATTGCAGACCAGGAGAAGCATAAAATCAGACTGGACTAGAGCTATGTAGAACATGGTGTTATTGATTTACAGGTTTTATGAAAAGATTTTTAATTCATGTTGAGTTTGCCCTTTATGAATTTTGCTTTTGAATCCTGAAATTCAAAGCAAACCTTGGGCAACCAGCTAGAGGGACAACTCAGGTAAACAGAAAGGACTATTCATTGTGATTAAAAAAAAGTATCATTATTATCAAAATCCATCAGCAACTGTGGGCGGGGGGGATAATCAACTAATTTTACATGATTTCCATGACAAATTCTAAATCAGCATAGATTCTCTCCAAATTCAGCTGAGTTTCTTAAAATGTGGGACAACTTATTCAAAACTTAGGTTTGCAAACCTTTAGGCCAATTGGGCCAGAGCTATAGGTCCAGATTCCAGAGAATGCTTAACCACTTGCTAATTTAAACACATAAATAGTCCCATTAACTTCAACGGCCTTTGGATCAGACCCATATTACCTTTTAAAATATATCAATATTGATTAGACCTAGGTATTGAACAAGCCATTATTTTTATTAGCAAAAAAGAACAGGTAAGCAGTCAAAAAATGGCGTACATATCTAGATGCCTGGAACAACAGATTTGACTATTCAGATGAGTGACTTAGGCCTTTAACTTAGTCTTTTAAGATAGATATATTTAGTTTAATGTAGATTATAACTTAGGTCCTCTCTGTGCCATTTAGGGAATACAGATTCTGATCCCAACTTCATATATGTAAAGGTTTCCCCACGATCTTTAATGTAGCTCTCCCATATGGCTGCCCTTCTACATTACACTCTCTGTACTTAAGAGATGGTATGTAGTATGTCTTCCATAGTATAGATTAGACAGATACATGAGGAAACAGGGTATGTAAAATATCTTGGGAAATTAAAGTTATTTTATTACACAAATTATTACATTTGTTTTAAAATGTATGGAAGATAAAATACAAAAACTGTACATAGTTTTCATTTGCTTAATCATTACAGCTGTTGTGAGATGAAAGAGCAAGCTTGGTAGTGATATAAACATAAATCAGTGACTGATTATCGAAATAATACCTAGATTTTATATAGAACCTTTACAAATGTTGGGCCTGTTTCATCCCTGGTGTAATTCCATGGACTTCAGTGGAGTACAGCAGTGATACATTTCTTCAGTGTCCCATTAATTTAAACAACAGCCTTGTCTGGTAGGTTATTAGTTGGGTTCATTTTCAGATAGGGAATGAGAGACAGAACAGTTAAATGCCACATTTTCAAGAGCCCTTTCTAATGTAAGGTGACATGTTTTCACATGTTCAGCTTCAGGCTCAACCAGGCCCTGTTTTCAGGGGTACTGTATCCCTGCAACTTCTACTGGCATCAGTTGGGCATGTGATTGCTCAGTGTCTCTCAATATTATGCCATACTATGATGGGGTGCATAGACCTCACATTGATGATGTAACTGCAACAGAGAAGGTCTCGCTCCAGTCCTCTGGCCCTGTCAGTCTCATTTCCTCTCTTATATTTTATATGACGCAAGGTCCTCACTACCATAAGAACAAACAGGAGAAGTAAGAAACTGGAGGTTTCTCTAGCTTTTCTTTGGGGACTGGCTGAACACTTGGGCTTTGTCTACACTGGTGGCTTCTTGCACAAGAACATCTTGCGCAAGTGTTCTCGTGCAAGAAGACTTGCGCAAGAAAACGTCCACACTGCCATGTGCGAGCTGTGCTTTTGTGCAAGAGCGCCCATGGCAGTGTGGACGCTCTCTTGCACAAGAAAGCTCTGATGGCCATTTTAGCCATAGGGATTTCTTGCGCAAGAAATCCCTGCCGAGCGTCCACACTGCCCTCTTGCGCAAGAGCTCCTGCGCAAGAGGGCTTACACCTGTTAAAAAAGAGCATAGCTCTTGCTCAAGAAGCCCTCTCTTACCACACCGTACTGTAAATTTACTTGCACAAGAGCGGGTGGGCAGTGTGGACTCTGCAGATTCTTGTGCAAGAACGGCCGTACTTGCGCAAGAAGCCGCGAGTGTAGACATAGCCAAAGTGAAAAGATTAACTTTCTGATGCCATTCCCACCTCCCACCCCCAAATTTGGCTATGTGCACTTGAACCTCATACCTGAGGTTCTGGTTTTACCTGGGGGGGGGGAGCAAGAAGAGGGGCAACAGATTCCGTAGGCCCCCGAGCCAGGTTGTGGGGGAGCCTTGGTCAGAAGGGTCAGGAAGCCTACCTTTATCTACCCCAATTGGTGGGCCTGGCTCTACCTTAAGGAGACCAACTAAGGGCTTGATTCTGAGCATTCAACTGCAGTTGAACTTACACCTCTTAGGATCAGCCCCTTATAAGTACTAGCATAACTTCATATAACTTCTTCTTCGCTGAATCTCAATCATATATTGGTTAATCAAAACTAGCATTTTACACTTCCAACTATATATGTAGAGAACCACTGAAATATATCCACTGCTGTTGTGGAGAGCAACAACTTGCAAGCCTCTGCAACACAGTGAAATAAAAGACAAAATGTTGACCAAGATATCATGGCAAATCTCTACTTTTATTAAAAATGTTGTGAGATCTCCGTGTTGGCACAAATTGAAAGAGACCTTGGATTCAAGGTTCTCTCCCAAAATATTTCCACACAATGAACAGCATGGCATGACTCATTTTGGGGCCAATCTTCCATTTCCTGTGTACCGAGAAACTTCCACTAACTTCAGTCAGAGAGTTTTTCATTGCTTGAACAAGGGAATTCACTCCTCTACTGAAACCCCTTCTGGGAAATATAATTAATGCAGGAGGTCCCCATTCTGGGGAATATGCCTGATACAAAAAGCTCTATACAGGATCAGTGGAGCTCACTCTGCTGACTATGTGTACTATCATTACAGAAGGCCCTGATCCAGGAGTGGGGTGGCTGGCATGAGTCACAGGCAGTTTCTGCACTAAAATGTAGCATATAATAACATCAGTGCTCTTGTATTTAAAGTGGCCCTTACGGCTGAATCAATCCCCAAGAATCCCTGAATAGGGCACCACAAGCTACATCCTTCTGTAACCTGTAAAGGAATTTGGCCCAGGAATGCATATTCTCACTCTTATCTACCCAAAAAAGAATGAAAGGCTGAGTGGATCATATCCTGTGTTTGACCCTTTGGTTCCAAAGAGTCAAGATATTTCAGTCCTGAATCTGATGCTAATAGGCTTTTTTCACTGTCTTACAAGTTCCAATAATGTAACAGCCTAAAGTGACATGGGTGCAAGATGTCATGCTAATGGTGACCATATTAAACAAAAGAACAGAATAAAAGTTAAGTGAGAAGCAGCAAGACTTTAAATAATTGCTCACATAACTGTTCTTTGGCTAGTGTTCCTCTGACAACATATAGAGACTATATTCTTGCTTCATATTGAAAAAAGTTTAAATATTTAAAATTTAAGTACCGTCAAGTTAGCATAGCATTAGCTATTGCACCAGTACTTTGTTTAATTATTGCCTTTTATAGGAAAAATCCATGAAGACACTGAAAGCTGTCATTGACCTGTGATCTCCTGAAGCTGAATTGTTGAACTGTCACCTTCAGAGATATGTATTATCCAGTTCCCTTTCATATAATATTTTCAACAGCCAGCACTCATTTTTTTCAAACTGATGCAATAATTCTTCAGAATTCCGCTTTTCCCCCCCCCCCTCCAATCTCTGCTGTGCAGGTCACATTCTCATCATGGGCTGCACATAAATAAATCATTATTCCATTGGCTTTTGATGCTAGTTTCCTGCATCCCATTTTTCACTGACTGAAAGCTATATATCTTTAATAGCAAGCATGGTAATGTCAAACTGATGGTGGTTAATCCTTTTGAAACTTTCAGACACAAGCTGTCAAATTGATATTCAGCAAGTCATTTTCTATACTATTGGTTTTGTCCAAGCTGTCATTCCTGTGTTGTCAGTTGTTCTTTCTATATTAAGATGTAGTAGGGAAACAATTACTGGCTGGAAAATCTCTAGGGTTTACCCCACTACTCTAGGAAAGGATTTGATTATGAAACATAGTTTTTGTCATGAAAACAAATGGATTAAACATGAGTTACTTTCACAGGAAGACTAGCACCTTCGAAAGAAATAAAAATTAATTAGGAATTTTAACTAACTGAAAGCATATACAGAAACACATTCTATCTATAATTGTATTCTACTTGCAAAAGATAAGTGGTCTCCTTATAAGGCCGGCCACTGTGAGTAACACCCTTTTTTGCAGGAAGGTGGGTGGCAACAGAGCTTTGACTTGACTTCTCCAACATGCTCAGTTCTATATTTATGCTGATACATTGGGGACTGGATGCTGAGACAGATATAAACCTGCCAGGGTTTGTTCCATCCCCAGAGTAACAGGAGACTAGGAGGAAAAATTATGATTCAAGAAATCACAGTCTCTCTTCTGGCCTGCTCCAGAGGCAATGCAGTAATGCACTGCTCCTTATCCTAAACTGTTTATCTAGCCCAGAGTTTCTATAGCTAGAAAAAATGCCCTTAGACTAGGGCTATGTCAAAACTGCAGTGCTTTTCTGGGATACCAGAGGTATCCCAGAAAAGCAATACCGTGTCCAAGGAACACGTCCGCTTTTCCAAAAAAAATTTCGGAAAAGCAGATGCTCTTTTTTGCCATCCCTGTAAACCTCATTCTACAAGGCATAAGGGATGTGTCAAAAGAGCAGGTTTTTCCAAAATTCGGCGCCACATAGAGGTGCCAAATTTCGGAAAAGCCTCTTTTGACAGAAAAGCGGAAAAAGATATGCAAATTGCGGTTCGCAATTTGCATGTCTTTTTCCAATTTACCTTTGTGGTTTCGATGTAGTCTAGATTACACAGCAAATGATAGATATGCTTTTATATTGACATTATATCAAAATATTTCATGTAAGGATTTTATCAATTTTGTATTAGCGCCCAAATCTCCTTTTGCACATATATTTATTATCAAGAGTGTCTCTTTAGGTACTTGTACCTAGTAGATGGGGCACTGGGCTGGGACTCAAGAGATCTTAATTCAATTCCTACCTTTTCCACTGGCCCATGGGATGATCTTGGGCAAGTCACTGACCTTCCTATGCCTCAGTTTCCTCACCTGTAAAATAGGGACAACAATACTAACATCTTTTTAAAATACTCTGAGGTTTGAAGAGAAAAAGTGCTACAGAACAGCCATGTGTTATCATTATATAGCCTTCCTCACTGCTCATCATTTTATAGAAGGCAGTATGATTTGCACCAGGTCATGGAGGAAGTCCGTGGTAGAACCAGGAATGGAACCAGCATCTCAAGAGTCTAAGTCAGTGCCCTGTCTACTAGACCATTCTTCCTATGCCTGTAAGACCAGCTATATAAAATCTCATACTGGCCTAAAGGAGTTAAATGCAATATTGGATTCATATAGTCCTACCCCTCTAGAATTGCCAAGCATGCTCCCAGTGGAGGAACAAGTTAAAAGGAACTGAGAAGCCCAATCAAAGGGTGGTGAATTGGTTGAGCCTTAGAGGGGACCACAGAGTAGGTATGGCCCACAGTCAGAGTTTATCCAATAACCACCCTATTTGAGAACCTGCAGGAACCTGCTTATTTAGACCCTTCTGCTTGGACAGTCAGGCTCATACCTCATACTGAAGGAGCACATAGGTAGGAAGTAGCACAGGGCAGTGGATTTAGAGTATCTTCAGGGAGGACCCTCATGCTTTCAGGGATGTGATCGAGACCGAGGCCTCTTCACAACTTTAAGTATAAAGGCCCAAGCATGGGTGGAGACAAAAATTGTCCTGGCTTAGGGTCAAGAAACAGGCACTCTATTACCCTGACAGAAAGAGAAGAGGCTAGTGATGAGAGGAACTAACTGCTAGGCTGCCTGGCTCTTTGAACACTTTGCACATAAGAAATTTTAAATTCAAGGGAACAATATTTGTTGTTTTAAAAAATTCTAGTTTCCAATGTAATGAAGGAATGACACTAAATAGTAACATTTAGAGTAACTAAACATTATTTTTGCTTCACATTTTGGCATCGATTAATATATCTTTTAAGCTATAGATATAAGCTCTATCACAAATTCCATGTTAGAAATTCCAATCAAGGCAATATATAGCTAGTTTCATGACAAAAAATATCCTGTAACTATATTGGCCACATACTGTCATATGTACCCTCGTGTGCCAAAAAAGGCAGCCCACGTATCATGACTTAATAAACCAATGCATATGGCTAAAGAGTTGTTCTATGGCAGTTTTCATATGGTGTTCATTAGGAACACAAAAGAAGTGCCTCCAGCAGTTTTTCCTTAGAAGCAGACAATGCAGCCTTTGTCTTTTGAATCTGTGTAGGAGAGAGTCACAGACTGGAGTGTAACATCTAAGTTCCTTCTGAATTAATGCCATCCAAGACTTACATAAATGAAATATGTTTTGATTGACAGGAATGTTAAATAGTTGCATGTAATGCTTTATTAAGTTACTTTCTTAGATAAAAATGACTATTTCAAATGCATAGCTGATGTGCTTAGGGCTATCAGAGTAAGAAATATAGCAGTAAATTATCATATACGAATTAAGCTTTGATACAAAAAAGATCTTAGAGAACCAGAAAAAAATCACTCAAATATCAATAATCTCAATATGTTACTGATGAGTCTAGTGACTTCATTTTTTTGTAGTAACTTATGCTAGGTGACATGCTATTATATGTTCTCCATTCAAGGCCACACCAACTTTTCTACTGTCTGGTTTGGGTAGATGGTTGGCTTTAAAAAGATGCTCACATGGTGTAAATCAGTGATCATTGGACTGAGGCTTGCAAACCATAAATGGCCCTTTAATGTGTCCCCTGCTGCTCTTTGCAGCACCGTGTAATTTAATTATTAACTAATCAGGATGCTTTTATTATATTATTAACCAATTGTATACTAATGTTGATCATTGAGGTCTGAATATCAATGGGGTAAATCAATACAACTTCATTGAATTAAATCAATTGCTATCAGATGAGGATAAGACCCTCAACTTGGTTTGCACACACACACTGTTAAGTGGTGAATCTTAATCATGAAACACCGCTCTTAAAGGATCTGTGTCAGAGTAGTTTGGCAAAGTGTTTTTGCTGTGTGAACAGGAATCCCTCACCCTGCTATCATAACCAGTAAAATCAAACTCTCTCCTGCAAACACTTACAATGCTTTTTCTCTGTGTGTTGAAGGTGCTCCTCTATATGCCTGATCCCTAAAGGCCTGGGGTTTTCACAGAGATCTTACCTGGCTAAAGGGAAAAGAAAGGTAGACAAAGAAAATAAAGAAAGGAGGAATCAGGAAATAGAACAGTACTGCAAAATGGCATGGTCAGTGGCTGGAACATGCAGGCAAACTGAGCCTATTCCTAACTTTGCCACTGTTTTGTTGTGTGACCTTGGTCAAGTCATTTGAACTCTGTTTCCTTTCTTACACTTTATATGTCTTGTCTACTTAGACTGTAAGCTCTTTGGGTGCCTAGCAGAATGAAGCCCCCACATGAGAGTAAGGCATCTAGGCCCATGTTTCCAACCTTTTCAGGTTGCTATACCTCTTTCAGGAGTCTGATTTTATCTTGTGTACTCCAAGTTTCACCTCATTTAAAAACTACTTGCTTGCAAAATCAGGCATAAAAATACAAAAGTGTCACCACACATTTTTACTGCAAAATTGTTTACTTTCTCATTTTGTCTGTATGAAATGCTAGTTTATACTTACTTTGCTAGTGGTTTTTAATATAACCTGTTATAAAACTAGGAAGACATTTCCGCTACGTCTACACTACAAGCCTCTTCCACAAGAGGAAATGCAAATGAAGCACTCATTTGCATATGTTGCACTCTCATTTGCATTTCTTCCTAGGATCCCTTTTGCGCAAGAGGTTTTTGCGCAAAAAAGCACTGTGTAGATGGCTCCTTTTCGCGCAAAACCCCCCTTTTGTGCAAGAGCCATTCTTCCTCAATGAGTTCTCTTGGGAAGAGGCTCATAGTGTAGACATAGTGCTAGATGAGTTGATGTACCCTCTGGAAGATCTGAGAATCCTCAGGGATACATACAGGTCCTCCTGTTTGAAATCCATTGGTGTAGGTATAATACAAATAATAAAATATATGTAGGAGGAAAGGCAAGGACTGACCGGCAATAATTTGAGAAAATCTTGGTAAGTTAGACACGGCTATGACTGATTTTTCTGGGAATAGTGCCCATGCCAGTATGCAATAATTACTCAGAATCTCCCAGAAATCAGTTCTAGAAGCATAGTTAAGCAAAGCGATTCTATGAATTGCAGAAATGTAGGGCTGAAAGAAACCTTGAGAAGTCATCTAATTTATCACTGAACATTGAGGCAGGATTATGTGTACCTAGACTATCCTGGTAGATGTTTATCTAACCTATTCCCAGTGGCGGATTTACCATTATGCAAATTGTTCCCTGGCACTAGGCCTAAACTCAGAAAGGTCCCATTTCTCTACCTTCCTCCCCACTGTGCTTGTGTAGAGACTGCAGGGTATGATGGGGAGCCCAAGGTACTCTGGGAGCTGTAGTTCCTTGTCCAGTTCCTTGGATAGAGCGCTGGCCCTGGAGCAGGTAAGGGGCTATATTTCTCAGCATTCCTTTGGCAATAGGAAAGGGAGGGGGGGAAAAGGCGGGAATCGGTGAGCAAGGCATAGCAGCTTTCTAGCCTGAGAATGGAGAGGTGGCTGCTGGAAGAGGTGGTGCTATGAGTGGGGAACATGTGTGCACAGAGAGTAAAATGCTTTGGCCCAAATCTCACTTTCAAGAGCCTTTACCAGACTGTGTTAGGAATGCTAGTGGCCTTGTTTTGCTGCCCCAAAGAAGGAATTGAGTAGACTAAGTGGACAATGCACCTCTGACTGAAGCATAGCAAAGGAAGTATGTGGACCCACCAGGAGAGGTTAATATGAGAAGTAAGAGAGGGAATGCTCTACCTGAGGGTCTGGGCAGCTTTAGGTACAATACCATGAATACAGGAGGATTTGGCTCTATTTCTACAGCCAGGGAAGCAGATTTATCTGATACTGGAAAAGGGCCAATAACAACCGCATTATAGGGGCCCACAAATATGTTTGGCACTAGGTCCACAAAATGTTAATCCAGCCCTGATTATTCCTAAAAGCTACTACAACCTCCATAGGTAATTTGTTTTAGTACTGAAGTATGCATATAGTTAGAAAGATTTTTCTACTATCTAACCTAAATCTTTCTTGCTCCAAAAAAATCTGATTTCTTCTTCTCCTGTCCTTGATAGACATGGAAAATAATTGATCACCGTCCTTTTCATAGCCTCCTTTTACATATCTGAAGTGCCTTCTGCAGTTTCCTCTCCTGTAGATTAAATGGAGGTTAAATGCCCAATTTCCTGTAGGTTAAATGCCCAATTTTTAACCTTTTTTATTATAGGTCAGGTTTTCTAAACCTTTAATCATTTTTTTCCTCTCCTGTATTTGTCCACATCTTTCTTAATGTGTGTAGCCCAAAACTGGACACAAGATTCCACTACAGACCTCAAGAGTTCTAAATAAAGCAGGACAGTTACTGCCTGTGTCTTGCCTAACTTCTGATATCACTCCCCACAATGATAGTTTTTTTTGTGTGTGCAACTTCATTATATTGTTGTCTTATATCACAAGCCCTGCCCCCCCCCCCCACACACACACACATTGTTAACTGGTGAATTTTAATCATGCAACACCCCTCTGTCTGAGGATCTGTGTCACTGTAGTCAGGAAAACTATATTATTATGCAAATGGTATTCCTCACCCTGCTATCGTAACCAGTATAATCAAGCTGGTTTTCCTGCAAACTCTCTACAATGTATGCACAGACCTATTCCTTCTTTAAGGGCAGTGCTTTGTACTTGTCTTTATTTAATTTTATTTTAGACTAGATCTTTAATTTATCAAGAAAATTTTGAACTATAATCTTGTCCTCTACAATGCTTAAAATGTCCTCTCCCTGATATTGTCATCTAAAAGTTTTACAAGCATACTTGCCACTCCATCATCCAATAGTTAATGAAAATATTACATAGTTATGGATCCACACCACATCCCTGTGGGATCTCACTTGAAATGTCCTGCTAAGTGTGGATGGAAAGCACCATGCCACAATCATATATAGAACTGACTAAAAATGTGTGTGTTCATAAAAAAATTCACTGTTACATTCTCTTAAAATTTTTCAGATTTTTCATTTTTAATTAATTTTTTAACTTTTTTGTGGAAGTGTAAATAATCATCTTTCTTTAAAAGAAATGTTTAAAAAATGCTAATATTTTCCATGTCATTTCTCTCAGACACTCACAAAAGTTAGTTTTTCAGAATTTTTTTTTTTGACAAAATTTTAACCAGCTCTAGTTGTACTGACAGAAAAGATCCTGTATGGACACATACATATACACTATGTGCCTTATGAACAGTTGAATTCACTGTGCCCCAGCTGGCTGCAAAATGACAAACCTAACTACAGTATTGGCCACATGGTACTGAGTTAAGATTCAGCTAAAAGCCAAAAGCTACCACATATCCCTCAAGGCACTATACAGTACCATACTTCCTGCTGATTTTTTCAGAATATCACCAACAGACAGGACCAAGCTGCAAAACTGAGACAGAAAATACAACCAGGCTCAATTACTGCAGCATCTGTATTGTGCTAAATTGATAAAGCTATTTCTTGTTTTTAATTATAGAGATAGAAACCTATATCCATGGTCACCCCTGAAATTTTCAACAGACTTACAGAGCTCTTAATAGTAAACTAGCTTTGTTTCTTTGTGCCTTTTTTTTTAACATTATTTCCCATTGATAGTTTTACAGATAGGACTCCTTTGGATTGGGTGAATCATACATTCAGTCTGTTTTCCATTTATTTATGGGGCAGTGAGCAACTACCATCATAATATCCAAATATCCATTAGACAAAAGATTAAATATCCTAAGTTAGTGCTTCAGAACAAATTAGTTCACTAGATTATTGTTACAGATCAACATTTTTTTTTCAAAGAAAAAGCTTACCTTCATCTGAATATTTGTCAATCAGCAGAACACTATGATCCTGAAAAGACAGTGTGTTCCATTGGCATAGTCTCTAAATTATTGCATAAAGAGCCCAATTTTCAAGTGTGGGCACCTAAAGTCAGGCACCTAAGTCTATATTTAGCCACCTAGGGCATGTCTACACTACAGTGGTATTTCAAAATAACTAACATTATTTTGAAATAACAAGCTGAGCATCACAGCAAGCCCGTTATTTTGAAATAATTTTGAAATAACAGGCCTCTTATTCCGAAATCTGTAACCCTCATTTCACAAGGAATAATGTCTATTTCGAAATTTCTATTTTGAAATAGGGTGTGTGTAGACAGCACAGCTATGCTTATTTCAAAGTAAGTGGCCTCCAGGGGTTCTCACAGCTGCCCGGTGGCCACTCTGTCTGCGCTCATCAGTTCTCCTTCCCCTGAAGCCCTTAAAACTGCAGCCACAGGGGAAAGGGCTCATGGCACAAGGAAAGCCCAGTTAGCCTTGTGCCACATACCAGCAGCCTACACAGCTTTCGCTGATGCCATAAGTGACCACCATGCTCCCACCGAGCCCTCCATGGCTGCCAAGGAGCTGGCAGCCAGCTCCCAAGCTCCAGCCGGGAGCAAAAGTGGAGGGCCCCTTTCTGGTCTAGTACGGAGATCCTGTATCTCACTGAGGTCTGGGGAGAGGAGGCATACCTCCAGGATCTCCTCATCAGGGCTATGTCTACACTCGTGGCTTCTTGAGCAAGAACATCTTGCGCAAGGGTTTTTGTGCAAGAAGTCTTGCGCAAGAAAATGTCCACACTTCCATGTGCGAGCTGTGCTTTTGCACAAGAGCGCCCATGGCAGTGTGGACTCTCTCTTGCGCAAGAAAGCTCTGATGGCCATTTTAGCCATAGGGATTTCTTGCACAAGAAATCCCTGCTGAGCATCCACACTGCCCGCTTGCGCAAGAGCTCCTGCACAAGAGGGCTTACACCTGTTAAAAAAGAGCGTAGCTCTTGCGCAAGAAGCCCTCTCTTACCACAACCTACTGTAAATTTCCTTGCGCAAGAGCGGGCAGGCAGTGTGGACGCTCTACAGATTCTTGCGTAAGAACGGCCATACTTGTGCAAGAAGCTGCGAGTGTAGACATAGCCCAGATGGAGGAATGAGGACATTTATGGCCAGATGGCTGATAGCCTGGGCCAGAAGGGACACAGCCATACCCAGAAGCAGGTGCAGGTGAAGGTGAAGGTCAAGGAGCTGAGGCAGGCCTACATGAAGGCCAGGGAGCACAGCTCCCACTCAGGGGCGGCACCCCAAACCTGCCCCTATTTCGACCACTGCATCTGCGATGGGGGCCATCCTCTCCCGCTTTGTTGTGGACTCTGGGCTGGAGACACCTGTTATCAACCTCCCGGAGGGTGTGGCTGTGGACGAGGAAGGGGAGGAGGGAGATGAGGAGACCAGCCTGGACATGATACCTGCCAGCCATGAGGTCATACTGTCCCTAGAGCTGGTACCTCCCTCCAAGGATGTCACCTAGGGATTGGATGAAGCCGGGGAAGGCTCATCAGGAGAGTTTTATTACTTTCCCTAGACACACATGGGAGTGGGTGGCGAGGAGCTTGCTCCTTGCCGGGCCTTCTCAGCCTGGGGATCACACAGCAGCCTGTGCACGTGAGTGCACACAGAGCTGGAAGTGGCTGCTGTCCTGATGCCCTGCCCGAACTGCTTCCGGGGGTACATCTACACTGCTTTTTTAAATAACTAGCAGTATTCCGAAATAACTTAGTCTGTGTCTACACAGCAGGCATTTATTTCGAAGTAGTGTCAAAATACTGTCAAGCTAGAGGACTTCTTACTCCGACTCCTGTAACCCTCATTGTACAAAGAGTAAGGGAAGTTGGAGGAAGAGTGCTGTATTTCAAAATAAGTGCTGCATAGACACTCCCTGTTTTGAAATTACGCAATTGATGTAGCTCAATTTATGTAGCTTACTTTGAGTTAAGTCCTGCAGTGTAGATACACCCCAGGAGGCCTTAAATGTGATTCAGCCTCCAATCAATGTGGACACTCTATTTCAAAATAGCTCTGAGCTATTTCAATGGGGATTTGTAGTGTGGACGCGCTATTTTGAAATAAGCTGTTTCAGAGTTTTTATTCCAAAATAGCTTATTTTGAAATAAGTGCATAGTGTAGACGTACCCCTAGTATGAAATCCTGGTCCTATGAATGGGCTACTGGGTGCTTTGCCATGGATTTCACCCCTAAATATGACTTTTAGGAACAATAGGTTTGATTCAAGATTTTAAAAGTGGCTGGAATGGGTGTCAAGGCGCCAAGTTTAAAAGTGGATTCCATACTGCATATCCCTGATAAATATGAATGTACTGCTCTATTCCTTATTTTTGATCTATGATTGACTATTGCTATAAAAAGTTAACATGTTATGTCTATATTTAATAAAGTCTTTCAAGTCAGGGATTATTGTGTGTGTGTGTGTGTACACATATATATATGTATATATATATATATATATTTAATGTTACATAATATATTTCTGAATAATGTTCTATTTTTTACTATTGCAAAGTAGGCACATTAGAGTCTACTTTTTTCATCTATGATAAAATATTCTCTCTCTTCACATCATAATCAAAGTAAGGAGAGGTTCTTGTAGCTATTGAAGACTCCTCCATTCAGGTGTTTGCTATATATTCTCTTGAATTTTAAGTAGTCTTCAACTTTACAGTGAGAAATGTATTCTGCCCTGCCTCGTATCAATATATTTAGCAAAATGATTATGCAGGGGAGCACAAAAGCAAAGAAATGTTGAGTGCACACAATCCTAACACACTTAGGCTACAACTATACTGTGGAGCTATTTCGGGATACCTCCAATATCCTGAAATAGCTATTCTGTATCTTAAAAGCAAGCCTATTATATGAAAATATAACAGGCTCGCTATTCTGACATTGCATGAGGGTTAAAGGACGTTTCAGAATAGCACTTTATTTCAAAATTACCTTGAAATAAGCTATGCAATTTGTGTAGCACACACCCACCCACCAATCACACCTACATTTGTGGATGCAAAGTAATTATGTTATATGTGTTCCAGTTTATGAAAGTTAATTCTTGTCTATCACGCCCAGTTGAAAACAAATGCAGCTCTGAATTTAGGATTATAACATTTTCAATTGTGCATTTAATGGGGTTGATTAAATTTGCATATTAAGGAGTAGCTTCAAGCTCACTACATTTACTGCTGTGCTGTAGATGAGGATCCTGCGCTGTTGAATAATGATTTTCAGGTATGGAACATCACATTAGGCATTATATGCTGGATGAAATCCTGACCCATTCAAGTCAGTGGGAGTGTTCACATTGTTTTCAATGTGGCCAGGATTTTACCCATGCGCTGTCCTGCCTAGGACTAACTACTTTACTAAGAATGCCAAAAGGAGCAAAGAATGCACATGGCAAGGGTGATTAAAGTCATTGTTATAAGTGAATGTTTGTAGTCCAGTTTATATTCCCTCTTAATCTTTGGGTCTGATGTGACTCCAATGGATGCCATCAATTTCCTTGGATATAGCCAAGTTTCCCATAGTCCTATAAAGTTGTTTACAGCCACCAGTCTTGGGTCTCAGTGTTCTGTGCTGTTATGTAGCTCTAATTTACATTTAAATGTCTTTTAAGAGCACAGTAAGCAATGGAAGTGTTGGTAATGCTGTTAGACTATATTGACCTTCTGTGGTTTAAATTCTCTGGTTCAGCACCAGTCAGGTCCCGAGGATACCAGACTAAAGAGGTTCAACCTGTATCTGCAGTACTATTAGAGCTAGTTAAAATATAACAAAAGGAAAACAATTTCACAAAAATGTACAAAGGTGATTTTTCTCATCTTTTGAAAAATCTTCCATGATATGTTTTAAACAAACATTTCATTTTCTCAAAACCCCATTGTCAGTAAGAAGACACAATTTCAAGTAAACTAAAATGTCAATGACAATTTTGAGTTTCAATAAAACTTATCATGAAGATCCCATGAAAAAACTGAATTTTAACCAGTGGCAGATTTAGAGTTAATGGGGCCCTGAGCTCAGCTTCCTTTTTGGGGGCATCTCTGAGGACTCAGCCAAAAAAAAAAAGAAAACATTCTCTTCCTGCCCCTCCCATTTTTTATTCTTTTTTCTTCATCTTCCTTCTAGATTATAAGTAATAAAAAGTAAATTAAAAAGTGAGATGCCTTGATTGTTTTTGTAGTCTCAACTTTTTTTTTCGCATACCACTTGAAAATTGCTGAGGGTCTCAGTGGACCACTTAATGATCTTTCCAAATATTGTTTGTACCATTAGATAACTATTGTAAAGTGCTTTGGATAAGGGTGCTTTATAAAAAAACCATAATCTCTGTGGTTGTGGAGGACAGTTTCAGGCGCCTCGGTGGCCCTGCACTGGCTGGCCCAGAGATGTGGGCGGAGACCTTTGTGCTTAAAGGTGAGGGGGCACATTTCCATTGGCCACCTGAGCTCCGTGGGCTCTCCATCCCCCCTGCTGCTCTCCCCCTCGCCCGCGAGTGACCACCACTCATCAAGTGGTGGCCAGCAACATGAACACGGGCTGGAAGGCTTCAGACGAGCACTGGATAGCTGCACAGCTGGCGGCCAGAGAGAAGTGGCGCTTTCCGGCTTCAAAGCGCCACTTTTCTCTGGCCAGCTGTGAGGGTGTCCCGTGCTCCTTTGAAGCCTTCCAGCCTGTGTTCGTGCTGCTCGTGGCTTCCTGTCAACTCTGCTGAGGCTGCAGCATGCAGATGGGCCTCTCTGCTCTTCTGCTTCCCCTGACCTCTCAACAGAGGGACTATCCCCCTGCTACAGAGTGACCGCTCCCTGCACAGGAGGAGGTGCCAGACCCAGTGCTGGACTGCCCAGCTCTGAGGGCCCCATTTGCCAGGTGTCCGGTTTTCTACTGGACAGTCTGGTATTTGCACCCTCTGTCCGGTGGAAAAATTCAGAAAATACTGGACACGTGCAATGTCCAGTATTTTCTGAATTTCCGGCTGGGCGCCGGACGGAAGCCTGGCAGGGGCCGGGGAGTGACTGGGAGGTGGGGCCGCGATTGGTGCTGGGAGCCCTGTGGTCACGTGCAAAAGCCGGGCGGGGCGGGGCGTGGGCAGTGGCTGGGACTCCCAGCCAGTCCCCCTTCCGGGCTTCTGCACACAACCAGAGGCTCCCAGCGCCAACCAGAGGCTCCCAGCGCCCACCTCCCAGCTGGGAGCCTCTGGTTGCGTGCAGAAGCCGAGTAGGGGGAGTGGCTCCTAGCCACTCCCCCCCCGCCCCTGCCTGGCTCCTAGTAGCACCTAGAGGGAGTGCCTGCCGGGGGTGCGGCCTGTTGGACTCCAGCTGCGGCCAGTGGCAGCACCACCCCCCCCCGCCACCTCTGCTTCCCGCCCCCCTTCCTCCAGCCCCCCTCCTCCCGTCCAGTCCCCCCCCCAGCTCTGCTTCCCGCCCCCCTTCCTCCCGGCCAGCCCCGCGGCCACGGACCCACCCCTCCCGCCAGGCCTGCGTCCTGTCCCCTTTCTCCTGGCCAGCCCTGCGGCCACTGACCTCCCCCCCACCAGCCCTGCCTCCCGCCCCCCTTCCTCCCAGCCAGCCCTGCAGCCTCCGCCCCCACCAGCCCCGCCTCCCTTCCTCCCGGCCAGCCCCGCCCCCCTCCCAGCTGGTCCCTCTCCCCCTCCCACAATCAAGTGTGTCTGGTATTTTGCGGGGGGGGACGCCTACCTGGTAACCCTTCATGTCATTGGGAGAGGGGGCACATGACAGGGCACTGCATGTTTCATTGTAAATCTGCCTCTGATTTTGACAAGTAATGGTTTTTGAAAAGTTTCATTTTTTAAAGAAAGATCACTTTTCAACACAATTTTCTGTTGTGAAAAAGTTCAGCTCATTCTCATTGCTATTTATTATGTATAGTGAAGAGCCTGAGGTTCCCAACTCTTTGTGCGTTGGCTAAAGATCTGATGTCTTTGTTACTGAGCTTTCCTTCTGCTAATGAGGACCACATTTGAATTTGTGACCTAGACGTTGAAAAGTCCACATCTCCCCAGTCCTCTGAGCTACCTGGAGTTAAACATGATTTCCTTTGAAATAGTTATTTTTATTCCGGAAGCCAGTGGACCTAATTGCTTGATTGAAAAATAACTTGCAGGCAATTTAAATCCAACCATTTTCTGACTTTGAATTTTGTATGCACAAGAAGTTTTGGAACTAGGAAGCTTTTCTTTTATTTACAATGTGCCTTCAGTTAAAAGTAGCAGCTGCAGATACTTTGTGTCATGATAAGCAGCACTGGGGATAAATCCTGAACCAGGGTGCCATTTCTGGAAGGTAGGGGGAGCAGCAGCAGTGTGCTCCAGGATGTGGCTTTCTTTTCATCCTGTTCCCCGGACACTGAAGAAGTGTGGGCAAAGTGCTTGCATTCCATGCATGCCTCTCACACCTGGCTGGTGAAGGATATTATGCAATTGATATAAGGAGGTATAAACCATTTTCACATGGATCTGGAGAAAGAATCTGTGCTGCACTAACTGGGGAGCAGCAGCTCTTGTCTTTAAGGGCTGGGCCTGGCTCCCACTTTGGGCACTGCAACATAGCATAGGAAGCAGAGTGTGGACAAGGCCATGCCTAGCAATTTAGGAAGGCAATGCCTTCCCCTGCCTCTTATATGCACTGCCCATGGAAGTCAGTGGGAGTTTTGCCACTGAATTCAATGAGAGCGGTATGTGACACGAGAAGCTTGATCCTACCCCATTAATTTGAGGTTTTTCACTAGATTGAGAGGAAGCAGAATCAAACCCTAGGCCAACAGCTTAGTCAGAATTGTGAAGTCTGCAGGCTTCCTGACACTGGGATATATTTTAAAAGTTTAGCGTGATGGAGCCCCATAATTGGAATATATTCTATGGCTCCTGGGATTCTATTTTTTTAAAATATATGCTAGAAGAAAAAGATTAAGAAAGTCCCATCTGGCCTTTTCATGTTTTGAGGCAGTGTTTACAACTCTGACAACAAATAGGACACCTGTATGCTGTTCAGCAAATGGAAGAACATCAGATCATAATCATACCTCACACGATCTGAGGTTTTTTGCACTGTTTTTTAATTGACTGCAAATCTGAGGAGTGAACTAACATTTTGATTTTGTATCGACTGCCCTACATTGCTCTCTTTTTCTAAGATCTAGTGAACTGAGTGTCAATCCTGATGTCTTGCCAATTTTATTTTCAGATAGGTTACATCTACACTACAGCTCTCTTGTGCAAAAGCCTATGCAAATGAAGCATGAATTAGCATATTGCCTCACTTCATTTGCATAATTAATTAGGGGGCATTTTTGTGCAAGAGGCGCTTGCGCAAAAAGGAGCTGGGTAGACAGCTCCTTTTTTGCGCAAAAACCTCCTCTTGCACAAGAGCTGTTCTTCCTGAAAAAATGAGGAAGAACGGCTCTTGCACAAGAGGGAGTTTTTGCGCAAAAAGGAACCATCTACACAGCTCCTTTCTGTGCAAAAGCCTCTTGCGGAAAAATGGGCCCTAATTAATTATGCAAATGAAGTGCAGCAATATGCTAATCCGTACTTCACTTGCATAGGCTTTGTGCAAGAGAGGTGCAATGTAGACGTAGCCCTAGTTTAACTAAAAAATGTTATCTATAAATGCTTGTCTTTTCATTTTACAAACACTGAACTGGAATTGATTGAAAAATAAGATTTTTCATGATAAAATTGAAGTAGAAATAATGTTTATATTTTCAAAAGGAATGATTTTTGGTTTATTTGAGCACTTGCAGAACATTTAAAATAAAGTTATTTTCATTCCTTTCACTCTTCTCACTCCATCTCTCCTTATGGAAGAGGGTGAAAAGAACAAAAAAGAGGGTTGTCAAAAATCATTCTGAAGAAGTGGAAAATTTTAATGAAAATTTGTTTTTTGAAACAAGGCCATTTTCCAATGAAAACCATTTTTGTTCAAGCAATTTCGACCAGCCCTAGCCTGAACTGCCAAAGTATTAGACTTCCTTGGTTTGCAGTTTCCCTCAAAAAGGGGGCCATTCATCAGTAAATAACTTTCACTGGTAACTGTCACGAGTGAGAACAGTCAAATCACACATGTAGGTTTGTTACCTGCTACATTAATTCTAATTATCCCTCCCCAAACCTGTGGCCTCTGAGAACTGCATGCTTTGCAACAACATCGAGTGCCATCTGGACTATTTCAGTTGCTTTTTGCACTTGAATTAAAAAAAGTTGAATTCTATAAAATGAATGTCCCAGTTCTATAACCCTTTTGGCAATTAATTCAGTGTGACTACTTGTATGAGGGTTGCAGAGCAGGGGTCATATACCATAGAGATGAAGATTATATAAACACGACTAGAATAAACTTGATTACAAAGAAGTAAATAGTTTGCCAATGAGAGAGAATATCTGTTTTAAAACAATTCTCCCTTCCCCTAATTCTGACACCAATGGCCATAAAATTTCCCATTGAGGATATCTTTTTACTGAGGAAGGGAGGAGGCTGTAGAAAAGCCTTTACGGGTCTCCTTCACTTCCTCTGTTCCACATAGTGCTCTGCAACAGCTGTGTCTGTAGCATTTTGAAGGGGTAGATTGTGATAGAGCATGGGAGAAGCTGAGCTGTGGCCAGTAGTTCCAGGAGTATATAGACTGGCTTATGGTTGGAAGGTGGTCATACAGTTAGGGTTACCAGATGGTTTCAGAAAAATACCGGACACACTTGATATCAAATCGGGGGGACCGGCTGGGAGGGGAGCAGGTCGGGGGGAGCGGGGCTGGCTGGGGGAGATGGGCGGGGGGGAGGGAACTGGCAGGCGGTTAGCAGGGCTTGCCGGGAGGGAGTCGGGGGGAGCGGCAGGGGCAGCTCGTGACTATAGACAGACTCGGCTGCTGCCTAGGTGCCACCTTCAATGGGGCGCCCAATGATGACGTCAGTCCATTGACGGCCCTGCAGGCGGGGGCGCCAATTGTGTGTTCCGCCTGGGGCGCCAGCTGCTGCAACCCGCCTCGGGCTGCTCCTGGGGAGCGGGGCTGGCCGGGACGGGAGTGCGGGAGGGAATCGGCCGGCGGGGAGCAGGGCTGGCCTGGACCCATGCAGATTCCGGGGTGCTGCCTGTCCCGCACATGGTCCTGGCGGGGCGCACTGGTGAGTGGGATTCCATCACGCCCCAGGGATTCCATCACGCCCCGGCCCCGGCCCCGCCCCCCCTCCTCTCTACTGTATAGTTGCATACTGCCTGGCAGGTGGACACGTTCATGCAGCGTGAGCATGTCTACCAGCCAGGCAGTATGCAACTATGTGCTGATACTCATGATAATAATAAAACTTACTTAATTAGAAAATACCGGACCATTTATATGTCCGGTATTTTCTCAATTTGTTTCCCGGACAGAAAGCTCAAATACCGGACTGTTCGGTTCAAAACTGGACACCTGGCAACCTTACATACAGTGGATCTAAATGCTAGGCTTTAATTTAGCAGCTATTCTGATGACTTTCTGTGTGTCTTAAAAGGGAAGGAGAATTCTGTACTATTCTCTTGACATCTCTTTGCAAATATATTCTTTGCCTATTTCTCCCCTCCCCAAAGCAGTTTTTCTATGGGTCAAAACCTGGGCAAAGCCAGAGTAAACTGCGCCTTGCAAACAGTCTTTCCCTACAGCCATCAGAAGTAATTTTATTACATTTTATCTTGCTGCCTTGCCTCTGATGTCTACTACAAGGCTAATTATTAGAGCAATTTGATCTAAGAAACCACTTCCTTTTGCTCTTGCCAGAAAATAAAACATGATCTTCACCAGAAACTTGAAACATATTTGTTTTGGACATACGTGCTTTACTTTCAAAGATGTTCTTTTTAAAAATCCTCTTGGCATAGAATGAAATAGTTAAGCATTATAAGTAGAATTAGTTAAAAATGTTTTAGCAGGAATTTTTTGGTACAAACATTTTTCAAGGTTTTTTTTTTATTATAATTGAAAACTAAAATATAACCCAGATCTTTATTTAGAAATACATTCCATTTTATGTAAATGTTTGAGTCCTAGACAAGCCACTTTTATTCATTTTTCTGTTAACACTTGTTTGTTAT
Source organism: Pelochelys cantorii (assembly GCA_032595735.1). Lineage (NCBI taxonomy): Eukaryota > Metazoa > Chordata > Testudines > Trionychidae > Pelochelys > Pelochelys cantorii. Next base: position 95,121,224 of record CM064327.1, read on the forward strand.
TTCATATACTGACCTCTTCCCAGCAAAGAGTTTTTATGAAGGCTAATTGTTCCTCAGCTGACCCAAAGATAATCTTTGCCCAGAGATAAACAAAGGCATAGTCTGGTTTGTATACTTATAATACAGGAGGGGGGAATTGCCTTGATCATCACAGATACCCTGACAAAACTAAAATCTTACTTTCATTAGTTCTTAAAGTAATGCAGTAAGATGATGTGGGATGTCACAACATAATAGAAAAAGTATAAGCAGCAGCTCTGGGGACTACAAGTTGTCCCAAGCTATAGTCCCAGTGCTGCTGCTTATGCTTCATTCTGTGACATCCTATTTTGTCTGATTGACCTTTTACCTTCAGCAGCAAGGGGAAATTTCTGGTCCCCTAAGTAAATGGGAATTTTGCCATGAGGTTTAGTGAGGCCAGGATTTCACTCACAGTAAAAATTGCAGCATATTTAACTCCAACATCAGACAGAAGGAAGAAGGCGAAGAAACATACTTTGTGTTTGCTTTCCTGCCCAGTGAGATCAAGTGACTGGAGGGGTTGGGGATCTCCAAGTTAGTACATCTATCAGTTCACTTTCTGTTAAAATGAAATTTATTAACAGAATACACAAAAGGAAAACCTCTGAAAAATAAAATAGAACCATCAGCTGCATACATCAATCAGTTATTTAGGCAGATAATTACTTATGCCAGTAAAAATCTTGGTTGCAGAAAAATATTACAAGAGCTAGAAAATAAGAACTTGGGTCATGATTTTTGAAAATCATGATATAGGTACATTAGGGTGGGCATTTGTGTGTGTTTAGAGGGTTCTGCTTTTCAGAAGATGCTGAACATACATTCTCTGAAAATGAAGTCCCTATAAATGTTTAAAGTCAGTCTTTCAAAATCAGGCACCCAAAGTTACTTTTGAAACTCTGGGTGTTACTTGTGGTATACTACATACGATGTTTATGAAAATTAGAGATTGACTCTATGTACCATTTCAACTAGAAAATGCTGCAATATTGATAGACCTAAAATAGACTGCTTTTCTGTTTAAATTGATAACATTCCTCACATTTTTGTCACTGAAAATCTTGGTGTGCACAAATTTAAGTATACTAAAACATTGGTAATTTGAAATTAAACGTCTACTAAATGAGACAAAAAGCATTCCCATAAGATATTTTTACAGAGCTCTTAATATTCTAGTCCAGCCTAACAGTTTATAAATGAGCCAGAAGACATAAACCGGATTCAGAAATGAAGTATGACAAATGCAGTTGTAATTTTACCCTTCCCAGAAATAAAGAAGAAAAAATGTGTTGTACTTAAGAATATAATGCTTTACTAAGTAACCCAATTTTAGTTGTTTTAACTTTTCTCCCTATTAGAACAATTTAAGATAAAATTAATCAAAATCAAGTTATTATTGCTCCTGTGGAAAAAATATGTATATATTAAATGTCTTCAAGATCCTAGAAGCTAAAGTCTCCACAATATCTAGTCATCTAAATGACTGGAAGTATACATGCCTATACTTTCATGTGCACAATCATAACTAGGGAATTGCATGCCCATGTAGGGAAAATAAAGCACCTCCTTAATCTGCTAGGGGTTGTAGCCCAGCTCTGGTTCTGCACATCAGCAACCACAGCTGAGTCTGAGTCTGTCTCCGACTGACATTCTGGGCTGGTCTATATTGGTACACAGGGAGAAAGGAACTTAAATTTCTTACAGACTATTGCACTATTGCAACCTGGGTCTCTGCTAGATCTTTAAATAGCTCCCTGCTGGCTTTTGCCACAGTTTAGCCAATTCTTGCTGGAGCTGCGCACCAGGGTGCATCCACTTGCTTTCACCTCTGAGTGTAGACAAAGTCTGGTGTCTGATCTGCCCCTGTGCCTGCACAATTTCATACTGCTGCTTATGCAGAACTTGTGAGCAATCCAACCCATACCATTTTTGTTTCTGGTTTGAAATACATCATTATGTCCATTGGCAAATGACCACAGTTGGTCACTCCTATACTGGAATAATTCACATTTCTAAAGACTGAATGAAATCCTAGATTTTTTGAATATTTGGAAGTCAGATGGAGATTAATGCTCATTTGTGTTCTATTAGTCTCACAGCTAGTAATCTTGAGACAAGGTGGGTGAGGTAATATCTTTTATTGGACCAGCTTCTGTGGTGAGAGAGAAGCTTTCATGCTACACACAGCTATTCTTCTGGTCTGGGAAAGGTACTAGGAGTTTCAAAGAAAAATACAAGATTGAACAGACAAATTAACATAAGCATTTAGCACATATTCAAAGGATTACTTAAATCATTTGAACTTGAGTTACTTAGTAAACTTTTTTCCCCATTTGAACTTGAGTTATTTAGTAAACCTCTTCCCACATTATATCAATTTAAGACAAAATTAACCAAAGTAAAGTTAAGACAAAGTGCTAATTAACACCCTTATGGTCAGAGGACAAAAAGAGGAGGTAGTAGATTACAGATTGTTGCAATAAACCGCAAATTCAGTATCTTTATTAAGACCACTATTTTAGAAGCTAGCAAAGTTATGAATTTAAGCTTCTAGGATCCTCTTTTGAAAGGTAACCACATATTGTGATGGGTGTGGGACCCATTGATCTTGAAAGGTGTGTTGTAGGAGATGTTAAGTATTGTAGCAAATAGGGATATAAAAACCATCTACAATCTGAGTGAAATAAGTTGTTTAATTGGTTAACCACCAGCCCACAGGCAGCGAGGGCTGATTAACCAGTTGAGTTATGAGCAGGCTGATAAATAGCCAGCTTACTTGATAACCAGTTAACCTTTTATATCCCTAGTAGCAATGGACATATATCTGTAGGTTCTACAGTTCTTGTTCTGGCAGGGTTAGGTTCTGCTTTGAATAGGAATATTCTATCTGTGGGACGCTTGCTTCTCATGAGCAGAGGTTGGGGGTTGTCTGAAGGCTAGAAGAGGGGGTTCAGGATTTCTTTCAGGATGGAGGTTATAGTTATTTGATGAAACTTTACACGGATTCTAGTTTGGGGTGCTAGTTGACAAACGGAGTGGTCTTATTTCTGTATTGAAGCAGGTTCTCTTGGGGTATTTGTGCAGCATGCTCCATGATGTGATCTACTTCTCTGGTGGACAGTCCTTGCTTAGCACACTCAAACTGCCTTAGCTAAGGCATATATCCTGGATTTTATCTTAAGAGCATATTCTGTGGTATCTGAGTATCAGGCTGTAAATAACAGACTTCTTAGTGTGTTTGTGACTAAAAATAATCAGAGGAGACTGAATGGAGAGAACCGGGGGAAGGGAACGCCACTGTCCATGTGACACCCCCCAGCCTGGGGAAGGACTGAGACAACCTCCCTTTGCCTAAGCTCGGCCTCTCCTACCCTGACTCTGCCCTCTCCCCTCCTCTTCTCCCAGCTGAGGTGATCTGGGAGACTAGTGGAACTGGTGCAGGCAGCAGTGTTCCACCACTTCCCCTCCCCACTCACCTGCAGTGGCGGAGTAAATGGAGCAAGGCAACGCCACTGCTTTGCTTTCCCAGCCACCATGTTTTTCCACTTCCTGCTGGGGAGCGTGGAGATGGTCCCGCCTGCTTCCCTGGAGTGGCTGAGAGAGTAAAGCAGTGGGGCCGCCTTGCTCCGCTTATCCTGCTGCTGCTGCTACTGCTAAGTGCAGGGAAAAGGGAGGGATTCTGTTGTGGGTGCCAGCCTGCCTTCTGGTAGCCCCCCCAGAGCTGGCTGCTGGCCAGCTCCTCTCGCCCATGGCATTTGGGGGGCATGTGACTCCCTCATGCTCTCCATCAGTTATCCCTGCATATGACCCTTTTAATAGGTATCAGGTTTAAAACCAACAAAAGGAAGTATTTCTTCACACCACACACAGTCAACCTGTGGAACAGCTTGGCAGAAGATGTTGTGAAGACCAGGACTTACAAGATTCAAAAAAGAACTAGATAAATTAATGGCGGTTAGGTCCATCAATGACTATTAGCCAAGATGGGTAGGAATGTTGTCTGTAGCCTGTTTGTCAGAAGCTGGAAATGGGTGACTTGATTACCTGTTCTGTTCATTCCCTCTGGGGCACCTGGCATTGGCCACTACTAGAGGACAGGATACTGGGCTAGATGGACCTTTGGTCTGACTGAGCATGGCCATTCTCATGTTCTTATATACCTCATCCAGTGCATTAAATAGTGCAGTAATAGTTATGTGGATAAAACAACACAATCACTGCACACTTCAATGAAATCACACAGGAAAACGATAAGATGAAAATATGGTATCACCAGAGAGTGAACACTTGTCATAAAGTGTTGACTCTATCTGACCTTTCAGTCCACAACAATTTCAAAAGATGAGTCTGGGAGTTTACATTCATAACTTTGGTAGATACTAAAACTCATGGTCTTAATAAAAACACTGGATTTACAGCTTTTTACACTATGTAACCCACTAAACCCCCTTTTTGTTCAATGACTATCGGGGTATTCATGAGCCACTTCACCTTGAATTGCCCCTTAGAATATGTGCTAAATACTTATGCTAAGTTGCCTGTTTGATCTTTTATTTTGCAGTGAAACTGCCAGTACCTTTCTCAGACTTGGAGAAGTGCTCTGTGCAGCATGAAAGCTTTTCTCTCACACCAAGAGTAGTCCATCCAAAGAAAGATATTACCTCACCCACACTTGTGCCTTAACAAGACACTTTCAAGTAGCATAAGCAAGCCCTATATTTAAAAGGGGTCTTACAAAATTTAGAAAGTATAAAAATGTTTCATTAAAGAAAACAGTTTAAATTTTAAAAGGCATACAATCAGTTTCTTTTCTAATTTTAATCGTTCCCTATATAAAAATACTGAAAATCCACAGTGAACAGATTTATGAAGGAACAAGAAAGTTAACCTACTAAAACCGGTGATTAGTTTTGATCACACTTTACTATGCATAATGAGTGAAGTACAAATGCAAAAGATAAAATATAAACTGGTGATGTCAAGGAACAGCTGTGTTATGCAACAGGCTTCCTTCAGAGGTCAGCAGAAACACTATCAGGAAAATCAGAGAAAACAATGTCAGTGGGACTAAATACGTATTTAAGTATTTGATGAATTGGGGACTATATTCACTCAAAATAACATTAAAATAAAATATATGGGAGGGGAATGAAAGATTGATAGAAACAGAACTGAACAATTTCCTCATAAGATGATTTATGAAATATTCATTGTGTGAACAACAAATGAAAAGTCTCAAAAAGTGTCTAAATATAAACTATTCTGGTCTTAATTATACGTCGGAGCTTACTCCCATGAAAGATAGCATCAGAATTCCCACCTGCTTCAGTTGTACAGGAATGTTTAGCTGGTTCTGTCAGATGAACAGTCTAGAGAAGCTTGGTCCATCACGTTGTGTAGAATGCAATGTTTTTTTCTAAAATAATATTTACACCAAAATATTCTCCATAATTCAACAGTCTAATTCTGGAAATCATTATTCACTCAAGTGCTGCATTCTAAATAGAATGTAAAGCTGTAGACAAACACTTGCTTGCAAAACTGACTTTATTGTAATACAACTGAAACAGTCATTGACTGCAATTTCTCTTGGTGCTCTTTAACATCCCTTACCTGTCTTTCTGCAAAGATCTCTTCCGAACCTTGATATGCTGTAAGCATCCTTTGGATTGCATTGCTGAATACCCAACAAGTTGCCCAATAAAGAGGAAAGTCCATTAGCTATATTAAGGGGATCAGACATTTCCCTACACTCTTATTGGTCCTCCATCTCATTTCTCCCCTTTGCTGGCTAGTTTAGCTTTCCTGTCCCTCTTGAAAACCTCCTCTCATTCGTCTCATAGTGGTGTAGTATAGGTCTCCCAAACAGAAGCCACATTGAATAGCACCTCTTAATGGTTTGCCTTGGAACTAGACTTTCCATTTTAACATTCCCTTTGAACAAAACACTCAATTTTATATTGTTTTAAAGCAGCTTCTATTATATAAATACCACTACACTTTTCACAAACACTAATACAAAAAATATGGTCTCATTCTTCCACAGCCTTAGGACACATCTTCACTACCTGCCAGATTGACAAGAAGTAATCAATCCAGAAGAGATTGATTTATCAAGATGCAATAAATCAGCAGCTGAGCGCTCTCCCATAGACTCCAGTATTCTACCAGAATGAGAAGATTTAGGGGAGTCGACAGGAAAGGGTCAGCTGCAGACTTACCGCAATGCAGATACCACGGTAAGTAGATGTAAGTTAGTCAGCTATGTAATTCATGTTGCTGAAGTTATGTCAGTTAGCTCGATGTCTCATGGTAGTATAGACTAGGCCTTAGACATACAGTCTTTTTGTCACTAGTCTGAATGCCTTTTGTAGGACCAGTAAAGGTTTCAGGACTGGATCATAGATCCAATTATGTTTAGAAACTGTATATACGGAAAGGTGAGTGTGACTAGATTCTGATCAATCTGGACCAACATCTCTTGGCAGTTTTTGCCATTCTCAGAGGGTTACTTAAACATTTACAGCATTCCCAATATACTTTCTTTGATGTTACTTGTGAATAACCATACTTGTAGCATTTGGATATACACAGTCTTATTTGTTGTACCACTTTGCATAAAATAATAACAATATTATAAATCCATTAAAATATATGCCTATTTAATTGTTAGGTGCATCATGCCTGAAAAAGACCATTTTCATGTTTAACTTTTTATTTAAAAATATTATCCCTCTGGTAACTAAATATGAGGAGCCATAAAAGATAAAATGGAAATGGGCACTATCTAAAGAAAGATGAAGAATTCAGAATATGTTTCCAAGCTGAAGGTTCAAACTTGAGAGATTCTGAGGATACGTCTACACTGCACACTTATTTTGAAATAAGATATTCCGGAATAGTTATTCCAAAATAGCTTATTTCGAAATAGCACGTCTACACTGCAGGGAAGCCTCGAAATTAGTCTGAGGTAGGTTTTCCTAATGTAGACGTGCTATCTCGATTTAAAGCCCCAGGAGGAATAACTTAGAATGCCCTGGTGAGTGTCTATTTCAAAATAGCAGAAGTGGAGCACCTTATTTCAAAATATCTATTTCGGAAGAGGCATTATTCTTCATAGAATGAGGTTTACAGAAGCTGGAATAAGCCATCCGTTATTTTGAAATTATTTAGAAATAATGGAATTGCTGTGTAGACACTCACATAGTTATTTCAGAATAACAGCCATTGTTCTGAAATAACTTGGCTGTGTAGACACACCTTGACGGTTCTGATTTCTTATTGAATCTCACATGATTGGGCTGTAAAAGCTTAAATGTAATCATACAATAATTCTATATCCCAGGCCTACAAGCCATAAAAGAATTTAAAGAGAGAAATCTCCATGAATTCAATAGAACTAATCAGATGCTTGTGAGTTAAGCATGTGTTTTAAATAATTACAGGACTGGGTCTCAAAAAAGTTGCAATCCAAGGCCTTATCTTCCAAAGAGTTAATAACTACATAACTGAATTGTCTCAGTGACTCCTACAAAACTACTCATAAGAATAAAATTATATAAGTGTGAAAGTATTTATAGGATTGAGTTCTTGATTTGCATTAGTTATTAAGTCTATAAATCAAACCAGGAAGTGAAGGAAAGCCATATTTCATGGCACTGATATTACTTCAAAGGTTTCATCACTCAGTAACAATTTCTAAAGGTTTCAGGCTGTTTGCTGCTCACAGATATCAATGTTTTATTTTTCTTGGTCACTTTTTATCAGAAAAGTTAAATCAGGGATTTTTTAAAAAATGTATTGCTCTTGATCAGCGTTTCATTTACATTAGAAAAACTTAATAGCTGTTGTGGTTGCACACTCCTCCTGCAGGAACTCTTTGAAGCAAAAATTAAAGATAAAAATGGCATTTTAAAAATGCCAATTTCAAGGCTGGGAAGATACAAGTCAGGCTATAAGAGAAGATGAAATGGAGAATAGAAAAAAAAGATACAAATCCTAAGGAAGACGATACAGTGAAATGTTGAGTTCATAGAAATTATTGTCCTCACAGGAAGTTCTCAGCAGCACCTTGTAGGATCTGACATAAACAAAGCGGAGGCAGGGATGTTACTAATTAACTGTTTTGCAGCTTCCGTTCAATTCAGAACTAAGAGTTCAGAGAGCTGAGTATCTTGCAAGACACACATATATATATATATATACAGCATGTTGCAGGATGGGGGATGTAAGCCAGGCATTCTTCTGAAGGTAAACTGTGATTTGAGCCCGAACTAGGCACTTGTATACGCTTGATTGATAAGCTTGTACAAAGGTTCAAAAAGTGGACCGTTTAGGGAGGAAAAATGGTTACAGGATAACAAGCAGGACTCGCTGCCTTCCCTTAATATACAAATGAAGAGCGTCCTAGCAGGGGATACAAGCTGCACGTCTGCTCTTCACTGTCGGTCCCTCCTGTAAATATCCCTCCCGGTCCCAACGCAGCCATGTGAGTCCTCTGTCGGCGCCGGCCCCGTGTGCCGCTGCTCTGGCAGCATGCTCCGTGAGGGCCGATTTGGCTACGCTGCTGCGGTGGCTGCCGAGGGGGGGAGGAAACCCGAGGGCAGAGAGCCGCCGGGGAAGGGGACGGGCGGGCTGAGCGCTAGCGAGCGGGAGCCCGGCGGGCCAGGGAAGGGCTTTGACAGCCTCCTCCTCCTGCCCCCGCAGGGCGGTGAGGGTAGGGCAGCCGGGCGGAGGCAGGGCTGAGATGAGGGGCTGGCAGGGCTGAGCTGGGGGGGGGGGCGGCGGCGGCCGAGCTGTGCGTGCGGCCGAGCCGGCCGGTCCCGTCCCTGCGGCTGGTGGCGGGTGCTGCGGGCCGGCTGCCCCCTTGCGCCCCTCCGAGGCCCGGGGTGGAGGGGCGGGAGGAGGAAGGAGGAGAGGAAGCAAGCGGCGGCTCCAGGAGCAGGGACGGCGGCGTGGGAGCCAGGCGGAGCCGGGCCCGCAGCGACGGCGGCTCCTTCTCGGTGAGTCCCGCTGCGCGGCCCGGCCGGGCAGAAGCCGCGGGGGTGGGGTGGGGTGGAGGGTCGGCCCGGCCCTGCTGCCGCCCGCCAAGCTGGGCCGCGGTGCCGGGAGCGGCCTGCGGCCGCGGCGGCCTGGGCTGGGTGCGCTCCCCCGGCAGCGGGCACCGCCGCCCCGGCCCCTGCGGCCCCCGCTCTGCCTTTGTTCGCTCCGCGCCCCGCACCGGCGCCAGGCCTGGCGGAGAGACCGGGGCCGCACCGCGGCCTGCAGGGGAGCGAGCAGCGCCCGGGACAGGGCCGCAGAGAGAGAGAGAGAGAGACGCACACACCCCCTCCCAAACCCCAGACCAGGAAGGGGACCGAGTCTGGCCGCGGCTCCCCAAAATCCGACGGGGAGGGGCTGGATCTGAGTTTGACAAAATAAATAAATAAAAACAACAACCAAAAAACAAAACAAACCTGCCCAGCCCGGCGCAAGCGGAGAGGGAGGGGAGTGTTTCCCTCTGCGCGCCTCCCTCTCCAAATTCCAGTGCTGATGGCAGCAGTTGGATTTGACCCATTTGTAGCCCCCTCCCCACTCGCAGGAATAAGAGGGAGCTGGCAGAGTCTTTCTCCGACCAAGTTCTTTGCAAGCCAGGTGCCCAGTGCTAATGTTGAGGTCACCCTCCTGTCTTTGGCCTGTGCCTCAGAGGCTTAGGAGAAGGTTTAAATACAAATGTCAAGGTGTTGTACAATTTGATAAATCTTCTCTCACCCAGGGGTAAACAGAGGGCAGAAACAATCTGCTGTGTAAGAGAGGGAGAAGAGAGATCTAAACAGCTTGACCCACCTATGCACCCCTGCCTGTTCATCCTAAATTGTTCCCTCCTTCACCAGAAACAACCTACAGACTAATTTTTGCCTATGCTTAGTCAATTACTTAAACCAAAACAAAACACTAAAGTTACCAAAATCATCAAAGCTGCCAAAGTTGTTGAAGCTTTAAGCTGGGAAGCTCCTAGTTGTGCTCCTATGAGACTATTATTTTTGGTTTCAGAATTAAATTAGGCTTCCATGATTTTGGTATGTAAACACTGCTGCAGAGCGGATCTGTCTGGGTGATGGGGATGGCAGCTATGTACACATCATTTCTATATGGCAAAGTGTTTCCACCAGACTTCTAGTTACCACCCTGCATCTTTTCACTAATTTGCCTCAACTCCTCTTTTCTAGGTATCAAATATTTCCATCAATGTTGCCTCAAATCAAGTATGAATTCCCTCAGTAAAAATATGCCCACTACCAGGGCTCCCTGCTTCTTATCCAAAAGTAGTTATAGAGCTCTATCTGTACATCTCTGCTGGAGAACTGAAGAGTGGTATTAACTGTTGGTTCATATCAATATACATGTCCACATATTGATCACGTGGAAGCTTCATAGTAGTCATGAAATTAATTTATTTTGCTTGGCTAGGAGTCTTTAATTTTTCTGGAATATTTCTGGAGAATAAGTACAAGTAGCCATTAATCTTTTATTGAATTTTTTTTAGTAAAACAATTTATGAGAAAATATGCATTTATATTTATAAACTGAAAGCAAATTATGAATTAAAGGTATCTGCTTTAGTTTTCATCATGCTTTTATAAAATGTTTAGCTTTTCTTAAGCAATAATTCACTAATAACATTCCTTGTTTCCTATTACATGTTTCACAATGAAATTGTGGAAGTGTGGTTACAGCTCTGCAGTTAAAGTAGAGTTGAATTTTTCCTTAAAGCAAGTATTGAACCGCTTAGATATGTAGTACACACAGCATACCGTCTCCATATAATGACTTTTTTGAGAAATAAACTAAGAGTTATTTTAGAGCTCAAATTCAGTGAGCCTTTGAAGAAGTTTAGCACTTAGTTGACGTCCAGACTACAGGCTTTTGGCGACAGATACTGTCAACAAAGCATGTGTCGACAAAGAGCGTCTAGACTATAGCCAGTTTTGTCGACAAAGCAAGCTGCTTTTTCGACAGAGAGTCTAGATGCTCTCTTTTGAAAAAAGCACAATGTGGATGCAATAGCACCTTTTGTCAACAGAACTCTGTTGACAAAAGGCGTTATTTTTCATAGAATGAGGTTTACCGCCCGTTGACAAAACTGCTGTGTTCTTTCGACTTACTGTCGACAGAACTCGGCGGTAGTATAGACGCAGGTATAGTTTTGTCGACTAAAGTCCACTTTGTCAACAAAACTCTGTAGTCTAGACACACCCTTAGTCTTGACAGTGCTACACTGTTACAGCACCTCAGTATGGGCACGTAATGACGGGAGAGGTTCTTTTTTCACTAGTTAATCCACCTTCCCAAAAGGCAGTAGCTAGGTCAGATGAAAAATTCTTCCCTCAACCTAGCACTGTCTACACATAGTAAATTCTGAGTGTAGATCAGCCCTTATCATCAAATTTTTTTTGTCCTGAATTATTTTAGCAGAATATGCAGTTTTCAGATTTTCCATATAGTTAACTTTTTTACATTTTTTGTAAAATCTATGTTTAAAGAAATTGCCTTGTGTATATATAATAAGTTATTTCTAACTGTTTTGATTATAGACAGTACCAGACTAACAGCTCAGATCACTCAACCAATCATCCTTCCTCTAACTAATTTGCATGCTACAGTTGTGTTTGTGCAAAGAGACAGTGGCATAAGAGATTGAACTCACGTTAATAATTACCATAGATAACTTGGTCTCAGATGTCACTGCTTTTTTTACGTTTATATGGTCATGCTAACTTGCACAGCACTATTTGAAAGGCTCATCATGGCACTGCTGAAGAAACTGAGGCAGGAGTGCAAAGACATCCCTGTTTATACCCACTGCCATTTTCCTTGTCTCCCCACAGTGCTGCTTTCGATTGTCACGGAGGAATGGGAGGTGTGCAGAGTGGTGGGATGGAAGTGTGCAGATGTCTGTTTCAGCTCCTCTTGTGATGCTTCCTTGGTGCACAATGGTCCTAAGGCACCAGTGTCCGAGGGAATAGTTCATACTCACCTGAAACTACACCGTGGAGGAGAGGAATCTAAAAATCAGTTTAATGTAAGCTGATACATTAGTTTAATGTAAGCTGTACACTAAAATGCATTGATCCTAATTGTATGTCTGTGGCATGATGCCACTACAAGACAGAGTTGAGTTTATTTTGGGGGTCTTAACTATACATTTCAATACAACAACATGTTTGAGAATTTCCTGAGTTTGTATTGTTTCTTTGCAATAATTTTTCTTTCCCTCTAATGATTCATACCCTTAAATTGCTAATAGGTATTCTTAACTGATTTCCATTTTAATGTAGCTTTAATAGAGTTTTTTTTGGGTGTATCTGGGAATATATAGCACACTTCAGCAGATATATTTGTGGTGTTATTTACCAACAGCTGCAATTTCAGTAACAAAGCTCAACAAATGTATAGTAGCTTCAGATAATAAAGAGTCCGAAGAGGAAACTTGGGCATATGTCATGTAAGTAATTTCAGGTGACAAAGTACATATGGTTATAATTTGGAGGGCATAGTGAAATTATGAGTAGGACAAGTTAAGTCTAGTGTTTATACTGTAATATTCTTTAAGCAAGTTTAGATAAGGCAGCTTTATGCCTCTCAAAACCATATGCCTCCGATTTAACTGCAGGTAGAGACTATGGTATAGGGGCCATTCTGCTTATCATTGGTTTCATATTTTCTCTTGCAGTAATTGGAATGTTTGAATTAAAGCTCTTAGCTAGATAAATTGCACAGGTGATGGGAATTTTAAAAAAGTTAGATTTGCTAACAGCTTGATTTTTGATAAAAACATCCAAAATCAGTGTGACCTCATTTTCCCCATAGTTTTGGATTTCTTAAAGGAAGCTTAAAATGTCACAGACAACCTAATTTATTCAGTTAACAAAATAAAGTTGTCTCACCTACTTCATTTCCATGGGATTTTGTGGGTTTACAATCACACTTTAAAAAAAAAATCTTTCTTCCTTGTTGCTGTGTGTGAAAGACCCATGAAACTGTCTATATATGAAGTGTTGTCAAATGTAGAAAGTAAAGAAAAAAGGAGGGGAGGGGGAGAAGAATAGTAAAATATTTCTCTAGTACCGTGTCTTAACTTGTAACAATATTACGCAAAAATTTGCAGACTAGAGTGTTAGTTTTTTAAAGTTGTTGTTATCTCTGTATTTTTCAGTATCTTACACCCCTGATCCTGTTGTTGGATCCGCTCAGTCAAACCCTTATAAATGTACAGTCTGATTAAAATCAGTGGGGTCTTCCTGCGAGTATGGGAATACACCTTGTGCATATCCAAGCATGAGATCAGGGCCATAATCTTGAAAATGAACAGAACTCGTACTATGTGCAGTATATTTTCAAGGTTTCACTTTCTGCAAAATTGGTAGATGTCAGATTCCATCTGCATATTCTGTTAGATCAGCGTGCTAATACATTGGCAATATAGGATTGTGTCTTACAACTGGATGAAGCTCTACAGAGTAAGTGAATAGATTAATTCCACTCTTTCACTTGAGGGATAGCTTCATAGTTTAATAGAGTTTATTGCTAGAATCATCATCTTGATGTTTAAACTCTGTATTCCTGGGGTTAATTTCATCCCAATAGTCTTCATTATCTCTTTGCTTGCTTTTCAGGTACCTGCTAAAATTTCATTCCTACCAACTTGTTTTCTGCTAACTGCTTTTGTTCTGGTAATTTACTTTATTCATCAGTCAGTCCCATCAGTCTTTTGCTTCCCCCTCTTCATTGCTTGTCTTGCTATACTCTCCAATCTGTCATTATTTTTCTGGTTGCAGGGTGTACAGATACATTCTGTCTTAAGTGTGGACTCACCAAAAATAAGGCTATTGTTTCCCCACTGAGCGTAACTAAAGATGCAGCATGATGTATCATGAGACAGCACAGTATTCATACTTTGTTGTAATAGTTTAATTCTGAGAACTTGGCTTAAATTCTGGAAGATAAAAAGGGATACACTCTGTCTTTTGATCAGATGCCTGTTTGTCTTTGTAGTGATACAGGGGACAGAAAAGTGTTGCAAGGGGCCCCCCCAAGGAGAATTACTTCTATGCACACGCAACATATGTTGGTATTCTTGCAAGCCGTGCTGTAGGGGCCGTAGTGCACAGTAATATGGACAATTCTGGACTGTGGGATTAGCCCTCAAGAGACTACTGTGATTTAGAACATTCCTTGGTATCACTAATATATACGTGGTGCCATGACACTTAAAACCACCTTTTCCCTCATCACTTCTCCCCTTGGATGCACACTTTGTGTTGTGCCTTCAGCAGAGTCAAGAATATGTCTCATTCAAAAGTAGTCTTTATTCTCTAACATGAAATCCATCCTTTTCTGTGGCAAATGTTCTGAAGAATTTTTACAAAATTGCCTACAATTCAGTGAATTTTAGGAGTTATATTTTTCACAATTTGATTGTTATGGAATTATTCATTACACTTGGATGAAAATACCTTGTTTCATGGAGGGTTGGAAATCCCTAGAGCAGCTAAGTGTTAGAAAGACTATGTGGCTATATACCATTCTGAAAGATTACAAGTGGATACAACTCCATGCTGTTTAAACCCAGGATTCTGGCTTTTTTCGATTGATTAGGACTGTTAGCATTACTGGTAACTTGTTTGAGTCCATCAGATATTGCTATTCAGGGTGAACTGAAAGCAGAAGCAGAGTTTGCAGTCCTGATCTGAAAAGGAGAGGAGAGAGGGGAGACTTGATTTTAACTAACTTGATTAAGTCCACATTATTTAAAATTTTCCTCTACTGGTAATTGCTGCCGATCTGTTATTTTTCTGTCATCATAGATGCAGAGGTAGACATGACACAGCAATAGTGTTTGCTTTTGTGTTTAATGCTTCACATACTATTATTTTAGCTAAAAAAAAAAAAAAAAGGATAACTAAGCAATTCCCGAGTGCTGCCTCTGCTGTGAAGAGGGAACTAGTGATTGCTGCTGATCAGTGTGTGCAGCACCTGGTTCTGTCTTGGGAATGAGGAGAATTCCTCTGCTTTCAGCAGAAGGGGGAGAAGGGGTCTTCTGGCAATTTCTGGGAAGGGCATCACTCATGACTAGCCATTGTGTGTTGGAACATTCTTTCTGCCAGTCACGTTGTCTTTTATTAGGCAATAGAATAACACTACAGGTTGAACTTCTCTAATCTGGCATTCACTGAGTCTGGCAACATTCGTGGTCTGGCATGATTTTAGTTACACTAGATGTCTACTTATTGTGAATGGGGCCAAGTTTCCTGCGCCCTCCCTTACCCCTGTCTGCACACTTCACTTCCCCAAGCGGGGACCACGGCTGGGGGCAGCTGCAGATCCCTGGGGCCAGGATCTAGGGCCAACAGCCGGAACCTAAGGTGAGGGACTGGGACTCTGGGTCTGGCACTGGGACTCTGGGTCTGGCACTGGAGCTCCTGTGCTGTGGTTGACCTTCCATGGTCTGGCATATTCTCTAGTTCTGCACCGGTCAGGTCCTGTGAATGCTGGTTTAGAGGTTTAACCTGTAATGGTGGTTGACCTCACCCAACAAAACCAAAGAGTTAAACTCCTAAATTCAAGTTTAAGCACTTCCATAAAAGCGATGTGATTTTATCCGCACTACAAAGCTGCTGAGCACCTGTAACTCCAGGTGACTTCAACAGGATTCATGGGTGCTTCTACAAATTCCTGTTGATTCTTAAACATTCACCGCCATTTTCTGACTTTTTTTTTTTTTTTTTACCTGAACCAACTGTGTAAAGGATATTTGGGCAAGGATGTAAGCCACATTTTATGTAAGGCAAGGATTAGACTACAGAGTTTGGTTGGCATAGTTGTGTCAGTCAGCAGTGTAGATAAAAACACCCCCTCACCCCTGATACAGTTATGCTGGCAAAAACCCCAATGAGGACACAACTTTGTCAATAAAGTGTGCGCCTCTCACACCTAAGGAATAGTAATACCTAATGTCATTTGGGGAGGTGGTATTACTATACCTTCAGAAAAACTCTTGTTGGCATAAGCTGTTTCTGCACCCAGGGCCTCTCCTGGAATAGCTATGTGAGTAAAGCATTTGTAATGTAAAGTCTAAAAAGTTGTTTCTAAGTGGCTTTAGCACTTTTATTACAGAGTGAGCCTGCAATAAAATTTTATTTTTAATTATTTGTTTTGTAAGGATTTTTATAGATATAATATAGTTAACATTCTATGAAGGAATATATAAACAGCCCCAACATGTCCAAATATCACCCGTATTGGGATGCACACAAACTATTTGTTGGCTGTAATATTCCCACCTGGAGATCGCTTCACTAATAACTTTATATAAATTGTGTATTTTGATTTAACTTTCTTTGCTTCTATAATCTGGTAAATGTAGTGGTCAGACAGTTTTAGAAAACTTCAGGTTTATTACAGTGTTTATGTTCTTATCACAGTGATGGTTATTTATTGTGACGCACAATAAAGTGATTTTGTAGATCCACTTTGCCTTTGACTGTGCAGGTGTGAATAATAGATATTATGGTATGTTTCCTAAGTGGTGTTACTATAATTTACCAATGTTTATAATTTTGTATCACTGCAAACTATTATTAATATTGCTATGAAAACCATGTATATATATAATATTTCTCCGACAGTAAAAAGCTATATTTCCATTGTTTAAGTAACATGATACTGCAAGAAGCTCATCAGTCAGAGGGCTTGTATAGGGAGTAGATGCTCAGATATTTGTGATGGGGCAGTGGCAGCACACAAGTATCAACTAATTGACTTTTAGCTTAGGATGCAACTGAAGTTACTACCTTTGTTATAATTTCCTGAAGATTATCTGATTCTTTAGAATTTTACATAGTTTGCTATTCCAGCCCACAAAACTGCTGCTAGATATACACCAAACAAACTTGGTTTTGCAATTTGTACTTTTCATTTTTTTCCTCTAATTAATTTATCAATTACTTTGAGTAATGTTGATGTTTAATGATGTATATAAATTAGGGATGTTAGTGGCTACCGGGCTAACCATTTAACCCAGTGGTTCCCAACCTTTTCGAGCATACTGATTCCTTTTCAATCTATTAAAATTTCATGGACTCCCAAACAATCCATTTTTACTAGCCCAACTATACCCGTCCCGCCACCCTAATAGCTTTTGAACGATTAGAGTGGGGTAAAGCATTCAAAAAAGAGAAAAAAATGGTAAAACATGACTGACCCATTTACAAGCTGACTCGAGAGGACAGTCACAGCTTGTCAGCTTCAGCGAGGGCTGAGGGACGTGCAGACTGCAGGGCATGGAGCTTCTTAAGTCCCACTGGCTGCTGTTCGCTTGCGTTGCTTTCTCAGCTGCTGTCCCCTCCACCTCGTGCCCATCCACGGAGCGAAGGGGCTCTCGTGGCCAAAGGGAGCTCTGGAGCTGGCAGCTCCTCAAGAGCAGAACTTCAGGGAGGGTAGGCGGCAAGGGCAGAACTTTGAGAGTGCAGTGGCGGTGGGGGGGCAGCAGCCGAGCATGCCAGGTCGTGGCTTGCTTTTGATCCCGTTCTCTGGACACTAAGGGAACAAGGGGAAAGTGCTTGCATTCCGTGCATGCCTCTCACACACCAGCCAGGCCATCATGGTGGGCCTAATCCTTCCTTTTAAAAAGTTTCTGGGGACCCCCTGCAGTACCCTCATGGACCCCTAGGGGTCCACCGAGCCCAGATTGGGAACCACTGATCTAACTGATAAGCGATTGCTTATTGTTTAACGGTCCTGGTTAATTGCAACATCACCACCCCACCCCCTGCATGCTATGCATTTTAAATTCAGACCAGCAGGCTGGCTCAGTCCGAGTTTTAAATGAAGAGCATTCAGGGGTGCCGCCTGCCACCCCATGCAGCAGCACGGGGTGGCAGGGGGTTCTCTGGGAGTGGGGCTGGGAGCTCACTGGCTGCCGGCCCCACCTCTGGGGTGGAACAGATTTGCACTTTTCCCTTGCAGCTGAAGATTCAGTTTGTTCAAGATTCCAAAAATATCGACAAGATACTCAAGTTCTAAATTTGACTGCGTCAGCACGTTTCGTAATTCCTCTTTCCCTTGAGCCTGGAGAAATAAATCCAACTCCTCTCTCAATTGAAAAACTCTGTTGAATATGTTCTCTGCTGACAGCCACCGTACAGAAGTGTAGAACAGCAACACATCAAAGTCGGAACCCATGTCCAGGCAAAATCTTTTGAACAGCCTGGTGGTGTTCAGAGCCGATGATTTGATGTGATTCACCACTTTCACCAACCCTTTGAAAACAGCGTTCAGTTGATCAGGCAATGTTTTTGACTCCAAAATTTCCCTATGATTGAAGCGATGAACTCCGGTTACCATTGGAGCTTGCTGTTTCACCAGCGTTTGGAAGCCCGATATTGAGCCCAGCATGGCAGGTGCACCATCAGTGGTGACACCCACAAGATTTACCCAATCCAGACCAGGTACTTCCCTCAACACTGCCAGTGTTCCTACTAAGGCAGCCCAATATGCTGTTTAAACATCGAGTAATTCTGTAATTTTACTATATGTGCAGGGGTTGTAATTGCTTTCCAGATGGGTTCATATATTTGTTTTTCACCTCTTAATTTATTTTTAAGCTTGTGAATTTCTGCATTCACATTAATTACATGAATTTATGATGAATCAATTAGTTTTTTTCTTTGGGAAACATCCATATATACCAAACTCTGTGTAAAGTAATATAAATGAAACATAAATACCAGACTATCATTGGAATAGATTTAATTGTAACTTTGGCTGCCTAAGAATTGAATACAGGCAGTTTTGAGGGAAGTACCTGAATAACTCGATTTGGTCGTTAAGTCGGAAATACCCTTAAATGTGCTGGCCACGCTGTTCGAAAAACTTGACATACATGGTTCTCAACTCGAAAATATTATAATGGGGTTAATGGGAGGTTGGTCGTAAGTATGGATGGTCGTAAGTCAGTGTGTTCGTAAGTTGGGAAGTGGCTGTAGTCAGTTTTCAGGGTTAGTGTTTTATACTCTTTTGGTGTTTACAATTAACCTAGAGATGATAGGTATCAGCTAGTTTCACAAAACACCAATTTAGTAAAACAACTGTCTGAATCCTTAAGTAGATGTAATTCTCTATTCATGTTTGTAACTTTTCTTAATCTTTGCCTTACTTTAAGAAGACTGTTTTTTGATAATGGTAGGCAATGGATTTTCTTGCCATCTTTTTGATCACGTTGTAGAAAAATCTCAACATTGGATCTCCTTTTTATTTCTTTCAACAAATTTGAGGAATGTTTTCTTCCAGCTTCTACTTCTTCTGCACCTAAAATCCCTTTTGTCTGTGTGTGTGTGTTTGTACAGATCGGTGTGAAAGATCTTTTACTTTTCTATTTAATCAAGGCAACATGATTGCTGTCCTCATAAATGCTCAAGTAAATCTACTTAATTTTCATTTACCTATTGAAAGGTTTAACTAAATATTGAAGTATAGCTGCATCTTACTTTAAGTTGGGAAAAGAGACTAGTGTCTTATAATGAAAGACAAACTTTGATTTAGTTTTTCTCCTTTTAGTCTCGTGTTCCTAAAAATAGAAGTATTTAACTGAAGGAAAAATGGTAGAAGTGTTGAGAACTGTAGTTTATTCATTTCAGCTTCATCAGATGGAATCTGTCTGCTGTTTCCTGATACAGCCAATCTATGGTTAATTTCAGGAGGCACAGGAACTAGAGGCAGTCTAGTAGGTAGGTATGCGTGAACAAAATCTCTGCAGCAGTAGTAGATGGGGCTTTGATTCAGGCAAGTACTTCAAGAAAGTATGATAGGAGAAAATAAGCTCGAATTAAAATAAATAAAGTACAGATTCTCCAAATTCTCCAATTATAAAATCTGAACATAATCTATAGAGTCTTTCAAATCCACAGATATCCATCCACGGCTCATTTTTGCAGATACAAATTTTGTATCCATGCAGTGCTCTAGTAGTTTACACACTGGGGAAGCTATTGTGAGTGTGCATTTTCCTTCTTAAGAAATTGAGCTATTGCCCTCAGGTATCAGTTTGCAAACTTGTTTCAGTCTTTTGGACAGTGGCTCACATGTACAACGTAAGTATGAGTGTTTGCATGGTCTGTGTAGCTATTACCTAAATGGAATAAATCATTCCTTGTCACTTCATTCTGTATGGCTTGTTCTTTTACTTTGGTTATTTTAGTAGATAACAGCTATTCTAGCTTTTGATTAGTGCATGAAGAAAAAAACAGATTTTCTATGTTGCTTTTGTTGGGATACTGCTACAAAGACCATATTTTTTTCTTGATGTTTGAAAATAATTTATTTCTCTATGCAGAACTTCTAAATTAAGTTCTTGTTGTGACAGATCTTTGATTCTATGTGGAGCTCTGTTAACTTCATTGGGGCCCTGCATGCTCATAGAAGTCCACCTATGTGGTTGTAGTTCTAGGTTCACCACTCATTACATTAAGAACTGATCTTGTAAACATTTAGAATGTGAGTAACTTGACTTCTGTGAACAATCTCAATGATTTGTCTGGAACATTAACCATATTTATCAGAACTGAATGCATCACTTAAACAAAAAACAAGCCACTTCAGTATAGAGATGTTAAATATTGGTTAATTGAATAGTCAATTAACCTCATGAATTGTTATCGATTACTTGACTATTCTATAGTCCCCGCGGGGTGGGGCCAGCAGCCAGGGCAGTCCGGCCCTAATCCTGAGGAGCCCCCTGCCACTCTATGCTGCTGCCTCTGTTTCAGAGGCAGAAGCATCAGGAGCCAGGCAAGAGCTGGTCCACATGGGGATCTAGTTTAAAAACCAGCTCCCCTCATGGACCGGCTGCCCCTATCCAGGGCGGGGCCTGAGCTCCCGGAACCCATGCAAGCTGGAATTGAGCCAGGCTGCCTGCCAAAAAATGTGTTGGTGAGAGTGTGTGTGTGTGTGTGGGGGGGGAGGGAGGGAGTATCCGCGAAGTTTATAGCATTAATCTATAAGTTTTGCTTATCGATTAATCGGTTAATTGATTGCACTATTACATCCCTATTTCGGTGTATGGAATCTGATTTAATTAAGTATGTATGGAGATTAACTAATTAAGGTTTTGATCCTGTAACTGTGGCATGGGGTGAACCTCTATACCTAATTGAATCATTTGTAAGATCAGGGTCCCAACTCATCTGTGTATATAACCAGTTAAGGAAATCCTTGTCTGTCAGATCAAAATCCAGTCTGGGAAAGTGAAACTGAATCACTTACTGCCTCATGATTAGGCTGCTAACCAGCACTTAGAAGCCTTGTATTAGCTTGTTGAGTCATATGTTCAAGCAGCAGTTGAAAATAAAAATTGGTTTTCTGCCTTGATTTTCTTATAAATGGTACTTGACAGCTCGCCTGAGCTGTTACAGAGTGATATTTCTCCTTTCTTTCCTCTTAGTCCTTAATGTATTTTGATGTATAGACATGAGTAATAATGACTGTGCTGTCTCAAAGTACAGCATAAGACACAAGTGCTGTTTGGTGGCAGTTACAAGAAAACAAAAACTTGCCTTCAGTTTTCATTTTCAGGTTGTACACGCTGGCCCAAACACAGTTCGACTTTTAACTGAGAAACAGAAATAATATAAAATAACGTAGAGTATGTCTGGCATCAAGTTCAGTGTTCAAGTGGTGAGAAGCAATGGCAGTCTTGTGTTCTCTTCACAGCTAGCATGGCATTGTTAACTGTTCTCATACTTTTGCTTCTAGGGCTGTAACTAGCGTGTGGCAGCTGTCAAGGGCACAGAGCTGTTAGGGTTTCAAAAATAGGGTATCACACAGGATCAGACCCTGTTGTATCAGTTTCCTTCTTCCCCACATCTGTAGGATTGGGCAAGCAGTGTCCAGCTAGAGCTCAGGCACCTCATTCCCAATGGATTGAAGGGCTAGTGACCCTGGCTGGAGCAGGCTTCTCAGCACTAGGACTCTATGAGGTGTCAGGCAGGTGGAATGCTGAGTGCTGGGTTGGCTCCTACTGAGTATGCTCATTGCTTATTAAGTGTTTGCTGAAGCTGCTGCCTTTGCTAGGGATTAAAAAGGTTAAAGGAGGCAAATCAGGAGCGTAGGGTCTGAGCAGGGGGTGGAGACTGACTGTGCTGGGGGTCTGTGCATGTGTCAACAGCTGAAGGCAGGGGCAGGAGAGGGGTCGAGGAGCAAAATGTGGGGAGTGGAGCCGGAATTGAGCCCGGTGAGATGCTGTCAGATGATGGCAGATGGCAAAACCCTAGCACAGGGAGGGGCAGAAGGGGTAACAATGAAGTAACAGTTATGCTGATAGGGTGAACCATGTGTCATGTGCAAAAAATGGTGGGGGCAGAGTATATTGCATGTTTAGAAAGAGGTGTTCAGACAGGAAAAAGGCTGTTTGTTATTTTCAGCTAGAAGAAGTAACAATAGAAACAAAGGCTATGTCAACACTACAGACCTTATAGCAGCACAGTTGTACTGCTGCAGTGGTGCTGCTGTAAGGTCTTCCCTGTTGGGAGACCTCGCATCGGCACAATTAAACTTCCCACCCAAAAGTGGGTGGGAGAGCATTGCCTGTCTTTGGTGGACATAGTGCTGGCCATACTGTCCACATAATCAGGTGTGTGGGGTGGTTTTGCACCTCCTGACAGAAGTTTTACAAATAAAGTGCTAGTCTAGACATAACCAAAGAAAGTAAACACTGCAAAAGTAAAACATGACTATTTCGTCAACGCTCAGTAGGAGTAAAATACATTCTGCTCCCTTCTCAAGCTGTGTTTTCTTGTTACTGTGACCTACCCTTATTTATTTGCTGCCACAGCACTTATTCATTTGTTATTACAGAGAAAAGAATAAGAAGCTTCCCTATGATCCATGGTTATAATGCACCTTTAGCTGGTCAGTTATATATAGTATCATAAACTTTTGTGGGCAAAACCCACTTCCTCAGATGAGCTTGAGTTAAGAATTGACACTTTCAGGACAGACTCGTCCAGAATAGTGAATACACCTTGGCTTGGCTTTTCTTTTAGAAAACCTCTAATTTTTGGCTTGGGACAATTTTCTGTTGTGCTCAGATGGATAAAAATACAGGCCATTTACTGTACAAGTGAAGAGGCCAAAAGGGAAATCTGCTCTGGGCGTAGATCTGGATTGTAGCTGCTGGCGAGATACACACTGGTGAAGAAGCATGTCCCCTGTAACCTGTGCTTATTGTGCTCTGGGCTGTGACCTAGCCATGCAGTTCTGAACATCCTTCTTTACAAGACTGAAAATGGGGCTACAATCACTGAGATATCTCCATCTAGCCACTATAACCAGCATAATCTGATTTCACAATCACCACAGCCATATACTTTCTTCTGTCTCTATTAGGGATGTTAAATTGAGTTTAATCAACTAATCGACTAGTTGACGGATTTTCTGAGAGAAGCAGCAAGGGGAAGGGGAAGCGACTAGTCAACTATCCAATAACCTTTTGCTTATTGGATAGTCGACTAGTCACTTACTTCTCTAGTCTCCACATTTAAAAATGGGGAGGAAACTATTGGGATGATGATGGATTGTGTGAAAATGAAAGTGGCACTTGATAGAATTATGCAGTCACTTTTATTGTCTACATACTTTACCGACACGAAAAATAAATTCATTTTCATCACTCTATAATATCCCAACTCATATCTAAAAATATCCCAGTGGGGGCGCAAATATGCTTGCTCGCTCAGGGTGCTAAAATGTCTAGTTACAGCTCTGCTTGCTTCAGTTTTGATTTTTGACATCACCGTTTCCTCTTACAACTTGTTGTCAGTGGAGGTTCTGCTGCACTACTCCTTCAGAGCTATATTTGTTTAGGAATAATGTGCTTCAAAGGGACAGCGCAATGCAGTGTCCGGGATCAACTGGAGGGTCCAGCTGATCATGGGCTCCGTGTTGCGCTGCCCTTTGGAAACGCCGCCTGGGCACCTCAAAGGGGCAGTGCTGCACAGAGCCCAGGGTCATCTGGGGACTCCAGCTGATACCAGGCTCCTAATGTGCTGCCCCTTTTAAGCACCAGGGTGGCACTTTAAAGGAGCAGTGCAGCATTAACGCCTGCAATTAACGCGGTAATCCTTCCCTGCGTTAATCGCAGGTATTAACGCACATCAGTTAACAGCCCTAAAGAAAACTCATTTTGGTTACACAAAATGGGGACAGAAAAGTGAGATGGTTGGTATTTTTGGGTGAGTTGCCTTTAATTTTTTTCCCCATTACCAGTTTACACCAGCAATAAATCTAGTCAGCTATCACAAAGTAAATTATGGAATATTTCTAAATATAAGGCCCACATAATTTTTAATGTAAAAATGATTTTGGTACCATTATTTTCTCTTGTTTCTTCTTAACCTTCTACTCTCTTCAGATTCATACCAAATTAACATAGGGCACGTCAACAGTTAAGATGGTATAGTGATGCAGTTGCACTGATGCAGGTGTGCCTCTCTGGCTTCAATGAAGCCACTACTTATGCCAACAGGAGGGCTTCTCCTATTGAGGTAGATACTCAACCTCCCTGAGAGACTGTATCTATATCTATGAGATAAGCCCTTCCATCAACACAGCACTGTCTACAGTGAGAGTTAGGTTTGTAAAACTGTTGCTCAAGTGTGTGGATTTCCTACTCCCTGAGCTAAATATTTATATTGACAGAAATTGCTAGTGTAGACAAGTCTGAGTAGAGTGTGTTCCATGGATTGGTTTTTTTTCCTTATGGCACTGTCTTTCATTCCGTAGCTAGCATAATGGGAGAAAATCAATGTGGGAGTTTGACCATATTCAGTTTCTTATGTGGCCATTGGAATGGAGGTTGTTCTTTCATTCATTCATGCTACACGTTCGGTGCTGTCTTGTTGATTTAGTTACACATCATGTGCATTTGTATTTAGGGATGTTAGAGTTTAACTGGTTAACCGGTCAGCTGATGATTATCAGTTAATGTTATCAGTTAAACTCTGTCCCACTCCTGGGGAGCAGCTTCTCTGTGGCAGCCAAACTTCTTCCCCGGGAGCAGAGCTGACAGCCCTTGCCCACCTGATATCCAGGGAAGAGGCTTCACTGTGGGCTCTGCAATATGAAGCTTATTTAAGCATGTATCCATTAAGATTTTTAGCAGTTATACGGTTACCTTATTAAATTACTTTTAACATCCCTATTTGTATTCTCTGAGATTGGTGTATATTTCAGCTCAGAAGCCATGCAGAATTTTATTGTATTTGTTACAGAAATATTAATCAGGAGCAGTACAGTATAGAATAAAAAATAACTGAAGTACCAACATGAAAATCAGAGTATGTTTTAATGGTGTAGGAGCATTCAACTGCTGTTACATTATAGCCATTTTTCTTTCCCTTTTTAGGGAAAGACTGGAAAATTGCTGCTGGAGGTCCTGTTATTGCAGTCCTAATAGGAACAGAATGATTAGACTAATGCAGATCAGGAAATTGCTTTGAGAGAGTGCTTTATTTTATTGCTTCTAGCCCCCTCTGTGCACACCTTAAACAGTTGTATTGTGTTTCTAAAATTACTTTTTGAAATATATCGGGATTTTAAAGACTAACTGTTGTCTATAATTCTTTGGCAGTACTTTCATGTGGACGATTGATTGCGTTATGCTCTTTTCATCAAGTGTTTTAATTCTCCAGGACTAAAAGCATTTGTTGATACTTCTATGTGTGTTTTGTTGCAGAGACTGTCCTACTTAGAAAAACCTAGGTCCTTTTATGGTTTTCAAATATTTTTCCTATTCTTCCTTTCCTTTTCATTATATAAATTTGTAGTCTTTTATTACTCCCCAAATAAATAATTTTAGAAATGGTCTCCTTTTAGTAAAACGTATAAAATATATTTAAAAAGTACATTGATCCCATTTTAATTTAATTCTAGCTAAGTGTATGTAACTTTTATTAAAATAGCTTTAATGAGATAATACCTAAAGGAAGCACTGTCCTATCAGCCATAAAAAAAGGGAGGAGAGGACAGCAACAGAATCTTAGAACTTCCCAACTTCTTCTTCTATTTTGAGCATCCCAACTGTTCAAGGGCTTAGTAGAACTGAATAATTCCTGTCTTAAACATAGATGTCTTGTAATCTCAAAACTGTCACAAAGAAAATAAAGCACTTTCTCAAAACTGTGGGGGGTGTGATTGGCTGGTGTGGTCAGTCCTGGAAGATGAACCAGTCCCTTTTGCAGGGCCTGACATCTTGCTGACAGTTTATGAAAACAGCTTTTGGTTTGGCTATCTGCATCTGAGTCCTGTGCCACCATGGTGCTATGGCCATCAGTAGTCCCATGGTAGGTGCTAGCAGCAGCAAGCAGCCCAGGACCAGGCCGGATCCGTCCCACTGGCCCATTTGCTGATGCTGATGATTTGTCCTGGGCCCCATACTCATTAGGGACAGTTCTGCTTGTAATGTTACTTTATGAGAGAGCGACATGCAAGGAGAACTCAAATTCTTGTATCTATAATCCTCATACAGATGGGAAGGTGGATTAATGCCTAACTTTTTCGAAACATCAACTCCTATTAATCTAATTCTCACTGAGGCTCAATGAACAGTCCTGTGGCACTTTAGAGACTAACACATATATAACCCTAATATATAACCCTCACTAGAATGTTAAAGGTCCTTACTACCAGGACCTACTGCCCAAACTTGCAGTCCTGTGAAACGTGAAGAAATTAAAATGGAACCTGACTCCTACTTAGAGTCCATACCAGAGTCAAATGACATCATATCTGAGTGTCTCCTTTGTTCTTTTGTTGGGGAACTATAATCACAAGATGTGGAAAGATGTGGGAATCCCTGCAGGCAGTGGTGGGTGAAGCAGGGAAAGGACCTGTCTTAACCCATTTCAGGTTTGCATTTTCAGCTGCCTTGCTGGGGTAAAAGTGTTGCTTCCCTAATAGGAGGTTGAAGACTAGGAAGCAAGCTGATGCTTCTGAGGATAGGACCAATACTAAGATTTAAACTCTGAACTCCAGCATCAGCTTAAATGGTTTTGCATTCTGTTGTTATTTTGTGTACAACTGATTGCACTGTTAGTCATGCAAAAACTTTTTACACATAGTGTTTTTTAATTAATGTGGTTTTCTTCCTCGTTTTCTGTTCGCAAAGGTGAATGCAACTTCTACTCTTTTAAGGAGTGATGAAGGTTACCGGATTTGATGTATATGCTGGTAAAGCCTTATTACTGCTGGGCAGTTTTTCATGTATGCTTTATACAGGTCAGGTAAACAAAAAAAATTTTTGTAGAACATATTAGGGATGTAAGCGACTAGTTGTCTTAACTAGTCGCTTCCCCCTCCTCCAATTGATGCCTCTATCAGAGAGAGGCAGCAAGGGGGGAGAACAGGAGCCAGTGCTGGGGATAACTGGTAAAGCCTGTTCCCCCCAGCACCATCTCTGTGGGGGACAGGGAGGAAGAGGCACAGCGGGAAACATCACGAGCGGGGATTGCTTCAGTCCCTGCTTGTGCTGGTGCCCAGTGCGGTGCTTCTGCTTTTGAAATGTACCAGAGCCCTGTGGGTGACTCCGGAGTGGAACAGTGCGGGTGGCTGGAGCCAGCACGAGCCAAGACTCCTCAGTCCCAGCTCGAGTTGGTTCCTGGAGCTACTTCCACTGCGGCTCTGCAGAGGTGCTTATCGATTAATTGTATAGTCTGTACAGATTGTATTGACCACATGATTAGCCAGATAATCATATTTTAACATCCTTAGAACAGATGTGACTAGCTATTTTGTGTTTGAAGCTAAAGAACAGTATGCAGTACCTGAATGTAGTTTGCTTTCCTCTAGAAAATGGATTTTGTTAGACCCACGTGAGATAACAAAAGAAAAAAGTTTTCTAATTATTTTATAAAAGTTTGAAAGGTATAAACTTGGTGCATAATAATGAATGTTTAGGAGCATAGGTCTTTATTATTTGTTGTTAGACAAGAAAGGGCCTGAAGTGTGATTAAACTGAAACTGTAAGGTGCAGAATTATCTATATCTCATCAGTTCCTAAGTACCTCAGAACTGCTTTTACCGCTTTCCATCTCACATATGAAAGAGTGTTTGTACAGAATTTATGCTAAGCTACAAGGCCCATGCAGAGCAACAGAGCTCCAAAGAAAAGCAAGGAGATAGAATGGACTTTTGTACAATTCCGATTTGTAATATAAAACTGTACCAAGACCAGTCCCAAACACGTCTGTTATGTTTCTTTGTTTTCAAGAAGGCTCCAGAGCATCAACAGAAAAAAGCATTACGATTATAATGGCTTAAATGAAAACAGAAATTTTCACCTTTGTTCAGGAATTTAGTCCAAGTTTAGTAAAAAGAAAAACCATAGCAGTCAATGTGCTTAGGACACAATAAAAAACTGAAGATTGCTATGTAGTTTATAGTCTTCTCCACCTGGATTTTTTTATTTTGTAGTGTCTAGAATGGACCTGGGCATTATTCTCTTCATTAACATTTGAAGTATTAAAGGATAGATGTGGGAAAATCTCATCATTAGACAGCATCTTCTCCTACCATTTTGCTGAAGGTGCAACTTATCAATGGATATTATGAGGTGTCAAGTAAAATACACCACCTTAGCTTTTAAAGAATTGTTTCTTAGCAATTGACATAAAACCAACCATACTTCCTATTTGCTGCAGTCAAGTATTTCCATAATATTTTTATACAGCTTTCCAGATTACAGGGATACTTGTTTTAAGATAAAATTTTGAGTACTTACTTTTCTTTGAAAAGAAATCAGAATTATGCAAATACTTCAACAACTGTGATTCCTTTATTGAAACATTATGGTGTATTGAAGCCTTATGGTGAATGCGCCCCTTCAGTAATGAAATTTGACTCAGGTGCAGGCTATTAATATATTGTTTAGGATAAAGTTTAAAATATGTATTAGAAATTTGGTCTGAACCCACAGAGAATAAATAAAGTTAAGTGATCGTGGCTTTAATAAGTAGTGCAAAGTTTACATGTTTATATTTCTTAGTAAATTAGGGCTATGTCATGTCAATTTTTTCTATAAGCATACATAATTTCCCTGTCAAATCAATAGCACATTCAACATTAAAAATCAGGGGTATGTTACCTACGATAATTAAGTTCACAACTTTAGGTAACTGTGCATTTATATTAAGATGCTTTCAGATCTGAGGCTAACTATGTACTTCCATGTTTTCAGTATTAGGCTCTAACCAAATGTTTCTGAAATGTGTTCCTCCCTCCCTTTTTTTTTAAAGCAAACAAATTCCTTTTGTAAATCTCCCGAACCATATAGTGAGTGTTGATTATAGGTATTGTCTATATTGTTCTGTTCAGTTTATCTCTGTGCACAGTTGTGCTGAACGCTCTGAAACAGGATGTGGCTTTTGCTTTGTTGTAAACTTTGTAGATAAGATGTATTATACTTAATCCTAAACTATAATAAATCTAATAATTTGTAACTGGGATTTTTTATTTCTAATTTAATACTTACAGTATGCTATGTTTAACTCTCCATTACACTATTGCTGCACATAAATGGACAAAATTAATTAATTGAAACATCCAGTTATAGGAAAAGCAACTGTTATGTCAGGGCATTTTTTATCCCCCCCCCCTCCCAAAAAAGCAAAGCCCCGATAAATGAAATTGAATTCTTTCTCTTCAAAATCATAGCAGACCAGCATTCTTCTTCCTCTCTGCTAATACTGCTTTCTTCTCCTCCCCTGTGTAAGGACACTGACTCAGCACCACTGTGCAGTCCCTGAAACTCTTTATTCCAGCCTTGTAAGGCAGGGAGGCCCCTGGGAGGTGGGAGGTAGTTGGAGAGTGAGCCTTCTTCTCTCTCACCCTGCAGCAATGACTCTCATCCCATAGGGCTTAGTCCAGCTGGAACCAGTAGTTGAGAGAGAGCCCACCTTATGCTACCCGCAGCAGCAGCTCCTGTGCTCAGTAGGGCTATGCCCAAGCACTGAGAGTGAGCCTGCCCCACACTCACCGGATCACAAGGCTACTCATTCAGATTTATCCAGGCTTGTCATGATGGATGGGCAGCTGGGCAACCATGTGTGCTAGGTTGCAACATAGGTATGGGGAGCTGGACCCAGTACTGTGGGACACAGGAGCTGCCACTATGGAGCAAGGATGTTAAATGTCAGTTAATTGAATAGTCGAGTAACCTAAAGAATTCTTGTCGGTTAGGCAACTATTCTATAGTCCCTGGGGTGGGGCCAGCAGCCAGTGCGCTCTGGCCTTTCTCCTGACAAGCTCCCTGCCACTGTGTGCTGCTACCTCTGTATTAGAGGCAGCAGCATGGGGTGCCAGGCGGGAGCTTGTTTGCGAGGGGAACCAGTTTTAAAAACCAGCTCCCCTCATAGACTGGCTGCCTGTTGCCCTGTGCTGCTGCTCTGATAAAGAGGCAGCAGTGTGGGGCAGCAGCAGCCCCTGTCTGAGGTGGAGGGTGGGGGTCTGAGCTCCTCGACCCAGCGTGAGCTGGAACTGAGTCAGGCTGCTGGCCAGCCTGCTAAAAAATTTACTGGCAAAGGGGGGAGGGAAATGTGTATAGTCTACAGCATTAACCGATAAGCTTTTGCTTATCGGTTAATCGACTACACTATTACATCCCTACTGTGGAGTAGATGCAGGGCAGTCTGGCTGTCCAACATATCTTCACCCTTCCGCTTGGTGCTACTCACAACACTGGGTTGGGGGGGGGGCAGCCCTCCCAGACAGAGAAGTCACTCACAGTATCTGAGTTTTTTCACCTCTGTGACAAACCTGCAACCCTAATTATAGGGAAACATAAATTATATAAATACATGCTAAACAATGGTTCTGTGTCAATTTGTGATTCTATTTTTGTTTCTATTCAGTACTTCAGAATTATCATTTGAATTGTAATTGTTTAGGTTTGGCCACATATGGGTGTGTCTGCTTTTCGTATAAGCTGTTTGTAAGGAGAAAATGTGTTGTGTGTCTGAGATTAATTTCCAAAACAGACCTGTTACATAGTAAGGTCTTCTGGCAGTACGGTAAATAGTGTTTTATCTCAGGAAATGGCTATCGTTAACCTAGAAATGTGAAACAGGTAAAATAAGTAAAGGCTCACAGACAAACTTGATGTCTGTTTTTATAAGATTACAAGACTAGTTGATAAAGATAATAGGGATGGTACTTGGTCCTGCTGTAAGGAGGCTGCAGGAGACTGGACTCGATGACCTCTCAAGGTCCCTTCCAGTTCTATGAGATGGTATATCTCCATATATTATTATTATTATTATTATATTATAATAGTATGAATATAGTATATTTAGACATGTGGAAGGCATTTTACTTGGTACTGCATGACTTTTTGATATTAAACTACAACTAGACAGAATTAGCATGGCACATCTTAAATGGATTAAAAGATGGCTGTCAGGTCAATTGAAACTTTCAGTGAAATCAAGTATTTCAGTTTAATTCAGTGAACTTCAGTCCAGGACCATAATTCATAATTATTGTCCATGGGAAAATAAATTGCTGTTTGACATACCAAGGTTATCCTGGATAAGTTTTCAAAACTTCAAGATGTGACCATCATTCTCCTGGTATGCTTTAGTAACCAGAAGTTACAGACTGACAATCTAGAAGATTTTTGTACTAAAAAATAGTGTTTATAGTTGCAGTGGGAAGTGGCAGATCTTTCAAGACTAGCATGATAAAAATTAATTGGATAGTTCTCCAATTTCTGAAGTAGATTCAGAAATTGAGTGTTATAAATTTACTTTGTTGTATGATTCTGAATCTTAACCACTGTTCCTAAATAAGAGAGAAAGTAGAGCTCTCGGAGTACAGTATTGTTGTAGGTGTGCAGCTTTATTGTTGGTAGTACGAGGCCAGTAAGGTCACAAGAAAAAATATTGGCAGCTACAGCATTTTAAAATATAGTGTCATTTGGTGACACAGATCTTTTGTATTCTTTATAATGTGGTATTTACTTTAGTTTTTAAATCAGTAATCTATTTGCTTCATACTGAACATACGTAATATTTCTTATTATATATTTTATGGATGAATTAAACTTTACAAAGGATATTAGTGATTTCAAATTATTAGTGTTTATCTGGAACTTGAAATGCACTTTTTTTGGTACAATTGAAAATCAAATATATTTTTCTTTGACAAAGCTGGGAAAAGTGATTTCCTTAGCTTTTTTGGTATTACTCAGATTCTAGCTTTCATGAAGTATACTAGTTTTCATGGTTGACTGACAGGTTTGGATTCATATGTTTCTTTTTCCAAAATTAGATATGCCATTATCTCTCTTTCTCCCAGAAGGAAAGACAGCTCTACAGTTTTACCCAAGATTTCAGCTTTGCATTGCCTTCTGAGAATTTTAATAAAGTTTTGCAGAATCCAGGCAACCGTTTTGTTAATTTGGAATAAAATTCAAATAAAAAATTTCAAATCTAGTCAAAATTTTGTTTGATAAAGTTGTAGTTTTCTCAAGGTACAGTAACCTGAAATTCCAAGGTAAGGTTCCACTCTGCAGAAATCCTTAGATAATCAGAACGTATGCTAATGAACAACTGAAATTAATCCAAACAAGAACTATTCTGCTCCCATAGAGGCATTCAGAAACAAGGAAAATCAGAGATGACCTTTTCCTTTCTTTCCTTTGCTTCTTTTCATTAGAGGCTTCAAAATTAATACTTTATTCTTAAACTTAGTGAAACTCTGTGATAAGGTTTTTGTGTTCTGCCTGCTCTCAGGATGCCCCAAATGGGTAAAAGTTAAAGTAGTTTGAATTATTGTAACTCTGCAGTATGCATTACAGATATAGTGGGCAGAATTAAGAAGCTTAATGTATAAATGCTGATAACGATAGATTCATGCAGTGGTGGGTTTTTTTGTTTGTTTTTTTGCTTCAGTATTTCCTTAGATTTAAAAAAAATGTTTTAGAAATCCTCAGAAACAGAACTACCTGCAAACCTTGCAAGTCAGTCATAGATCCAAGTCATGCTGGAATGTAATCTGAATCAGACAGCTTTCCATTTCCACCTCCCTGTTCCTCATGTTGGCTTTTCATCCTATATACAGCTCTCTGTCTTCTATGGTCCCACCAGCATCCAATGTAGTTTTCTAATACCTACTCCCTACTTTGCCACTCATGAGTAATTTAGCTGTCCCAAACTCATTCTAATAAAATTATACTGTACCATATCATTATGTGTTTTATTTATATATTTAGGTGATTTCACTGACACCTTTAGATATCTTCAATTCTTACATGCACACCCTGAAATCTGTGAATGTTCTATTTAACATTGTTTCTTAAAGAGCTAAAGTGTTGAATGTTACGGAGTGCATCTATTTTAAAGAAATGACAAATGGAGGTGACTGGAGCCCAAGGCCCCTTTGAATCA
Organism: Pelochelys cantorii; assembly: GCA_032595735.1. NCBI lineage: Eukaryota > Metazoa > Chordata > Testudines > Trionychidae > Pelochelys > Pelochelys cantorii. Next base: position 95,154,718 of record CM064327.1, read on the forward strand.
CTTGGCCCTAGGGAAATTGCCTCTTTACCCTCCCCGTCAGCAGAACCGGAAGGGAGTAAGGGGGAAGTGACTTACTGTAGTCCTACACCTGATGCCACCCTTTGTACCATTTCATCTCAGGAGGGAAGGGATAGAGCCAAAGCTCCAATTACTCCTCACTTTTCTCTGTTTCATACTCAGGGTGGGGAAGGAAGCAGGGGGCAAGGAGCAGTATTGAGCAGGCACACTTTGCTCTCTCTGCTCTCCATCCCCCATGCCTGGACCTCTGATATTGGAACCAAAGAAGCAGGGCACACCAAGTGGATAAAGATCTCATAAGGCTTGTCTACTTAGGACAATTTCCTCATGGCCGTGCTGTGACAGTCACCTGAGTAGGAAGTATGTAGTAGCTATTACCATCTTCATTAATGAATCAGCTTCCCCTGTGTTGGGGTTGGTCCTTTCACACAGGTTGTGGCAGCTTAAAGACTAACTTTTATTTGGAACCCACTTCCTCAGATACATTGTGAAAGCTTATGCCCAAATGAATATGTTAGTATTTAAGGTGCCTCAGGACTCCTCATAGTTTTTGCTGAAACAGACTAACATGGCTACCCCTTTGAAATATATATATATACACACACACGCGCGCGCGCATGCTAGCAGAGAAGTCAAAAACAGATGTAGTATTTTTAAGCCATTTCTTGAACTCGACTGGATTTCCTATATACAAGTTTGCATTCATTTGGTGCCCATCTCTTAAATACTGTAGTTTTTGTTTTATGTACAAAAAAACTCATGAATAAATTTAAAAAAGTTTCTTTTGTGAAGTTAACTGTCTTTTTATTTATTTCCAGGAAATGGCTCTTGAAGTTAAATGAGGCTGGATAATATACATACATGAAGCAGAGGCTGCTCTACATGTGTTAAGTCTAAAATACCAGCAGAGTTTTTGATCAGCCAGACTTGGCAAATTGTCATAATGAAGAAAATTAGTCTCAAAACAATTCGTAAGTCCTTTAACTTAAATAAAAGCAAAGAAGAAAGTGACTTTGTAGTGGTTCAGCAGCCATCATTAAGTGAATTTGGAAAAGATGACTCCTTGTTTGGCAGCTGCTATGGTAAAGATTTGGCTAGCTGTGAAGTTAACTGTGAAGATGAAAAAGGTGCCAAAAATAGATCAAAAAGTGAAAGCTTAATGGGTACGTTAAAAAGAAGGCTTTCAGCAAAACAAAAGCAGAAAGGTAAAAGCAGCACACCATCTGTAAGCTCTGCTGATGATGATACATTTTCTTCCTCATCTGCTCCAATAACCTTTAAAGACGTGAGAGCTCAAAGACCTCTGAGATCCACATCCCTGCGTAACCACCATTACAGTCCAACACCATGGCCCCTTCGATCGACAAATTCAGAAGAGACTTGTATCAAAATGGAAGTGAAAGTCAAGGCCTTGGTCCACTCCTCTAATCCAAGTCCAGCACTGAATGGTGTTCGAAAGGACTTTCATGACTTGCAGTCAGATAGTGTGTTTCAAGAACAAAACAATACATTAAAAAGTACAGAATCCCAGAATGGGGACCTGCATCTTCATATTGATGAACATGTGCCTGTAGTTATTGGACTAATGCCTCAGGACTACATTCAGTATACTGTGCCTTTAGATGAGGGAATGTATCCTTTGGAAGGATCACGTAGTTACTGTCTGGATAGTTCCTCACCCATGGAAGTTTCAACTGTTTCTTCTCAAGTGGGCGGAAATGCTTTTCATGAAGATGAGGGTCAGGTGGATCAAGATGTAGTTGTTGCTCCAGATATCTTTGTGGACCAGGCAGTGAATGGTTTGTTGATTGGTACCACAGGAGTCATGTTGCAAAGTCCACGAGTTAATCACAGTGAAGTCCCTCCACTGTCACCATTGCTACCTCCGATGCAGAATAATCAAATCCAAAGGAACTTTAATGGACTGAATGGCACAGATGCCCATGTGGCTGAAAGTATGCGCTGCCATTTGAATTTTGATCCTAACTCTGCCCCAGGAGTTGGAAGAGTTTATGATTCTGTACAAAATAGTGGTCCAATGGTTGTGACGAGCCTCACGGAAGAACTGAAAAAACTTGCAAAACAAGGATGGTACTGGGGCCCTATCACACGTTGGGAGGCAGAAGGAAAACTGGCGAATGTGCCCGATGGTTCATTTCTTGTTCGAGATAGCTCTGACGACCGTTATCTTTTAAGTCTGAGTTTTCGCTCCCATGGTAAAACTCTTCATACTAGAATTGAACATTCAAATGGTAGGTTTAGCTTTTATGAACAACCAGATGTGGAAGGACATACTTCTATTGTTGATTTAATTGAACATTCAATCAGGGACTCTGAAAATGGAGCTTTTTGCTATTCTAGGTCTCGATTGCCTGGATCTGCAACTTATCCAGTGAGATTGACAAATCCAGTATCTCGGTTTATGCAGGTGCGTTCCTTACAGTACCTGTGTCGTTTTGTTATACGTCAGTATACCAGAATAGACCTGATCCAGAAACTGCCTTTGCCAAACAAAATGAAGGATTATTTACAGGAAAAGCACTACTGAAAGCTTATGGGAATCTTGCATCTTGCACTTTGGGAACAACAACAAAAGATTGAAATACAGTTTACAAATTTTCATTGCTATCAAAATCTTTTGCTGCCATAACAATGTTTCATTTTTGTGTGTAAAGAAGGGGCAATGCATTATTTTTGTTTTTCTTTTGTTTGTTTGGTGTTTTTGTTTTGTTTGGGGGGGAGGGTCTTTTTAAAAAGAATGATCTAAAGGTTTTTAGAAGAGTGAAATAGCTATCTTTCATCAATGTGCAGAAAATGATCACAATGTGAATGATCAAATTCTTCTTAATTTTCCCAAGTTCTTTGCTGCTATCCACTGTGATTTTTATGCATTCAGAATGCAGTTCATGTATATTCAACCATAAGTAAAAAAATGAAACGTATAGAATGGAATTTTTGTCGTCTTAAAATGGCCTATTTTATAAAGATAATATTGGATAAAACATACAGGTAGATAAATTATAGAATTTAGGTATACAGTGAAAATGATTTCCCAGCATCCTAATTAAAATCTCCATAGAGCTGCCCTCATTTAAAACTTATTAATTGATGTAACTCTGTGATGGAATATAGTTATGCAGCATATCTTTGAAAACCTCCTTTCTCCTAAGTGATTTCATAGTTTTAACATGCTATTTTACCTTTGAGAATTTTGGTTGAATTTTCTTTTTCTTGGAATTTCTTTATAATTTGTTCTTTTAAAAATAGCTGTTAAAACAGTTTTGAAAAACAACACATTTCATCAATATGGAAATTGTATTTAGATAAATGCTAAACATGAATTACTAATGGTATAACTGAAAAAAAATCTACCTAATTGTAGTAACTGTCAATTAAAATGATAATGAACCAAGATTTGTGGGGAAAAAATTCTACACCGTATAAAGTTTTGTTTCTTCCTGCTTGCATTTTGATAGTTAGGATTTGATTCTGTGAGGGGGTTTTTAATTGTATTTAATTTTTTTTGGCAGGGTCATGGGGTATGTGTGCTTAAATAAATTATCCCCAAGACTGCATTTTTTAACATTTGAATATGTGAAATTAGTAGGAGAAAAGGTTTTGTTTTAATATAGGAGCCACAGAAAAGTGCCTTGTTACCAACTGTTTCAGGCGCTGTCATGAAAATTGACTGTTTTGACATAAAACTATCAAATCAATTCAATAAACACTTCTAACATCTGACAAAGGTAGTGGCATTTGAAAAGTCCATGGAGAGTCTGACCTTTAAAAAGATTTCTGAATTGGGAGACTGGGGCCTAGATTGCAAAGTTTTCTTTGTGCAATATTGATCATATTAGTGTTTCCCTCTATAGCTGTATTAAATTTGTGCTTGCAGTTTTAAAGGTGACCATGACTAACTTTGTTTTGTTTTTAAATCAATGTTATATTTTTAGCATGTCACCTTCTCCATCAGCAATTTATAGGAGTTGCTATTCAGTAAAGACCAACATTGAAAAAGGCTATTGTAGAATTGATAAATCCTTTTTTGGATCCTTTTCTTCTGCTTCTTGTATCTAGCTTTTTTGTCCCCTGAAATGAATTTATAGCAATGGATACAGTTATTGCTGCAAAGTGCTTCAGTAGCACTACATTTTGTGTTGCCTGAATTGATATGCTTTAATTTTTTTTGGATTACAGTGTTTTTAAAAAAAAAATCAAAGGCAGATAAAGTTGGGGTAGAAGATGACGATTTCTTCTTTTGGCCAATATTTTTTAATTAAAACAATATTCTCAGCAAAGTATATATGTTTAATTTGTTGTCTCTACCATTCACATATATTTATGCAAGCTTGAATCCAGATTTTTCTCTTCTGGATATGTTTTTCTTCTTTGAATCAGGGCTACAAACTTTATTCGGAAAGGCACAATAATCTTAACAGCATGGTACAGTGTTCTGATTCTATCTGAGAGGACGACCGAGGAAATCATTTTTATGGAATATAAAACATACTTGTTAGGATGAAAACCTTTCACATGTGCTTCATTTTATAACTTCTTTCCCTACACAATCCAGATGTACTGTACATTGTACAAAAGTCTCTGGAACCGTGTAGTACATTACACAATGATATAGAATTAGTGAAATATAACTCAGTGTTTACAAAACTTAAAGATGCATTTAAAATATGTGATGTGCACATGTTTTTAATGGACCTTGCATACGAGCTTAAATTTATGAAACTCTAAAATCCCAATTTCATTGCTGTATTAAGAAAATGTACATGGACTTGTGTACTAAATTTCTTTTCACGTCTTCATTTATTTCAGTTTTTATCACCTATAAGTTGGTCACTTCTGAAATATTACTTTTGGTTAAATTATTGCTGTCCATTTTGTGTTGCCTTCCTTGCTGTTTCCTTTAATTGTAAACTTAGTAAAAGGTCATGTTCTAATTGCTACTTTTGGATGAGCTTTCCACAACTTTGATTAAAAGGGTCCTGTTAATTAAGAGAAGATCTGCCTAGAATTTTTTTGTTATCTGATGCTGTAAGCTCCAAAATTCAAATATTTTGAAATCCACCAACATTTCTTTTTAAACTGCTGGTTCAGAATCTCTCTTTGTTACTGAAGCAGTCTTCCAGCCGGTGGTAGGAGCACAAATTAAAAAATCCTGTTTTGACAACATTGATGTATACTTGCTTATTATAGCGATTACTGTGACAGCTACAGTAATGTTGTTTAGTTACAAGGCAGCTGAAAATTTATTAAAGGGCAACAACTGTAATCAGGAAAGACTGCATTGGTTTGTGCTCTGTAACAAATAGAAGAACACCATCTGTGTTTGCCAAATGGAAGAAAACAAAAATGGTAGTATAAAAAAATTATTTTCAGGCTTTTAAAAGAGGATGATAAACAAAGATTAAATAAAAATACTATAAAAATTACTTGACTCTGTCCCTTTACAATTAAACAGTGCTGATTTTTATTCAGCACAACAGTCAGAGTTGCAACTGTATTGTTGCAAAATGTATTTGAAGTTGAAACTTTGAAATAAAATTGATTTCTGATGCTACAAGATGATGATGGAAGTTACTGGCAAGATTGGCTGCTTTACTAATTAGATTAAAACTACAGCTTGTATTTTGATATTATGCTAAAATGATTTTTTTTTATGATTCTTCCAGCAGTGTTAGAGCAAATTTAAGTTTATTTATATTTTTTGATCAGTTGCAGTAGCTTTCTCTTATGCTGCTGCTAACATAATTCTATACCATCTTTTTTTATCAAGATGGCTTCCACCATTAGCAGCTTTGGAAATGCTATTGTTAAGTAGACATTTTATTTTCAGATATATACATTTCATATTTTTTCATTCTAAGAGGTGTTTTATATGAAAATTGACAGCTGGGCAAATCAAAATACAGTACGAGTAGTTTTTCTTTTCTGAATTTCATACTGTATGAATTCTGGATATGTAAATTAAATCATAATACCAGCAATATATAGCCTGTGATTCCAACAAGGAATGGTTCTCATTTACATAACTTTTAAAGTCTAAGCTAAGTGATGGGTACAATAATGATTGCCAATCTTATTTCTTTTAACATTTTATAAAATTTGGCAAAGAGAAATATTACAAATATTCTTTATTAATAGACATGGAACAGTTAATAACTCATAACACCACAAAATATTATGGAGTTTGCTATATCTGGAAAATGTTTTAAACCCTACACGGGGATAATGAAGAAAATTCTTACAGAATTTTGTATTAATACATGTTGGGTTAAAGAATTTTATAGTGGTGATGGAGTGCCATGAAATTAATACTTACAATCCAGATTGCTGTAGTTTACACTTTTCTGTATGTTTCAAGCTAGGTGTGCATTGTTTGTACTAAGCACACCACAGAATAAATTATCCAAAGTCCATTGATTTTAATGTGTTTTGGTTTGTAAACAAAATTATAGTAATTTCTTGCACATTTTTGAAAAATAATTGTATAAGGATTTATGTATCTGCTTCTAGATACATTGTGTAAATAAAAATTTCATTCACAAAAGAATCGTGGAGTATTCAATAACAAAATGAAAACCTGAAGCAAATATTGACTTTTTAAGAGAGTGGTGATAGCTTACTTAAATCGTATCAATGAGCTGTAGAACTGCTATTTGTTTGATCAGAATATAGCTGCAATATTTCCTTTTACTGACTCTCCTAAGAAGTTGCTGTCCCATAGCTCTGGCTATCATTTATGCTTTCCAGAACGTTGCCAGTACATAATTAAAATATGTTTATTGAGCATGTGTGCACACTTTAAACAGAGATAGCTTTTGCTATCATTGTTTCCTGTAGGTAGCTATGCTGCTTTTAGTATTTTAATGCAAAAAGTCCAAAATGCCTGCCTTGACAGGTGCTATAACTTTTTTTTCTTAATAAAATAAGGGGTCATAATTCTCAGAAAAGCCATCAAGTAGTTTGAATGTAAGCTCCAAAACTGAAGTAAAAAATGTACCAAGTACATTATCACCAGTTTATCTGATGCTATTTTGGTTAAATTAAGGTAGTGTAGGATGTTTTCAAGTAAGGGAATGCATACAGAATTTCAAAATTATTAAAGGATTAATAATTTGTATTATATGAATAATTTGCATGTCTTTTTACATACATAGTTTTCATGGTTTTGTTTTCTCCCTGTAGACTTGATACTCAGTTTCCCAAAATCATCTTTCACCTATTTCCATATCCTTTTCTCTTTTTTTTAAAAGTTTAATTAAAAGAATATCCATAACGGTATTAGCTAATATCATCAGTCTTTGAGTGGGAAGGAGGTGAAGATGCTATCTCTTCACTGAAGTCACGGGTGAGATAGCTGCTGCTGTTGCAATAATTGTTTGGGTTGATCATACACTGACATGTAATTGCATATTTGTGCTTGTTTCAAGTCAGCAGCTGTTTTTGTTCACATGTTTCTAGTTGATTTTGAAAGTGCAATGTGTTACGTGGTTGTGCTGTCTCAACATCAAGTCTTTTAAATTTTGCTTTTAAAAATACCAGGTCGAATGTAGCTGTACGGTAAGCATTAAGCATGCTCGGTTCCACAGAAGCCAGTGAACTTACTTCCAATTATACTGGGGTGAATTCAGTCCAATAAGATCACAACTGCCTCAGCTTGTCTGTAAACTTTTACTTAGATGTGGGGGGAGGGATACGGTTGGGATTGTTAGGAGTGCAATTATAAATTTGAAACATGACTGTATAAAATTGAAATGTTTATAATTAAGATGCACATGCTCCCAGCCTTGTTCGTATTGTATAGCATCTGTTTTACACGTGGGAGAGTGGATGAAGAAAGCCTACCTTTTGGTGTAGGTGCCTCACCACATGAAACATGGTATTTGTATCAAAGGAATAAAGCTTTAATTTTGAATGCTGTTCTCTCGTAAGTATTAAAGATTTCTAAGAGAGCTGTGGCTTTATCACTCACGAGATCTCTCATTTGAGGTATGTCTCTCAATCTATTTCCTTTGTATATGGTAATATTGTTGGTTTTAGTTCTATACATGTAACTTTTTTTGTTTTTTCTTGAACACACTTTGCATTGTTATCACTAACAGTTTTTTTGTTTGTTAAATTTTGTGTTCTCTTCTAGGTCTGATTCAGAAAACCACTTAAGCATATGTTTAAATACATCCCTTTTCAGGACACAGCTTAAGTCCCATAGACTTAAAAGGAACATAAGGATAGCCTGAAATTCTGTCCTAATTGAGGAAGCTTTCTTGAATATGTTTGGTTTTGTTTTTTTTTTTAAACCAAACTCCTATTGTCTACAGGAACACTTGTATCCTTATGTCTTCTAAGTGTGTCATATATTTGGAAATTGATTCTGCTGTTTCCTCTCATCAAAAACCATTCAGAATGGGAATGGGATTATGTAGGGAAAACAAAAGTTAAATATTTTCTTGGAGCTGGGGGATGACTCAGAAATGCTATGTGTTATGCGTGCTCAACATGGAATATTGGACTCTAGCTAGCCAATTTTCCAATAGCCTTCATTGAATCACCTAAAGTCTTAAAGCAGTACCGGTTCTCTTCTTATGATTGTTTGCAAAGGCAGTAAATTCGAGATTCCTTCCAAAATGGGCAAGAGGAGGCAAACACAGCTTTGCTTGGCTGACATCAGGAAGAACATGCAAATAAAACTTGCCTCAGCTCACAATACTCCAGGAGCATGCACTGGTTGTGCAAGGATTATCCACCCTGTGCTAGACCCAGTTTCTGTCCCTGTACTCAGTGCTGTTTGCATACCTATGGACTGAGGAGAGTAGGGTCGCATTGCGAAAGGGAGTGGGATGGAAAAGAGAAGAGGAAGGATTGGGAGAAGAATAGCGTTAGGCTTTGCCTCAGAAAGTTTAGGAGGCATTGTACTGTGGATCTGTGGGCCCCATTATCCACCTATTCTTAGATACAGTCTAGTCCTGAATTCAGTATTCTTCCTAATTTTCTTCATTCTGTGTTGAGCTGAAGCAATTCTTTGGATTGGAAAGACTCGAGATACTTTTAGGGATAGGATGCTTACAGAATTCTACATCATGAATCCTAAAATGCAAAGGAGAGAGCTTTATACTTGAGTTCTCCATCTTACTATAGGCTCTGCAACTCTCTTAAGATGTATGAAGGTATGTAAAATTTTTCCTTCTGGCTCTGAGAAAGTTTTGTGGTTTGCTTGGCCTTCTGCAATGTATGAGCCAGAAACCAGTCATGTTTTTTTAATGCAGCCCTTTTTAATTTATAGCACTTTAAATATTATTTAAATAACACTATATTATTTAACAGAGAAAATACTTTGTAGTATTCTTGGTAAATGAGCTCCAGCACTTATCATTACCACATTCTCCTTTTTCTAATGATGCTGCATTGTCTTGTGTTCTGTTAAAACCTTCTGGTGAGGGAAAAAAATTTTTTTTTCTCTTACAACTCTCAATTTACCAGTCTGGAGGACATTTCTGTGTTTAGCCGTGTCTCATCAATCTTGGAGGCATCTGGGCTGAAGAGATTTTTGGCAATAGTATTCCCCCAGAGCCTGCATTCAGCATTCCAACTTTGCCCTAGTTCACTGCCTCCATCAGAAAAGAGCAGCTGCTCTTTCCTGTTCTGTGTCAGAGTTCTTTGGACCTTAGAATCCACTGCTTTTGTACATGCACTGCCAGGAACTCAGTTCTTCACAGGAAAATCTCATCTCTTAAAAACACATTCCTTCCCGCTTCTGTGTAGGACTTCACAGGAATCTAGACCAGCAACTTGTGTTCTGTGTTACTTGAGGGATTTTTAAAGCTAAGAATAAAACTAAGCAAAGCAAGTAAGCTTTTGCCCGCACTGGTTTGGCGAAGCAGTATTGCCAATTCTTGTGATATTTGGGATTGTTTCCTTAAAGCCCCAGCTTCTGGAACCAAGTGATTAGGTGTGATGTTCAACTTGTAAATACATTTATAGTCCTCATGATCGTGAAGAAAATGTGACCAAATTTACACATTTGAGGATCAAAACCTAGAAGGCAAGAAACCATGCCCTCAATTTTAGGGCCAGACTTATTTTTGAATGCTTGAATATGGCAATTCAGGATGAAAAAGTACATAAAGGACCACTGTTTGGTCAGCAAAACAGCTTTTGCTCACAATTCACAGATACATTCTGACACATTCCAAGCGTCTGTTCTCAGCTCTGGTTAAAGAGGGGTGTGATTGAGCTCTGCAATTCATGGTATCTGCCAGGGAGTAGAACTGTGGGTACTGTGTTCTTGGTATCTTTTTCCTTTATGTTTTTATGAGGTTTAAATGTGAAATAAAATGTATAGGACTTTCTAATAGCCAATGGTTACCTTTTGACCTGCATCTCCTACTGTGATGTTGCCTGAGCTTGCATTTCGATTCTATCCACTAGTTTGGTTCTGAAATAGTGGACTTGATTTTCAGAACTTCTAAGCAGTACTGTGTGGACTGTACAACATATTCCTGTTCTTAGCACTGGGAGCACAGACGAACCCTGTCAGGATAACACCTCCAAATACAGCTTTTCTTCCTGCTTTCCATTCCCTGCTGAGAGTGTAATGCCACTTGAGTGCTCATTTAGTTTCTGCAACTTGCCCTTATATCTGCTTTTGTCATTTACCTTTCTACAGTTTCAGTGTACTGAGGATAAATCCATAGGCTTATATCTAGACTGTGATTAAAAACCCACAGCATGGAGTCTCAGAGCCTAGGTCAGCTGTCCTGCGCTAGCAGGGCTCAAGCTGCAGGGGTGTAAATTGCAGTTTAGATATTCAGGCTAGAGGGGGGGGGGTTCTGAGACCCTTCCCCCTTGCATTATCTCAGAGTTGAGGTGCCAGTATGGAGCCTTGTGAGCCTGAGTCAACTGATCTGGTCCAGCCCTGCCACAGATCTTGTATTGCAGTGTAGGAGGGTACAGTATGCCAATTTAGCAATGTCTTTAGTACAGTAGAGACCTGATTAGGAATACCATAACATAAATAAATATAAATGTGCTAACTTAAATGTGTAATGCCAGTTAAATGACTCACTGGAGGTATATTTCTCACAAGTTACGCTCCTCCCCAGGGTCTACTTTAAATGGAATGATGTACTTTAATCACTGTTTAAATGCTGAGAACTGAATATAGGTCTAATGTGCACGAGCTATATATATTCTTTAATCCTCAATCAGTTAACTGCAAATCCAAGTCTCAGCATGAAGAGATCTACTCCTCGGGATAAAAGCCTCTTACTTCACTCTCTGATCTCCAAGAAAAATAAAATTTAAATATGCTTTTCCAAAATATTATCAAAACACCAGTTAGACCTGTGAGTGTCCTAGCAGCATACTTTTTCCTATTAGCACTGATATGAGGGAGGCAAATCAATGAGCTTGCTATGAAGTTCCCACTGTAAATGATATTTGTCAGTGTGCTTAGTTTACCACTTTGTTTCCAAGACAACACAGAATTCTACTTGAATATAATAAACTTTTCTATCAATTCCGTTGTTTCAAACTCAGCTGTTCTATCTGGTACCAGTTACATGCTCTGGATGTTTGAAGGAATGTGAAATTCTAAACAAATTAGGGTCAGAGTTGGTGAAAAATCAGATGCCCTTTAAATGGTGAACAGTTGACAAAAACTACAACTCTTATAATGAGCCAACCTAAGACCCTATCAGCCCTTTCTGTAAGATTCACTGGTACCTCCTAGGTAGAAAGGAACTCAATATTTTCACTGGAAATATAAGCTGGGATTTTTGAAGGAGCCAGAGGGATTTGACACCTATATCCCACTGTAATACCCTAGGCCCTTTTGAAATCCCAGCTTAATTAAAAAAATGGAAAAGAGCAAATTAATGAACAAGAGAACACTGCAGTGTATGTATTATGATTTATTCCATTCCTAATTGGGTGTATGAATGCTTATTTTTTCATCAGAATCACAATAAGCACATTGCAAAACATATCAAAATATTAATGAAGCCTGCTACTGTTTGCTGTTTCCCAGCAATGTTTTGCATTTGTTTGTCTCTTGGGGAGGAGGCATTTTCCCTGTTTGTAGCAAGGACTGTGTTCAGGAAACCTTGCCAAATGATAACAGCAAAATAATAAAAAATACAAATTATACACAAATGTATTTGATTATATCTTCAGCTTTCTGATCGTAGTTTTATACATTTGCAATAGTGTTTCTTAACTGATGCCACTTGGAATTCTTCATGCAGGCTTCAGGAAACTTTGTTCCCACAAATCTCTCCAGAAGCCTCTGGCTGGCAAATCATATCCATGTAAGTCTTCATGGTTTAGGTAGAATTGGATGTTTTTGGAAGAGTCTTGAGTTACTTTGTTGTTGGTGTGCATGATACCTTGCATTATCTTAAGCATTATGTAAGCAGGTGTATTGCAAATATTGAGGGAAGTCACTGGGAAGCAATTTCCAAGACTTTAAACCCTGGGTGTATTGCTGATACTTATATGTATATTCTGATGCAAAAACTTGGTGTGATACTTTGAATTTTCATAGTGTGAGGAAAAGATAGTTGTCACCTGTAGCTGACCAAATTGTTATTGATATCAATGTTTCAATAGCTGTTAGTCATTTAAACTTGCAGTATCCTTCAGCAACTGAGCTGAGTCTGGTAACTGCACACACACACACTCACTCACTCTCTCTCTCTCTCTCTCTCTCTCTCTCTCTCTTTTCATAATATGAGGAAAAAGACAGTTGTCACCTATAGCTGACCAACTTGTCAGTGATGTGATGTGATATATATAAACTGTATATGTGTGCAGGTACTAGGTTACTGGAATTTTCTACTCTGGCAGCTCATTCCTGCATTGTCCTATGCTAAAAACTATTTGAAAATATCATGAGAAATGTCAATACTTAGACTTTAAGTTATCCCATTAACGTGGATAATAGCGTGAATTTATTTTACAAGGCAGGATTTTTGTTTAACTTCTGTTGTGACTCCAAATGAGGAAACAGAATTTAGCCATACAAAAATATACTTCCTACATTCTGTACAGTTTCTATTGTAAAGAGAAAACCATGTAGTTTGGGTCTCTCTGATTTAAAATTATAATGACGTGGGAAGTTTATTCTGGACTGGTATATGTTATTGAAACACATTTTTAGAGCAATAGTGTTCATATAAGAACTTCTTAATGACAATATTTTGTCTCTGCAATAGCATTTCATTTGGGAGAGTATTACCAAAGGTGTGATGACTTCACTATTTGAAACTGGAATAGGCAAGGAGCCAAACAAAAGTGAATATTAATTTCAAATTCTGAATGTTGTGTGGGAGAAGGACAAAATCGTTTAAAGAGAAATAATATTTCTGACTTACTCAAAGGATACCTTAGGGTATGTCTACACTTCCAGCCTATTTCGGAATAGGGCTGCAAATGTAGGCTTTCAGAATTGCTAATCAAGCCTGGGATTTAAATATCCCGCGCTTGATTTGCATCTTCCTGGCCGGGTGTCATTTTTTGAAATTTACAAGCCCGGAATAACTGCCTGCATCTACACGCGGCAGTGAAACGGGCGTTCAAAATAAAGCCCTATTTCGAACTACCTGTTATTCCTCCTGCAATGAGGTTTAACAGGTAGTTCGAAATAGGGCTTTATTTCGAACACCCGTTTCACTGCCGTGTGTAGACGCAGGCAGTTATTCCGGGCTTGTAAATTTCAAAAAATGGCGCCCGGCTGGGAAGATGCAAATCAAGCGCGGGATATTTAAATCCCGGGCTTGATTTGCAATTCCAAATGCCTACATTTGCAGCCCTATTCCGAAATAGGCTGCAAGTGTAGACATACCCTTAGATAGCTTTATATAGTTCTTAAATCATCTTATTGTATGAATGACAACAAAGCAGAACTGTAAGAAGTACAATGAAATAAGAATACAAATGTAATAAGAAAAAAATCGACTGAAAAATAACTGATATTATCCTATTCAGTTTAAAAATAGTTGATTTTATTATGCCCAGTGATGCTGAAACATGCTTAAAAAGAAAACAAAAGTTGTGCTAAACAATTTTATGTCAACTGTTGATGTTTGCATATCTCTGATCATTTGTAAAATTAAGCTTTTCCAGTGCTTTGATCATGTTTTGTATCATTTCCCTGAACTGCACTGGCAGAGTCTCTAATGCATATAGTGTATGGAAGAGTCCTATTCAGAGCTGCACTGGGACTTAAAGCTGAACTCTTTGTTATTTGATTTCCATCCTTTTATTTCTAGTGGGAGTTACTATCAACTGAATAAAGGGTTTTATGTAAAACGAAAATGGTTCTGCATAGAGCATGTTGGTAAAACTTTGCCATCTTCCAGCAACACCTTAATGATTGCTGCTTGACAGCTTCAGGGAAGTTGTTTGAGTCACCATGCTTGCTCTCTCTCACACACACATGTACACACTTCCCCCACCCACCTAGATCATTCCATCTTTGAATGTGCAAAACACTTCCTCTCCTATTAACGATAATAAAATATCCCTGTGGCAAATACAGTAGGTGGTTATATAACAGTGTAATAGGAAAATAAGTGTTGTAGCTGCCTTCAGTGAGAGGTAGTATGTTCCTTTTGGACTCATCTTCATTTAATCTCTTCTTCCCCCTTCTCTGGAAACATGAGGAGAGCTAGCTCCTTGATCCCTTTGAGAAAAATCACACAGAAGGTAACAAATCACTAAACCTTTTCTCTATAGCTACCACTGCTTAACTCTGTCAGGTGCAAGATTCATGGTAGACTGCAGGAAAGCAGTGACCATTGAGGAAGATAGTCCCATTTCTTTTGGTCATGCATTACAAAGAGCTATAATTCATCTGCCATTTACAAGAGGAGGTATTTGATCCAACTGGAATTTCTGATTTTTTTTCCCATGCAATTCTTGCTTTTTAGTGAACGAATGAAAAGCCACTAGCTACCTTCTGAACATTATTCTACTAATAGTTAATTTTAATTCAAAACCTGCTGAATGCTCCAGAATCATCCTGCCATCACAGGCTGTCAAAATAGATGCTTGTAGCTGAATCAAAATGACAATTTGTGCAGTCATTCAAATAGTGCGGCAAGGACAAGAAATTCAAGAACAAACTAAATTTGAACTATCACCCATAATTGTAAAAGAGGCTTTTTTTTGTAGTGGTGTCTGCTCAACTTCTTAAAATTAGGCTTCAGAAATCTTTTGAGGGATCGGCATATTAACTTATAGCAAAAAAGTGCTACTTGCACTTCCTTTGGAGTAGAGAAGGTGACTCAAGCTCTATACAGGTTGACCTCACTAGTCTGATCGGGGCCAAATCAAAGAATTTGCCAGACCATGGGAGGTCAATGTTGTCGTGCAGCATTACCAACACTTCCACTGTGTTAGCAAAGGCACACTAACAATAGAATTTATTAAATATAGGGCCTGATCTGGAATGGTGGTATAATGCCTCTGTCTCAGAAGAGGGCTTACCCTGGAACCTGCCGTATCTAATCACTGGTGGATTTTACGGATTCCAATAAACACAGACTCACTTTCACATTTAACAGGAACATATATATTATAAAACACAACAGGTGAAACACTACAGTCAATAACAATGAATCAACATTGAACAACTCCAGCCCCTCTCCCTCTAATATAACAGGAGATAGCAAAGATAATCATAGGCTAACAGTGGAATACTGTACTCAGTCAGAGGTCCGATGGAACAGGAACAGGTGCTCAGGATCTTCTACCCTGTGGCTATGGAAAGCCATAGGGGAGGAACTCTGAGGAGTCCTTAGACATGTAAACCTCAGTGATGTTAGAGCAGGTGAGTTGGCAAGGTAAACGAACAGTTCTGTCTTTGCTTGATTCTCGCCTTTGTGATGGAAAACAAAGCTGCTCGGTTATCATGAAGCTGTTCCGGTACTGCAGAGGGCCTTCGCCACAGCAAGCAACCTCACTTCATGTAGTTGATGTCCAACGACTTGGGATGCAGGTAGCTATGGACTCACTGTGTTGGGCAGTTGCCACAACGGTGGGTCCAAGCACCATGGCAGTGGGATGAGGTCTGTCTGTAACTTGAGATGGTCTGGCCTTCGCCATAGCTTCCAGGTACACCAAGCAACTCTCCTCTGCAGTGTGATGAACTGCCAACCTGATCCTCTCAGGAATCAGTGTATTTGAGTTAAAAGGCAGGAAAACAGCTAGAGTCCTGTGTGTAGAAAAGTAGAATGACGTATGCAAAGTCTACGTGCCTTGTGCAGATTTCCGGGCCGTGTGCACATAATTGGTGCCATGCACACAACCATTGTGCTGTGTGCAAAGGTGTTTTGGCAGCAAAGTCGGTCACTCATGACATTTTGAATTCCCTTTCAAAACCCTGACTCCATTTTGATTTTACCAACTATGTCTTAACTGCTTACTAGGCTCTTAGAAGACATATAGGGGTAAATTAGAGCTAAACAACAGCAAACCATGTTGAGAGCCAGGACTGGTGTCTGTAAACAAACTTTATGGAATTGTGGGAAACTTGACCACACCCATGATAAGTAGACATTTGGTTAACTAAAATCATGCTTGCTCACAGCTGTTTCCAGACCAGAATGTGCTGGACTAGAGCGTTTCATCCTTGTTCTTTTCTTGTTTAGTGAATATGGCACCCAGAGGTACTTGAATAAGTTGTGTGTGGGGATGAACATTACAACCAAAGTTCCCTCTCAGGTGCATGGCAGCACGGCCACATAGCTGCTTAATCAGCCCTGCCCAGTTAGGCAGCTCCATGTGTGGAGCCCTGAGCCTCTGACTGGCTGAGGTTGATTAAGCAGCTGCAGAGTTGTGCTGCCACGCAGTTTAGAGGGAATCTTGATTGCAACACATTAGAAATGCTTTTTCTTCAACTGAATTTGTTTCTAGTCATTAGTAAAGCAGTCTTGTAAACAATGACTACTGGTCATCCCTGATGTCTAGACAACTGCTGCTGTTACGCAGAGGCAGCTTTTCTGCAATATAATTTAGCTTTTTAAAGATACTATTGGACCCTTAGTTTAAAAATAAGAAGCACCACAAGTTTCATTTCTTTTAAAAGAAAGATTAGATTGCTAAAGGGAGGAAAAGCAGGGTGAATCCTTAACATTTGTATCCTTGATACTCTTGGAATAAGTAAAATACCCTACTAATGAATATGCTAGCACTTGTGCTTTTGCTTTGAGTCCCAGATATTTCCCAGTGGAAATATACAAATAGCTTTCAATGAGGAATAAAGACAAAATTTATTTTAGTTGAAAAGAGCAAAAGCTGAGGGGAATTTCTGGTACTTTTAAGTTTCTGATTAGGAATGAAAGTGAACACCGCACAGGGATTTAACTACATTTTTTAAAAAAGAAAGAAGAAGGTAATTAAAATCAGCAAATGTGTGATCAGTGACTTGTGATCCCTTCCCTCCCCCAAAGTCTAGCAGATCACCACAGGAATGTAAGTTTTGTAAAGTCAATGCAGTAGCTGTAAAATTTGGGTATAATGCAATGACAGTACACAGGATCAAACAAAATCAAACACCAAAACCATCATAATAGGCAATGGTTTAAAACAAATAACGTTAAGTTTTCCTTCACTCAGTGCACAGCCAACCTGTGAAACTCCTTGCCAGAGGATGATGTGAAGACTAGGATTTTAACAGGGTTCAAAAAAGAGCTAGCTAGCCATTGATGGACCTAACCTCCATGAATCTATTAGCCAGGATGGGTAGGAATGGTGGCCCTAGCCTCTGTTTGTCAGGAAAGGGATGACAGGAGAGGGATCACGTGATGATTACCTGTTGTGTTCTCTCCCTCTGGGACATCTGGTACTGGCCAATGTCAGCAGACAGGATACTGGGCTAGATGGACCTTTGGTCTGACTGAGTATGGTCATTCTTATGTTCTTATGTTTTAAAGAAAACTGTTTGTAGTGAAAGAGATGGTATCATTCTGAAAAGGGGTACGTCACTATGTGTCAAATTAAACCTTTCCCTCTTTATAGGGATCTGGTGCAAAACATGGTTTATCAGGGTGGGAATCAGTTTCAATTCTGTCAGGAAGCTAAAATAAAAATCAGTGTAAACACACATGAAGTAATTGTTTTCTTAAAGCAAAACACTTGAACTTTCATCATTTTTGATGAACTTGAACTTGAATTTATCATTTTTGCACATGATCATGATCCTTAATTTTTACTGAGTTCAGTTCTTTGATATAACAGTTACAAGAGTTCAAGTAATTTTGTTATTAACTTGTCTCACTATAAACAGGCTGATCACCACTCAAGCACTCACATGTGTCCTGGAGCAAGGTCCTGGATGTAACAGGTTGGGTCACAGAGATCCCCTTGAGACTGTCCCTTCATGGGCTGATCACCCAGCCCTCTGGGGCGCATCACCATCCTGTCCTGCTGAACCAGAAGCTCTGGTCTCCCCTAGCAAAGACACAGAGTTGGGCTAACCCCACAGCAGAATAACACAGTCACTGAGAACATTTCAGCTCTGGGAGGACTCAGTTATAGGGACTTGACAACACCCAGGAGCACAGCCCCAATGGGACCAAAACATCAAATAAAAGCCTCTTACTCTATGAGCTTTCTCTGTGTAAAACTTTAATGGGTAAGATGCATTTTAAAGTTCAATCCCTTTATCAGTACAAGAGAGATATGCACAGCTCTCTTCCCCCTCCCCCCGGCCAGGTAACAAAAGTCATTTTATTAAGTATAAAAATAGGATTTAAATGGGTGCAAGTGATGACAAACAAGGAAGCTGCTAAGTTAAAATGAACAAAATATACCAACTAAGCCTAAACACTCGAGAAATTGTTACAAATTATTTCTCATCCTACTTCTTCCACCATTGCTTCCATTTCTTAAATAAAATTTCCCCAAAGTGGGAGGTCTTTGTCCCATTCCCCAACCCCTGTGGAAAAATACCAAATTCAAGATGTATTCCAGCACCAACTGGTATGGTCACATGGCTTTGTCAGACCAACCACACTTTAGGTTGACAGTAAAAATAAGATTATTCACTCATCCTTGTCTTGAGCACCCATCCATCAAGTTCTTTAATTACCACTAATAGCTTTCCCTAGAAGATCTAGTTTAATAAACAGGTTTACATTTCTAATTTCTCATATAAGAATGACACATGCTCACAAATAGAATATTCATATTCAGGGGCTATAAGCCCTTGAATGATAGGGTACTTACTTCATTTTGCATAAAGCATATTCAGGTTATGCATATTCAAAAACATGTTTCCATGAGACATATGGGGCACAGTGTCACATTTGTCTTCTCAATATGCTCCACATCCAATAGGCTTTCACAATTCCAATAACATCCTTTCTTGGGATTTGGTTTCTTCACACAATGTTCAAAATCCTTACAAAGTGGTTTTCCATCCCTGCCTTAATTTGGGATGACTTCCCAATCATTCCTAAGAATTCTTCCTGCTCTCTGAACAGTTAGAGAAGATGTGGGCTGGACTGCCCAACTTGCTTCTTCCCAAAAGGAAAACAAGACTTTCAGCTGGGACTTTTACCCAACAACTACTGTCAAGGGTTCCCATCGAGAGCCTCCCTTCCTTCAACTTCACTCTACAATTAACTCCCTCCCCCATCTCCCTCTTTCTTGGCCTGTTTTTGGGTATGTCTACACTGCAGAGTTTTTTCAGAAAAATGGCTGTTTTTCCGAAAAAACTTCACTTATGTCCACAGTGCAATTGCCTTCTTTCTAAAAAAACCAAAACCAAAACGAAAGAACAGAGGGGTTTTTCCAACATTGGTAAACCTCTTTCTACGAGGAAGAAGCCTTTTCCGAAAGAGCTCTTTCAAAAAAAAGGCATGTGTGAACGGGGAAGAGGGAGTTCTTTCAAAAGAAGAGGAAAGAGGAAAAAGCACAGGTGCCCTGGTGGCCACTCTGTCCATAGTAATTACAGTTTACATGCGAGATAGCGTCCATTCAGTGTGGACGCTATCTTTCAAAAATCAGATTGCTTTTTTGGTGCACTCTTGCTGTGTAGATGCTCTCTTTCGGAAGAAGTTTTTTCGGAAGGTCTCTTCCGGAAAAGCTTCTTCTGAAAGAAGCCTGCAATCTAGATATGGCCTTTGTTACATGACCACCTGTCACATTACTTAGTTTGCCTCTGTAGGCAGAGAGAATGAATTATTTGTGTCATAGGTAGGCTGAGACCTATACTCCTTTAAAGTCCTTTCCACTGAGATTACTGACCCTGTTCCCCTTCCTTCAGACTGGTCTGCTGGATTCCCTCCCCAGATCTGCAATAATACTGCTAAGGATGGTCATTCTGTTGTGCTCTTGAAGATTCTCCAGCCTGTCTGCTGGGCTTGAGGGTTGGTTCCTCATTGTGTGCAAATATTTGATGGCAGTAAACTAAAGGACAGTTAAAAAAAAAAAAAAAGTCAAGGCCATAGTGATACCATGCATCTCATTTTCTTAAAAACATGCATAGTGAAACAGCTAGTAGCATCCTTCTCCCCTCTAGGCCAGTGGAGTGGGAGGCAGCACTGAGCAAGCGGTGGGACCTGTGAACTGCAGAATAATAGAAGAGGTTAGTTTAACTGTTAGTCGTCATATCCAGCTCCTTCGCAGCATTCCTCCTCCTCTGCCCCAAAACACCCAAACTAAAAACATGAGTCTTGGTTGGAAAGAGAGTTCATCCAAATTAATGTACATTTAAAAAAATAGATTTTTGCATGGGAATAACACAGATTTGGACTGCTTTTAAGTATTTTTAATTTTTTTTCCAAGTTCTTCCCTTCTGAATCTTTGGTTCTAATTAGGCCTGAGCCACAGACTTCCTGGGTGACCTTGGACAAGCCACAATTTCTTTGTGCCTCTATCAATACAGCAGCAAATTGGACAAACCCTCCCCCCCCCCCAAAACAACAACAAAAGAAGCCCACTGAAAACCAGATGGTACAGTAGAACGTAGCTTTTCTATGTTGAAAAGTGAAATGAACCAAACCATTTAATTTAACATTTTGCAAGAAACAATGCTCTATACATAGAGCAGTCAAACTTGTTTCACAGATAGTTTTAGAGGAAACATTATTTAAAAAATGGGATATGTCAGCACTTTCAGAAAATCTCAATGAGAGGCAGGTCTCAAATATACTGTAGCTGTGTGCTTGCACACTTTCTTTTTTGCTGGGTGTTAAACAGCAATTTTGAATTGCTGCTACACCATGGGGTCAAGGTTTAAGGCAACAGTTTTGCGAACACAGATGTGAATAACCTTATGCACAGGAATCATTCCACTGATTTGGTTATCTGAACAAAGAATAAACTATATAGTCTTAAGTATGTATGCATGTGTCAGAACAGTCAAGCTATTTTAATAGGCTCAGATGGCTGAAAATGAGCCATTTTGAACTTTAAACTTGTATACTGTTATTTATAAAAGCACAGTAAGTTGCGCGTGACATTTTAAAGAACAGCTGGAAGATCAAAGCTTCATAGCGTACAATCCATATGAAATCCTGGTCCCATTGCCATCAATGGAAACGTTACTCTTGACTTCAATAGAGCCAGGGTTTCACCCTAAGGGATTGTTTCATATGTAAGAAGATGCAGAAGCATAGTGAAGTGAGGTGATGAAAGGGGATAGTCTAATAAGGGTTCATAAAAGAAATGAGAGAGAAGGGAAAAGAGTTTTTTGGTATACGTCACAAATTATGTGCAGTTCTGATGAAGGCTTGACATTGTAATCAGGAAATAACCTTTTGTATTAGCATGTTTAGCAATCAGATTCTCTCAAGTATACCTTCTAGAAGTTAGTTTCTGGCCTGAGCTCTATGGACCAGTACCAATGTGTGACTATTCCTTTTTATTGAGAGACAGAATTTTCAGTTATGCAGTCTTTATTTTTTTTATTTTTCCTTATACATATCCCTAAGTATTTCAAAGGCCCTTGATAATCTGGATAAATTTGCAATAATGCCATATAATCTTTTCTTACATGCCAACTGGCTAGACTGAAGTCTATCTGCACAGGTGTACTCTCTGCTTTTAGCTAGCAGGAGGCTGTTAGCAATCTCTCCTTGAAGTGTCAGAAGGCTGTTTCAGTTGCAAACTTAATTGCCATATTTCTCTATAATCCTGATCTACACCAACTGTGGGGTATTTTTTGTTGTTGGAACAATCCAGTCTACCACATGCTGAATTGACAAGTAAGATCTTTCATTTCATGATTACATAACACATGCAATGATTCAAAATGCTGCTCATTAGCACTTTCAGTGGTTTCATTAATGGGTGTGACAGTTTAAATGTAAAAATAAACAGACATGTTTGAGGGCCTTGCAAAAATTGTATCGAGGCATGCCTCATTAAAAATCAATTTGAATCAATACCATTTATTTTGTGTGATATGTCACTTGATCATGAAGAATTACTTGTGATTTAAGTGATTTGTTGATTTACCTCCAAACAGCATTCCCTAGATCAATTAAGCTGAATCTGGGTGTTTTTCTACACTATGGAGAGGATTGACCCCCAGAGGTCAATCTTCTAGCATTTGATTTAGAGGGTCTACTATAGAACTCCACATCACATGCTGAGGGCAGCCTTCTCCAGCATCCTGTACTCATCATTGTGTGAGGAGTAAGAGAAGCCGATGGGAGGCCAGCAAGAGCATGTGCAGTGTTCCTGCAATGTAAATCGTAGTTGGACACACAAGTAACTGAAACAAAGGTGGCCTGGGGTCAACGGTAATTGGTTAAGCTTTATGAAATTCTCATCCTTTGAGTGCTTACTCCAGAATTCAGTAAACGACTTGTACAAGTTTTGTTTCTTTGCTAATGCTATAAGCCAATGTTATCCTTTTGGGGTTGGCAGTTTTCTACCTTAGTGATTATTTTATTTTTGAGAAAATAGTTACCATGCAATTACCTCCTCCTCTTTGTACTTCTCTCCACTGTTTATCTCCTTCATTCACTTGTTATGTCTTATAAACTAACACTGTAAACAGTCTGGGGGCAAGAATGTCTCTCTCTTCTATGGTGGTTCTGCACCAATGCAATGAGGTCTTGATCTGTGATTGAGGCCCTTAGGTACTACTGTAAAATAAATCACTAGTCATTGATTTGAACTATAAACATGCAATTCAACCTGATGCTACTAGCTAGAAGTTGAAAGACCTTCTGAGGGATGATAATTTTGAAATCATGACAAATAAATGTTATTCAAAAACTTCTTACTTGTCTTGACAACCCATTAGAGCCTGCCAAATATTGATGGGGCATAGCACTGCACATAGATTGTTTTTAGTTGAAAGAATTTGAGAAAATTACATTTTTGAACATGTTGATAACAGCTCATTTGCAGACTCTTGAGTACAAAATATATTCAGGAACCATTACAAATTTTGACAGAAATTTCCATGAACTGAACTAATCAGGATTATTGTGGCTGTGGATCAAAAATGTTATTTTGTCAAAGAATGATAATATAAGAATCTGATTTTGCTCTCTGGTTTGGGATGAAGAAAACATCAGTCCGCAACTGGTGAATATTGGTTACATTTAAGGAATCTAGAACCGTTGGCAACTTTCAGATTGATTGTACAATTCTATGTCACTCTCTCTTTCAGATTGCTTAGATTGAATATCATTACACCAAACAATCAATGGCCTGAGATGTAGAATGCAACTGATGTGTATATTTATTAGAAAACATAGATTGAATGAGACCACACACAGCATGATCCAAAGAGAAATCTAAACAAAACTGTACATGATGTTCCATGAATTAAGGTGAATTATTTCACTAGAGTATATGAAAGAGACAAAGCTGAGACAAAAAAACTAAGAAAACTGGCTATGTCAATTATTCTCGTGGCAATGAGTGGAGACGTATTATTTACACCTTAAAATGAACAAATGTGGTTTGTGTGTCTCATATCACCAGTCTTTTGGCTTTTCTGGTTATTGGGCAATAGACAATACAGTGAAATTTAAAAGTACAGATGAAAAAATACTACAAAAGAATGAAATATTTGTAAATTGTAGTTCATGCTATAACAAATTTTGAGAAGTCCTAAATTAGGATGATGTATTCAATAAAACAGAGATTTATAGTAACATGGACCACCTCATACCATCTTTGTTATAGCTTAACTGATAGTCATATGACAGATGTCTTTAGTTGGGATTTCCTGAAGCCCTCAGTGTTGGCCTCACTTTGTTCCCATTGAAGTGAATGATGTTTTGCCACTGACTTCAAGGGGAGCAGATTTAGGTCATCGAAGAGCACTTTTGAAATCCTATATACGATATATTTTAGCAGCTGAAAAATAAGGCACAAGAGCCAGCACTATGGGACCAAATGCCTACATGGGCCACCAGAAAGTGGTATGCAAACCAATATTGGTCCTCAGACCAGATTTTGGGATCCACTCCCCTAATTTAGAATTCCTCATATTCAGATAAGAGACTTCTACTTCCATCCCAGTCCTTGGGATGGAAGGACTGGGATGGAAGTAGAAGTCTCTTATCTGAATATGAGGAATTAGGGGAGTTGATCCCAAAATCTGGTCTGGGGACCAATTCGTTCATTTCATGAGAATGACACATTCATTCCATGAGAAACTAGAAATTTGTTGACTTATGTGCCTCTGTGTTCATGTTTGCATTATTGCTTCTTCTCAGGCGGGAATGTCAGGATGTCTTTAACCATTCTGAACTACACAAAATGGTGTGGGGTTTAGTTCTGCATAGGCAGGCATTCATTTTTAGGTACAGGAAAAGAAAGCTGTTCTTGTGCATAAAGCACAGGAATGGAAACCAGGAGACCTGTCCTGTTTTAGCTTTGCCAGGAATCCTGAGACACCTTTGTGCAAAGGGACTCTGGGCCATATTCTGGCCTTACTATTTGCTCAAAATTCAATGGGAAGTTTCTTGTACAAACTTATGATATGTGACCTTTAAGGACTTGTGCCTCAGTGTTGTCATCTGTAAAATATGGCTGATATCCGCCTTCCAGGAAGCTGAGAATATACGTTTGTTAAAGGTCTTTGAAATAATAATTTGTATTGTAACAGAATCTTCTAAGGACCTCAGTCATCCAGGTGGCCCTAAAGTGATCTACAAGCATTCTAGAGTTCCTTCTCAGTCAAAGTTTCTGATAAACAACCCAGCATTTATTTCCAGAACTTTGTTCTCACAAAGCCGATTCAGGAACTCAAAGTTGTGTGAAAGCTGGATGTCAGTTTTGTCCTCCATTCCCTCACCATGCAGATAGAGCCAAAACTCTTGGTTCTCTTGATGCTGCCTTTGGATTAAAGAAGATAGATAACAGGCCGGTGGGAGTCCTCTTTGAAGCAGATTGGCAGCCAGCCAGCTGCTGACTCTTCACTTAGTCATTAAGAATAAACTTTTTAAAGAGATATCTTTCACCCACCCTTGAATGCTCCAAGGAGGAAGATTATGGTCACATTTTAAACCCATTAAAACATGTTAACCAATTTATATTTTCCAGCTAAAGAATCTGGACCCTTTGGTTAAAGGATAATGGCTTACTCCTTGTAGTGCAGCTAATGTGCTGCTGTAACCTAGTATAAAATACAAAAGAGAATGTAAGACAAAAATACTCTGCAATGAACAAGGGAGTAGGGTTTTATATTATCTCTTTCCTTTTTTTGCCCCCAGAACCTTTGCGCCAATACAATGGTCATCATATGGTTGTATATTTACAACTGCAGGGTCAGAGTGGTTAGCAAGAAATACTAGAGATAGCACATGTACTTTTTATTGAGGTCACTTAAGGTTTTTTAACACTTTTGCATTCATTAGCCTGATGCCAGTTAAGGTAAAATAGCCACTTATTAGATGAAACCACAACATAAGAGCTTTACTGAAAAAATGCTACCTGCTTAATCTAGACTAACCAGATTTTGCTGATATGCAGAGGGAAGAATGTTTCATTGTGTAGGTAAGAGATTGCAATAGATTCCACATTTCACTTACTCACTATCTTTGCTGATTTAAAATGAGATGTCAGGCATACTTTCCTTTCCACATTAGCTGAGTCTTGAGTTTTCAGATGCATTGATGTATGTTCTTTTCAGCTGTATTGCCTTCACACTATCCTGAGCCTTATAAAGCAAAAAGGATTGATCGGTTCAGCATTTTGCTCATGTAACATGCAGAAGGCATTTAGTAGAATGATTGATGGCACTGCAGTGAAACAGTTCATAAAGGATAATGTCCTTCTACTTAGAATTCACATGCTATCATTTTGGAAAGGCTTTGGCATTTGAAGGAAAAGTCAACTGCAACATCATCAATTTGAAACCAGCTCTTGCATAGCAGCACTTTGAATGTGGGTTGGAAGGAAATATCTCATAAAACATTTTATGCCTGGGAACATTAGCTTCCTTGCTAGTTAAACACATTTACTCGCAAAAGATGCAATTAGACAATTAGCTAAAATTTGTAATTATAGCAGAGAGAGAGAGAGACTTGGCTACTCTTTATTAGACCTCTCTCTGTGTAAAGGGGACATTTTCTTCAGGGCTGAGCCAGGGAAGCTTGTCATTGATGTATTGAGGCAATGCCAGAAGGAAGGGCATTCTGAGGTGTAGTGGCAAACCCAACATGTAAATCCTACGTCCAACTTGCAGCAATAGTAAAGACGACATTTTCTTGTTTAGCTGACATGGGACTGCAAAGATGCCACTGACTCATCTTTGCCCATGTTACATCAATTGTTGCAATTCCACCCTACTCCCTAAGTATATGGGAAAATGTAGTTCTTGTCACTTTATTTTATCATTAGGATATGACACACTGAAATGGACTCCACCCTGCTGGGAATTCTGCCTTCTCTTTTGGTTATAGTGGCAGCTGTGCTGAACATCTTCTGTCTCAAAGAGGAAAGCCTTAGCTTCTTCATACGGAATTTATCACAACCATCTGTGTGTAACAAGGGATTGTGTACTGCATTCAGGCAGATGACAAGGCCCTTTCCACAATATATCAAAATAGAGACTATTATGGTGGATTCAAATAGCTAGCCCTGCTCTCTTCTCTGGTCCTGGATTAATGACAACCCTCAACTGAAACTGAGCAAAGTTGTCAGGCATTGATAAGACAGTGCTTTATCAAGAGAGAAATAAATTCAGTTGACACCATTTCTGCATCAGTGATGGTTTGTGGGAAATAAGATGCCAAAGTTCTGTAACACAAGACAAAGAAACGAAGCTCTTCTGTGAGATCCAAAAGTGTTTTTGTTTCTTTTGAAACATTACAAATGTACTTGAGAAGAGAGAGTTAATTCAATAATGTAAATTGGCACAGGTCCATTCTGGAAACTGAGGGTGTGTGTTGTGTACCATGAGGCATCACTCCACGGGGGGTTATTTAATTTAAAATATTTACAAGTATACCTAGAAGCTCTTCATGTCCTTCAGTCGGTCAATGCTGGATGGAAAGTGTGCAGGGGGATTAAGACATAAACTTAAAGGATGGCAGGACTACCTATTAAGGCTCTGGAAACAACTGTGCATTCTAGCCCTACCTGGTAGTTGAAGACAAAGTTCTCCACTCGTTAATGAAGCTCCTTCTGATTTCTTATTTTTAATAATTATTTTTGACAAGCATATCATTAGATTACTTTTGGCTCTTCTCTCCTACCACATGCATATATTAAATTTGCAGTACATCTTGTGACTAAGCTTCTTTTATACCTCGTTGGATACCATGCTTTTGGGTAGACTGCTTGCCTCAGAAGCTCATGGCAGCCTTCAGTTTAGATGCTTTTCCCAAGGACACAAACTTGCTGTTTACCTAGCCATCCTCCTCATTGGCCAGCATGGAGAAAAGGAAGAAAATGATCCCCAGAAACTCTGGCCTGTCCCCAACCCACTAGGAAGGGCAGCAGACTCCTTTTCAAAGTAGTCCTTTCCCTCTGGGGTATCTCACTGTTCAGGCCAACTTTCTCATGGCAGGTAGGGAGTTGGCACACCCTCTACTCCAGGTTCCAGTCCAGGGACCTTGTGGATAACAGCTGCCTGCAATGTGTCTCCTGAGCCAGCTGCAATTCTCTGGGCTGCTTACCCACAGCCTCTTCCCAGCACCTTCTTTATCCTTACCACAGGAACTGCTTCCTGGTACCTGACAGCATTAGTACCTCCCAGTCTTCCAGCAGTGTACCTTCTTACTCCAGCTCCTTGTATGCTCTGAACTAACTCAAGGGAAATCTTTTAAATTAGTATTAGCTGGTTCCTAATAGGTTCCACATGTCCTGATTAGCTTGTCTTAATTGATTCTAGCAAGTTCTGATTGACTCCAGGTGATTTGATTGCTCTGAAGTAGCCCCTATTACCTTACCCAGGGAAAAGGGGTGTGTTTAATCTGAAGCTAATGTACCTGTCTTCGATAGCCATGTGGCCTGACCCTGTCACAATCTGTTAATTAAATTCTGCGACTGACATGATGACTTAATAATAATTGTGTAGTATGAAAAAGATAGTGTAAAATTGCAATTTTTTAGAAATCCCACAGATAATTTAGGAGGAAATGGCATGGCTAATCTGATTATATGCAAATTTTAGAAGCACAAAAATATACACAACAAGGTAACATTAAATCACGTGTGATCAATATTAATCTTTAGAAAGGGGTGAAGGGTTGTCACGTTTCTGACAAGCGCATTTATAAAATAATGAAATGGACATATCTAAAGATTGGAATAAACAAATGTTGTGGATTAAGATGAGGATAGGAAGAGATTCATTAATTGTTTACTCATTGTGTTGTCATTTACACCTTGTCACAGGGCCGCCCCTCCCGAGGGGCGGGCCGCCCGCCTCCGGGACATAGTTCGGATCCCTCCGGCCGAGACCCAAACGTAAACTGCCCCTTTCTTAGGGGAATTACGGCCCCCTCGCCTAGTCCCAAAAGTACGCTGCCCCTTTCTGAGGCATCCGTCTGCAGAAGAAAGGGCCTTGAGAAATCCGGGTGGAACAAGACGGGGGCGTTAGTAAGCTTGGCTTTCAGGATCCTGAAGGCCTTCTCACACTCGGCTGACCACCGGACTTTATTCGGCTGGGCGTTTTTGGTGAGGTCTGATAGGGGGGCTGCAATGTTCGCAAAATTAGGGATAAACCGGCGATAGTACCCAGCGAGTCCCAAGAATTGGCGTACCTGCCTTTTCGTTGTGGGGGCCTCGCACTCCTGTACTGCTTTCACCTTGTCTATCAACGGTCATACCGTCCCCTGTCGATGGTGTATCCTAAGTAGGTCACTTCCCGTCGGCCCAGCTGACATTTTCGCGGGTTGGCTGTAAGGCCGGCCTCCTTCAGGGTCTTCAATACCACTTCTAGGTGTTGTACATGGGTCTCCCATGTCGGGCTAGATCACCACATCGTCTATATATGCAGCTGTGTGGGAGCGGTGGGGCTGTAATAACTGGTCCATCAGTCGCTGGAACGTGGCTGCAGCCCCATGTAGTCCGAACGGCATAGTCACAAACTGGAACAGACCAAAAGGCGTAGGGAAGGCCGTCTTCTCCTTAGAGGCTGGCGTCAGGGGAATCTGCCAATATCCCTTTGTCATATCTAAGATGGAGAAGTATTCCGCCTGGCCAAGCTGGTCAAATAACTCCCCAACTCGAGGCATTGGGTAGGCATCGAACCGTGAGATGGCATTGACTTTG
Source organism: Pelochelys cantorii (assembly GCA_032595735.1). Lineage (NCBI taxonomy): Eukaryota > Metazoa > Chordata > Testudines > Trionychidae > Pelochelys > Pelochelys cantorii. The sequence continues at coordinate 95,184,448 of CM064327.1, forward strand.
CGGAAATCAATGCAAAACCGCGTCGTGCCGTCCGGTTTCAGGACGAGAACAATCGGGCTCCTCCACTTGCTGCGGGATTCTTCCACCACTCCCATCTCTAGCATCATTTGGAGTTCCTTCTGGACTGTCTGCCACATTTTCCGGCATAGGGGCCGATGTTGGTCTCGCACTTTATGGCCCGGGCGGGTAGCGATATGGTGATGTACAGCACTGGTCCGGCTGGGTTGAGAGGCAAAAAGCCGTATAAATTTCTGGACCACCTGCTGTAATTCGCTCCGTTGTCCCGGGCTCATTTCCTCGCTCACCGCGACTTGCGCAGGTCCCTGGACATCTTCTAGTGTAGGCCCAAGTTCGGAATCTGGGCGGTACAGGGGTGACCAGGAGCCCCTCGGCCGTTTTCCATTCCTTCAGGAGGTTAATGTGGTATAATCGTACCTCTTTCCTCCTTCCCGGCAGCCTCACCTCATAATCCATGGTCCCTACTTGCCGTACCACTTCAAAGGGGCCCTGCCATCAGGCGAGCAGCTTGGATTCTCGGGACGGCAGTAGGACGAGTATGTGGTCCCCTGGTTCAAAAGAGCAGAGTTTGGCCCCTCGATTGTAATACCGGGCCTGGGTCTCCTGTGCCTGTAAGAGGTTAGCCTTGACAAATTCCCCTACCTCCCGCAGTTGTAATACATAGGGTACTGTTCCTTGGATTCGAGATTCCTGCTCCTCCCAACTTTCTTTCAGCAGGTCGAGTATCCCCCTCGGCTGGCGTCCATACAGGAGTTCAAACGGGGAGAACCCCGTTGACGCCTGGGGGACCTCCCGAACGGCGAACAACAGGGCCGGTAGGAGCTTGTCCCAGTGCCGGGGGTCTTCGGTCACGAATTTGCGTAGCACTGTCTTTAAGGTTTGATTGAAGCATTCCACCAGGCCATCTGTCCGGGGATGGTAAACCGTCGTTCTCAGGGGGTGGATGTTCAACAACCGTGACAGCTCAGCCATCAGTCGGGATGACACATTGGTCCCCTGGTCAGTCAGGACCTCTTTGGGTATCCACACTCGCGCAAATAGTTTGAAAAGTTTCTCTGCGAGGATGCGGGCAGTGGTGTTGCATAGTGGCACCGCTTCTGGGTAACGCGTGGCATAGTCCACCACCACCATGATATATTGGCACCCCGAACTGGCCTTCTCTACGGGTCCCACCAGGTCCAATCCGATCCTTTCAAATGGGATCCCCACCACTGGTAGTGCCACCAGTGGGGCCTTCGCCACTCCCTTCTGGCTAGTGAGCTGGCATTCAGGACAGGACTCACAAAAGTCTTGAACTGCGCGGTGTATGCCTGGCCAAAAAAACCTCATCCCTATCCATTGCAGAGTCTTTTCTCGTCCTAGATGGCCGGCCCATGGGAGTCGATGGGCCAGCCGGAGTACGGCCTTCCTGTATTTGGTCGGGACCAGGAGTTGCCATACGTCCTCCCCCGTCTGGGGGTGCCAGACTACCCTAAATAGCCGATCCGTTCTTACAAGAAACCGTGGGCCTTGAGGCTTGCAGGGACCCTGGCTCACCTCCTCCCCGGGTTCCTGCACCTGCTCCCACGCTCGGCTCAATGTTTGATCTTCCTTTGTTCCCTCATGAAGTCGCCATCTACTTCTAGGATTTCAACTTCGTCCTCCCAAGCCGGGTGATCCCCTCTGGTTGGGGCAGGTCTATCGTTTGGCTCGGGGTCGGCCTCCCCTCCCTCCCTAGACTCTTGCCTTGGGCGGCCTCTTCCAGGTCAGGTGGGGAGGGACCAGGCCCTGGTGCTGGCCGCTGGCCCCATTCTCGCAGCACCCTGTCTAAGCCCCTCCAGTCTCAGCCTAATATCACAGGGTAGGCTAATGTCGGGACCAACCCCACACTGTAGACCCCGGCATCCTGGCCATCATCTAACTGCACCCATGCCGTCGGGTATGCTCGTACATCCCTGTGTACGCACAACAACTAAATGGTGGCTTCTGCTGCCTCTAGGTCGAGTATTAGATCCGCCCTAACCAAAGTCTGGCTGCACCCCGAGTCCGCCAGCACCACCGTGGGGGTCTCCTCTACCCGGAGTCTCACTACTATTTTGGGGAGGTCCGTTTGCCCCGTTCCGGGCTCCACGGTTAGCGCTTGTCCGAAAGGGTAGACGGGCGGGGCTCCTCCCATCCAGGCCCCCTTTTTAGTCCCTCCCTTCTCTGGGCCCACCGCTGGCCCGCAACCTCCCGCTCCCAGCGGTTCTGTCGCTCTTGTAGCCCCACCAGCTGCTGCTGCAGCTCGGTCAGGCACTCTTCTTGCTGCTGTTGCCAGGTCGACAATCGCTCCCTCCACTTCCTGGGCCCTTTTTGCCCTGGTCTATCAACCCGCCTTGACAGCCCCTTTGCCCAGGGGTGGGGTCGACTACCCACATTCTCCACCACTTGTCGCGGGGCCTCCCCTCCCAAGGGGCGGGCCCCCCGCCTCCGGGGCATAGTTCGGATCCCTCCGGCCGAGACCCAAACATAAACTGCCCCTTTCTTAGGGGAATTACGGCCCCCTGGCCTAGTCCAAAAGTACACAGGCCCTGAGGCCTAGTCCTCTATGCGAACCCCTTCTCGCTGGGGGTCCGTGTAGGGCAGGTAGGGGGGCCCAGGCCCTCCCTCTCCACCGGGCCCCGACCCAGGGCCCTATCAGTGGCGGGCAGCTCCCACCACTGGCTCGGAGGGGGTTCCTTCCCATAACGCGCCGAGCCCTCTGGGTGCCCTCCGGCTCCCTGCCCTGGGTCACTTCCTACCCCCTTCCCCTGGTCGGCAGTGGTCCCACCTGTTGGCGTTAGCCAGATGTCCGTAGCCGCACCTTCCAACTCGGTGTCTGGGGTCGCTGTGGCGGGTCCGGCGCCTGGGTCCCGTATGGCTGGCCAGCGGCTCCGACGTTGGGGCCGAGCCCTGCTTTGGCCCTGCAGTGGCAGGCCTGGCGACTCCCTCTCTCGCTGACGAGTCGGCGGCCCTGGAGGTTGGGCCCTATCTCCTGCCCCGTCGGCTGCCCACCCCGACTGAATAGGATTGCAGTCCTTTATACCTGGGGCCTCCTTGGAGCATGCCCAGTAGGGCGGCGTGGGTGGGGCCCTCCCCGCCCCCGGAGCCAGGTGGTTTCCTGGGGCTAGAGTGCGGGGCGGGGCCGCCCCATCACACACCTATTCAAATCTCTCTAAGGTGTTTATATAGACTTCATTACTGTAGTATTCGAGTGCCTTGTGGACTTTAATATATCCTCACAATTCATATAAAATGGGGATTGTACATTCCTACCTCACAAAGAAGGGGAACTTGGGCACAGAGGCATGGTAGGTTAACCCTTTCAGAAGTGATGTAGGCCTGGATTCCTAAATGCACTTAGTCACAGTGGTGCCTAAAATGGTGCTTTTTCATCTGACAAAACCCTTCATTTAGCTGTCACTTAACTCAGTAGGCACTAAAATCACTCCACACTGAAGTTTTTGCAGTAAAGGTTCCCTCAGTGCCTATATCTCTACTTCTGGGCACATGCACTTCTGCTTCACTTTAAGTATCCAGCTGCCTGTTTCTTGCCTAACCCACAGGGAGAACCATGAAAGGGGTGGTGGGGAACGACAGGTGTCCAGCCGCCTAATTTATGTACAGCGACGGTTGTACTGATACTTTGCTCAGAGCCATCTAGATCTACACAAAACAGCCAGGGGACCTCCCTTTATAATCTCTAGCCTAGAAGTGAAAGCACTCACCACAGATATGATAAGCCTGACAAGAAGAGATTTTTTAACAGGGATCTGCCACCACTGGGTTCTCTCTCTGGATCAATTAACATTTCATGATTCAATGTAATTAAAGTAGAATAGTTTCAACAGGAGAGAGCAAGGCAGAGCTATAGTGCAGTGGCTCTCAACCACAGGTCTGGAGCTCCCTGGCATCTGTGAGTAGGTTGCAGGGGGGCTTAGGGTTGCCAGTGTCCGCTATTGAGCCGGACAGTCTGGTATTTTTGCCTCCTGTCCGGTAAAAAATTCAGAAAATACCGGACACCTAAAATGTCTGGTATTTTCCTGGGTTTTTCCTGCCAGGAGGCGAAAATACCAGACACCTGGCAACCTTATGACACACTCAGCAACAGAGCCCAGCCCTCCACCCCCACCCCCGGACCCCCTGCTTACCTGGTTCTGCAGGGAAGCTGAGTTCTGGCTTGATCAAGAGAACAAAATGGCTGCCGGCAAAAAGCCTAAAGACCAAGGGGAAGCAATGCCTTCCCTGAGTCGTAGTGCTCAACCACTCTCCAGTTCCCTATTCTGACTCTGCCATGCTGTTTTATTTTTTTAATTTTTTTTGTTTTGTTAATAACTCTGAGCCCTCTTTTGGGGGGGAGGGGAGGGAGGGTGTTTGGTATTTTTGGTTAAACCATTTGGCAACCTTAGGGGGCACTGCCAAGCATGGCTGGTATTAGACTTGCTAAGGCCCATGGCAGAAAACTGAAGCCTCTCTTTGCAGGACTATAACCCAGGGCACATGTAGACTACTTTTTTTTTTCCCAAAAGAGATATGCAAATTCGGTGCTAATTGGCATATCTTCTTCTGATTGCATTTCGAAAGCGGGTCTTTCAAAAGTGAAAGTAGTCTGGACCCACTTTTGAAAATGCAATCGGAAGAAGATATGCAAATTAGCACCAAATTTGCATATCTCCTTTTGAAAAACCCCCGTAGTCTAGACGTGCTCCCAGGGACCTCAGCTCTTGGACCTCCTATGAGGAAGTTATTACTAAATTGTTAATTAAAGGAAATCAAAACAACTTCAGGATGATGATCTACCTTGCCTAACCTATTTCTCATTGGCTGTGTCTAGACTGGTGCGATCTTGCGCCAGAGCTATGCAAATGAGGCTGAGCATGGAATATCGCTGAGCCTCATTTGCATAACTAATGAGCCGCCATTTTTGCGGAAGAGGCTCTTGCGCAAGACGGAGCTGTCTACACTGCCCCTTCTTGTTCAAGAAAAACCCTCTTGCGCAAAGCCGTTATGCCTGAAAATAATCAGCATAACGGCTTTGTGCAAGAGGGTTTTTCTTGCACAAGAAGGGGCAGTGTAGACAGCTCCGTCTTGCGCAAGAGCCTCCTCCACAAAAATGGCGGCTCATTAGTTATGCAAACGAGGCTCGGCGATATTCCATGCTCAGCCTCATTTGCATAGCTCTGGCACAAGATCGCACCAGTCTAGACACAGCCATTGTGTTTAATACACATAAGAGTTGTGAAATAATGAAATCCTAGCCTCTTTGAAGTTACGAGCAAAAATTCTATTGATTACAATACAGTTTGGCCTTTACCCATGGCCTGCTTCTCACTATGTTGATACTATTGCCGCACCACCTTTTCCACAGCAATCAGAATGAAAGATCTACATTCTTTGCTGTTCCCTTTTCTTAGGGCATGTGTACACATTTAATTTGATTTAGTTCTGTTTCAAAGATGACTAAATCAAAATGCACTGGCAAACTATTAATGTATGTCAGCAGGGTCTACATGGACAGGTGGTCTGCATCAGGCTAATGTAGGGTACGTTCACATCCCAGCTTGCAGAAAACAGAAGCTTCATGTAGATAAGCCTTTAGATAAAATTTAAAAAAACCCAAACCTGTCCTTCAATCTTCTGAATGTTGCTGCCAGCTCCCTCCCTCCAGTGGCATGAAGGCCCAGATCCAAAAACGTTATCTAAACTTATTCAGCTGTGATCCACAGAAACCTGCTCAGCTACCATCTAACTCTGCATGAACCCAAACTCGCTTGGCACCTCAATTTTCCAGGTAAGATTCCCTAGGAGCCTACATTTCTGCTTCTAGGTAGGAGGGAGACTACAGTTCAAATCTTTCATCCTTTTGGGCCTGTGGTGTCCAACCAGTTCTGTAGTAGTAGCCACTATAGTGGACATTGCTATTGCATACTAGCCACACTCAACTGGTCAAATAGCCACATGTGGCTAGTGGCTAGCAGGTGGCATGTTGGACTCCATGGCTCTAGGCAGAGGGGAGAACTGAACCCATCTACCCCACATCTCATGTGCATGATTAACCACTGGGCTAAAAGTTATAACATAGAAGCTGTGGTATCACTGCCATCTTTCTCCTCTAGCCATTTATTGCAGCCTGAGGCATCATCTAACTCATGTTCACAAGAATGATTTGAGCACCTAAGCCACCTGACTTCAGGAGAGGAGTTTATGGAAGTGGATTGCATGTAGAGGTAGGCAATTCCTTACAATCTGAACTTAGGTGCCCATTTCCTGGAAAGAAAAGAGGTTTAGAACACTCCCTTCTTGTTAGCATCTTCCATTGGCCAGCTTAGGCAGCTCCCTGCCTACCATGCTGGCTTCTGTGGATCACATTCTTAGTGCCTGTCTTTCCACATTCATGGTACAGGAAGTCTTTGCGCATCACATTATTGCTTCAGAGACTTTTCTAGGTGCCTTAAAGATAGGCATTGTGATGCTCAGCGATAACTTTGTGGATCCCGACCCAGGTATTTTTTCTTTTCTTAGTGTAATTGCATTTCCTTCCCTTTTCTCTTCTCACAGAAATATTTACTATGGTCAGGAAGGAACTTGGCTATAAATGTTAGATTCATTATAACCTCATTCAGCAATGAAGATTGAATCCTTTAATTAGTTGTCCTATTACAATTTCTTTGGAGGGATTTTAAAGATTTATCCTTCTATTGATTTTATTTTAAATGTTGCTAAAGAAAAGCACTTACATCTGAACTCCTCAGATGTTAATATTTTGGTTTTATTACACTTTATCCTGGATCTTTGAAAGTTAGGTGATTGCTTGGGAGGAATATGAGCCCTAAGGGTACTCTCTATAAATGCCAAACAAACTTCTCTCACACATTATTGTAATAATTAATACAAAGTCATAGACTTTAAAGACCTAAGAGGCCATCTCCCTGCTAATACAGGGTTGTTTTCTACAATGTTTTCTAGCATTTTCCCCTCCAGTTATTACTATAATAATTAACAATTAGCACTCTGTAGCCAGCCAGAGTAAGTTTCAGGTCCGACACTGGGTTCCCAAAGTACAAAGGACGCCACACAGGTATCTGTCAAACACAAGTAGTTTATTTCTTGACAGCTAACAGCTATGCCCCATAAATGGAAGAACAATATAACAAAGAAGCGGCATATCTTATGTCCCTTCCTGCAAGCCTGGGACCCCGGGTAGGCTGTGGACAAAGTGGGAGGTTGTCTCAGCTTCCAAGGTGCCAGTACCCAAAGCCCATCTGTGAAGTCTGATTTGCTAGGCTCTGAGGCAGCCTTAAATACAGTTTTCCTGCCTTATTTGGCAGTTTGGAAATTTCCAGGGTTTACTCATTACATGCTGAGGTAGGGCTTAGCTGTTAGTTATCGATCTGGTTCTGATCTGGATCTTCTTGTTCTTTGGTCCTGTTTACGTGATCAGTATGTTAGGGTAAACAGAATTGTTTATGCGTTCTTGCCCTTTATCCTTATCTCATATTTGTTCTTGCTATACTGGCAACAATGCTTATCTTAAGTGGCGTATGTTCCCAAAGACTTACTTCTGGCTCATCAGATATAGGGAAAAGAGAAAGGGGGGAAAGAATGCAGACCTCACCACCCCTAAACTAGCACGTACAAAGTTCTTCCACAATTGACCACTACACACTCACTCTTATAAAACTATAGTCAGTTAATTGTTTCTCCATATACAGCAGAAGTTGTCTGAATTTCCAAGTCTCAGTCAAGCCCTATGATTCATAGATTTATTTTTTTTACCAGAGGTCACTGCCACTCTCCTCCTCAGCCCAACCCACTGTCAGAGACTGTGGCTCACCCAGTAGTCTTACATAAATTCCAGATTACTAAAGAGTCACTAATTCTACAGGAAAAAAACCCACAAGCAAATGGTTTGGTAGCACTTTATAGATTAACAAAACATGTAGATGGTATCATGAGCTTTTGTGGGCACAGCCCACTTCTTCAGATGACCGGAGTTATGATTAGAGGATAAGGAAACTCAAAATAAATAGGAGAAGGGAAGGGGGGGAGGGGAAGAAATATGTTCTGTCGCCCACCCCCGTACCTCTATGCATAAGTATCAGGAGAAAGGGTGCTAAATCTGAGTAGATAAAGATCAAAGTCAGTGGATGGATAAGGCAGGAAGGATACCATTCAGAAAGTAGTTAGCACCTTCACTGATAAATTATGGACATATCTTGATTAAGTCCATAATTAATTGAATTGAATTTGCATATGTATTGTGATTCCAAGCTTTCCCTGTGGATTTGGCTTGAGGAGCTGGCCTGTGACAAGACCGCCACCTTCAGATCTGTGAGATTATGGTTAGGTAAACAGAAATGTTCTGCCACTGGCTTCTGAGTGTTTTCTTTACGTATATCCGATTTGTGTCCATTGATTCTTTCCCGTAGAGAATGTCCAGTTTGACCAATATATATATTAGAGGGCCACTGTTGGTATTGGTGAGTTGTCTGTTCGCCTCCTGTTCATAATCTGTCCTGTTCATGATGACTACAGCACCTCCTTTGTCAGCTTCTTGGATTATGATGTTAGGATCTACTTCAAGACGGATCCAAAAGAGAAAATAACAGAACTCCTCTTGTTGTCACTTACAGTCCACAACTCAACCCCTTCAATGCATCATACACAATCTATAACCCATCCTGGAAAATGATCCCTCACTCTGAGGCCTTGGGAGAAAAACCTATTCTTGTTTACAGACAACCCCCTAACCTGAAATGTATTCTTTCTGATAACCATGCCACACAACCACATGATAAGCCTCCAGGAACCCGGTCCTGCAACCAGAAAAGATGCCAACTCTGCCCACATATCTACACTGACGAATTCATCAGTGGAGCAAACAACACTAGCCACAAAATCAAAGGGTCATTTGACTGCTCATCTAGTAATTTGATCTACGCCATCAAATGCCAACAGTGCCCCTCTACTATATATATTGGTCAAACTGGACGTTCTCTACGGGAAAGAATCAATGGACACAAATTGGATATACATAAAGAAAACACTCAGAAGCCAGTGGCAGAACATTTCTGTTTACCTAACCATAATCTCACAGATCTGAAGGTGGCGGTCTTGTCACAGGCCAGCTCCTCAAGCCAAATCCACAGGGAAAGCTTAGAATCACAATACATATGCAAATTCAATTAATTATGGACTTAATCAAGATATGGGGTGGTGGAACCTTTATCAATGAAAGTGCTAATTACTTTCTGAATGGTATCCTTCCTGCCTTATTTATCCACTGACTTTGATCTTTATCTACTCAGATTTAGTACCCTTTCTCCTGATACTTTATGCATAGAGGTACGGGGGTGGGCGACAGAACATCTTTCTTCCCCTCCCCCCCTTCCCTTCTCCTATTTATTTTGAGTTTCCTTATCCTCTAATCATAACTCCGGTCATCTGAAGAAGTGGGCTATGCCCACGAAAGCTCATGATACCATCTACATGTTTTGTTAGTCTATAAAGTGCTATCAGACCATTTGCTTGCGGGTTTTTTTCTGTAACAGACTAACTTGGCTACCCCCTGATACTCCTAATTCTACAGGGGCTCTCTTGGCATTAAGATGTATTTGCTGCTAATCAGTAAAGATGTGAGTTAGGAAAATGTATTTCCATTTTCAAAATGCCTCACATTTAGTACTAGGAATAGTCCTGTAGTACCTTAGGATTTGTTTACACAGCAGGGCTAAAGTTGGATTAAGCTACACAACTTCAGCTATGGCAATTGTGTAGCTGAAATTGAAATAGCTTAACTTGACTTTTGGTGCCATCTACACAGCAGGAAGTCGAAGAAAGAACACTCTTCCTTCGACTTTCCTGACTCCTGAAATGAGGGTTACCATGAGTCAGAGGAAGAAGTCTTTCAGCTTAACATTATTTTGAAATAAAGGCTTATAGTGTAGAGACTAACAAATATATATATAATATAGTATCATGAGCTTTCGTGGGCAAAATCAACTTTCTCTGGAGTTAGCTCCCTTGCTGAAATCCCCAGTAAAATCAAGGAACCATTCTGCTTTAAAATCTATGGCAGTCTATGCCCAAAGTGACTTGATTAAGGTCACATAGAAAATTTGGTGCACAGCTGGGAATAGAACTCAGATCTCCTAACTTCTGGGTCTATGCTTTAATCACAAAAACAATCCTTCCTCACTCACAAAGAAGGGTTAGCTCTACTCCATTTAGTTTTTATTATTAAAGCCCAGTATATATGTGTTACAATGCAAATAGAAGTGCAAGACTCTACAACTGGTAAGTGATGGTTAAACTGTTTCAAACACAGATTGCTGTAAGATTTCAAATTGTTTATGATGCTGCTGCTTTTAGCAACAGGCAATACACTGGGCCTAATTCATGCTGGGCAACTTTACTGGAAAGATTCTCACACCATATCTGAATTCGGTCCATAGTTTGTTCCTGCCAATTTCCCCTTTTGAAAATGTGGCTGTATTATACCATTCCAAAACTGACAAAAGTACTGTACCTTTATAAGCAATCAGATAAAAAAGATGGAAGTCTGAATCAGCTGAATTCTCCTCATAGAAGTTATTGATCCGAGTCTTTGAAAATTCAGTACAACTCTGCTGACAGAGCAGTCAGTGGCCTCTGACATATGGTGGATTTTCTCTAACCATCCCATTCAAGTATGCTGCTGCTTCTCAGCTTTGACACTCAATCATTTTTTATAGCTCTACAACAGTCCATTCCAGACAACAGTAAATCACAAATTACTGAATCAACTGTGGGCTCCTCTACAGCTCTGACTGACCGCAACAGAGTTCCTGTCAGTTAATGGTGGATGTGCATTACCCACCAGTCTGTATGGAGTCAGATCAGTATAGTAGTCTACTGCACTGACTTCAATTTCTGGTTATTGTTGGACAGTTCCAATCTTTTCTATTACTGCCCTTACCTAGTTTTACCAAATGGAACATTTCCCTGCACTGGCACCAATATGCTCCAAAGCACACCATCTTCCATCTACTCTTATGAGTTTTCTGCCTTCTCTCTACTCACTCAGACTTTCTTGAACTAGTGGCCCCTTCCTCCAAACTCCAATAGCCCTGCTATCCAGGTAAAATTACTCCTGGTGTCTGGTGGTTGTCAATTCTCTATCACCTTGCTAACACAAGTGAGGTTTTTAGCACTACGGTGATGAGGTCAACTACACTGTTGAACTTGCATAATGCAGAGCACACCATTAACATTCCAGCTTAACAATCATGCCCGGGACTGCCTAACATTTTGTTTATATTCAGGAATATTAAAAAAATCATTGCACATTTGGCCTCGTCATTGTTTTTAATGGAAGTTTGAGCTATGTTATCACAGCAAACACAGCTCTGCCTTTATGAGCCAGGAAGTGAGAAACATTAAACAAATGTAAGGAATAAAAGAAAAAAAAAACCCTCCACTGTACTTCGCTTTTTTATGTAGGTGGCATTACTCATTAGAGCAGAAGGTGAACAGGCTATTTATACATATCAAATAGCTGAATGCTTGGCTTTCCCAGGGTAGCCATTTTTAATCACTGCCCTGCTACTCACTGCAGTTTGCATGACAATGCAGTAGAACCTCATGCATCTGACACCAGATAGAAATCTCATTTGTGATGGGGAAGGAGCGTGATCACAGAAGCAGCCCTTCCTTCTGTGAGGTAAAGAATAAGTTGTTCCAAACCTTTCACATCTTTGTTCAAAATCCAGTTTCTATGTGCTAGTCTTTTCTCAACTCCTTCATAGCTTGCCGTAGCTAAGTCCCTTCACAAGCTGTGTTCAACATTGGGTCATTGCAAAGAAGTGTTGCAAATGAAAAGTACTTAGATATCCTCCATGTACTGTGACAGCAGGCTTGTCTAGACTGGGGAAACTAGTAGTAGTCGAGTTAATTAACACAAGGTAACAGCACATGTTCAAATGCCATATAGCATCTACGATAGACAAATACAGTGTTGACAAGGACCAGAAAACACATTTTTAAACACAACTTCCCTCTCCACACTAAGGCTACGTCTACACTGGCAGCTTCTTCCGGAAGAACTCTTTTGCGGAAGAGTTCTTGTGCAAAAACTCTTCCAGAAGAGAGCGTCTACACTGGCATATGCTTTTGTGCAAGAGATGTGCTTTTGCGCAAGAGCATCTATGCCAGTGTAGACGCTCTCTTCCACAAGAAAGCTCTGATGGCCATTTTAACCATAGGGGCTTCTTGCGCAAGAAATTCATGTTGCCTGTCTACACTGGCCTCTTCTGGAAGAGCTCTTGCGCAAGAGGGCTTATTCCTCGTGGAGAGAGGAATAACTCTTCCAGAAGAAGCCCTGTTTTACAACACTATACCGTAAATTTACTTCTGGAGGAACGCTCATGCAGTGTAGACAGCCAGCAAGTTTTTCCGGAAGAACGGCTATTCTTCCGGAAGAAGCTGCCAGTGTAGATGTAGCCTAGGGCTATGTCAATTCTGCAGCCTTCCTCCACAAAAGCTTATGCAAATGAAGTGTGGAGTAGAATATTGCCATGCTTCATTTGCATAATTAATTAGCAGCTGTTTTTGCACATGAGGCTTTTGTGCAAAAAGGAGCTGTGTAGACAGCTCCTTTTTGCACAAAAACACCCTCTTGCGCAAGAGCCAAGACAAAAATGAGGAAGACCGGCTCCTTTTAGTGCAAAACCCCCCTCTTGTGCAAGAGCCATCTACATAGCTCCTTTCTGTGCAAAAGCCTCTTGCGCAGAAACAGCTGCTAATTAATTATGCAAATGAAGCACAGCAATATTCTACTCCATGCTTCATTTGCATAAGCTTTTGTGGAAGAAGGCTGCAGTATAGACGTAGTAGGTGTTTCCATGTTTTAAACACAACCTATTTTCTTGCCTAGATATGCTGTATGAGGGGTGAAATGAAGGATGTGAGGGGGAGCTGAGGATTCAGTGTAGATGAACATACAAAACCGCCCTAACTCCCAGCATAGGATTAGATCAAGGGTGTGACATTTCTTTCTTCCATTACGCAAGTGAAACAATAGCTATAGTAATTCAGTCTAATCAGTTTCTCACAATCAAGAACAGGGAAACTGGCATATAACCATAGCAATTTGGACTATTTCCTGAAGCCCTGGTCATTCAGTCAGCATTCTCAGTAGTGTGGTATGATCTGTTTAACTCTTTCATTGCCTACATTACCTATTATGGAATGAAGGAGCAGTCACATGACTTTCAAGATTTAGGTTTAATCCTGTCCTCACATTGGGAAGGGGAAATAGCCAGTAATTATGCCACCCTAAAGATACCATGAATAATTTTTATGCTTTCGCTTGGCGAAATTCTGTTATCTGCTAAAGATTTTTCATCTTTGAGGGAAACAGTAGCAAGACCAAGCTTGATGCAGGCCTCCGAATGGCTATTATCCACCATTATAAATCCTGCCCTCTGAATAGTCCTTCTTACCTGCAGTTAGTGAAGGAGGTCCCCTTAATAATTGGGCCCACTTAAGAGTTGGGATGTTCATTGGGTATATTTTCTTGGTCCCAATCTTGCTTTCAGGTCAGCTTTGGTGCAGTGTTCTAAATTTCTGAGGTCTTTGTCTTGGGCATTACAGTGCACCGTTAGAATAACTCTGGAGGGTTTGTGTGTTTGTTTGTGTGCTTGCTTTTTTTGGTCAGTACTTCACTGCCTCCACTGGGGCTTGAGTACTAATTTTGTAACTGTTCCACTAGATTTGGCGCTCATATTCCAATAATCTTAAGAAAAGTCACCAGAAAGCTGTTGAGGAGACTTTTTGCCTGGAGAAATCCTTAGGTAACAAAGTCATAGTGGCGCTATCCCACTTCACAACCCTGAGTATTGTGGGTATGGATGTAACATCCCTATGTCCCAGTGATCACCAGCTGCTTAAACTGTATCTTAAGATCATAAATAGCCAGATATGTGACAGCTGCCCTGAGGGTGCTCTAAATTATGCTGGGAACTCTTTCAATCCCTGGCTAACCACAAGATCATCCAGACAGGGCACAGAGATGATTAAGGGCACTTTTGCTTCTTCCTCTATTCAGACATATGCTAAATGCAGCACAGACATAGCTTGGGATTAAGCTGAGTTTTATTGTGGTGTGAAGTATGGTTTTAAAAAATATTCTAGAACTGAAAAGTTGAAGTGTATCTCTCATACAAGAGATAGTGGGAAGGGGAGGACTTTTCATTATTTCATTCTCATTCACTTTCTCCTGTAATGTGAAGCCTACAACAGGTTACTCTGCACATGTTGCCAACTGCATAATTAGAAAATTTGTAACCTGACAGGTGAATAGATAGAAAATTCTGCCTCTCTGTTTCAATATCCATGTAAAAGGCAGATCCCAGATACTTAAATATATTTTTAAGTAGTGTTTGCAGTACTACATTTTACTTTAAATCACAGGAGAATAAATCCCACCCAGAAATTACACAGAAGTCACACTCTATGAAAATTGTTTTTTAAAAAATGAACTGTTTTTGTGTGAGATTCCAGTTGTGACCTGAAAATATAAATTTGCTATTTGAGTTTTCTGTCATTTGCTGCAACTGTCATTATCATAAGCTTTCAGAAATATGCGATTGATCTAAGTGCAACCCATAGCACTAATACACTTTTCTTTTTAAAAAAGTGATGATTTGCATGATAGCAAGTTCTGAGGAAATGCCAATAATCCAGAGTGTAGCTATTTAAATTTAAAAGTTAATTAGCATCAGTTGTGCTCACATATTTGAGTGACAGTTTGAATTTCATCTATATTGCCTCAGAAGGTGAGTAGGTTGCACATGCAAGTGCTAATGAATAGTGAATTTTAAACGAAAAGAAAAGATACAAATCTTCTACAATTCTCAAACCCTGTTTGAATCTTTCAGTGAGAGGCAGCAGGCAAAATTCTAGTGACTTAAAGACCTTACAGGAATACAGAATAGAAACAAGAAATGCATGTGACCAATTGCAATTAAACAACAGCTCAGATCTCAGATATTAAGTACAGAATCCTTACAGCCAACTGTGTTCAGACTATATATATTAAACCAAATAAAATTTGCTGACCTGCGTTAATTGCAATTATGAATACAGTTTATTAAATGAATATGTTTGAAGATATTGTTATCTGCTCCTGGTCAATCCACCAACAAAAAATTTAAATTTATCATGGAAATTCTTCTGCATTTGCTCATCGCTAACGAATAAAAAGAGTGAGAAAGGAAAAAAGAGCTACAAGCTTTTTATTTTGCCACCTTCTCCAACTTTTTGGCAACTGGGACACACTCCATTGACTTCAATAGAATTTCCCCAGAAATTAGTGCATCCCTTTCTTTTCCACTTTTGCAAAAAGAGTCAACTTGTATTGCACATTCCTTTTGTTTTCACTGTCCGGGTGCGTGTACACTGCACCTGTAGCTTAAAATAAGTTAAAATAAGTTTGAGCTATGCAAATTGTGTAGCTTATTTTGAGTATATTTCAAAATAGAGTGCTATTCCGAATTGTCCCTTAATCCTCGTGGAACGAGGTTTACAGGGACATCAGAATACTGTGTCTGTTATTTTGAAAGATATTTCAAAATAATGGGTGGGCTGTCAAGATGCGGAATAGCTATTTTGGGATACTGGAAGTATCCCGAAATAGTGCTGCAATGTAGACGTACCCTGTCAGGGCTGATACCCACTCTGACACTCCGAGTGAAGAAGGTGGGAGCCCTCAAGAGACCTTAAAAATACCTTGCCTTTACAGGCTCTGCTTACAAAAAACTCCCTAGAGTCACAGATTTCGGGGGTAGCTGCCATCATCAAGTGATATACCCTAAAAAACCAGGGGAACACTTGAATCCCCCCCAGTTGTACACTAAGCTCTTTTACCACAAGAGAGCTTGAAAAATAAGAGAAGAGAAAAACAAACTGCAGTCTCTGGTCGCTGACCGCTCAGTCTAGGCCGACAGACTCGCACATACAGACCTCTGTTCCTTCCCAACACAAGAATCAAATCATCACCTTAACAAGGTGATTTTTATTAACAAAACAGAAGATATTGATAAAGCATACTTGAGTGCTGGGTGTTACAGAGCAACTAAGTAAAACAAATTAAAACACAGAGAAAATCTCGGGGAACAATTCTTAGATAGTGAATGGGGGAGAACAGGCATAGATTCACACAGAGCAGTTCAAACCAAACCACAAAAGTAAAGAAAAATACCCTGATTACAACTAGACACACTTTTTTCCCTTTATTTACTCCTGATCCTTCTTGATTCAGTACACCTCCATGCCTTGAATTCCTTGGAGGCATGGTAATCCTGCCTGGGTTTAAATCATTCTGTATCTCTCAACTCCTGGCTTAACTTCCCCCCACAAAGAAAGCAGGCAAGGTATCTTATACTATTCAAATTTCAGCACTGTATTCCCATTCCCATTCTTCTGGCTCCCTGCTAACACCCTTGCTAGCTACCTGAGTTTAACCCCTTAGTCACTGGGTGCTGGCCAGCAATCCTCCTATCCAGCACATACCCTCAGTGACTTTCTAATCAGATGTGCATCTGGCCCATTCTGAACAAGAGCTATAGTACTAAAAATCTTCTGAGTGGCATATCAACTTAAGCTGCTGTATACAACTTAAGTCAATGGCCAAAGACATTATTACACATTTGAAATCAGTTCATGTAACTGGAACTTGGTGCCTTTGGCACTTCTTGAACCACAAGGAGCAAAACTATTTTACCTAATGTGACTGTGTTTTATTAATTTACATTTCCAGATGTCAGCACTCAGGATTTAACAGTGAACACAGGGAGGATATTAAAAACCTGGATTTGGGATAAATTTAGCAAGTTTAGGGAAGGACGAAACTCATATTACTACAGCTGTAATTTAGGTGATGTGTAATAAAACTGCCAGGCAGACAAGGTAAGAGTTCTTTTTAATGGTTACATGTAGCCTCATTGTAAACGCAGCTCTTTAGGTAATAGAGACCAGCACTCAGTGTGAGAGTGGTCCTGTTAAATTCTATGGGTGTGTCTAGAATACATGGCTCTGTCGATGGAGCCATGTAAAGTAGTTTACTCGACATAGTCAATGAAGCGGGGATTTAAATAATCCCCGCTTCATTAAAATAAAAATGGCCGCCATGCTGTGCGGACAATCAGCTGATCCGGCACAGCGTGGCAGTCTAGACATGGATCAGTCGAAAAGGGAAGTCTTTGTCGACTGCTCCGGTATGCCTCGTGAAACGAGGTTTACCGGAGCGGTCGACAGAGGCTTCACTTGTCGACCGCGCTGCGCCGGATCAGCTGATTGTCGGCACAGCGCAGCGGCCATTTTTATTTTAATGAAGTGGGGATTATTTAAATCCCCACTTCATTGACTATGTCGAGTAAACTACATGTAGTCTAGACACACCCTATGTGTTTACAAATCATAGGCAATATAGTTCAGCCCTTACTCATGCAGTAAGACCCATTTACTTTAACTAGATTATTCAGATGGGCAAATATTTAACAATAAGGGTGTGTCTAGACTACAGGGTTTTGTCGACAAAAGTGGACTTTTGTCGACAAAACTATACCTGCGTCTACACTACCGCCGTGTTCTGTCGACATAACGTCGACAGAACGCGGCAGTTTTGTCAATGGCGGTAAACCTCATTCTACGAGGAGTAACACCTTCTGGTGACAGAGTTCTGTCGACAGAAGGCGTTATTGCATCTACACTGTCCTTTGCGTCTACACTCTCATGTCAACAAAGCGGCTTGCTTTGTCTACAGAACTGGATGTAGTCTAGACATGCTTTGTCGACAGAAGCTTTGTCGACAGTATCTGTCGACAAAAGCCAGTAGTCTAGACATTCCCTAAGAGTAAGGATTATGTAATCTAGTCTTGTTTAGTCATTTTTCCAGTCATTCTTGATTTTGTTGAATCTCTCATCCTGTTTGCCATTGATCCTCATTCACTGTAGTAAGTGAAAGTTTCATAGTTTATCTTTTTTTCTTTTTTTCCTGGAAGCCAGAATGCAGCAATGCCCTCCTCTGTTCTTTAGGTAGATCACAGACATTCCTAATCATGATTCTTTGATAAGAGTTCAGTCAAAATCTTTTACCTCATCTTCTTGTTAGATTCCCTCTCCCTCGCCCACCTTAAAATGTTTGTTTTTCAGTCACTGGGCAGGCTACTACCTATTCTTGGCCTATCTGTGGGTCAGGTTTATGGGGCTGATGGGTTGCACAGTAATAAAAACATAAGAATGGCCATACTGGGTCAGACCAAAGGTCCGTCTAGCCCAGTATCCTGTCTGCCAACAGTGGCCAATAGCAGATACCCCAGAAGGAGGGAACACCACAGGTAATTATCACGTGATCCCTGTCATCCATTTCCAGACAAACAGAGGCTAGGGACATCATTCCTACCCATCCTGGCTAGTAGCCATTGATATTTGATCAGGTTGAAGAAATCATGGCCACATCTGGTTTTTATCATTTACATCTGGCTAGCAGGTTATAATTCTTCATTTCAGAAACAGACCATATTGTAGTCATCCAAGCTTTTGGGAAATCCTGCAATGGTGGGGGGAAGTGGAGGGAGCTTGGAGGGAAGGGAATTGAATTTGAAGGATGTATGTATGGTAACTAGTAGAGTGGGAGGGTAAATAGATAACTTGAATTTCTGAGTTGCTTGTTTTGTGGGTAGTGACTTATAATAAACTGAACTGCTGCACATAAGTTATAAGCGGATGTTATATTTTTGTTAAGGGTATCTAAGGCACGTGTGTATGGATGCGCATGCACACATCTGTGCCCACACTATCCTTGCCTATAAGTTTCCCCCTTTCAATATTTGTATGTCCTTGCATGTTAATTACTTGATCTGAGTTCTCAGTAATAAAAAATGAAATACAGAAATCCTGTTTTATAAAGGTGGAATAACTGATCTTGAACTCAACAATAGCAATCAAAAGACAAAACAATAATGTTAAAAATATGAGCATCTTGCATCCTTTGATTCCCCTGAAAGTAAGCATCTTGCAGAATACATTTTTTTAAATAAAGCTCAAAAGGTCAAGATGAAAGAATTGGTATTGATAAAATACACATTGAGTAATTGAACAGGGATTTTATTTTATTTTGCGTGTTACAAGCTAAAATAAAGAAACAGATGAGGCAATACCTTATTGTGAGAATACCTGCAGCTTTCAATGATAAAAAGTATTGCCCCTTAAATCTTTGGCTGCAAGAGTGCAATGGAAAAGCATTCCTATGACATGGATTTGATTATATGCATATTTGAAAATTTTCAGGCAAAACCTGATTTCTCCAATTTTTTTTTTTTTTTACCAAAAATTGCCATAATTTTTTTTTGTGCAAGCATGGCTAACAGCCAACTAAGTTCTTCCATTCTTCTGTTTCCCATGGAGATTTTTCCATCAGTTTCTGTGTAATATTGACCTAACTGTAAAAGCTATAGATCAAAACAGTAACTCCAAGATTGTACCTCTAATCATAAGACTCTGAAAATTATTATGCTGAAAGAAAGAGTAGGACTGTTATACATTATAACACTAATTATTCAGTTTTATGCTAAGATATAAATTCCATGCAATTATGCATAGGCAATAACCATTAACATTACTGGGGTGTTTAATAATCTGTTTCCATATACACATATGCTGCGTCTAGACTGGCATGATTTTCCGCAAATGCTTTTAACGGAAAACTTTTTCCGTTAAAAGCATTTGCGGAAAAGAGCGTCTAGATTGGCACGGATGCTTTTGCGCAAAAGTACTTTTTGCAGAAAAGCGTCAGTGCCACTCTAGACGCGGTTTTGCTCAAGAAAGCCCCGATCGCCATTTTCACCATCGGGGCTTTTTTGCGCAAAACGCTTCTCAGCTGTCTACACTAGCCCTCTTGCGCAAAAGCATTTGTGCAAGAGGGCTTTTTCCCGAATGGGAGAGTCATTGTATTTGCGCAAGAACACTGATGATCATACATTAGATTGTCAGTGTTCTTGCGCAAATTCAAGCGGCCAGTCTAGACAGCTGGCAAGATTTTCCGCAAAAGCGGCCGCTTTTGTGGAAAAGCTTGCCAGTCTAGACGCAGCCATAGACTCTACAAATATAATGATGTTTGATCTCGGTCAGATTCTCTGGCTGCACAGTGGAATTTTGTGGATCTTTTCAATAGCTAGTAACATAGATTTTCATTGCCACTAGTTTAACTAATAGTTCTAAATTTAGCAAGGGTAATAGGTTTGTTCCCGGATATCTGTGTACTGTTGAGTAGCATGTTTTTTTATGGCAATCATGTTAGTGTCTCTTTCCCTCCATTTGTCTATTATTTCTGTCAGTGTAATGCCAATGAAAAAGTCACCACAGAGCAAGGAAAAAGTTCAAAAGACAGGATTTACTTATAGCCTAATAAAAGACTCAAAAAATAAGAAAATAAATTGAACCAGGCTTCAATATATGTAAAATATATGGAAATACATCAGATTTCCAAACCAAAATTAAGTTGATTTATGAATAATTTAACTCCTTTTCTTTCCAACTTCTGATACAATAAAATGTTACTCAGAAATGTTTGCAGTTGAATAGACAGTCTGACCTGCTGGTTAATCCATAGGAAGACTACATCAGCCTTTTCAGGCTGCTCACCAGGTAAGGCTGGGTCTTTGCTTCGACGCCAACAATTTTAACGGACACATCTTCCTTTCCTGGTAAAAGACCCGCATCTGTATCCTATTCTTATTACTTTCCCTTGGCAACTGGAATGCAGCCACGACACCATTCTATAGATTGGGTGTCAGACACTACACCGATTTGGTGTTTTTATATGATCTGTGGGACATATTCAGCCCTGGTCTACACCTTATTTCGAAATAACAAGTGGAGTGTCCACACTACCAAGCCTGTTATTTTGAAATAAGGGGCTGGTTATTTCAAAATAATAACTCTTGCTTTCCATGAGGAATAGCACTTTATTTTGAAATAATTATTCTGAAATAGCAGAAGTGTGGATGCTTCACTGCTGCTGTTTCGAAATAACTACTCCTCAGAGTCATTCAAAGTAATTACTCCCCAGTGCTTCCTGGAGCTCTAAGTTGAGATAGCACATCCACATTAGGAAGCCTGCCTTGGACTAATTTCAAGGCTTCCCTGTAGTGTGGACATGCTATTTTGAAATAGTTATTTTGGGAGTTATTATTTTGAAATAATTTCCTAGTTTAGACATGTCCCCAGATTCTACTGAACCTAAGCTTACTTTTTAAAATTAATCTATAGCTGTGAGCCCAACCTTTCAAATGCACAGCAAGTGTAACTAATGCAGTGTTATCTTGAGTTTGTAGATTTCCTGAAGGAATGCTTCTGATAGGTGGTAACTCCCTCACTCCCTGTTAATCTCTCTGGGTCATTAATGCTAAAGTCTCATGATGCCATTGCAACCACAAACTATTTAACTGCTGATGATTTTATTGGCTAGAGCTAGTATAACATTCTTATTCTATTAGAGTGACCAGGTGGGTGAGGTAGTATCTTTTATTGTACCAACTTCTGTTGATGAGAGACACACAACCTTCCTTCTCAGGTATTTGAATTCCATGTGGTTCAAAAGTATGAATCTTTAATCAAGACTGATTCAATAAAAAATGTTACTTTACCTGCATTGTCCCTCTAACAACCTGGGACCAACAGGGTGACAACTATATTGCATACAATCCTTGTTCTACAGCTTTTACTTATTCATCTTTGAATAGGTAGTCTGACCTGTGGATTTTTTAAAAAGAGTCCTTTCTACATCTTGCCTTGTAAGCTAATAGATCATACTCCTTTATCAGAGAAGTGAATGGTGCAGTGTATAGGACACTAGCCTGGAATTTGGAAGACCCACATTTGATTTCCTGCTCTGCTACAGGTCTCCTTTGTGACCTTGGCTAAGCTAGTATGGGTGAAATCTTGGTCCCATTGAAGTCAATTGGGTTTTACTATTGATTTCAGTAGAGACAGAAGTTCAGCCATGCACCCTATGTCTCATTTGAACAATGAGGATAACCGTGTTCTTCCTCACCAGGGTGTTCGGAGGATACATGCATTAAAGAGGGCATGGTGTGCAGATACTGTCATTATGGGAGCACTATAATAGCATAGATAGCTCGTCTGGAAGGAGCTTTCATACATGAAGAAGTCTGGCACATTTCATCCATTCATGTGTTCAGGAACTAGTGTATAGGAAACACCAACTTGGATTCCTTTCATACTCAGAACTCCTAATGAATGCTCCATGGAGGTCAAAAACATAGAAATTGTATTCACTCTTTCTCTATACATGCACATTGAGAGGGAAAATGTATTTCTAAATATTTGATCAAACTAAAAATACTTGAGTTCCAGATGAATAAACCTTGTAGTTTAAGAGTGTTGTGTTTGGGTAAGCATGATATAGGTGGCTCACACACACCTGGACACTAGCCTGTTCCTCACAATCACATCATCCATGTCTGTTAGCTAAGTTCTTATATGACCCTCATCAAAATAGTTCCTCACACTACATTTACTTTTAGCCCCACAACATTCCTCTAAGGTAGAGAAGCATTATTCCCATTTTAACATGTAGGACTCTGAGGCACGGAGAAGATCGAGTCACTTATGCAAGTTCACACAGGAAATGTGTGGTGGAACCAGGAACTGAACTCAAATCTCCCAAGTCCCAGGCTGATGATTTAGCCACCATAGTCCCATCCCTAGAGTTTTAATATCCTCTACAAGGAGTCATGTGTATGAACCCACAAACTCTCACCTCTTCAGTGGGCATCTTACCTCAAGGCTGGCCCACAGCACATCGTCATCTCATGGCATGTGCCAGCTCTTGTGCCAGCCAGGACAACTGAGCTCTGAACTTGAAACTGAAACCAGGCTAATTTTCCTCCCACCACATTGGATTAAGGACCACTTGCAATATTTGTTTTAATTAAAACATTTATTTTCAATTTGCTGCTGAGTTCAAAGTGATATTTTTAAAATGCACAGAGAACATCTTTGAAACAGAGATAGAGAGGTGTTAATCTCTAGCAGTTCCCACTGGCATCAAATCAGCAGCAAGAAGTCTGACAGCTTTGTTCCCAGACACTATAAATTTTGTGTTCTGAATACACTAGGGAAGATAAATGACTAATAGTTAAAGATAAATGTAGCAGCGGTGGTGGTTTTGCAAGCTGTTAGGAAAAACTATCTTTGTAGCTCAGAAACATAGCATCTTTGAGTTAGAAATAACCCTTTATATATTTGTGTTAGGTTTAGAAGGAAAAATATTTTAAACTATAAAACTGCACTCATAGTTAAACAGAAGCTTTTTAGCTCATGGATATTGTTCATTCTTAGAGTCTCACTCTCATAGATGGCTTTCCATGAGAAACAATAACACTTCGCCAGAATCAATTGGTTACTTTTGTTTGAAGTCACTTTAGTACTGATATGATTTTTTAAACTACATTTTGTAGAAAAAACATTATTGAGCAATAAAACTTGAGCCATAATTTCAAAAGGTTTGCAAACACTTTCCATTCCCCTCAGATTTTACAGTTAAGAGTGGGTGTTTTCAAATAACCTGTAACAGAAATATGATTGTGTATTGATGATAAACAGGGATGAATGCATCTAATACCTCCCATAGAACAGGAGAAACTGCTATTGATTAATAAGAATTTTCCAAGGCCTGTACTGCTATTTTATGTCTCCAATAGTTATTGAAGATGCAAAGCATTAGAGAAATGGGTAAGATCAGATAAGAAACTGCTGTTAGTTTACTAGCAGCATCCTCTAGTGGTGGCATTTTTTATTTCTTATCAAGATTATATTTCAATAGAGATTAATTTAAACAGACTTGTCTATAGTAATAGAGATGTCCTTTTTGTATGTGTTCACTTTTTTTGATTGCACCCCTTTGGTATATATGGTCATGCCAATTTTCTTCCACAATTTGATCTGAGGAAGTGGGTCTGGCCCACGAAAGCTCATCACCTAATAAACCATCTTGTTAGTCTTTAAAGTGCTGCATAGTCCTGTCTTTTGATTCAGGCTTGTCTATGTACCTCATGGATTAGATTTTCAGTGAAGCCTTTACATCAGAGACCATTTTTACTGAGATCAATACTAATAAAAAAACAGCTTTTAAAAATTCTTGCATGTTTTATTATAATAGCACTTACCAAAAATTTTAAAATGAAAGGATTTGTAAAAAGTCAAACTTACATTTTATGCTATATATGACTATTATTTCAACTGGCAGTTAAGTCAGAAAATGACAATAGGTGGTCACTTTCTAAACAATTTAAGTTTTTGATTTTCATACTAAGCACCATCTTTTTGTTTCTGTGTTTATAACATTGCAAGATAAATTGTAAATGCCAAAATGTGTAAAGAAAACATTTCTATACATATTAGTTTGTGTCATTGTCCATGTCCTTTTGAAACACAGTTTGAAGTGTACAAAGACTAAGCCTACTTGATAATATTCCTTTAGGGATTCGTATTAAAGAAGCATGTTGATACTAAAACACCTTGGAATAATTTCTTTTAAAATATAGCAGAGTGACTTAGAATTTATAGGGTATATCTACTGCAGAGCTATTTTGGGATACTTGAAGTATCCCAAAATAGCTATTCTGCATCTATTGAAGCAGCCCATTATTTCAAAATAGATTTAAAAATAACGGGCAGCTTATTCTGACATCCCGGTAACCCTTGTTCCATGAGGATTAAGGGGAATTTCTGAATAGCGAGTTATTTTTGAATTTGGTGCTATGTAGACAGCGCCAAATTATGAAATAAATGATTTTGAAATACACTCAAAATAAGCTACACAAGTTGCATAGCGCAAATTGTGTAGCTTATTTTGAGCTAAGGGTGCTGTGTAGATGCACCCATAGTGACCTCCTGAGTTAGGGTCAGATTTTCAAACGTGTTTATGTATCCCAAGTGATTGTCCAAAGCACCTAACCTGTTCTGGCCCTTTTAAAATTCCATCTGGCACCTATCCTCATATTCAGGCCACTAAATACCTTTGAGAGTCTGTCCCTTAGACATTTTTGACAATTTTACTAGTTGACTATTTTTCACTGACAAATAATGGATGGGTTTATTAAAAAAAAATCCTGTGATAATATTTAAGCACTTCTGGCTTAAAAAAAAAAAAGATTAAACATTGAACCTAAAAGTCTTCGCCTAATGTTGACACCACAAGACAAAATGAGTCTAGAACAGTAATAATTTTTGACCTGGGGCCACTTCAGAAATTTTTGAAGTGGCCGGGGCTGGGGCCTCAGGTGGAAGGGTGGGGTCAAGACATTTCCATGCTCTCCTGCCCACAGACCTTGATTGGTCTGGGGGTGGGGAAGTGCGCAAAATCTTTGCTGCCCCCCCCCCCACAGAACTGCCAGCTGTTCTGAACAGCTGGCAGCTCCCTCTAGGGAGACTCTGATTGCTCCCCAAGCTCTGATTGACCTGGCACCAGCACACAAAGTCTTTCACTCCCTGCCCCTGCTGAGCAAGGAAGTGCTGCACTTAGAGTCAACCACAAGCTGAGCAGCAGCTGGTGGTTGACTTTAAGCGCTGAGCCCCTTGCAGGGTGGGAGGAAACTTCACGCACTCCCCACACCTCCAACCCCTGATTGGCCTGGGGCCGGGGGGAGGCGTGCAAAGTCTCCTCCTGCCCTGCCCCCGTCCTGCAAGGAAAGTGCAGTGCTTAGAAGCACCATGCCCCTCGCAGGATGGAAGGAAACTTCACGTGCTCCCCCCTCCCCAATCCCAGGCCAATCAGGGCTTGAGGGTGGGGGAGCGCGTGAAGTCTCCTCCTGTCCTGCCAGGAGCATGCGGTGCTTCTAAGTGTCTCACACTCCTTGCAGGACAGGGGCAGGGAGGGAAGAGACTTCTTGTGCTTCCCCCCACCCCCAAGTCCTAATTGGTCTGGGTGGAAGGGGGGGGGGGAGATTGGTAGGGCCTCCATAGGCTGGATCAACTTGCTTGGCGGGCTGGATCTGGCCTGTGGAGGCCCTTTTGCCTACCACTGGTCTAGAAACTAGGGAATTAAAAATAAAATTAGACTAGAAGTTTTCATGCTTTGAAGTCTCCACCAAGAGCTCCTTGCAATCTTCCATTCCCTTCACTGAGTGCCAGCTTCCCAATACCTTATATTTCAGGGACTTCCTCTTGTCCCCATCTTCTCAGATCAGCGCTCTGTGTCCCCTATTGCTCCTCCTCTCATACCAGAGTTCCCTTAGGGTATGTCTACACTAGCCCCCTAGTTCGAACTAGGGAGGCTAATGTAGACATTCGAAATTGCAAATCAAGCCCGGGATTTAAATATCCCGCGCTTGAGTTGCATCTTCCCGGCTGGTCGCCATTTTTGAAATGTACAAATCCGGACTAACTGCCCGCGTCTACACGTGGCAGGGACCCGGTAGTTCGAAATAAAGCCCTAGTTCGAACTACCTCTTAAACCTCATTCCAGGAGGAATAACAGGTAGTTCGAACTAGGGTTTTATTTCGAACTACCGGGTCCCTGCCGCGTGTAGACGCGGGCAGTTAGTCCAGACTTGTAAATTTCAAAAATGGCGACCGGCCGGGAAGATGCAAATCAAGCACAGGATATTTAAATCCCGGGCTTGATTTGCAATTTTGAATGCCTACATTAGCCTCCCTAGTTCGAACTAGGGGGCTAGTGTAGACATACCCTTAGTTTTCTTCATTTCAGGAGCTGTATATGCACCCCTGTTCCTCCCACTATTCTCCTCCAAGTGCCAGAGATTGTGTGTCCACCTCCCATTTCCCCACCATTCTTTTTTTCTTTCATGGTGTCAACATTCTGTTGGTGCCTAGAACATTATTATATTGCAGACAAATAGAGAAGTGAGCAAACAGAGAAATGAATGTAAGGACTCTCTCTGCTCAGGCAATTAAACTGACATTTGCATCACCTCTCAGATGTAAGATAAATCAAACAATATTTATAATGATTGTTATTGTCATATATGTGAGTATATGTTAAATAATATTTTGTTTCCTCTTGGATTAGGAGCAAGCCGAGACTGCTAACAACAAAAGTCCAAAAGCCACTTGTGGAGATGATCTAGAAAGCATTATAAAGCGCGGGTTAATTCATTAAGAATTGCCACCTGTCCAGGTTTACCCAGGTTCTTCTCAGTTGTCATGAGAAGTCTGTAAGGGAGCTTACTACAATTTGTCAGCTGTCTAGTTTTATGGGTTCAGGATCATCCTGGATTTCTCTTTCTTTTGTACTGCAGAGGTGGCATCTGTAATTACTGCTACAAGACACACACAGGTCGGTAATGGAGTTTGATTGTTGGCCAGTCAATATGGAAAGAGTGGAAAGAAGAGAAATATTGTTTTGTAACATTTGACAAATGGCTTCTTTGTTGCTACTACTATGGCTCTATTTTTTAGTTGAAATTTTTAGAACAAGGATGTTTTCCCATATCATATTTGTATAATACCAAAAACAACACAGTCCCAATTCTAGTTGTATCCACTTCTGGAATACATACCATTATAATAAAGAAAAAAATGCAGTGGTTACTGATATGACTGATGCCTTAGAAATCATGAGTATCTAAGTAATCAATGTCTAAGAATTGACTTAAAAATAACAGTGTTGCAATAAATATTGTAGTATCAGCGTTAAACAGCTTAACAGCAGAATAAAGTCAGAGAATAAGAGAAGATAAAATCTAAAAATAAAATGCTGCTTCTTTCGGGGGTTCATCCTCTGGATACTTTTCTTTAACCTGGCGGAGTGCTATATTCTATAAATAGATGAAGGATGTGCTAACCAAACTGCTAGGCGTATAGATATATGACAGTCTACTGTTTTAGGTTACACCTGACAGTCAGCTAGCAGTCATTCTTCTTAGACAATCATGGATAGGTGTCTATGTATAAGAAAAAGACTGCTTGACTATCTGTCAAGAATATGTTCACTTTTCCATGCTGTATTGCCTCCCTAGGCAGCTTCATGTTTGTAATGTTGAAGGAAGAAATTTGACTTCCGGGCCAGGATCCTATCCTATACAGATAGTGGGTAGCAACATACATCATGAAGCCATTCTTATTTGTACTTCCAAACACACACACAAAGATAATGGGCCCAAGTTGTTTTGAGTGACCCCCCCGTGCAATTCCACTGATCTGCAGTGGTGTCCCTGAGGGCAAGATTAAGCTAGTATGCCAAAAACCAATATGACAATGTTGCTAAGGAAACATCATTTTGACAGCCTGTTGTGATAGCTCTTTCAAGACCCATGTTTTTTTCGTCCTATCTGAGGAGAGCTTTGAACACAGTACATTTTTAAAAGAACTTTTGTGTTCTTATACAGTATGTTGAATTAATTTTTGGAATCAAAACAATTCTTAATGTAGCAGAAAAATGGATCTCTGCCCAAAGAACATTGTGACAGGACATCTGGGAGTATGTCTATATTGCAACGTAAGTTCGTGCTTGGACCCAGGCTGAAGCCTTGTCTTCCTTGGTTCTAGGTCTGAACTTGAGTTAAGCTGGGACCCAGGATCCGAACTCTATTGCATAGCAGTGGAGATACAATCCTGCTTGACTCAGGTCCTGGGGGTTATCTCCAAGTATTCTACAATCCCAGGGGAAGTACTTCCTATCCTACAATTTACAATGCACTGTATTGAAAACAGAATCCACCTGATCTTTGCAAATGGCAGCAGTTAAGGTCAGCATTAACCTTTTCTCTCTGATCAGCCATCTGGAAGCATAATCGCAGACAGCTTCCTGGCTGTGCAATGCAGAGGGAAGCAATCAAGCCTTTTGCAAAATGAGCTGCTTCCTGGTAACATGCAGACTAGGTGGTGAAGTTTTTCAACACTGTCCCACAGTGCCCCTGGGGTACTGTTCCTTTGACTTGGGTCACTGCAGTGCAGTGTGGCTGCCAGAGCCCTAGGTTCAAGAACAGGTTAGAAATGTCTTAACATAGGCTACATGCACACAGCGGAACTATTTTGGGATACCTCTGGTATTCCGCATCTTAAGAGCAAGCCTGTTATATCAAAATATAACAGGTTTGCTATTCCGACATCCCTGCAAACCTCAGTGCTCTAGGGATAAGGGACATTTTGGAATAGCACCTTATTTCGAGGTAAGGGTGCTGTGTAGCTCCAGCCCTAGGGTTAAATTATAACATAGCTGCTGTATCCCAGTATTCCCAGACATGGGTCACTTGGCTTGAGTCCCAGTAGCCTGGGGCTTACCTTGCACTGTTGTGTGAGATGAGTGAATGTTTGCTTAACAACGGTGGCCAACCTAACTTCCAGTTACCAACTTTAAAAAACAAAAATTCAACATGAAATAAAAGGAGTGCACAAGGCCTCAACACCTCCATGAAGTCCTTCAACAGAATATTGCAAAAAAAAAAAAAATGGACATCACTATTGGAGGATGACATGATACATAATAAGAGACTAACTTTGTGATGTGATGGATAGTACCAACTGGATAGTAGCAAGTATTCTATTAATATCTTTATAGAGCACTTTTATATAAATGTCTAATAGCAAAGGAATATATATTGGGATCTCTGAAAATCTCTTGCTGACAACACAGGACATTTCAGAGACAGAACACAAGGTCTTAGGTCTAGCATGAAAAGACTCCAAACCACAAATTGTGAATTTGAATGAACTGTACCCTTAACAATCAGCGGGGATAGAAGAGTGTAAAAGAACAAGAACTGTGTCAAGTTTGAAAGTAGGACAAGAGCTAAATGTAGAGTTCAGCATGGTATGATGTTTCTTAAAGGAGAAACTGTGTTCATGCTGAGATGTATGATTCATAATGGGAGGTATCTTTGGGCCTGTAAAACATCTCTTCAGCTGGAAGTTAATTTGGACATAGGAAAGTAACTTTTTATATTGAGAAATTTGGACCAAAAATTTGAATTATGGCTATTTAAAATTAGGTACATATGTTTATAATCAGACACTGTGATGGGTTTACATATCCCATACTGAATATGGCAAAACACAAAATATCAGGTTACGTAGGCCCTACCCTTGAGTGACTGCTGGGCATGCTCCAGATGAAGTGATAATTTCGAAGAATCCTGGTAATGCAGGGGAAAGAACTACTGGCTGCACAGAGAGCAGGTTGATGCCTGTAGCGGTAAGAGGAGTATTAGCAGCATTTGGGAGTTGGAATCTGAAGAATGGGACACAGTCACACTGAGATACTAACTGAATTCTCCTGAGTTCAGTGGTTCTCAGTCTATGGACTGCAAGCCCAAAGTGGGTTGTGACCAGATGTTAATGGGGGTCATTAGGGTCAGCATTAGACTTTCTGGAGTCTGGGGCTGAAGCCAAAACTTGAGCCCTGCTGCTAAAGCTTAAGGGCTTCAGACCAGGGCAAGAGGCCACATGCTCAAGATCAAGCCCCAGCCTCCCCCCCCACCAAGGTCTAGTTGTAATTTTCGTCATCAGACAGGCGTTGTGGCACAATAATGTTTGAGAATCACTGCCTGAGTCTATGACGATATCATAGCAGTAGAGCCATGGTTTTGTAGGACGTGACCCTGTGGCGGGGGCATGGCGAGGAAATATAACTTGGGGTGGATCAGTGAATGAACCAGATAATGTAACGTCCCTGTAGTTCCTGGGAGGGGACTAGTGAAGAGGGGTGGCCTGGATCCCCCTCCCTTGCTCCGCTGTGCCTCTACCATGACAGAACCCTAAGGGGAGTGGAAGACAGACTCAAGAGGGATAGCAGCCTGTGACATACAACTTGGTGTTGGGATTCCCTCTGATACCTTTTCCACTCAACTGATCAAGTACATTTCTTCCAATTCTGGGAGAGCACTTTATCCAGTTCTTTGGAATCCAAAAGCTCAGTTCAAGTCCATACTCATCCCTGAGTTTTCCTTACTGGCATTTCATAAAGCAACATCAGAGGTGATTAGATTCAGGTGTAGGGAGGGAGTTAGGATGCACCAGGTAGTGAAAGTAAAATTAAAATTCTTCCTGGTACAGGTGGGGAGCACACCAACTAAGGGGAGAGAACATGACCTCTCCACATGACTCCACATGACTCTGCCCTGTCCCCAGCCCAGGGCTCCCCTGCTCCTCCTTTCCCCTCCCTATCTCATGTTACCTGGAGGGGGAGCTTGCCCTGTGGTGAAACGAGCAGTATCCCTTAGCCCCACCCCCGTGGATCTGCATCTCCTCTGGCTCCATATAGCAGCAGCCATACCAGAGGACCGGGCCAATCCTCTTGGGAGATTGCAGCATCACACAGGAAAAGGAGCAAAATGCTGGTAGCTTCTCTGGCTGCCATACCCTTCCAGCTCTCCCCCAGTCCTGTTATCTTGAGAGGCAGCTGTGTGGACTGGCTGGGGACAGTACGGTAGATTTCTGGTGCCCCGTACTAGCTATAAATAGCTTGCTGGTATGGCATACAAGATGGTACCAGCTTACTCACACAGCTTCAGCCACTTTCTTACAGGTACATTTTACTGGCTTATTTCCACCTCCGGGTGCACAATAACTCTAATGCACATAGTTTTAAATCAGATTATATTCATATTCTAAAACAGACTATGCACATTGTATCATGTGCTTTGTGACTGGCTTACTAATTTTGTGAATCCCTGTACAAGTCATAAGCTGTCCACATGCTGCTAATTTTGCTAGTAAGGAAAGTTCTGGCTGCAAGTTTATCACATTATCCTTCATACTATGGGTTGTACCTCCCTTAACTGGGACTCCCTGGTCCGGCAACATCTGTGGTCTGGCATGGACCACAGTTCTTCTTGGAGCACAGAGCCCAGGAAGAGGGAGATCTGGCAGTGGGGCAGGAGTGCCATAAAGGGCACCAATGACTCAGCTGGGAGAGCAATATGTGTGTGTCCAGGGAGCTCTAGCCTGGCCGTGGCCATGGACCTCCAGCCCTAGCCAGGGAGCTCTCACCTGTTGTACAGAAGGTCATACTAGATGATCATAATGGTCCTCCTGGCCTTGGAATCTTTGAATAATTGAAAAGATACCAAAATGACTTATTGTCCTATTGAAAGTCCCATCTCCAAAATTCAAAATTATAGTCAAAGTACTGATGATTTTTGTAAATAGCCTTTATTATTATGATTTTATTATTTTTATTTCTTAAAATTTAGTGTGATGGTTTGATGTTCTGAAATTGAGGAACTAAGCATTGACATGAGGCCAGCACAATAGAGGGACACCTTGTGAGGACTTCTGAGCATGTATCTCCAGTATGACTTGTCTAGTCCTGAGCCTGTCATGATCAGAGATTAAGAGATGATGCCCTTTTGTATGACGATATGGATATGTGTACATCAGGGAGTAAAATGAAACCACCGATTTCAAGTTCATTGCCACAGATTTAAATCCTAAACCAAAGATATGATGTGCATTAGACTATAAAGGCTATATAACAGTCTGTGGATGGCTTTGGCCTATCCTTTAGAAGAATGAAGGCTTAGGACCAGATTTTCAATGACATTTGGGCATTTAACTCCCACTGGAGTTAGATGTGTAACTACCTTTGAGAATCTTGTCCTTGTCAAAGGAAGCACCTTTGAATTGCTACTGCTGCTGATGACATTTTTCTCTGAAAACAGGAAACTCAGATGTTCTATGAAGATTTTTGAAGCAGCTGGAGGCAGTGCTTCCCCACATCACCTGGCTGGGCACCTGTCCCCTCTTAATTTCACAGGACTCTGGTATTCAAGCCCCTGGCTTAATGAGGTCCTTTCAGCTAGGCACAGTCTTGTTTCCCTCTAGTCCTACAATAATTACATTAGTAACAGCATTTTAGTACTCCTGCATTCAGTACCAAAGTGATTTGTAACCCAACACCAAACGAAGTTGATTACGTTGAGAAAAACACCACTATATCTGCTGGATAACTAAGCAGAGAAGTAAATTGTATTTACATAAACATACCCAGCTAGATGTCAGGGAAGAATTAATTCAGACCTTGATTACAAAGATATTAAGGGAATATACTTCCAATACAGGATATTTTTGATGAATTATATTGGCTAAGAGTTTGTGATTTTTCCTTATAATATTGTCTATATAGACTATTACTCTCCTGCAAAGGAAATATTTGTCTCGCTGTGTTGGTTGGTATTCTTTGCTTTTTTTAAGGGAGGGTTGCATCAGTAAGTGGTGTCCTTTCTTCATACTAAACAGAATTGCTTTTAGTGGTCTAAGATTAAGTTCTTAAAGAACTTCACTCCTAGAACTAGCAACTGAAATACTAGCACAGTGAAGCCAGCCAGCCATCCCTCTGAAATAGGCAAATAGCAGTTTACTTTTCATAGGCCAGTCAGCTGTAATCGTAAAGCAAAGACCCTGACTAGTAAAAATCACATGGCATTTTCAATGAGAATATGGGTTTGACCTGATATCCTGGGTAAAATTTCCCTACCCTCCTACTAGTTGTACAAGTCATTCAAAAGGTTGGAACTTTCCGGTCCAGCCATGGCTACTTCTCAGTGAGAAAGTGATTTCTGAATGGGTATTTTTGGTAACATGCTTTAGGATCTGTTGGGATGAAAGACAGCATTATAAATGCAAGCCAATATTTTACTGAAAGCTTTAGTACAATGTAGGAAGCAACAACAGCTGATCTTAGAGCAAAATAAGTGGCTGATAAATAATCTAATATTTCGGGTTAAAAAAAATCAGGAACTTTTTTAAACCTTGATTCTTCTGTGCAGGGTTTTCTTCAAATCTTAAGGTCCTAGCTTATTTTACCTGTCAAGAGTATAACTAATGAAGGTCTTTGTGATGACTCTCACTTTGATCCTTGGGATTATAAAGAAAGAATGACAAATGAATATTCTGCCTGCTCTGATACTTGCCTCAGACATTCCTACAATTCTTTGGCTCAAGCTGCCTGGCAGCCTTTATACAAATCTGACCTGGCAAGACTAATGATTTGACCTTCAATTCAAGTTTACTTTCCACTGGTGACAATGATGGGTGGTAATGAGGTATGTTACCAGTCTCTGTAGACAAGGAGACAGTCTTGTAAACAGGATAATACTCCTCAGTGTTTTACTCAAGAAAGTAAACTTTATCCATGATATTCACTGTTCCTGGGGACTCTAATTCTTACTTCCTTTGGGACCCTTTTCTTATACATCCACAGAATACATTTCAACTCAGCGAAAATGAACAAGTGCAGGCAATAATGAATCATACAGGGGAGAGGAGGATGTCAATCATTCATTCTTGTTTTTATAATGCATAATTAACATGTGCAACTCACTGCCTCAAGCTATCATTGAGGCAAAGAACTCAATGACATTTGGGCATTTATTTAATAAATGTCCAAATGCAATTTATAATAAATTTATCACTCACAATTACATAGTTGGATAAAATGTATTAAGAATAAAACCTCTCATTCTTCAGGATGCAGGCCAATCACTAAATACCAGGGGCTAGGAAGAAAGTTTTCTCAACCATTTTATGGTGTATTGTCCAGTCTAAATGGACCAATGTTCTGAACTGGCCTGAAAGTTCCTATGTCTATGTAAGGGGTACAAAATCAGCAATAAAAACTTGTTACCCTTACTTTAGCAAGCTTTTAAAAAACATTTCACAATGGGGTAGTATCTTCCCAGTTAGGTCATTAGAAGAGGATTTTGCAGATTTGAATGTTTAAATTTGTTGTAAAATTGCATATTCACAAACATTGCAAATGCCTGGTTTGCCTACTTCTTCAGTCCTGCAGTAATGGTATGATTTCTAATCAGTCCATATCAGGAACACTAGCAACAAAATCCTCAAATAAAATATTGATCTCTTGTCCTTAAAGAATTCTCTTATTATCATCAGTGTTTCTACCTATTGATGGGTGTTGCTGTGAGCCATGACAGGACTTTTTGACACTTTTGTATTGTGCAGGATAAAGACAGTAAATATATCTGACCTTCCAGACTCAATTCCCCTCTCTGTTTAAAAAAATAAAACCATGAGAGGTAAGTTGTCTATCTGAATCTGTGGGCAGAGAAAGATGTGGATATTGCAAAATATGTTCATGGCTCTATTGAGCCACCGTGTTGCCAAGCTAAATGGAAATGATCTATCAGCTTCAAGTAAAAGTAACTTGCCATATGAGGGAAGGCAATTGTGTAGCAGACAAAGGAGGTCTCTTTTCCTGCCCTGATGATGTCCTCTGCAATAGAATATTTTGAATATTTTTGTCTCTAATTTACAGTGGACTGGCCTGCAATTAAAATTAAAATGCTTCTTCACTGCATAGGCTATCATAATTAATTTCCTTCTTAACGGTGACCCTTAGTCTTTTGCTGGATCGGCAGAGTTGTCCAATGATATGCATGAGAATTTTCCCTGATCTCTTACTGCTGTTGCTTTGGAACCTCATGCTAGACTGTGTCTGTGTGTGTGTGTGTGTGTGTGTGCACTCATTTAGGGAGGTCTGAAGAAGCTGGCCTTATGTGACTCCTTGGCATGGTATTGAAGGTAAAAGTGCTACAGTTTAATGAACAGATGTGAATGGAATATTTATGTTAACTTCAATTCTATATGCTTCACTTTTCTGGGACTTCAAATTTTAGTACAAATAGTTGTGCAGGAGTTTGTGATTATTCTATTTTTGCAGTGAGGTAGGCAGTGAACTTTGAATCACTAATGTTTGTATATGATTAAAAATTCTCTCTCATTGGCATGGGAACAGGCCCAGTACACTCCATTTGTAGGGCATAAAGAGGAACATTGTGGGTACTTTTGAACTAGGGTGCAATTTTGAGGACACTAAAGTGAGGCATCAGCTTAGTTATCAAATATTTCCCTCCTTGTAATCCTTATTTTTAATGGATTTTTGTAGGACTTTGGTGAAGCTTCAGGGATCATGACTAACGGAAGTGATGAAGCAAGCACAGGTGGAAAACAGATCAATAGTCCCACTTAGCAATATAATCCTAAGAGGTTTTCTCCTAGCTGTGCTGCTTGCAACACTTATCAGTACAGATTGAAATGAATTTCTAGTCTCATAGACATTTTCGTACAATGCACATGCTTCCTATAAAGACTATTTGCCTTGTACTCTAGCAAGTGCTATCTAAAGATTCTGAACAACATAGCTGAAAAAAAAATAGCAGCAAGAACCTCTTGAGGTGCTATAATCAGACCAAATTACTTTTTCTGGGCAGCACCATCACATCTGGTTGCTCTACAAAGGGATATCACATAAAATGGGGTTTTAAACAAAGGTGATGCCCAGAAGAAATTATTCCCGGACACATTTTTCTAGTGCACATGCCTGCTGGGAGTGGAACCCCTTGAGTTCCCTTTTTCAGTCCTCTGTATGTGGTTCCATCTTGAGAAATGCTGAATGTGAGAAGCTACACAATCCCAGGTTACAGCATAGATCAGTTCTCTCCTTGTATATGAAAAAATGTAATAAAGTACCCAGACACAATAGTGTTGTATTCTTAGAAAGGTGGATATTACAAAGCAACTATGTATTAGGTCAAACCATCACGTTTAGTGAGGGTGGAAATTACATTTGGTGAATACATTAAGAAAATATATATTGTGGCCAAGTGTCATGTCCCTTTTGTATTCACATTTTATGATCTTTCTAGTGAACAATTTAGCATTAGAAATATTTGTGGAAACAATTAAAAATAATATTTACTTAAAAGTGAATGTTGAATTGTCATTCATAAATATGAGTATTTGCATTCAATCCAATTATCTAGTCAATTAGGGAGTAGCAACAGTATGACATATATCCAACAAAACTGAGCAACACTTCTCAAAGTCTGCATTTCAAATACAGAATATTAGAACAAACTAATTATGAATGATCAGACCAAGAATTGTTGCAGAAATTATTCAATGAATCATCTGGAGTAATGAATAAATTCAAAAAATTGTACAATGTGTGAAGAGTCAGAAAATCTGAATAGATAAGAGGTAAAATGTATCAAATTAATGTTACAAAAATTGATTTTCTTTCCTCTTAATGGGAAACAAATTTCAAACATGGCAATTTAAAAAAATAATTTCAATGAACACAGAGATAACAGCTTGATCTTAACATACTACTCTTTTTAATGAATTAAGGGATCCCAGTGTTTGGGCATTGAAAACAAATATTAATGAATTTGGATATTTCTGTGGAGTGGCACTGAGAGCTCATTTTAATGAATCACAAGATCTGAGCATGCTGTCATGAAGAAAAAAAAAAATCAAGAGCTATCCATATATTTGCTGTGAAGATATGGTACAAATATCTTCCTGACTTAGCATAGTGGTCTCTGTGAAAGTATTTAGCTTTTTTCACATGGAAATAGTAATAAAAGATAATTCTTATTAATGCAAGGTACTAGATCTTTTGAATTAATTGGATTATATAGATCTCTTAAGCAGTACGTTACATTTATTTTAGAAAAGTATGTGTTAAATGTATCTGAGTGCAAAGAAGCTAATTTTAATGAGTTTGTATTTGCAACAATCGGTACAAAAAAAGTCTCCAGCTGTCTCAGGGACCGGTAATTGACAGAGGAATGTTCTGTGTTCTGGCTTAAAAAAAATCCCTGCTGGTTCAAGAGAAAGTGTATGAAAAAGGAAAAACTCCATATCTTAGTTGCCTAACTGAAAGTGAGTTCTTCTTTTAGAGTCCTCTTTGCCTTCCTATTCCATCTCCTCCCACCCCTTTTTTTCCCAGCAGCATTGAAACTTTTTGTAGCTAAGTTTTAATGAAGGTAGCTTGTTCAGTGTGTGGCTTTTTAAAGCAGCTATTTCTTGACTGCGACTTAAAACTGAATCTCATGCTGAGCTGAAAAAGAAAACCCAATCTAGCATTTGAACAGATTTTAAATGAGAAAGTCTCAGTTAGCCACTGCCTGAAACTGAGTGAGCACCTACAATCTTGAGTTCCCTTTATTTGGTCCACTGTGTGGGGCTCCATCCCGAGAAGTGCTGAATGTGGTATTGGGGACTTTTAAGGCTGAGCTTCCCAGACAGAGTCCTCTGTTAAATATAGCCAATTGAAACCAGACATCAAACAAGGCTGACCATAACACTGAGGCTACGTCTAGACTGCAACGGTTTTCCTGAGGTGCCCCAGAAAAGCAATGCCGCATCCAAGGAACGCATCTGCTTTTCTGAAAAATTTTTTGAAAAAGCAGATGCACTTTTTCGCCATCCCTATTAACCTCATTCTATGAGGCATAAGGGATGTGTCAAAAGAGCAGGTTTTTCTGAAATTTTGTGCCGTGTAGATACGCCAAATTTCAGAAAAGCCTCTTTTGAAAGAAAATTGGAAAAAGATATGCAATTTGAGTACCACAAACTGCGTATCTTTTTCCAATTTAACTCTGCAGTCTAGACGTAGCCTGAATGACTGCCAACCACCTGACTGATCTCCCTCATCTCCCACGGAGACTTATAGATCAGACCTAACATACTGTAAGGCAGGGGTCGGCAATCTTGTCAAATCAAAGAGACAAACTACATCCAAATTCAGAACAATTGGTCAACAAAGAGCCAGTATAAGAATGCTCATTTGCATGAATGAAAACATACAACATAGTATTACTGATAATTAACATACTGATTAATATGAAGCATTGTACTCACAGACTTTATTTAATGGGACTTCTGCTGTTGCATCTTTTCACACATTTCTTTGAAGTTTACATCATAACTGGTCAAATCCAGCTTCATGAGCGCATTCAGGCTGTCTTCTGTCAATCTTATGGCGGGGGCTAGTGATGTAGGATTGCAGGACACTGGGTTGGGGTGCTTGAGGGGCTTAGGGCAGGAGATTGGGTATATGATGGACTCAGGGCACAAAGTTGGGGTGTTTGGGGGTGGAGGAGCATTATGGCAGGGGACTGGGGATGTGAGGATATGAGGGGCTCAGGGCAGGGGGTTCTGGTGTATGATGAGCTCAGGGGTGGAGCCTGTGGGAGGCATACAGGAGTATTATGACACTGTGGCCAGATGGGGTCTAGGCCCCAGTTGGGGGCTTGTTGGCCAGGCTTCATTTTTAAATAAAGTAAAACATTATGTCCAACACAAAAGGTTTCAATATGGTCTTTATTTATGGCAGGGGTGCGGAGTCTTTTTAGGGAGCCACTAAGTGTGGGTGAAGGAGGCAGTTGTGACCCGAGGCATGGGATTGGGGTGCAGGAGTTTGGATTGTGACCTAGGGCAAGGGACTGGGCTGCAGGAGGGGAATGCAGGGGTTTGGATTGTCACCTAGGGCAGGAGGGGCATAGTTAGTTTCTGCACTGAAGTGCTGCCACTGTTCCACTGTAACATTTTAAGTGCAGACATACCCTAAGCCATTTTTCTACTGCTCACAGTTCCAGTGATATGTTTCAATGGTCATAAACTAGTAACCCAAATCCAAAATCTAGCAAAGATGATCTACCTCAGTGATCATTCATTCAAGGTCAATACTAGTCTTCTAGTACAGCATTGTTTTACCTTCTGAGTTTAAAAGTAATGGTCAGCAGAAAATTGCTGGCCTGCTGTGTAGAGGTTCTGTGCCCTGCAGGTGTGCCACCTTGTGACTGGATCTAGAGCAGTGGTCCCCAACTTTTTGGGGCTGCTGGGCACCCAGTGGGGCCACTGATGCGCTGCATGTCCGGGGGTGGGGCCGCGCACACAGCGTGTGTCCGGGGGCAGGGCCGTGCGCCCGGGGACGGGGCTGTGCACGCGCCGTGTGTCCGGTGGCGGGGCCGCCCATGCGCCCTGCGCCTGGGGCCAGCACCACGCATGTGCCGTGCGCCCAGGACAGGGGCCACCCATGCGCCATGTGCCCGGGGCCGGCACCACGCATGTATCACGCACCCGGGGCAGGGGCTGCCCATGCGCCACGCACCCGGGGCCAGCACCGCGCATGTGCCGCGCACTTGGGGCAAGGGCCGCTCATGCACCGCACGCCCGGGGCTGACACCGCGCAAGTGTTGTCGTGCTGGGAGCGGAGACAGTCCAGATCATTCGGCGGGCGCACATAAATGCCCCGGTGGGCACCATGGCGCCCGCGGGCACCGCGTTGGGGACCACTGATCTAGAGAGTATCTTTCATTTAATCTGGTGACTCATTCAGGGCCTGTCTCTTTCCTTGTGTCTCCCTCTTCATGACTCAGCCCTTTGGTCAGTTCACTCTGTAATCCCCCTTTCTAAGGCACAAAGTCCCATGAGACAACCTGTCTAAACACCATCACAGGCATCCTTCTGTGCCAGTTTGCTTGCAGGTGGTAGGGGAACCCAGGTTCACTTGGATCACTATTTTGGTTTCTGGCCCAGGGACCCTAAGACTAATAAGCTAGGTTTGCTCAGTCATAGTTGCTGATTACCTGGCTCCTTCCCATCCTCCTCTACCTCCTTCCTTGGTTTAGTGCCAGAGCTTCCTCCACTCACCATAGCTAGTTCATTGTTCTAGGCCTCTTATAAGACTTGCCAGGGCTTACATTCCTTGTAGGTAGCCTCCTTTTCATTGGCCAATTCCATTTCTCATTAAGGAGTGGCTGCAGCTCTTTCTAGCTCTTACTTCCTGGCTTTATCCTCTTATCCTGGGCTCCTTCCCAAGCTGGACGTCCTCTTTAATTAGCATTTATCAGTCCCTGGCTTCCCTGTAGGTGCAGCATGTACGGTTAATTGACCCTTTCTGGTCCACGTTTAACCCACTCAGGACCTGTGTAGTATGGTCACTCCATCCCACATGTTTTTTTGTAAAGGTTTACCATCTTCTGACTTAAACTCTGGACTGGACGTTGAAAGATCTAGATTCCTGGCTTTGCCAGAGATTTTCTGTGTGACCTTGGGCAAGACTCTGTGCCTCAATTCTCTATTTGTATAGTGGGTGCAAGGACTTTTTATCCCATTGAGGTGCTATTTCTGTAACAACTGCCATTTTGTCTGAGAGCAGAATATATGAGTCTCTAATGCTTGGGCTAAGGAGCCAGGCCTTTTAACTGAGAGATGTAACACATCATATTCTCTGGGAATCAGGGGGACACAACATTCACTAACACATTAGCACAGTGGGCTCTTGGTCTTGGATGGGACCCCAGACATTCTTAATACAAATTATAATAAGTATCAGAGGAGGGTGTCAATTTGTATCTGCAAAAACAATGAGGAGTCCTGTGGCAGAGACAATGGAAAGTTCAACAGAGTTAGAGTTATACCTGTAGATTTATACCTGTATATCTGAGGTCAGATCTGTCCTTGAAAGTCCATTGTTTATATGTTAAATACTTGAATCCTAGCAGTGTTTGTTCTTTTCATATAGACTGGCTTTTACAGAGAGTGTTCAAAGGTTTTTAAACACAAAAAATTAAAACACTCTTATAAACATAGCTCGTTGTTCTTTAAAAATACACTTTTCCATTTTCCATTACACATAAAGGCTATGTCTACACTACAGGCTTCCTGTGCAAGAAGTTTTTTGTGGAAGGCATCTTCTGCAAAAACTTCTTGTGCAAGATAGCATCCACACTGCAAAAGTGCATCGAAAAAGCGATGCGCTTTTGCGTAAGAGAGCGTCCAGACTGCATGGATGCTCTCTCGAAAGAAAGCTTTGATAGCTATTCACAGAATGGCCACCAGGGCACCTGTGCTTTTTTTGATGGGGTTTTTTTGCACAAAAAGAGGCAGTTCCCCATCCACATACACCTTTTTGAGCAAGAGCTCTTGCGCAAAAAGGAGTTATTCCTTGTAGAAAGACGAATAACTCTTGCTCAAAACCCCCTTCGTTCTGTCGATTGTCTTGTGCAAAAACTCTGCAGTCTAGATGTAGCCAAAGTTTTGTATTTCATAGCTTTCCCTGAGTTGTGGCAATCCATGAAATCCCTCAGGATCTCAGTGAGCATTCTGACTCGTTGCCTTTTGCCATATCTTAGGAAATATGCATCCACTTTCAGTGTGTAAATGCAGGAAGTTGTAGTTTGAACTCAATGGGAATTGCTGAGTGCTTAGCACTTTGGAAAGCCACACCACTTATTCAGGTAGCTGAATGTGAATTGTGAAGTCTACTTTTGAAAATCTTGGCTTTAGGTTATAATGAAGACATTTTCAAAAGAGTATCTTTCCAATGTACAGGGTTGTTAATATAGAATAGACATCTACTTCTTCAGCCCACAATTTCCTGCACTTGCACACTGAAATGGACATTTCTTTTCCCACCCAAGTAAGATAACTATATAAGTAAAATTGTAGCTGGGTCCTCAGTTACCTAGCCTGAGTGTTCATTTGCCCTGTCTGCTTATTTTTACAAGTGGACATGCATTAGGGCAAACAAATATAAAAAACTAAAGAAAAAAAATAGATAAGTGCTAATATTATTTTTCATTGCTTATCAATTATTTTCATAGCCCCTGACTGCAGTATAATAGAGGTGT
Source organism: Pelochelys cantorii (assembly GCA_032595735.1). NCBI lineage: Eukaryota > Metazoa > Chordata > Testudines > Trionychidae > Pelochelys > Pelochelys cantorii. The sequence continues at coordinate 95,226,930 of CM064327.1, forward strand.
CGTGCATTCCTTTATTAAGTAGAGAAGTATCAGAAAACTGGCAAATAAACAAATAGCTGTGTCACTACAGAGTAATATGTCAACATGTTGCAGCACATGCAGCTCTAGAATATAATTTCTGGTTTCTTTTTGATCCTGGAGTGCAAGAAAAGGATTTACTGCTCTCATTTCTGATGTTATAAGGTTACAGGCTGCAACCTTGGGTGAGTTTACACTAAATTTGATTTTTATTGTTTCACAAAATGGGAATTGTTTTCTGACAGTCAATAAAAATGCAGGCAATACTCCCTTTATAATAGATGTGAATGGGCTATTACTGTTTGTTATAGTGGTTTAACTGGAGGGCAAGCTTATAAGGGATGTCATTGGAACAACACACAATTTCTGCCAATTTTTCCCAGGACAAATTTGTATTTATTTATCAGGTTCACTGTTAATAGTGTGATACACTGCAGGTTTCCCTCACTTTAGAATGAGCAGAACGTTCTCATCCTTCAGCATTTACAATTGAAAATTGAAAAGTCATCGCTGGTGGGATTAGAATGTGGGTGAGCACTGAGCCAATACCAACAGCTCATCTCAAACTGCAAATGCCAGTACTATTAAAATGATAGTATTAAAGAAGTTCAGTCTACTTCAGTCTATTTATCACAGTCACACTGATTTTAGCAGTGATGAAGGGGTGCTCCATATCCTCCCACTTAATGATTATTTGGTTTTTTTTGGTGGGAGGAGGGGCTAATATTTCTAGAGAACTCCACACGGGAGCCAGCCTTCATATTCAGGCCTACATAAATGGCCTTTGCTGATACCATAACGGTAAAGAATTCCTCCCCATCATGAACACACCTCTCTACACAAGGGAGAGTTAATAAGATGGTTTTTCCTCATACATGCCCAAACTGTCATCCCTCTCTATCTTAGGTCACTCTTTGCATGCTTTCTGTGGTGTTAAGTCTCAGAAATTTTTGCTTGTCTGAGTAGTATTCATCTGAGGGATACTTTTGGCTGGCCTCTTTTTGTATGTTTTTACAACTGCCCAGTGATTTGCCTGACATGGCAGATGGTCTACCTTCATTTTAGCATATGACCCAAATACTTCCATCTTCTTTTCTGGATAATTTTAGAGATCGTTATTGAACTCTGACAAATTTTGGCATTTAAATTAATTCCAGTTAATACCTAGTATTCCCCAAGTGATTTGCTTTTGAAGGCACTTAGGCCTGATCTCCAGTATACCAGGCAGGTTGGTTTAAAGTATGCAACTTCAGCTATGCAGACTCCAAATACGTAGTTGGAGTCAGCTTACTTTAAGCAAGTGTTTCTCAAAGTGGTCCATGAAACCACTTTGAGAAACCTGCTAACTGGCCGCTCCGGTGTGTTTATTTACCAGCTCTGCGGCCGTGGAGCCTCACAGATCTGATTTGCCATTTGCAGCCAAGGGGAGCCGTGGGAAGCGGCTCCTTTTGGCTGTAAATGGTGAACCGGAGCCAATGGGAGCCATAAGGCTCCATGGCAATGGAGCCGGTAATTAAACACACCGGAGTGACTAGTTAGCAGGTTTCTCAAAGTGGTTTTGCGGACTGCTTTGAGAAACACTGCCTTTAGCTGAGCTGTGACAATGTTCACACAGCACGAGGCCAGTGGGAGCACACACGCCCATCGGCTTCCCTTATCCTTTGCAGAACAAGGAATACTGGACACCAGTGGGGGCTGCCCTTAGCATTCGACTCACTAAATTGAATGCTAGATCAACCTCTGGAAGGTTAATCTTCTCGCTAATGTAGACATGCCCTTACAAGTCTATTTGTACTCTTGGTGGATTTCTAGCTTTCACATGCTTATGTTAAAGTAGAAGTAACATTTTACTTGAAGGCTTAATTGTTTTGGTTTTTAAGGTGTAGATTTTTTATGACTAACCCTTTTTAAAGCTTGTGATGCAGTTGCTGCCTTGCCAATTTGTGTTATTTCCTTCTGAGTATCTCCTTTGGTTTGTATATTATTGCCAAGATAAGTAAATTGACTCACTTGTTTTCTTTTTGCCTTCTGGCATAATGCCTAAGTTGAAACTTGATGGGGTTCTCATTACATTTATTTGTTCATGACTGATTAATCCAGTCTTTTTTGTGGTGCTGAACAGTCTTTCAGTCTTCATTTGTATCTTGGATGAGCAGTCACTGAGAGCTATGTTGTCAAGAAAATCTAGATATTCTCTTATACGGTTGATGAGCCATGTAACCATGGTCTGTATCTATTTTTTCTCATAATTAATTGAATAGAAATGCCAAATAGGAAAGGTAAGAAAATGTATCCTTGTTGGACACCACTGTCTATATGTTAAAGCATTCCCTGAAGTCAGCATGCACTTTAACTGTGAAAACTGTCCTTTAATATAAAGCTTTGATGATGACGATGATATTTATTTTTGTTGGCATGCCATAACACTTCAAGATGTTCCAGAGTGAATAGTGATGGAAGCTGTCAAATGCCTTCTTAAAACCTATGAAGGAGGTTATAATGAGTAGATTTTGCCATATGGAACTTCTTTCAACTATTATTCTTAGGGTGAAAATCTGGTCAACACATGATCTTATGGGTTGAAATCCACCTGCTTTGCTTTAACTGCTGTCTTTCTTCTTCTATTAAGTTCACATGTAAAGCCTTCTGAAGTATCACCTAAAAAAGTATAGCAGTTCACCAGTTGTTGCAGTCATTGAGGTCACCTATCTTTGGTATAATGCCATTTTCCCATTCTTCTGGGTCTTTCCTGGCTCCCAAACTTTGTTGAAAATATTGATATTTTATCAATGGTTTCATCAGAATTAGCTTTCAGCATTTCCATGGTGAGTTGGTCTTTACTGTAGTTTTCCCAAGTCTTGACTTTTCTATTGTCTTTTCCACTTTTTTGTTTGTGCTGTGGCATGTTATGATGCCTGATTCAGGTTGTTTTATTTCTTTATCAAAATGGGCAGTTTCTTGTGAGGCTGGTCTGTTTATTACCTCTTAGGTCTCAAAATGGAAAGAGTACGCTTTCCGATGGCCACTTCAGAACTGCAGTAATGACAAGACTAGTGTTGGTCTTGAATATTATGTGAAAAAGAAGAGACAGAAGGGAAAGCTTAATCCGTTATGTTGACTTTGATTAGTAGAGGCTATTTTAAAGATCTGAATTGACTTTGAGCTCTGATTAATTAAACACATCACAATCATCAACCAGAAAATACATGCTACAGCACTTCAAAGAGAAGAATGAAACTGATTCTGCTGATTCTTCTTTCAGTTCCAGCTATAAAACTGCTTTCCTTGCTTATAACATTTCTAATATACTCAGTCCAATTCACCCCATAGTTTCTGTGTATGCTCATCATATGCTGGCCTCATATCTAACCTTGCACACAACCTGATGGGGCAAGGCATTCGTCAACAGGAGTCTTGACTGTCTCTATGTAATTTACTCTCTTTCGCTTCTAAATCTAGGATTTTTTATCACTACAATTTTTTGTAATGCAATTAGGTTTTTGTCTGAATGTTTCCTGGTGGTCCCTAAATGTCACATCACCGGTCCTTGAATGTATATCATAATACCATTTGTTACTATGTATTACTTAAGGAGTTTTGGGACATGCTATATATGATTGGTTCTATTTAAAATGTTGTTGTCTATATTGATCCTCTTTTCAATTTTTTTCATTAAAGCCACAAACAATCAATTTAAATAGCAAATTTATAAATTTCTTTTTTATAGACTCAGACCTTACATTATAAAATACTTTAAAAACAGTTCAGGAAATTAGATATGATAAAATCAAACATTTAAAAAAGCCACAGTTGCTATTAAATGTAGATTTAAAGTTGTCAAGAATTGAGCAATAATCCTTTAATCCTTGTATTTAAATAGTGATGGATTTGTGAAATCAAGTACCAGTGACCAGACAATTGCAGTGAATCTGGATTATAAAAGAGATTCAAGGTTGCAGAAGACAGTACATATTTGTAAGGACCCAGCGTAAGCACAAGCCTGGCTCGGGTACCCTGTTGGGCTGCTGCCTAAGGTAAGTGACTCCCAGCCAGAGCCTGCCTCTGGCACCCCAGCCCCTCCCACTTTCCAACTTCCTGCCCCAGGTCACCACCCCCTCCTGCACTAAGTCACCACTCAAATCCTCTGCACACACATCTCACCCCAGGTCACAATTCCCTCCCGGATCCTGCATCCCCTATCACACACCTCCTCAGTGCTTTTTTTTGTAAAAAAAAAAAAAGGTGCCGGTACTCCAGGAGAAAAGTTGTTGAGCTCTGACTGGAGGTGCCGGTACTGTGTCTGAAGGTGCCGGTACCAAGTACCGGGAAGTACCGTCACAAAAAAAGCACTGCCCCTCCCTCAGGTCATAGTTCCTCCCTGCACTCCTGTCCCCTGCCCCAGGTCCATACTCCCTTCCAGACTCTGCACCCCAAACTCCTTCTCAGACCCACACCCTCTCCATAGAAAAGTGCGGCCCTTGACCACTTTCCAAAATCTTGCAGTAGCCCCCCATCAAAAATTATTGTCCACCCCTGCTCTAGCAACTAAAACACAACGCATCCCTGAACTATAACAGTGAGACAAGCCTTTCACCCAGTGGGCAGGAAAGTCTGTAGATTCATAGAGTCTGAAGCTGTTTCATGCAGCATTATGGGAATTCGTGGAATGCCACTCTGGCACTCTATTTGTAAAATCTGGAATGGTGCTCAGGTATTTCTGACAGGTGCTAGAAGGGATGCGGGGAGGAGGGGTGGGTGGAGACCCAGCAGCTACTGCCTCCTACTGCTACTCCTCCTCCACTGCTATGCTTAACACAGCAGCACAGGACAACAGGCGTCAGAGGCCTGCTCAATAGAAGTGATCAGAAATACCCATCTGCTTTCCCCAACCCCCATTTCTTTCCCTCCCAGCTATACTACTACTACTACTGGACCTGCAGGGTTCACACTGCAGTTCAATGGGTCATTGATCAGTTCTGGCCATGGCAGTAAAAAGGAATAGCAGATTGGATGCACTAACAGGGTATAAAAAGACCTCTACCTCTTTGTACTGGGAGCAGAGGCCTGGACACTTTTCCAAGCCTCCTATCCTGGGAAATGGAAGCTCGGGAACCCTGAGGGCTTGCATGGTACATCTTAGAACTCAGCTCAGAAAGTTCCTGGTCCCAGTGCTCCTACTATCCATGGAAAGTTCTGGCATCTTTGCTCCCCTTCCCCTGTTGCTCTGCTTGAGGCAGGGTTCTTAGGGAAGTGCCATGGCCTCCTCTCCTAGCCTACAGAGGTAGGATGCTGTCAGGGACTCCTGCATCAGGCAGGCATGCAGGCTTTTCTCTTTGTTATGTCCTGTGCAGGTGGCAGGTCACTGGCTGCAGAACCACCGTGCATTGCTGTCTCAGTTCAGAGTCAGCTTGGTGAGGGGATGGTCCACCCCCCTTCACCGTGCCTCTGTCCCTACCTCCCCTATGGTAAGTAACACAGGCACCATCCTCTTCCCCCCAAAGTAGTGGGGTAGGGTGGAAGTCCTTTGCAACTGCACAAGCCAAAGGCCAAGAGGGCTGGCAGGTGTACTGTGTGAGTGCCCCTCTGTTTTGCTGCTCCTGAGCAAATTGACCAAGACCCATCCCAGCAGGGTTGTAGGAGACAAATGAGTTCTGACAGTTCTCTTTTTAGGGCTCATGCATTCTTGCACATCAGGCTGACATGGGGGGAAGGGAGAAAGACTGAGTTGTTGCATAAGGTGGCACCCTGGGAGCCATACTTCTGTTAGAAGGATCTGCTAGTGGGTAGGGTCCATATAAAACTAAGTTTTCCAAACCCTCAGATATAGCTCTAGGCATATTTCTATGACCCAGCTCCATCTTTCCCATTAGCACCATGGCAATTATTGCAGTCCTAAGTAACTTGAGGCCACATAATGCATCTACAGCTTGGAGGCAGGGGAGGAAAAGTCAAGAATAGGAGCCTTTCCTATTTAAAAAAAGCAAAAGGAAAAAGAAGACAGCATTTGCATGAAAGGGCAGGAAGTTGGAGAGATCTCCATCTGCCCCTCATTCCAATAAGCAGATCCATTCTCTTTCCGTGTCTGAACTCTGTTTTGTAGCTATCTGTCAGGTACTGTGTTCTCCAGACCATACAGCCTCATTCAGTTTGTAGCAGAGCTCAAAAACTTCACAGCTGTGAAATAGCTGAGCAGTCTGGCCTGGGTGTTAACATGCAAATATATGTATTCAATATTCCACTTACCTCCAACATCCCCAATTGACACAAATTGCTTCTGAACCCAAGAAGACTCTACAGTTCATTGGCTCTGTCTGCACTTGGAAAAATATGTTCGCACTGGTCTGTGAACATAGTTCTTGTTAGAAAGGTAATATGCAGTTTGCTACGTGAGCGCATACACAGAGCCTCGCTACTGTAGAAACCAGCTTACAAAATCACCCAAGCTAGGAACAAGAATGTTGTAAATGAATAGAGCAAGGGTGAGTACATGTGATAGGTAGTAGAGAAATATCAGACATGTCAGCACAGTCTCATAGCACACTGATAGCTTTCATGTCTCACTTGAAGAAGTGAAGGTACTGGCCCTATCACAAAGACTTCCTTTCTCCAAAATGTTAATCCAGCACTGAAAATAAATGATTAAATAAAAGCCCCTCCCTTGTTCAATTGCTCATCTTTCACTTTTTTGGCTCCTGTGATGTCATCATTTCACTAATTTTCCAGTCACCACAGTCTTCCAAGCTAAGTCCTGAATTACTGTTGTTAATAACAAACTGAAAAAGTACCTTATTTTTGGGAGGAAATAATCCACTATTCGGCTATGTCTAAATTACATCCCTCTTTCGAAAGAGGGATGTAAATGAGGCAGATCAAAAATGCAAATGAAGCGGGGATTTAAATAACCCACACTTCATTTGCATAATGCGTCACAGCATTCTTTCGAAAAAGGGTATTTTGAAAGTGAAACCACTGCCTAGATGTGGTTCTTTAGAAAAAGAGTGCATTTTGAGTAGCTTTTTCCGACAAATAGATGTAGTCTAGCCGTACCCTTACTGAAGCCTTCCATCATCAAAGAGGAAATATACCTCTTGGCCTCTCAAAATGCAAGATATTATTTTCTTCACACTCACAGTGCTATAGTACAGTACAAACAATATAGTCTTGAATCAAAAAAGATTTAATCAAAAAGAGCAGCAAATAGCATGGAGTAGTCATGAAAAATACTTATGACTCAAACAAAAGTACAAAGAATTTGGAAACCAGTACATATTTTTAACAGCTGTGTATTATGAAAACTTCCACAAATGTGAAAACCAGATAAGTAGCAAACACACCAGTTTGGATATGACTTTATTGTGAATAAAAAATAGCAGAGTTAAGAATACATTGATTGTTGAATTGTGTATCAAAATAATTAGTGAGACTAGGTTAGTGAGTATTGGTAGCTTAGTTAAACTACATTAATATGTGGAATCATATTTTTTGCTGGTGTAAACAGATCTACAATAGCTGAGGATGTGGATGTTTGGTTTGTAATGGTTAGAATTCAGTCTATGCAAAAATTGCTCCTTGCATTATGTTTTGAAATTTCTGATGAAATTTATTATGACAAATTGCAGTGTATGATATGATATGTAATACCATTACATCTGTGTCATGATGTGTTGCTACCACTGTGATGAGCAATGTCCCCCATTTCCGTTGTTAATCATGAGTGATGTCACTGTAATTCTCTATTGGTTTTGTTTTGTAAATTATGTGTTTGTATTTTTGACTTGTCAACTGTTGAAGGACTTGCAAATTCAGATGATGTTACCAGGAGTGTCCTCAATTCCCATCACCCCACAAGGATCAACAAATGAGATGTAATTTTAACATTAATGAGATGTGCTTTCTGCCATAATCTTAATAAACGCCTCTAGTCACCACAAATAGGACGAATCTTTTTTGGGACTGCTGAATCCAATTCTTCTTAATTACCCCCATACAATTGCATTAACTTCAGAGGAGAATTTGCTTATACTAGTCCCAGAGAAAGTGTAATCTCCTTGTCTCTACTTCATGAACAGACAGAGACCTCTGAGAATTTTTCCAGGTACAGTCATGGAGAACGATGCGCCCCAAGGAAAGGCATGAATCCCAAACACTGCAGAGGTAACACTTTTACAACTATAGCTTGTGATAATGATACTTGAGTTATAGGTCAGGCATTTGAATGTGGTAAAAAAGCTACTCATTACCAATCTGGATGGAAAATGTTCAACTTGTATGTGAACAAGTGTGGGTATCTGAAGATAAAGGAATTTGAACTGCCCCAAATGACTACTGTTCTACAATTCAAGGTAAAATAGGAAGAGTTTCTAGCCACAAAGAAACATGATGATCCTTGTGGAGATGTGGGCAGCATGGACATGTGTCAAACTTGTATGTTAGAATATTTTGCAAGCCCAGCAGATGGAGCTCAGAACTGCGATTATTCCAGGGATTCAGGTATAATTAGAAAGCATAATCTGTATTGCATTTTTACACTCTTTCTTTTGTATGCATGGTCCAAGGATGGTTCTTAAATCCTCATATGTGGATACAGACTTGGCTTGTTGGTCACCACCTTCCCAAGTCATGTGCATACAGGGATCCCTCTCTCTCCCCTTGCCGATGTGTTGCCTCAGCCTTTTATTGCTTTGCTGCTTTCTCACTGCACTTTTCTTTCAAGCCTGGACAATCCATTATTTCCAATTTGTCTCTTCCATTTTGGAAACAATGAGAAGAAACAGAAGGAGCCAATGACAAACCTGATTTCTGTGCGTACTCACTCACTGGCCTCGCTGCATTGCAGAGAGCGGTGTGTGTGAAAGATTCAACGACATACATACATGCTAAACCCCATTAGATGTTGCTATTTTGCCAAAGCCGGTAGAAACGCCCCCACTTCTTTCCAGGTTGCCCTGTGGCCACAATGTTAAGGTTCTGTTCTCAGACGTACTTTCTAAATTTTGCCTAAAAATTCGAACAAAAATTTATTAATAGTCCAAGATGTAGCATACTGATTATCTCATCACAGAGTAATGATTGATTTTACCAGTCACTTTCTTTAACACATTGCTCAACTATAATTTTTAACATACATAGATTGGGACATTGCTCTCACACTATTTCTACTTTTGTAGATAATGTCTGTTTTTTCATGCATGGTAGGTGACAGAAATTACATTATTTTTGGAATATAGAGATCCTTTTTGTAGAGGGATTCTATTCCAAACCTTTTCATGATTCTATTTCACTTACAACATGTAGAAAATCTATGGCATACCTTGATGCAGAAAATAGTTTTGTGCACTACTCATTTTCAGACATTTCACTAGAGAATCATGCATCTTACTTCCAGTTTACAGTGGCTTATTACATATTAGAGTGGTCTTCAAGTAACTGCAGAGTCTTACTGTAACCTAGCCTAGCATCATTCATTTCATTTAATTTTTGACATGCCTTCCACCAGCTTACATACAATATTGTTTGGAGAGGGAAATTACTGTTCAGATGTTCAGACCATTATCGCACTCATAACTCAGACTTCTTAGTGCTCCTTTTCCTTTTCTCAAACACTGGTTAAAATAGAACTAGTTTGGAATTTTTCCCCATTTTGTTCTCTCCTGCCCCAGTTTTTGATAGAAACATAAATCTTTTTTAAAAATTCTGTTTAATTGAAAATCCTTTTTTCATCTAAAAGAGTATTGACAAGCATTTTAAATCAGCTCTATGTTAAACCCAGTTTAATAGTCTCCAGCTCCAGCTATCTGAAATAAATGATAACTATAAATAACTGTGCTGGAATCTTAATTAAGGGGAGGGGAGTTGCAAAGCTTGCATTACCAAGTATGCAAATGCTGTTTGAAAAATGGCTGTACATAATTATAAATGTATTAATTGCACATTTCAATCTGTGCCCAAAATGTGATCTACATTCTTGATTTCTAAAATTGGCCAAGGCAATAAGACAATTTTGACACTCTCAACCTACATGGAAACATAAATCTCACGCTGGTGGTTAACAGGCCATTGAGACTGAATGAGTCTGCCCAAACAATGGAACCATCACTGGGAGAGATGGGGGCAAGGTTCTCCCTGTTGCATGTGCTGGATGATGAAAAAAATAAAAGAAAAGAAAAAAAGCCAGCATGAAGCATAAGGCAACTTCACATCTGGGCTCATGGTAACCAAGCCCAGGTTCACGCAGAAAAGAGACTTCCTTCCACCAGTCAGAAACTGAGGTTGGGAGACCTACTGACACACACGAGGATCTGAGGTGGGTGCTCTTAGAAAGACCAGGAAAGGGACAGAACTACTAACCCAATGTAGCGCTGACATGGCAGGAAGGATTGAACCCGAGACCTTACGGGTTGAAGCCATGCGTCTTTATTGCAGGAGCTAAAAGCCAACTGGCTGTCAACTAAGGCTGTAGAGTAGGCTTCACTCTCTCATCTGTCGTCTTAGCACCTCTGGGTTACATACATCCCTCAACTGAGGAAGGACATCCCAAGTTTCTGAGACCTCCCAGCTGTTCATCCCAGACAAACTCCAACTGGTAGAGCCAACAGACACTGATCATCAGCAGGAGAGATTGAACCTGCGACATTAAGGGTTATAGTCATGTGCCTCCACAGCATGCCTGTCATCTAAGGCTGTAAAGCAGAGTTCACTCTCCCTTGTCAGTGGTCTCAGTGCCTTTGGATTATACCAGTAACCTCGACAATGGTATAATCAGGTCAGTCCCGCCCTCTCTTCCCTCATCCATTTGTCAGTGTCAGGTATCTGTATATGTCTAAAGTCTGTATGAGGTGTATTACATTCTTCTTTCTCTCTCCATCTATGGGCTTGAACACAGCCAATGGATGGAGCTCCCCTTCAGGGAGGCTAGACCTCTGGTTTTGCCCATGCACCCCCCCCAGGGCCTTGAGACTCCTTCCCTCTCCATCCCCGTGGAGCCCCAAGAACACCAACCTCCCGCAAGGCCAGAGTCCCCAACACCTCCACAGCCAGATCCTGAGAAACCTACTCAATCTGATTATCTTAACAAAAAGAAGATTAAGAGGTAACTTGATTACAACTGTATAAGTATCTTCATATGGAGCAAATACCAGGTACTAGTGGAGAAAGCCATAAAAACAACCAATGGTTTAAGCTGAAGCAAGGCAAATACAAATTAAAAATCATACACACATTTTTAACAAGGATGGCGATTAACTATTGGAACAAGCTAGCAACGAAAGTGTCAAGAGTAATTATCTTTCTGGTAGATATGTTTAGCCAATACAAGTTACTGGGCTCAGTATGGGAATATCTAGATGAAATGTCACAGCCTATGATACACAGGAGATCAGACTAGATGCTGTAATGGTCCTTTATGGCCTTAAAATCTATGAATCTATGACCAAAAAAAACCCGTTCCGTTGGTTTAGTGGTGAAGGATCAGGGCCTAGGTGAGGAATTACCTCTTGTTTTTGATACAGTGATCTCTAAAACCTGGTATATCATTGTGGAGTATCTGTTGTTCATTGACTCATTGGTTGCTGAGTCAATAAACTGTAACACAGTGTGTTTCTCCTTGTTACATAACCAAAAGAACTTTTATATAATACAGGATGCATGCAATACTTTGCTAAAATTTAGAGGAATGTTGAAAGTGCATGCAGTAAATTTTTTCTCCATTTCCATTGAGTTGGTGTGAACAGTGGGTTCATTCATGTGTTGCTAATTTGTTGGTCACTGGCTTGTCGGTTGTCTTAACACTTTTTTTTTAGACTATTTGATCCTCATGAAAGTTTATATAGCTTAGCACATTGTATGTAGCAGATGCAATCCATGCTGGACAAGGAGAGGTCCTATACAGGCAGGCTGAGATTTGCAGTCACCTAAGGTAGTTCAACAGCCACTTCCTATCTGGTGTTTATGTCTTTAAATTGTAATAATATCATGAAGAAATGACTTTTCAGGTGCATTTTCTGATCCTTGTACAACTGTCATTATAGCTGTTATTCTCTGCCCCTTACCATTGTCTGAAATATACAGTTATCAGGACAGCTATATAAAAATGGATGTTTAATTTTATAAAGCTATTTGAAACTTAACGTGTATGATGGTACTGTGAATGGACTGTGCATTTTGTGGATTTGGTTGCTATGTGTAAAAGGCAACAATACCTCCAACAGCTTCTGTGCCATAAAACTTTATTATTACAGATTATGTGGGTTGTGTCCAATTTTGGTGCTTCTGGGTTTTGGCCCATGTAACCTCTGGGAAGGCAAAGGTCAAGTTGCCTAAACACCGCATGAAACAATGTAGTCTACAATTCAAGGTGATATGAGAGATGCTGCTTCTCTAAATAGGATCAGCAACAGTCAAAACTTAGATTAGTTTCAAAACTAAGTTGTGGGAAACTGAGGCTACGTCTAGACTGCAAGCTTCTTTCGAAAGAGGCTTTTTCGAAAGATACTTTTGAAAAAGCCTCTTTCAAAAAAGAGCATCTAGCCTTGTAGCCAGACAGGAACCCCCCCCTTGCAACATCCATCTTGCTTGCCCCTCTCAGTTGCCTGGAGCATACAGGGCATAGAAAGCAATAAAATCAGCATAGTCTTTGATGCCTTGACAGAAGGCCTGGATATACTGGCTGCTGTGACCCTGGATGGCTGTAAACAGAGAAACACCAATTGCTGACCTCGAGGCTGCGAGAACTGCCTTGGCTGGCATCTATATTGATACAAACACACAGCCGTCCTCGGGGTGGGGGGGGGGGGAATCGCCCACTGAGAAAAGAATGTCCAGTACTCCCAATTTAGTTCTCTCTCTTACAAGTGTAAATTAAGTTCACAACTCCCTTGTAAGAGCTGGCTTCACAAAGGCGAACCAGCACCATTTGGCGCCATAGATAAGGAAGAGAATACGTGACCCCAAGGGTATAAAGATGGGTCCAGCAGCACACTCACTTTGAGTGTCAATCTACTATCTGCCTGCTGGTTGGGTTAGGTAATTGCCTCCTGAGGTTCCATGGGGACGCCCACCTCGTATTCGTCTTTCCGAGGAATTAAGAGACCGATCCTGGCCTGACACGCTGGAATCGAGAGATGCAGAAGGGGGTAAAAATTGTGCCCGTATGTGTCCTTTTGTTTTAGTGCATGCATAGAATAGAGCTCTTTAAAGATTAAGCTGTCACTTGGTACCATTATTTTCTATCTCCTTTTTCCTCTGTAACCATTTTAAGATCTGAATTTCCTAGCAGTTAAGAAAGTAGAGCAATAGCCATTGTAACCACATGCTTTTTATAAGCCCCTTTAATAAACCTGTAACTGTTTAAGCTTTAACCTGACTCCTCCTGTTTCTGTAACAGAACCAAACACAATTAAAAGAACTCTAGCTGGTCATAGGGGCAGATGCAGTAAGAGCTGGGCATTTGGATCGTGTCACCTCCACGGGACAGATCCTTTGGGGCATCCGTGGGCCTTCCCAAGGCCGCCCGCTGCGAAGGGACCCCGGTCCTAGCAGTTGAAGACTCGGGTGTATAACACACAAACACACCACACACTGCCCTGACCATCGGCCGACAAGCCTACAACCAGGACTTTTGAAAAAGTAAGCCCCTTTTTCGAAAGAGAGCACCCAGGCAGTCTGGATGCTCTCTTTCAAAAAAACCCTGTTTGCATTCAAGAACACCTTTTTTCGAAAGAGCACTTTCGAAAAAAGGCACTCTTCCTCGTAAAATGAGGTTTACTGTGGTTGAAAAAATGACTGCCCTCTTTTCGATTTAATTTCAAAAGAACTCGGCGGCAGTCTAGACGCAGGGGAAGTTTTTTCGAAAAAAGGTTACTTTTTTCGAAAAAACCCTGTAGTCTAGACACACTCTGTGTGTCTCTGGTGGACACAAATAAGTGCTTGAAATCTATCAGTCCAACATTACTTGACCTTCCAGGCATGAGTGCTCCATTTGTCTAAAGCCCGGAGAAGGGTCTATTCCCCCTGATAACTGATAGAAAGATTTTCAAAAGAAAAGCTGCAAATAGTTTCTGGAAATTGTCTCATAGAGCTCTTTCTCTCCTTAGATGACTGCCTATTTACATATCTGTGTTGCTCTGCTCTCAGATGCTAAGTTCAAGGGCAAAAAGTAGGCAGTAACTGCACAGAACAACATACTGAAGTCACTGGAGCATTTAGGAAAGGCAGTTTCATTGCTACTTTACATTTTAACTCTTCTCAATTTTTGTAATTCAATATTCACCTTTAGGAGCAGCACCCACTACAGGATGAATGAATAATTTTTCTTCTCCACTGGGTAAAGACCCTTTGAACTCCTTTGGAAATCTGAAGATGTTTTCTAACTGCTCTCCTTTTTGTTCACATCCATCTTTAAGGCCTTGCAGATCCTGTGGTCATACTGCAAATGGGTCCCTCCAGAGCTTAACATTAGGGCTATTGAACCAAGTAGTGAGATTACTAGCTAACTGTAAGGTGATCCAAAAGAAAATTGAAGCAAAACCTAAGTCATCCATGAGAATCTACCAGTTGTGCCAGAGCTACACTTTCACAGTAGCATATGAGGATGGGGGCAAAGGTAACTTGAGATCCTTGAGGCTGGAGAAGGGCAGGTTTGTATCTGGTGTAATTTAAAGTAGCCCCAGGGCTTCTTTATTTCATACCTAACTGCAATAGATTTGAAAAGGCCTTTCTAAGCTACTAATGGCTGGAGTGTACACATACACATACACACACACACAGATGGAATTTTTATCTGCTCTGTTAGGGAAACCTTATCTGAAGACCTCTGGGGACATACCATCCGCACACTGAGCCACCACCAGTAGGCCAATCACTGGGGATATGTCTAGATAGAAGGCTTCTTTTGAAAGAAACTTTTTCGGAAGAGATCTTCTGAAAAAACTTCTTTAGAAAGAGAGCGTCCACACAGCAAAAGCGCATCGAAAAAGTGATCTGTTTTTTTCGAAAGAGTGTCCAGACTGAATGGATGCAATCTTGCATTTAAGTTGTGATTGCTATGGACGGAGTGGCCGCCAGCGCACTGCGCTTTTTTCTCTTTCCTCTTCTTTCGAAAAAACTCCCTCTTCTGAATCCACACATGCCTTTTTCTGAAAGAGCTCTTCCGGAAAAGGCGTTCCTCCTCATAGAATGAGGTTTACCAATGTCGGAAAACCCCTTGCGTTCTTTCGATTTTTTTTTGAAAGAATGCAATAGCAGTGTGGACGTAAGTGACGTTTTTTTCGGAAAACCAGCCTTTTTCCAAAAAACCCCTGCAGTCTAAACACACCCTGGGGGTCCAGGGAAGCCACACCCTCTGTTCCCTGCTGCATGTGCTCTGAATAGAGAGCTCAGATGAAGGGAGGCAGCCCAGATGAGTTAAGGAGGGAGACAGAGATGAAAGAGAGTACACTGCTGTCTCCTGCAGAGATACCTGCCCAGGTACCTGGACTACTCATCCAACAGCTGTGGAGACTGTTGGGAGGAACTGAGTTGCCACCCACTGAAAAGGCTGTCTGAACTATGCCCCCTCCCAGAGAGAGGTGAGAACTATAGACCAATTGTTCACTTGCCTTTCCCAGCCAGGGACTGCAAACGGTTTGCTGCTTCGCCCTCCAAACTGCTGGATGGTTTCACTGTTGTCAGACTGTGGGATATTTGCTTACTTTGCCCCACCCAGGGGCTACTCTTTGCTTTCTGTTTCACCATGGCCAAGTGGCTATGTTCCCCAGAGCATTTGTTTTGCCTCCCCAGCCAGGCAGCTGTTGTGCTACAGCCTAATTGCTTATCTCGCTCCACCTCTGGACTGCACCCTGCTACACCTTGACCAGCTGGCTAATTCCCCCAAGTACTTGACTGTTTTGTTGGCAGCCCCTTCCAGGGGGCTGCAGGACTATAAACTAATGGCTTCCTCCACCCCACCTCACCCCACTGCAGCTTGATTCCTGCCAGGGGAGCCGGTAGCTTATGTAGGTCCCTGGACAAAGTGTATGTGGTGGGGCTCCACACTCGCAGAAGGGGCAGGGCCTCAGGTGGAAGAGGCAGGGCCAGGGGGCAGGCAGTCCTCGGTGCTCCCCAGAGCTCAGTGTACTCTCTAGCCCTCAGAGCCACATGGTGCAAAAGGAAGGATGTTTCAGTGGCGATTTAGAGGGGCTGGGGCTCCAGCTGCTGCTGCTGCTACAGTAGCAGTGGTGGTGGCCAGGAACCCTGAGCCCTTTTGAATTGACAGCCCCTGGGGCAATGACTGCCCTCTTTGTCCCCCTGGGTCTAATTATTGCTACTAATGATCATCTGCTCACTAAGCGGCTGAGAGATAGACTGTTGTCAGGCTTTCCCATCAAGAGAGCTGCAACCAAACAAGCAGAGTGATGGAGCTGACTACTTCCATACAAGACTGACCTAGGTGCCTCAGCATGGCCAGCAAGACCCCACCTGTCAGCATCTGGTTTGGAAGAGTGAATTACTTTGAGAGAGACTTTCACTTTGAGTTTTTATGGATGCTGAAGCTGGTGGTCTTTTTCATTAGCCCCAGAAAGAACCAGTTCCTCATTGGAGGTCTGTTTCAGGTCCTTAACTCGGTGCACAGAACGGATGAATAGTACAAAAGCAAAGAACTTCCCCTTACCAATACTGGCTGCAGTGTTCCGTGGCTTTCCCCTTGCCTCTCATTGCCCTGAAAAAGGACTTACATCGCTAAATCACGTGTCAGCAGATAGCTTTTAACCCTTTCTTGGCTGAGCTATTTGGTCTTAGTATGGCAACGAAGAATTTTTCAACAGTGAAACCCATTCCTTAGTTTTATTTAATTGAACAACAAGGAAATAACAAAAGCAACAAAGCACTTAAAAAGTTATGTACACAATTGAAAGTTAACTGGTGTGTCCCAGTGTGGTGCACCAGTAAGAGAGTAGCCGGCTGAGGGAGGGGCTCTGATTGCTGCTGGAGCAGTGACAAAAATAACTTGTGTCACTAGACCCTGGGTGGCGTGGACATAGCTCACCCAGGCTCCAGCCCCGAGCTCCCCCAGCCATCTTTCCTGAGGCCCTCTATACCCTACAACTCCTTGTGTCCCTCACACCCCTTGTTGAATCCTGCACCTCCCACATCCCCACCCCTTGCCCTGATCTCCCGCACAAGGCCACCATTTATGGTGGACTAGGGGGACAGTAGCCCCCTCTCCTGAGTTTGAACCCCCTGGATTTCATACTCAAGGTCTGCTTAAAGCTGCATACCCTGACTGCAGAGGCAGGTCTTAACTGCAACAGTTTTAGCTGCTTGCAGCTTTGCCTTTGAGGCAGGGAGTGCCTTCATCTTTTGTACGCTCACATTTTGAATACTGTATGCAGATCTGGTCACCCCCATCTATCTATTTATCTATCAATTTGGAAAAGGTACAGAAAGGGCAACAGAAATGATTAAGGGTAAGGAACAGCTCCCATATGAGGAGAGATTAATTAACAAGACTAGGACTCTTCAGCTTGGAAAATAAGTGACTAAAGGGTGGGGGGGGGGATATGTTAGATGTCTAGAATATCATGAATGGTATGGAAAAACAGAAAAAGGAAATGTTATTTATTCTTTCACTAACATAACACAAAAAGCTGACCCACTTCAATTTATAGGCAGCAGATTTAAAACAAACAAAACAAATTATTTCTTCACAATCAACTTGTGGAACTCTTTGCCAGGGGATGGTGGAAAAACCTAAACTATAACGGGGGTTCAATAAAAACAAAATAAGTTTAAGGAGGATAGGTTCATCAATGGCTACTAGCCAGAATGGGCAGGGATAGTGTCTCTACTTTCTGTTTGCCAGAAGATGGGAATGGGTGACAGGGAATGTATCATGATGACTGTCTCTTCTGTTTATTCCTTCTGAAACACCTGGCATTGACCACTGTTGGAAGACAGGATACTGGACTAGAAGGACCATTGGTCTGACCCAGCATGGCCATTCTGATGTAGAGATGAAATGTATCTGACCCCTTGTAACCCACTGGACCCCATTCCCCTTCCAGAGCTGAGATAGAGCCCAGGAGTCTTGACAGGGTCTCTCTCTCTCCACAGAGTTAGTAACAAAGTAAGAATATATATTAAAATATTAAGGCTAACCAATATCTCTTCAGCAAGTTGCCACAAGATGTCAGAATATGTTAGTGTTAGAGCTGAGTGGATCTAACATTTATTTAATTTTTTTCTTTTATATAGGAATTAGATACAGTGCTCCTGCCAGCTAATTGCTAAGTTGTCTGCTAGAAAAAGTAGAGTTTTCTGGTGCTTTGTTAGCCCCTGGATAGAGATGATGCATGTGTGTGTGTGGGGTGGAGGGGGGGAGGGCGGATGGTGTTGGTTCCCTGCTCCCCATTTGGTGCTTGGTTTATACTGAGCATGCTCAGTAACACTGTTGAAGCCTCTGTCCTTAGTCCACCCTCCCACTCTTTCACTCTCTCCCCCCATCAGAGCATGCACAGGTTGCCCCCCAAAATCTGAAATGGTGCCCCTGCTCCCCCCACCCACACAGACCAACCTCCTGCCCTGAGCTCACCATACCTCTCAAGCCCATGCCCTTACACCTGCAACACCCCCACATCTCTACCCCTGCCCTGAGTCCTCTATATACCCCCAACACCTTGCCTTGAGCCCACTCTCACTCCATCCCCTGCCTTAAGCCCCCTGCACTCCCCTCCTATACTTACATTTCTTACAGATACAGTCATATCACAGCCCCAGCCCCTCCCTGCTGCCCTCATCCCAGGGATGTTGCAATACAATAGTATCTGTAAGAAACTGAAGATACTTTCACCCCGGTAGTATTTGTGATGAGCCCTATTTGGAAAGGCATAATATAATTAGATGATAAACAATATTTTGACAGGGTTTAGATTACCACACAATGTGAATTTGTATTGTACCAAAAATAAGAAATAAACCTACAGGTGTTTGGACTTCTGTAAATATTAATGTTTCCTGCATACTAGTTATAAAACTCATATTGGGATATGTGCTAGTATATTATTAAAGTGCATGTTTGATGTAATAGGTCCGTGGCAGATGTTATCAAAGATTGGTGTGTGTAGACCTATGAGGCTCTGATATTTCTTTGCATTGGTCTGTTTTTCTCTGCATCTGGTCAGCTAAATAGGGATTTCTCCACAGAGGCAATGTTTGTGATTGTTTTCAGCACCTCTTCCTATGAGAGTCCTGGGCTAAGAACATTGGTTTTTGACAGATGATGTTCCTAACTTCCTCTATTTTTGCAGAGTCTAAAAGAGTGAATCAAAATCAGAATCAGTGGTACTATTTATACATCTTGATTAAATTTACCAGCAGAGGGCAGTGCATACCGACATTCCCTTTTTTTATTTTCAAAGTTGCATGAGTCCACAGATCATTAAAAATCCTGTTCAGTTCTAAGAACATGAGACTATTAGCTTTGTCACCCAGGTTACAATCAAGACGTTTTAGATTCAGAAAGTGAAACAAGTCAGGAGAAAAGTAGACACAAAAGAAAAATTCTGTAGCATTAATGACTGGATAGGTTTTTTTCTTGTTAACCAGGCTAAAAAATTGATGACAAATGATTTATTTTTACATTACCAGAATAGCTTTCAAAATATAATTTCAAGCCATTGGATTGCCCCATAGAAACCAAGCAGTGAAATGTTACTGGTAAAACTTCTTGACAATTTTTACATGTTGTACAATTATAATTCCTGTCTTGACAGACATGGAACTCTATCCACTCCAGGGTTCCACTCATTTTTTCCAGTAGAAACCTGAGTGCAGAGACCCTTATCAATGGAAAGGCTGTTATGTGTAGAGAAGGAGAACACACTCACAGCCCCACTTTACTGGTGCAGGTGGCCTGGAATTGGCCAGCACATCCCAGTTAATGGTCCTGTGTACTGTGAATATATTTCAGTCACTCACACAGTTTGTGAGAGTTGTGCATTGATGCTGGAACAATTTGTATAGTGGGGGTGCTGCAAACCATTCAACCAAACTGTAAATCCTGTATACAATGAAAATCACTTCCAACCAGAGGGTGTGGCAGTACCCTCAGCACCTCTCATTCCAGCACCTGTGGAATTGTGGAGATTAAAAACCAAATACACATCAAATTACACCTTTCTTCAATGGGCAGTGAGTTGTTCATTATGCTTTAATGTTGTAAAACACAACACATTATCCAGAACTGACTTTGCTTACACTTGCCTTATGCGTCCACTGCCATCTTGTGGTTATAAGTCTTCAGTGATGTGACAGCGACGAGGAGTCCTGTGGCACCTCATAGACTAACATTTATTGGAGCATAAGCTTTTGTGGGTAAAGACCCACTTTGTCAGATGTATGTAGTGGAAATTCCACAGTGATGTGACATTTCACTTTGCTATGTTTGCTTTTCATAATGTGTGTGTTTTAAATAATCATGAGGCTTCTTGATCTGGCTGGCCAAGTAACAGCCTGGTACATTTCATAGGTATTATCAGCTGAGGTGATGGCCTGAGGCACAGTAAATTATGGTTAGCCATAAGTAGTAATTAGTCCCCATGTAAGGTCCTATGTCAAATTCACTGTTATAGGATGAATTTAAAAACCCTCAGAGGTATATGGATTTCTTTTTAAATACTGTTCCAATTAGTTTGTTCATGGTCTTTCTAGAGAATGAATGACCTGGACATTAGGAAATTTAGGGACTTGAATCATCACTCAGATATTCATTCATCATCCAATGAAGATTATTTGGAGCCCAGTGAATCCCATGGAAATGTCTCCGTGCCACCAGCTTTGGCTTTATGTTTATTCAGGAATGGAGCCTGAAGGACAAGACCAAAAAAAAAAAAGTCGTCAAATACTTGGCAAAAAAAGTTGTGTTTCTAAGGTTTGGAATCACTTTAGGCCTTAGTACACTTTTCCAGAACACACCTGGACTGATCTGAATGTAGTGAGACTTTTTTTAGGTGGTGAGAGGCTCCTGAAATCTTTTCATTCACATGTACACAGACCATGATTGAGGTGAACCAAGGAGCTTTATCCATAATAAAAACACATGATAGAAAATTAAGTCCAAGCCCACACAAGTAGAGCATGAACTACACTGCACATCTCTGCAGGAGATTCGATTCTTTCCTGAGCCACTCCAAGTGGCAGCCAAGAGGAGAAAAGGATGGTTGTTCAGGACCACACAAAGGTGCTTCTTGAAATTCACCAAGTGAAACCCAAGAGGTAAGGAACTTGATAATACACCAGAAGTTCAAAGGTTGAATTTGTTGTGTTGGACTGGAAGTCTCATGAGAACTCGAAAACCAACTGTTTCCAGAAATCTATCAAGAGCAACTTCTATCAGTACCACTTCTAGTTCCTATGGCAGTTGGGATGTAGATGTACATAAACATACACTCAAATATAGAAAATCCTTAACTGGAGTTTTTTCAAACCATACAAGTCTGATTGAATTTTGGACAAAGATGAGTGCTGAGTATGGCTTGGTGTATTTATGTATTTATGCAAACTACCTCCACAGTTCCTCCACAACACCAAGATAAAAGTACAATGATGTGTAGTGATTTCAATTTACAATGTACTATAATATGGAAGAACAGACCATTTTCATATACCAAATTGTGTCAGCATGCAGTTCCAGTGGTTTGATTTGTGAAGGCAACATCCTTTGCCTAGGTATTTTTTGCCAGGCATTTTTAGTGTACAGTGTGTAAAAATAACCAGCAACACATTCCTAGCTATTATCTAACAAGTTGCAATTTACTTTGAGACTTTCCACGATTTATCTGAAGAGGTGGCAGGCAGATGGTGAAAATGTTTTCTGCTAACTAATTAAATCTGTCACAGGTAAATCAGTAGATAATGCCAGATGACAACTTTAAATTGTAGCTTAAGTCAATAATAATAGTATAAAGAAAGGGGAAAGTACCAGCATGGTATATGCCTCTGAGATCTCAGTTGAACCCAGAGATGCTTTGGAAGGCATCGGGTTTTATTTTTTATGGCCCATTGTTGTCTTGCTGATTTTGGGATACCGCTAGCCAGAGCTTCCAGGGATCTGTAGCAAATAGAATCGATGCTAGAATGTATATACAAAAATGGCCTGAGGTTAGTAATGTCCTGAAGTTAAATATAACATTTTCCAAACCAAGCTGTAAAATATAAATCTTCTTCTAATGAAAGGTTTGGAACAGAACAACAACTTTATGCAAAACCATGCAGACTGTACATTATTTCTGCTATGTAAACAAACTGCTATTGTTCTAAATACTCTCATATATTCTTATTACATCAGACATTAGCCCAATAAATAAGCTGCAGGACTAGCAGCAATTAGACACATAGCAGTCTCATAGTGAACCTGGAGCAGCTGCATGATACATAGAAAATTCTTAAATATGTGAGTAGTTGTCCATTTACTTCAATGCACTTCAGTCTTTTGTTGAACAGGGAGAGACTTAGCCAAATGCTTAAATGATTTAATGAACTGGGTCCTCGGTGGATTAACCTTTGACATGGGCTCAAAACCTGTGACAATGAAGCTTTTTTTAAAGTCTACAACACGAAAAATTGTGATGCTTGCAGAATCAGCTTCCTCCTGAACCTATGCATGAAGAGGAAATCTCAGCTTGTATTCAATACAATAAAGTCATGAGCCTATTTGCTTGTGATATAAGCTAATTGTTACGGTTTAAAGCTTGTCACTTTCTTCCACCCCTCCAAAGTTCATGAGTTAGTCATGATCTCCCTAGAACTGCTTAGGCATAGTATCTACAGGTATCTTGTTGGGGGGTGTGATAGACTAATTCATAGTTTTGGTGAGTCTATGTCTTTGCTGGTGATAGGCCCACTGCAAAATCACTCTGTGGAGCAGATAACAATGCAACAAGGGACACATTTTAACAGTAGCATCAACCAGGCCTAGAGAACAAAGCACAGGTATGAACTGACTGCAAGGGACAATAGTATTCTCATGCTGGCCTGACACTCCCTCCCCCACTAGCCTTACCCATGCCATTTAACCTTACCTCTGTTGTCCCCGCTATAAAATGAGGATAATAGTATTTTACTTATGGAGTTTCTGTGATGATTAGTAAGCTAATATCTGTAACTGCTCCTATTTAAATGTTAAAATTCTCCAGACTCCTCACAAAACATTCCAGAAGCTGAGACCCTCAGTTTACTAAGATTATCCATTAAAACCCTTTAAGATACATACAACGATTAAACACAAAAAGCAAGTACTCGAACTCCATTTGTCTTGAAGCAGGAAATTAATTCATAAGAAGATGCAGGCAGGGGACATAGGCACTCCTGAGTTTATATAGATAATGAGGGCAAGTATGGAGGTAAAACTGGTCAGGAATTTTTAAAGGAATTTTTCCATTGAAACCTTCAGGCTATGTCTACATTGCAGAGCTTTTCTGGGAATCCCGGAAAAGCTCTGCCGTGTCCAAGAAATGCATCCGCTTTTCCGAAAAAAAAAAAAAAATGTCTGAAAAGCTGATGCATTTTTTTGGCATCCCTATAAATCTCATTCTGTGAGGAAGAAGGGATGTTCTGAAAGAGGGTTTTTTTCTGACATATGGCCCCATGTAGATAGGCCAAATGTCAGAAAAGCCTCTTTCGGAAGAAAAGCAGAAAAAGATACGCAAATTGTAATTCGCAATTTGTGTATCTTGTTCCAACTTTTCCCTGCAGTGTAGATATAGCCTCAGTTTCAGTGTTCATCTTTGTAACATAGAGGAACATAATTTGTTGAGGGGAAGTCAACATAGATTCTGTAAAGGGAAACCAGGCCTTACTAATATACTAGAATTCTTTGAAGGGGTCAACAAGCATGTGAACAAGGGGAATCCAGTGGATATAGCATACTGTAGATTTCCAGAAAGCCATTGACAAGCTCCCTCACTAAAGGCTCTGAAGTAAAGTTAGTTGTCATGGGAAGGTCCTCTCATGAGTTGATAACTGGTTAAAAGACAGGGAACAAAGGGTAGGAATAAATGGTCAGTTTCCAGAATGGAGAGAGGTAACTAGTGGGACCAATCCTATTCAACTTATTTATAAATGATCTGGAGAAAGGGGTAAACAGTGAGGTGGCAAAATTTGCATATGATACTATACTGCTCAATATAGTGAAGAGCAAAGCAGACTGTGAAGAGCTTCAAAAAGATCTTACCAAACTAAATTTTTGGGCAACAAAATGGTAACTGAATTTTAATGCTGATAAATGCAAAATAATACACATTGGAAAAAATAATCCCAACTATACAAACAAAATGATGGTGACTAATTTAACTATAACCACTCAAGAGAGAGATCTTGGAGTCATCATAGATAGTTCTCTGAAAATAGCCACTCAATGTGCAGTGACAGTTAAAAAAGCAAACAGAATGTTAGGAATAACTAAAAAGGGATAGAGAATAAGACAGAGAATATCTTATTGCCTGTATATAAAACCGTGCTATGCCCACATCTTGAATGCTGCATACAGATGTGGTTGCCTCATCTAAAAAAAAAATATTGGCATTGGAAAAGATTCAGAAAAGGGCAACAAAAATGATTAGGGGTTTGGAATGGATCCCATATGAAAAGAGATTAAAAAGACTGGGACTTTTCATCTTAACAAAGAGGAGACTAAGGGTAATATGAAATAGGTCTACAAAATCATGACAGGTATGGATAAAGTAAATAAGGAAAAGTGATTAACTTGTTCCCATTCCATAAGAACTAGGGGTCACCAAATTAAATTAATAGGTAGCAGGTTTAAAACAAACAAAAAGAAGTTTTTCTTCATACAGTGCACGGTTGGCCTGTGGAACTCCTTGCCAGAGGATGTTGTGAAGACCAGGACTTTAACAGGTGTGGCAGGGCATTGCTGGCACTGGCCCTTTAAGGGGCTGACAAGGAGTCAGGGGAAAGCCCAGCTGAGGCCATTAAGGAGGGCCCAGCTGGAGGCCATATAAGAGCAGCTCCTGGGGGAAAGGAGAGAGACCTGTCTGCCTGCAATGAGAGAGGCTTTGGCCTAGCAAACCCAGACTACCTGGCCTGAGGCCCAGGGCTGCAAGGAGGCAGTCATGGAGGCAGCCCTAAAAGGCTGGGCTGCAAGGAGGCAGCTGAGATAGGCTGGGGGAGTTTGAGTTAGGGAAGCCCCAGGCCATAAGACCACAAGGCAGGGTTGGAGGAGGCAACCAGGCAGGCAGAGGCATGCCTTTGGCCAGGGAGGGAATGGTCGGGAGAGACTGCAGTCTGCCTGGAGACAGGGCTAGAGAGGGACTGGTAGTGGGCCACTGAGGCCTGGAGGGCGCTGAGGAACTATGTGTTCCTGGGAAGAACTAGGGCTCCTAGGGAGTAGGGGGGATCCTGGAAGGAGGACTGAAGGAAGAACAATAACTCCCCCCGGAAGGGGGCACAGACCAAGATTGGAGTGGTCACTGCCGGAGGGTAGTGCCCTGAAGAGTAACACCGTTGGCGTCGGAGCAACCGGTTTCTTCCCTGCAAGCCTTCCTGAGGGAAGAAGCTGTGCGGAAAGTGAGTCAACCCGTTACACAGGGTTCAAAAAAGAACTAGAGAAATTCATGGAGGTTAGGTCATAGAATCAGAGCTGGAAGAGACCACAGAAGGCCATCAAGTCCAGCCCCCTGCCCAAGGCAGGATCAATCCCAATTAAATCAACCCAGCCAGGGCTTTGTCAAGCCAGGACTTAAACACCTCTAGGGATAGAGACTCCACTACTTCCCTAGGTAACCCATTCCAGTGCTTTACCACCCTCCTAGTGAAATAGTTTTTCCTAATATCCAACCTGGACCTCTCCCACCACAACTTGAGACCATTGTTCCTTGTTCTGCCATCTGTCACTACTGAAAACAGCCTTCCTCCAGCCTCTTTGGAACCTCCCTTCAGGAAGTTGAAAGCTGCTATCAAATCCCCCCTCACTCCATCTATATTTATTAGCCAGCATGGTTTGGAATAGTATCCCTAGCCTGTTTGTCAGACGTTGGAAATGGATGACAGGAGAGGGATCTCTTGATGATGACCTGTTTCTGTTCACTCCCTCTGGGACATGTGGCATTGACCACTGTCAGAAGACAGGCTTCTGGGCGAGATGAACCTTTGGTCTGACCCTGTATAGCTGTTCTTATGTTCAATAAATGCAATTGTAAAACAGTTTTGGGTTCAACAAATTTTTCAACTTGAAAAAATGTTGAAAAAAGTTTCAAAATTGTCAAAATGCTTCATTTTTATTTGTTTTTAAATACATTCCAGTTTCTGGTTCAACATGACTTTTTGTGTGTAAAATTTAAAAGTTAGAGTGGAAAAAAAACAAGGACACAATTGAAACACAAACTTTTCAAAATCAAGACAAAATGTTTCAATTAACACAAAATGAAGATGTTGGAGTTTTTGGGTTTGTACATATTTGTGAAATTCCATTTTTATTCCCTGTCTTTAATCAGGATAAAAAAACCAATTATCCTGATTAGAGACAGGGAATAAAAAAGTAAACTCTTGAAAATATTCATGGGATGGAAAAATCATCCTCCCCGTACCTTTCCCTGTGTGTGTGGGGGTGTGTATGTGTGCAGACATGCCCCCAAATAATCATTTTGTCAAGCCTTTCAGAGTGCGAAGACCAACCAAATGAGGAGTCATGTGATCAAAATAGGCAGAAGTCAGTTATATTAGCAGGGATATTGGAGTGAACAACTGTTTTGCATGCCAAACTAAAAATGCTAAGGCCAGCTCTACACATCACAAATCAGTGCTGTTTCTTGGTCTCATTTTGGGGAATGTCTATGGGGTATTCAAGGCATAGGAAAGAGGTGCGCTAACAGAACCACTCAGTCCTTCACTTTTACCTCCTCTCTTTAAGGATCACTACATTTATCCATGAATCCTTTTAACAGAGAAAAGTATATAGGAACTGGTCTCAATATATACAAGTATATGCACATGACTCAGATAAATCAATCATCCTGATAATCTGTGAAAATCCTCCCCCATTTCTCTTCTGACTCAGCTATGCTTGGGTTCTACTATTGTTTCTGTTGCATTTTCTCTATTCCTTTAACTCTGTCTCCTTTTATTACTGTTATTTTTATTGTCTCTCTCACACTATGATTTCTTTCACTTTTTGTTATTCTGTTTCTTAAGCCCATTCTTATGCTTTTCTTTGTACAGCACATTATTTTGAGTAGCTAGTCAGCATTGGCATTGGATGGTTGTCCTTTCATAATGTTACCCATTCAAATATAATTCTTCAGTGCAAAAATGATTCTGTAATTACAAATCGCTATGAAGAGATATTGCAGGTAACAAAGATCCCAGAAAATTGCTGAGCCTCTTTGTTCAGCTTTACATGGTTAGCCTGAAAAATGTGTTGTCCTTAGGAGTGGATTAATTTTAATGGAGTCTAAATTTGTAAGGTAAACCCTGCTTTGTAGAGATTGAGATAAATCAGGTAGTAGGCTAGGTGGTTATCTGAAGAACATTTAAGTGTGGTAAATATGAAAACATTAGCAAGACACCACTTTTGATGGCAGAAGATACAAGCTCTTGGCGAATTTTACCTGCAAAATGGGTAAGTAAATCACATAAGACAGTTTCCATTGACTTTGCATGAAAAGGAAAGAAAAGTCTATTTTCTTGCTATTGATATTAGCTCTTATTGACCAAGTATTTGCTACAACTTCAAGTACCACTAGACACAAATACACTGAGAACGTCAAGTCCTTTGGATGGGAAAAACAATCTGCACTTGAAATCCATGGGATGTGCAGTGTTCAACATGCTGAATGATTTAAGAAGAGCATTTCCCTATAAAATCCTGTCTGACTTCAAAGAGACAGTTTTCCTTTCGAGAATTGTAGAAAATAATTGGCATTCCATGGCTGTGATTGCTCCCCATGAATTATTTGTGAGCTTTAAGTCACAGTATCATTTATTTGGGTAATATTAAATATTGTGAAAGAGCTGGAGCATCTGGTCACCTTAAAAAAGATAAATGCAGGAATTCTCTTCTATAACTCTCTGGTGACAAACAACCCCAGTAAAATGTGGATGGGAGAGAGAGGAGTGAAAAAATTTGTGATTGGCTAAATAAGTAAGAAGAAGAATCTTCTGAATGATAAAGGTACAAATCAAGTGCCATAAAAGAAACATTAACCCACTTAGCACTACATCTCTCTCTTGCAACCACAGGTTAACAGACAGTAACAACCTACTACTGTTACCTGCTAATGAAATTACTTCTTTAGCTCCAATGCATAAATAGTCCATGCTTTCATTTTTAAAAGTTCCAGGTTCAAACTCTGAGGCCTGTTGGATGTTAACTAAACACAATTGTGGAGGTCAGGCTTTCAATCAGAAGGAAAGCCCAGGTTCTGGGAGAAAAGCATCTGCTTGGGATTGCTACTCAGTTTAACAGAACCATTAAAAAAATATACAATTTATCTTGCAACAGCTTTACCAGTATAGCAAGGCACTTTAAAGACTAACAAATTTATTAGGGCATTATAGCATAAGCTTTCATGAGCTACAACTCACTACTTCAGATGCTGAAGAAAGAAAGCAAGCAAGAAAGCAATGGGATTGTGACATCAGTGCTAATTAAATCAGAATGGATGTGGCTCATCTCCAACAGTGGTGAGAAGGTGAGAGCACCTGAACAGGAAATTACCTATTGTAGTGTGAGAACCACTCCATGGCTGTGTCTATACTGGCGCAATCTTGCGCCAGAGCTATGCAAATGAGGCTCAGCATGGAATATCGCCGAGCCTCATTTGCATAACTAATGAGCCGCCATTTTTGCAGAAGAAACTCTTGCGCAAGATGGAGCTGTCTACACTGACCCTTCTTCCGCAAGAAAAACCCTCTTGCGCAAAGCCGTTATGCCTGAAAATAATCAGCACTATATTTGACTGAATCCAATTTTACACCAGTCATAAAGTTGGCCAATTACCTTTTTAAAATATGGACAGTGCAAAGGAGAGAACTATAGTTATAAGTTGTTAATTTGTGTGAACCTGAACAGTATATACAGAAAGATGAAACTAGAAAGCTTCCCCTTCTTATCACACAACCATAGGGTATGTCTACACGACAGCGCTATTTCGAATTAACTTATTTCGAATTAGTTAATTCAAAATAAGCTAAATGGAAATAAAGCATCTAGACCCAAAAACTAATTCGAAATAGCGCATCCACACTGATTGGACGCTGGATCGCATTTAAGGGCAGCTAAAACCGGTTCCAGCAGAGCCTCAGACAGCAGCCACACAAATCAACTACTGACCTGATGCCATCTGAGGCTCGTGCTTAAAGGGACCCCCCTGGACAGCTGGTTCTCATCTTTCCCGCTTGCTTGTGTACCTCGCTGAGGGACAGCAAAGTGTTTTCCTCTCCGCCTGCTTTCGGTCGCTCTCTTTGGGACACTGCTGCAGTCGGCACCATGGAGCCAGAGCCGCCCCTGGGCACTCTGGTGCTCATGCTGAACGTCTTGCTGCAAGCCTGGCAGCAATTGCTGGAGGCTGCCTGGCACCTTCTGCTGCAGCCCAGCCCCCTGGCCCTCCCCCTGCCCCCCCGGGGGCCCTGGAGGAGCAGCACCCGGACACCAGTGTGCCCCCGCCGCATCTGGCATCTGGACACCAGCAGCAACTGGTGTGACCACATTGTCCTGGAGCGCTGGGGAGACCAACAGTGGACCCAGAACTTCAGGATAAAGGACACCTTCCTGGAGCTCTGCGAGTGGCTCGCCCCTGCTCTGCAGCGATGGGACACACGCATGAGGCCCACCATTCCCCTCCACAAGCGGGTGGCCATCGCCCTCTGGAAGCTCTCCACGCTGGATAGTTACCGATCCGTCGGGAACCAGTTCGGCGTAGGGAGATCCACCGTCGGAGCGGTGCTCATGCAGGTACGGCAGTCACGAGCCACTGGGCCAGGACGGGGGGCTGCAAGGAGGGCGTGGGCTGCCCCAAGGAAAATGGGGGGCAGGTGGTGTAAGTGCCCTCCCCAGGAGGGGTCGGTCTGTCCCGGCTGCGCTACAGACCGCCCACGGTGGCCAGGATTTCAGCGGGGGTTGCTCCTGGGAGTGGGGCACGGGGCAGTGGCAGGGAAAGAACACTCCCAGCCAAACAAGCGCCCCAGTGACCCTCGGTTTTGTGTGTCTCTCTGCAGGTGGTGAAGGCCATCAACAGGGTGCTGCTCCGCAGAGTCATCCGCCTCACCGACCTGGATGCGGTCATCCAGGGGTTCGGCACCCTTGGCTTCCCCAACTGCAGTGGGGCAATCGACGGCACGCACATCCCCATCCATGCCCCGGACCACCAGGTCTCCCTCTGCATTAACCTCAAGGGGTACTTCTCTGTGATCCTGCAGGCCATGTCTGACCACCAGGGCCAGTTCACGGACATCAATGTGGGCTGGTCCGGCAAGGCACACGACGTGCAGGTGTACCGCAACTCCTCCGTGTGCCAGAGGCTGCACACTGGGACTTTCTTCCCCGACCTCCACATCAGGGTTGGGGATGTGGACATGCCAGCATGCCTGGTGGGGGATGCGGCCTACCCCCTACAGCCCTGGCTGATGAAGCCCTACACGGGACACCTCAACCCCTCCTGGCAGGCCTTTAATGCCAGGCTCAGCAGGGCCCGCATCATGGTCGAGGGGGCCTTCGGCCGACTGAAAGCACGATTTAGATGCCTCCTCACCCGCCTTGACCTCTCCCAGCACGTGATGGCAGCATGCTGTGTGCTCCACAATTTGTGCGAGGTGAAGGGGGAGGCTTTCCTGCCAGCCTGGCCAGTATGCACAGCCCCGCATGGCTGCCAGCCAGGAGGCCCTTCGGGAGGCTGTCTGCATCCGGGAAGCCCTGCGGGAGAGCTTCCAGGCAGACGAGGACTGAAGTCCCCCTGGCATGCCCCACTGGGGCCTGGGGCCTTACATTCCTCCCTCACCTCCTTCCCCTTCCCCTCCCTAACCCCCCTTATTGATCTACAATAAAAACACCTGTGTTGCCCAAAAAACTCTCTTTATTTCACATAACTGGGGTGGGGGGAGGGTAGGAATGAGGGTGGGAGAAGGGAGGGGGGAAACCTGGGAGGAGGGAGCTGGAAGGGGGAGGGGAAGCTCAGGGTTGGGGGTCTTGCTGGCTCTCCCATCTCGCAGCACTGCAGGTGTGGGGGCGTTGGGGGGGGAGTGGGTGGGACAGAAGGGATGGGGGGTGCAGAAGAAGCAGGAGGGGGATCGGGTGGGAGGAGGAGCGATAGCTGGGGCGGCCGCAGGGGCTGGAGCAGCAGGAGGCAGCAATCGGTCCACCAGGGCCTGTAGGTGCTCTCAGAGGGCATGGCCCTGCTCCCAGAGCGACCTCAAGCTCTCCCACCACAGCTGCAGGTCCTCTTGCACCCACTGCTCCTGGATGTGGACCTGCCATCCCTGCAACTGCAGCTGCTGCCTCTGGAATTCCTCCAGGTTGCGGGTGCGCCTGCTGGCCTGGGTTCGGGTGGATGTTCCAGGCGGGGCGGTGCGTCCTGCACTCGCAGGTGCTGCGGCTGTGGTGAAACAAGAGAAGTGGTCAGGTCTCCTTGGGGACACAGTGGGTGAAACCCAGCCCCCTTCTGCAAGGTGAGGATGGCAGGTGTCCTCACCATCACGTCCTGCTATCCCTGGGAGTGTGAGCTGGCCCAGGACTGCACCCCAGCCCCTGTGCTGCCTATAATGTGGTGGGGGGGAGGAGGGGAGATGTGCCCTGCCTCTGTGTAGAGGGGGTGTCTGGAGGGAGGGCAGTGTCTCTCCCCAGGGTAAGGTCCCTGGGCTCCCCTGCCCCGCATAAGGGGACCGTGATGTCACTCACATGTGGAGGCCTCCCTGGCCTCGGATGAGGCTGCTGATGGGCTCTCTGGGATGGGTCGGGGGTCCTGGGTGCAGGGCAGGCTCCTGGCTGCTGTCGTCGTCCTCCTCCTTTTCCCCTGTGTCAGGGGCAGGGCCTTCTGCCCTAGGGTCAATGATGACCAGGGGGGCACGGACCGTCTGACCCCCCCCAGGATGCGGTCCAGGGCCTCTTAGTAGGGGCAGGCCTCCGGGTCAGCCCCTGGTTGGGAGGCCCTGGCATAGGCCTGCTGCAGCTCCTTGATCTTGCTCCGCACCTGCTCTTGGCTACACATGTGGCTCTGGTGTCCAGGCTGGCAGCCATGTGGCTGTAGATGGCCTCATTCCTGCGCCTAGTGCAGAGATTGTGGGCATTGGAGGCCTCCCCCCCAAATCTCAATGAGGCCACACTTGACCAGGAAGGCGCCCGCCTTTTGCAGCCCCTGGCAGGCTCCTGGGAGCCACCAGCCTGGTCCTGGGGAGTGCTGGAGGGCTGGGTGGCAGGCTCATGGTGTGCCAGGTGCATGGTCTGCTGGCTGTGTGCTGGCAGGCTGGCAACTGGCATAGGCACTGTGGCCAGAGTCTGCCCCTTTAAGGGCTCTGGGGTTGGGGGGGAGTAGATGAGTTTTCCTGGTTGTGCCCAGAGTGGCCACCAGGGCTCCCTGGGAAGGGCTGGAGGCCCCCTAATTCGAAATAAGTGTCTACACAGCACTTATTTTGAATTAGCTGTTTCGAATTAGGTGTTATTCCTCGTAAAATGAGGTTTACCTAATTTGAAATAAGGGCTCCGCTATTTCGAATTTATTTCGAAATAGCGGTTTGTATGTGTAGACAGCTATTGAAGTTAATTCAAAATAATGTCTGTTATTTCGAATTAACTCTGTAGTGTAGACATACCTAGACTTAGCAGGCACCCTATCTTTGGGTAACTGAAATACTCTGCATACATATTTTCATTTTAGAACCTGGATAATATTTGAATTTTAGGGGTTACTTGTCACACTACTAGTAAAGTCACAGTCCTGGAATTAGCATATCCTTGAATACTCCAGCTGAGCTTGTAAGAGAGAAACATCCTTTCAGCCAAGAGGCTGGTAGCATACCACTGAGGTATTTCTAGAAAACAGAAGATACAATTCTCTTCAGAAATGATTTGAAAAGGAATACTTTTGCATTCTGATCAGAATGACAAACAAATATGCTGTGGAGAAAACAAGCTAATTAGGAATTCTGCAGCTACAGTATCTGGGCGACCCCTGATATTGAATTGCATGATACTCTGCCACATAGATCTTCACCATAATTGTGATGATTTATTTTTATTCAAGTTCAGTTAAACCTTATTGTTATGCTGCCTGTTCAGTGCTGCCCTTGCCTTGAGGCTGCTATAGCTCAAGCCTCAGTATGTTAAATAAGAAATTGTAAACACTGAGAGACCTTGGAAGAACTAATGGTGTGTAAGGAACATAATGGCTCAAAATTGGAGACTGTAAATATGAGCACAGCTCCTCTGGGCTAGAGGAGACTTTGGAGAATAGAATCTGTAAAGCTGCTTTTGCCTTTCAATGGGACTGTGGTGGAATCAGTGAATTGTATTAATTAAAAAGAATGTTGGGAGGTTCATATTGCTTTGAGTAGCCCCAATTTTAGCTGAAACGTGACGTAAGCTCAGATTATCAAAAGGTGTTTAATTCCGAGTGAGATCAATGGAAGTTAGGTGCCTAAATATCTGTGAGGACCTGGGTCTTAGTCGAAATGCAATTTTTTCATACCCCGAGTGAAAGAGAAGTAATATAGTGAAATCCTTTCGGCATGGCCCTATAAAACCCTCCTCAACCTCGTGCTCAGCACTCAAGACTCCCACTGATAAGTTATAACCATTGATTGATATGCCACTTGTCCTTGACATGCTTCAGCACATCCAGGCACCAAGAGTGCTTTTGACAGAACCACACAGAGAACACCATAGAACAGTGCATCCTAGGACTTCTCAGGGATTGGAGGGGAGAGGAGTAGCTGCACAGACCTGTTGTAAAGCAGGTTGCATCTTGCTGCTGTGGGACTGCACCGATCGGCTGGCCTGAACTACAGACCTGCTCCCAAAGTGTCACAACACATAAAGGCTGAAAGTGCTCTCAAGCTCACCAAACTAGATTTCATGTTTCAGAGCTCTCTTAATGCCTGAGATACGGCAAGGCCACCACATCCCAGGAGGAAAACTGGATAAAGCCTCCTTTAGGCAGGACTGGCCTTGGACATAGGGTGAGGATGGGGGTAATTAGGACAGAGCAGATGGAGCCTTGCTATGCTCCACCCCATTCTGTGGGATGGTGCAGTAGAGGCCATGCCCGCCTCAGCTCCCACCCCCGTTTTATTAGCTGGCTACCTAGGACTGAGCAGAAGTGAATCCTCCTAGCATTTTCTAAGCAGTAGGAATAGCTATCATGAGACACCCTTGTGAGATGGGGCATGATGGGGAGGCAGCCCTTTGCTCAGTCTCTGTTCAGTGAACATTTCACAGGCTAACCTCTTATGTACACATAAAAAGAACAGAGAAGTTCACAGTTAGATTTTTGCTGTTATGAATTTATTCATTAAGTATAGGAGCCAGAGGGTGTAACTACCAAGGGATAAGCTGGGATACATTAAGTGAAAGGATTTAAATCAAGCAGTAGATATTTGAATATGACACAGGACAAATGTTTTTCATCAAGGTATACTATAAATCTAGGAAATGAGCAACAATTGACTTCAGTCTGTAGTAACACAGAGGAGATCATTGGTAATGTGAAGATAATCTTCTGTTGTGACAGCAAGACCCGAGCCATTTGGGTTTCACATTACAACTAAAGCAAGACACAAAGGAAGGAAAATAGCAGAGGAAATTGTTGACAAAAGCAGGAAAGACTCGCTGGAAGTGACAGGAGAGAAGCAATGTAGCCGCAATTGAAAATGCTCAGATATACTCCAAATAAATACACCTCCGAAAGGTTGTGTGTGCTGTTCAGCAATAAACAGATGAGAATTAAAAAAGTCAATACCAATGAACAAAGGAAAGCAAGAAATAATGAACGGTAAGAATGAAGTATTGAAGAGGAGCAAAATAATAGGTAAGAAGAGGACTGTAGAGAATAGACAGGAAATAAGAAGGTACGAATAGCAGTGAAAAGAAAGCATAAGTAAAGAACAAGAGGAAGATTTCACAAGAGATTAAGCTAAATAACATGATAAAACATTTTTAAGTGTGTAAGGAACAAGAGATTCGTGAAGAGATGCCAGAATGTTTAATAGATGAGCAGGATAATTTATTGGTAGACACTATAAACAATAAAAATGCTAAAACGTTAATTAATTCTTCACTTCAGGGTTCCCAAAGGAGGTTGGAGGACAGATGCCAAAAACTGAACATGTAGTTTATGTTTGTTTTGGACATTTCCATTGATAATGAGAACAGCCGGCGTAGGTTTATAAAATATGTTTGGAAGGGCTACAAATCTTCATGCTTTGGGTCATAAACTATTGAAAATCCCTCTCTCTATAACTGATAGGGCTAGGAGGAAACTTCTCCTACAGACAAGTTATTATTATTTAATACTTATGTTGTGGCCAACAATTCAATTTTGTTAGGTGCTATATAAACAGAGAAAATGACAGTCCTTGCCCCACAGAAGTTATTGCTTTAGGGTTTAATGCATTTTACTGGAGCATCTGGTGCTGGCTGCTCTCCTCTCAGAGGCAGAGCACTAAACTAGATGGACCTTAGGTCTTCTACAGGCTATTCTGATTCAATTTGCTGATGAGAATCAGGATCCTGACAAACTGGTGACAAAGAAAACAATGGATGATCCAGGTTTCTGTGATAATCCATTCCAGAACTGAGAGGAAGATGGAAAAGAGCAAGCAGGAAAGCTCACAGCAGATGTGCTGATGGAAGAAAAGAAGTGACAGTGAACTGAAAAAAGTGGCAATATATTCTTTTTCACATATTTTCCACTGCTTCTTAGAGAACACACACTAAAAACAACAGAAATTGATTAACTTCTTTTGGGGAATGATCCATAGACCACTGGAGTTGGTGCAAAGGCTAGAGAGGTTTACGATCAGGTCCTTTATCCACAGAGAAGGATGACTGAGGAAAAAGAAGAGCACCACTCGCTAACAGAAATCCTGAAACAGGCACAAATTTCTAAAAATTTGTTTTAAAATACATTGTTCATTATTAATTATCCCATTACTCACAGTATGAGCCGTAATTGCTATAATTTCATTTTAATCTCATGTGTGGTTGAATTGACGAATTCGCTTCTCAGGAAATAAAAAGAATTATCTGCTCTTAAATGTGAAGGCAGACAGGCTGTGTCTAGACTGGCATGATTTTCCGCAAATGCTTTTCATGGAAAAGTTTTTCCGTTAAAAGCATTTGTGGAAAAGAGCGTCTAGATTGGCACGGACGCTTTTGTGCAAAAGCACTTTTTGCGGAAAAGCATCCGTGCCACTCTAGACGCGGTTTTCCGCAAGAAAGCCCCGATCGCCATTTTCGCCATCGGGGCTTTTTTGCTCAAAACAGTTCTCAGCTGTCTACACAGACCCTCTTGCGCAAAAGCATTTGTGCAAGAGGGCTTTTTCCCAAATGGGAGAGTCATTGTATTTGCGCAAGAACACTGACGATCATACATTAGATCGTCAGTGTTCTTGCGCAAATTCAAGCGGCCAGTCTAGACAGCTGGCAAGTTTTTCCACAAAAGCAGCCACTTTTGTGGAAAAACTTGCCAGTCTAGACACAGCCACAGTGTTTCATAACTGGGTGATAACTTCACCTATTACTTAAGTCAGGTGCAGGAGATCAGAGCACTTGTTGTGCTAACAACCCTACAAATATGTTTAATTTTGCATTCCTCTCTGAATTTGAGTTGAATTCATGAAAAAACTAGGATGTCTGTAACATAGAATCATTTAAAAATAGCTCCCTAACTGGAGAAAACCAATGAAGACAGAACTAATGATAACAATATGTTTAGGTAATGTGTGATAGCATGATTCTTGGCTCAGCTTTGTAGAGGTTTGGGGAGGATTATTTTGAGATGGAGTCACTATTCTAGATTACCAAGATTTGTTCTGAATGGAGATAAGTACACAAAAACTTGTAAGCGGAGTACAATATCATAGTGAATCCTATAGCAGAAATTTTTGAAGTTGTCCTTAATAAACATCAGCTCAGACAAATCCTGTTCATTGGTGTGTAGTCAACACCAAAGCTAGATATCCTCAGCCAGCTGTTGAAGCAAGGGAGATACAAAAGAGTATGATTGCTTTCTTTGTGGACTAGGGGAAAGGCTGGTTTGCAAGTCTATGCCACCACTGCAGGGCTAGTGTGGTTACATTGTTATGTAAGCTAACATGAATCCATCCATTGTCAAGAAGGAGCTGTGCTTAGTGTTTGGTGGCCGGAAGTTGCTCCTCAATATTGTTCAATATTTTGTAACTGGATTAGCACTTGACTGAATGAGCATAATTATTATGTGGTGTATCCAAAATGAAGCAAGCAAAGCCAAACTCCCTAAGTGACATGGTGTGTCTGGTGCTTTGTGTACTCTACATAGATTGTGATATAGCTAACACGTCATTATATTTCTAATGCATTGTTTTTGGTGTTTATCAGTTTTTGTAGCCTCCCTCATAAACCAGATTGTTTCTCCTCCTATTGTCAAAGCCTTCTCTACCTCTCTGTTTCCTGTCAGCATCAATAGTATGTGTGTGTGCAAGAGAGAGAAAACAAGAAAGAGACTGTCCGCCCACATAAGTCTAATATCTTCAGGATCGTTGCTCAGGGAAGTGGATAAATTAAAAATATTTCTCAGTAGGAATTCACCTGAAGGACTGCCCATGCATGTACTGCTCCTACCATTTATCATGATCTACTTTTTAAAACAGTGGGTAACACGAAGAAGCATTTCTCTTTGGAGGTCTGTTGAAAAACCTAATCCTTTTCACTGATGCTGTGTTGTTTATTTATGGTGCTGCTGCTGCTGAAAGCATGGGGCCTCTGTGAAAGAAAACACAGCTCTATAAGATAATATAACAGCCAGAAGGCTTTCCATGTGTTCGTGTCACAAAAGACCTTTCAGAGAAAAACTGTTTTAGTGCATGAAGAATGAGGTGTTATTCCAGAATCTGGAGGTTGCAATGTAAAAAAAAAAAAAAAAAATACAGTTGAATGATTTGTTTGTATTTTATGTAAGAAAGAGGGTGCAGTGCAATATGCCTCCTTGCTTGGAGACTATTTAAAATCTTTAATGCCTAAAATGAAAAAACTGCATGGTGCTGATTGAAATAGTGCCATTAATACAGAAATATTTCTTCTTTTCTCACTTGGTAGGTCTAGAAGCTATGGAAATACCTTTGAAAAGAACAATGAGAAAGACATACTAAGTGGATGGGAAAAGAGTCCCTTAAGAGTTAAATCTTTGACTCGAGGTGTATCAGTTTTGGAAACCACATCTTTGTCCCCTGTATCCTTTTATGTTCATATTATTGGTTTTGATAAGTTATCTTAAAACTCTTTCTATTTTTGAAAATCTTGAAAATGGCTATTAGTGGTACTTGTAGCAAACTGGCTGGGACAATGATATTAAAAGATAAATCTACAAAACTTTATTTGCAGTGGAGTAGGGATTTTCCCAGTTTAAGAGCTTTCATGACAGTTAGTTAATATTGCTGAATAGTCAAGAACAGGATGTCAGTACAAACAATAAGACTCCGGGCATGGTGGTGACAGAGCAAGCAAATTGTTGAACAGAGCTGACTGGAAAATGGAATTTCCAGCCAATGGTAAATTCTGACTTTTGGAAATGTACTTTCATCCCAAATTGGGACAAAAAAGTCAGCATTTCAGAATGTGTGTGGATATTCTAAAATGTTTTCACTCAGAAACTTATTAAAATTCTCCTTTTCAAAGTTGAAACACAAACAACCTTGCGAGTTTGTGGATATGTCCAATAGAGGGAGAAGAAGTCATCCATATATACCTCCAGTAGATAGGCCTATAGGCCTCCTCCTCTGCCCCTCCTGCTTTTTCATTCTGCAGATTCCAACCCTAGCCTCCAACCCAGGTAGCAGCCCCAGAAGATCGGCTGCTCCTGGATGTGGTGTGAGGAGCACTGAGATCTGGGAGTCCTGATACTCCCCATAAAGAATTCTGACCATACTATCACCCTGACCACCAGAACAATGCTGATAGGACCCTGCAGGACACCATCCTCTGTCACTGCACTGAAAACCTTGAACGGAAACCGGACCAGGGCAAGGTCTTAGAGGTAACAAGCAAGTGGGATGCAAGCAACCATTTCCTTCCTGGAGCGTTGGGCAGCTTTACCCAGTTCACCAACTATTGGGTTATTCATCGGGTCCAGTTCAACTGCATTTCCCTGAAGAGAGCCGCCAACCACGGAAACTAGGTTAAGCACTGTAGGAAGTGAGACTACACAAACAAGATGCTGCCCCACATCATATACAGTTGCCAGTCCACTACCAAGCCTGGCAACTGTGCCACAACGCCATCCAGGACTGACTGGGCAAAGCCATCCCTGGGGAAGATGGCCGTCAACTCTACCATCCCTGGAATGGATAGCTAGCTACACCTGTCCATCATCATGATCAGCAAAGAATAGAGGAAGGTCATCATGGTGGATGTCATGGTTCCCTTTGAGAATAGAACTTTGGCCTTCCCCAGGCCCCTATCTTTGAAGATGGAAAAATACACCCTACTGGCTAACACCTTGAGACCCCAGGGCTATGAGGTCTAGAACCACACCCTGATCATGGGAATCCTAACAATGAGCTTATGCTGAGAGTGTGCAGAGTCAGTTGGCATTGCATATAGCTAATGTCCCACACCATCAGATGGTCCAGAGACACTAAGGGTGTGTCTAGGCTACAGTTTTTTTTTAAAAAAAGTGGCCTTTTTTCGAAAAAACTTCCTTTGTGTCTAGACTGCTGCCATGTTCTTTCGAAAGTAAATCGAAAGAACGTGGCAGTTTTTTCGACCGCGGAAAACCTCATTTTACGAGGAAGAACGCCTTTTTTCAAAAGTGCTCTTTCAAAAAAAGGTGCTATGTAATGCAAACTGTGCTTTTTCGAAAGAGAGTGTCCAGACTGCCTGGGTGCTCTCTTTCGAAAAAGCGCTTAGCTTTTTTGAAAGTACTGGTTGTAGGCTAGACGCTTTTTTTTGAAAGAGGCTTTTTTGAAAGTGCCTCTTTTTCGAAAAAGACTCTTTCGAAAGAGGCTTGCAGTCTAGACGTAGCCATACACAGAGCCCATCACAGACAATATCAGGATATATGAATGAGACCACCAACAAGGGACACAGTCATGGAAATGACCCAATTTCTTTCCTGACAGACCATAACTTTCTATAGAAGACCCACCCAGACACCAATCCCCACCCATGTATATATCCACTTTAAAGGGTGTGTCTAGACTACAGGCCTTTTTTTGAAAAAAAGTGGCCTTTTTTTGAAAAAACTTCCCCTGCATCTAGACTGCTGCCAAGTTCTTTCGAAAGTAAATCGAAAGAACATGGCAGTTTTTTTGACAGCAGAAAACCTCGTTTTATGAGGAAGAATGCCTTTTTTCGAAAGTACTCTTTCGAAAAAAGGCGGTATATAATGCAAATTGTGCTTTTTCGAAAGAGAGCATCCAGACTGCCTGGGTGCTCTCTTTCGAAACAGTGGCTTGCTTTTTCAAAAGTACTGGTTGTAGTCTAGACGCTCTTTTTCGAAAGAGACTTTTTCGAAAATATCTTTTGAAAAAGCCTCTTTTGAAAGAGGCTTGCAGTCTAGGGCTACGTCTAGACTACATCCCTCTGTCAGCAGAGGGATATAAATGAAGCACTTCGAAAGTGCAAATGAAGCTGGGATTTAAATATCCCACACTTCATTTGCATAATCGCATCATGGAACTCTTTCGAAAAAGTGCTATTTCAAAAGTGAAACTGCAGTCTAGATGCGGTTCTTTTGAAAATAGAAGCCTTTTTTGAAAGTTCCTGTAAACCTCAAAAAATGAGGTTTTACAGGATCTTTCAAAAAAACGCCCCATTTTCAAAAGACCTACGTCTAGACTGCAGTTTCAATTTCGAAATAGCGCTTTTTCGAAAGAGCTCCATGATGTGATTATGCAAATGAAGTGCAGGATATTTAAATCCCGGCTTCATTTGCACTTTCAAAGTGCTTCATTTACATCCCTTTGCTGACAGAGGGATGCAGTTTAGTCATAGCCTAGATGTAGCCACAGTGACTGACTCTGCTAAACCGCCTTTCAGTGACATCCCTGAAAATACTTATTCCATGCCACTTACACTCACATATCTTAGTCAAGGACAATGTTTGTTGCGTACTCCATGTATCTAATGAACTTTGTAACCAAGACCCATAATTTTTCATAACACAAGCTTGACCCCAGATGTACAGGGCCTTTCCTTTAAACCCATGTAATGTGAATTTGATTTCAAATATTAGCTTTAATAAATATTGTAAAAATTGAATCAAAAGAGAAGTCATAATGAAATGAGATAGTAAAATCAAATTTTCAATTTTCCAAAATTTCAAAATCTTTCCGTAAAACGTTAGTCCAAATTGCCCCATTCCTGCAAAACTTTGCATTGCACCAAGACACATTTTCCAACAGAAAACTACTCTGTCAAAGCACTTTTTCAACCAGCTATACTGTTGAAAGAGTCTTTGTCACAGAACTTGGGCAAAGTGAACAGCTGACACCATCTGTCTCTCTGAATGTACTCCCTCTAGGTCTCAGGTCTCAAGTAGACACCTTTTTCTTGGGGTGGAATCATGCAACACACCCATTCCCAGAGTGGACCCTGGGTTACTTGAAGCTAATAGTTTGCCCCATTCTCTTTCAAGGGTATGCTGTGGTGTCCGTAACTAAATCTACCATGTTACTTTCCTGTTTGCTTTTCCCAAAGACCCCCTTTAAGATAGATCAATACAAATACAGGAAACTGTAATGATCACTATGGTTATACAGTAAATTTCCCTCATTGACTAGGTCTCTGACAATAAACATGCCATCATTACATATCAGTATTTATGGATTATTACATTGCAGCT
The DNA here is from genome assembly GCA_032595735.1 of Pelochelys cantorii. Lineage (NCBI taxonomy): Eukaryota > Metazoa > Chordata > Testudines > Trionychidae > Pelochelys > Pelochelys cantorii. Next base: position 95,268,959 of record CM064327.1, read on the forward strand.
TCTCATTCAATCTCAGGCATTCTTTTAGTCTGATTGTTATGTGCTGTAAGGATGGAATTCATGATTGATCCGAGGGCCAGCAGGAAGCCACGTTCAGACTTCTGTGGTATATTGGCATTGCTACTATCCCTCTGCACCGAGGTAGGTTTAATCTTCTGTACTGTGTGTGCATCTACATATGTACACATATCCATCTTCAGGGAAGTGGTGACTGAAATATGTGGGTATATGTGAGCGTAATAATAATATTTATCACGAAACATCTAGTTAGCTAACTACATTGAGAAAAACTTCATTCTTTTGTTGGTACAAAAAGGAGCATAGAACTATGATATGTGTTGATTATATTATATACTGTTGGAAGAACAAATGTACAGAAACAGAATATTAGAAATAACATTGTCATGTGGGGGGGCGGGAGGTGCAGAGTCGCTGACACTCAAGTAGCATTTCAAACCCATAGGTCTTAGAGTTCAGACCTTTTAGAATTTTCTTGTACATTGCACGTTTATGTTCAGTTGCTTTTCTCTCATGCAAAACTCCAGTGGAACTTAATAGAGAACAATAGCCAATTGAATATAACAGGGAATTATATCCCTGCTCAATAACTCTGTTGCCCTTTTCAATTTGAGTAGTTGGTTAAAGTGTAAGGCCCTAGGAATGTTCCAGCAGAAATTGTTGGAGACTGATATATTCTTGAATACAGTTTTGTTTACTTACAAGAAATATACAAAGTTCCGTTTCTATGATTGCAGAGGAACCAAACACAAGGAGGAGCAGTTACATTGCTTACAGTGTCCAGCATCTGTTATCCCCAGTCCCAAGCTCTTTCCAGGATCATACCATGTTCATAGGCTGCTGTTTGGCTTTCTTTTTTACCTTTGTCTCTTTTGTGTCTGCACACAATACTCAGCAAAGCCTCTCCACTTATTCAGTCCAAAACTCCAGGGCAGGTTCACAACTCCTTCTCTTCTTAAGTGGGGATCTTGTGATGAATCGATCTCGACAGTTATGTGAATTAAAGGGCACTCTAAAACCATTTGTGACTGATGCCCTCACCAGTACCCCTTAGCATTACGCTCTATAGGAATCTATCGTTATGGTTATTTTTATTAAATGATATAGATTTAGAGTGATATCTGAAACAAATCAGGTTATATTTCTACACAGACTTATTTAGTTCATCCCATTTCAATTTAATTGGACTTCCCCAAAATCTGCATGCATGTATTACTTGTAAGTATTCATCACAAAGTTTGGAAAAATATATTTAAAACTCTGGGTTTTCTCAGGAAGTTCACTCACATTCTTTGCTAATCACCATTTATACTGTATTTATTACTGCTTCCTGAATGGATGCCTGGAATATTTTAAATAAAGAAAAATGAAAAAACAATAGTAAACAACAGAAGTAACTCTGGGCACTAACTTTTGGATTAATAAAATAACAACAACAACAACAATTAATTAATAGAAGTTGTAAGTTTTTAGGGACTTGACAGTACTAGCATGAATACCAGGGAGGCTGGCTACATCCTTATAACAGAGGAAGAACAGAACATAGTGAATAGAATTCAATCTATATTTCAAGATAGTGAAAAATTAAAACGACAGACAGAAATACTATTAATCTATCAAGAAAGTTGGCAGTACTGCCATTTGTAGTGGTGGTGGGTTTTGCCATTGGGAAATGGATAAAACCCATTTCATCTATAGTATAGTACAGTCTCCAGGTCATAACAAGTCTCATTCTCAGGTAAACTAAAAACAAAAAAATCACCACCCATAATCAATACTGCCACCAAAAATCCCAAGGGAATGTGGTCTCCTTACAAATTGAGTACCACTGGGATCAGTCTTTGGCAAAGTGCTTAATGCAGTCTAATTGTATATTGAGTTTAAGTCCGTCACTGACAATCTTATTGCATCACTGAAGCTTTGGGTGTCATGTGATGACCAACTGGCTGGCAGCATTTCCTGGTTACACATGCTGTGGAATTCAGTGGTCTTCCATTGTTATAAAATGTCCATAACAAGAAAGTTACCAAAACCAAGCCAGGGCTACTGAAGGTAGCTGCCTAGGATGGCTTCAAGTATCCTTGTTTTTGATCTTGTCCCATCACTTGAACAGCTAACAGAGATAACAAGAATCAGAAATGTAAATCTGGTGTTCGGCAGCCCTCCTCGGTGCCCACACTTCACTGTCATACAACAGAGTGGGTATAGCTGTGTTCCATAGCTTTGTAGCAAGCTTGTCGTCACAACATCCTCATGGAAGCCCCTGAAGGGCCTGAAACTTAGCACCTATCTGGGCCCATGTTTTTAGACATACAGCACCGTCTATGGTGCTGCCCAAATATTTGATGTGTGCCACCTGCTTCAGAATCTGTCTGGACAGGTTGTAATGCTAAACGGGCTGTAATTTGGAGCTGGAGGTTGATTGGTGGTAATGGTCAGGCATGTGATTTTATCTAGATTAATAGCCAGACCAACACATTCTGCTTTTTGCCAGACCAGATTGGACCATTCCTTTCAACAATTCATCTAACTGAGCCAACAACACAATGTTATTGGCACATTCCAGGTTTTGAAGCAGAAGTGTGTCCAGCTCAATGTCAGTGACAGCAGCCTCCTCAGCCAATCAATGCTGATAGTGAACAACAGTGGTGGCAGAATGCGGCCTTGCCAAACTCCAAGAGAGATGGCAAACCATGCTGGCTGGCTGCCATTGACTCAAATGTAAGTTTTGTTTCATTATAGAGCTCATCTGTCATTCCCAGGGATGCTTTGTGATATCACATAAGCTAATTTGATGAACCGACTCAAAGTTCTGACAGATGTCTATGAAAAATGTAGTTCCTGGCTTATTAAATTCAATTATCTGCTCAAAAATCTGTCTCAAGATCAAAGTCTGGTGGACAGTGGAAAGATCAGATCTGAAAAGCCACATGGAGTATCCAGATCTTGTCCCAGGGTGTTTTGTTGATGTGAGACATTAAGACACACAACAGTGTAATAACAGCTGTATAGTTGCATACATTTAACCTTATCACATTTTTGAACAGATGCAGAATAACTCCCTTCTTCCAGTCATGGGAATGCCATTATTATTTCAGATGGTCTGGAATAGCTATACTCCTACCTGTTCTTGAGCAACTTGGGTAATGTTACAAATCGTTAGTGCCTTTGCAGACTTCAGCTTATAGACAGCTATCCAGGTCACTTCTTGTTTGAAGGAAGTTAATTCTGGAACATGTTGCCCCTTTTCATGTGGAGGAGTGACGTCAGGTGGCAGACAATTAAGCAGTGCCTTGAAATGATCTTCCCATCGGTGTAGTGATCCTGTAAGGCTCCAGCTGAGGTTGCTATCCTGATTCTTTAGTAGGGAGAAGCTGGGGCCACCATCCCTGCAAACTGCACAAATTGAGGGCATGGGGATTGTGCCTGGTAGGAGCCAGTTCCAAAATTACTGCCTAAGGCAGCCCCCAGGATTCCTTAACTTTGCTACACAATGACTTGAAAACATTCTGAGCCATGGATGGTATTTGTAGGGCTGAAGCCTCAACACTGAGGCTATGTCTAGACTACGGAATTTTTCCAGAATACTGGAGATATCCCGGAAAAACTCCACCGTGTTCAGGGAACGTGTCTACTCTTCCGACATTTTTTGCGGAAGAGCAGACGCACGCTTTCGGAAGCCCTGTCTTCCTTGTGCCATGAAGAAGAAGGGCTCTTCTGAAAGAGGAGGTTTTTCCAAAATTTGGCTCATAGTTTTGTCTACAATTGGAAAAAGGTACACAAATTGCGGAGTGCAATTTGTGTACCTTTTTCCGATAAAAAGCGGCAATGTAGACATAGCCTGAGCTGGTAGCAGTCAGTGCTAATGACTCAAAACAACATGATTCCTGATCATTTCCAGTCCTAATATAGAAGCTTTTCCATACCGCTAAATATTTTCATTCCCATTCTCTGTTGCTTTTAAAATTCTAATATAGCTTTTTTGAGATGAGGTGACCAGAACACTACAGGATTCAAAATGTTGGAGTACCATGGATTTATAGAGTGGCATTGTTTATTTTTTATCTTCTTATGTATCCCTTTCCTAATGGGGTTTCTAACATTGTTAAATTTTTGATTGAGGTGGGATAGTGCACTGATGTTTTCAGAGACCTATCCACAATGACTCCAAGGCATATTTCTTGAGTGATAATTTAGACCCCATCATTTTGTGTGTATAGTTGGGATTATGTTTTCCGATGTTCATTATTTTTCATTTATCAACATTAAATTTCACCTGCCATTCTGTTGTTCAGTCATCCAAGTTTTATAAAATCCCTTTGAATCTCCTGACAGTCAGTTTTGGATTTAACAATCTTGAGTGATTTTATATTGTCTGCAGACTTTGCCACTTCACTGTTTACTATTCAGTCACATTGCACTTAGTATTTACTGAATTTCATTTTGTTGATTTCAGACCCACTCTTCAATTTTTCAAGGTCATTTTTAATTGTAATCTGTACTGCTTGCTACTAGGCCAGTAACCCTGTCAAAGAAGGTAATGAGGGATGTTTGGTATGATTTGTTCTTGACAAATCCATGTTGGCAATTCCTTGGAACCCTATTAGCCACTAGGAGCTTACAAATTGATTGTTTAATAACTTGCTCCAATATCTTTTCAGCTATCAAAGGAAGGCTGACAGGGGTCTATAATTCTCAGGGTCATCTTTGTTCCCCTTTTTAAAGACAGGTGATATGTTTGTCTTTCTCCAGTCCTCTGGAACCTCACCCATCCTACATGAATTCAAAGTTAATTGCTAACAGTTCCAAGATTGCTTCAGCTAGTATTTTAAGTACCCTACAATGAATTTCATCAGGCGATGGCAACTTGAGTATGGCGATGGCAACTTGAGTATTCTTGCGACTGAATGAACCTCCTGCTACGTGCTTTGTACAAAACATGAGGTATCATTTGAAAATTAACTCATTGTCAGTAATATCATAATGAAATGTGTGTAGCAACATTTTATGGAAAGTTATGAACATAAACCTTTGCAAACTTGTACATCTGTGACCATGGGCCACCAGTGATGGTTAAAGAGGACACGATCAGTAAGATCAATAAAAGATTTTCTTGTGAAAAGTAATTATATAGAAATACAGACTAGATCATCAGTTTGTGATCTGGCCTAGAAGAATGGGCACTGTATTGTTTTGCTGCCTCTGGAGCAGCGCAGGCATCAGATTGCAATTTGGAAAGTCTCTTCCTGCTTCACTGAGGAGGGAATTAACTACTGCAGGTTCATACTTGTCACAGCATATATCCCCTGACATACTGCCAATATAATTATGTATCTGCTTTAATTAGGTATCGGAGTAAAGAATCCCTTCCATCCACTTTCCCCCTACACCTTTCTACTTCACCTGTGTGAGGAAGGGACATTCTGGTTTGGTGGGGCCCACTCCCTTGCATAAAGATGGTTTAAGGCTGACTCAGCACTCTGTGCATGTGGCAAGCATCCCCATGTGTCCAAACTGAGGAGAGAATTGGTTAAGGAGTGAATTATTAACAAATTAACAAGGTGATTCAGCTTATCAGCTGAGGAAGGAAAGGAGGGGAACAGGCCAGATGAGAGGCAGAAAATCATGGAATCTCAGGAGTGGGGAGATCAGTCCCCTTTCTTGTCCTGTGCCCCAGGAGAATGTAAATACCTTATGTTTTGGGGAGACATGCTTTTATAACTCTCTGTAAATAAAACACTTGGTATGGGACTTGCTACTGGTATGTGAGAGAATTGTTTTGCCCTGCCTACTCCCACCCTTACTTCCTTGGGTCAGTGTGCAGGATAGGCCATAATCTTGCCCATAGAAAAATTAGAAAAATGTCCTTCCCTACTGATCTCTATTGTAGAATACATTTCCCCATAAGCCCAATACTTCAAAATAGAGCCAAAGCAGGGTTTTACCTTGGCAAGAAACCTTTGAAATGATGCACAAAGCACACTTGATATTTCAGCTATGAGTGTCAGGTGGATTGCTTACCATTTACAAATAAGGGTACTGTAGCCAGACATGAACCCCATCTTGTTTCCCCCCCCCCCAGAGAACAAGAGAAAGGCAGTCAGCCTTTGATGCCCTGGGAACGCAGGTGTGCTGCCTGTCCCTGACTCTAATAAACAGAAACCAGACAGTAAATGGGCTAGCTGACGACCCAGGGCCTCCTGCTGCCCTGATGGCTAGTACCAGTAATTGACACGCCTGCACTGTCCCAGGAGAGGAATCTTCGCCCATCACATACCAGAGGTGCCCATTGTCTGCATTTTCCCAGGTGTGAATTATGCTTTGCACCCTTCGTGGGGAAACTTGGCATTCAAAGCCATTTTCCCTAATTGGCCACTTGAGACCAGGAAGAAGCCTACGTGACCCAAGGGGTATAAAGAGGGGTTTAGTAGCCCACCCCATTTGAGCTCCAATCATCTATGCCTGCTGGCAGGTATTGCTGGTCTCCCGAGGTCTGTGGGACGCCCAGCCTCGCCCTACTTCTTCCCGAGGGATTGAGAGAAAGACGCTGGCCACGCCAAGTCTGGAACTCAGGGGTGAGAATATATACCTGCTAGGTGTCTATTTTGCATGCATTTAGTAAGAGCTCAGAGAACCAAAAGGGTTTCATGGTACCTGTAAGTGACTTATTAGTGTAATTTCTGTCCTGTCCTTTGTAGTGGCTGTGTTATCTGTAACACAGTAGTAGCATTTAACAGCTAAGTTTACCCTGTAACAATAAAATAGTAACTGTTTAAGCTGTGACCTGACTCCTTCAGTTGCTGTAACAGAACCAAGCACAATTTTATAAAGAACTCCAGCCGGTCATAAGGGACAGATATAGGGAGAGCTTGAGCGTTGGATCGTGTCGCTTCCAGGGGACAGATCCGTTGGGGCATCTCTCAGCCTCCCCAGGCTGCCCGCTGTGAAGGGATCGTGTATCCTAGCAGTCAAAATCTGAGGTGTAATAAGCTCTCCCTGTAAACTTCTTGGGGCGCCCGTCAAACTCCTCCAGGTTGCACGCTGCTAAGGGACCCCAGTCCTAGCAGTTGAAGTCTCGGGTGTATAATATACACACACCACTCACTGCCCTGACCACCGGCTGACAGAATTGGCGTAGTCGGCAGGATTGTGTTATAGGTTTAAATACAGCAACATGAAGCTAGTCATGGTAAATACTGATTTCAGTAAAGTAGAAAAGAATTTTTGCCCAGGAAGGTTGGGGCAACCCAAATGGGATAGAGAAATGTTAGAAAAGGATTGGGGAAATCCTGAGGAGTTGTGGGTGCAGTTCTGTAAGTATAGAATTGCCTGCAAGTTAAAGAATGGGACAAAGCCTGAGTCTGTGGAAAGGAGCCACTTTCCACTTAGCAACAAAAACAGGATCAGGCCCAGACAAGCAGGCAGGTAACAGATAGATTGAAGGCCTTGTGGTAGAACTGAGAAAAGGCAGTAAGTACATGCACTGGAAATCTAAATCCTTAAAACAATACTTACAAGAGTAATATCTGAAACAAGGCCAGTTTTTTTTTTATTTTTAGAGATAAGAAAGTGTTTTAAGAAAAGAAAAACCCACAGAGAATTTAACTCTACAGAGAATGCAGAGAATTGAGCAGTTGTGCAAATGCTAAAATGGTGTAGAAGAAAATTGTGGTTTCTTTGCAGCCATTCTGAAGGAAAAATGGGCCCTTTTTCCAAAGGAATGTCTGTAAATAATCCAGGCAAATTTGATTCAAATCCGTACATTTGATTATAGGCACTGCTAAAAGAACTCTAAAGGGAGGGGGTTCTATTGGAACTTAACTACCCCAATGAATAAAAAGGGAATGTAATTGTTGTACAGCTGTGTAGAAATAGTGTAAGAAAGATTCAGAGAGAATATATGTGTATCTGTGTGTAAATATACATATATATAGTGTAAATAAGTGAGGTTTTCAAGGTCCAGTAATGTAGGTTTAAAACAAATTGGTTTGGTTTACTTTTAGTAAGACCATTTCAGTCCAAGTTGTTTAATGAAAGTACAGGGAAAACTGTTAAGCAAAAAGAAAGAGTTACACCCTATGCAAAGTTTAATGTGGCAAAGTAGTGTTATAAACAAAGATTGCACATTTTCCTGTGACATGCCATGTATATTGTAGAAGGGGTAAAAACTGCAAACAAATTAAAATGCTGTGGAGGCTCCAGGAGCCACAACAGGTTGTAATTCCCTTTGTGATGCAAATGCCCTAGCTGGCAGCACAAAGAAGCTTTGCAGGTAATGGCTAAGTTTGATCAGCAAACTACCTGAGATCAGAAAGTTCAAATTGTAGCCCTCCAGAAAGAAAAATGGGAAAAAGAAGTCAAACATAAAAGTGAGAATCTAAAAGGATTTATGTTTGCACAATGCTAAATGTGAGAACAGATACAGAAGGGGGAGCAACCTTTGGTAACAAGATGGAGTGTGCTTGTGGGTGTGTAAGAGTAGATGAGTGTAATGTATCATATGCATATGATAAGTATTGATTGATCTATGTATGTTCAATAAATGTGACGTGTTGCCTTATCCCCTGAAAGAAAGAAAAAAAAAAGGAGGTATTGGTATTGCTATTTTAGTCCCAATAGGGGGTTGGGTATACTAGAAAATGTTTAAATGTAAGCAGTCTTTTTAAGAAGGCTCCCAGAGAGAGGAGACTGAGAAATTGGCATTTGTAAAAGATGTTACCCCTTTTGAACAAAATCTTGTAAAGGTTCGGGCATAGCCCTTGGTCTGATCAAGTGTTAGCTGCTGTCCATACAATTTCAGACCTAGAAGACAAATTGGCTAACTACTTGTGGATATGTAAACCGTTGGCCCCAATGAAGGGGGAAGCAGCTGCAGCTTGACTTCTATGGAAAACCTGCAATGAGGTGTTCTTCAAATTGACTGAATATAAGAATGTAAATATGAAACTGCAAAAATGTAAAAGCCTCTACTGCAGAAGTGGAGAGGTAGAAATGCATGTCCCTCAGTACCCAGGCAGAGCTAGATTCCCTTAAGGATGGGTACTGAGAGTTAAAGCAACTCTCAGATTTTTCAGACATATGCTTAAGAAAAGGACCAGGAGGTATGAGGCTTAGTGAACAGGGCCACCCTCCTTGCTAAAACTGGTAATGGGCAAACTGGCGAATTGATTACATTGGCCCATTACCCTCCACCAGACAGAGAAGGAAATATGTTTTGACTGGAGTAGAGATTGTCTCGGGAATTGGCTTTGCCTACCCGACCCGATTAGCAATGGGGTTGTCAACCATCATGGGACTAAACCACTTAACAGCACTTGTCCCAACACCCCAAGTAATACAATCAGATAAGGACTCCAAATATGCCCCTTTGGATACTGTTGTAGTCAAACACCCCAGCCTGGGCACACATACCTGTGTACTTCAGTCTTATAAAGACAAGGGCTTTGGATTATTGCAAACCCCGACAAGATGCCAATAACTATAACTAAGGCTTGGATTGTATCCAAGACCGGTTGACTTTGTGCTTTCTTTTAGAATCAGACTTGGTTGTGTGGCAGACCCCGATCCAAGCGACAGCATGATGTTTGGACTCATTGTAACGTTCCTTGTGGCACAGCAGCCTCCGCCGTTCCCAGACACCCTTTCCAGAATGCCATCCAAACTGGCGCCACGGACTGTTGGACGTGTACACTGCTGAACTTTTCCACAGGACTAGGGATTGAATTTGTTCCTCTAAACTTGAACAGCTAGTGGAACAAGAGCGACATCCTCAGACGGGGACCAGCCTGGTTTGATGACAGCAGCTACAAACTTTTAAAAAGACTCTGGGAAAGGAACTTGGGGGTGGCATGGACAATGGCAACCTACACTATGGGGTCAACCTCTGGAGTATATAACAGGAAGCTCCAGGGAAGTGTACCCACACTGTAAGTTTTAATGAGAAATTAAAAGTCTGGGATGTCTATCCCAGTGCAACCCACTGAAAACCCTTAAGGTGCTGGGGATATAACATCTCCCAAGGTGGCACACCACTATCTAGCAATGTTTCCATTATTCCCCTAAACTTCAGCCAATACCTGGAAGGAAAAGCCTGGTACAATCAGTCATTATTCATTATTCCTAACACCGGTCAAATATACAGCCCCACACTGGTAACCAGTAACACCCTACTCCCAAACCAGTGTACTAGGGCAGAGCTTTTTGCAGCGGATCAGGTCCTACAGGACTTGCTGCTTGCCTTGCATTGCACAGCCGCTAATGATAGTTACTGTGCTACCCACCATACCCCAAAGAAAGGACCCACTGGAACAGGGTGGTATAAGGGACCCTACTCCCCTATTCTAAAGGAAGAGCCAGGACTCTTTTTCATTTGTGGGCAGAAAGCCTACAAGTATCTGCCACTGAATTGGATGGGGCGCTGCTCACTGGGGCATGCCGCCCCTGGGGGACTCACTGTACACCCCCACATTATGGCTCCTGGTATCACTAATCTTGGAAGTTTCCTGTACCGGATGCCACGAAGATTCACCCTGAACCCCCTTATAGAACGCTCTACAGATTTTTCACCAGTTCACCCATGCATTCCTGCCCTGGCTTGGAGTAGCTGAGCTGGAGAAGGCATTAGTGAATAGCCTTAGACGCGGTTTCAGCCCAGTAGGGGGGAAGTATGTGCGATAATTAACCAATCTTGCTGCTTACAAATTAAACAAGATGCATTCACTATAAAGGGCGCTGTTAAGGTGCTACACGCTGTAACTGAGGACAGAAAAGCCTCATGGCTAGATTGGCTAGCCCAACACCTAGGATTTTCGTTAACTCCATTCCTTCACTCTATTGTAAATACTATATTAACCATTTTTCTTGTTGTAATTGCTTGCTGCATGCTTCTATGTATTGTTAAGCATTTGGTGTACACTGCTACCTCCTCTGCATAAGTCCGGTATATGGCGTTGCGAAGCGATCCTAATCAATCCCTTGATCCAAAATTATCTGATCAGACCCTGCCGATAGGGTGATTTTAGCTTCCTCCAAGGAGGGCAAAAAGCTGCTGGCATCACCGCCATCTTGCGTTCTGGGACATAGTGAGGCGTGTCAAGGGGGTGGAATGTAGCCAGACATGAACCCCATCTTGTTTCCCCCCCCCCCCCCAGAGAGCAAGAGAAAGGCAGTCAGCCTTTGATGCCCTGGGAATGCAGGTGTGCTGCCTGTCCCTGACTCTAATAAACAGAAACCAGACAGTAAATGGGCTAGCTGACGACCCAGGGCCTCCTGCTGCCCTGATGGCTAGTACCAGTAATTGACACGCCTGCACTGTCCCAGGAGAGGAATCTTCGCCCATCACATACCAGAGGTGCCCATTGTCTGCATTTTCCCAGGTGTGAATTATGCTTTGCACCCTTCGTGGGAAACTTGGCATTCAAAGCCATTTTCCCTAATTGGCCACTTGAGACCAGGAAGAAGCCTACGTGACCCAAGGGGTATAAAGAGGGGTTTAGTAGCCCACCCCATTTGAGCTCCAATCATCTATACCTGCTGGCAGGTATTGCTGGTCTCCCGAGGTCTGTGGGACGCCCAGCCTCGCCCTACTTCTTCCCGAGGGATTGAGAGAAAGACGCTGGCCACGCCAAATCTGGAACTCAGGGGTGAGAATATATACCTGCTAGGTGTCTATTTTGCATGCATTTAGTAAGAGCTCAGAGAACCAAAAGGGTTTCATGGTACCTGTAAGTGACTTCTTAGTGTAATTTCTGTCCTGTCCTTTGTAGTGGCTGTGTTATCTGTAACACAGTAGTAGCATTTAACAGCTAAGTTTACCCTGTAACAATAAAATAGTAACTGTTTAAGCTGTGACCTGACTCCTTCAGTTGCTGTAACAGAACCAAGCACAATTTTAAAAAGAACTCCAGCCGGTCATAAGGGACAGATATAGGGAGAGCTTGAGCGTTGGATCGTGTCGCTTCCAGGGGACAGATCCGTTGGGGCATCTCTCAGCCTCCCCAGGCTGCCCGCTGTGAAGGGATCGTGTATCCTAGCAGTCAAAATCTGAGGTGTAATAAGCTCTCCCTGTAAACTTCTTGGGGTGCCCGTCAACCTCCTCCAGGTTGCCCGCTGCTGAGGGACCCCAGTCCTAGCAGTTGAAGTCTCGGGTGTATAATACACACACACCACTCACTGCCCTGACCACCGGCTGACAGGTACATCTACACAGCAGGGCTAAAGTCGGAATAAGCTACACAACTTCAGCTATGTCAATTGCATAGCTGAAGTTGAAATAGCTTGACTTGGCTTTTGGAGCTATCTACGCAGCAGGAAGTCGAAGGAAGAACACTCTTCCTTAGACTTCCCTTACTCCTTGTAAAATGAGGGTTACCAGAAGTCAAAGTAAGTTGTCCTTCAGCTCACCATTATTTTGAAATAATGGCTTGCAGTGTAGACACGCTGTTTGTTATTTCAGAATAACGTCAGTGTACACCACGTGTGGCCAACCCATTTAACAAAGAGAGCCAAAACAGCAGTGGAAAAAATGCAAAGAGCCGCACCAGAATTGTCGAGCAAAACCAAAAAAAATTATTTTTTTTTTAAAAAAAGGAGGCTGCCCTTTGGGCGCCATTTTTAAAACCACACAGCTCCGACCCGGTAAGCACAGGGAAGCCGGGGGCCAGAGGGGAGCCGGTGGGGGCTGGAGGCTGTTTGGGTGGGATGCAGGAGAGACTTTGTGAGCCACACTTTTGGGGGGTAAGAGCCGCATGCGGCTCGTGAGCCGTGGGTTGGCCACGGCTGGTGTAGACGTACCCTAAGTGTGTGATAAGCCATGGCATACCAATTTGCAGTTGAAGCATAGAGTACTTCAAATTTAGATTTGTCTCTTGGTCTTTACACTGTATAGCTACTCCAGGCATGGTTGATCACAAATGTAACTCTGTTCTCTTTAACTCTCCAGAACACAATCTCCCAATGCAATAAGACACACACACTGATCTGTTTCAAATCTATGGGATTGGTCAGTCTTTGGAATGTGGGTCATGTAACAGCGTGTGGGTAGTTTGGGAAATTAATTTTAATGTAAAGTATCAGAACCATAAAACCATTAGGGGTTAGGCTCTTAGGCTAACCGGATGATATCTACCTTAGGCCTCCAAGGTCATACCAGCTATAAACTCCAGTATAAATCTTTTTTCAGTTTTTGATGCATGTGCTCTCTGATATACCATACACACAATGATGATCTTTTAGAGTTATGGTCAATTAGGAAAGGATTCTTCATGTTTCCCCCTCCTCCCATGTCCTGTTCCTTCAAATCTCAGACTTTATATAAGACGTCATAAATCAAGCTAAAAGGTAGGAGCTTAATTTTGTTTGCAGTTTACACTTTGTACTGCTAAATTTGACATCAATTGAGCAGAACTTTTCCCACAAGGCCAAATACTTCTTTAACTGAGACCTTCTTATTGCATCCTTCGCCTCCAGAGAAATCAGCTGTCTGTTGCTATGGAAATTAACTCAGTCAGCCGATTTCTTAATGACAGCTGGTGCTAAACCACCTGCAGGTCTAGTTGATGTGGTTGTAAAAACTCAGGTGGTCTATGTACATTAGCACTCCCCTGATAGAAAAATGTAGGAGTATACCCTGAGATTCTCAGTGTCAACACATCTTGTACAGCATGGCAGAAGAGTGGATTGCTTTTGCTGTTGGAGGAGATGTTTTAACTTTGTCTCTGACAGAATCAATGGGTAAAATAAAAGGGAGCCTCTACCTGGCTAGATCTGCAGGATCCTCCACTGCTGTCCCTCCCTTCCTGGCTAGTGTGGTGAGATAGTGTTTCAATCTATTTTTACTGCCAGCCACAGCCTGTGTGGGGCATGTTCACCCCATCTGTCTCTCTGGCTATGTCTAGATTGCAGGCTTCTTTCAGAAGAAGCTTTTCTGGAAGATATCGTCCACATTGCAAAAGTGCAGCGAAAAAGCGATCTGCTTTTTTGAAAGATAGCGTCCACACTGAATGGATGCTATCTCGCATTTCAGCTGTGATTACTACGGACAGTGTGTCCACCAGGGCACCTGTGCTTTTTTCCTCTTTCCTCTTCTTTTGAAAGAACTCCCTTTTCCCCATCCACACATGACAAGAGCTCTTTTGGAAAAAGGCTTCTTCCTCATAGAATGAGGATTACCAATGTCACAAAAACCTCTCTGTTCTCTCGATTTTCTTTCGGAAGAACCCGATTACTGTGTAGACATAATTTAAATTTTATTTTTCAGAAAAATGGCCTTTTTTCCAAAAAAAACCTCTGTGGTGTAGACATACCCTCTGTCTCTTTCTCTTTATTGTATAGGTTCATGTGTACTCAAGTAGCCATTTTTCTTGCTGTTTGTTATCAACATCCTCCATTTCCATATACTGTAACTACTGACATTTTTTCCTGAGGTGCCAGTTCTGAGAAACAATAAAGAATGATTAAGTGCCTGAAGGGGCAGATAATTCTAAATGTGGCCTGCAGTGTGGCAAAGGCACATGGCATTACCACAATAATAGTTATTCTGCTTGTGGGTCAGCTGCAGTAACTTTCACCACTGCATAAGGATTAAATCCATTCCTTATTTGTGGCTCCTCATTTAAAATCCCATGTTAGCTTTTTTGTTGGAAATTTCAGATAAATAAATGCATTTCAATTTTATAACAATGTATTACTTATACCGATAAGGACCCAGACGTTGGCCGTTTGTGACAATGTTCTTCTCAAGTCACCCCAAGAGACATGTCTTTGTGACTGTTAGACTCTGCTGAAATAACTGGGACTAGAAGCATTATTCCTATGAAATATGCTGCCATATGCCCCCCTCTCTCCCTTCACACCCAATCCCTTCCATTTTGCAAGTAGTGCTTGAATGTCAAACTGGGTTTTGACTAGCAAAGTGATGAAATACTCCTTGGTTCACCTCACATGACACATCACTGCCATGTCATTTTGAAGAGTTGATTATATGCCACTCTAGAGCCAAACCTTACTTTCCAGTAAAATCTCTGCTAATAATGTCTCCCCATTCCTAGTTTGCATTTTCTGTACAATGCACAAAAACCAATTTACCAGTATGTTGAAAAACCAGCTGTAATTTCACAAATGACTTAGACGGTAACAAATCTAGAAGTCTATAGAAACTTCAGTTTGCTCTTAGACAAATTAGGAATAAGAAAAGTGGCTACATCTGTCAATTGGTTTAAATGTTATAAATTTGCACTATGTCTTTTGTTCTTTACACAACAGATACAATGCCAAGAAGTTACATAGGCACAGTTGGTTCCCAAAGACCATAATTTATGTATTATAAATAATATATATTATTATATTATAATATATTATAAATAATATACATTAGCATAGTGCATGGGAGCCCCAGCCATGGAGCAGGACCCCATTGTGCTAGGAGATGTACACACCCAAACCAATCTCTCTGCCCTGAAGTGTGTACAGTCTAAATAGACAACAAGCGAAGGGCTATAACAAGCAGAGTGAAGAATGTGATGACAGCAAATGGTATGATAGTACCATTTTTGGGGTGTGGCGTAGTTGGGGCTGGGATTCAGCTAACAGGAAGAGAGAGGAATAGGGAAGGAACGGGGCATGAGCAAGAAAGGGAAGGAAAGAAGAAGATAAGAGTAATAAGAGGTAGGGTTGGAGGAAATAGCCAATCAGCCATGACAGCAAAAGTCTGAGTCCTATAAAAAATGCAGAAAGTTCTCCAAAAATTTCTTCTTTGGTGGTTTCTGGCCCCACCAGCCAGACTCTTCTTCACAGTTTTCTTCGGAGCCCACATGGTAGGGGGAAAGGGAGACACAACCTGGGTCCTAGTAGTCACAGGGATGGCTACTGCTCCCCTGCGCAGTCTAGGTTTAGGAATTGCTGGAGAGAGGGATGGACTGGCTGGATCCCTATCTTGGCTGCTTCTGTGCTACTGACTAGAGTCTCTGGGCCTCAGATAACCATGTGGTATTAACGACATACGGATATACAAGGCCTAGCTTAATGCACACTGGTCACTCCCTGGTTCTAAAACTTGGAATACTCGTGGGCTCACAAACTATTCACAGACAAAGGGGAGTGTAGTGCACAGGAATAAAATTTCTGGCTAGGGTGTGGCATGTCTCACAACTACTTCAGAATAGTCTAACAGTCACATGAATATGCCAGTCATGGTGATCAGAGAAATTATTTGTCATATATAATTAGTCAAAATCTAGTATCTATTCTAATAATCAATCATTAATCAAATAATATACATTGTTACAATCTTCAGTCTAATTTCTTTTGATGCCATTTCTTTAAAAATGTTATATTAAGGTTTTATTTTATTTTTGAATTGGCATTTTGGTAAGGCACAAACCTCAGCTTGTGTGCGTGCATGCAGTTTGTTCCACATGTACAATCTCTTTAGATCTATCTAGTTCGTTATCTGGTCCTAGTATTTGTGTACACAGCACTGCCAAAGTGCACCAGAGGGGGTAATTTCTAGAAAGCTCTAGCAAGATGTGTTCTAATTGCCCCATCCAGACCTACTTACATATTTTTAAGTACACAGCCTGAATGATCAGTTTTAAAAATGGTATCTAAAAGTTTTTAAAACTGATTATTCAGTTTATACACACTCTAATTTTTGTAACTCTTCTCTTTAAGTGCAGCCCTTTTGAATGTTTCAGTAAACAAGGCTACACCTGACAAAAGAAAGTGGCTGGGCTGAAACTATATCTTCACAAAGCCCCTGATAATGTTCCCCTGACATGTGCTGTCCCAGTTTTATAAATTAGAAATCTGGTCAACTCAGTTTAGTCTCTAAGCGCTGCCAGCTGTCTCTCCTCACTACGGCTTCTAAGATGCTTTGAAGCTGTTTCTGAATTGTGTTGGCAACATTAGTGCAGGAAGATTTGAAGAATATAATAGATGAAAAAAAGTTACACAGCTTCACATAATTGACTGTGGCAATATAAAATATTGCCTGCTCTCTGTTTTGTAACAAAGCAGGTATTGCTTTCTTTTAGATTTTAACAGAAACAAAGTCAATCTGAAGTGTCTTTTTTTTCTGTTTACTTTCCAAGTTTAAAAGTTGCAAATTTGTTTTAAGTGCGTTTTCTATGGTTATGGTTATATGGTATTCACCATTCCATTCAGCTGATGGTAACATGCCCTTGTAGCTCAACAGATCAGTGTTCTGCATCCTCTACCACTATCAATGGAAGGTAAATTGGTATTTCAGAAAAAATAAGTCAGTGTAGGAAATGAGACTTTTTTTTTGTATTGACGCTTGTTTATTTCAAGTCTAGTGGCATTCATATTCTAGAGGCGCACACATAAATGTTACACTGAGCTGCTTTGCTACAAGAAAGTTAAAAGGAAGGGTGCAGTTGAGGGAGTTATTAATTGTGGCTGGCTTGCAGACCTGCACTCTGGAAGTATCAGAATTGGAGGGGGGGGGGAAGCTGAGCTTGAGAGAGGAAAAAGTGAGGGAGACAAGGAGGCCAGTAGCGGATGTGTGAACATTGGGACTTTTAACAGAATTGAGAAATTTGCCTGGGTAAAATACTGGGGTGCTGGAAAAGCCCAGACCAAGGAGGATTCAGAAAAATCAATGATCTCAATTCGGTAGAGAAAGAAGATCCCTGGTGAGGAGAAGATAAGGAGCACTCGGGAAAGTTACTGGAAATCACTGTTTCTTTCTTACTGCAATATCCTGCTCAGCTTTTCAGATGAATATTTCTGTGCCTATATAGTCTTCCCAACCCTACTTTGTCCCAGAATACAACACTTTGTAAAGTGCAGAAACAAGCATTCTTTATTTGCCAAACAACAATAACAACAAAGAGGAAGAATTAGAAAAGAGTGGGAATATTGGAACCATCAATAGAAGCTCACTTACTAATTTAGATATTTCTTCTCTTGACTTGTTGTGGTAAGTTTACCGATTGCAACATACATTACTTGAAATAAGAAGGCAAAACTTGTGCACTCTGCTACAATACTCAGGAAGCCTTGGTTTTGGTACAAGTGATTCCTAAGTTCATCAGTGAGTTTGGGGAAACTCCTTTCTTCTTCTGTTTCCCTCTGGCCCTGAAAGTGAGAGGATAATTGTTGTGAAATGTCAAGGGAAAGATGTACCTGAACCTACAGATTAATTCACTTTAACATCGCTTCCGTACTAGTGAATTTGTTTAATTCAGATGAGAACATAAGAAAACAATTCTGAAAGGAAATATATGAAGTCCAGCCACAATCATTACTATACCTTTTAAAATAAATATGACGAAGCCAGAACATCAAAACAGAACAGAACATTAGCAGGACAGTTTGGAAGCACTGTAAATTCAAACACTATTCAGATCAAGCCTCCTAGGGTCGATCTTCTAGCGTTTGATTTAGTGGGTCAAATGTAAACTCCTAAATCAAATGCTGAGGGCAGCCCCTGCTGGCGTCTGGTACTCCCCATTCTGTGAGGAGCAAAGGAAGCTGACTGGAGCATATGCTCCCATTGGCCTCCTGCAATGTGGATGGGGATTTAAGGTATTAGTGTAGCTGGCGTTGTGGAAGGTTGACCTTCCCCTCCACGGTAGACCAGGGCCCTTGGGTTTTATGCCAAGCAATGAAGCATCAAATGAACTCTCAAATAAATTTGCTAGTCATAATACACATGCCTATGGTCACATTTGATAAAAGCAATGGATAATAAAAACACTAGCTGACAGACATTTCAGAGGTGAAAAGGATAAGTCTCTGAAGAGATCCATAAAATATTTATTCGTGTCTCCACTGTATATCCAAGAAGCACACAGGGCTAGTGACAGTGATTAAATGTTCAGCATCTACAATGAGATATGCTTAGGTTTTAATGCACAGAATATTGATAGCATGATGAATCCAAGCAGTTTGTTTCCTGCAGTTACCCACCACAGGGGGAGGGAGGAATGAAAACAGCGCATAACATTCTTATAGGCAAAACAGGACATTAATGACTGTGCTCAGAAAAAATCCACCTTCCTTTATCTAACTGCACACACTGCTAATAATACCTATAGGATCATCAGTCTTAGTGAGATGGTTGGCTCAAAGAATTAAGTCTGGACCTGAAATATTTTGTCCAAAGTTACTGCTAGGAGGGGAAATTCAAAGATGATTTTAAAGACAAGGCTTTCCTTGTCTTAAGCCATCTTTTAGCATTTGGAAAACGCATCTGTAATTCAGTGAAAATACACAGTTTAGCATTGTTTTCAAGGCTCTTTCTTGAAAGTAACACAGAGTAGAGAGTGTCACCTTATTGGTAATTACCCAGGTAGAATGTTGTATGGGAGGAATAAGCCAGAAGGTCATCCTTCATAAAGGCTTTGTCCTCACTCCGAGTTTTTTCCGTCAGAAAATATGCTAATGACGGACTCATTAGCACGAGTTGTGATCTCATTAGCATATTTTCTGCTGTTTCTTTTTGTCCAAAAAAAGGTCCATGCTGCTTCTTTTTGCGCATAACCTCCTTGTGCAAAAAGAAATGGCAGAAAATATGCGAATGAGATCGTGACTCATGCTAATGAGGCCTTCATTAGCATATTTTCTGCCAAAAAAACTCACAGTGAAGACGTAGTAGAACTGCCAAGACCCCACAAGCATCTGGATGTGTTCCTGAAGCTGTCCACATGACAGTCATGTCCCAGCTCCCTGGTGATATGTTTCTATTGGACTCTCTGTCTAGTCAGTACTCCTCCATGCCTGAGAAAGAGTAGAGTTATACAATATGAAAAGTCCCAGTATAATTGTCTCTCTGGTATAATTTAGGCAGAGGATTGGTAAAGAGATTATGCCAGTCTGGGAGTGATCCTTCCTAACCTCACTGTTCTCCATCTACATCCTTCTGGGGTGGAGGCAAGGCATTAACTACTTGTGCATCACATAGGCTAGTGGGGATCCACTGGATTTTAATCCCCTGACAATGCAGAGATGGAAGGAATGATCTGACCCACATAAGTGAGATCTAAAAAAGAGCTGTTTAATTAGAGTCTCAACCAAGAGAGGCCAAGGGGGAGGTTTAAAGGGCTAAGGGTGCCACCCACCCTCTATTTCTTTATGACAACAAAATAGGAACCTTTTTATTTATCTTTCAAATTTTAACAAGTCATTAAAGATACTTTCAAAAATATCAATATGTATTGAAAACTGGTGTGCATGTAGCATATGTATGCATTGATGTGTTCCTTCTTTTACATGGCCCGTGTTTTAGGGAAGAGAAAGTGATTCCAATTATAAACTTATCTCCCAAACTATCATCACCGCACCTACTTGGGAATATTTGGTCCATTTCCTTTGACACCTGGAAGGTGTTACACATTTTACCTTCAATCCACACGAAAGAAAAAAAGTGAAGTGCTGGTGTGTAAACAATGTGCATTTTGTGAGAAATTCTAATATTTCAGTATATACTCTTTCCAAATTGGGGCACAATTTTTAAATATCAGCAATTTTTATGGAAAAAAAGTCAATTATTTTACCTTTTCAATTGAAGTGGAACATTTTGTCAAAACACTATGTTGATTCCAAATGAAAATTTGATGGCATTAAAATGACATTTCAAGTCAAATATCCTCTTCAGCATATATTTCAAGTAAAATACTTAATTGGAAATTAAATGTGCTATTTGGAATATGCACTTCAAAATGAAACATTTCAGTGCATTTCAAAATACCATTTCAATTTTTTAAAATCAAAATCAGCATTTTCCCTATGAAAATTTTGAATGGGACTGTGTCACATTTTTTAAATGAAAAATATTTTCTACCAATTTTAATATCTAATCATTTCTGTTTTGGACTGGAGGTACAATGCATTGTGATGTTGAGACATTACATCACTGTAATAAAATAGGCCAAATTTAAATGGGAGCAACCAGGTAATCTTCCTGTAGACATTTGAGGGACTAATTAAGCAGAGCTGTCACAGTTGATGAGACTTAATCAGAAAGTCAGTGCAAATGGCAAAAACAATGTAACTTGCCACCTAGATTTCAGTGGGAAAATGAGTTAACTTACAAATCAAGAAGGAAAAATGGGTATGTATGCAGGATAAAGGGGATCATGGGACCATCCACCAAGTCACATCGTCCCCAAAACTTCAGAATACAAATTAAGACCTGTTGTAAGTGGGCATGGATCCAGTAGGCTTCAATGGGAGATATACACTTATGCCAGAAACTGAATTTGGTTTTCACAGAATACTAAAGTGGTGTAGAGTTACAAAACTTTCCCAGTAAAACCAGCATTGACATCCCCACTGAACTTAGCCCACTATATAGACAGAGTTAGATTTATGTTATTATAGTCTCCAAAGCATAGCAGAAGCTCTGATTGCGCCTCTTTGTAACCAACAACATATCAGGTTTGTAGAGCATCCCCATATGCCACACAGTTACATTTTATTTTTCTGTGTCAGCAGGGAAATGGGAGAGACAAACAGTAGCTAGTTTGTATTGGCTGTTATGGGCTTGAATTATTGGTGCTTACTTTGCCTTCTGGATGCACAGCCAGTAAAGAAGATAATCCTTGCATGTTCTGTTTGCTTCTCATGTGCATCTGTTCTCTAATGTCAGTTATCACAAAAAAGGGAGGTGGAGGTAAAAACAGAGCCATAACGAGTTTTACTTGGGTTTCTTCAGGTATATGGAGAAACATTTTCTTCTCTCTTATTTCAGATTAAATATCATATAGTCATCTGGCAGTGTTGTTTGTTTGCAGTATAGTTCAATTTGCTGACACGTGTACACTTAAATGAGTTTTTACACATTTAAAATCCTCATTTCTGAAGATTTTTTTTATAGCACAGTATATATATATATTTTTCAAATGATCTGCTGAATGCTAGACACCATTAGGTCAAAAATATTTGAAATGACTTGTATCCTTCCTTTATGGAAAGTAGATAAGCATCTTTTTTAAAAAATATATATGCATAACTTTATATTCAATAAAAATAAATGATCATGAAATAAAGTTGTCACCGCACTTTGAACAAATAAAAATGCATTAAAAAGCAGTTTTCCTGTCTCAGTAAGAAATAGTTTAGAATATTACCAGCCAATTCCTGAATTAGACATAATCAGATTATTAGATTAACATTTATTTATAAAGGATCCGTATCTATATTTTTGCATTTGTTCCATAAATGGGATCCAACTTTTCAAAAATCTCCTTCTCCCAGTGCATTAAATAAAACACATAAAATACATGAAGATAACTTCTTGTATATTCATTAGTCTTGTTTGCTTTTAAATACATCTTGGCTGAGTACAGCAGGTCAATCTATAGGTTTAAACAATGATTGTGGAACCAGCCTTTTTTTATATATTGCATATTAACATTGCCAAACTGTATATTACAGTTTCTTGGGAATAACACCATCCTCTAATGCCATGAAAATGGTTCAAGGACACGTAGAGTGCACTTCCAATTGATAAATCAAGCTCCATAATAAGAAAGAGTGGGGGCATTATACATGTATTTAGAAATCTTTTCTCAACATAATTAAAGATGATCAGCAGCAAAGGAAAAGTGGATTTCTACACCTTTATGCTTCTTTATAATGAAGGGCATTTTTATGTGGTCAACCAAAATAGCTGGAGTAGGAGAAGGGTATATTATTAGCTCGTTATTTTAAAATATAAATTTCTGCCTGTATTCAAAGCCTTTACAAGGACAAGAGGCCAGTTGAACTATTAAGCAAAACATGAAGCTAAATTGGGCAATTAAGAGGGGAAGGGTCACAATCAATGTGCTTTTGTTAACCCCTATTTAACTCCCATTCTAACAAATACTTGAGAGATATGTATGTGAGTGTTAAAATTTCAACATTTCTTCTCCTTCAATTAAAGTCTGAGAATTCACAGCATACCTTTCCTGACTCCCAGCAGAAGTTCCCCATCTAAACTATCTAAGACCAGAAAACATTCCTGGTGTTTCAAAAGGTTAAAAAAAATAGAAATAAAGTTAAATACAACCCACCAAAACACCAATGAAACAAAAGGTCACAAACCCAATTAAGGGAAATTCCAACAATTTTTTCATTGGTGTAAGGTGGCCCAAGCTTTCAACATTCTAACTAATACTGGATCCAGACTATATAGGATCCAAAGAGACACAAGGGTATCTCTGTAAGGGACAATTGAGTTGTTAGCCATTAGTCTTAGCTCTGTGTAAAAGCCAGAAAGAGCTCCTTACACAGGCCTGAAACTGTGTCTTTGTGTGACACCTTTATTATTGCAAGCCAGGTTGAAAAATGGCGAGAAACTTTCTTCAAAAAGTTTAGTGGAGAATTTTTTTCATTCTCCAACTTTCTTTTTTATTTTTAAGGCTTCCAACTAGCTCTATTACAGCCTAACAAATCTATGATTCTCATTTTGTAAAAGATTACCGCATGAAGTCCTGTACTTGACGGCCAGTAACAAAATTCCATAGTAACAGAGAATTTACTTTTGAATGCATTTGTATTTAATGGGAAAGCCTTTGTAGGCATTAGACTGTTTTTAAGGGTGATCGTAGTGATGTGGAATGATTCTCTGAAAGACCTCAAGTATAACTTGGGGATATTGTTGTAAACATATATAGAAAAATTCTGCTTCTTAGATATAAATACATGGCTTCCACTGAAGTGAAGAGAAGCTGCTCATAAAAAGCCAAGGGCAAAATTTGTCTCATGGCATTACAATCAAAATAAAATGACCAATCATGTTTCTACCTAGGACATATTTTCAAGGAAACTTCTAGTGCAATAAGATCTAATCACTACCTGTAAAACAAATTTAAATATCTTATATATAATGAATAGTTACCAATACTAGAAGATGCAGACCTCCTAGGATTTTCTGATTCAAAGAAGGAGTGCAGCAGCTGAAAAAACATTAAATCAGCAACATTTTATTTGATAAAGGCTATGTGATAAAGCTGAGAGACCTCACACCAGCATGGAAGGAATTAAGAGTGCCTATCACCTCAGCTAACTCAGGAGGAGAAAAGGAGAGAACTTGGCTCAATTCAGGGATGACTGAAGAAGAGATAGATGCTGGTTGCCTCTCTACCTGAGGGGAGAGTCACTAGGAGCCTAACAGCTGGGATGGCCATCAGGGAAGAAGCACTGCTTTCCTGTCTGAGGGAGACTATGGAGGAGACCAAGGGGCACACAGCATCACAGTAAGCTAAGTAACTGTGCTATTGAGACATTATGGAGGCTGGTACTGCCAAACTTCTGGCTGCCCTGCCCACAGGAACCAAGGTCCATGAGGGGTGACTACTTTGACTCAAAAGACTACAAACTATGCAGTTCTAGGGGCCAGGACCAAAACTAAGGAAAATGGTAGAAATTAGCCCACGGTAGTGGACTTACAGATTCTGCTGTAAAGCCCTGTTTGGGAGTTGCTTAACTCAGGGTCCTGGACATGGACAAAATGGAAAGGAAGGGCCTCAGGTTCTTCTATCCACCTGTATGAGGCACCTCTGCCGGACAAGCAAGGAGTTCGACGGCATCGTGCCAACTACCAGGCCTCAGAAAATGTGGGTTGAACCTGATTAGTTTAACAGTTATTAAACCAACACTTGTTTTAAAGGAGATCGTTGATCTAATGGCATAGGACACCAAAGAAACTATGACGTTACAGATTACAACCTTCAAACTGCAATGGAAATGGACTCTGTACACATTCCTGTTGCAATTAACATTTGTATTCTTTTTACAGTTTTTGGATTCATTTTATGTCCCTTTTGTTCTTTGAAATGGAAATAAGACTTTTTTTATTTTAACATATGTAAAGACAATCTTGACAGCTAGTAAATGACACACAGAAGTAGAGGTTCTTCAGCTAGAATCTTCTATACAAAAATCCTCTTCAGCTAATTGTTACTGATGATGGATGAAAGATGCTGTTTCTGCCTTATCAGATCATATTAGAGCTACGTTTACACTACAAGTTTTTTTGGCAGAAAATATGCTAATCAGGGACTCATTAGCATAAGTCGTGACATCATTAGCATATTTTCTGCTGTTTCTTTTTGCGCAAAAAGGAGCAGTGTAGCCGCTTCCATTTTGCGCAAAACCCCATTTTGTGCAAGATCCTTATGCCTCTTTGTACTTCTTTATATCATCTTTGACTCAAAAGTTCACTGATAGAGGCAGCAGCGTGGGGGTGCAGGCGGCACGCAGAAACTGTGGCACCGGCTTTTGCTTCCCCCCCTTGCTGATACAGAGGCAGCGGGGGAGGGGGAGGGGAAATGTGCGTAGTCGAGTAGTCAACTTAACTACCCGAGAAGCCTAGGCTTATTGTGTAGTCAACTACTTGACTACTTGCATACATTCCTATCCAAGGATAGTGTTAATTTTCTTTTTTATTTGATTTCATATTGAGTATTGTAAGTATTGCTCCTCATTAACTAGTGAGAAAAGTGGGAGTATGAATTTGTAAAATTGGGTGCCCAGAAGTCAAATTTAGTAAACTTGAAATAATCTCCTAATGTAGACATGGCCTAAAGGACATCCATGGAGAAAGACAGCTTTCTACTGGCATAGAATTTACATGTAAGAATGAAATATTTGGTTTAGTTAACAGACTGACAATCATTTTATGTCTGTAATATGCCTTTCTTAGCAACTGTAGCCAGACAGAACCCCCTCCTTCCTCTCTCCCCCTCCTCCCTCTGGCATCCTTGGGAGAGAGAATCCTTGAGAGCGAAACTCTGTCTTCAAAAGCACCCAGGGCCTCCAGAGGTGCTGGAATAACAATGGCCCTGGATGCTAGGACAGGAACCAGATAACAGCAGCAATTGGGCCAGCAGGTGGTCGGGGGCCTTGGGCTACCTATGGCTGGTACCAGTATTATTACGCCTACACACACCGTCCCAGAAGAGGAATCTGTCGCTGCATCAGACAAAGGATGTCTGGCCCTAATGATTTAGTTACCTCCACCTCACAGGTGCAAATTAAGCTTCGGACCCCCTGTGGGAATGGGCGTCACAAAGACGTTCCAACTTAATTGACATTTTAATGACAAGAGAAGCGTCTACGTGACCACAGGGGTATAAAGTAGGGCCCTGTGCCCCACTCTAATTGGAGATCTACCCACATACCTGCTGGTCAGGCGGTCTTGGACTCCCCGAGACTTTAGGGATGCCTTAGTTTTGTACTGACTGCTTCCCATTGGGATTGAGAGGAACCTGGCTTCACTGGAATAAGGATCGCAGGGGTGAGAATATACGTGCTAGGTGTCTATTTTGCATGCATTTAATAAGAGCTCAGAGAACCAAAAGGGTTTCATGGTACCTGTAAGTGACTTTTTAGTGTAATTTCTGTCTTGTCCTGTTGTAGTGGCTGTGTTGTCTGTAACACAGCTGTAGCATTTAACAATTAAGTTTGCCTTGTAACAATAAAATAGTAACTGTTTAAGCTTTAGCCTGACTCCTCCTGTTTCTGTAACAGAACCAGACACAATTAAAAAGAACTCCAGCTGGTCATAAGGGACAGATATAGCGAGACCTGGGTGTTTGGATTGTGTCGCCTCCAGTGGACAAATCCGTGGGGCACCTCTCAGCCTTCCCTAGGCTGCCCGCTGCGACGGGATCTTGTGTCCTAGCAGTTAAAGTCTGAGGTGTAATAAGCTCTCCCTGTAAACTTTGGGGTGTCTGTCAGCCTGTTGGCTGCCCGCCGCGAAGGGACCCCGGTCCTAGCGGTCAAAGACACGGACGTAAAACTTCTTGGGGCGCCCGTCAACCTTCTCCAGGTTGCCCGCTGCGAAGGGACCCTGGTCCTAGCAGTTGAAGTCTCGGGTGTATAACTCACACACATCACTCCCTGCCCTGACCACTAGCTGACAGCAACTTGCCGGGATTTTCAATGAGATAAATTTAGAAAATATTTAATTTGAGCTATATTATACCCACACCCAGAAAAAAATGGGTCATATGGACTGGAGTCTGGGTGGAGGCTTGTGGGTCCTTGTGGTGCCAAGTGTGTTTCACTCCCACAGCCAATATAGAAAAATACTGTGAGTGAAGGCCAGTTACAGCTTGTAACAATCAAACATCCATGCTGATTTTTTGATGAGGGTAAGTGAAGGAATTTCCAAGACGTTTAGCATGGAGTTGTTAAAAGACAATGTTTGCTGCCTGTTACCTGGCTCAGTGAAATGGTAGCATTTCCTATAATGGAACTAGACAGATACATGCTTTACTCACTAATGTGGTCATGTCTCAACAAGGACAGGGTCAGAGATGATCACTTCAGTATATTTGAAGACTAATGGATGAAAACTATGAAATTAATTGGTTTCTAATGTTGGTTGATGTGGCTGCATTTACCCTTTAGAAAATATACTTCTTATACTCCAGACAGATGTTTGATTGAGTGGTATCTACGTTGACAAAAATGTGGTTTTAAATGATTCTAAAATGTTGTCTCTCTACATGGAATGAGTTTTGTACTGTCTGTATGCAGCATTATTATGTAATCTCACAGGGCCATGGTGATTCAGAGGAGCTGAATCTTGCACACAATGAATATAAGCTACATCATATCTAACCGGCATGCACACAGAGGGTGGCAAAAATAGGGTTCTGTAGTTGCTGGCCAGCTGCATCAAGAAGTTCATTTAAAAATAATTCACAGCAAAAATAAGCAGGCATATCCTTTCCTTTCAGAGCTGACTGCTAACAATGGAATCCATCTGGTTTCTACTTAGAACAGGTCTTTGTCTTCCTAACACATCCCTTTCCAACTATTTCTTAGTATGGCTCATCTGCCGCTGAGTGCAAAAAACGGAGAAGCCAAGGTGAACAAACAATTAAACGATCTTGATGCAATCCTTGTCTACAATAGGAAAGCTAGGACCCATAATTCACTGGCAGGTAAAGCAATGGAGGATACTTCAGTGTAGCCAGGACCAATGTGCCCTCTAATCTTTTCCATCCATGTGCAGATGTTTTCCATCCATTTGCACCATCAATTGAAATGTAAAACCTAGTTGTAGGCACTCTGCTAATCAACTGGGCAGCATTTGAATCTCTCTCCTGAATGGCCACACAAGCACATGTCCAGACAAGGAGGTTCCTGGCAGCAGCCCTAGAACTAAGACAATGCCATGCTCTGGTGCTTAAGTAGCGATCAGCTGGGAGAGCCATGAGTTCATTTTGACCACAGATTACAAACATTATATTATTGACACCACCATGCTGTAAATAATCAGTGTGGACAAGCATCTATCTACCATTCCTCTGCTCATTCAAAAGAGCTCTTCCTGGCTGATACATATCTGAACATGAGACTATAGCTCTGGCTAATGGGATAGTCCCCTGTGATCTATCATTGTGGCTTTGCTTCTAGATTGACCTCCTCCTTTATCCACTGCGTTCCAATGTTTCCTACCAGGGCTGAGCATGAATGCATGCAAGACAGTATGCTGGGAAAAATAGCCATTTGTTCTGCCTACACTTGCATATTCGGTGAGTTTATGATTTTTGTATGTGTTTTTAACCTCACTGAATTCATTTTTAATAATAATGGGCCAGTAGTAAACCCTCACATAACTGAGGCTGTACTCTTGCTTCCTTGCAAATCTAGTTCTTAAAGATGTGCTTTTTGAAAATTAGTCCATTATGTTTGATCTTGGTCACTGATACTAGTGACTTTCTTTTACAAACATGAATAATAACCAAATGCACTTTCATATCAAAGCTGCTAATGAATATTAGCCTTGTTAAAAAAAAAATAAGTGAAACACTGTGAGATAAACCAGTAACTACCTGGCTGATAGCAGAAAGACAGACAGGTAGAGAGTGACAGTGAGAGGCTCAGCTACATTTTGACAAGAAAGCAACTCTGTGGGTTGATTTCCAAAGGCATGTCTGACTAATGCCTGTGCAGTGGGCTTTTGAATGAAATGATAAAATTCACATCTGTATCTGATATGAGAGGGATAACGGGGAAAATAATGAAGGGAAAAATAAAAGTTTTTTTATTAAAAACAAGAACAGCAGTTCCACACTGGGAACTGAAGGAAGCTGTAAGAGCTGAAGTGAAGACTGGAAATGCAATTTTAAAGAAAGATGGATGAACTTAAAAGTGAAATACAGCAGACTGAGGGCAGATTTTGGGTGAGTGAGTTATTATGTCCAGTGGATATGCTAGACACTTGCAAAGAGTGATTGTTGTCAAGTATTACCTTTATTATAATTGTAGAAACAATTATAATATAGTAGTTTCTACAGGAAGTAACTTTTTAATTGAATAGTTAAAAATAAAGTATGCAACCTGTCAGTGCATTATTCTGGCCATACTTTAGCTTCAGAGAAGCTAGCAGGATTCTGCTTCTTATGTGCACATGGAGAACTCCTTTTATCACACATAGAAATGAACACACCAGCGTATGCCAGAACCTCCAAGGACACAGAATTCCAAACACAGATTATTGTTGGAGGAAAAGAAAATCAGCTTGTTTAAAATAAGTAAAAGACATTGAATTAAAGGCATTATTTTTGTTGAAAGTCTCATCTTTACACAATATGACTCGGGGTATGTCTGCACAGTGGTGTTTTTCTGGGATACTGGAGGTATCCCAGAAAAACTCCATCACGTCCAGGGAACGTGTTTGCTCTTCCACTTTTTTTTTTTTGCAGAAGAGCAAACACGCATTCAACGAGGAATAAGGGCTCCTCCGAAAGAGGTGGAAAAGCCTCTTCCGGAAAAGCAATCCGAAAAAGCTCCGCAAATTGCGGAGTGCAATTTGAGTAGCTTTTTCTAAAAAATAGCGATAGTGTAGACCTAGCCTCTGTGACATGTTGGGAGAACACGACAGTCCAAAGGGCAGTAGTTCAAACATGTGAATGTTTTATTTCCCTGCAGGTTAGAATCATAGAACACTAGAACTGGAAGGGACCATCAAGTCCAGTCTCCTTCATTCTCAGCAGGACCAAGCACCGTCTAGATCATCCTGGACGGATGTTTATCTAACTAGGTCTTAAGTATCTCCAGTGAGAGATTCCACAGCCTTGCTAGGCAATTTATTCCTGTGCTTAACCACCTGACAGCTAGGAAGGTTTTCTTTATGTTTCATGGCAGAACATGATGACTTCTCTCTCTCTTCTTTTAAAAGAGTATTAATCCCTCACATACAGGTAAATTACATTATATTGGATGTAGCTTTATGTAGAGGCAAGAAGTGGTTTCAATAAACCAAGCAGTTACTACGTGAAAATACTTTTCCCTTCTTTTTTGGTGGGTAGGTCCTAGGAAGTTCCAGGTTGTTTCAATAGCCAAAGCCTCTTTCTTTATTACAGACAACTACGCTAACAGAATGTTAAATTGGCAAAGTATAGCACTGAAATGACAGAGAATTCCAGAATTAAG
The DNA here is from genome assembly GCA_032595735.1 of Pelochelys cantorii. Lineage (NCBI taxonomy): Eukaryota > Metazoa > Chordata > Testudines > Trionychidae > Pelochelys > Pelochelys cantorii. The sequence goes on from CM064327.1 coordinate 95,299,376, forward strand.
TTTATCCTCTCAATATTATTTTGTCCCCTTTGTGACTATGTATTATATACTGTATTTCCTCTCTGCATTTGACTTAGGCTCTTTCTCTTCTATAGCATTTGAACAGATTGAGACCACAATCTCCTTGCTCTCAGCCCTGGTACGTGAAGCCACAATTCCTTGCAGCCACTGAGAGGAGCAATTGCAGCAAAAGTCCTGCTTGGCCTCCACAGTTCTGCTCTGGAGCATGCTCTGTGCAGATGTAATATCTGGAGAATTTAACTGCCAATCTCCAACAAATCTGAACTGAACATGTGTGAGCTGAGATTTCACAAAGGTTTATAACTTGGACAAATATTATTTCCCTAAGCTCATTCTTCAAAACAGCTAAACCATTTTTGCTGAAACCTGTTAAATAAATTCTGACTGCATGGAAAATTTCAGTCTGAATAGTTAAGTCTGGCAAATTTATAAGCAACTCAAACCAGGATCTTGTAGTAGGAAATGTTGGGCAACCTTGGGTGGGGATGGATAGGCAAGCCATAAATATTAAAGCAAGTTAATTATTTTCTGATTATTTAAGAGTGTGTGTGTGTGTGTGTGTGTGTGTGTGTGTGTGTGTGAGAGAGAGAGAGAGAGAGAGAGAGAGAGAGAGAAAAATACATTGCTTGTGAGGGGCTCTATAAATCCCATTCTTTATTATGATGAGAGGAAGTATCATGGAAGATAAATTAAAATCCTGATGCTATCTACCTCATGTCTATAAAGGTTATAATATGCCAATAAAAGAAGATTTTGCGAACTGGAAATTGCTCTCTATTGTATTAGCTGACCTTTGAGGCTCTGCTGAAGTAATATTTTAAATTCCAAGAACTGTGATTCTAACTCAAAATTATGGAATTTTGTATGGATTCATTTGAACTATAATTGATTGCCTAACATAGAGACTGTGCTATATGATTTATTTAGCAGAGTGTTATCTGCTAATTTAGAATGTAATTATTATCAAAGTGGCTCCTTTCAACTATTTTTATGGGCATAAAAAGAGAGGACTTATCAGTGTTCTCCAACAAAGAAGAAATCACCTGGCCCTGTAGAAGTCTTTAGTTCAAATTATTGTTTCCCACTAGATTTCTCCTTGTATTTATTTTAACATGCAAAGCATTTCTACATCTTTTCCCATGAATCAGAAATGAAGAACATTGACTGCAGAACATATTTCTTGCTATCATCTTGATAAATATGGATCATAGTATATAGTATACTATGTTGTTACTAATACTATAACTATATGGCTAATCTCAATTTATGAGAGACATATGGCAAACATTTTTTAAAATGAATGCCTAGGGTTAGACTCTTAAATCCATAAATGAAGCCAGATTTTCTGAAGTGCTGAATACCAATAAATCCCATACAAGGCAGAGAAAAATATAGGTGTTCAGCGTATGTGTTTTATTGAGCCTAATCTTAAATTAGAAATAGTTGATCTGTGTTGCCACTAATTATAAGCCTGATTTTTCATATCAATTTTCTTTAATGGTTTCCTGCAATAAGGACTTCAGGATTTGGCTTTAAAGCTGTAGGGTTGGATTTTCAAAAAGGCTTAAGTAAATTAGTCCCATAGTCCCATAGAATGTCAGGCTACCCCTCTGAAACTTTTAAATACACTGAGATTAGTTATACAAATCAGTGAAATCCTAGCCCCATTTAAGACAAAGGCAAAACTCTTTTTCACTTCCATGATTTTGCTTATCTTACTTAATATTTTAGAAATGTGCATCTGTCTGTCCATCAGTCTGTGAGTCCATTCATTCAAGAATCCCTTCTAAACAGTAAGATCTAGGACCACCAAATTTGGTATGTAGCTTTCTCTTGTCATAGCTTAAAGCCAGGTAAGTGTTTGCTTGTGCCAGGACAATGGGAAACTCCTGGAATCTGATTGTATTTCATAAAATGGAAAGGAAGGGGCCTGGCAGGACGGCCAGTTATACCAGCAGGTGGGTGGCAAGGGGCCAGAGATGGGGACCAGGAGAACTATAACCCCATTGGGCTAGCAGAAGGCAGGCTAGAGAAAGGAATGGCTATCTATTATATATTTCAGAGAGTTTTTCTGTTTGTGTTTGTTTGTGTGACTCTGTCCCCCAGCCAGGGGACATACAACCCTCTCCTGGCTGTGCCTGCTGCAGCTGCGGTGGCATGGAGAGGTGCTTCTCATATGGCTTTCAGCTGCTGTGGTGAGGGAGGGTTGGGGTTGCCCTCTCTCCCAGAGGCAGCCTAAATACTGAATGCCTCCTCCCCAGCCCCAACACAGAACAATGATCTAAATGAAGAAAAAGCAAAGTTACTTCACCTTGGTGCAGTAACTGTCATTCTTTGAGATGCGTGTCCCTGTGGGTGCTCCACTGTAGGTGCTGGGCTTGCCCTGGTGCCGCAGTATGGAGATTTTCACACCAGTCGCTAGTCGGACCGTGCATGCGTGGAGGGCGTCTCATGGCGTTCGCGCTCTTTTGCGCCTCTCGGTCCGGTTCCAGCCAGTTCCTCGAACCCACCTCAGGATCTGGAAAACAGAGGGACACAGACTCTGAAGTGGGGAGGTGGGTGGATAGTGGAGCACCCATGGGGACACACATCTCAAAGGATGACAGTTACTGCACCAAGGTGAGTAACTTCACTTTCTTCTTCAAGTGATGTCCCCGTGGGTGCTCCACTGTAGGTGCACAGCAGTATCCCCCTGTATAAAGGTAGGTGGGATTCAGAGCCCCTTATTTATTGGCAGATGAAAGGACTGCAGCTGCCACGGAGTTATCAGGCAGCCATCTACGCTGGATGGCGTAGTGTTTTACGAAGGTGCGATAGGACGCCCACATGGCTGCCCTACAAATATCTGCAAAGGGAACACCTCTCAGAAAGGCAATGGAAGCTGATATGGCTCTAGTGGAGTGGGCTCTACGGCGTTCAGGGAGCAGTATTTCCTGTATGGTGTAGCACTGGGTTATGCAGGATACAATTATGTTAGCTATTCTTTGAGATGAAATGGGTCCCCCATTGACAATTCTGCCAGGAAAAGGAGGAGCTGGTCTGTCTTTCTAAAAGGTTTAGTGCAGTCTATATAGAAAGCTAGAGCTCTGCATACATCTAGAGTATGAAGGGCCACTTCATGAGGGGAAGCATGCGGCTTGGGGTAGTATGAGGGCAGTATAATAGGCTCGTTAATGTGAAATTCGGAGCAGACCTTAGGGATGAAGGCTGGGTGATGTCTAAGGATGACACAGTCCTTCTGGAAAATGGTGTATGGGGGTACCGCCATCAACACCGATAGCTCACTGGTTCTGCAGGCAGAGGTGATGGCGAGTAGAAACACCAACTTCTTGGTTAAGAGCTGGAGAGGTATTGTGGCTAATGGCTCAAAAGGTGGGGCCGTGAGAGTTCATAGAACTATGTCCAGATTCCATAGTAGGGGAGGTGTCTGGGGGGGGGTGTCAAATTCGTTAGCCCCTGAAGGAACCTCTTTGTGAGGGGATGAGCAAATACGGAACATCCCTCAATTGGTTGTTGAAAAGCTGCCATTGCCGCAAGATGTACTCTAAGTGATGCTATGGCTAATCCTGTTTGTTTCAGCTCCATTATGTAGTCCAGTATGTTGTGGATAGGAGCAGTGTGAGGGTTGATGCAGTGTTCGGAGCACCAACTGGTGAATCTTCTTCATTTTGCGAGGTAGGTATTTCTTGTATTTTGTCGCCTCCTGTGTATCAGGACATTTTTGACATGATCGGAGCATAATGTTTCAGCAGCATTTAGCCAGCTAGGTACCACGCTGTGAGGTGCAGTGTGCAAAGCTGTGGGTGCAGAAGGCGACCGTGGTCCTGAGTGACTAGATTCGGGAGCAATGGTAACGGGTATGGAGGATACTGGGACAGTTGTAGGAGGAGCAGGAACCAGTGTTGCCTCGCCCATGCTGGAGCTACCAATATGATCGTGGCCCAGTCTATCTTGACCTGCTGAAGAACTCTTGGAATGAGTGGTATGAGGGGGAAGGCGTACATCAGGGGACTCTTCCAGCTGATAAGAAATGCATCTCCCAGGGAATGGTGACCGAGTCCTGCTCTGGAATAATAGTGGCGATATTTCCTGTTGTTGTAGGTCGCAAAGAGATTGATGAGTGGTGTCCCCCATTGGCAAAAGAGGGAATGGAGGACTCTGTGGTGAAGCTCCCATTCATGATCTGGTGCAAAGTTCCTGCTGAGGGAGTCCGCTGTTGTGTTGTTGATGCCAGGTAAGTATGATGCCACAAGAGTGATGCCGCTGGTGATGCACGAATTCCAGAGTCGGACTGCCTCTGCACATAGGAATCGTGAATGTTTGCCTTCCTGACGATTCGCTTAATACATCGTCGCTACATTGTCTGTTAGGTTTTACTGTGCAGTATTTGGTTGCGGAAATGTTTGCAAGCATTAGCGATGGCCCTGAGCTCCAGAAGGTTTATGTGAAGCAGTGTCTCATGGGATGCCCAGTGGCAATGTATAGAGACTCCACCCATGTGTGGGCCCCAACCCATGAGGGAAGCGTCCGTAGTAATCTTATATCGCGGTAGTGGTTGGTGGAAGGGCATGCCTGACAGCAAATGTTTGTCTATGGTCCACCACTCCAGGGAGGCAATGACCTTGGGTCAATCCACTACCCTGTGCACATCTCGAGTGGTGTGATTGTGAACAGTAGCCAACCAAAGTCGTAGAGCACAGAAGTGTAGTCTGGAATGAGGGACTACGAAAGTTGTAGCGGCCATACGGCCAATAAGCCTGAGAGCTATGAGCACCTGTACCGTGAGTTTGGCTTGGAAGGTATCTATCAATAGTTGGATTGAATGAAATCTGGCCAAGGGTAGGAATGTTCTTGCTACTATGGAGTCTAGTCGTGCTCCAATAAACTCCAAGTCCTGGGTAGGTTGTAGTGTGGATTTGTCCTCGTTCATGAGAAGGCCTAGGGACTGGAAAGTTTGTCTGGTGATGTCGAGCATCGTGAATACTTGCAAGGGGGTTCGACCTTTTATAAGGCAGTCTTCTAGATAAGGGAATATAACAATCCCCTTGCATCAGAGGTGAGCTGCCACTACTGAGAGCGTTTTCGTAAACACTCTGGGGGCAGTGGAGAGCCTGAATGGTAGGAGATGGTATTGAAAGTGGTCTTCGCCGACACTGAAGCGGAGGAACCATCTGTGTGCTGGATGAATTGTAATGTGGAAATATGCATCCTGTAGGTCGAGAGCAGCAAACCAGTCATTTTGGTCCAGGGATGGAATTATCAATGCCAGGGTTACCATCCTGAAATGTTGCTTTCGGAGATATTTGTTTAATTGTCTGAGATCCAATATTGGTTTCCATCCCCCTGTTTTCTTCTGTACCAGCAAGTAATGGGAATAAAAGCCTTTCCCTTTGAAAGGATTGGGCACCCTTTCCACTGTGCCAATTTCTAGTAGATGGTTGATCTCGGCACGCAGTAAATCTTTGTGAGAGGGGTCCCTGAAGAGGGATGAGTTTGGTGGGGTTGTGGGAGGGAGGGATAGGAATGGTATGGCATAACCGAATTGGATTATCTCTAATACCCATTTGTTGTTGGTGATATCCGTCCACTGATGGTAGAAAGGGTGCAAGCAATGGTGAAACAAATGGGTACTCATGACTGATGGGTAGGTTGGTAACACTAGTTGCTTGCTCTCGACCAAGCAGTCAAACCTGGTGCTTGGGATTGGATTGAGTTTGTGGGCGATTATTCTGGTTGCAGTGTCTGGGAGGCTGGTGACGTTGGCGTTATTGGTCAAAGGAGCGGTGTTGCCGCTGCCACTACTGCCTGGTATGGGTGTAATCATAGTGCCTCTGGAAAGGAGTGTAGCGCCTTCTCCTGTAGGGCGGGGTGTACATCTCTAGGGTTCTGAGAGTTGATCTAGAATCCTTACTCGAATGTGGAACCGTGTCGGTCTTTTCAGCAAAAAGATTGTCTCTCTCGAATGGTAAATCTTCTACTTTCACTTGCAGGTCTTTGGGGACGGTGGCAGACTGGAGGTACAATGCCCTCCGCATCACAACCGCCGTGGCCGTCACTCGTGCTGCTGTGTCCGTTACGTCCATTGTTATTTGCAAGCTGGCTCTGGTGGAAGCATAGCCCTCTTGGATGACAGACTTTAAGATGGGCCTTTTGGACTCAGGCAAGGACTCCATCAGCGTAGTGAGTTTGGTATAATTATACTGGTCTACAATTTTTTAGAAGTTGTCCGCTTCAGAGATAAAATGTGCTATTTATTATGTATTTTGATGTGCTGAACTCAAATATGACAATTAAAACAACTGATTGGCTACAGTTTCCAAGATATTTAAGTTTTTACATTTTACGTCTATGTATATTGTGTAGATAGTAGAGTTTTAATCATAAATTGTAAACCTAGGTCTTTTCATGTGTTTATGGTTGCTTTTCATGATAATATTTCACCTGTCCTGTTTATGTAACACTTTAAAAATCAGCAAAAGGGTTATATAAATAAAATTTATTATGAAACAAAAGGCAAAAAACTATTATGTACATAGTTTAGTCCTATTCAGTGTCTACTCGGCGCTTCTTGGCTTGTCTCTTGTATTCATTAAATGGAGCATCTCTTGTCACTGTCCAGCAATAGTCTGCAAGCATTGATGGGCTCCATTTGCCCTGATAGTGTTTCTCCATTGTTGCAATGTCCTGGTGAAATCGCTCGCCATGCTCGTCGCTCACTGCTCCGCAGTTCAGTGGAAAAAAATCTAGATGAGAGTGCAAAAAATGTATCTTTAGTGACATGTTGCAACCCAGGCTTTTGTATGCCTTGAGGAGGTTTTCCACCAACAACCTGTAGTTGTCTGCCTTGTTGTTTCCGAGAAAATTTATAGCCACTAACTGGAAGGCTTTCCATGCCGTCTTTTCCTTGCCACGCAGTGCATGGTCAAATGCATCATCTCGAAGAAGTTCACGAATCTGAGCACGAACAAAGACACCTTCCTTTATCTTAGTTTCACTTAACCTTGGAAATTTTCCACGGAAGTACTTGAAAGCTGCTTGTGTTTTGTCCATGGCCTTGACAAAGTTCTTCATCAGACCCAGCTTGATGTGTAAGGGTGGTAACAAAATCTTCCTCGATTCAACAAGTGGTGGATGCTGAACACTTTTCCTCCCAGGCTCCAATGACTGTCGGAGTGGCCAATCTATCTTGATGTAGTGGGAATCTCTTGCACGACTATCCCATTCGCAGAGAAAACAGCAGTACTTTGTGTATCCAGTCTGCAGACCAAGCAAGAGAGCAACAACCTTCAAATCACCACAAAGCTGCCACTGATGTTGGTCATAGTTTATGCATCTCAAAAGTTGTTTCATGTTGTCATAGGTTTCCTTCATATAGACTGCATGACCAACTGGAATTGATGGCAAAACATTGCCATTATGCAGCAAAACAGCTTTAAGACTCGTCTTCGATGAATCAATGAACAGTCTCCGCTCATCTGGATCGTGAGTGATGTTGAGGGCTGCCATCACACCATCGATGTTGTTGAAGGCTACAAGATCACCTTCCATGAAGAAGAATGGGACAAAATCCTTTTGACGGTCACGGAACATGGAAACCCTAACATCACCTGCCAGGAGATTCCACTGCTGTAGTCTGGAGCCCAACAGCTCTGCCTTACTCTTGGGTAGTTCCAAATCCCTGACAAGGTCATTCAGTTCACCTTGTGTTATGAGATGTGGTTCAGAGGAGGAGGATGGGAGAAAATGTGGGTCCTGTGACATTGATGGTTCAGGACCAGAAGTTTCATCCTCTTCCTCGTCTGACTCAAGTGAGAATGATTCTGGTGCATCAGGTACCGGCAGTCTTTCTCCGTGGGGTACTGGGCGTATAGCTGATGGAATGTTTGGATAATGCACAGTCCACTTTTTCTTTGACACACCTTTCCCAACTGGAGGCACCATGCAGAAGTAACAATTGCTGGTATGATCTGTTGGCTCTCTCCAAATCATTGGCACTGCAAAAGGCATAGATTTCCTTTTCCTGTTCAACCACTGGTGAAGATTTGTTGCACAAGTGTTGCAGCATTATGTGTGGGGCCCACCTCTTGTCCTGATCTCCAATTTTGCAGCCAAAATAAAGGTGATAGGCTCTCTTAACCATAGTGGTTATACTGTACTTTTGTGATGCAAAAGTCACTTCACCACAAACATAGCAGAAGTTATCTGCACTGTTCACACAAGTACAAGGCATCTCTGCTCACTTTGGCTAAACAGAAATGTGTCCCTTTGCAAAATCAAACACTGACAAATAAGAGAGCACGACACTGATTTCTAGAGCTGATATAGGGCAATTTGTTCAGCAGAGTGATGTCAGCTTCATTATGATTGCATCATCCATGACTTCTAGGAATAACATGATGCAATTCATATCATGTATGATGCAATACCAGCTTCAGATTGCATCATTCATTGTTTTGCCTAAAAAGCAAGTACTGTCCAAACCCAGTCATAGATTTATTCATAGATCCAGTCAAAGATGTATTTTAGTCATTTCTGGTTTAAATTGAGATCCCTTCCCTTTATAACTCACTTATCCTCCACCATTCCCAAGTCAAGGGTCGTATATACTGACCCAATAGCATATCTTGAAAACTAGAGCCAATCAACAATTTTAAGCATCATTTTCGTTCTCAGTGACCCAGAATTAGTAAAGTTTGACTACATTTCTTTCAGAAGCATTTTGGCTGTAGAGCAGTGTTATCGAAGTTATGGTTCGATAAGTGTGTGAGGTAATTGGCTATCTGAAGGAGGTGGGTGGATGATGTGTAAACTTTCCTCCCAAATAAATCTAGTCTTTTTGTGTCCTTGTCTGTTGTCTGATTTCTGTATTGGGGGGGCCTTTGCTCTTTGTTGTGCCGCGTCAACAACTAATGAGTTAGGATGCGGGTGTGTAAATAGAAACTCTGACCCTTTAGGTGGGACAAAGTATTTCTTATCGGCCCTTTTATTTGTTGGGAGTGCAGATTCTGGAGTTTTCCATAATTCATTGGCAACTTCCAATATGGCCTCGTTGAGTGGGATGGCAAGTTTGACGCTGTGAGATGTCTGAAGATTCTTGAGAAGACAATGTTGCTTCTCCTTTATCTCAGTGAGCTGAATCTCCTGGGACACTGCAACTCTTTTAAAAAGGTCTTGGAACTGCCTGAGATTGTCAGGGGGAGAGGTATCCCCTGGGATGACTGACTCATCTGGCAAGGAAGACGACTGCTCGGTGGGCGATATCTCAGGTTGCTGCACCTCTGGTACAATTGGTTGTTCCTCCTCCATTTCAGATAGAGGAGGGGTGGAGATATTGGCTCTTGAGATGAGTGGGGTGGGTCGAGCACTGGCGAGTGTCTGGAGGATGAGCAGCCTGTGAGAGACCTTGGAACCGACCTAGAGTTGTGGTGGTAAGAGTGGCGGTATGGTAAATATTGCCTGTAATAGGTGTGTTTGTCATAATGGTCCGGTAGTAATAAGAAGAGCGGGAAGGGGAGTGGTCATATCGGTGAGACCTGCTATATGTTGCTTTATAAGAGTAGTCCGGGGAATGAAGTGATGGTGACGGGGAGTAGGCGAGGCAGAGAAGTGCTGATGGTGACGGCTAATATGTTGCCTCGGTGGAGTCAAGAAAGGAGATGGCAGATGTTCAAAGGGTGAGTAATGTCTGACTAGTGAGCGCCTGGGCAACTGAGGTGGTGGTGGAGATGATGGCACTGGAGGAAAAGTTGGAGATGGTGAGTGCGGTGTGAGACTTCAGTGCCGAGCTGTCTTCATGGTCACTTTCATAGAGACTGTCCCCTGTGGTGCCGTGATAGGTTCTGGTACCGAGTGAGTGGTTGCTGGTGCCGATGGCATTGGTGCTGAAGGCAGTGCCAATAGATTGGTGACACATGATTGTGGTGCTTGTGGTGCCGCGCCAGAATGGAGATCGGTGCCGAGGGGGACTTGGTGTGCGTCGGTGCTGGCTGTGGAGTCGGTGCCGTTGGCACCGAAGGCTTGCGCATGGAAGGAGCCAGTGCCGAGGCTGTAGTCGGTGTCGGTGAATGGGATGACGATGGCACCATGGTACCCGGCTTTTTTGATCTGGATGGTGCCATTGGAATGCGTGCCACAGCCACTCCAGATGTGCCTGGCTTGCTCCCTACACTCAGTCCACCACTCGAAGTGGCTGGCAGAGAGTGGGTCGGGGATGGTCTGATTTTCCTCAGAGGGGCCGAAGTCAGAGAGGAGGCCCTTCGCTTCTGCTGGGATAGCCTCAGGGAAGAGGCTGATCCTTCAGGCTGAAGAGCCTTATCAAATGAGGATCATGTGGAGCCTCATTTCCCTATCTTTTCATGCTCTAGCTGTAAGCTTAGAGCAGTGAGGCAACGTATGCAAGTCACATGGCCGTCAGAAGTGGGCATAGCCTTGCGGCAGGCCTCATATTTTTTAAAACCTGGCGATCCTGGCATTTTGGTAGATATTTCTTAATTCTCTTGTCTTCTCTGTTTGTTTTTTTTTGGGGGGGGGGGGTGAAGGTATCAACTATATACAAGTGGAGAGTTAACAGGAACTCAATAAACATAGCTTAACTATTAACTAAGAAAATGTTTTTGAACAAGGGAGCGAAATAACGGTAATGGAGATAAGAGTAATATATATATATATATAACAAATAACTATTAACAGAACAACTTTGATTTCTGTCACGAACAAGAAGATCAGAGGAGAGCAGTTCACTCCATCTGTAGCCTGAGGTGGTTAAGAGGAACTGGCTGGAACCGGACTGAGCGGCGCGAAAGAGTGCGAACACCGCGAGATGTCCTCCACGCATGCGCGATCCGGCCAATGACTACTGCGAAAATCTCCATAATGTAGCACCGGGGCAAGCCCAGCACCTATAGTGGAGCACCCACGGGGACATCACTCGAAGAACAACTAATACTTATTTGAGTTGAGGACTCAAGCAACACTGGATAAATCTTCTGGTAGCATATAGATTGTGTTTGTTTGTATTTGTGGAGAGTCAATGAAATTTTCACTTCTAAGGGTACGTCTATACTGTCACACTATTTCAAAATAACTAGTGTTATTCTTAAATAACTGTGTAACTTCTTCCAAAAGAGAGCATCCACACACAAAAGCACATCAAAAAAGTACTGCGGAGATCCTGCAATGTCTCCTCCTCAGCCCACAGCTCAAGGAGGGACAGGATCTCCGCTCCACACCAGGAGGGTGCCCACCTCTTGGTTCCCCTGGGTGGGTCCTGGGGCCCCTGGGGCTGCTCCCTGCAAGGGTCAGGTGGGTCACCAGGGGCTTCAGGGGTAGACATGACTTGCAATGGCTGTGGCAGGGAGAGCACCGTGGTGAGGTGTTGCTCTCAGGCCAGTTTCCTTCCATAAGGCTTGTCCAGGGTGCCTGCAGCTTTATGAGGGGTTAGGAGACAGGAACTATAGAATCCTGATTACTTTGGATGGAATGGACACCAGGGCACCTGTGTTATTTCCTGGAGGCCTCTTCTTCTGAAGAAAAACCCCCTCCTTCCCATGCACACACACCTTTTCTGAAAGCTATTTCGGAAAAAGGCTTCTTCCTCGTTGAAAGAGGATTACCAATGCCAGAAAAACCCCTCTCTTCTTTCAATTTACTTTCAGAAGAACGCGATTGCAGTGTGGACGTAACACAGGTTTTGTCGGAAAAACAGCTGTTTTTCCAACAAAATTCTGTAGTGTAGACATACCCTGGGTGATAGATGACAATAAATTCTTCAGACCCATTGACAATGAGTTCTTGAACTCCTCTCCATGAACTCCCTTCATCACTCTCCTCTCCCCTACACAGAACATCATCCATCTGTTTTATATAAGTTTTTGAAAAGCCCTTGGTTGCATGATTATGTACTAAGTATTTGAAATATACTACATATCTATCTCCTTATTCAGGGGCATATATGACACTTAATTAGGGTACAGGTACATCCCTTAACATAGAATCTTCATTCAAACAAAAGGCTATTTATACTGAATATATATTGTAAAGTATTGTTTGGCCTACTTTTGGATGAGATATGGCCTGCTTTTAGTGCACAATATTGCTAAAATAGTTACATGAAAATTGTTCACTTGTACCTCTTATGGAGACAGTGAATTCAGTGCTTTTCTATGTAAATTATATTGACAACAAATAGACAAGTAGATGACACAAGGCCACATTTTCAAAACTTTGGTTGGTCCCTAAGTTACACCCAAAATATGGTATCTTGTGACGGGAAGTGCCTATCCCACACTGAAGTATGTGGGGCTAAGACCCTGTGGGTGGAGGAAGTCCTGCTCCTTCACCCAGACTGGGCATGCTCCAAATGCTGGGGCAGTATAAAAGGCAGTAGAGCAGCTCTGTCTGGGTGGGCTAATGAAGAAGAAGGACCTCCAGCCAGAGCTCCTGAACTGCTGCAGCCAGTAACCCCGACAGTGGGAACCGGAGACCCGGGAGACAGCTGCAACGCAACCCTCATGGAGTTCCAGGGAGAAGCCACTGCCAGAGAACAGGAATACCCAGCTACCATGTGGGATGTTGATCCGACTGAAACAGTAGGAAGTAACCCAGGGATGATGTAGAAGCAACCTCTCCCACTCAGGTATACTTGGAGTGTTTTGGCTGGATTCCCCGCTGAGGAGGTGGCAGGGCATTCTGCTGCTCACAGGGCCCTGGGTTGGGACCCGGTGGAGTAGGGTGGGCCCGGGTCCCCTTACCAGGGTGTTAGCCCCAACTGTACTGACTCTGGCTAGTAGGCCATGCTGTCCTGAACTGAGGGTTATTTACTGATTCTGGCCAATCAGCCACTCTGCCTTGAACTGCGGGTTAGTTACTAACTCTGGCCAGTAGGCCACACTATCCTGAACCAAGGGGGTATGTATTGACTCTGGCCATTGAGCCATGCTTCCCTGTTCACCCTGTTCTTATGGGGTTACCCTGAGACAAGGGAAAATTAATGGAATGTAGAGACAGCCAGCTACCTCGCGGCCGAGGAGACAGCGTCCGCACCCCAGAATACAGTCACACTGGTGATGGGGAGTGCATACACTGCCACACATTTATATATCATTACTCACTCTCAATATTACGTTCACTTGAAAAACTACATAAACTACCATTCATAAGTACTTGCCATGTTCAAATAGATTTGTATGTACAAACACTGGTTTTGAAGAAGCAATTAGTTGAATAAGTATATTTCTGGACAAAGGGAAGGGTCTCAATTCTGAAAACTTCACCATTAACTCAGTACTTTTGAATGCTTTCATTGCCACTTTCACACAATACAGCCCTCAATATAAAGGTACAGTAGACAACTCTAAAATCTCTGCTGTAGTTAATGATTACAATATCTGCTGAAGAAAATTTATACACTTATTAGGAAACATATGAGATAGACAGGATGTTGAAACTCATGCAGATTTAAATTATGGTAATAGTCTCAAAGAAGAAATCTGCATTTGCCTAAATTCAACATTAAAGCACCATTATTACCACCTCTAAGATTTCCAGACATACAGTCTAGAGGATTCAGACATAAAACTTGTTGGAAAACAATTAAAACTCAATATTCAGTAAAATGTGTAAATCAATGTTTAATGCAGCATTTTATTTTCTAATTTAGAAAATAAAACCCTTTCATTTTAGATAATTGTCATATAAAAAGATAGGTATTATCAGCAAGTTATCAATACACATATTTAATGTCAATTACTGTTACTAGCATTTGAAATAACCTTAACTTAGGTGTCTCCAATAAGCATTTAATTTAGATTTAGGAAGATAGTTACTCTGCTAATTAGATACCAATGGATTGTTAAAAGTGCAGCTATTGAACATTAGGATAGTACTTGTAAGTAAAAAGCCAACCATAATGTAATTAGCTCAAAGTTACATAAGCAGTAAAGGTAAATGATCTTACCCTTAAGGCTTTAGACATAGTTTTTCTATTTATGTACTTATCGCTTCCCAGAAGGGCTTTTATGAGGCTTGTAGGATACACACTCTACTAGGCTTTCCCAGTGTTAAAAGTTGGAAGCAATGGAAAGTATCAGTTTACCTTCCCATCTTCAGACTTGCCGTTGCTTGATACGAGCCAGTGCAATGTGTATAACAGATGAGAGAAATGTAAAACAACTGTTCGCATACCCCCATTATTGATTTCTTCTGCTAATCCACCCAATGTCATGTCCCTTGTCCCACTTGTGTTCCCACACTCAGTACTGGTTGTTTGCTCCCTTAGTTAGCTCCCACCCATTGTTTTCTCCTTGCTTGCCCCCCTTCTTTTCTCTTCTTTGCAGACTTGCTGTGGGATGTGGCACAGGAGCTCCAAGTTTCATCACACAGAAAGTGACAGCATAGCAAGAGGGTGTTAACAACTCCTGTTGGACAGCGGCATGCATGCACAGCCTGTGCCACACACAGGCACTCTCCTTCCTTGCTTCCTTCCCTCTAGGTGTGGCAGGTGCCATGTGGGCTTTCATTTAAAGCAGCTCAGAATTGTGATATCATCTCAGAAGGCAGAAATGCATGACAGAACAACTAAAATGAAAGCCCTTGTCACAAAGTAATATGATGATAGTCCAGTTAATAAATAAAGTTAACACATAATTTACTATGTAAAAATAAACCAAAATTGATATTTTTATGGCATGTTACAAGGGCTGCATAAATCAGTGAGTTCTTACATTAACTTCAGTGGGCTTTGAATCGGGCAGATGCCTTTAAAACTTTCATAAAAATTGGAAAATGTTGTTAAAAAATTCAGACTAAGACATTTTTCTATTTTTCAAACAGTGCTCTTGTTTTAAACTTTGTCTTAAAGTTTATTTTGTTTTCTTATTTTAGTGTGCAAGCACAAGATTTTTTTCTAGCAATGTTTTACTCTGGATTTCAACATGATGGATAACATTCATATCAAATCTCAATACATCAAAACTGCCTTAGTATATGAATACTATTTTATAATATAATTTTCTAAAAGATAAATGAGGATGGGGAAGATTGAAAAGATTTTTTCAATCTCTAATATCTGGATTCTATGAAATTCGATATATGCATCCAAGCAATTTTTTAAAATTATTTTAAATTATGAATAGCCTTCAAATTATTTCATAGGGTACATTAAGGAAAGACCTAGCATAAGATATTCATTTCATTCTCCCTAATTGTCATAACTACATGCAGAAGAATGATAAAAACAAAATTGAAACAGGATCAAGTCTTGCATTTGGTCCAGTTTTTTTACCCTCTCTGTTTGACTCTGTAGAGATTGCTTACCAACTTCAATAACTGGAGAGGAATCACATTACTTCCAGTGCCTGGGAAAACCATGTGCAATATCATCCAATAAAGTATCAAGAAACAAATACATATTCAACTTAGAGAAGAACAAGCTGGATTTAGATAATTCAGATCATGTACAAACCACATTGTTTGTTCTCGGACAGATTATAGAACAAAGTGTGGTGTGGCAAGTGCCTCACGATAAATTTTATAGACTTCAACGGGCTTTAGACAGCATACTCAGACACAATTTCTATAGAATGATGGGATATTACGGAATACCAGCAAAAATACATAGGACTAATAATTCCAAATGTGCAATCAGAGGTAGTGACAATATTAGCCAATGGTTTGCAGTGGCAGCTAGAATAAAGCAAAGGTATATTGTGTCCCCCTTATTGTTTGCACTGGTCACTGATTATCATCACAAGAAAGCAACTATCAGAAAGCAACTGAGGAATTTTATGGACAAATTATAAAGCACAATTGGACGACCTTGTTTTTGCTGATGTCACTGTCTGCTTAGCTTCACACATTGCTTAATGGAAGGAAAGAAACAGCTTTTGGCAAATATAGAAAAATAAGTTGATTTGGTCATCAGCAAATGTAGTGTTCAATTGCGGAAGAACTTTGTACGTGCTAGTTTAGGGGTGGTGAGGCCTGCATTCTTTCCCCCCTTTTCCATTCCCCCCCCTTTTTCCCTACTACTGATGAGCCAGAAGCAAGCCTCTAGGAACATATGCCATTGTAGCAAGAATGAATTGTAGGTAAGGGCGGGAACATAACAATCTTGTTTACCCTAACGTACTGATCGCGTAAACAGGGCCAAAGAACAAGTAGATCCAGAACAGAACCAGATCGATAACTAACAGCTAAGCCCTACATCAGCATGTAATGAGTAACCCCTGGAAATTTCCAAACTGCCAAACAAGGCAGGAAAACTGTATTTAAGGCTGCCTCAGAGCCTAGCAAATTGAACCTCACCGATGGGCCTTGGGTACCGGCGCCTCAGAAGCTGAGACAACCTCCCACTTCGTCCGCAGCCTACTCGGGGTTCCAGGCTTGCAGGAAGGGACGTAAGATATGCCGCTTCTTTTTTATGTTGTTCTTCCATTTATGGGGCACAGCTGTTAGCTGTCAGGAAATAAACTACTTGTGTTTGACAGATACCTTTGTGGCGTATTTTGTACTTTGAGAACCCAGTGTCGGACCTTAGACTTACTCTGGCTGGCTACAGTGAAGGGAAGAGAAAATATATGTTGACCAACATCCTGAAACTGATTATTAGAATGGATGAAGAAACACTAGAAATAGTAAGACTTTTTACTTATGGTCCCATGATGACAACACCATTCAGTGAATATAAAAGCTAGTTTTGATAAACTTGAAAAGATTTTGAAAAGTTGCATGATTGGCACTGACACACAAATGCAAATTTTTAACTGCAGCAACATGCCTATCTTCTTTTATGGAACAATCATGGAAATCTACAACAGAAATTGGTAAGAAGATAACGCAGTTGAAAAATAAAAGCCTGCAAATCTTAGTAGAACAAGCCAAGCTAAGCCTCAAATATCATAGGAAGACTATGATGGACATTTTAAGGACAAGCTTGAAGGATGCCACCAACACTACTTCCATGGCAAGTCTTAATGGACACTATCTGGACAGGAAAAAAAAAAAAAGGATGACCTAGAAAATTTTATGCAGGCCAACAGAGAAAGAAGCCAACTCTGTCAACATGACATTCAAAAAGTCTGAACAGACTAACACAGAAGAAAACAAAGGGACAAAACTGGTGTGCACCCTCGTGCACTTGATAATGCAGGAGGATCAAGAAGAAAGTAAAGATTGCTTGTTTCACCTCTTGCTCAGATTATCTAAACTCCCTCACCCATGCTATTTCCATTTATTCCTTGCCTATTTTTCATAAATGATTAGTACAATGTTAAGAAAATTCTGCCACTGCAGTCAATCTTATCAGAGACATGAAAGCTATGAAAATATTTCAAAATGACAGTACATGTTTCTAAAAAATCTCTATAAGTCTGATCCAAAACTTGTTTAAGTCAATTGGAGTCTTTTTATTAATTGATTGTAATGGACGTTGGAGTAGGAGGTAAGTCTACAAATAAAAATAGCAAAATCAAAAAGCCCAAAGCTCAAACTCTGAAAGCACATATGCACATGAATGGTTTTGTACACTTGGATAGTCCTGCTGAGTTGAAAGGAACTACACACATGCAAACTTATTTATTGTGCACATTCTTGAGATCTGGGCCTAAGTAGAATTCATAGAGTGGCTGTCATGTTGCTTACTTTCTACTGTAGAGTTTCCATATTTTTGTTTTTGGAAAGCAGGATGGTTACATGGCTCTCTCTCTTCTTTCCACAGCCTGAATTTCATGAAAGGACAGCTCAAATGCATTAAATTCTTTCTTAGTGCTACTTTCCCATGTAAGTGATTGCTATAGTTGGTATAAGAATGTTGTATTCACATAATGAGGAGATGACATGATCCAAAGCAGTTATGAAAGGGAAGAAAATATTTGGCTTGCTGACTTTACTCATTCACCTTTGCAATCAAGTTGACATTGACCATAGCCATCCGCATTCTTTATAATGAGGCCTCTGTATAGATCAGTTGTCTGAGTCCCATTTAAATAACATCTGCCTGAAAATATGCACCTGAAGATGCGGGATGAATTGTAAAGTGCTTTAGTTTTTGGACTACCATGTCAGAACAATCAAAACCAAATGTACTCTGCAGCTATATTTCCCATTTTTAGCTCTTCTAGTTTTAAAACAATTAAACCAACTCAGTTCAAAATCTTGTTAGATAACAGAGACCTAACAAAACAATCCCCTTTTGATCTTTCTATCTCTCATTTTTATTTTTTATTTTTGGCTAACCATATATGATATTTCTAATCAAAACTTGTGACACAAATAGGCCTATGTACTCTTTTTAAAATATTATTTGAAAAAAAAAAGGCACAACACATTTTCCAAAATCAAAAATTCACTTCAGTTCCATGGGACTAAAGATGAAAACATTTTACTGGAAAAAGTAATAGTTGGAGAAAGTGGTGAACTGAAAGAGTGTCTCAGTCTCAATAAACTGAGTACTATCAGGTCAATTTCTGTCTGGAATGAAATTCCTCATTTAGGTTAAATATATTTTTCAGTTAGCAAAAGTTCTGCATAGTCTGACAGATCTTGGTGTTATAATTGAGAATACCCTAATGCTGCATATACAATAGCTTTAACTTATTTACAATACCTAAGTGTACTATATTATGTTTTAGGAAATGTTCCAACAAGACCACTTCATATTCCCTAATTAACACACAGGTGACTTCAGTTAAAGATTAATCAAAGCTTTTTCCTACATGCAATATTGAAGATGTAGGCCAAGTGTAGAGAGAGAGAGGTCTATCATTTCACTGACCTTATCAGCAGCTGGGTAAGCTTTCATCAACTCTCTCATTAGTAACATCTGACTGATTGACAAGGTTACCCCAAGTAGAGGCACAGAAGTCAAACAGATTATTTGCATATTATATTAATGACATTTATAAGCCACCATTTGGTGTTCCTCCGGGAGATATCAGAACACTACTCAGTTGCTTTTGTATTCACAAGTTGTTATAAAGAAACTGCAATGATTAGTTCTAATACCTTAAGGCTAGGCTGGCTAGCCAATGAACAGGTGCTAGGGGATGAAGTGGGTATGAAGCCTAACTCTGTCTTGCATTTCTCCCCACAGAATCTAGCTACAGTTTACTTACTTGTACTTATTTCCATTTATAATGTATCTTTTTGAAAATCATGTATTCCAAGCTGTAGCCACTTTGCCATCTTTCCCTCCAGAAAATACCTAATTTATAAAGAGCATAGGTCTCATACACCACCTCATGCAAGCAGTCATCTGCCCAAAACACTTGAGTAAACAGATTGGCCTTGCAGAATGCTGGTTTGGACCAAATACAGATGGTCAGAATGTAGTGTCTGAAAATGTTTGTTTGGAAAAAAGGTTATTTTTTATCAAAAAATATTTTTGAACAAAAAAGTTTCAACTAACTCTAACAATAAATTCCAAAAGACTGAAACATAATCTTATTATCTATCCTAATTACAGGATAGTACATAGTTTCAATGCTCTCTGGGCACTGTAACTAATGGCAGGGAGCTTCTTCCTGCTTCCCTCCCTTTCTTCCCCAACCATGCTCTTTACAGGAAGTAAACTATGCCAGACTTTGGGCTCTTCTTCACTATGTGGAAGATCGATGATGCCACAGTCGATCTTCCGGAGTTCGATTTAGTGGGTCTAGTAAAGACCCAAGTTCCTTGTAAGTAGCACAACTGTGCAGCCCTTTAATGAGACCCATGCATAGGTGCAGAGCTCCCACACAAGGAGGGAGCTCAGCTGACTGGTGGGGGAAGGAGCGCCTTGCTGAGCAGCAGCTAAACGGAGCTGCGAGCTTGAAATGGAGGAGCTCCCAGAGCATGTAAGGAAAGGAGATAAGGAAATAAGTGGGTGGGAGGAGAAGAAGGAGTGAGTGAGTAATTGGCTAGGAGGAGGGAGTCAGAGGGAAGGGGATGTTTGGAGAGTCCTGTCTGCATGAGGAGACAGAGAGAGAGAGAAAGAAAGAAAGAGCGAGGCAGAGGCAGAAACCCAGCATTCTCCTCAAGCCTCCTGAGCTGGGAAGGGGAAGGCAAGGGGCTGACTGAATGAGGTAGGTGGGCATGGGATAGGTGAGGGAAAGAGGGAGGGTATGGGTGGGTGCTGGTATTGGGGTGAGGTGCAAGCAGGGGAAAGTCTGTGCTGTGTCCTGGGGTGAGGTGGGGGAGGGGTGGACAGTTTGTTTGTTCTATATCCTGTCTTGACTCCCAGCTAGACTGCTGGTGCCTGCAAGTTTGAGAAGCAGGATTTTATCCCAGCCACCAGCTGAGCTCGGGGGGTAGGGGGGGAGCAGATTGCACAGGGGGAAAGAGGGTGGGTGGGTGCTGGCATCTGTGCAGTGAGGTGGAGTCAGGGGGTAGTTTGTTTGGGGTGTCCTTACTCACTTACTGCAGTCCTCTCTGGCTGGCTGGCTGGGTTAGAGGGAGGGGAAAGCAGGCTGTGTGGGGTGTGTGCGCATGCCAGGACATTTGCTTGATTACATTTCAAACAAAGTTTACAGAGGTGTTAATGGCTTAAGATAAGAAAGAAAAAGATTCTTTTAACAGAATTTTTTGGGAGTGTTGCAGATATCCTAAATTCTGATCTTAATGATTTTTTAATCTGGTGTTACTAATTAATACATGGTATATTGTATTGCATTATGGCCAGATCTTTGCTGTGTGGTAGAGTTCTGGCTCTTATGAGTCAGAATTAGCAAATACTAGGTGTGATGCTAGTTATTTTGTAGGATGAAACCTTATCTGGAAGCTCTTTGAAACAGGCATCTGTCTACAAACCCTGAAGCTGTGTGTCAATTTGTTCTGGGGCTTCTGCTCTTTGAGTTGGTGACACACACAAGGTGAAAGTTTCAAACCAGGAGAACTTTTATCTGTTTTTACAGATTTCTGTTTCACTTGTTCTTTTATAGCATGGATCCTAAATATTCCCCAAAGAAAGTATATAAGCCTGAGTGAATGCCTTTTACTCTCCTTTCCAGTGTCAGTAAATATTGTATTAGTATTTGCAAGGAGAGCATGAATATTTCTAGCTGAGTTATAGACTTGTTTAACATCTTAAACTGAATTGTGTGTGAATAATATGCATTTTGGTGTGTTTACTAGCTTGAGTTTTTAGAAAGAATGATGATACATGTACTCCAAGGCTAGTGTTAAGTTTCTTTTTTATTTGATTTCATATTAAATATCATAAGCATTGCTCCTTGTTAACTATCCCTTGTTTTAATATATTTTTTTCACCAACTCTCCCTGTGCTGCTATCTGTGATACTAATATAGCAGGAACAGGGAACTAAATGGCCATCTTAGGCCCCTTGCTCCCTGGCATGAGCACAAAGCAAGGATCCAGGCCTGGGCCAAAGTCAGGAAAAGTCTCCTGCAGAACATTCTGAAAGAAGCTCACTTTCTTATACATGGGGGCTATGTCTAGATTGCCCCCTCTTACGTAAAAAATGCAAATGAGGCGAAGCATGGAATATTGCCGTGCCTCATTTGCATAATTAATGAGGCTCTGTTTTTGCACAAGAGGCTTTTGCACAAAAAGGACCCATCTACATGGCTCCTTTTTGCACAAAACCCCACTTCTGAGCAAGAGCCATTCTTCCTCTTTTTTTCAGGAAGAATGGCTCTTGCGCAAGAGGGGGTTTTTGCACAAAAACGGAGACTCGTTAATTATGCAAATGAGGCATGGCGATATTCCAAGCTTTGCCTCATTTGCGTAATTTTTTGCGCAAGAAGGGGCAGTCTAGACATAGCCATAGTAGGCTCCAAAGTCCCTCTTCAAGTACTACTGATTAGTTTGATTTTCTTACACACAATTCACGACCAGTCAAATCAAAGGAATAAGTTGTCCATGCAGTAAAGACCAACCAGCGCTATTTATGCATGATGAATAGGTGCTCATCAGTGTTTGAATGGAAGAGAACAACTAAATCTATTCACTATTAAAAGACAATGTCAATACTGATTAGAAAAAAATTAGAGAATATGCAGCCAAATTGTTATCTACAATGGCATTATTCAAGTTGTCTATAATCTACACCGATTCATAGTGTAACACACTCTTATGTTGTTCCACTCCTAATGAAGCAGACTGAATGTGTATATAACTTACAACAGGTGTTCTTTTCCACTTTTGAGTAGACACCCCTGCTTTTACATCTTTGTCCTATAGCAGTATTGCTCTGTAAAAACTAACTAAACATGAATGATGAGTCCTTTTCTTGGGTAGCCTGCAACCTTCTTGGAAAACCCGCTTCTTTACAGAAAGCTCCTATTAAGCAGAGTTCATAAAAGTGTAGATTTTCCAGAACTGGCATCCCTGCATTTGTTAAATTTGGTCAGAAATTAGGAAAGAGCTAAAGGTCTGGAGGATCAGGTTAGTATCTCACATTTGGATGCTGCTCTGAAGCTTCCAGTCCAGCCAAGCTGTTCTTAGTCCGAGTCCAGGTATCTTTTATGGCTGCCCAATCCTGGGGCTAGCCAGGGGTCAGCTCAGCCCTTGGCATAACGCACTGCTGCTCTGTGTTGTTCCTAGAAGTCTGTCACATCAAGAGGAGATCACCAGGTCACAAATGTTCCTCTGTCATTTCTCCTTTTCCCTGACCATGCAGTGTTATGCCCTCCCTGTGGCCCCAGAGATTCCATTGTGCTGGGAAGTTATCAGAAAGCCTGTAGGACTAGCATAATAATTCCACAGCTTTCCCACAATCTGCCTTGCAGCACCTTCCACCCGCCATGCTTACCTTCAGCAACCCTCCAGAAACAATTGGGGTCTATCCTGCTAGTAACAGCCTGCCTCGTGAGCCTCTCTGCAACAACACTTTTGTCCAGTAATGCCACCTGACGAGGAGCTACACTGACTGAGATCTGAAGGAAGATCAGCACTTACAGCGAGATGCTAGCTATGGTGACATGCGGTTGTGTGCAGAGAAATGGAACAGTTATATAAGGCAAAGCTTTGGCCTCGAAGAAGATTATTCTTGCAAATGTCAAGTCCATGCCTGCTAGGAAGGACAGAGCATCATGCTTGCCCCTGCATGCAAGCTGCAGCAAACGATCTGATGTAAGGTTAATAGTGTCATTAACAGTGCAAAATATTAAATAGAAAACACATTAGGATGCAGGATAATTTTTTAACACAAATCATCACATACTAATTGTAGCAGAATAAGTGAAGCTGCAGCTACTCATAAGGATACTACAGATTTCCTAAGGCATTATCTAAATTGATCCATACAGGCAACCAGCAGTAAACAGGAAAAAAAAGTTACAGTACCAGGTAAAAAGCAACAAAAGGACAAAATCAAGGACATTTGATTCTTTTCCTTGATGCTTGCAGTGATCATATCCAGGAAACTTGTTTGATATGTTGGCAGATGAAGTCTCAAATCTCCAATAAGTGGGTACCTCAACAAGACAAAGCCACACAAAGCACTGTTAAAGCAAGGTATATAATGAGAAAAATCAAGGTGGGCAGCAGCATGTTTTGGATGGAAAAATCAAGTTCATAGTGTGTCAAGAACCAGCAAGACAGGGCAGCAGCAGAAGCACACACGCAATTGTCTGTACATGGCCCAGAGTAATTAAGACCCAGAAGACTTTTCCTAAGAACACTGAGAGGAGCCAAGATATCTTTATATATAACCCACAGAATCAAATGTGCATAGACAACGGTGTTTGGCTTACTCTCAGAATCCTTTTTTCTTCACACAGGCAATGGAAAGTTGCTGTTCTTCCCTAGGGGCAGGAGTCAAGGTGTGTTTTTACCCAGAAAAGGCTCTGCCCAAGCTTTGCTGAACAGTGAATAATTCAGTATGGATGTGCCCATTAGAACTGCAAGAGTAGTTCTACACATGACTGCAGCCATGTGGACAAAGCATTATGTAGCTTAATTCCTGATTGTAAAACACTTTGAGCTGCTTGCATGAAAGGCAGTTGCAGATAACATTATTACTATATTCTATATACGCATTGTTCTTTCCATTCTGTACTCATGCTGCAGAAAATCCTCCATTCACCATCTGGGTGCAAATGCTGCCTAGATGCAGTTAGCATGGAATCTAATTCATGTTTTTTATCTTTAAAACTTTCATATAAACCTCATGGGAATAGAAATGTATTCGTGAATTCTTACAAAATTTCAGTGGATGCCATTTTTATTTGGTTACTCATCAACTTTTAGTGTTTGCTACTGAAAAAACAAATGCAGCAATTTGCCAACACATCAGAACCAGAAATGAAAATAACTATATGCAAAATTGTACCAGACTAACCTACTTTTGTTGTTTTTGTTGAAGGTGAAATGCAAATGTTTGAACACAGAATAAAACATACTAGTAGATTGTTTTAAAATAATTTAAGAATCTATAATACTAAGAATACAATTTAGAAAATCTGATTTTGTTTTAACAATATATTTGAAACTCAGTGTTCATTTGGTCTTGTTTTACTCTGTTGTGCAGTTCCTATTGCTCTTAGAAAAGTAGAAACAGTGTTGTCAACTGAGGGAGAATAGGTTTATAAATTGAGTGTGACTTCTGGTTCTGGGAGCTGTCCCTGGTGCTATGTTGCTGATGCTCAGCATTTTTTTTTTTTTGCGGTGTCGCACTTATCTTTGTTCCTGCACAAGGCAAAAAAGACACTGATTCACCTTAAAATCTGTCAAAATATCTTGTGGAACAATGAGCAGCTTCTCACCTGACACTGTCTGCCAACAGATGATGAGCATTGCCCTTACAAGTAGATACTTGCTGCTGAGAAGCTTCAGAGAGCATGGAAATAGTTCTCAGCCATTCAGGAAAAGCAGAAAATAATTCTCACACACTCATACATGCACACATCTCAGAGGTAAAAGGGAAAATGATTATAGTGTGATTTAACAGGTAATAAAATTTTGTACCACAAAGTTGTTTTAGCTTAGAGTGATCATACATTCCATTAATTTAAGTTCATGCATAGCACATGAGTTTTGTATAAACATAATTTTGCTTTAAAATTGTCTAATAAATAAGGGTATAACCCAGTAAGCTGGATCCCTCTGAGTTTCCTCCAGGTCTTGACATGTCACATCTTCTGGTTTCATTAGTGCCTCATGTTATGTAACACTGGCAGTGGCAGTGTAAAAAGAGAGGTAGTTTTATAAGCAACATAGTTAAAGGGGACCAGATGGCTCAGAGAATTGGTAATGAGGTCAACTCTGGGTGACTGGTTCAAATCCAGCTCTGAATGTAAATTCATTCCCGTGGACAGAGAACCCTGGAGGTATGTTGCCAACACACATGGAATTTATCTGGGAAGATTTTTGTTTTTCTTCTACTTGGCACTGCTTGTAGAGCATAGAAAAACAGAAGGAAGGTTTAACTACAATAATGTTGCTTGCTACTAGAATAAGTTTTACAAAATCTTGTGAGCCTCATTGTAGGAAACAACACTTTTTAACTTACTTTTCAAGGACATGGGCAAGCTCAGTTATGTGAATGTTCACCAGTTACACTGAAGAAAAGTCAGTCAACTATTTAAGCAAATAAATAATAAATAATTGAATCAATCACACATAGACGCACTTGGGACTTGTAAATAATGATAAACATATCAGTAAATTGTAATAAAATTTGAGCAGTAAAATTACATGGACTTTCCATATAGATTTATCTTTCTCTGGAACACGTTGCTTATAGCTTTTGGTTATGAATTTTTAAAAAGCCTTATGGAGCCAAAGTGAAATTA
This sequence comes from Pelochelys cantorii, assembly GCA_032595735.1. Classification (NCBI taxonomy): domain Eukaryota; kingdom Metazoa; phylum Chordata; order Testudines; family Trionychidae; genus Pelochelys; species Pelochelys cantorii. The sequence goes on from CM064327.1 coordinate 95,325,124, forward strand.
AATATAACAAAAGATTGTATTTATTTATAAACACTTGGTTAGTTTGTTGGTAAAAACAAGCATAAAGTGGAATCAAGAAAACTGTGTGAACTGAATTTGTTTGGGCTACAATGTGATGGCGAAATGACCTTGTCCAAAAACTCTTATGAGGTCACTAGCAGACATGATGATGAGAAAGAATGCTGCATGCTAGATCATGAATGCCTGCCTCAAACTGATGAGCTCTTACTTCAGTAATGTGAGCGAGAGTTGGACAATCTGTCTGTATGATTGGAGAGGTGAAAATGACCTTGATTGGAAAAATCAGATAAGACTGGTGGTTGACTATACCACTTCTGAATATCTGAGAGAGGAAGAGAGCTGCACATGGCCATTTTTAGGATCCCAGAAGTGTTCAGAGCTTGGGATCTCATCATCTTACTCAAGACACAAGATTGTGTCTCTCCTTGTAGATTTTGGAAGAATTCTTTGAACCATCCAGGTCTTAAAGGTACCACCTGAGGATATAAATCTGTTGTCATTAGATCATCTGAACCCTGTGGAAACTCAGGGTCAGCGGAACCCTAAACAAATGTTGGGTTGTAAGATTTAAGATTCCTTTTTCATCCCTTCCTTTGTGTCATTCATCCTCATTTTACTTTCTTCTCTCTTTTCTAGCTTTCCTTTTGTGTCTAATCAACTCCAAGGAAAATCATTACTGGAACTAATTCCATGTCACGAGCCAAAACCAGCATGACAGGGTGTAAACAGGCTTGTTCCAGCATACAGTACCATAAGTGGTAGGAGAGCATAGTATCACAGCTAGCTGGCATCCCAGACTGGGGAAAGGAGCTGTGTTCTAAAGAGAAGCTCTTAATGACTGGCCTTTCTGCGTAATGTATTACTATAGCAATGAGATAGGATAGGAAACAAAGGTAATTTCTTTCTATTCCCAGTTGGTGTATTGGCCGAGACAACAAGAATAATATTAACAATTAATCCAAAATCCATAGGAGATTATCTCCAGGGAATCATTTTAGGACCAGTGGGACCATTTTAATAGAGCTGGTTATTTTTTTTTCTCATTTTAAATATATTAATCCATTTTAAAACCAGAAGGGATCCTATGATCATATAGTCTGACTTTCTTCGTAACATAGACTTTAACATTTACCCAGTACACTCTATATCAAGCTCATATCTTATGTTTGATATCTTTTAGGAAGATACCCCATATTATCTTAAAGTATCCAAGTGATGGAGAATCCATGGCATTCTCTCGTAAATGGTTTGAATGGCTTATTTCCCTCACTGTTAAAGATGTGTATCTTATTTCTAGTCTGAATTTGTATATCTGCAATTTTCAGCCATTGGCTATTTTTTGTGTCTTTGTTTTCTGGATTAAAGAGCTAGTTGCCTATGTACTTTTACCACCATGGACTGAGACTCTTTATACTGTATGGGTAGTGTCCCCAAGGACACTTATGCACTGATTTTTGGAAAACCCGCTCATGTTAATCCAGGACAATGCAGGTTATGTCTATTATGTATCTAGTTAAATGTATTAAAACTCATCCTTCTATTCCCCCTTAGTCCAAGCTTGACCCCAGATTCACAATGCCTTTGTTTTTAACTTATACCTCATATAACTTTCTTTGAAACATTCACTCAAATAAAATCTTCTCCTCCCCTATGTAGGTATTTGTGGACAGAGATTAATTCACTTCTTACCCTTCTCTTAGGGTATGTCTACACTTACCCCCAGCTCGAACTAGGGAGGCAAATGAAGCATACCGAAGTTGCAAATCAAGCACAGGATTTAAATATCCCACGCTTGATTAGCATATTCGTGGCCGGTCGCCATTTTAAAATGCCGGTCGCCTGATTTAACTTGCCACGTGTAGACACGGTAGTCCGATTTAAAACCCTTTCCTCGAATTAACTGTTACTCCTCATTGCAGGAGTGCGGACCCCAAACAGCTGCTTGCTGCCGCTTGCTCCCCGGTTGAGCGGCGCAGAACTCAGCTGAGTGCCACGGTGGGAGGGGAAGAGGGGGCGGGGCGGTGACGTATACGGCCCCGCCCCCTGGCCTTGTACATCACTGGTGTAGGGTGTAAAAAAACCAGACACCCTTGATTGGGGGTGGGAGGGGGGAGGGACCTGCTGGGAGAGTAGCGGAGCTGGCTGGGGGGGGGAAGCAGAACTGGGCGGGGTCAGAGGCAGCGTAGCTGGCCAGGGGAGAACGGGGGAGGGGTGGATGGCGGGAAGCAAAGCTGGTCGGGGGTGCGGGTCAGAGGCCGCGAGGCTGGCCGTGGGAAATCAGGAGGAGGAACTGGCTGGCAGGGGGGTGGGGAGAGGGAATCAGCTGGCGGGGAGCTGGACTCACCCGGGCGCGTACAGATCTCAGGGTGCTGCCCACCCCCCCCTCATGCATCCCCAACGGAGACAGAGGAGAGCGGATAGAGAGTGAGAGGCAGGAGGGGGAGAAGAGAAAGAAAGAGACGGAGAGAGAGGCAGAAGGCAGAGGAGAGCTGAGAGAGAGAGGGGGAGGCAGTAGGAGGAGAGAGAGAGAGAGAGAGAGACAGAGTGAGAGACTGGAGGCTCAGGAGAGAAGACCGACATGGAGGAGAGACTTGAAAATCCCATCTTATGATGGGCTAATTGTCTAGTTCTAGTTCTAGTAATAGTTTCCTTAGTGAGGAAGATAAATATAATGCAATCTCCCTCTTCCTGCCTAATGTCCCCTGCTTATACATCCAAAGATCACCTTAGTGCCCTTAGCTCCAGCATCTCCCTGGGAACTCATTTATAAATGATTATTGACCATGATCCCTAATTTTTTCCCATTTCCCCCATTATATTTTTACTGAAAGAATGTGTGAAAAATAAAATGCTGTAGAAGTCTGCACAGTGGGAACTATTTCTCCAGCTTGAATCTTTTTTCTTGACCTGCTCCATTTTTTAAACATTGTGCCCTCTGAAAGACTCTACTGAAAGTAAAAGAAATAAACTTTTTCAAAATGAACAATTATTTTACTTTTGAATGCCTTGTCTATTTGGCTCTTGTTTTGATTTTTGCTGTTGTCTGTTTCATAAATGTTCATGTTTCTTAATTAAAAGGATTTTAATTGTGTGATTACTAGGGTAAAGGCAGGCCTGAGTCCCTCTGCAGAAAACTCAAAAACTACAAGTAATAATATAGTGTTGTAGCAGTACAAAATAGAGGTGTGACACCCTGAAACCCACCATCCCAGCATTTAATAATTAGACTCTGAAACATAGGAGGACATTTTCAATGACACTGTCTTGGCACCCATCCACTATGTGAAGGTGCCATCACAATACTTGTGCTCCCTGAGGCAACTTCTACATAGCTTCCCTCTTCTGCAAAAGCCTATGCAAATGAAGTATGGATTAGCATATTGTCACACTTCATTTGCATAATTAAGAGCCATTTTTGCGCAAGAGGTTTTTGTGCAAAAAGGTGCCGTCTACACAGCACCTTTTTGCTCAAAAAACCCCTCTTGTGCAAGAGCCATTCTTCCTGAAAAAATTAGGAAGAACGGCCCTTGTGCACAAACGGCTCCTAATTAATTATGCAAATGAAGCATGGCAATATGCTAATCCATGCTTCATTTGCATAGGCTTTTGTAGAAGAGGGAAGCTGTGTAGACGTAGCCTGAATGTAGAGAATCCTCTTCCACTGGGGCACAAGGTATCTTCAAAAAGGGTGAGAAAAAGCCAGGAATCATGCTGGAACAGTTTTATAAAATGTTAATAGAGTGAAAACATTTCTATACAATTTAGAAAATAAGAGACATTTCAAACAAGGGGGTGATGAACCATTGGGAAAAATTATCAGGGGAAGTTGTGGATTCTCTCTTTTCATGTCTTTTATGTCAGTGATGAAGCATTACACTGATGGCATGCAAGAAGGGGCATGTTATGGGACCAACTAATATCAATGATGTATACTATGCAGGCCCATCAGTGGCCCCCACATATAATTGTGATTCATCTTGAGGAAAACAATTCAGAAATGCTTAAATGTGTGGAACTAAAGCTCAAGGTAAGGCGGTATCTAGGGCTGATCTTTGAACTTTTTCCAGGAGTTCACATTCTTTGTTCAGACATGTTTCAGCACAGGGTCTAGCAGGGAGCTATGAGCTCCTCCTTCTTCTCCCCTGAGGGTGAACAAGTCAAGGAGGTATATGAACAGGAACATGGCCAAATTCCTTGGGAGCATTGGAGGGGTAGTAACTGCACATTTGGGCACAGTATATGGGGCAGGTGAGTTGTTTCAGGAGGATGAGATTCATGTATATGACTCAGGTGCTGTCATATTTTTAATCAATATAAGATATTAGATGATGGCTGGGAATCTGACTGGATGTGGTAAAGAGACAGTCAAACTAATTGCTGGTATCTCCTTGGGGCAGATGTCCAGTGCAAGTACTCCATAGGAAAGGTGTATAATGACTGGATAAATGGCTTGGAAAAGGACATAAGAGGTGTTCATTAAAGGAAGGAACAGGGGGCAGTTGGAGACTCCTATGATAGGTATGGCAGGGAGCCAACACCCCCTTCCAGGAGGCTGGAGTGGATTGGTGGTAAGCTCCCAGCAATGGATTTGCTGGAGGGTCCAGAACGGAAAAAGAGGGGGAGTAGGTGGATGTCTCCCATGTAATTCTGGAATAAAAAAGGGGGTTACCTGCACTGTTGAGTAGCTCCAAACATCTAATAATAAAGTTGCAGCCTGATTAAACACGTCAATATCTCCTATTCTTCCTACAGTACGGCTGGAAAATAGACTAGATGATCTAATGGACTCTTCTGGGGCTTAAAATCTATTTGTTTTGTTTGTAAATCCATCCAATAGAATTATACATCAGTGACTTCAGTCTCTACTAAATACTATATGGTTAGGTACTTTTATAGACCCGTATTTAATTTCCAAAGCAACTACTGATTTTATCCATATTATGTATGGTTTTTTAGAGTTTTTTTTAAAAGGGGTGGAGGAGTAAGTTTTCCTCCTCACAAGTCAACATAGCAGATTGGGTTCACAGTAGATTACATGCTACTCTACCTTAAAATATGTAGCTGCAGGTTCCCTCCCACCTGCATGCTTGGGATTATAGCTCCTTGAGGCATTTTTTCCTGGTGCACCTCCAGAGACAGCCACAGGGTAACTCTGCATATAAGATTTCTATACATAAATTAATAAGGAAATTGGAAGAAGAGAGAACGTAATGATAGAACCCTTTTTTATTTAGCCAGTTTCAATTTCCAATGACTCATAGCAAAGAGATCTACATTTAGACCTGGGAGAAAGTTTTACAAACATGCCACTGAAGTATAAGCAATTCAAGTTTTACTGAGTTTGCAGCCTTTTCTTAAACTTTTGACATAGATTGATGCAAGCATGTTTTCATCCACATGTGAGTTAGGTTACATTTATAATCATCCTAGCTATGCCTATTGACTCCATCTTAGTTTGTCTTTTTAGGGATCAGGAATGAATTTGGGGAAGAAAAAGGGTTGGTAACACAGGGTACATCTATACTTGCCCCCTACTTTGAAGTAGGGAGGCAAATGAAGCATACCGAAATTGCAAATCAAGTGCGGGATTTAAATATCCCATGCTTGATTAACATATTTGCGGCCGGTCGCCATTTTAAAATGCCGGTCGCCCAATGTAACTTGCCGCGTGTAGATGTGGTAGTCCGATTTAAATCCCTTCCCTCGAATTAACTGGTATTAATGCAATGAGGAGTACCAGTTAATTCGAGGGAAGTGATTTAAATCGGACTACCACATCTACACGCGGCAAGTTACATCGGGCGACCGGCATTTTAAAATGGCGACCGCCCGCGAATATGCGAATCAAGCACGGGATATTTAAATCCTGTGCTTGATTTGCAACCTCAGTATGCTTCATTTGCCTCCCTACTTCGAAGTAGGGGCAAGTGTAGACATACCCACAAAGAGAAAGCAAAGTATCTTAAAAATAAATAAATCATGAGCATCATTGAGAAGGAGATGAGGCCAGTGCCATGTGAAGTACCAGAAGCTGAAAAGTCCCTTGTCTGGGGAGCGTTGCCTATATTCCAACTCCAGATCCAGGAGCAAACAGTCTGTAGTGTAGAATAGACAACACAATAGACGTGTGTGTGTGTAGCACAGAGACTCTTATTTAACCCTCCAGGCAGAGAGTCTCCCATGTCATAATGTCCAAAGAACGTTGACAGGGAATGTCTGGTCAGCATGACAGAGGGGAGGAGGCAATTGACAAGTACCAGCAGTTAGAGAAGAAGCAGGGTCACAACTTTAGCAGCAGTACAGGCTAGAGCAGCTGCAAACTAGAAAGAATCTTGCAGCTGCCATTTGGAGTGAATGAAAGATGCTGCTCGCTGCTGGCCAACAATTCTCACTGAGCAGGGGTGCACACTGAATAGTCTGAGCAGCTCTTAAGGAGAGATGCTGCCCAAAGGAAACAATGAGGAGGCTGGGGCTGCTGGAGAAGGTTCGGTGGCTTGGACAGGAGCAGCATGTGGCTTCTTCACAATTTTTTTGGCCAATTTGGACAATACTCCTACATAATCTGAGTTGTAAAGGATCCTTCTGCTTCTGCTCTGGTTAACCTAATTGGGTGGGGCCTCAACCTATGAGAGTTCCTCCATATGGATGAAGACTAGTAGTTACTGTGGGGGGAGTTCTTCTACTGGTGACTCTCAGAAGCTGGTAAAGCACTGCCAGTAAATCTAGTATCACAGAAATCTCTTGAGGGCAAAGGGCATGAAGGGACTCTTATTTGAACCACTTTAAGTGGAAGAACTATAAGGTTCTTAAGTCATTTAAAGATGATGTGACTCGCCCTTCGTTATGTAGAAGGATGTTACGGGGGGCTTTATTGGTATACATAGTATTTTAACAGATAAGGTGCCAGTAGATGGTTCTCAAAAATCTTTAGCATAGTTCCTGGATTTTGCAGGCCCAATAAAACTTCGTGCTCTGGCTTGCTGATGTAAGAACTCTTCTTGCTTATAAAAGCTGATGTGAAGCAAAAGCTATATTTGCTCTGTATTGAAACTGTAGCTGTGCTTTACATCAGCTTTTAAAGGCAAGAGGAGAGAATCTGAGCAGAAAAAATGTTGCAATTTCTGATTTTAAGAAGTACAATGAGTAGGAGGAAAACCCAAAGGAATCAGCCTTAAATCTAGTGGAAAATTTTCTACCATTTCAATCAATATTTGCTGTATATTTCCCCAACAGTTTTACATAGTCCCAAAACACATATATTACTCCAGTATTTTATTTGCAGCCTCAAAGTTTATATTCAATACATATATCCTTTTATTCTGGTGTGAATCAAAACAAATGCATTTCAGATTTGGCACTTGTTATATTTTCTGTTAATTCACAAGGCTTATCCTGGTATTATAATGGTAATGGGAGTTCCCTGATATGTTTCCCACTTCTTTCTTTTGTGGCTCCAATTTTTTCCTCCACTGTGTCATCAATCGCACTACAAATAGGTACAAATTTAGGTCCAGGTTCAGCATGCACTACTAGGCATACGGATATGATTCAAAGTTGTTGAAGTCATTTGAAAAACTCCCACTGACTTCAGTGTGCTCAGCATCTGGCACATCGATCCCTGTTCAGAAACAGCACTGTTTATCAAAATGAAAACATGTTTCACTTTAATCACGTGCACAAGTCCTATTGACTTTAATGGGACTTGAGAACATGCTTAATATTGATTATATTTGCATGCTTTGCTGATTTGGGACTAAAGAGTTTGCCACTCTGAAAATGCATTTTTCCTAAATGAATGCATTTGTGTTATTTTTTCAAGTTTCTACTCTCCATCTGTAGGAAGCCTTGATGGCAACCCAGGCAGCGAAAAGAAAAAAAAATCCATGGGACTGATATCTTTTAACAGTCACAGGAGGTGAAAGAAGAGTTTAAATGAGTAAATTTACACTAGATCATAATTATCCATTTCTACTGTTAGCTACTAATCTTCAGATTGCAACTATCTAAGGGACAGAGCCAGAGAATTGCAAAAACTCAGATCCACATAGCAGGACACATGTGCGGGGATTTAGGGAAATGATTTTCTATTACCTTTGAAAGACGAATTTGACTCCAATGCCCTGTACATTAAAAACCAAGGGTCACATTCTATTCTGTTTCACCTGTGTAACCCCATTCACATCAGCAGGGTTATGCAGGTGTAAAGTAGTACCGAATTTGGCTCAAATTCTTGAAAGCCAGAAATAAAAAAAAAATCCTTTCATTTTGTTTCACTCTAGCTGTCTCAGCTAATGAGCAGCAGTTGGAAACCTTGATAGAGAACAATAATCTCTTTTTCAATGGAAGTGGTTTGTACCACACTTGTTTGTGACTGACCTTAGAGGCTTTCTGCATGTGTGTGAACAAAATGTTCATAGCAAAGCTGTGTCTGAGAGAACATTTCTCCATAATCTCTAGTGCATTTCAAGAGTAATTGGTATTGTTCAGTTTGAGGAGAACCTCTGCAATAGTTTAGGCCTACATTTTCAAAAGGGTCCATTAATATTGGATGCTTATATTTTGGGGGTTAAGTTTTCAAAGATGTTCACTCCTAAGAATGTCTTCATAGAGAATTATTTAGTCTGTTCACCTGACATTGATTTTTTTCTTTATTTTGTTAGTTGTACAACGTAAGCCAAAGATCAGCTTCAATTATTATATCACTTTCACTTACGCACTTCACTTTCCAGCTCTGGTAAAATGTTAAGTGTCTGAACTTGGGCATCCCAAAACCGAGGCACCCCTTCTGCCCTTTATACATGGGAGGAGCTCCCTGTAAAATCCATGATGATATCCTTCAAATCTTCTAAACACACTTGTGCCATCATGCCTATAAAACTCATAACAATGGGGAGAACAGCTGGTAGACTATGATTATTGCTTATTACTCTAATCAATTCACACATACCCTTGTCATCCTCCCATCTATTTGCTATAAATGCCTGTGGTTTCTCATGAAATACTTTATGACAATCAGCCATGTAGGCAGGGATTATCTTTGTGGCTAGCACATTGGAGCCCTGATCCTTCCAAATGTAAGATTTATCATATTAAATTGACTATAAAATAAATAATGAACATGTGAACACATAGCCCTTAACTTTTTACTGGAGCTGGCAACCACATGGGGTTTTGCATAGTTCAAATAGGTTAATAATCATCAACAATAAATAGAAGTTTGAGCTCAATTTGTGCTGACGAAAGGGCTAAACTCTGGGAAGTTATCCCACTAGAACACATGCAGTGAGACATTGTCCAGGATGCATATATGACTTTCACGGATGTTTATGCATTTAGCATTCCATTGTGCTTTTGAATGTTTCACCTTGCATAACTACTTTCTTCATCAAAGAGGGGAAAAGCAAAGCAAAAGAAAGTATCTTTGAGAATTACAGCAATTCAAAAGTAGCAAAGCAAAATAGTACAGCTAATTAAAAAGGTACTGGTAATAAGTATTAACATTTCTTTTTTGAATGTTCTTCTGTATGTTAAGTATCAGAGCGGTAGTCGTGTTAGTCTGGATCTGCAAAAGCGACAAGGAGTCCTGTGGCACCTTATAGACTAACAGATGTATTGGAGCATAAGCTTTTATGGGCAAAGACCCACTTTCAGACGAAGTGGGTCTTTGCCCACGAAAGCTTATGCTCCAATACATCTGTTAGTCTATAAGGTGCCACAGGACTCCTTGTTGCTTCTGTGTGTTGTTTCCTTTGTCTTTTGCTGTCCCCTTCTTGAGATTATGTAATCACTACAGCATATGTGTTCTCCTTTCACCTTACAACTTATCATTCATGAGAAGTGTTGTTGTAGGCTCTTGGGGACTAAGGAATAATTCTAAATAAATTGGTTGATATGTTCTGTACATAACGAAATTGACTACAACTAATTTTGTTTCACATAATTGGCAATAGGGTAAGTGTTTTGCACCAGTAAGCTAAATGTTTTACTTTATAAATTGGAAACATGCCTGGGCAGTAGATAGTGCCAGCTGGCTGATCTTCTGTGCAGGGCATTTGCTTATCCTTTGCTTTGAGGTTTGGAACATGTCATCTCTCGTCCATTCTATAAAGCAAAACAGATAGGAGGGTTGATTTAAAATGAATGCACTTGCTTCACTGATCTTCTCCCCCAAAGCTCACACACATAATACAGAAGGCAAATGCAATTATACCTTCCTCAGTTACTCTCTGGAGGGTATCACTGCAATAAAAATGCAACATTCAGAGAATGTCCAAAGTGTAGGTGATCCAGTGCCTGCGCCTTTCACCTCTGTAGAACATAGTTTAAGTCACAGCATATGTCACAAATGAAAAATTACTTTCAGGACCATCTCTCATTTGTTCGCAGGACAAAGTCACCACTTAAAGGCATAACTAGAGATCTGTTCTGGAATCAACAAAATTACTATAACCAATCAGGAACATAAGAACATAAGAACATAAGAATGGCCATACTGGGTCAGACCAAAGGTCCATCGAGCCCAGCATCCCATCTGCCGACGGTGGCCAATGCCAGGTGCCCCAGAGAAGGAGAACAGAAGACAATGATCAAGTGATTTATCTCCTGCCATCCATCTCCTGCCCTTGTTATGAAGGCTAGGGCACCATACTTTATCCCTGGCTAATAGCCATTTATGGACCTAACCTGCAAAAATTTATCAAGCTCTTTTTTAAACCCTAATAGAGTCCTGGCCTTCACAGCCTCCTCGGGCAAGGAGTTCCACAGGTTGACTGTGCGCTGTGTGAAGAAAAATTTCCTTTTATTAGTTTTGAACCTACTACCCATCAATTTCATTTGGTGTCCCCTAGTTCTTGTATTATGGGAAAAGGTAAATAATTTTTCTATAATCACTTTCTCCACACCATTCATGATTTTATATACCTCTATCATATCGCCCCTCAATCGCCTTTTTTCCAAACTGAAAAGTCCCAGTCTCTCTAGCCTCTCCCCATATGGGACCCTTTCCAAGCCCCTAATCATCTTAGTCGCCCTTTTCTGAACCTTTTCTAATGCCAATATATCTTTTTTGAGGTGAGGAGACCACATCTGCACGCAGTACTCGAGATGTGGGCGTACCATAGTTTTATATAGGGGAAGTATGATATCTTTTGTCTTATTATCTATCCCTTTTTTAATAATTCCTAACATCCTATTTGCCTTACTAACTGCCGCTGCACACTGCGTGGATGTCTTCATAGAACTATCCACTATAACTCCAAGATCCCTTTCCTGATCTGTCGTAGCTAAATTTGACCCCATCATGTAGTACGTGTAATTTGGGTTATTTTTTCCAACATGCATTACCTTACACTTACCCACATTAAATTTCATTTGCCATTTTGCTGCCCAATCACTCAGTTTGCTGAGATCTTTTTGTAGTTCTTCACAATCCCTTTTGCTTTTGACTGTCCTGAACAACTTTGTGTCATCTGCAAACTTGGCCACCTCACTGCTTACCTCATTTTCTAGATCATTGATGAACAAGTTGAACAGGATTGGTCCCAGTACTGACCCCTGGGGAACACCACTAGTTACCCTCCTCCATTGTGAAAATTTACCATTTATTCCCACCCTTTGTTTTCTGTCTTTTAACCAATTCTTGATCCATGAAAGGACCTTTCCTCCTATCCCATGACCACCTAATTTACGTAAAAGCCTTTGGTGTGGGACCGTGTCAAAGGCTTTCTGGAAATCTAGGTATATTATATCCACTGGGTGCCCCTTGTCCGCATGTTTATTAACCCCTTCAAAGAATTCTAACAGATTAGTTAGACACGACTTCCCTCTGCAGAAACCATGCTGACTTTTGCCCAACAATTCGTGCTCTTCTATGTGCCTTGCAATTTTACTCTTTACTAGTGTTTCTACTAATTTGCCTGGTACTGATGTTAAACTTATCGGTCTATAATTGCCAGGATCTCCTCTAGAGCCTTTTTTAAATATTGGTGTTATATTGGCCATCTTCCAGTCATTTGGTACCAAAGTGGATTTAAAGGATAGGTTACAAACCACTGTTAATAACTCCGCAATTTCACATTTGAGTTCTTTCAGAACCCTTGGGTGAATGCCGTCTGGTCCCGGAGACTTGTTACTATTCAGCTTATCAATTAATTCCATAACCTCCTCTAATGTCACTTCAATCTGAGTGAGTTCCTCAGATTTGTCACCTAAAAAGGCTGGCTCAGATTTAGGAACCTCTGTAACATCCTCAGCCGTGAAGACTGAAGCAAAGAAATCATTTAATCGCTCCGCAATGGCACTGTCTTCCTTGATCGCTCCTTTTATATCTTTATCATCCAAGGGCCCCACTGCTTTTTTAGCGGGCTTCCTGCTTCTAATGTATTTAAAAAACATTTTACTATCATTTTTTGAATTTTTGGCTAGCTGTTCCTCAAACTCTTTTTTGGCTTTTCTTACTACATTATGACACTTAATTTGGGAGTGTTTATGTTCCTTTCTATTTTCCTCACTAGGATTTGACTTCCACTTTTTAAAAGCTGCCCTTTTCTCTCTCACTGCCTTTTTAACATGGCTGTTTAGCCATGGTGGTTCTTTGTTAGGTCTCTTACTGTGTTTTTTTATTTGGGGTATACATTTAAGTTGGGCCTCTAGTATGGTGTCTTTAAACAGTTCCCATGCAGCTTCCAGGGATTTTAGTTTAATTACTCTCCCTTTTAGTTTCTGTTTAACTAGCTTCCTCATTTTAGTGTAATTCCCCTTTTTGAAATTAAATGCCAGAGTGTTTGACCGCTGCGGTGTTCTTCCCAACACAGGAATATTAAAAGTTATTATATTGTGGTCACTATTTCCAAGCGGTCCAGTAACAGTTACCTCTTGGACCAGATCCTGCGTTCCAGTCAAGACTAGGTCGAGAATCGACTCTCCCCTTGTGGGTTCCTGTACTAGCTGCTCCAAGAAGCAGTCATTTAAGGCATCAAGAAATTTAATCTCTGAATCCCGTCCTGAGGTGACATGCACCCAATCAATATGGGGATAATTGAAATCTCCTATTATTACTGTGTTTTTTATTTTGGTAGCCTCTCTAATCTCCCTTATCATTTCAGCATCACTATCACTGTCCTGGTTAGGTGGTCGGTAATATATTCCTAATGCCATATTCATATTAGAGGAATGAATTGTTATCCATAATGATTCTATGGAACATTTTGATTCCTTTAGGATTTTTACTTCATTTGATTCTATATTATCCTTCACATATAGTACCACTCCGCCACCCCCACGACCTGTTCTGTCTTTCTGATATAATTTATATCCCGGTATGATAGTGTCCCACTGATTGTCCTCATTCCACCATGTTTCTGAGATGCCTATTATGTCAACTTCCTCCTTTGATATGAGGTACTCCAGTTCACCCATCTTATTAGACAGACTCCTAGCATTAGTGTAAAAGCATGTTAGAAAACTACCACTATTTATATGTCCGCCTTTCACAGACACATTGGATTTTTTTATGCACGATTGTTTCACATCTGATCTTGCCCATATATTATTTCCCACGTTCCCTATCTGACTAACTTCTAGGGAATCCCTACCTATGGAGCCTCGTGTAAGAGAAGTCTCCGTCCGATCCAGGTGCTCCCCCGCACCAGTCGGCTTTCCCCCACCTCTTAGTTTAAAAACTGCTCTACGACCTTTTTAATGTTTAATGCCAGCAGTCTGGATCCACCTCGATTTAGGTGGAGCCCATCATTCCTGTATAGGCTCCCCCTACCCCAAAAGTGTCCCCAGTTCCTAATAAATCTAAACCCCTCTTCCCTGCACCATCGTCTCATCCACGCATTGAGACTCTGAAGTTCTGCCTGTCTATCTGGCCCTGCGCGTGGAACTGGAAGCATTTCAGAGAATGCCACCAAAGATGTTCTGGATTTCAGTCTCTTTCCTAGTAACCTAAATTTGGCCTCCAGAACATCTCTTCTACCCTTCCCTATGTCATTGGTACCAACATGTACCACGACGACCTGGCTCCTCCCCAGCACTGCCCATAAGTCTGTCTAGATGCCTCGAGAGATCCGCAACCTTCGCACCAGGCAGGCAAGTAACCATACGGTTCTCCCGGTCATCACAAACCCAACTATCTATATTTCTAATGATCGAATCCCCCACTACTAAAACCTGCTTCTTCCTAACAGCTGGAGCTCCCTCCCCCGGAGAAGTATCCTCGGCACGAGAGGATACAACATCACCCTCTGGAAGGAGGGTCCCAACTATGGGATGGTTTCCCTCTGCTCCCATTGACTGCTCTCCTTCCCTGAGCCTTTCATCCTCCGTAACAGCATCAGGACTGTCAGATTGGAGGTGGGACAGCCCTACTATGTCCCGGAAAGTCTCATCCACAAACACCTCTGCCTTCCATAGCTCCTCCAGTTCAGCCACCCTGGCCTCCAAAGCACGCACTCGGTCTCTGAGGGCCAGGAGCTCCTTGCATCGAGTGCACACATACGCCACCCACCCACAGGGTAGGTAGTCATACATACTGCACTCGACACAATAAACAGGATAGCCCCCACTCTGCTGCTGGGCTTCTGCCTCCATTTCCTACTCTAATTATATATGAGGGTTAATTAAATGTTTCAGATAGAGGTTGTTATAAAGGATTTAGTTTAAGGGCAATAGAAGTCACTGGCTCCCCCCAAGCTCCCCCTCTAAACTCCCCTCTCAAAACTCCCTCCTGTTAGCACTCACCCTGTTTGCGAGCACCCGGTCGCAAAGCTCCCTGGTCGCTTACCAGCAGGGTTTAAGTGCTCAGCCTCCCTGATAGCTCCAAGGGAGAATATATATTCGCAATACTGTATGAAGAAGCTTGCACAGTACCTCAGTGCTACTATTCCCTGATCTTTCTTGAAATACTAAGTTCACTCCCAAGATAAAAAAACAGGAGAGGGGGGAACAACAAAAACCAGATATCCACAACCACAAACCTAACATTGTATTTTTTTTGTATATTAGTTATTGCATTTGCTGACAATGAAATTCCCTGCATCACAATTCTCCTTATGAGATTGGGTATGTTTCACGAGGTCACTTCCGCTCAGTCAACACATATTTGAAATAAATCAAAGTTACTGAAACAACTGGGCCCTTTTAAAACCCACCAGTGTTTTACTGGTTATTCTACAGGTCTGATGGGAAAGCTGAGGGAAAGTTTACAAATTTTAATGGGAATTTCCCATTTGGTTTTCTTCAGAGAATGCCAACTTTTCTCAAGCAGTTCAGTTATGTGTTGACTGAAATTACTGCACAGTAGGAGAATCCTTTTTAATGCAAGAGACTGTGAAGATATCATTTAGAGGTGTTTTTTATTGAATTTCATGTGTACCACTGTATATTCAGTATCTACAAGAATTTTCATACTGGATTACATGAAATTTAAATGGATTTTAAAAAAATTTCTATTCAATTTTTTCTAGACTTTTAAATGAATGTCCATAGCCCACTGAATTAATAAGAAAATGTGTGCACACACACACACAGCAATCTGTTTCCTATACAGCATTGTGTTCAAAGCTTCTTTGGGATAGATTTTTAAAGGAATTGCTGCTCTCAGTGTTTTAATGCCTAAGGGTATGTCTACACTTGCACCCTAGTTCGAACTAGGGATGCAAATGTAGGCATTCGAAAGAGTCAATGAAGTGAGGATTTAAATATCCTGAGCTTCATTAGCATGATCTCGCCGGCGCATTACTCCGATCAACAGCTGTTTCGAAAGTGAAAGCTTGCACCGGGACGCATTAATTCGAACCAAATCCCTTGGTTCGAACTAACGTTACTCCTCAAACTCCTTAAAAAATGAGGAGTAACATTAATTTGAACCAAGGGGTTTTGTTCAAACTAACGCATCCTGGTGCACACTCTCACTTTTGAAACAGCTGTTGATTGGAGTAACGCACCGGCGAGATCATGCTAATGAAGCGCAGGATATTTAAATCCCTACTTCATTGACTATTTCGAATGCCTACATTTGCATCCCTAATTTGAACTAGGGTGCAAGTGTAAACATACCCTAATTGATTTAGAAGCTTAAATCTCTTTTTCAATGTGTTTTAAGCACTTTGATGCCAAAATACCACCAGCTCTCAAGCGCATTTTGGCTTCTGCTCTTCTGTGCCAATATCATTTTTAAAGGAGTTTTAGGTGCCAAAATCATTTAGACACTGAAATACTGAGCACAGCAATGCCTCAATACCTTTACAAATCTGGGACTTAAGCCGCATGTTATATGCTGAAAAGCCTCATTAATGCCTTCCATACACAGGTTAAACAAAGCAAAGAGGTTTCACTTACTTTTATGGCCTAGTGGAGCATGTTAATGAATGTTGCATTAAGTCTGCTGTCAGAACTGTGTTCTTAAACATAACTGGTAATTTCTAGAGGGTTTTATTTGTAATGTGTATCCTGTAGCTCTTCATATTACTGGAATAGCACTTCACAACTGTAACTAGCAATGGTTACACAGTGCAAAATAATCTCTGACTGGATGGAGATTCTCAGAACAGAATTAGCATAAATCTGGTGGAGGTGACATAGTCAGGGACTATGATCACTGCCTCTCCATAAGTGGAGGAAGGGACATATCAGGGGTGAGCTGGGGCTGGGCTCAAGAGGAGCCTCAGTGAAAGTGGGCTCCTTTATAGCTTACACTATAAAATTTACACAAGTGATAGAAGTGGGCCCTCTCTTGGTCTAATTCCCATTGGGCATGGGTGACTAAGCATCAGGGAGCTCCAGCTAGCTCAATCAGGCTGCAAATATACCCTACACTTTAGCACAGCTTGGACATAGTGAAGAGGTTCAGGGGAGGGGAACTTTTTTGTCTCTGGCTGGGAGTGAATGTAAATTGTCCTCTTTTGAAGTTTGATTTGGGGATATGCTTTAATGGTATGAGCTCCATTGCTAGTGGGAAATTGTCCACAGCATACAGTATTTAACAGAATAGGACCTAAACTGTTGTCTTACCCCTGTTTCTAGTCTCTTTGTGGCTAATCTTTTTGCACGCAAGTGGGGAAGTGTGTGATGACTGCTGCTCTTTCTATACCTGTTCTGTGGATAAAAAGGGGACACACTGAACTAATGAAAACTGTTAAAAATGTTTAGTAGTAAAGGAATAGTTTACTGATTGGAGCAAGGCAACGTCTAGACTACAATGTTTTATTGGAAAAAGATACGCAAATTGCGACACACAATTTGCATACCTTTTTCCGATAGTTTTGTCAGAATAGGCTTTTCTGAAATTTAGCCCGTCTACACTGGACCAAATTTCGGAAAAGCCTCCTCTTTTGGAAGATCCCTTCTTCCTCATGGAAGGAGGAAGACAGGGCTTCCGAAAGAGCGAGTCTGCTCTTCCGCAAAAAAAAAGCGGAAGAACAGACGCATTCCCTGGACGGTATCCCAGAAAAACCCCAGCGTCTAGACATAGCTCAAGAGATTAGCAGCCCAGAAATGCCTGAGTTTTAATCCATTCTCCTATGCAGGCACTGTCTTTGGCCAGGGTCTGGACAATACGGAGAAATTCTAGCACCTGGCAACAAAATGGTTCCAAAGTAGCTGGGTAAAACAGCTTTATCTACCGAGTGCTTATGAAAAATCTCAATTGTTGAATACTCTCATGGATCACTAAAAAACTTGGCAGCTGAATTTTCAAAATTCTATTCATATCCATCATCAGACTGCAATTCTCCAGATTCCAAAACCCCAACAATATACTCACCCCGTCCCTCAGAGATGCAGTACTGTGTGCTTCACCCAACCCGTGTGGAAATCTCACTGTAAATGTCTCTCAGGGTAGGTCTACACTGAAGAGTTCTTTCGGAAAAAATAGCCATTTTTCTGAAAAAACATCACTTACGTCCACACTACAATTGCGTTCTTTTGAAAGAAAATCGAAAGAACAGAAGGGTTTTTCCGACAACAGTAAACCTCTTTATATAAGGAAGAATGCCGTTTCCAAAAGAGCTCTTTCAGAAAAAGGTGGGCATGGATGGGGAAGAGGCTTTTTTTTTTTCAAAAGAAGAGGTTTCCAGGAAATAACACAGGTGCTTCGGTGGACACTCCATTCATACTCATCACAACTCTATAGTTCCTGTCTCTTGACAGCTCTTAAAGCTGCAGCGACCCTGGACAAGCCTTGTGGCTCGGAGCAGCACCCTGACCACGTGGTTTTCCCTGACACACAAATCAGAGGTATGGCTGAGCAACAAGTCCCCCAAGACCCTTCGGCCCTCACAGGGAGCATCACCAGAACTCCCAGGATCCACCCAGGGGCACCAAATGCCATGCACCCTTCTGGTCTGGGGCAGAGATCCTGTCCCTCCTCGAGCTGTGGGGGGAGGAGGAGAGACTACAGGATCTCTGCTCCTGGAGGTGGAATGCTGACATTTATGGCTGGATGGCCGAGGCTCTGGCTGAGAGGGAACACCACCCCTGCACCTCGGACCAAGTCAGGAGCAAGGTTAAGGTGCTGCACCAAGGATACGCCAGGGCCAGGGAGCGCAGCTCTCACTCCGGGGCAGGATCACACTCGTGCCCATATTACAAAAAGCCGTATAGTATCTTGGGGATGGTGAAGCCTTTTCCCCACCCATACTGATGGTCTCGGGGCTCGAGATGCCTGTGGTCGCCCAGCTGGAGCTCCTTGATGATGAGGAGGATGTACAGCAGCAGCAGCAGGAGGAGGACATGGCCACTCAAAACAGGTGTCTTTATTGGGAGTACAGGGAAGGGGGGGGGAGGAAGGGGTTTTTGTGGGAAAGGTATGGGGGCAAGGCACAGGACCCTAGTGGGGAGTCCCTGGGGAGAGTTACTGGGATCCTTCAGAGAAACTTTCCCTCAGGGCCTCCCAGATGCGCACTCCAGCTTGATGTGCCTGGCAGATGGCAGCTGCTCAAAGGCCCTCCCTTCATGGGCAGCCTCTATTCCCCACCCTGGGAGGAAGGCCTCCCCCTTGTTCTCCACAACATTGTGGAGAACACAGCATACTGTGACCACCTCAGGGATGTTGTGCTCCCCCACGTCAAGATGGGTCAGGAAGCATCTGAACTGCATCTTCAGGCACCTGAAGGTGCATTGAATTGTTCCCTGCTGGGGTGCAGGTGGCCAGTGTAGAGCTTCATGAGCCATGGCATGAGTGGGCAGGCTGTGTCCCCGATGATGCACAGTGGCATCTGCACATCCTCCACATGAAAGTCCCACTGGGATAAGAATGTGCCAGCCTCTAGGTTGTGGTAGAGGCTGGAGTTTCTGAATATGCAGGCATCATGTTCCCTGCCCGATCTCCCAACAAAAATGTCCAAAAACTATCCTTGGGGGTTGACCAGGGCCTGCAGCACCATGGAGACGTAGCCCTTCCTGTTGATGTTTTGGGCTGCTCGATGATGTGGTGTGCAGATCGGGATGTGGGTCCCATCAATGGCTCCCCTGCAGCTGGGGAACCCCAGGGCGGCAAATCCTGCAACGATGGTGTCCAGGTCTCCCAGGCAGATGACCCTGTGCAGCAGGATGGAGTTGATGGCCCTCACAATTTGCAGAAGGAGGCAAACAAACACACAACACAGAGAATGAGAGGGAGTGCCTGAGTGCTTGGGAGGTGTCCATCTCCTCCCCCCCCAACACTCTAGAGCCATCCCCAATGAGGCAGGGCTGTGTGAGGGTGGGACGGCACAACCCCCACCCGGGGACAGGGCTTTCCCCCCGTCCCCAGCCATTCGCACACCCCCTCCCTTTTCCCTATGGTCCCCCTTTCCAGTACTTCCCTCCCCCCAACAGGGACTGCAGCCTGAGAATGCCTTACCTCCACGAAGAGGGCCCCGATGGTGGACTCTCACTGAACTGGTTGGCTACCGATCAATAGCTTTCTGGGGTGGCAAGCTTCCAGATGGTGATCATGACACACTTCTGCAGGGGGATGGCGGGCTGCAGGTGGGTGCCACATCGTTGGAGGTGGGGGCGAGCCAGGCACACAGCTTCATAAAGATGGCCTCCCCCATGTGGCAGTTGTTGAACCACTGCTAGTCATCCCACCATTCCATCACCAACCAGTCCCACCAGTCAAAACTGGTGTCCAACCTCCAGAATCATCTCTCGACCAAGGGCATTGCTCCCACATCCAGGCAGAGGGACTCACAGATGAGCTCAGAGTCGAGCTGGGGCAGGACCATCAAGACGGTCTGCACAAAGTGCTGCAGAACCTGCAGCATGACAGTGTGGGGCCATCGCATGCCCAGAGGCAGCTCCGGCTCCATAGCAAAAAGATTACTGTTGTGTCCAAAAGCTGGGCAAACAAAGCACGCACTGTAAGAACTTTGCTAACTCTCAGAGAGGTAGACAAGCATGCAGCAGAACCTGAGAAACGGCTTTCCAGAGGGGTCCCTTTAAGCACACATCTCAGATAGCCTTAGGCAATAGCACCGGGAAGCAACTGCTGACCTAATGCCCTGCCTGAAGTAGTTCTGGGTGGCCTAATATACGAGATAGTGTCCAATCAATGTGGACTCTTTTTCGATGTGCTTTTGCAGTGTAGACACTCTCTTCTGGAAAAGCTTCTTCTGAAAGAAGCCTGCAGTCTGGACGTAGCCTTAGTGTTCACATCTGTAGAATGGGGGCAATATTTATGTTTCACTTAAAGGAGGTAGCAGAATACATTTTTATGAAGATGAAGAGTTATATCGGAGCAATGTATTGTTGAGCATTTCCCCTTGCTTTCAAATGTCAGACACAGAAAGTCAAGTACTGCCTTTTGAAAGCCCTGTGTTTGGAATTACCTCAGAGGAGCCGGAGCTGCCTCTGGGCATGCGATGGCCCCACACTGTCATGCTGCAGGTTCTGCAGCACTTTGTGCAGACCGTCTTGATGGTCCTGCCCCAGCTCGACTCTGAGCTCATCTGTGAGTCCCTCTGCCTGGATGTGGGAGCAATGCCCTTGGTCGAGAGATGATTCTGGAGGTTGGACACCAGTTTTGACTGGTGGGACTGGCTGGTGATGGAATGGTGGGATGACTAGCAGTGGTTCAACAACTGCCACATGAGGGAGGCCATCTTTATGAAGCTGTGTAAGAAATTCAAAATGTTGCATTTTGAACCAAACCAACTTAGTATCTTCTAGGAAGCCCTCAAAAATAGTAATAGAGATGTAGCCATGTTAGTCTGGTCTTGCTGAAAACAAAAGACAGGACTATGCAGCACTTTAAAGACTAACAAGATGGTTTATGAGGTGATGAGCTTTCGTGGGCCAGACCCACTTCCTCAGATCAAATTGTGGAAGAAAATTGGCATGACCATATATACCAAAGGGATACAATCAAAAAAAGTGAACACATATAAAATAGACAAATCAGATTTTAGAACAGAGGAGGGATAAGGGGGGAAGGTTAATGTCTATGAGCTAATGATATTAGAGGTGATAATTGGGGAAGCTATCTTTGTAATGGGTAAGATAATTAGCATCTTTGTTAAGACCCATTCGTAAAGTGTCAAATTTAAGCATGAATGACAGTTCAGAGGCTTCTCTTTGAAGTCTTGTGTTAAAGTTTCTCAGACACTTTGTCAAAGAATCAATGCACACAAAACAGACATCAGACAGTTTCACAAAGAAAAAACAGTTTCTTGCCATTTCAACCAGACTGGGCATCGTCTCAATGACGTCACTACCTGCATCCTGCTTCAAAGACACTTTAACACAAGACTTCAAAGAGAAGCCTCTGAACTGTCATTCATGCTTAAATTTGATACTTTACGAATGGGCCTTAACAAAGATGCTAATTATCTTACCCATTACAAAGATAGCTTCCCCAATTATCACCTCTAATATCATTAGCTCATAGACATTAACCTTCCCCCCTTATCCCTCCTCTGTTCTAAAATCTGATTTGTCTATTTTATATGTGTTCACTTTTTTTTGATTGAATCCCTTTGGTATATATGGTCATGCCAATTTTCTTCCACAATTTGATCTGAGGAAGTGGGTCTGGCCCACAAAAGCTCATCACCTAATAAACCATCTTGTTAGTCTTTAAAGTGCTGCATAGTCCTGTCTTTTGTTTCTCAAATATAATGTTTCTGGAATTTAAAATTAGGATATTCTTGCACAGCTGCACCATATGTTTCTAACTAATGCTAATGGAAGAAGGACATTAGTTAACTGCCAGCAGATACCCAAATTGAGGAAATATTACAGGGTTGATGCCAACATCCCAGAGTTTCTCAGTTCACAAGGTCTTCATCTGACTAGATGATCCACATGATGATTATTTTGCTTGTAGCAGGTTAACTCAGTGACAGCAATTCACTCTGAAAAAATCAGTACACTAGTTTTAAGGAGGCACAATAACATTTTAAACCAGCCTCACCCTCTAGCAAATTAGTTGCTTCCCTGCTGCTGCATCTCCCAGTACTTTTTAAATATTGTATGAGATACTTAAACGTGAGGACACAGCTGTTGTGAATAGCCATAGCCATAAATCATTATTAATGACAAGGCTTACTGACAGAGTTCTCTGGGTGATGGTTGAGCTTGCCTCAAATGGGACTGACAATCCCTTTAAAAATGCATCAGTTCTTTTCACTCTTTATATTGCACAGGCTTATCAAACATTATTAACCCTGTTATATCTAGGGCAGAATGTAGTAAATGAGCCAGCACTTTTCCTCTCTCCTGTGGCTGAAGCAAAATCTGTTTTAGCAAACAGTGACTGAAACAAATCTTCAAAATTAGAAAGCTAGGAAAGTAAAAAAGATAGCTGCAAAAATATAGCTTGTCCTGATCTTCAAAGTAATCACCTTTATAGTACCCTTTACAGTTGATAATGCTCTATAATGCTTTTACATTTACCACCTGATATCCTCATAAGCCATACAGTGCTGTCAAAGACTAGCTTTTTCAGGGAAAGATGTCATAAGATTGACATTAAGAACAAAATACACATAACTAGGCTTGTGGAGACTAACAGAATCTGGATATTTTCCAGGAAATACTTCAGTGTCTGTATAATATTTAGAGCTAACCAAGAAATGGAAAAAAATAAAATCATGATAAATAATTTCCTTTTTTTCATTGACATTTCATTCCTCTTGATATTTTCAGATGTTCTAATTATGTTCCATTAGAATAAAATATCTGGTTGTGTATTAACTGCCACCTTCACAAATTTTATGGCTATTATGGATCACAGAGCATTAACCTAAAGCATATTGTCTGGTGTGGATTTTATTTTATTTAAAGTTTAACCTGACACTTTCTGCTGAAACAATCAGTATTTATTTCTGCTTGTGTTTCATACATTAATCTGCTTTAAAAACCTGGCTTTCACAATACTTCTCTGCCATTCAGAGAAGAGGATGCTATAGGACTGATTTTTTTATAGCTTTGAGCACTGTAAAGGACTGAAGCAGACAGATTGTATACTGAAGTAATTTTCATGGGGCTGAGGAAAAGACTTATTGTAAAGAGGGTGAATGGGAAAATCCATCTTCAGAAGATATTCAGTTATTGCTTTTTGAAGTGTTCCTTCTTTTCTAGCTAAGGTTCGTCAGCCAGTGGCCTTCAATCATAGAAATCTTCATTAGTTCTTGTCAATGCATCCCAATTGTGTCACATTTACACAGTCATGCAAAATGAAGTCATTCACGGATGTTGCTACATTATGATATTGTCTTAATGTTTAAAAAATGGAGACAAAGGGTTGCACATCGAAAAGGCTCCAGCTATTTTTATAGTTAATTGGTTTAGCATATGTATTCAATCCTGCCAATCTGAAGAAATCCACCTTATATCCGTGGATTTCCACAGCTCATTTTTACAGATATGGATGTGGATGCGGATATAAATTTTATATATAGAACACTGCAAATGCGCAGATATCTGCTTTATATCTGAGAATGCCAATGAGGATAGTCACCATTCATTTTTGCAGATATAGATGTGGATATAAATGTTGTATTCATACAGGGCTCTACATATGCATACACCATTTTGATACATAGATTGCAGCTTCTACCATTTTTAAAATATGCTATTCTAAAACAAGAGATTAGCCCTGGGTGCCCTCATTTTGTGATGATACAAGGGAGATGCTTTTCCAGTTTTTTCTCTTCAGTTGACAAATACTATAAACCCTGCAGGAGGGTGCAAGAGCTCTTCACACAATTAGCTAGTTACTCAAACCATTACAAAATAGTTCTCAAAGGATATTCACTGAACTAGAACAATCACTGTTTCTCATATGCTCTTACCTGGACATTTTATGCTGTATTAGCTCAGAAGAGCACGATTTTCTTGTCAGGAGGGGTTTGACAGACCACATACTGATGACTTTATTTTTACTGTCTCCATGAAAGTATAGCTTGATTTAATTCATAACTAAGAACTGTAACCACACAAGAATAAATCCAATGAATAATTCAGAGAAGCTAAGGAAACAGTCCATATTTCTGAGCAAACATGACTGATCACAAAGACAAAGGGTGTGTCTACACAGCACAGTTATTTCAAAATAACTGACATTATTTCGAAAGAACAA
The DNA here is from genome assembly GCA_032595735.1 of Pelochelys cantorii. Taxonomy (NCBI): domain Eukaryota; kingdom Metazoa; phylum Chordata; order Testudines; family Trionychidae; genus Pelochelys; species Pelochelys cantorii. The sequence goes on from CM064327.1 coordinate 95,349,710, forward strand.
TGTGAGCATCCACACAGCAATTCCGTTATTTCGAAAGAACAATGTGAGCATCCACACAGCAATTCCGTTATTTTGAAATAAATTCAAAATAATGGATGGATTATTTTGATTCCTGTAAACCTCACTCTACGAGGAATAATACCTATTCCTAAATAGCTATTTCGGAATAGAAGTAGTGTGGATGCTCCACTGCTGCTATTTGGAAATAGCTCCTCTCCAGGGCCATTCAAAGTACAGTAGACTTCTGATAATCCGGCACCTTTGGGACCTAGGTGGTGCCAGATTATTGGATATGCCGGAGTATCAGGAGGTACTGCCTACTCCCAACCCACTACCCTTCCCCCCCTCCAACCTTATGCTTGGGTCCCCGGAGCCACCAGTACAGCCTCACGTCTCCCTCCAGGCACTGGGGCATGTGCGCTGAGCGGCTGGCTTTTCAATGAGCTGGCCGGGACGCCATGCATAACCCAATCCCCCTCCCCTTCTCCTTCCCCGGAGCCAAACATCTCTCCTCCCTGGTGTAACCGAATCCCACCCCCCCCATACCTTATGCTCGGGTCCTGGAGCAGCCGCACGTCTCCCTCCAGGCGCTGGGGCAAGTGCGCTGAGCGGCCTGCTTTTCAATGAGCTGGCCGGGACACCGTACGTAACCCAATCCTCCTCCCCTTCCCCAGAGCCAAACACCTCCCCTCCCTGCTGTAACCCAAGTGAGAGCAGCTGACCTGAACAGTTCCGGGTTCCGCCCTGCTTCCATCAGGAGCGCTTGCCATTTTGATGCCAGACTATCAGGAGTGCCAGACAATTGGGTGCTGGACTATTGGAGTTTTACTGTAATTACTCCCCAGTGCCTCCTGGGGCTCTAAATTGAGGTAACACATCCACGTTAGGGAAGCCTGCCTTATACTAATTTTGTAGACGTGCTATTTTGAAATAAGCTATTTCGGAGTATTTCTTCCAGAATAGCTTATTTCAAAAGAAGCGTGCAGTACAGACGTACCCAAGGTGATTGACTGAGTCCCAGCAGAGGAAGGGAATTTCTAAACATAGCTGGTGAAATACAGTCCTGAGTTCCTTTCTTCTCTTCTCAGTTCTCTGCCTCCCAAAATCTACTGTGTTTTTGTGAAGGAGGTTGTGTCACAGGTTCTTGCATCCAAATAATGGAAAATTGTAGAAGACAGACAGATGAATTGAAATGTCAATATTTCAAAGTTTTGCATTCTTCTCTGGACAACACAGTACCAGATGAGCATGTTTTTAACACATTTCGGTTGGTGTATTTGAAATGTTTTGGTAGGGCAGATTCTGGAAAAGCTAGTGAGTTGGTAAAGGTATGTCACAGGCAAGAGAGGTACAGAAGAGTGCTAGGCCTAAATAGATATGACAGGGTACTTGTTTACAATATTGTGTTTGTATGTCTTATTCATAGAATTCTGATCTGTTCAGTTTGGCTATGTCTAGATTAGGAAACTATTTCAAAATAATTCAATTCAACTTAGTAACTTCCAATTTTGCAAAATTAAAATAACGTGTCCTACTACAGGGAAGCCTCAAAATTAATCTGAGGCAGGTTCCATTAATGTGGACACACTACCTCAATTTAGAGCCCCAGGAAGTAATAAGTTCAAATTACTCTGGGGAATAATTATTTCAAAATAGCAGCACTGGAATGTCCACACAAACACTATTTCAAAATAACTATTTTGAAATTAGTGTTATTCCCTGAGAAAAGCAGGAGTAGAGATTTTTAAATAAGTGGCCCCTTATTTTGAAATAATGGACTTGGTAATGTGAACGCTTCACTTATAAATTCAACCTAAGGGGAGTTATTTCAAAATAAAGCCCTAGTGTTGACCAGGGCTTTGAAACTTACATGGTCATTTTTATGTTTGAGAAATGCATGTACTTATACAACAAAACCCCAGAATATCTGGTTTGTGTTTCCTTCCAGAAGCACATCAGGATTTTTCAATGGATATTTTTTCCCTAGAAAAATAGAGTTTTGGGTTGAGAAAAAACACTTTTGTTTCCTGGCAAATTGGAGTCAGGATAAGATATTGTTGATACTGATACTATCTTATGATCTCAGCTATTTTGATCTAGTAAGTATAGTATGTTAAAATACCTCCCGAATTGCCTGTTCAGTTTAAATAATGTATGTGACAGCATATTTTCAGACGAGAAGGGAAGGGAAAAGAGAGAATTAGTAAAATATTGTCAACCCACATTTATCTTTTTTTTTTTATAGATCACAGTGAGATTTTATTTGTTTGGCACTTGTATAAATTAACTAATTTTATTAATGATGCAATACATAGACAAACATGGATATAACTGGAGAATGAACAACACTTCTCCCTCAACGTTCGTTTTTTAGGAAGACTATAATGCACATGCCTCATGTAAGGCATAATGTTTCTGAATATGCATGTGATCTGATGAAGTGGATTTTACCCATGAAAACTTATGCCCTAATAGAACTGTTAGTCTCTAAGGTGCCATAGGACTCCTCGATTTTGAAGATACAGACTGACACAGCTACCACTCTGAGACTTGATTTTATGCTTATGACATTTGTAATCCAGATCCAAAAGCCCATTGAAATCTTTCCACTGATTTCATTGGGCTTTGGCTCAGGTCCTAGAGTGTTGTTATTAAATTGTAATTCCAATTCCTCAGATATGTACCCTTCTCCAAAGCCCTTAAAAAGTCCAACAGGAACATCTATATTCTTTTTTTTCCTAGAAAAAGAAAACAAACTCTACATTGCTTCATGTGTTGAGATTTTAACTTAGATGCTGGATCCTAAATTGTCAAAAGATTGGGGGCAGGCATTCAACTGGAAGTTATGGGCCTAAACCTTCAGATATCTATGCATTTAACTCTACACAAAATAAAAGACTTAGGGGGATAGCCATGTTAGTCTGTAAGGGTATGTCTACACAACAGACCCTCTCCCAAACAATATAGCTGTGCCTGCAGGTCCCTCAGCCTGCGTTGCTTCTCGAGCTGTGTCCCTCAGCCCGCGGGCAGGGGCTGAGGGATGTGCTGGCTGCCGGCATGGAGCCTCTGTCAACTTTCCGCAGACCCTTTACATTACCATTGCGGACCACAGGTTGTGAACCACTGGATTGGAATATATGTCATGATTGTACAGCCGCTGTTTCATATCAAGATCAAAATTGGATGTATCCTTGGAGCATCTTTCAAGATTTTCTGTCCTTTGAAGGTAAAAGGGATACAAATCTTAGTTACACTGCTTAGTTTTTTTGAGAGACATAATATACAATTATACTCTGGTAAAATAAGGTTTTTCTAGGCAGCTAATATGTGGAAGTCTGCTTAATAGCTAGAGGAATTTTAGATTTGATACATAACCTTTTACTAACAGCAGAATGTAAAGTGTTCCCTGAACACCTATGCCAAAGAGCACCTATTATTTTAGAAGCAATATCTTTGGTGTATACTTGCTCCATTTAATTTGTACTGATACCTTGAATCCTGAATTTATATTCACCATGTCAGGAGTCAGGAGAAAGAAGGTTGCAGCAATGTTTGAGGTAAATTGCAAGAGGTTTCCTAGTGAGAATCAAGCCTGGCTGGTATTTGCTGACAGGGTGGCATATAATTGCTGACTCCCATCACTCTCCTATGGTCTCTCACAAGCACATTTTCAAATGCCTTTTGTTTAGATGCCTCTTTGCATTCTTCTTTCTTTTGCCAACAGAAGGCTTGCGGGATTGTGTTTAAGTAATTGAGAGCAGCATTTGGCACAAAGTACTTAAAATTCTTATTACTTTCTGAGTTTGTGACATATTTCAAATCATAGTTTTAACCACAATGCTGTGGTCTCCAAATTTGAAGATTATCTTTTTTGTTACTCTCTGTCTCAAGTTCTCCTTAAAGAGAAAGAATCTAAATACTACCAGTTGCTATCTGATTAGCAGGATTTTCTCGATAGTGTCCTTTCAGTTGCATTTCTTCACAGTCTCATTCTCTGCTTCAACATCTGTTATTGTAGAGAAAACAACCCCTAAAGTCATGCTAAAATGAGTACAATATGATACATAGATTCCTTTAAAAATAATGATTACTTTGGTGCTTTTGAAAGTGAGGGACTGGATAAAATCAGGCTCAGTACAGAAAGGTTATGTGCAAATTTTATTTTTTCTTCCACAGCACTTATTCTTGTAATATAGTCCTGTGCTTCACTTGAGTAGACTGCCAAATTCCATCAAGTCCTATCAAGTCAGCAGGTGTCTATCCGGGCTAAGAAGAGAACAATAGCACAGTTTCACTCTATTTCTACCTGATTTTATCTGAATGCAGACAACCTCCCTGCCTCTAATTCTTCCCACATGTATATTAATTTTTAAAAATGGTTTAATTTTTTTAGAATGAATCATTTGTGACAAATCCTGCCATTCTCTCTTTCTCCATTATATTTTGAAAGGTTTTTTTAAAAAGAACATTTGAACTACAGTGAGTGGAGGAAAGGGAAACTATTATTTCTCCATATTACTGCAGCTCATCCTACTCCTTGTCTCACCACTTACAAGACTCAAGAATATTTCACTGCTTAGTAAATAGTTAATATATTACATATTTCTTCTGAGTACTTGGACTGAGGTAACTGTCTGGCCAATTTGTTTCTTTTCCTACCAGGGGGTATATCACAGTTTGATTATTGGTTGCATATAATACTGATGATATCAGTAATAATGTCATAACTTAACTTTTTACTTTTTGTCATCTCTTCTGAGTCTTTCTGTGGATGAACAGGCTGAGGAATGCATCCCTCCCGGTCCTACATTGGAGAAAAAATTAAAATAGTCAAAAGGATTGGACAAGACAGGAAAGAAAGGGGGAGGTTAGAGGTGATGGGGGGAAAAGTGGAGATGGCAAGAGAAGAAGATAGAGGATGATAAATTAAGTGACAGTGAGGGAACATGTGTGAGAGATGCGAGCTAAATAGAAATAGCAGGGTTGTCAATCCGTGTGACTATCATAAGCTTTATGATATTTGATTTTCTTAAAGCTATAGTTTGAGTTGTGTAATTTAAAGAGAAAATCATTATTAAATTAAATAAAACCAAAAAACCTCATGTTTATGGAAAAGAAGGATAAACTCGAAAGCATTAACCCTAAGGGCTCAAACCCAGCAAACAAATATAAAGTGACTCCCCTAATGTCTCATGATTTTTAAACCAACTTCATCTTTTTTTGGTGAGAATAACATTTTTGAATGCTTTGGATTGGCAGTACTGAAAAAACCAGGAAGTCATTAGGCAGCTTCTGTTATCTGTTGTGGGGACAAAATATCCTAGCTGCATCTCTAGCTGTAAAGGGACTTACATAATTCTTAATCACTCCATTGAAAGACAAAGAAAGGTTGGAAACATTAAAAATATTGGAGGATAATTTGATCAAACTGTTACATTTTCATGTCTTTTTCATCAAGAGCAGCGCACTCCAACAGGGTGTGAGAACAGCAGCAGGGAGGCTGCAAGGAAATCAGACTATGCAACAACTGCACAATGACTCCTGGAAAACAACAGCAGGGGAAATGATAAAAAAATTAAAAGATAAAATGTGATTGAGAGAGAGAAGTAGGAGAAAGCCATATTTTGGTTTTCTGAGTTGCAACAAAACAAAGTAATCATAAAAACAAAGTCTGCTGAAAGAAACAATGGTAATAAACCAGAACAAAACCCATAAAGCTGAATTACCTTCAAAACAGAGAAAATGAAAATAAAATAAGAGACAGATGTGACATGATGAGATAGCCAAAACTAAATAATAGAGAAGCAGCAGAGCTAAATAACTGAGAATCAGCACAGAAGTGTTTTTAACAGCACTCACAAATAAATACTTGTAAAATATATATAGGAAATAGAGAACAGGGTAAGACAGAGGAACTCCTGAGAGGCTTTTTCTTTTGAGTTATTATAGATAATGTTCACTGAGTAGAGTTCCTCAGTCTAGACTTTCCATCACTTGTAAAACTGACATCTAGACATATTCCATTCTCTTCATTTATAAATTTTAAACTTTAGCACCCAGTCCCTAAATTTAAATTCCTCATGTGCAAAACTCAATATATTAGTTTTAGAAGACTAAACATATACTTTTCCCTCCACTTCCCCACAAAGCAGAGTTGCAACAAAGGCTCCTGCATGTGACATAGGAGTGGCAGGAAGTGGGGAAATTACACAGAAATAGATTTGTTCTAATGAAAAGAAATGTCTGACTTTCTTTAAAAAAAGAAAAATAAAGAACCAGATGTGATGATTCAGAACTCAATCTATTATAACTATATACATAGGTCTACTTATACACACACACACACACGCACACACACACACATATATGTCGGTGGCTTTTTATATCTAATACAACCCCCCCACATACACACACACACACTTCTACACACATCTACGAGACCACCATGAAAAGAAACCACTCTCTGTATCACATACGTTTTAAAAAAACCACTGGTTTAATTGGCGGACCTCACATTTATTGGAGGGAAAATTGTAAAAGAGGTAATTTTCTGTTGGCCACGTGCATTTTTTCAGTTTGGAAAAAAAAACATTTATCAGTTTTACAATATCATCATTAATAGTTATGCTAGGCCATCTGCTCCTAGCTGCCCCCTGATGTCTTGCAACACATGAGTTGATTTTAGAGCGCTGCACTCAAGTTTATTTTTTGAAAGGGAATTTTATAATATTTTTTGTTATTTTTATCAACCAACATCTTTCTGTGCCATATTCATGAACTGTACATTGAAAATGTACACAACAATTAATACCCCTTCTGTTTTGGAACTCTCACATCTCACTGGAGACATACTGTATGTGTAACCACCACTAGGCAGATTTGAACCTGTGGTCTCTGAAAGCTTAGTGTAGAAGCCTCTACATTTGAGCTTGTAGCCAGACAGGAACCCCCCTGTAACATCCATTTTTGCTTGCCTGGAGCATACAGGGCACACAGAGCAGTAACATCAGCATAGTCTTTGAAAGCCTTGACAGCAGGCCCGGATATGCTGGCTGCTGTGACCATGGATGACTGTAAACAGAGATATGCCGATTGCTGACCTTGAGGCTGCGAGAACTGCCTTGGCTGGCACCTATGTTGATACGAACACACACTGTCCGGGGGGGGAGGAATCTCCCGCCCAGTAAAGGATGTCCAGTACTCACAATTTAGTTATCTCTCTTGCAAGTGTAAATTAAGTTGAAACTCCCTTGTAAGAACTGGCGTCACAAAGACAGACCAACACAATTTGGCATCTTAGATAAGAAAGAGGATACGGGCCCCTATGGGTATAAAGATGGGTCCAGCAGCACACTTCCTCTGAGTGTCAATCTACCATCTGCCTGCTGGTCGGGTTAGGTAATTGCCTCCTGAGGTTCCTTGGGGACGCCCACCTCGTATTCGTCTTTCCTAGGAATTGAGGGACTGGCCCTGGCTTGACCCACTGGAGTCGAGAGGCACAGAAGGGGGTAAATATTGTACCTGGATGTGTCCTTTGTCTTAAGTGTACACATAGACTTAGAGCTCTTTAAAGATTAAGCTGTCACTTGGTACCATTATTTCTATTTTCTATCTTTATTTTCTTTGTAACCATTTTTAAGATCTATATTTGCTAGCAGTTAAGAAATAGAGCAATAGCCATTGTAACCATATGATTTATAAGCTTCTTTAATAAACCTGTAACTGTTTAAGTTTTAACCTGACTCCTTCAGTTGCTGTAACAGAACCAAGCACAATTTAAAAGAACTTCAGCCGGTCATAAGGGACAGGTATAGGAAGAGCTTGGGTGTTTTGGATCGTGTCACTGCCAGGTGACAGATCCGTTGGGGCATCTCTCAGTCTTCCCTAGACTGCCCGCTGCAAAGGGATCCTGTATCCTAGCAGCTGAAATCTGAGATGTAATAAGTTCTCCCTGTAAAACTCCTCGGGGCGCCCTTCAGCCTTTCCTAGGCTGCCCGCTGCAACGGGACCTTGTGTCCCAGCAGAAAAGACTTGGGTGTATCACACACACACTGCCCTGACCATCGGCTGACAGAGCTATAAAGCTGTAGAGCTCCCTTATTCTTATCTCTCACTGTAAGTAGTCTAAGGGTGTATCTAGACTACAGGGTTTTGTCGACAAAAGTGGACTTTTGTCAACAAAACTATACCTGCATCTACACTACCACCGAGTTCTGTCGGCAGTAAGTCGACAGAACGTGGCAGTTTTGTCGATGGCGGTAAACCTCATTCTATGAGGAATAACTCCTTTGTCGACAGAGTTCTGTCGACAAAAGGTGCTATTGCATCCACACTGTGCTTTTTCAAAAGAGAGTGTCTAGACTCTGTCGAAAAAGCGGCTTGCTTTGTTGACAGAACCGGATGTAGTCTAGACGCTCTTTGTTGACAGAGGCTTTGTCGACAGTATCTGTTGACAAAAGCCTGTAGTCTAGACGTACCCTGAGTGTCATTACATGAGACAATGACCATGAACTAGGTCACTAATTCTTTATGAGAGATAAGCATGGAGATGATAGAATTTAGTTCTTTATCATTTATTATTGATTAATTTCATAGAATCATAGAACACTAGAACTGGAAGGGACCTCGAGAGGTCATCGAGTCCAGTCCCCTGCCCTCATGGCAGGACCCAGTACCATCTAGGCCATCCCTGATAGATGTCTATCTAACCTGCTCTTAAATATCTCAAGAGATGGAGATTCCACAGCCTCCCTAGGCAACTTATTCCAGTGTTTGACCACCCTGACAGGAAGTTTTTCCTAATGTCCAACCTGAACCTCCCTTGCTGCAGTTTAAGCCCATTGCTTTTTGTCCTATCCTCAGAGGTGAAGGAGAACAATTTTTCTCCCTCCTCCTTGTGACACCCTTTTAGATACCTGAAAACCGCTATCTTGTCCCTTTCAGTCTACCTTCATAGGTCATGTTCTCTAGACTTTTAATCATTCTTGTTTCTCTTCTCTGGACCTTCTCCAATTTCTCCACATCTTTCTTGAAATGTGGTGCCCAGAATTGGACACAATACTCCAACTGAGGCCTAATCAGTTCAGAGTAGAGCAGAAGAATGACTTCTTGTATCTTGCTCACAACAGACTGGTTAATGCATCCCAGAATCATTTTTGCTTTTTTTGCAACTGCGTCACACTGTTGACTCATATTTAGCTTGTAGTCCATTTGTATTACAATAGCACCTAAGAGCATGGGTAAAGAAGCCATTTTGTTAGGTGCTGTACAAACAGAATAAAAAAGATGTCCCTGCTCTTGTGTAGAGGCTTGTCTATGTTGCTTATCACTGTATGATTGAGAATGTCACAAACAAATGTATTTATTTTCATATTGGGGAAGTACTATCCCTGTGTTGCTGGTGTCTCAAAGTTTGAGTGCCCATAATGAGACACCTTATAGAGGTCTGATTTTCAAGCTGAATGTTCAGGACTTTCAGAGTGGAGGCTGTTGCAACCCCTCTCATGTCTCGGCTTTTGAAAACTAGTGTAAGTGCCTTAACATTCTGATTGTACAGTTCCTCGTGTTGAAAACATCTTTGGCAGCAAGCCTTGCATCTGTGACTAGGATGAACTTCAGAGGTGCCCTTAAGCTGACTAGTTAAGAACCTGTTTGGAAAGTTTTGTAGGAATCTTGGTGCATGCAGCAAGAAGGTACTTTAGATGTATTATATTGGGAAGACTAATGGTGATATGTTGAGACAAGTATTCAATGAATCAAAATTGTAGCAAAAATGCTGCAGATAAGTGTTAATTTGCTTCAGCAAATAATTTTGTCTGCCTAACACCTAATGTTTGCATAATTTTCTATTTTCCTCCATTGCACTCCACTGCAGTGGAAATCTGAAGTGGAAAAGATACCTTCATCTAGCCAATATGCCTTGTTTAATGTAAATCAGAGTGTGGCACTCACAAGATAATCTATTACCTTAGGGGCAAGCTAGTTCTACTCCCATCAATTTAAATATAGCCCTTAGATTATACCTTCTGCTGTTAAAGATTTAAATTTTTATGCTTTTTGGAATACAATGGATAATTTAATATAGTCCCAGTTAATATATTTGAATGGTGCTCACTGACATTAGAAGCAATGAGCTGAATTTGTGAATGTTAACGCTTGTTGAAATCATTTTTCCATCCTGATAGAAAATTTTCAGTAAGACTAGGTGGACTGGGTCCTGTCTACATGGAGTTTTACAGATGTGAATCTCAATGTATTTCAGGTCATTACAATACAACTCATCAGCACAACGCCAGTGCAGATTATTAAAATTATTAGATGTACAAATGGCTGAATCCATTTTTCCTCCCAATAGCATGCAGTTAGTAAGAGGATAGTCTTGAAGGGCGCATTAAAGCTCAGATAGTGAGGGACTGAGTTGACAAAATGTTACACTGACATTTTTGAGGCATGGTAATTTAAACAACTTTAAAGTCTCTTTATACAAGCAGAGTGGTGCAAAGAGGCCTTAGAGAAAATGATAGAACCTCATCCTCTATCAAAAGGTAATAGATAATCCTGTGCTTCTTACAGAGGACAGATTATAGATCCTGTGCTTCTTACAGAGGACAGATTATAGATCCTGTATATAATACTTTACCAATACATCAATCACACAATATTTCCTCACCATTTGTCTTCAGCATTCTCTCTATATTACAAGTTCAGGACTATGGGACAATGAAAATACACCAAGCCAGATGCAATAACTAGAAGATTTCATGCTATTTGTTCATTGATTCCTGATCAGTTTTACCATATGCAAGGTGCACAGAAGTGTCTTTGTGCTAATCAATACCAGTTTGACACAGCAGCACTCCCATACTATTTATTTATAAAAGTAACTTCCTGTGATCTACTCTGTGTGTATTAATGTTACATTTTGAGGAATATTTATGCAGAATCATATATTTTCCTAAATCATCATTGGTTCTATGAATATTTATTATAATTTCAAAAATCTATAAATCATAAGTCAAAAATAAAATTGGTCTATGTAAAACTGAGGCTTACCTTCAAGAATCAATAATATTCTACATCTACAAAGCCCAAATATTCAAATCTACCTTTGAAGGCCTTTTCTTATCTTCGATGCCAAAGAAGTTACATGGAATAATGGTGTGTATCATTTGGGTGAAGGATCCATGCTATGGTTCACTGAAAAAGTGATACTCTCTATATATTAATTTCAAGAAAGGCATAAAGATGAGATCTCTATTAAGTAGTTTCAGCTATATGGTTTGAGAGAGAACTGTAGATCCCTGACTGTAGATCCCCAACTTTCCATGTTCACTATACTTAACTAATTTGCTACTGCAGCTAGATATCTAGAGATGTAAGCACTTGGATATGAACTTGCAATGGAGGTATGGGAACAAATTTGCAGGCATAAGGGAGGCTGTTCTTTTGAAAATGTACCCTTAAACCCTCAAATTCAATTCACCCAAAAGCAAGAAATAATGTTGAAATTATTCAAAAAATGGGACATTAGAGAGTTCAGTTTCAATACCTCAAGATTCAGGCTGGGTCAGATAAGAAAAAAAATCAAATATTTCGTCATATTTTCTGAAGCTCTAGGATTAAGAGGGGATGAGAATCACATATGGACTTGGTTTCCTACAAGATTTCATAGATGAAGGCCAGAAGAGATCATTTTGATTTAGTCTGTTCTGTATAAGATACTCCTTGGAATTTTGACAGGTGATTCTTTCTTCAAATCCAATAACTTGTAGTTGAAAAGAATATAATTTTAGAAAGACATCCACATTTCCATACCTTCTGGTAATTTTGCAAGAACAAAACATCTCTGATTCTTTTGTGCATTTGACCTTGGCAAAAGCAGAATGCACAGAGTAACACAATCAAAGAGAGTATAAACTGAATTTAACTGAGTTTCAGTTCAGGTTTGGATTGATTTTGATCAAAAAGCTGAAGGTTCAGGAGTCAGTTCTATTTTATTAAAAAATACTCTTCCGTAATGTAAAATGCACTGAATGTAATTAAATAATAAAATGTTTGCTAAGTTATGATAGCCAAACTAGTGGTTGAGCAGCTAATCCTAATTTGTTTTCTAGATCAAACTGCATTTCTTCCACATAGAAAATGCCCGTTTTTAATGGCAAACATTACATATCAGACTATTTAGTTCTATTCAGTTCACACACAAAGTAGAAGAAATGTATAATGTACTAAGAGCCTGATCCCAGTAAAATGAAGTCAGTGGGAGTCTTTCCATTGATTTCTGTGGGCTTTGTATCAGGTTCTAAATTCTTAATTATTGCAATGGTGGTATTCACATGTAAGCCTTTGCCTCCTTCCATCCTGCAGCCACAGGTTTTGCTGGCCTCCTGGTGTCTCATCACTCACCAGCTATTGGAATCTGCAGCTGCCCCCGGCTGTACCCCAGCCTGGGGTAGAGAGGGTTGCCAACTCTCTGGGACTGGACAGATTGGATGCCATCTGCAACAATAGAGTCCAGTCTGTCTGGTCCAGGAGAATTGGCAACCTGATCTCAACAGGTCTAAAGGGGGGAGGGGAGGGGCAGCTTACCATTCCCACCCCAGAAATAGTCCCAGCACCACTGTGGATTTGTATAAAAATCATACTAACTTTGCGGTTCTACAAGGTTTATTTTGTTGAAAACTCGGGGAAACAACGTTTTTGAACAAATTTCATGAAGCTAATTTCAGAATATAATTACACAGGAGGAGTGGGAATCCACAGGAGTATGGGGGAAAAATATTGCAAGACCATACAGAGAAAAGTTAACATCCAAACCACGGAGCCAGAATGAACCCACAGGGGCATCCTTGAGGTGTGGGAAAGGCGGGTGCATAAGCTGTGGATGCGACAGCATCTCTGTACCCCTACCTCCTATGCCTATGTAAATCCATTAGTCATGGAAACCAAGGTCAAGAATCTCTTGAAAGTTTGGGTGACTTGAGAAAAACTTTATTGAGATTGGAGGTTATAATCAAAGTCAAGGGAGCTTCATGCAGTTTTGTGGCAAACATTTTGCCCTGTTTAAGTACTTTCTCTAGGACATCATCATGTGTTTGGTACAAAAGATATGTTTATATGTTTGTTTAGTTTTTCTATTTTAAAGTATCATTCCTGAAAAGCTCCATGGTTTTTAAAATATGTATATGAATCATGGCCCTTAGCATCTTCTAGTATATTTTTTAAAATGTTCTACAGATTTGCTGACTTTTCTACTGCATACATTCTTCTACCATGGTGTGCCATGTGCGTCTCTATTGTGGCATTCCTCAATAATACAGGATCTTAACATTCAATGGAAGGGGTAGCTGATGCCTATTCAAAGTGAGATGGAAAGAGTAGCAGAGCCTAAACATACCTCTTAGCAAGGCAGCTTTCTCAGTTCAGCATGCATGTTATGGTGTTACTTTTCTGAAAGCAGGTATTTAAAAAACATAAAAGGCACAGGGGTTTTAACCACTTATAAACACCGAGTTAATATGATTAGATCAAAAATTATAGTTAAGTTAAAATAATCTTTCAGGCACTTCTGAATCACTTACAAGAATTAAAAATATCTAGCAAAACAAAAAGGAGAACACAGCAAACTCAGAATTAGAGATAGATTTTAAAGTCTGACTTCTTCCACAAAAACATCTTTGTCTCCAAGCCTTCTCTGAAAGGCATTTTTAAATCTAAGGCAGTTTTGGCTTTACTTCATCCTAGACCAATACATTTTTAGCTAGCAAAATCCATTAACAACAATAACCCTCTAAATACCATGTGTTGGCATTCAACATCAGCCTGCTGTCATACAAATGAGACTATGCTATACATCATATGCTACAGCAAAGAGGCACAGTGAGTAAAAAACATGCACCATTCCTTCCCATGAACATTAATAATATATGAAGGAGAGTGCTTAGCCAGATATTCAATGGGAATGGCAGTCATGGTCTGGCACTACTCTAACAGACTAATGTATCAGAGTGACAGCTGCTACCTTTTCCTCAGAGCATATGCTTTATTCACATTGTAACTATGTGACAAGGGTAGGAGTCCACAGTTCTCTAGGTAACCACAAAGAGTGCGTGGGTGCACGCTCACACCCACTTCCATGTGTACACACACACACACACACACACACACACACACGTACGTCTTTGTTGGAAACTATTTAATTTTAACTAGCCAATTGGCCCGTCATAAGACAGGATTTTCAGGTCTCTCCTCACATCAGTCTTCTCTCCTTAGCCTCCGGTCTCTCGCTCTGTGTCTCTCTCTCTCTCTCCTCCTTCTACTGCCTCCCCCTCTCTCTCTCTCTCTCAGCTCTCCTCCTCCTTCTGCCTCTCTCTCCGTCTCTCTCTTTCTCTTCTCCCCCTCCTGCCTCTCACTCTCTCTCTGCTCTCCTCTGTCTCCGTCGGGGATGCACGCTCATCCATGCCCTGCCCCCTGGCCATGAACATCACCGCCCCGCCCCCCTTCCCCTCCCACCGTGGCTCTCGGCTCACTTCCGCGCCACTTGGCTGGACTGCCGCGGAGGAGCAAGCGGCCATTTGGGGTCTGCACCGCTCCCCATGCAGCACCCCCGTGCTGCGCCACTTGGCCTCCCCCGTGGCGGCCCGGCCAAGTGGCGTGGAAGTGAGCCGAGTGCCACGGTGGGAGGGGAAGAGGGGTGGGGTGGTGACGTACACGGCCAGGGGGTGGGGCCATGCATGTCACCGCTCCGCCCCCCCCTTCCCCTCCCGCTGTGGCGCTCGGCTGAGTGCTGTGCGCCGTTTGGGCTTGCTGCCGCTTGCTCCCTTGCTGCCGCCCAGCTGAGCGGCGCAGAACTCAGCCGAGTTCAGACTCAGACATTGGGCTACTATATATATATGATGGGGAAATTTATTTTGTGATACAAAGCGGACATTGTTTTTAGAATTTTAATCTTAAGAAATGCCTGTGAATTCTTTCCTATACTAATGTAGAACAGATGCATATAAGTTATAATGAATGTAATAAGAATCAGTGACGGTGATTTTTTTTTTGCATTAAAAATCAGCAAGTTTTTAAAAGCTTAACTTGTCAGAAAAATCAAAGAAATAGAATAAGGCTTTGCTGTCTAGGCTTCTAATAACCACAGCAATTATTAGGAATAAAGTTTTCTAGCTATGACCTCATAGCACGACTTGCGCTTTTCCATTATTACTAGTTTGTGTGTGTGTGTGTGTGTGTGTGAGTGTGAGAGAGAGAGAGAGAGAGAACACGTGTGTGTGTGAGAGAAAAACTGTTTCATTCTCATGGGCTATCAAATGCTTGTAGGATTGCCATTGTATAAATTTAGATAATGTCATTGTTTGCCTCAGGATCCAGACATTAAGACAGAACTGGCAACAATCCCTGCATTTTCCAATTGTTCTGTGGAGCTTTAAGTGAAGACTTCCATTCTCTTCAATGAGAGTTGCAGGTTAAAACATTACATAGTACAGTGTAAACAATGAAACAGCATTGCTGCAGACAGGCCCACTAAATCATACCTGAGATAGCTCTTAATAGATGGGGAGAGTCTCCGCATTTTAGCATAATGCCATTTTGATGCAATGTTGAAAATATGAGATGCATATGTAAATTCAAGGTAAATAATATTATCCTTTTTTCAGTGGTCACTTATGCAAAGAATGGCACCACAGTATATTTAGTTTGTGGAGCTAATTGTCTTTTGGCTTAGTTTAAATCACCAGGCTTGAATAAAATATAAATAAGGCCCTGTGTATTGTGCAATCGCAGCATTTGTTGCTGAATGCACTCTTCATTGCAGAGCTTGTGCTCTGGAATCTGCACTTTCATTTGCAAAGTTAAACTCAGATGTGTGTCAAATGTGCACCTGAGTCTGCAAAGAGTCCAAAATAGTGGCTTGGAGAGGTGTGAACTTCCACAGTCATCTCACTGGAGGTGCCATGGACTCTAGGGCTATGTCTACACTTGCACTGAACTGCCAAAACTTTTGTTGTTTATAGGCACTTAACCCCCTCCCTCTTCCCCATGAATGACAAAAGCATTGCCATAGCAAGTCAAGGGTATGAAAGCTGCTTTGTCAGCAGAATGCTCTGCTGCCAACAAAGCAAACCCCCCTTGGGTGGAAGTATTTTGTTGACAAAAGTGTCAAAAACAGCATTCACACATGCTGACCTTTAGTGACAGAGCTGCCTCGACACCGCCTTGCCCCTAAAAGCTGCGTAGTGTAGACGTTCCCATAATTTTGCTGCTGAGGAATTTGGCAGTTTTCTAAGTTATCAGGGAATGCAATTCTTTTGCCACTGAATTCATTATTGTGCTTCTGCCAGGTATCCAAGCATTTTTGTTGTTCTTTCTCCCTGCCCTGCTGGGATCTGCCTTCAGCAACCTCTGCATCTTTTTTTCCCCCCTAAAAAGGGACTTTATTAGAAAAGAGACGTGCTCCCTTACTGTTGTATAAAATCAGGCAGGAGGGAGGCCAGGGAACCAAAGTTAGGGTACAGTTGGCAGCTACAAAATAGGAAGTGCCAGAAGCATAGGCTGTTGTCTAGGCTGCCTATAGAATAGAACAGCAGAAGAGCCTTGAGGAAGATGATGAAGCTCCTCCATTCCCTGACATTCACAGGATGGGGGAAGGGCATTCTGAATTGCCTTGCCCAAGCAACATCATGACTGACGGAAGCCCTTAGAGCTGAGCTGTCTGTAAGACATAGGGAAAAAACATTATTAAAAATTGTTGAAAGTAATCTTTGGTGAAATGTCCATCCATAAGTATTTTCAGCTGTAAGCTATCATTGTGGGAGTGTGTTCAGATGTAGAAGAGATGGGAATGAGAGGTATTTCCCAGAGACACAAAAAATTAAGATTGCCACAGAATTTAGCAATCCTTGCCACAGAATTTGGTCTCATTGGGCCACAAATAGAATATACATTTGTGAATTATGTCAAGCTGAGATGTTTGGTACAGGAGTTTACCTCAATGGGATAAAAAAAATTGGTGGCCATTCCATATTTTTCTTTTAACCAAGGATGCTCTGATGCTACTCAACATTATTTCTAATGGCTATAATTACCATAATCTTAAATTTTTATTGCTTAAACCTCTCCTCTCCCTGCTCCCTTGAGATTTAAGCTCCACTTTTATTGATCACAAAAGAAAAACAATTGTTCATAAAACCATCTCCATTTCTCAAATCCATGTTTCAGACAACAGTCTCTTCTTTTCCAGGAATAGTCTTCTTAATGCCTGTATATTTTTTCATTCTACAGTCTCTTGATCTCTTTTGGTCAACTCTAGATATTGGATTATCATCTTTTTTTCCTGAATGCTTTTTGCCCATTGACAATAACTGTATCCCACATCTAATTCCTCAGATGGTTTCCTGCCCATTCCTTTATCACACTCTGTTATATTCTGTGTTCTCTGATCTCAAGCTAGATCTCCTACATTCTTGTAATTCTCCTTCCCCCCTGCCATTTCTTCTGGCTTTGCTTTTTGTCTGGTCTTTCTTCATTGTCTCTTTCCTGCATTACAAATTTTCCTCCATTTCCTTCACTTGAGCATCCATATCCTGGTGTACCTCGTAATGATGGCCAGAAAAAACCCTTCTGTTTTAATACTTTTTATAAGAAACCACACCACTTATAATTTGTAGACATATAAATCACCAGTTGCCTTATCCTCTGTCACACTGTCTTCAGCAGCAAGCTAAGTGCTTCTAAAAAGCTGATTTTTCAGATTCTGCCCTGTTAATACCTTGGGAGCCAGCCCTTCTACATCACTTGATAGTGACAGCTGTGTTGTATGTCTTGCTGATCTGGCAATGAGATACAAATGAAGGTGTGATAATGCCTTAGCAACATGAGTGTTACAAAATATATAGAAATCTGGTCCTAGAATAACCCGCTACTCCAACGAGCCCCTAAGCAGATAGGAACATATTTCTGCGATAATGATGCAAAGTAGCATTCCTGCAGCTTCAGTGAGCTTATGGCTTATTATATGGAACTTTTGCTATGGCTTTATCCTTGCACATTACTTCACAAAAACAAATGAAAACCAAACCAAAGCAGAAGGAGTTACTGTGCCCAGTTATAAAATGTACACTGCTATTCCCACCCCTGTAGTGTAAACATGGAAGATGTGTTTATATATTTAATTTCCATTTTATCAAACAAAGGCAATGCAAGTTTGAAATTTATTAGAGAAGCCATCAGTGTGCTAAGAACATTACAAGAGACATCAAGCACTGGAAATAAAAAAGACACTGCTTTGAAATGAAAGTGCAGAGTGCATCATTTCTAACTGCTCTATTCATCACAAACAAGGCCTCTGTGGTTGGCTCTTGTTTAATTCCACGGTGTTGTAGTTGCCAGGTGAGTCATAGGACAGCTGTTTTATGAAGAAATATCAGATATTGCTGAAGGGGCTTGCAAGTAAGTACTGCAGATAGAATAATGATTCATGGACCATTTACAGTGCGCGAACAATTTCAACAAGGTCAAAGAGAAGAGTTCTGTTTCCCTTAAAGGGCAGGTTCTTAGACTGTTTGTGCCACTGGTTCAGTTCATTAGCACACCTCCTGTGGAAGATATACACAAACAATTAATTTTGACTTTGAGCAGCAAAAGTATAACACTAATAGCCTATAAAGGAGAACTGTGTGGTATACATATATGCTCACCATGGCAACACAGCAATGAACTCATTCTACAGAGCAGCCAGAGCTCCTACAGCTGCTGCTATTACTCCAGAGAAACCTGCTGTCTCGACTTCCTGTGCTGTTGGACTTGCATCTGAAGGTCAGACCAGTTTTGAGGGTCACATTCAAAATTCTCTCCTCTTAAGAAAAAGTCAAATTAATTACCACCCATGGGAGGAGGTAAAACAAACTTCTACGTATTCCAGGCTCCTATTGGGATCTGGAGTTCTGTGGTCCAGCTATACTGGAAGGAGGATAGGAAACAATGGATAAGGTTTAATTAGGCTGAAACTTTATTATTAACTATTTGCCTGTTCCTAGCTGCTAAACGTGAACCGTGCAGGTAACTCCATGGTCATTTCAATAACTATCTGGATGCTTTTAACAGGCCCACCACTTTCCTATCCTGGTCCCCAGCCAACATTCTGCTGGGAGCTTACCCCTCCCCTCAATCTAATGAGGATCAAGATAGGCTGTACAAAACGGGGGCTGGCTCCCAGCCACACTAGTCATAGGGACCCCAACCCTCCTATTCTGTTCCTTTAACAAATGGCTCCTTTAAACCTTTACCAAATCATTAACCTGATCCATTGCTGATGATGTAGCTGCACTGACATCTGCCCCATGCATATATCATAGCCTAATTCTTGTTCCCTGGTCACTCCAACTAAGCTCTTTGTCCCCTTGAATCTACTTGGGGAAGGCATAACATTCCCCCACCACATACACATTCTCTTGGGCATTCTGGAAATGAGGAAAAAATTTCTGTCCAGCCCTCCTCCCCCAGCAAAGTTTGGTAGTGCAGTGCCCACTATTTCACCACTTCTGAGGGTGGGTGCTGCTTTTCCTGGTCCACTGAATAGGTGGTTTCTCCAATTGTGCTTGGCCTTTATCTGTTCTCTTTTCTTCCAGTCCTGGGGGATGAGCCAGCAGTGCTGGACTAGCCATTGGGGCCAATTAGGAGGCCCAGGAAAATGGGTGCCCCTGTGCTCTAACCTGCTATGTTGGGGTGCACAGGAAATCCTCATGCCACAAACCTGCTCCCCCACTAGAGCTCCAGGAGAGCAGAGCAAGGCAAGTCCCTGCACCCCAACCCACTGGTAGGAGAGAGGCAGGGGACTGCAGGCAGGAGGACAGGGAGGTACCCTCACTTGCTCTGTCACAGAGTCCCACAAAAACTTAATCTGCCACATCAGTATCTCCATTCTATTTCTCCATCAATGTCCATGCCTCTCTGCTGTCTCCTTAAAGCAGTGTTCCCCTTCCCCAGCAAGTCAGACAATGCTGCCCCTGACACTTAAGGTCAATAGAAGAAATACTAAAAGAATAGAGGGTAAGATACAGCAGCTGGGAAGGAGTCAAATAAAGAATTTCAGTGAGTATCTTGAAATTTTAAAGCCCTCTTGGTCATAACCTGCCTTCAGTCCTCAGAAGCAATAAAATTGGTATGGAGGATATACTATAAAGTTTAACAAGCTGAAGAGAAGATATTTAACAGGTATAACAAAAAAGTTAGGTATTCATTAGCAAACTGTACAAGTATGCGATTACATCGCCATCACCAAAGGGAAAATGAAATGTATAACACAAAATGGAACCGATGTTGCATAAATAGGAGAGAAACAATAAAGACTTTTAGCTTATTGTATATGACTGGTGAGTAAGGAGGCTCTAACTCTCAAAGAAAATTTTTGACAGGAATATTTTCATAACACACATGCAACAAAGGTTGTGCTATAAAATGGAGACATTGTCAAACAGGGATACATATAAAATAATCATTTTTCTCCAGGAGCTGCATTACATATTGGCTGTGTCAAGACTGGCCAGTTTTTCCGGAAAATCAGCCGCTTTTCCGGAAAAACTTGCCAGCTGTCTACACTGGCCACTTGAATTTCCGCAAGAACACTGACGATCTCATGTATGATCGTCAGTGTTCTTGTGGAAATACTATGCTGCTCCCATTCGGGCAAAAGTCCTTTTTGCGCAAAGCTTTTGCGCAAAAGGGCCAGTGTAGACAACGTGGTATTGTTTTGCGCAAAAAAGCCCTGATGGCTAAAATGGTGATCAGGGCTTTCTTGCACAAAAGTGCGTCTAGATTGGCCAGGGACGCGTTTCTGCAAAAAGTGCTTTTGCGGAAACGCATCCATGCCAATCTAGACGCTCTTTTCGGCAAATGCTTTTAACGGAAAACTTTTCCATTAAAAGCATTTGCGGAAAATCATGCCAGTCTAGACGCAGCCATAGTGTATAAGATGGACCTCATCAGTAAAGATCTATACTTAGGAGGTCAAGTTTCCTAGTCAGCTTGTTGTATATCTTAATCATATGAGTAACCCAAAGCCAGAGGCCAATTTAATGGATTTTATAGGATGTTAGAAAATTTCGAAATGCATGTTTATTTCCCTGTAGAGACATCTTTGTTTTCCATGTCTCCCCTCTTGGGAAGTCACAAATACCCACATGTAGGTACTGTGGCCATATGTGTCCATGGTCATTCAATGTTTTTATGGTCTTCTTTTAGAAATCTTCCCATTCTCGTGCTGAGCATTGAAGCATTGAAGCTAGGAAAGGCAAATGAAGGAAACTGAAGTTTTCACTCTCATCTGGATTTCTAGTTAAAAAGGCCAATGCCTTACCAATAGACTGGGAGATGGGAAACTTAACAGGCTGGGCATCAACGCCAGAATGTTTGACATGAGATTCACCATCTTCCATCACACACTTTATTTTCGTCTTTTGTTACTTACATTGTGTATTTTGTCGCTTCTTTGGCAATTGTGCCCGTGAAGAGAGGAGATGACAGAAAAAACTTGATGAATAAATAAGCACATCTTACAGCTTGCTGTATATATGGAAACACTATATGGTGGAGTTTATTTTATCCTTATATCCATTTTCACCACTTTATCTTCTGTAAATAACTTTCTGAAAATAACTTTTTCTTCTGTATTTTTTTTTCTTGAATTCTGTGAAATGTCTCAGTGAAATGTTTGCTGTGCAATAAACCTAATTCCATAGAGTTTACAATTACAGAAGCATGTTCCCTTCACAAATAGTGGACTATCTTGCTTTTGCATATTCTTCTGCTTTGTTGTTTGGAACACCTTTTCATGACTCTAGCCTAAGTGGACTACAGCAAAAAAAAGTTAGTGGAGTATTCACATGAAGGTGTAGCATATATGTATAAAGAGGGAATTAATAGTAAATAGTGAATTGAGATTCCTATTATTCTCAAATGATCCAGCAAAAAACACAGGCAATTTATCTTTAATCCAAAAGGTGAACCGTGACTATTTCAACTGGTTCTCTCAAGCTAGCTGATTGCACAGTGACAGATCTAAGATAACTGTCCTGTACAGAATGTCACTAGCTTCATTATTCACACAATGTACCATACACGGATAACTGCTCTGTCTAATCTGCTTCCTAATCTGCTCTTCAGAATGACAATCAAACCATAATCCTACCTTCCACAGTGTTCCTCTAGCTGTGGATGTGTTTCTGCAAGTTTTTGTGAACATTCTTACATCTTTCCCACCCCTGCCTGGCTATTTCTGTCTGTGTGTTGCTTCCTTCCTGAAGGTTTGGTGAGAGATGTTAGTTGTGAACATTAGAGCTGGGCTAAGCCAACCTCACAGAGTCAGAAAATCACTAAGCAGGGTGTTTGGACATAGACTGGTTTGAACTTTAGGACTTGGGAACATCTCAGGTTAGGATAGTGTTTTTCTTTCACCTCTCTGAAAATCATGTCTCTTACTATTCAGATTGGTTATGTCACCTTAAGCATGTCTCCTTACATGAATGCCTAAAAGGAACATTTTATTTCTTAATGTGCTACGAAGCTCTTAGCTACTCTGCTTGCAAACTTCTGTGAAACATGGACTGTAAATGTCACGTAAAAGGAAACACTGAGATTTAGCATGGTTTCTATATGATCATAAGATGGTTTTTCTGTTCTGACTAAATATACAATCTTGTAAGGTTTCCTGAACTGTGGTACTTATTAATTACTGCTATCAAATCTACATATGCTAGCACAAAGTTTGAAGACAAAGCAATACTCAGAAACTCCAGAATGCTAACAATTTAATACTCCCATATTGGCAGAGTCTCACTGTCTCATAGTTGTGTAGTCTGTTCCTTACCCTGTCCATTTTCCTCTTTATATCTTGTGTACACAACATGCAAGTGTACAACAGAACTGAGACACAAAAGGGTTTTTCTAACTTCTGTCAAGCATCACATGCGCTGTGTGGAAAAAGAGCAACTTCATTTTTGCATGAAACCCTCACTTCTGCCCCAAATACTTTGATGGTAATGCATGGAATGATTTTTGTGAGTGATAATCTGTAAATGCACAATAGACCAGCAAGCTGTCCCTAGGCCCTATAGCACAGGGCCTTTTAGCTTAGCTTACTAAGGTGGCCAAACGTTCTGGAGCTCAGCAAACTTCTCCTCCCCTCTAAACAGAAGCTAACAAAGCACTCAAAATAGCTTTCTTTAGTCTTTTCTAAATGACTTTAACCAAAAGAAAACCACTTTCTTCAGCCAGAGTTTGTGGGAAGGGGGAAAACAAGGCCCTGTTTAGCTAATATTCTCTCCTCAGTCTCTATCTTAACACAGCTAACCAGAATGTGCACCTTACTCTTATATAGTATGCTGAGAGTAATTAGTGAATTAATCACAGCTGGTCCAGACCAAACAAACCCTGTATTTAGAACTTGCAGCTGGGAGTCTTTCTCTGTTCAGGAAGACAGTGTTAATTCTTTTCCTGCTGCTGGGGAATAAAATACACTCTCATAGATTGAGCTTACATGGCCATATTAGTAATTTTTTTAAAATGTATTGTTATCTGATATGAGGTGTCAGATGGGAAATGCAGTGGTTTTGTTTCAGGCATCTAAGTCAGCTCACAGCAATATACCTTCTCCCAGCTAGCTATTAGATACCCAGACTCTCTTCTCTTGGATACTCTGCTCTTGTATCACATTCAGGATTTCCATTAATATTGCTGGGCTTTTTGCCCATAGGCTGAATGCAGACTATTTTTATCTTGAGAGATATTGGTGACTGCTTGAACCATAAACATCTTTGAGACTGGGTGAGAAGAACAAGCCCTTCAATCAATCCCTTTCCTAAGACAAAAGAGGTTTGTGAACCCACCCAGGGGTTTGGACTGTGTGAGTAGAGAGGTTTTATTTAGTACTTTGTGGAGTGGTGGTGGTGGTGGGTAGAACACACACAAATTGAGAACAGATAGAGGTAGAGGTAAAAAAGCAAACCAACAAGTAGCCCATGAGCACAATGTCACCCTGGATGAAGAGAGAGCATTTATCTGTTTGCTAAACTGGTTGGTGGATTATAAGCTAAGAAACTTCTCCTGTTGTGTTAGTTCCTTCTGCTATAGGATAAGCAACACTTTGTACATTATAAATAAGCAGGATTGCAACAAAATCTGACTCCATGGCCCCCAAACTCACTGCTGATTAGGTCATAAAGGGGCTACAATATGCATTATCAGAAAGCATTAATACCTTGTTGAGGGTGAACATAATAAAAATACTTATATTCAGAGGTTAGAGATTTTAACTCTAGATAAGAGAGTCAAACCATGAATCAGAGAGGAGAACTTTGTCTTGTTTTTTACAATACTCATTCAGATAAATTCTATGCCATGAATGAGGGACACTGGTTTAGAGAGAAGACCTATTTCATATTGAAAGCCTGCAGGATGGGGAAATGGGTTAAGAGAAGTGATTTGTTCCCTTGACTATGTTGGCACACGATCAGAGGGATTTGTTCCCTTGACTATGTTGGCACTCAGCTTTGGGAAAGTGTGAGGCTGTGAAAGGACTATGGTGAAAAGAGGGGTCTCAGTCCAGAGGTGAGAGAGAAGGAGAGGAAAACAGGAGTAGATGGAGAGAGGAGACTGCTGGCAAAGAAGAGAAGAATTCATAACCAAGTTTCCTTGCCTTGCCTTGCCTTGCCTTGCCCTCATTTCAGAATTCTAAAGATTAATGTCCTTAATGACTAAAGAGTTAATACACTTCATGTCTAGAGAATACTGTATAGTCAAAATTAAATATTGGTTTCTCTCCCATCTCCTCACCCCACTCTTCTAAATGATTTTGGGCACAGGTAAAGTCTCTCCTAATAAAACAACATACAGTTCAACCAATTTTGCTTTACCTTTGCAAACTGGTTGATAGGTTTTGCTGAATAATGTTATATTATGGCATCTTAGCCTCTTTCCAGGATAACAATGGCCTAAATAAGGCTTTGCTTGCATTTACAGTCCTGTAAACATCACTGCTGGATTAAGAAGATCATGTAACTAAGAATGTTTTGTTCCAGCAGCCATGAGTTGCATCAGCATGGTAGTGCACAGTATTGCACAGAGAACAGTGTGACAGAACTGAAGGGACTATATATCTGAACGGGAAAACTCTGAGGCTGATCCCCAAAATAACTATTCAAGAGAAATCTATTACTGATCATTTCACTTGGCTGGAGGGAACAGAGAATGTGAGGAAGATTCTTTTAATAAAAGGAAAATTAAACTTGTGGGATTCCTGAATGTTGTTTTTTTCTCCAAGACTAGTAAACGGTATTCTGCATTAGAATGCCTTAAATACATGAGCCATCTCAACAATAATTTGTTATTCAGCCACCGAATTGTTACATTTCTGAAGTTTAAACACCAACAAGATCTACCCATGCACATGTTTAATCAACTTAACCAGCCAGCACTCATGTTTAGCCAGTAGGCGCTTGGCAGGCAAGAACACAAAACAAATCCCATTAATGTATTGCATAGTTTATCTTATTTGGGGACAGAGGGTTTGCACGTGTGCACCAAGTTATTACAATCTTCACAGTCAAATGATGTGATTATTATTGATGACAATTTACTTCTTTACAAAAACAAATAACATTTCAGTCTCTGTTGCAATAGTTTATTTTGGGTAATGCTATATTTGGTTAACCTAATGAAAGGTGTTAAAAGAAGAACAAAATTATTTCCTTGTGAGTAGAGATGCTAAAAAATAAACTTCATTTACAGGTTTTAAAATAAGATTAAAACTCAAACATTATGAAGTATGTGTTCCACTTATAGACTAATTGCAAAAATAGTGAACAGAATTGGGTTGTGTCCATTTTTTTTTAACTCCTTTGAGGCACAGAGAAAGCCTGGCTTTTGTTTATTTGCTTATTTGTTTTCCTACTTTTTTTTAACCTCAGAAATATCAGCAGTGTCAACTCTGGCCTTCTATCATTTTGCTAGAGATATTCTGTGAGGTCAAAAGGATATTTATAGAGAACTCGTAGTACCTTTGGTGAATTGCTGAGGGTGCTCAATATTTTTTTTACAATCTTCCTTTATCCAAAATATTATTGAATTTAACTAGGTGGTATCACAAACACAAGCCAAAGGCATTTCAATAGTCTGATTAAAATGTTTCCCCTTCTGAACAGTTGAATTTAATTCTTCTGTTAAAGTTATTCTAATGATTTCCCATGTTTCTTTATAACTCAAGCGAAGCAGAGAGAAGCCAGAGCATAGCTGTATTCAGGCCTCTTCTTTCCTTCCCCTTGCTCTCTCCATATGCCAAGTCTTGGGACAGGGATTGACCTAGAACTACTCCAAAAGCTTCACGTAAGCAGGACAGTCCCCTTAAAGAAGGGGGCTCTGTCTATACTGGCACGATCTTGCACCAGAGCTATGCCTGAAAATAATCAGCATAACGGCTTTGCGCAAGAGGGTTTTTCTTGCGCAAGAAGGGGCAGTGTAGACAGCTCCGTCTTGCGCAAGAGCCGCTTCCGCAAAAATGGTGGCTCATTAGTTATGCAAATGAGGCTCGGCGATATTCCACGCTGAGCCTCATTTGCATAGCTCTGGCGCAAGATCGTGCCAGTATAGACACAGCCGGGGTGTTTCCCAAGTCTTTCTTCCCCAACAAAAGATAGAGTCCTTAGCAAAACAGAGAATCAACTTAATTCTCTAGGATTGTCAATCATTAAATCTCACTGAAAAAGAAAAGGAAGGGGTGGAAGTATTAGAGTAAACATGTAAAAAGTTTTTCTTCCTTTCACTTATTTCATTCATTTTTATTTCTTTCCTCCTTTGTTGATGTTTTCTTTGCCTTCAGGATACAGTTATCGCAACCATTGTTCTTTGATGGTAGATGAATCAGTTCAAGTGCTCCATCATATTAATGTCCCCTTCCTAACTCTTGGGTAGATGCTGACAGCCTGACTACAAAGTGCAACATTACCAAATTAACCGCTGGCAAAAAGATTTCAAGCTTCTGCACCATTTTCACAAGAGTCCAAAAATGGGGCTCATATAAGTCACTCTCAATCATACATGAAGCAGGGTAGTCAATGGGTAGATCATGGACAACACTGGTCTTCCAGATGCCTTTGAATGGACCCCAAAATCTTTTTATTTACTTATTATCATTATTGTTTTTGTATTATTTTCTCTGAAGCCTGATCTCTGACTATGTCTTGACCAAGAAATTTGGGCTTTGACAAAAATAGTTGATTACCCCTGAAGTGTTCCATGCACCCCCCCGTCTCAAAATATCTTCAGTGCTCCTGGAAAGGAAAGTCTTTTTTGTGGGGAAAAGAACTGGTCTACACTGCCCTGCAGTTTTGACTATGGTGTGCACTGCTATTCACACCCCCAAAGTTCTGCAATATATCTCCCTTGTGTAGGTGCTGCTGGTGTGAATTAAAAGGTTCCTTCCTAGTTCACATTAGCAAAGTCCTTTTCAAAACAAGACTAGATTAATGTGAATTAGGAACCTTTCAGTTCATGTCTGCTGTGTCTCACTATTATTCAGTAGACATTCTCGGGACATCCAGTCTGAATGAATCTTTCCACGAATAATTCAGAAAAAAATCACACAGGCATTTTTTTGCTTGAATAATAAAGTAGCTTTCAAACATTAAATTGACATAGATATGTGCCCTTTGAGACTTTTGGCTGGAGAGGGAAATAGAAATTCTGCAAACCTACCTCACTGGCTGAGATTCTGTGCTTGTGCATATTGACATAGGTCCTTTGAAGTCAATTTGCACCAGGAAAGAAGCCAGGCCATAGATTTTTCCCTTTAATCCAATCTAAATCTAATCTAATTTAAAATGTGTTGTTATCACCACAGTATCTGAACACTTGAAAAGTACTCAGTAGAATAAAACAAAATAAATTAGCACTTCTCTCTCTTACATCTACAATTTGGAGGAGTTATGTGTTTTGATTTGATTGCACTTTATTCCTCTTTTAAAAATGAATGAAATTATTTTGAAAAAGTGAAGTTATGTAAATGGATTTTGTACTTGGTTTGGAATGCAAAGTGGTTTTCTTTCTTGAGCAGTGAGCTCTACCGACCAGGATCAGCTACTTAGAGAGTTTAATCTTCTGCTCTCAAGAGATTCAGACTTAATTGTCTCCTTACAGAAATGAGGAGCTTCTTCTATGAATCTAGAATGGAGTTTGGAGCCAAAGATTAGCAGATTCCCTTTAGATGCCACATGGATGTCAGGCAATTTCTCAGAGTCCAAGGCTAATTTGTGGAAGCTCTGTACCATCACCACATCATTCCAATTGGCCTCAAGTTTCTTTGGTCCTGTCAGAAACCTGCTCAGGAACTTCTCCTGCTTTAGCTGTCCAAATCTGGTGATGAAGCAGGTGGGCAACCCAAGCTGATGATGGTCATGGTGGGGGTGACCAGTTTTGTGAGAGTGGCTGCTCCGCAATCTGCAATACCAGTAGCTGACCTTGCAGAGCCTGATCTCATGGAGTATTCACTAAGGGCATGTCCACACTAGGAAATTATTTCAAAATAGCTTATTTCAAAACAATAACTCCCCAAATAATAATTTTGAAATAGCGTGTCCATACTATTGGGAAGCCTCAAAATTAGTCCAAGGCAAGCGTCATTAATGTGGATGCACTACCTCAACTTAGAGCCCCCAGAAACACTGGAATAATGAGTTTGAATGACTCTGGGGACCAGTTATTTCGAAATAGCAACAGTGAAACATCCATACTACAACTATTTTGAAATAACTATTCCGAAATTAGTATTTTTCCTCATGGAAAGCAGGAGTTGTTATTTTGAAATAACCAGCCCATTATTTTGAAATAATGGGCTCCATTTGTTATTTGGAAATAATGGGAGTTATTTCAAAATAACTCCCTAGTGTAGAGTAGGACTAAATGTCTCCCTGGGGCCAGAGAAAGGAGGAGATGCCATAGAGATGGCACTTCTCCAGTTGAGCACAAGGTATGTTGCCCTTCACTGTGAAAGTGAGGCAAGGATGTATCCCTTAGCTCTTAAGGAAGATTAATAGCTGTGATACTTGTGATAACCTCAATAAAGCAAATATATATGCACAGTGGATAGCTACAAAGCATACAGGACTACATGCACTCAACCAGGGTTCTAAATAATAATATTTTATGTTACAAAATCATAAAGTTATGACCTCTAGCTTTGTACAGACATTCAGTACCCAGCTGCAACCATAAAAACACTAAGAGTCAGACCCTTCACCCCCTGAAAAAAATCATGAGATTGGCTTAAAATTATGAGATTTTGAAAAATATATAATTCTTATTGGGTTCTTTTTATTTGCCATTTGGTTTCTGGCTCTCACCAATCACCTCTGTTTCTGAGTTCTTAGAATGCACTCAAGTAACATTTTCAAGCATTTTCCTGCAGCCATGAGAATTTAGAAATGTGCTTTTATTTAGAGAGAGAGAGAGACTGTGCTGACTCTGTGGGTTTGAGAAAAGCATCACACATTAGTAGACTTATGACAGAATTGTGTGAGCTGGCAACACTGGTAACTCAAGGTATGTCTACACTACCACCCTAGTTCGAACTAGGGTGGTTAATGTAGGCATTCAAAGTTGCAAATGAAGCCCGGGATTTAAATATCCTGGGCTTCATTTGCATCTTGCCAGGCGGGCGCCATTTTTAAATCCCCTTAGGTCGAACTCCGTGCCCGCGGCTACACGCGGCACAGAGTAGATAGTTCGAATTAGGATCTCTAATTTGAACTACCGGTACACTTCATTTGCATCTTGCCGGGCGCCCGCCCGGCAAGATGCAAATGAAGCCCGGGATATTTAAATCCCGGGCTTCATGTGCAACTTCGAATGCCTACATTAACCACCCTAGTTCGAACTAGGGTGGTAGTGTAGACATACCCTCAGACTGCAGTCATGGGGGGGGTGGGAGGAACAATTGTACCCCGAACCTATAAAATCATTATTCTCTCAAATCAATTGTCACAGAAAAATGTTAAAATATAAAAACACACTATCATGTATGGGTGAATACTTCTCACAAAACAATCAATCCATATCTGGTCTCTTAGTCCTTGTCCTCAAAGGAAACTTGCACTACACCTTCAAAGATGAACCTGGGAGCTTAAATACAAAAGACATAAAAAATCATGAACTCAACAGAAACAGTTTTTTGTCTCATAGCCATCTGTAACCCCCTAATTTTCCTTTGAGTGCAGAGGTGCTGATTTGACTGTTATCTTGAAATATGTTTTAATTCCTTATGCTTAACAATCTGTTCCACTGTGTATTTAACTGTGACACTCTGATTACCTTTCCTAGACCTGAGGAAGAGCTTGGTGGAGCTTTGTGGTCCAATAAATAATATTATGTGACTCACCTTGTCTTTTGTGGATGAACACAGTTACCGTAATACTGCAAAAATGGCTTCTCGTACACTTTTTCTTTTTTGTATTTTAAAATTAGCTTGAACGTAAACTGTAGAGATGTATGTCTGAAGAAGAAGGTTAGTATCTTTCTTGATAGTGTATGTTGGGTTTGCAAAAGGCACTTAGAATTAATGAGTGTATTACAGTTATTTTTAGAGGGCCATTTTCTCTTTACAGTTAAGAAGTGACATTTCCATGGATGCTTTTTTGTTTGTTTTATTTGTTTTGTTCATGTTAATTTATTTGATGCCCATATTACACATCTTTCACTCCATGAAATAATGAAATGAACTTGAATACCCCATGGGTTGCACTAACAGGAGAAGCATAAGTCATTATGTCGGTAGGTAATGACCACCTTTCCTTCTACCTGCAAATTCCACAGCAGTTCTTTATTCATGTTTTGTATTTTGCACCCTAACAATTCTTTACACATGACATCTTTCTCTTTCCTCCAGCAGCATTTTTTCCCTCCTCCCCTTTGCAACATAAGATGGCTATTGAAATTCTAAATTAATAAGAAAATAGAGCTACAACTCATATACAGAGAAGTGCAATAATGGCTGTACATGACAAATTCTGTTTGATGTATTATTTAGATATGCAGTGTTGCTGTCAGGCAGCTGTTCCCATGAGAGATGACAATGTATGACAGTTTATGATAATAGGCTGATGGAGGAGGCTCTCTTTAAACATGCGCTCTATCAGGAAGCTTTTGTGTGTGTGTATCTAAATGCCATAACAAAAGATCACCAGCATGACTTATAATCATTAACTCTGCTCCTGCTAATTGTAGCTTGTTGATAGGAGGCAGTTAATTATTGCTTTGTCTATTTGTCAGGATGCTTTTTCTACATATTTATTGTTCTTTCTCCCCTTCTTTATTTGAGCCCGTTTTACACTGTTATTCAATTATATTGCTCTTCGGCCAGTTCGTTCAGACTACAAAGACTCGTGTAATCTTTTCTGCCAGCAAACAGGCTTTGGCTTCAGCTGCAACAAATGGAATTGTGGACATGGACGCAAATATGTCACTAAAATGAATATATGAAGCAGGAGCCCACAGAGGAGGTTAATGATTTTAGAACTTATACCTTAATGAAGGATGGACAAATAAGAAGTTCTTCTGCACATGGGAAGCAAGAGGGAAACATACATCACAGAAACATTGCTCTGCATAATGCTCTGTACGTGGTGGTTCACAAAATACTGAAACAAATGGGGCATGAAGATAATGTTCAGGCTTGAGGAGGTGTCATGGGGTGTATATACCATAAGCTAGCCCAGAAACCAAAGGGTTAATATAGGCACCGTGGGCTGCTGCTGACCGGTGAACCCACAGCAGCTGAGAGGATAAAAGGGTTAGGCTGTAGAAGGGCAAGGCAGCCACTGGGAGTGAGCAGGCTGGAGAAAGGAGCTCTTGAGAAGCAAGTCACTAGAGAGCTGCCCAGAGACAATAGCCCAGAAGGGGACAGCTGACTGACAGGCTGGAGAACCTTCAGACAGGGGGGCTGACAGATTTGCTGGACCTCTTTGCAAGGTTGGGGGCGGGGTTGGCTTTCTGCTCCCAGAAGGGGCAGAGCCTTGGGCGGAAGAGGCAGGGCTGGGGTAGCCAGCCTGCAGTGCTTCCACCCCGACCAGTTCTTAGCACCATCTGGAGCATGTTTCCTGGTGCTCCAGCAGCAATTTAAAGGGCCAGGGGCTCAAGCTGCCACTGCTGTCACAATAGCAGCAGCAGCCTCCCCCTCCCCTGTTGGTGAGCCTGACTGGAGAGATCCAGGAGCAGAGCCAGATGAACCTTTTGTGTCCCTGGAGCCAGACATATTTGTGGGCTCCCATAAGACACTCCACCAGGAGTACTAGAAACTCTCCCCACTCTGCCTTTTTCCTCTGGGAGCCCACCACATCCAGGAGGGAGCCCAGGGGCCGCTGAGGTCACAGGCAGCAGAAGTCAGCGATGCCAAGACCCAGGAGAATGCCCCAGCTCCTGTAGATGCTTAAGTAGAGCTGTTGGGAGCCACACAGAATGAGAAACACGGAGACAAAGGAACAGCTGCAGCAGAAACAGGTAGCAAGTAGCTCAGGGGGACTAGATACTGTGTTGAGTGGGATCAGTCTGTTTTGGGTAGAATCCCTGCTGGCCAAGTGGTGGGGATATTTCCCATTGACAAGGCTCTAAGCTGAGACCTGGTGGGACCCCTACTTAACTGCTGCTCTCCTCTCCTTGTGGTAAACCACTCCCTTGACTGGTTGCCACACTAAACAACCATACTGAAGAGGGTCATTATACTGACTCTGACCATTGGATCATGCAGCCCTGAGAGAGGGAAACCCTATTGACTCTGGCCACTAGGCCACACAACCTTACTGAAGTGGGAAGATAGACTGACCCAGACCACCAGGCAACACAGTCCCGAGAGAGAGGGGGAGAAAAAAAGGCACTGTATTGACTTTTACCACTAAGCCACACTACTCCAAGACAAGTGGGCCGTAAAAATGTAGATATAGGGAAGTAATCAAATTATCCTGACCAAAGTGAGGATGTGGTACACCTGCCTCACAATACTGCCTTACACACAGCTGCTGCAATGTGCAATTTTGGGGACTTGATAGACACCCTGACTAAGGACAGGATAGTCAATAGTACCTGAGATCAGCATGTGGGAGTAGCTGTTTCTGGCAACCTCTCATTAGACAGATGCTTAGACATAGGGCATAGAGTAGAAGCCTTAAGAGAAAGGATGAAAGTCTCAGAAGTACATGCCATTAGACAACAGCAAAGGAATGTAGATTTCCATACCCAGAGCAAGATACATTTACTGCAGGACCAGCAGGACCAAGTAATGGAGAAATACCACACACTAGGGCAGCATTACAAGGTGTGTGTAACCAGCAGAACCATTTAGCAGTGTGTGCAAGAACAGAGGAATGATTCAGACTAGTACAGGAGGGAGATGACACATCAGATAGTGGGGATGACATCAGGACTCTCCTGGAATCCAAGACCATGCAGGTTCAAGCTATAGAGAGAGGAAAGCAACAAAGAAGAATATCAACCTCCATGCATGCAACTATGTTAATAGGAAAAACTCTGTATGATTTCACAACACACAGCTATAGTAGCAAGCATCCTTTGATAATTCATTCTTGGACAGCTTGATGCAGTTCCATTGGTAAATGGGGTTAGAGCAAGAGATCTGATTATTAACTGCATATATTTCAACATTTGGTCACACACTAGGTTCAATCTAGTACAAAACACTTTTGATTTATAAGACAGAGCACTAGATTTGTAGATGTATATTTTGGTTTATTCAGAAAATATTTTGGTTGTTTTATCTTTACTGATAATCTTTATGGTCTGTTATGTAAGGAATGCTATTGACACACAAAACTTGATGAAGAGCCTTTGAGACACCATTTGATCAATACAGATGACTGCTTAAGCCCAGCAACAGAGGTGTTTCAGAGAAGATTTAGCCTACTTTATAAGGACTACTTGGGAAGAAAATAATTGCAGATGATATCCTCATAGAGGTAAAGGGAGCAATGATACAGAAGACAATGACAGACAACTGCAAGATTTTTTTATAGTGATGTAGAATCAAGTCTGCAGAAGCGAAGAGTGAGGGGGGATTTGATAGCAGCCTTCAACTTCCTGAAGGGAGGTTCCAAAGAGGATGGAGAAAGGCTGATCTCAGTAGTGACAGATGGCAGAACAAGGAGCAATGGTCTCAAGTTGTGGTGGGAGAGGTCCAGGTTGGATATTAGGAAAAACTATTTCACTAGGAGAGTGGTGAAGCACTGGAATGGGTTACCTAGGGAAGTAGTGGAGTCTCCATCCCTAGAGGTGTTTAAGTCTCGGCTTGACAAAGCCCTGGCTGGGTTGATTTAGTTGGGATTGGTCCTGCCTAGAGCAGGGGGCTGGACTTGATGACCTTCTGAGGTCTCTTCCAGCTCTATGGTTCTATTGTTCTATGATTCTAAGAACATAAAACTAAAAAGAAAAATACAACGGAGACAGGGTGAGTTGACATACATTAGACATCTGCTCACAGGAGAATGACTGAAACAGATCTCAGCATGATCCAGGCAATTGGGACAAGTCAGCTTTAGTGAATGTGAAAGGGATACAGCAGTTCATAGGAATGATACATTTTTTCTATGCAAGTTCTCGCTATACCTACCTACAGTAGTAGAACCTACACATCTACTCATAAGGCAGATTTTGAGTACGACTGGGCAGGTCCCAAGCTTCAAATATTAGACACACTAAAATGAAGGATACTAAGTGCTACCAGCTAGGAGAGTCACTGACACACCAGTGGGATGTATCTGAGAAAGGATTGGCTGTAGTTCTTTTTGTAAGAGTAGATAATCCCTTATGCCAGGAGAGTCGTTCCAGACACTGAACAAGGGTACACCTAGATAGAAAAAAGAGCTTCTCACTGTGGTACTTGAAGCAAAGCAATTCCAGCAGTACATCTATGGCCACACAGTAACAGTCTAATCAGACCACAAAACCCTAGATACAATCATGAAAAAGTCCCTTCTTAGTGCTCCAAAGAGATTGTAATACATGCTGATGCACGTCCAGTGCCACTAGCTAAAGATTAAAATATTGTCCAGGATGATTACTGGTGCTAGCTAATACTCTCAGCAGAGCATATCTACCCAGCATCGGTGAAGTGTGAGAAGGGACTCCCGGCATTGAATCCATTAACATGCTGCATGCCCAGTGTCAACTCTGAGTCTGATGGAAATGAATGAGGCTAAGGAAAAAGACACCTAATGAAAGGCAGTCAAGAGAGTGCTGCTCACAAGATGGACAGAAGAGAAAAACCAAGTACTGGTAGGAGCAGAACCATATTTTCAAATTAAAGATGAACTGACTGTGCAGGATATAATCATATTTCAAAGACAGAGAGCTGTCGTACCCACCTCACTACATAGGAATGTCATGTAAAAAATCCATGCCTCACGCCTCGGCATTGGCAGTTGTTGGAGATGAGTTTGAGAGTGTGTTGACTGGTGAAGAATAAATACTAACTTCACCTTCTGTTAGAAGGCTATGACACCTGCTAGGTGTGTGATACCTGGCATCAAAAAGAAACTATTGCGACATGATCTGCCTACCAGAAAGGAAAAGGTGGCTGTGAATTTATTTACTTTCTAGGAAAAAGCAAGGTACTGCTCAATTTTTGGGAAGGTTGATGCCTTGCCTGATACAAGAAATAGATTAGTGACTGTCAAATTGATGGTCCACTTTGTGAGATGTAACAGACTGGCTGCTGTATTCACCAACATTGGATCCCAGTTTGTCTTGGAAATAGTCAAGGAATTTGCTTGCAAATGGGTGTGTGACCACCATGCCACATTTCCAGTGTATCCATAGGTGGAATCAGCTGTGAGGAAGTCACTGAATGTGATATTTTACCCTTCAGTAGAGAAGCAATGGAGAGAACTGGTGCAGTGTGTAAAATAGTCTGTTCGTTAATTCTTTTTACATCACCTAGTTGCTGATCAGATAGTTCAAGGAAGTTCCTTGTCTTTTTAAGAACACATGGTCTAAAGCTATGATAAAATAACCTGGAATAAGTGAATGAGCAAAACCTTATGAACCCTCAATAAAACCAACCTGTATCACAGGTCATTATACAGAAAAAGCAAGAACTCCCATCCAAAGTGTTTATAAGGAAATGTCTAAGACAATCCTGCTGAAGATTAGCCGGTTATCCATGTTTTGGTCCTGTATACAGTTTCATAAACGGAATGTATTTCCAGAACATGCTGGCCATGCTTTTACTGTTCTTTACTCCTTCAGGACTTGCATGTTTAAACCAAGTCAAACATTGTAAGTTATTAAAATCCCTCAAGTGAACATAGTAACCAGGTGTAATATCTCTAGTTATGACCTCCAAGACGATGAGTCTGTGACATTGCGAGTGATTTAGTTTGGCTAGTGCAGTACTAATTTGTAAACAGCAATTTCCGGTGCCCTTTACATATCCTGGCTTTTGTTACTGACAGGTTGCTTCCCCCATGCATTTCACAATATACTCACTACCAATTTTTCAAGCACCCCAAGCTGAAAATACATCAGATAGCTTCAGCTGTGGTTCCCAGCAGGAGAGTCAAAGCATATTAGAATATGTCTACACTACAGTGTTATTTCGAAATATCTTATTTTGAAATAGTTATTTCAAAATAGCTTATTTCAAAATAATGCGTCTACACACAAAATGCATTTCGAAATAGCATTTTGCTATTTCAAAACAGCGCGTCCATACTGAGTGGACTCTGAATCGCATTTAAGGCTGGCCGGAACCAGTTCCAGCAGGGCACCAGGTCAGGACTTATTGTGTGGGGCTGCTGCCTGAGGCTATCTGAGGTCTGTGCTTAAAGGGACCCTCCCCCGGACAGCCAGTTCTCAGGTTTCCCTGCTTGCTTGTCTACCTTGATGAGGACAGAAAAGCATTTTGTCTCTGCGTGCTCTGGTTTCCCTTACTTGGGACACCACAGGACTCTGCAACATGGAGACAGAGCTATCCCTGGGCACTCTGGTGCTTCTCTTGGACGCGTTGCTGCGAGCCTGGCTGCACTTTCTGCAGGCTGCCATCTGGGAGGTCCATCGGGGGGTTGTCAGTATCCAGGAGGCCCTGCGGGAGAGCTTCCACCCTGAGGAGCACTAAGAGCCTCCCTGGCCTGCCCCACTGGGTGCTTGTGCCTCATTCCTCCCTCATGTCCTTCCACTTACCCCTCCTTAGCCCCCTTCCTAATGTCAAATAAAATACACATATTTTCAAAAATATAAACTCTGTTTATTTAACAAAAATGGGGGGGGGTATGAAACTCTGGGGAGACTGGGGAAAGGAGGCGGGAGAGGGGAGGAGAGAGGAGGGAGAGATGGGAGGGGGAGAAGGAGTGGGAGGAGGACCGGGAGCTGGGGAGGCAGCAGGCGCTGGAGCGGCATGAGGCAGCACGCTCTGCACCAGGGTCTGCATATGGGCAGAGATGTCATGACCCTGGGCAAGCAGCTCCCGCTGGAATTCCCGTTTGTCCTGCCCCCACTGCTCCATGGTGCGATGCAGGGCTTGCAGGGCCTGCAGGTGCAGGTCTTGGTACCCCTGCAGTGTTGCAGTGGACCTGCTGAGCCCTCGGGTGTGGGAGGATGTCCTGGGTGGGATGGTGCGCCCTGCACGTGCAACTGGTGCGGCTGTGGAGAAAGAAGAGAAGTGGTCAATTCTCCTTGGGGACATAGTGGGTGAAGCCCAGCCCCTTCTGTGAGGTGAGGATGACCATGCCCTGCACCTTCAGAGGTGGGGGGGAGATGTCTCCTACCTCTGTTTAGAGGGGGCTTGTGAAGGGAGGGTGTCCTGCTGTGTCCCGCCCTGGGGTCAGGAGCATGGCAGGTCTCTTCACACATGCGTGTGGCTATCAGGCTACGGCCCCTGTGTGGCATGCAGCTGGAGCCACCTGCCCAGGGGTGGCACGGCACGTGCTCACACGTGCACAGGTTGCTGCGTGATCCGTTGTAAGCAAGGCCCATGCGCGCAGTCCCTGGTCTCCCTCCCTACCCCTGCCCAGGAAGGGGACAGTGATGGCACTTACATGGTGTGGCCTCCCCGGACGACCCTGGTAACTCCACTGCTGGGACAGCTTGGGGGTCCGGCTGGCGTGGCACCCTCCATGGCGGCTCCTCCTCTGCGCCCTGGTCAGGGCCCTCCAGTCCCGGATCGCTGACCCCCGGGGTGGCACAGACTGTCCCACCCCCCATGATGCGGTTCAGGGCATCAAAGTAGGGGTGGGTGTCTGCCCCTGCTGAGGAGCTGTCCTGAGTGGCCCTGACATACACCTGCCGCAGCTCCTTGATCTTCATGCACACCTGTTTTTGTGTGCACATGTGGCCTTTGGTGGCCATGGTGCCAGCTATGCGTCTATAGACGGCGGCGTTCCACCATCTAGTGCGGAGATCATGGACATTGGAGACCTCCCCTCAAACCTCAATGAGGTGCATGATCTCCACACTAGTCCAGGAGGGTGCCCACCATCTCCAGCCCCTGGTTGGCCCCTGGGAGCTGGGGGACTGGGCGGGGGACAGCTGACTGGCACTGGCTGCCCAGCTCATTCTCTGGCCACTGGATGAGGGGCAGTGACTGCTGGCAGGCCTGGCTCTGGCACACAATGTGGCCAGAGTCTACCCCTTTAAGGGCTCCAAGACTGGGGGAGAGAAGAAGAGTTTTCCTGATTTGGCCCAGAGTGGTCACCAGGGGAAACTGGGAAGGGCTGGAGGCCCCCTATTTCAGAATAAGCATCGACACAGTGCTTATTTCGAATTAGCTATTTCGAATTTGGCATTATTCCTCGTAGAATGAGGTTTACCAAATTCAGTTTTATTTTGAAATAGCAGTTTGCCTGTGTAGATGCTAGGAAAGTTCATTCGAAATAACGCCTATTATTTTGAATTAACATTGATGTGTAGACATACCCTTAGTTACTCTGAATTCCCACCCCCAATGATGAAAACCCCTCAAAGTTGCTCTCCACAGAAGAATCTTAAAACTATTTAGTCAGCCAGAAATATCACACTTCTGGGCAGTATGAGGAATCACAGTCCCTGAGAAATCTCAGGAGTAGCTATATTTTAAACTACAGCATTTCTGAAACCATAGTTTTTACAAGATCTCCATCATTCCTGCTTGTACCATATAATTATCCAAATTCAGCATCCTAGCACTAGAAATAGTATTTCTAGAACATCAATTGAAGAGGAAGTACAGTAGAACCTCAGAGTTAATGAACATTAATGAAGGTTGTTTTTAGCTACCGAACATTTGTAACTCTAAACAAAATAAACTTAAGAAACAACAAAAGGTCTGGTAGCACTTTATAGACTAACAAAAATGTAGATGATATCATGAGCTTTCGTGGGCATAGCCCACTTCTTCAGATGACCATAGTTATGAGTTTAGGATGTGCAGACCTAAAATAAATAGGGGAGAGAGAGAGGGGGGAAAGAAAAAGAGAAGGGGGAAGGAAACAAGGAGCAGAGGAATGAAAATATCAAAGGGAAAAACAGGTAGGCAGAGCTGGTGCCTATAAGCACCTGAAGATTGGATAGTTAAAAGGAAGCAGATAAGGATCAAAGGAAACTTCCCACTCCCTTTTCTTTTTCCTTCCTCCCCTCTCCCTTCTCCCCTGATTCTTCTGTAAGTGTCATATTCCAGGTTTTGCAGCCATACAGCATTACTGGAAGGATACTGATGTTAATGCTATGGGAGGTTTGGAATCAGCAAAAACACTGGGAAGATTCCCAAAGGCAATCCAACCCAACCTCCTCCTTCTGCATAACTCCGGGCTCAACTCATTGTCCATCTGCAGTGCTTGTCCAAGATATACATATTGATCCACCTGCCGGTTAGGCTTTTTGGCCAGGCCACATCAGGCTCCCATCAGCTGCCGCCATCTTGCCAATGACATTTTGCCATGCTAGATGGCTCCCCTGCACACTGTGAGCACAGAGGGCAGGGGCCATTTGTAGGGGCACATGGAGCAGCTGGTGGATCAATATGTATGTCATCCAACCAGCTGCATGACATAAGTTTTTCATCCACTTTGTTTTCCTAGTGTGGATAGTCAGGCCAATCTCCTTCATATTCTTA
This sequence comes from Pelochelys cantorii, assembly GCA_032595735.1. Taxonomy (NCBI): domain Eukaryota; kingdom Metazoa; phylum Chordata; order Testudines; family Trionychidae; genus Pelochelys; species Pelochelys cantorii. The sequence continues at coordinate 95,389,842 of CM064327.1, forward strand.
CTGATGTCACTGAGGAGGATTTGCAATATTTTGGGTTTTGACACTATTAGAAAGATGTCATTTGCAAAAAGGAGCATTTGAAGAACCTTACCATCAATCGGAAATTCATCTTTCACTTTGAACCTCCACAGGACGTCTTCCAGGATGCTGGCAAACAACCTCAGTGAACAAACAACCCCCTGCTTTACACCTCACTTAACTTGGATGATCAAGGGATCATCAAGAAACATGATTTCCATAGTTATATCCATCATGGAGTCTTTTAACATACACAGGGGGAGATGCCCTCCGAAAGGAGAACATTTAGAACAGGGGTGGCCAACCCATTAAATGGAAGAGAGCTGAAACAGTGGTGGAAAATATGTGAAGAGCTGCACCAGAATTGTTGAGCCAAAAAAAAAAAAAAAAGGGATGCTGCCCCTTTAAAAACTGCCGGTTAGGCTTTTTGGCCAGGCCACATCAGGCTCCCATCAGCTGCCGCCATCTTGCCAATGACATTTTGCCATGCTAGATGGCTCCCCTGCACACTGTGAGCACAGAGGGCAGGGGCCATTTGTAGGGGCACATGGAGCAGCTTCATGAGACACACTTTCAGGAGTGAAGAGCCACATGCGGCTCGTGAGCCGCAGGTTGGCCACCCTTGGTTTAGAGCTACATTTTGTTCCACCAAGTGAAAGGCTTTTTAAAAGTCAATGAACAACAAGCATAGTGGGATCTTGTACTTGTCACCTTTCAGTCATCTGTGTGACAACAAAAACATGGTCCACTGTGGAGAATCCCCTATGAAAGCCTGCCTGTTCCCTTCTCCTGTTTTCTACAAGGACACCCTCAATATGGGCATAGATCATTCTCATAAAGATGTTATAAAGACGAGAAAGCAGGCAGATGTGTCAATAGTTGCAAATGTCTTCTTGATCCCCCTTTTTTGGCAGAAGAACAGTTCACAATCTCTTCCAATCTTTTGGAATTCTCCCCTCTTTAGCATATCTTGAGAATCTCTTACTAATTGCTTTTAGAAGTGTATCACTTCCTGTGTGAAATTCTTCTACGTGTACTTGGTCAAAACCGCCTGCTCTTCCCAGCTTCATCTTCTGAAGGGCTGCTGCCACTTCTTCACAGAGCACATCAGGTTTGGAAGTAACAGAGTCCAGGTACAATGCTCCACTGCTGTTGCTGCTGAAAGTATTTTGCTTTAAAAGCACCGGCAAATCTGCATTTGCCATGGCATCATAGAGACTAACAATAATATATATAGTATCATAAGCTTTTGTGGGCAAAACCCACTTCAGATGAGCTGGAAGCTGGAGTGGAAATAACAGGAACCCAGAATTTATGACAGGAACAAAAAAAGGGTACCTGTCAATTGTAGTACCAGGGCTAATGAGGCTAATTGAGTCAGCTGGAAGTCTCCCTGAGAAGTATGTACAAGAATTATGTCAGAGTTGTTAGAAACTTTTTCCAGCATTCTTTAATCATACCAATGTCTACTATTATAATGTTTGAGCCCAACCTATACTTATATGAATAATCTTTTGAGTCTTTGTGTGGGTCTCTGGGGTGGTAGAACATACAAGACAGCCTCTTTCACCTCTTGTATAGACATTCAAAGGCATCCAGCAATTACAGTCCCTACAGTTGCTAGACTGTGGAGAGTACGTAAGTGCTTATTTCTGTTCCCATCCCTCTTCCTGCTGGCCTCCCCCAAATTGGTAGCATTTGAAAATACATTGTTTCAGGGAATACCTCTCACAAATGACTAGAGTTATATAAAATGGTCAAAACCAAATCTCATAAGCAGAAGGAATCTATCTAAATAGAACATTCTATCCATTAGCTCTTTAGGCAGGAGATATGTCTTTCTGCATGTGATTGGGTATTTAGGTATATGGAACTTCAAACAAGAATAATGATTTCAAATTCTGTCATCAACTTGAAACACAAGGTTTGCTGGAAATTTTGCCAGATTTGAATGAACCTCGGCCAGTTTAAGACTTTGTGTGAAAACCTTGAAAAAACTGAAACCACTAGTGCCATTTTGGTTTGAGATTTCTTTAGTTAAAGAAAAACTCAGGGACTGTGAATTCATCCCATGGAAACCTGAAGAACAGTTTCATATGACTGCTCAGGTTTACATCCCTACAGGTGGAATTTGTGAAGTCACTAATTCCATCATAAGAAGGTTAGGGGAGCAAATTACCTCTTGTACAATGTATTTAAGAGTTAATTTACTATGTTTGTAACTAACTATCCTTTGTATTAGAGGCTATGCCATCATTATTTCTTGAAATTCCAAGAAGAAAGTTGGATTCCTGAAGTGGATCCTTTCATTGCCAGGAAAGAAATTCATGGACCATAGGCAGGGTTCCCTCTAATCTGCGCCGCAGCACAGCTTCACAGGTGATTAATCATCCCCACCCAGTCAGAGGCTCAGGGCTCCCTGCACAGAGCTGACTGACTGGGCAGGGCTGATTAATCACCTGTGAAGCTGTGCTGCCTCACAGCTTAGAGGGAACACTGGACACAGGCCCAGGGAACTTCCTAATAGAGTAATCTAATTTCAGTAGTAATCGTATTTATTGATGTACATATTGAACAGGGATATTGGATGTCAAAACCAAATTGTCTTGTGTAACTCATAGTTATACAGACAACATAAAACTGGGTCATCTCAGTTCCTCAGAAAGGCAGCAGTTTCTGTCTGCTGCCTCTTCCAACTTGCTGCTTCTAATTCTCCTGTCTTTTTGTCTCAATTCCTTCCCAGTCATATAGAACATCTTTTCCTAAGGGCAAATGCCTGAGTCAGCAATCTAAATAATCCCTGTCAGACAGGATTTGGACCTGTATGTCACACAGCTTCTCAGGTTTGAAACTGGTGTTGTGCAAGTGGGTTGCTCCAACATCATCCATCTTTAGATTGCAGTACAGGAAACACACTAAAATTCAATAAACCTCTTCTGGGGAGAAAAGGAGCGTGTGTTGGTTCTGGCTATCCATGGGCAGCTATTACTCACTGTTATCTATCAAATATACATTACCTCTATTATTATAGTATATATAGAGGACTTAGGTGTTTCAATACTCAGTGTCACAACACTGGTTTTTAGGTTCCAAGGAAATCACAGGAACAACAAGGTGATCAACTAAGCCTCAAAGCACCTAGGCTCGCTATACAACAAATGGGAAGAGATTAGTGCCTTAGAATGAGATCCACCAAACCCAGCCACTATTGTGGTACCACTGTGGTGGGGGATTGCCTTTAGCCAATCCAATGAGCAAGAATCTCATGACTGTTTGCACACTGGTATGGCCTCAGTGGTAGCTCACACTACTTATTGCCATTCAGCAGTTTTACTTTGTCTATTTTCAATTACAAAAGTCTTATCCTTCAGACTGTCTCAATCACAATATCTTTCATTCACTTACCCACATGCAGGGCCACCAACGGGGAGAGGCAGTTGTTTGGTGCTTGGCAATTTAAAAGGGCCCAGGGCTCTGAGCTGCTGCTACTGTATAGCAGTAGTGGCAGGAGCCCTGGGCCATTTAAATCACGGTTGAAGCCCTACGCAACACAGTCCTAGCAGTGCTGAGGGCTGACTACCCCTAATCCCACCCCTTCCACTAGAGACCCTGCCCCTTCCAGGGCCCCCCCAGAGCCGAACCCACTCCCATTGTTCAGGGCCCAGTAAAGTCTATAGCCAGCTCTGCCCACATGATTTAATATAATTTAATAGTGCAAAGAATGATGGTCCTAAAGCAGTTTTTTTTTCTAAACTAGCCCCACTCAAGACCAAATTCATAGTTGTAATTCCATTGACTTCTCTATATTGACCTCTTCTCTGTTAAATGATCTAAAAGTGGTAATTACTGATGATCAATATAATAATATGAAAAAATAATTTTGATATCTTGATTATTATTATAACTCATAATATTAGCAGGGAAACTAGAAATAAAAGTCACTGCCATCATTAACACAAATTGCCAACCCAGGTAATCAATCTCAGCAGAGAAACCAAACAATGAATGAACATAAAGATGGAACAACCCTTTTCCATCTTTCTCTAGAGGTGATCCCTTCAGGTGAGGCTTCAAACACAATAGTGGGCAGTCTGGGGAAGCCTGCATTACTCCAACCTGCTTTTACATCAGTTTTGCAGACAGAGGGCTTCATTTTCTAGTGCTGACAGACCCACCCCTTCGATCAGAATTGAATTCAGTGAGGAGAAGAAAAAAATACACAGTGGGAATCTATACCTCTCAAGCAGCCAGCAAAGCTAGTAAATAAACCAAAATAGTTAGGAGCTGGGACAGCTGACTCCTACGTTCCTGCATCCTGGCATTTAGTGTGGGAATAATGTTAGAGGGTAAATGTGGATGAAGGACAGTGGCCAGAGTGCGTTGCATTCTGGCAATCTGAGGATGGCATACCAACATCTTGGGGCTGTAGTCAGGAACCATAGTTAAAACCTTCCTTGGGTTTCTGTAAAAGTAACCCCGGGTTATGATGTGAAGGCCAAGACTATAATAGGGTTCAGAAAATAACTAGACAGATTCATGGAGGATAGGCCTATCCATGGTTATTAGCCAAAACGGGCAGGGATGGTATCCCTATATCCTGTTTGCCAGAAGCTGGGAATGAGCAGCACTGGTGGGATCATTTGATGATTATCTGTTCTGTTCATTCTCTCTTGGGCACCTGGCATTGGCCACTGTTGAAAGACTGGGTACTGGGCTAGGTGGACCTTTGGTCTGACCAAGTATGGTCGTTCTTATGTTCTTACACTACACTCCCTTCTGATATCCCTCATGTTTTGGATGCATGTGTATTGAGTTCCCCCTGTATCAGAAGGCATCTCAATTTATTTCTGCATTCTAATGCCATCAAGTGTCAGGTTTTTTCCTAATACAATTTTGATTTTATAAGATTATTATCCTCTGGGAAGCAGGATGCTGTGAACATGCAGCATAGCTTCAAATGGAGAGGTAATGTGGAAACTTCTCGTATGAAAACACTGTGGGATATCTGAATTCTCAGAGCAACAAAAGGACCAAATTTGATTATGGCCAAAAAATGCCTTCCAAGTAAATGGAGAAAAAGTAGATACTGTATTTGAAATGCTACTGAGATTACTTATTTTCCAATATGACCAGAAATTTAAAATAATCCCCTACACCATGCAGGCTTGGCAATCAAGGAGTTTATACAACTGTTTTCAGCCACCATCCTCACCAGAGCTGGGAGAATAAAAGAGCTGAGAGGCAGGGGGATGGGAGAAGCTCCAGAGTAACAAGCAGACGTGAGAGAGAAGACCCTGGCAGTGAGCTGGTATGAATCCGCCTGAGAGGGACAACAACCCAAAGAAGGGATGACCAGGACTTCTAGCTACAGAAGCCTATGGAACCAAGGGAGGTAGGAAGGAGCTCAGGCTACAAGAGGAGAATTGTTGAGGCTTGATTCTGCTTGCCTGAGTTAAGGGCCCTGAGCTGGAATTCCATGGAGTGAGGGGGCCTGGGTTCCCCTGCCAACCCTTTACAGAGACTTAATAGACAAATGGTGTTACTGGCCCTTTGAGGACCAGGACCAGATAACATCTGAGAAATGTCAGAGGAAATCTGTATGCTCTGGCGAGACAGAAATTAATATCTTTGCCTCCAGAAAAAAGACTATGGAGACTTAGGCCATGTCTTCACTATGCAGAAAGGTCAAATTTAGTTATACAACTCCAGCTACGTTAATTATGTAGCTGGAGTTGATGTACCTTAATTCAAGTTTCTACGTGGTCTCCCCAATGAGAGGCATGACGAGTAGGAGTAGCAGTGCTGACAGGAGTGCTCTCTGAGTTTGATTTAACGGGTCTAGTAAAGACCCATTA